>JAPQWN010000011.1:12500-2412500 GCA_028538565.1 Umbellularia californica | reverse complement strand
ATTTATTATCCTACAGGTTATTATATACTAATGGATTAGTTTTTTTAATTTTTGTGACTCTGCATCTTATTTTATGCGCAAATAGAAATAAATACTTTTAATTCAACTCCAACTTGATAAACAAGAAATTGACATGGAGTTTATAAATTTGAGTCTTGAGGCAGGCCCAAGGCCCCTGTTAAGCAGTTTGTGGATTTAAATATTTTACGATGCCACCCTCCAGTTGATTGGTGGGGCTCACAGTAGGTTTGCACGGGTGGGTAATTGGTGGGGCTCACAGTAGGTTTGCACGGGTGGGTAATTGGTGGGGCCTGTGGTTGGCCTGGCGGCGTAATGGAGTTGTGGGTCCCACTTGGAATAGTGGCAAATTAGGATTGGTGAGAAGTGAAAGGATGGACATTGAGGATATGGTGGCTTAAGCTTCAACACAATCCATTATTATCACGCCGTGATTTCCGCCTTGAAAACATTGATTATTTTCACATTGGCAGAATGTTGAACGTGGCGCTCCCACTGAAACAGGAGGGTTGGGTGAAAGAATTGGTTCATGGCTTATTGATTTAAGTATCACATTATTTACAAACTCAAATTAGTGTATAAAAATTAATTGTAAATAAGAAAAATATAATTGTCATTGATCGAACACAAAAAAAAAAAAATAAATAAATAAAAAATGATAAAGCATGGATATGTAAGACATAAACAAAAGATATCACTTCCAAACAAATTGACTAATTCAGACAACTAATAAACCATAATTGTCCAAAATTTGGTCTTACATTTTGCTAAAATCTTCTTTGCAATAATGTTATTTGCATAGAACTGACGAAATAACACCGAAAGAATTCCACAATAATGCAGCAGGATCCACATGAGAATGAAAGTGAGATTGCAACAGCCCGATCTTATCGAGAACTGAATGGAAGCTTTTATTAAGTGAAACATTTGAATGAATCAAGACGGCGGTTTTTGTCAGACGTCTCCCTGATTAACATGCCATTTGTTCAAACGAAGAAGAAAGAATTACAAAATGCTTAATAGCTTAAAATGATGTAGTACCTAAAATTGAAAACAAAACGGATCTAAATAAAGCAAACCAATTAAAAGAAATTACAGATAATGATGATATTTCAACGATTATCTTGAAAATTTCTCTTCAGTCCGTGAGGCAGCTGGCAGAGCCTTGAGACTAGCACATGTGAGGTGATAGAAAGTTGCACATGTGAGGTGATAAAATCATAAAAAAGACTATTAAAAAATAAGATTGAAGTCTCTGAAATGTATGTAAATTACTCAGTAAACCATCGCTGTTCAGTTGAAGTATAAAAATCCAAAAAGCTTATTAAAACTCAAAATTAAGACAATTTATTAAAAACAAAGAAAATTTTAAGATCCTTTTTTTCTCTTGCTAAGTTGGGAGTACTAAGGATTGATGATTTTAACTTCAAAGACTATGGTTTCATCTCTAGACATATGTACGATACTAGGCTTCCAAGTGCCAACACTTGGGGGCACAGGGAAATTTTATCCGGCCTTTTCTTCTAGGCCCGTAAGGATTATTCTGGTCTAAAGGGCTCGAACCCTGCGTTATCAAAAAAATAAAAAATGCCAACACCACCCAATCTTGAGTGTGCTTGCAAAATTTAATTTCATTAGTGCAAGTTATTAGTGAGTGTAATTTGTGGTCAATGTCATCTGCGCTATCTATCACTAAAAACCCACCAGAAAAGCCCTGAATCCCTAAAACGCCGACCGCCAGAGTCTGGAGTCTGGACCCTGGCGCTGCAAATCTCTCTCTGAAGAAGATTGGCTCTGCCTCAAATGGGTTGGAAAGCAGCTCAGAAGCTAATTCAAAACTGGAAGATTCTCAGTGGAGACAACGTATGACTCTGACGATACTCTTCTCATATCCTTCATGAAAATTACATTGCATGGTTTTCTCATATCATTGTGGGAGATTTTGATTGGATTAGGCGTTGCAGGTGATGATAATAAGGTGCAAGGACAAAGGCGAGACTGGTCTCATCAAACGCGTGGTTCGCTCTCAGAATCGGGTCTTCGTCGAGGGCAAGAACCTGGTGACCCTCTTGAATCTTTTCCACCCCTTTGTAATGAGGTTGTTTTCAGATTACAGCTTCTGAGATCCATCTTTGGATTTCTATCGCATTGAATTTCTTTTTTCTTTTTTAATAAGACGTCGATAATCAGACAAAATTCGACGTGGATGGAGGTACTAACAATAGAAATATAAACAAGTGCAACCTGTCCAAGATTAAGGTCAAGAGTGATCGGAATGAAGAAATAGGACAAGGCTTTGATGATGATGATGATGATAATCAATAGGTGATAAATTAAGAGACATTCGTTTGAGATAGTTTGTTTATAACCTACGTATGCCAATAATGGCGCCTGTGAGGAACATTTTTTCCGTGAAAGTTGATGGCCCCTTAGGGGAAAAGGGATAGGCGAGGAGCACATGGATAGAAGTAATAATGATTGATGTGAAGAAGTGCGACCTAATTAAGGATTTGGCCCACGATAGACTAGAATGGTGAAATGAAATGAAATTCATGTAGCTCACAACAACTTTCAGTTGTGGATGTGGCACCTTAGTGGAGTCCACTGACTGCTGGATTGAATTGTTGTCTTGATTAGGCAGCTATTAAAAGTCAATCTCATTGGAGATTTTAAGCCCCACCCAATCTAATTAAATGAATTGAAGGGGCAAAATGAAGTTATCTCGCCAAGGAGTCTGATTATTGGTAGATTCCCATTCCATTGAAAAAAAGAAAAGAAAAGAAAGAGAAGAGAAGAGGTAGATTCTCATTCCACAGTGCACCATTATATCTGCCCACTGTATACCCTAACAAGTATGCCTTGGGTGGTCAAACCATTTGTCTGTTTCGCTTGGCTTTGTTCCATTCAGCTCTTTTGGGATCTGATACCACCTGGCATTGTAGTGGATCACAAAATGGAGCATTCTACCTGTTTCATTTTGTACCTGCGCGTGGAAGAAGCGATTAATCTCTGGAGGCTTGCACTGTGGTGCGTGTCAACTTATCATGGTTACTACTTATATCTGCATCCAGTGGTGGAGCTAAGGTTTTGTGAGACATAACATTTGGAAAAAAAAATTGTTAGGCTTTTTTCACATTATCAAATAGCACCTGAATGTTTTTCTTTAGAAAATGTCCAACTCATGGAATTCAAATAAATGCATCACAGTTATTGAAGATTGGGCAATGAAGAGGTTAGGATGTTAGTTAGAAGTACAAAAAAGCATTAGATAGTCAATGCGCAATGGAGATCACTGCAAATTCAACATGAGTGAGTGTGTGAGAAAAGACCGAATACAATAATATTTTGAGGACACCCATACTTTTCCTTTTCACTTTCTCAAAGCCTGGAACATTTGGATAATGGGAGTGGAATTCCATCTTTGAATTATAGTGGGGGGTAAGAAGACTTGATAACACGAATGGATTTGGTCATCTTTGGTTTTATAAATATGCTCGGATTTGGTTGGAATTTAGGGCTTGGATTAGGATTTGGGAATTCAGGGTTTAGGATTAGAGCTTGGAGATTAAGATACGTCTGGCAGATGAAGATGAGCTATCCTACACGGTACATAGGAACTGGCGACGACGAGCTCGATCGACAATTGGCGCGAAGAGGTTTCAAAAGAAGTGTTGGAAAAAGAGGGAGACTTGTAAGGTCACAATGATTTATTTTTATTTTTTATTTTTTATTACCAACGAAGCTTTATGTATGTGGAGCTATCTTTATAGGGAAGTGCTCCTATGAGAGACACTCTTACTAACTTAGTGAGAGATGGGTGGGGGCCTTGCATTTAAGTTGGTAAGAGTGGATATGGAAGTGAGGGCCTCCACCCATCTCTTACCAAGTTGGTGAGAGTGTCTCTCATAGGAGCACTTCCCATCTTTATATATATATATATATATATATAGAGAGAGAGAGAGAGAGAGAGAGAGAGAGAGAGAAGTTCAAAAATGTGGTGCATGCTCCAAGGTTCCATCAAGGCCCCATTTAACTCTATGGTCATTTAAAACCCGACCTGGGGCAATCGCGCTAGATCGCTCTAATCTATGCCCACGCTTGATCCAAGGTCCCATTAAATCTCAAGAGAATTTCAATTCTGACCTAGGGCGGCCCAGGTCACAAGAAGTTAGGTCCGCCCTTGTGTGCATCCTCTTTTCTTCTCTCCCTCACATATTATTGTATCTGTACACATTCAAGGGAGAAGACCACGAACTATGCTTCTTTTCTAAAGAATCTATTTCTTAGGCTGTCATCTGAAAAGTGGTAGAATTGCCTTTCTTTTTGCTCCCTTTTGACAGAGTAAAGTGTTTATTGCGAACAAAGACTCTTTTATAAGGGTAGGACACCAAATCCGGTTCAGTTCTTATGTGCCCTTTTCTTTTCTTTTTCAGATTTGTGATAACTGACACCTTCCAATGTGTCACGGGCTGCACTCTATTTAACATGATACACATCATTTTCAGATAATCGTGCATAGTTACTTTCACAATCTTTTTTTTTTTTTTTCAATAACAAACAATCTCTAATTTTTTAATTATTGTATGGGTTATATTACCTCTCATCATTTTCAATAATCTAAACCTTGTCTCCACTTTGCATAGAAAATGAGCTAAAAATAACTTAAATTAAAATTAAAAGAAAAGAGTGATCAATCCATGTTAAACTAAAAAGAGGCATATTCTATTTCCACATATAAATAGAATTAACTGAGGTTAAAAATATTGGGCTAGGCCTTAGCAAGATCAATATCGCATCCTACTCAAGCCATAGCCCAACTATAAATGAGCTGGGCTTGAGTCACACTACTATGGGCCAAATCCGGATCCACGTGCAAGGGCTCATGACAATGCTATGGGTCTCTATTTTTCTGTTATTTGCAAAAGATCTTCTCCTCTGGCCCTCTCTTTTTTTTTTTTTTTTTTCCTTTTCTAATCTCCTCTGGTCTCACAGTGGACCATTGATGATAATTCTATATACAACTCTATAAGTAACTTTGCAAGGCCACTTAACTCCAAGCCATTCAATAACATAACAATTCCTCTGGTACATGACTGGGCCGGCTAAATTTCCCTTCAATTGGATTTATAAGATGGGCCCCATCGATTGTTTTGTAGAGGTGTGAGCATATTCTCTTCAGGAGATCCGCTTCTCCTAGATATGGGATAAGATAACCCTATCCCCCACAAACAGATGGAGAAGCTGCCACCTAGGAAATGTGAGCCCATCAAAAAAGTTAGGCACCAATTTCACACCTCTCATGCTCTCTCCCTCTTATCTATTATTTCTCACCTCTCATGCTCTCTCTCTCTCATCTATTGTTATTCTTAACCCACTCACCCTCCTCCCTCCTTTTCCTTCCCTGTTGGAAGAAGATAACAAGCAAACAACACAAACAGTCATCATCCTCACAAGCAACTCCAGAATTCACCATTCCTTCTCCACAACTGTAACTCAACAAGACGATGGCATCTTCGTCGATGGCTGCAGCACTGACCATAACTTCCGCTGGACACAAAAGGCCTCTTGGCTCCGACGCTTTCTTCAACCCAATGAAGCTGCCGCCAAAGGCGGCGATCGCGCCATCGCCATTGAAAAGAAAGGGTAGGATTGAGATCCAGGCATCATCCATGAAGGAGAAGGCGGTTGCCGGACTGACAGCAGTTGCACTGACTGCTGCAATGGTGATCCCCGAAGTAGCTGAGGCTGCACAGCCGGGGTTCTCACCTTCCCTCAAGAACTTCTTGCTCAGCATTGTTTCAGGTGGTGTCGTGCTTGGTGCAATTGTTGGTGCGGTCATTGGCGTCTCAAACTTCGACCCTGTCAAGCGAAGTTGAAGAGAGGGAGAGATGGAAAGAGAGTAATTGTTGTTGTATGCTATGTTTGATTGCGTTTGTAATCTGGAACTCATGCAGTTTTCGTTTCTCAAATATTTTTTTTCCTTCAATTTTCTCTTGGGATTGTCTTGTTTTGCTGAAATTGCTGAGTTTTTCAATGGTAATATCTTCACCCAGTAATTGGCAGGATCCAGATTATAGATCACCTGTAGCACATGGGGCTGGTTTAACTCATCAGGTGGGACCTTCTAGATGAATTGTCAGAATCAATGGAAGGCAATGGACAAGGCAGTGACACCCACCAATCCACATTCATTGTAAAATTGAAGTCTATGTCCTAATGATTGGCGGCCCAGGTTTCCTACCATGGGTAGCAAATGGGGCTGGCTCACTCACCTTCATGTGGATTACAATCTATAATCAATTTGGATGGGTAGCTCCCACACGCCAGGCAGCTAGTAGCATTACCATTCACATCTTGTAGATCCTACCTTGTGCAAGGATATGCCAAGAATCCAACTGAGTCCCTAGCACCCTCCTCCGTTCAAAAGGAATTATACTTTGGCAATGATCCACATTTTAGGACATACATATTGACAGGTGAGAATCTCAGCATCCGATTAGAGATTTTTTTCATATAGCAGATGGTGGATGAAACTAAATTCTAAGTCTTTTGACTCATGGCCAAAGCAAAGGGTGCAACCCTTGCTGGCATTTCAACTTCGCCAAACCTTCCTTTGCACTGCTTTTCCACTTCTTTTTCGCTTGAATAGAATATACACAAATTGAGAAATTCTCAATGTTCCTGTAAACTCCAAAATTTCACAACCTAGTCAAGGTGCAAGTGAAATAGAAAAAGGACACAACTGTATAAGGAGAATAACCAAAGATATAAGCTCTCTTACCAGGTCAAGGTGCAAGTGAAGTGCCCTCTTTGAGAGAATTTACACCCCTCATTAGGATTCTAGTCAATAGGTCTCAACGCGCACTCTTCCAAGACATAGCAGTCCAAACAAGCGCCACCCTCCACCATTCACGATACAAAATGCTAAACACAGCAACAGCACGCACCTTGCAGTCATGTTGTACAAACAAACAGCACAAAAATAGAGAAAAAAAAAAAGCAGAGAAGAACTGGCAAATAGGCAAGGGTCGGATCCCTACCAAGAAGAATTTGAACCCCTGGATGCGTGATTGTTCAATATGAGCGAGAGCCACATCCACTTAACCTGTTTTGAGATTGGCTTGTACTCAGAGCAGACTTATGCATATGCATGAATTTTATTGCATTAAGTAAATACACTTTTACAATGACTCAAGTGGGGTGCCAAACAAAACTATAGTGACTTCTTGCTTTTCATATTAAAAATCAATAGCAACAAAATGAAAGGTTTCAAGTTGTGTCCAAACACACCAACATACAGTTATGTGAAGAAGCCTTTGCAACAGCAACTATGCTTGCAATTGTGGTCAAACGGTCTCTTTTATGCCATATTAATTTTAGATTGCAATTATCTATTTATTCTTAGAAGCAAAACTCAACATAACAGTTTATAGCTGGCATGCATTTTCTTCAATGTGCAAAGTGGATACAAGCTAATGGAGTGTCATGGGATCGTTGAGCAAAGAGTCCTGTGCAGACATTGAAAGGAGGAATCACCATTGACATAAGCTTGTTAGCCCTAAACATAAAATTTATCGAGACTTAAATGATCAACAACCTAAAAAAAAGTGCAGCATCATCCTCTGACCTTTGAACTAGAAAAGGGGCATGATGAAATGAATCAAATTGTGATCTCTTCAGCCCCACATTAGATAGATGATGCCTCCAAACTGGGTTATTTGGGCACCCTCTATCCACCAGGAGGTCCACAGTCAGACCCCCAAACCATGTTCCCACTTGTACAAACTACAGACTTATGTGACTATGCACATGGACAATTGAAGGATGATCTCATAATACCGCTCAAATTCAAAAAGTCAGTTATTAATGAAGAACAAAAATAACAAAATTAATATCCAAGGTGGCAAAAATACTGCTCATTGATGATGCGTGGAGAAAACAAAACTCAGTCCACTGTTTTTCAGCTTCGAGACATCCAACACATTTGATATTTCTTCCTTCTACTCTACAAGTGGCAGCACCTTAATTCCAAAGCGTCCGCCCAACTGAATCTATATAATTTATTGGAAGAATTGGTAGCCATCAATCTAATGTTAGGGTGATTCTGTTAAAACTTCCAAGTGCAGTTCCTTCCATTTTTCTGTCACGTGCCTCCCTAAAAGTGCCGACTGCTAAAAGTACCGACTGCACAATCTGCAGTTGGCACTTCTTAACTCCATGTCCCCAATCTAGACTACTGCATCCAGTATAATCCAATGTCATGTTTAAGTCTTGTAAGGAGAGGACTTTGAAATCAAATCAAGTAAATATGCACTCTCTGTGGAAAAATTCACTTTCTCTGCCTTAACAACTGTAATTTTCACCCGCTGCTCATCACCATAAACTTCTTCCTTGATTTTGAGCCTGAACAGGTACTGCTCAAAGAGGCTGCTTTGAATAATCTCCCCAAATCTAACATCATCTTGCTCTTCATATTTCAACAAGTAAAGCTCCTTAGCTGAGCAGCCCAACATCTCCTCCCCAGACTCCTGGAAAGCCGTCACCCATGTGATTCCTGTATGGTCTTGCACTTGTGCCTGAAGAAGATACCTGAAATCGCACTCCTTGAACTCCTGATCACACCGGTCACAGTGCCAATTTCCATTGCCTGATCTTGTCACCTTTTTACTGCACTGTCTATCTCCAACCATCAATGGGCAAGCTGTATAACAAAAGCTATCTGTCTTGACAAATGAAAGAGTAGCCTTCACAGTGACCCAATCAGGCTTATCGGCCCGCCCAAGGCCTTCGTCTTTGATCTGCGATACCGTCTTGCGGGTCTCATTCCATGGCCCACCAGGAACCACATCTCTAGATATGGACTGTGAAGAAGCATTCTTTCCCACCCTATCAAACCAGCCTCGCAGTCTTTGCGCTTCAGGAAAATCAGGATTTATGAAAAGCTGGGTGGCAGAGATTGTCCCGATTGATTTTCCACTGAAGTCATTTACCTTTCCAGCCTTAACCGCTAAAACCGGGTAAAACCCTGAATCGACCATCTCTTGCAGCTCCAGACCTTGCTTGTTGCAAAAATCACCCCAAAGGGTTAGCTCGACACTCCTACCAGACTCATCCTTGAGTTTCAATATTCTTCTCTGAGTTTCCATGCCATTCTTTCTCAATATAGTGACTGAAGGGTTAATGGACATAACGATGCCAACAATATCCACAATGGAATTATTATCCACATTCTCAATTTCATTGATGGGTCTGAAGGAAAATTGCTGATTTGGTATCGAGCTGTCTTCATCCGGACAAAGATCCACCGTCGATGCTGACTCCAGAAATATCTCCCATTCATTGTTAAGATGGTTGAAGTTTTTCCGAGCTGGTTTCAAGCTTCCTTTTGATATCAAATACACTCTACCAATCTCAATGGAGTCATAAAAGCGATCGACGATGGCATTGAAGCAGGTGACTCGAATTTCTCCTCCATCAGCATCAAGGAGGTCAAAGGAGAAGACCTTCCCATCACCCCTAGCATTGTTGTAGCGCCGCAGATCACCTTTTGCAGTCACCCTTGCCTTGATCGCCCACCGCCCCTGATAAGGATTCAAGGCGGCAATCGGGATTATTCGGGCAGGAGCCTCATTCTTTGTGATCGGCCCGCGATTTTTGTAGTTGGGAGGAGGCTGGTAAGGTGGTTGAACAGTTGGGCGGAAGTTCTGCGTTGAACTACCAGGATCTGTCACTATATTGCCTTTGATACTTGCCTGACCAACAGACCCAGATGGCTGGCCAATTGATTCTCTGCCCAGGTGATCTGAATTTTCACTAGAAGTGTTTTGAGGTAGTGACTCATAATCCGAGGAGATTTTTGGATGCCCAATAATGTCACAATTTGCAATAATGGTTTCCATGTTCAAGATGACAATAATTCTGTCCAATGTCAATGATAATGAGTACAGGATTAGAAATATTGCACTATCAACACCAAAGAAAGTGACAAAAGACAGCACCAAAGAAAAAGGATTGGCATAACCAAATTGTATCATTCAAAAATTCAATCTTGAATCTTCAAATTGTATCATTCAAAAATTCAATCTTGAATATTCAAATTGTATCATTCAAAAATTCAATGTTGAATCTTCAAATTGTATCATTCAAAAGTTCAATCTTGGATCTTCAAATTGTATCATTCAAAAGTTCAATCTAGGATCTTCAAATTGTATCATTCAAAAGTTCAATCTTGGATCTTCAAATTGTATCATTCAAAAGTTCAATCTCGAGTATTCAAATTGTATCATTCAAAAGTTCAATCTTGAGCCTTCAAATTGTATCATTCAAAAGCTCCATCTTGAATCTTATTGTTAGGGCATAGCATGACATGATATTGAATTGCAATAGAGCCACAGGACGATCCAAATCACCTGATTTACAGTGTCTGAACCGTCCGAGTCTCTATCATCCGACTCACCAATTCGAGATATTTGAAGAGAATTTTACAAAGAGGGAGATGGGAATTACGCACTTGCGGTTTTGAACGGTGCTGGAGATGTAATCGATGAGTTGAACGACGGATCCCTTGCCCAATCTGCCGCTCCTTACTCGGTCACTGAGCTGAGTCGCCAGCACGGCTTGCTGAGTCGACACGCCATCTGATATCAGGATCCGATACCGATCCTGCGAATCCCCGATCGACTTCACATCCAAGATCTGAACTAGCGGTTTCAGATTCACATCGCCTCCGTTCACGGCCGCGATCGCATTCGCTGTCAGATTCACTGCCATTTCAGACACTGATCAGAAGAAGAAGAAGAATTGCAGGAAAGATTGATTGAGAGAGAGATTGAATGGGAATTCTAGGGTTTTGGATGGAGAAGAAGAGAATTTTGGTTTTGGGTGGTTTTTTTCACGTAGAGGAAGCGAGGGAACGACCGAGTCAGAAAATGGCGGGTAATATACACCGCGGGAGCATATATTGTTTCTTGATTGGGGTAATCTGATACGCATCTGCTGGGCCTAACTGGGCCCCACAGATCAGGTGAACTGAAGGAACGGAAAGGCCCACTGATGATTAACATATGAATGAAACAAGAAGTCAGTTTCATACCTCAACACCTTGATCTATCTCCTACAAGTTTAATACCTTTATATTAAGGGTGATTCTGAACACATCATCGGTTTTTCTGAGCACACACACCTTCTTAAAAAAAAAAAAATTACACATGACGAAAATACCCATAAATTCCGTGTATATCTCATGTGCACGGGTATGAAACGCCCTGCACATGATATATGCATGGTTTTCTCCAGCCGTGCACCTCTTATGTGCACGGCTCTAAACTTCATGCACCCTTTTCCGTGCATGGGTGGAGCAAGTTCGTCAATCATTATCGAAAGAAGCTTTGTTCTAGTGATTCGGTGCTGCGACGACGAGCGGCGGGCGAGAGGTAGAGAGCGGGAGAGAAAGAGGGGGAGGGTGAGAGGTAGAAACAGAGGTCGGAGGGATTTTGGGCAAGAGCCTGTGGAGAGGGAGAGGGGGGAAGAGAGAGGAAAAGGGAAAGGGGGGGAGAGGGACAAGGGCTGCCAGCGGCGGGCGAGAGAGATAGAGAGGGAGAGGGATCAGCGGCGGGGGGTTGGGTGGAAGTGGCCGGAGCAGGTAACAAGGAAGGAGAGAGGGAGAGGAGAGGAGATGAGATGAGAGAAGAGGAGGGTATTTTGGGTATTTTTGGAAATATGGGTGGCCTCAGCAAAAGAGGTGGGTGCAAATAGAATTTTCCTTATATTAATGAAAAATTGACCCAAAGGGGTAGCTCAGTTGGTCCCAAAAGGATTAGTCCGGTTCAAAGGGTTGGTCCGTTATCACCTTCCATCCAATTGTACATTCCATTTGATGGATGCAACTGCCACTACAAGAAAAATGACTTTTCCCAGTGAAATTTTTCGTTGGCAAAAAGTCCAAAAACGCTGGTAATATTCTTTTCCGGCAATAACTTCCTCGCTATAAATTCGCCGCTAGTTATCCTTCGCTTATACTTTAAAACAGCGAAAGCCAAAAGTCGCCGCAATAGCAAATTCTTTTGCGGGGTATTTTTTCGTCGCTATTGTCCAACCAAAACGTTGCAAAATGGCATCACGATTTCAGTTAAGAATCGTTGCTAAAATTTATTTTCGGCGCCTAAAAAGACTATTAGCGGCGATATTTTTACGCCGGAAAAAATCTTATATAGCGAAAGAAGACAGCGCCGCGATATCTATTAGGCTGTAAATTCTATTTTCGGCGATATATGATCGCCGGAAATAGATTTCCCAGCGTAAATCTTCAGGGCCGCAATTGACATATTTCACATTGCCAAATCTTAATTGCGGCGACAATTATATCGCTGGAAGATTCTCACAGAAAGTGAGAGGAGTTCAATTATATTGCAAACTTGGGGATCATAAGGTGTGCCCATCGAAAGTTCTATTTGGAAAATGTAGAGAGGAGTTCTCACAGAAAGATTATGTCTGTATCGATTGCTATTAGGGCTGTCAAAGGGCCGAGCTGGGCCGGGCCTGGGGTTGTCCTAGCCCTACCCTCAATATATGCAGGGCCGGGCCTGAGCGGGCCGAAGCCCTCGAAGGGCTTTCACTATCTAGGCCCTTATCCAACCCTCGAGGGCCAGGGCAGGGCTCAGGGCTTCAAAATAAGAAAAATATTTTTTTTAATATTGTTATCAAAATCTGAGTGTGATCGAGCATTATCTTGTCTAACCTCAATTGCAAATAAACCATTAAAAAAACATCCGTTATCTTGTCTAATTTCAATTGCAAATGAACCATTAAGAAAATATCGGGAGAATATAAGTAATCTCTAAAAATTTTCTTTTATCGGATAAAGTCATATATGCTTTGGTGACTTAGGTTGGGTTTTGACATATGATTTTATTTATTTTGACAAAGAAGGAAAATTGTTAAAGAGTATCATCTATTTAACACCTTTAATATGACTTTCATATGAATTTCTAGAAATGAAATCATTTCAGCAGTGTCTTATCTTTGAGAGTTTTAAACCATTTACACTCACATACCTTTTTTCAATTGACATTATTTTTAATTAAACACTAATCTAACTATCACGAATTCTTGGATTTCAGTCACAAAAATAAATGTACTTAAAACATACTATTAGTTTTAACTTTTAAGAATTGAGATTATAATCATCTAATTAAAAGGATATTTGGATCACTCCATATCCTTAAAGTTCCATGTACATACAAACTAACTCTATGAATTGGTTGACATCCCAAGCAACTCTATAAAGGAAAAAGTGTATCATTATTAATAGAAATGAGTACACTCCCTTTTGCACCAACAATAATTTATAAAAATAATATAAAATGCCTAAATAAGAAGCAATAAAACTAAAAAAAAGGGATTAGAAGCAACTGTGCAACACTTATTGATTATGTATTAAGTACAATACATAACTTAAATAATTAAATATAGATAGATGAATCGAACCAAGTATGTATGTATGTATCGGTTTTTAGGACATTTTTTAATGGGTAAGTGGGTATGGAATTGCCTTCATATCTCCCATATTGCTACAAAGTGACTATGAAAAGGGCATTTTTAATATATATTTATATATATGTATATATTATATATAAAATAAATAAAAGTAAGAGGGCCAGGGCCAGGGCCGGGCCGGGCTAGTACTGTCCAAGCCCGGCCCTCAAATCTCAGGGCCTGGAAAAAATTGTCCAAACCCAACCCTAGGGCTTTTCATTAGAAACAAAAGCCCTCATTTTAAGGGCTTTTTGAGGGCTGGGCCGGGCCGGGCCCCCTTTCTCAGGGCCAAATTGACAGGCCTAATTGCTATGTTTCTGCAACTGAGAGCTAGGTTGTACAAGAGTGGGCCATGCTCACACACTCGAGCTCGGATCCTTTTGGGCCTAAACCTGGAGAATCCAGAGTAAAAGGAATGGAACACACTGTGGGGCGACCTATTGGAATTTTTACGGTTCAAACTAACTTTAGTTGTGTGTGGGGGTTATCCTCAAATCTTAAGTTAATCTGATTTTATTCTACTGGTGGATTGACGATTTGATGAAAAACATGATGGTGAATGTGTATGAGATTGTGTTAATCACATTTTAATCAAAGTTGATCTAAGGGTGAAATAAATTTATATTGACATAAAATTTAAAGATATCCTACGTGTCTGAAGGGCATTAATTAGGGATTCGGAATGGGCCGGAATTTAGAAACTAAAGGGTTCTTACTCTTACTTTACAATCTTTAAAAATCAACCAATTAGATTCGCAGGAAAAATAAAACTGTCTTTTTATCAAGTCTGATTGTACGAGTTGGAGCTTGAAATCTCTTCTTTCTTCAGATAAAAGTTCTCTTGGAAGCCCATTCAAAGGAAAGGATAGCCCACAAGTGAGAAGAGTAGTATACCCATGGAACAATCCCGAGGCAATGGGGTGACATGTGGGGTTGCCAACCAACAAAGCAAACTCTTTATTCTCAAGAGGGTTTATCACTTGGCACATCGTGCTATGCTAATGCACTACTAGGTGAATCTAGATCCTCCGTGCTTTGACTTAAGGGGTGTTTGCACGGCCAAGTTTCTATGAATTTCTAAACTCTCCATAGAGAAATTCCATGAATTCCAATAAAGAAACAAGCATTTGCAATGAGAAAATTTGATGATTACCTATTACACGGACATTTATTTTTGAGTGGCTCGAATTTTTACAACGAAAAAGCCCCATTCATTTCTTTACATTTACGGCAGGTTAGTACTTAGTAGGTCAATGCAACCCATTGGCACTTGTTACAGGAATTTAGGATTTTGTCCCTGTCAATTTTTAATAATTGATTCTAGGAATTAATCTTTCTTGAACCCTTATTTTGAGACCTAAATTTATAATGATCCTGATTTTTTTTTCTTCCAAGTGTAAATAAATTCCCTTGATGGATTAGGAAGCCACTGATCTATGTTAGAAGTATCCATTAATTTCAACCCTCTTGATGTTTCTAAGGATGTCATGGACCGCGCTTATCCCAAGGATCCAGCCCAAATATTGAGTATGGGTCTTGATTTTGGGCCCATTTAGCTATAAAGTTCTTCACATGGATATTATAAAACTTATTACACACATTAGGGCCCACTTCGTATCAAATAAAGCAACATATCAATGTTAATTTACCCTTTTTTCATAGTTCAATTCGCCTGATTGACACCGAAAACCAGTTTTTAGTAATTGTTCTATCAGGACACAAATAGCCATTAAGCTTTGAGGACTTAATTGGATGTTTAATATCATCATATCATGTATATATAGTAAGACTCCTTGCTATTGCATGACAGGCTTTTCGATTTCATGTATTTAGCCAGGTAGGGTTTACATCTAAGTTTGCAAAGTAAACAGGTCAAAACCGAACATAACTCGGCTTTATATGTTCGAGTTTTCCTTGGAGGCAGACATCATATAATTAAGGAAATCCATATTAGGCTTTAACCTAGAGATATCACGAGTAAAATGGAATGGAGCTCCACATTGGGGACACCTAGTAAAAAGGGATGTCACCACTCATAAGCCCAAGCAGTTTAAATCATTTGGTAGCTGTTATGCATTTATTTCTATGATGACAAGAAGGAACACGCCAGAAGCCCTAACAAGAAAATACAGAACTTATAAGTATAAATAAATAAATGATAAAAAAATCTTAAGTTTTCTTAGATGAGAAGATGAGGTACTAGGGAAGTTTCTTCTGTTCATCTAATTTTTTCTAATAAAACTGCTAATAAAAATATTTCAAACTTTATTGAATGAAAAATTGAGATTAGAGGTGGAAATAAATAGAAAAATTATATAAACTATAACTTAACAATAGAAAATTAAAAATAATAATAATCAAAGATAATGGAAGAGATTTAATTAAGATCTAAAGGTAAGATATTAATTGAATGACCCCAAGGGGTAGCTCAGTTGGCCTAGGACCATGGTTTGCATTCAGAGGTTGTAGGTTCGAAACTGCACTACCACACTGGACTTATAGGAGAGTTTACCTAGCTTCCCTCTGGGCTAGGAGGGATTAGTCCAGCCCAAAGGGTTAGGAACCCTCCGATAGCATAAAAAAAGGTATTAATTGAATAAAAAGGTTGGAGATAAAACTAATCATAAAAAGATAGACAATATAACAATAAAAAAAAGGTGAAAGGAAAAAAAAAGGCTTACATTTGTAATATAAGGATTTTCTAATTTAAAAAACATTGCATATCAATATAAGGTCAGTGTATGGGTCAGATCCATATCCAAATTTAACCAAATACCAAAATGATTGTGGGGCTAAATATGTAATTAGGCTTATAGGAAATCTCTTCAGAAAAATAAAGAGAGAAGAAAGAAAATGAGGTATGACCTCTTATTGTAACCTCATTATTTGACAATCAGTTCTGGATTAAGGTCCAAGGCTATGGACTTCCTTGGTAATCGGGTAAGAACCGGTTCTACAAAACTGGATGGGATCCAATTCCCAATCCACCATGGGTTCAACTCAAAATCCACTTAATTAAAACTTTACATTTACAAGATCATCCCTATAAATTCACATAATTAGGTGTAAAGAGGGGAAAGAGGGTTGAAGACTTTCGGGCTTTGCAACTTGATGATCAAGATCATCCATGGAAGGAGATATTCAAGCATCACTCAATTCATACCAATCATCACCTATATCTCATGGCATAAGGTGAGATATGTTCATACCAATCATCACCTATATCTCATGGCATAAGGTGAGATATGTAACTTAAGTCATACTCTCACTCATGGTAGGTTGCTTTTACAAATTCATTAAGCCAATATCCATGAAATTCTTTATGTACTTAATCAAGAGCCTAGTCACAAAGTAGAGAGAGAGAGAGAGAGAGAGAGAGAGAGAGAGAATAACTTTGTTCAATTATTTATTTTCCTCTTGAAAGTCAGACTTAAGGAAAAGCCATACTTAAGAAACTCCAAACCACATGTATTTTTGTATAAAAGAAGTAAAGAATCCCCACCCCCAAGAGCTTATATATGTTGCTTGATTTATGAAACCTACATTGATTTCTTTGAACTCATAAACTTCTTTGGTTGTGAACCCTCCTCCCTCTATACAATATTCAAGTTGAGGCCTCAGGGGCTGTAAGCCTTCCCATGTCCATGAATAAATCTAGCATTATCCTCTGTGTATATATGAGTTTCCTTCAACAACCTGTCATAATACATGAGTTTCCTTCAACAACCAGAAGTTGGAGATGGTCTATAAACCATCTCTTGGAGTATAAAATCATTCTTGTGGAAAGTAATAACAGCAATATTTCTACTGATATTAGTAGGATGGGACACACTTACGATTGATATACGCTCTTATTCATGACGGTGGAGGAAAGGATGGAGGCCCCATTCAGATAAAGCAATTCGCCGTCCACTCTTTTGTCGATCCTACTGTCAATTTGCTTTGTGTTGAGATCAAACGGCTGATCTGAGGCCTTGAGAAATTCATATGATAAATACAAAAGATTGAGATCAGCGAATGACTAAAGAAGAAGGAAATCAGCCATCAAACAGGTTAATCTTACTCTTAACAAATGAATACTAAAGCAACAAAAAGCATCACAATTTTCTTACCATGACCCAACCCCATGTATCTGCAAAGGAAGGCACGTGAGCAGTGTATGCTAACACATCTGCACAAGCGAAAGCGCGACAATGGTTAGTATCTAATGCTGCATTAGCCCTTCAATTATGTTTAAATGATCATCTTATCAAAGATAGAAAACTGGGCCAGGCCATCTTGGGTCGTCTCGGGAGTAAAGTGCTGTGGGCTGGTTCTATGGACCCATAGGATGAGCTTGAACTTTCATTTTCACACTTCTATCTAATGGCCTGGCCTAGTATAAGGTCCACTGAAAAATGCCTGAAAGATAGCAGACCAGGCCCGGAAAAATTGCAAACTTAATTCTTTACATTGATATGATCATATAATCTATATGTAAACCTTTCACCATATCATGGTGCAAAGGGCTTTACATTCGACAGTGGGACCTACTCTGATTGGATGAACTGTTGAATGGGAAAGGATCACCTTATATTTAAAGAAGATAATGGGCTCCTCAAATATCTAACCATAATATTTGATTCCTTGACAAAGAATTTGACCCAACAAAATACACAAGTCTGGGTCCGGGCCTGGGCCTGTGGGGTTGACACACTTACTAACCTAAATACGCAATGCCACCCCTGTAAAGTCAATCAGTATTTAAGTAGGTAACAAACGGGAAATGTTCGAGTGCATCCATCCCTCACCATTTGTGGTGAGGGATGGATGCACTTGAATATCCCCGGTAACAAACATAAAGTATATTATATATGGGAGAATGTTCATGTACATCCATCCCTCACTATAAGGTGAGGGACACTTCCATAAATGGGGATTTTCAAGTACAAAAGTGAATTTTCAAGTACATAGGGTGAGGTACACTTCCTTGTCTTTATATGTAAAAAGGAAAAGTGCCATCACCCTATGGTGAGGGATAGATGCACATGAATGTTCGTCTTATATATGATCATATATATGTATATATTTGGGTCTCAATTTGGGTCCCGTCAGGGACTAGATCTTTAAATTAGATTCGGGTATGCATTAGGGTCCTGTACCTTCAACCTGTGTTATGTAATCCCGGGGCCAGGTCCCTAATTATAATAATCATGTCAAGGTACTCTGTGGACCCTACCAGAACCAGACCCATCTGCATCCCTGTTTCTACTCAGATCCTGTGGTTGGTTTGGCAGCTTCCATTTAGTAACTATGAAATGGACAGTTCAACTAAGTTTGCTTGAGCAATCTATATAAACATTTAATATCATGATGACTTAGAGGGAGTAGATTATTAGTAAAAATGCGATCACAAGGTC
Organism: Umbellularia californica; assembly: GCA_028538565.1. NCBI lineage: Eukaryota > Viridiplantae > Streptophyta > Magnoliopsida > Laurales > Lauraceae > Umbellularia > Umbellularia californica. Next base: position 2,393,550 of record JAPQWN010000011.1, on the reverse strand, counting down.
CAACCTTGCACATGAAAAAAAAGTACTCACAGTTGAAGACATGTCTTAGGGTATTGTATATGGATGAAAAGACTTCCTTGTGGGTAAGAACCCCTGCTGGTCCGGCCTATGCACACACAAAGTTAGGAATAATGGCAGTCATGAAAAGTGAAATGATGGTAGTGGAAACCCAAGGAAGGAAAAACGAAATGAGATGAGTATACCCACTTGAGTTACAAAGATACCCTGGTGATTCAGCCTGGGCTTCAGCACCTTCTCATAGAAGGATTTTGTGTAGAGTTGATAGCAGGGCCCTCCTTCAACTGGGTCTGCCAAGTCTCCCACGATCACATCGTACTTCTCCTCTCTCATCTCCAGCTCAATCCTTTTTCATTATTTGTATTAGCAACCAAGCATTAGCTACTCGGAAAAAGTAATTAGTCTTTTAAAAATCTGACCGGACCTAACACTGATATAAGTGTCATTTTCGATGCTGTCAGACCCAAACCATTTCTATGGTCAAAAAATACTTCAATATCGATCATAACTGTTCAATCCAGTGAGACCCAGACTTGGGTGTTTATTAAACAAAAATGTTCATTCAACGTGAATGGATGCCAATCGGTGGGTTTTTTTTTTTTTTTTTTCCGAACGAACTGTTTCAATCCTTTAGGTTGAACTATTCTCTCTGGGCCCAGAGAGAAGCCGAGTAAAACCCTTGTGGCCCCTAGGTGGTAGCACAAGTGGACTTAACCTTCGGCTCTTGAAGAGGGAGAACCGGAGGTCGATACAAAGACCTCTAACTCCTGCAAAGGGGGAAATCGGGGGTCGACGTCAATCGTATGGATAGAGAAGAGAGTGCAAAGGGATCAATATGAATTAAAGGTGAGCCAAGAATAAATATAGTACTATGACAATCTTAGTCATCTTTAAGGCTCCAAAGTTTAATGCTTGTATATCTGCACAAATATATTTGTAGAATTGGTCATTAAAATAAATGGATAATGCTAATCTTTTACCACCTAATTCACATTAAAACCTTTCAATCCCTCTCAACTTGTGATTGATAAGAACAAAGCGTGCTTTCCCAAACGAGTTTCCGGTTTTAAATTCGAGGCCGGCTCCTAACAATAATAGACATAATTAAATGGTGGTCAACTAGCCAGTGCCACTGAGATGTGACCTTTCTAAAATATACATGGGTATATAAGTGACGTTTCTTACATGCTTGAGTGTCTACGTCTGAGTTATTACTAAAAGATGGTACGGACCACTTTGCTCCTAAGAATTTTAAATATACCATTCATGCACCATGACCAGTTCATATGAGCATATTCCGAACCAGAGGGTGCAGGCTGTTTAAAAAATACTTAATAAGAATCATGAATCCACTTTTAAAATCTTCATGAAGATTCTTAACTCGCCTTCAAAACAACTATTTATTGAAGTCCACACCCTTTCAAACAAAAATCCTGACCTCAAAAAAGGCACATGATTGGATGCCTGTGATGAATGATGCGTCAGTGGGGCCCACCGGGCCGGTAAAGGGTGGTGACCGATGTAACAATTGTGGGACCCACCTAAGATAATAATGGGCCCGACCCTATAATGGCCTGGCCCCCTCAAACGAAAATCCTGACCTCCAAAAAGCCACATGATTGGATGCTTATGATAAATGATACCTCTGTGGGGCCCACCGGGCCGGTAAAGGGTGGTGACCGATGTAACAACTGTGGGACCCACCTAGGTAATAATGGGCTCGACTCTATAATGGCCTGGCCCACAATATGTTGGTTAGGCTGGACAAAGGTGGACACTTCATGTTGAAGGGGTTTGTCCTTGTGTAGTCTAGTTTAGGCTTATCCCGCGGACCACCAATCGTGACCTTTCTTTGCGACTACGATATGTCCCGAAAATCTCGAGTCGGGATTTCCTATTTGGACCAATGAGGGGGTGACAGGTCCTCATTGGTCCCAAACAGGATTCACCTTTTGGGGATCCGGATTGGAAAATCTCGTGGTATTTTGGTACTTACTTTGCGTCATTGATTACAAGCTGAAGCTTCTCGTTGCAAAACGCCTGCTGATTAACCGTCAGATATCTCCTGCAGAAATCAACGACGTCCTGCACGCCACGTGGCACAAAGAGTTACGGTTCCAGTTGTAGAAATCTAATACTCTGCACGAGCATGTTAAACCATGTGCATGCACACTGCCAAATCTTTTTTTTTTTTTTTTTGTTTCTCTAGCCTTCAATCATCCAATTCATGACATGCTTGTAGCGATGGCCCACTCATCCGAGAAAGCCCCCACTAACAGACGGTTTGGATTGAAAGAAATGATGCCATTGTTCAGTCTGTGTGGCTCTGTAAATGACTGGCCCCACTAACAGACGGTTTGGATTATTTGATTTCTAAGCACCTGATCGATGTCGCACATGACGACCCTCTCTATAGTTTTGTGCCTGAATAGTTCTCTTGCAGCAGACCCTTCACCACCTCCCATTATAAATACGGTTTTTGGACTAAAATGAAAAAAAAAAAAAAAAAAAAAAAAAAAAAAAAAAAAAAAAAACCACATGAGAATAAACAAGACCAACCAAAAAGATAAGCACAAGATATAAATAGAAAATGTTGTTTGAGAGAACTTGCTTGGGGTGGCACAAAAGAGGTGGATGGATTAAGCATTCATGGTAGATAAACTCATCCATTTCAGCACTCTGCATCTTTCCATCAATCACCAAAGCCTACACAACTCATACATCACAAGATCCAAAAAGAATCAAAATAAAATAAAAAAAAGATTGTCAAGAATCATACAAATCTTCAAATATTAAAAAATAAAACTCATATAAACCTTCCCAAAATGCTTTGTGTCTAGAAGGGCTATGTCTTGATACTCACTAGACCCTCTGTACAAAATACTAAACGGCAGCAGAAAAAAAAAAAGGGTGTTAGTTCCATTCAAAAGTCCACTCATTTCAGGTTGATATCACATCACAACCAAAGTAACTGATAATATACAAGGAAAAAAGAAAGAAAGAAAGAAAAAGAAATTGATTCCACAAGTTTTTACTCCTTTTATCTTCCTGTTCAATAGATATACATGTTTATGTCTACATACTATGAAAAATGATTGAGTTGAGGGTCGTATAAAGAATGGATGTTCTTTACCGGGTCAGAAAAATATTGAAATAAACGACCCATTCCAAAAAACAAATGAGTTGGGTTAAGACCAACATAAAAGAAAAAAAAAAAAAAAAAGATCTGGGTTAGGAGTTGGTGTCATTGACAAAGATGGCTGATGAATATTAGAACTGTTACACAGTTCCAAAAAGAAAGAAAGAAAGAAGAGTAGAACTATTACCTGTTCAAAGCGAAAGACCATTTAAGATCATTGTCAAGTTCCTCTTCATACCAATAGCATTTGCTATGATTGTCTTCGCGGAGGCCTCTATCAACACCCACATCGGATTGGATCATCTCAACAGCTTCTCCCATGTCTATAAGAAAGAGCTAACTACACAGAGACAAAGAGAACAGGAGAAAAAAAAGTAGAAGAAGAAGGTAAGATGAGGAAATGAGTGAGGCTTTTGGGTTACTCACAAGTATATGGTTTTATAGCATTTTTGGGGAGAGAGAAAAGCATAGGAAGATATATGATAGTAACACTCAAAAGGAAGAATAGCACGCGCGAGATGCATTGCGTTTTGTCGTGCATGAGCGGAAAAATAAAAATAAAAATAGTATAACTGGGTGGGACGCGTGATCTGTTGGTGGGGCCCACCACTGCCATGCATTTGGTTCTTCCACGTGGGACAATGCAGTAGGCCCATGTAGTGAGAGGTGGAGGTAGTGTCCACTCGTGCATGGATTGTGGCACGAATAACACATGAATTGTGTCCTGCTACTTTTGCCTGCCTAGCTTGAGGACCAAGGCTATGTGTCATATCCTAGTCCCGAATTTCATATCCCAGTCCCGAATTCTGAGGTGAGATATATGTACTCCCGTGATGCTTTATCTGTCTCGAGCTAAATATAACACGCGAAGGAGAGAAAAATAACTTTTCCACGCATGAGTTAAACTCACTAGAACATATCGATAACAATTAATCATAGCAGAAGCTGTAATTCATACATGTGAGGGTATCAATTCTCATTCAGTACAATTAACATTTCAAATTTAATACAAAAGAATTATACAAGTCTATACATTGCTTTACAAAAGAGGGTGTATAAAAGAATCATATACAAACACTACCAAAAGTATAAGCAAAAGAATAACTAAAACCTAAGTGTGGCCTACGTAAAAAGGGGCTGGCCACACAACTCCAAAACATGATACTCACTCCTTGAGGAAGGAATCTAAGCGGGCCCTGACTCTGGCCACTCCTCTAGTCCTAGAAGAACCTTTTGGGTAACCTCCTCTCACTCCTTGGCCTTTTCAAAAGCCGAGAGCTGCACTTGCTACAAAGTGAATTAAAGACGAATAAATTAATAGATGTCAATGATAAGTATCAACTAAGCATGTTGTGCGTAAATCGAATAATTATGCTTGAGAATCAAATATAATAAAAACATACAAAATTGGCTACTACATTGAGCTTATCCTCTCAAAAGAGAGCGAATCTAGTTGGGATGTCACTAGCGGCCCGTTGGACTAATGGCAGAGTATTAGAATAATGAATGCCCATTAGATCAAATAAAAAAATTAACGGTTCCATTCTAAGGTCAAAAGGTCTTAAAGAATCCTAAATCCTTATGGAAATAAAGGTAGCATAATAATTATCTATTAGAGAGGATTATGGTGGATTAAGATAGGTTAAGGGCGGTAATCCACCATAAGAATTGGGTCAGAAAGGACCCAGGCTTCGGTTTCATGTCCGCTCGAGCGGACACCATCTGGAGGGTTGATCGCTCGCGCAACCCCTCGTGTTCGCTTGAACGAGGCTTCAGGGGTGTGGTCGCTCGAGCGGACCCCATTTAGAGAGATGGTCGCTCGGGCGGTCCTTTAGATCGCTTAGAGAAGATGGATTCTTGGCCCTCAAGGTGGGAGTAAGATGAAGAAGATGAAGATGAAAAGCTCCCCTAGCTCCCAAGGTACATGCCCTCACTCTTGTAGTGATTGAAGGAGAAGAGGAGAAGAGAAGTGGAGAAGAAGAAGAAGAGTAGAGAGAAAAGAGAATGAAAAGAGAAATGAAAGGAGAGGATAAGGCTGTATTTAAAGGGGTAAGAATGCCATTTTTATAAAAAAAAAAAAAAAAAGTCCACTAAAAGAGTATATTTCCATTTGGTCAAATGGAAGTTCAAATACTCAACGGTAGCTCGAATGAAGTAAAGTCTTATACGAAAGTCGACGTACTCATCGAAATACACGTGATGATGTCAAAATGACGTGCAAATGATGCAAAATGTGAAAATCGATAATTACGAAAAAGCCCTTGACTCTACTCAACCGAGTCAATTCGGTTCCCACTCACCTATCCAAGGCTCACGACTCAACTAACTCAACTTATAAAAGCTAATTAACACTAATTACTATAATTAAAGACCAGACACAATTAATTTAGCTTAATCACTATTAATTAGCACTAACGAGGTTAAATTGGGTCAGGGTGTAACACTATGTAATCATATATAAACATTTATCATATGCTTCATTTACATGTGTAGATGAGTGGAAACAAACAATCCCAACGATAAAAGTTTTATATATATATAAAGTCATTACATTTGTGTGCAAAAAATAAGAGATAAAGAGATTGGATTGACTTTAAATTTGATATCTAGAGTGGTCCCACTTAGATTTTTCCATTGCTATTCCGTAACATCTAAGTACGTACCCTAAAAAAGATCTACAGGAGGAGAGGCAGGGCCATCAATTATTTCATTATTTTTTTAACCAAAGGAAAATATCTAAGATATTGAAGATACTTCAATCAATATTTTAGTGAGGCGTGGGAGATGCGTGTAGAGAACATACATACATACAACATAGTCAGGCAGACAGTTTTAAAGTCTCCAAATGGTCTTCCGAATGCAGAAAATGAATGATCGATTGGATTCAGAGATACTCTGCCAAATGTAGCATGCAGAGTTGGATTGAATAAGACAGAGAGAGTATGATTCAGACGGGTTTAAGATCTCCACCGTCCATTTCAATGGCCAAGCTGGAGCTATACGTGTGGTCTACCAGATGGACGATCTGGATGATTCCTTCGAGTGGGATCTACGGTGGAGATGTGGCAGTAGAACAGTGGCGTGTTCGGCGCGACGAACAGGAGTAGTATAGATGGGAGTGCGCGGGGCACGCACTTGACAGGGACTTGCCTAGCGCGTGGGCCGTGGGAAGTCCACTATAAATTGTGGTGGGAATTGTGGAGGAGGCACCTAACTTAGCCTCCCACCATCATGCACCCCATCTCCTTGCATTGCTGATGTTTTTCACTGTGGAATTGCCAAAATGCCCTTGATTCTTTTCATGGGTTTATGTCCTTTTCTCTTTTGGGTGAGATCTTTATTTGAATTACAGGATAAGATTACCAAATTTGGATCTCTTTTATGGGTTGTCATTTTAAAGGATCTTTTTTTTTTTTTTTTCCTTTTAAATGTATATATATTGATTTCCCTGTAACTTCTAGTGCTGTTTCGAACCTACAACTTTCGTTGTAATCCTAAGTCAACTACGCTACTTATAGGTTTTTGTCCTTTTCTTGTTTCGATGAGATCTTCATTTGAATTATAGGATAAGATTACCAAATTTGGATCTTTTATGGGTTGTCATCTTAAAGGTTCTTTTTTCTTTTCTTTTCTTTTAGATGTGCTTATATGGGTTGTCATCTTAAAATCATGCTAAACACACCATCCTCTTAATTTAAGCTCTTTTTTTATGGGTGATTAATTTGGTCCCTTCACATATGGACACAAAGATTTGAATCTGACACTCATCTTATTGCGTTATCTAATATTGGATTTCTAGGAATTCATTGAACTTAACTTTTTTAGAATTTTATTTTTACTTTGGTGATGGTTATGTGTTCATTTTTTTTCTTATCTCCCTTTAATTAATGATCCACTAAAGGAGATATCCTTTGGCGACCTTCTTTTTGTTCAATTTTACCCACTTTTTTAAAAATACAATTCTAAGAACTCCTAGGAATTCAAATCCTGAAAGCAAAGGGGCAGTATATAATGCCACTAACTTTTGAATTTAAAGTGTAGGGCCATGATTATTGAGTCCATCTATTCATGCTTGTAGTTTTATTGATGGAGAATGTTCTCCTACGAGTACACTGCATACATCCCATATGCAATCCACCTTGGAGGGGCCACTTAGATATGAGTTAGTCAATGAGAGGAGGGCAAATGAAAAGGTCTCCTCATGGACAAGGGGGTATCCAAAAGGTCAGCCCACCAAATTATTCTAGCTATCTCTTGATTTAATAGCCTTAAGTTTAATACCATCTTGACTGTAGATTCTCTTGATATTCAATACAGCAGTAAGTGAAAATTCAGCGAGTGTAAAATTAGGCCTGATGTCATATCACTAGACGTTAAGAGTATCACAGAAGTTGAATTGATGAAAGGTGAGCCCGAGTGAGCCCCACAGTGCTGGATTGCATTTGCAGTTGCTTGTAGGAGATATTTCTCTACATCGACACATAATTCAGGTGTGACCCAAAAAGTGGGGCTGGGCTTTTTGTGCGTGATCACTAATATCTTTTGAGACCATGGTTTTAATCGTATCGAGTCTCAGATATTGTATCTAAAACCTTTATATATTTGTTGATATTTCAGTTTGTAACTACTGTATTGATTTGATTTGAGATTTTCTTTTCTTAAAAGAAATATATTAAAAACAATATAAAAAAATTGTAAACAAATAATTGCTTTTAGAGTGTTATAGATAAAATAAAATAGAAAAATATACTACAGAGGTGGTGACAATGGAGTAATCTATCAATTAGGGGTGTAAAAAAAAACTGAAAAACCGTCTAACTGAACCGAACCAAACCGAACCGCGGTTAATAACCGTATTTCACGGTTCAGTTACGGTTACGGTTAGTGTAATCAAAAAACCGCACGGTTCGGTTCGGTTCGGTTACGGTTTTCCGCAATAATGCATGGTTATTAACCGAATCGAACCGTATAATACGGTTCGGTTAACCGTATACAGTTAACCGTACCATTTACAAATAAAAGAAAAAAATGGAGGGCTGAATGAAACTTTTCTTATTCATAAGATAATCAAAACCCTACCTCTCCATCTCAACTCCCAAACCCTACCTCTCCATCGCCCACCGCCCTCTCCATCTCTTGCTCCGTTCACCTCCATCTCCATCTCCCCTCCTCCATCGCGCGACGCTTATCATCCTGCGCAACCCATCTTGCCTCTCCCTGCAACCCATCTCATGCACCACCTTCTTTTTGCAGGACGCACGCACCCAGCAACCCCCCGGACACCTGCACGCAGACCCAAATGAGATCGACCTGAAGAGCTTAGATGATCAGCTGGAGAGGTATTTCAATCGGGCATGGATGTTGGAGAAGAAGAGAGAGGATGGAACAAAAGAGGAGAGGGTTTCTAGAGAGGAATGGGAGATTGACCCCACTAAGCTTGTGATCAAGACCGTGATTGGCAGAGGGACGTTTGGGACCGTCCATCAAGGGATCTATGATGGCCACGACGTTGCCGGTGAGAACTGCTTCTCTCTTCTCTCTGTTTCTTGATTGGTGCCTCTAATTGCTGTTCTGGGCATCCATTTGGGTCTTCAAATGTTTTAATATCTAGGGGTTTCTTGAATCTTCCCTTTCCTTGTTTTCAAGTACCCATTTGGGTCTGGGTTTCTTTTGAATCAAGGGTCTCCTCCCTTTGATTCAACGCCAGAAGCTGACCTGATTCAACATCCAAAAGCCTGATTTTATCTAATGAAGAGATCCAACGGTGATTTCATCCGATGAAGAGATACAAGTAGCCTGATTCAACGCCCAGAAGCTGTGATTTTGAAATTGGCAAGTGGGCTCTGCATTTTGATGTTTTGCTTGGAGTGGGTGGTGTTGGGGTTGGCATTTGTGTTGAGGTACTATGCATATGTGCGAGGGGATTTGAGTGGGAGTTCCATGAAAAGGAGTGCTAAGGTGCAGGAGGAGGAGATGGGAAGTAATTGGCCTTGGCCTTTTCAGGTGTACAGAAGAAGACCAGTGGCTGAATTGGGTTTTTTTGTTGGGTGTGATCTTGTGATGTAGAAAGATCATAGCACCTTGTTATTTCATTTATTTCCTTTTGTTTTGATGTGTTTGATTCTATTGTAATGGATCATGTTTGGATTTCTTTTTTTCTTTTGGGGAATGGGCCATGTTGGGATTCTTTTGGGGAGAATTGGTTGCAAGATCTTTCACTTGTTTATCATATATGTTTGGTATAATCAATATAATTTTTGCTCCATGTTTTAATTCTCTCTCTTTCATGTATTAATTAGGACATTTTTTTTATATCAGAAAGTTATTTCTTGGGTGTGATCTGTTGATGTTGCAAAGAGAGATTACCTTCAATTAATCTGAAGATCATATTACAAATTCAGGAAGACCAACATGAACTTGACTAAGAAGGAACAGTGATACCTAGTCATGGTGATACCCTCAATTAATCTGAAGATCATTTTCCACGGTTATTAACCGTAACCGAACCGTCTAATACGGTTAACCACGGTTCGGTTTTCCACTGTTTTTATAGATTCAGTTACGGTTACGGTTTTGAAATATAGAAAACCGCGGTTACAGATCGGTTAACGGTTTTCCCCAAATGACCGGTTAACCGAACCGTTACACCCCTACTATCAATACAATTTTAATTTTGGTCTTAATTGAAGGAAAAAAAAAAAAACACTATATCAATCAGCAAACCTTTTATGCGCCAACCAATATGCCTCAATTTAGGCCAAGTCTTAAAACTATAAAAATAATAAATTATTTTTAAGAGATTAACGTTGTGTTTGGAAGCTACGTAAAATTATATCATTATATAATTTATATATTTACAATCTCTCATATATAAAAAGATTATATACTTCAACATTATTCTATATGTAATTAATGTGAAAAGAGATTATTTAGTCTAGTGTACTCAAAAAGTTGGCCAAAATAGTTTCCTTCTGCATGATCAATAAAACACCTAATTTCTTAAAATAAAGAGGAGACTTTAGGATCATGTAATTATATTTTCATCCATTCTCAGAAGGTGGCATTTTTAGGTTGCCAAAACTGGTATTTTTTAGATGGTCAAGAAAGCACCACATCTCATACAGGAGGAAGAAGATGATGGCAGAGAAGAAAAATCTAGGAAAAGAAAACCTTCCCTACAAGATATAATGAGTAACAATGTAATCAAATTCCTTTTCTCCTTTAGTTGGGGTATTTGGGTCACTTGCAACTGAACATAACAACAACTCTAACAATAAATATTTGGTTGAATGGTCCACCATGGTATTTTGGTCATTTGAATATATTAAAAGGGCGGCTTCAGTGGCTCTCTCACCTGGTTATTAAAAAGAGCCTCCTCCACAAATCCTTGCAAAGAAAAGTTCTACAAGTCAAAAGCTTTAATAATACAACATAAGAAGTGAGAAACTCTTCTCAAAAAGTCAAAACCTTCTCCCAATTCTCGATAGTCAGACACCAAGCTTTGTTTAAATAAGTGATTGGAGTTGGATTGAATGGCTAATGATTTGGAATTAGGCATGTAACTATTTTATAATAATTCTTCTCAAGGAGTGGGGGGTAACGTTACAGTATCAACCTGTCAGGCTTCCCAATTGTGTCGAAATGTGTCTGCTGGAGAGCAGGCAGATGGCCCAAAATGGATTGGCTGTGGGATCCGACACTTGTCGGCAGCTGATGGGAAGATGACATCAGCAGGCATGATTGAAGCAAATCTCATGGGATCTAATCTGTTTGCCTTTGAGGAGATGCCGAGAGTGTGATAAAAACTTTCTTGGGTTGGTGATATGATTGTGCTTCATGTTGGTTGAAAGATGAAACTTGGTATTGAGCTGAAGAAAATCTTTTCATATTGTGGTTATGTGGTCCAAAGCCATGTGTGTGTTTATGCATGACATTTTCACATTAGTGGATTGAGTTTGCTCTTATCTTCACGCACTTAATTTGATGGTACGTAACCTCGTAGAATATCCTTCATTTTCAGCTCAGCTCAGCTGCCTCGGCTCAGAGAGAGAGAGAGAGAGAGAGAGATCCAACTCCTGACCTAACTTGAGGAGTGGGTCAATTCAAGTCACCGAGTCAATAATATGGGTTAGGTGTAGGTCCTTTGAGTCTATTCTTGCTATTGGCCCTGACAATCTCACTTGTAAGGGTCAGCCATTTTAACATATATTTTTGGCTGACATGGTTGCTTTTAAACCCACGTACTCTAACTTAAGAGTCAGGGCTGGTAACTTTTTATTATTATTATTATTAATTAATATTTTTGACCAATTAATAAATTAGTGAGATTTTGCTTGATCCCTGTACTACTTGTTAGCCACTGTGTTCAACCCGACTCCACCCATTGCCAACCAGTAGAGAACATCTTGCAGATGAGGCCTGTGGCTTGCAATCTAGTCCTTGTGGCGGGCCTCATAGTTTAAATTGACTTCAACCATGCTTAAGGAGAAAAAAAAAAAAGAAGTTATGGGTACATTTGGTGGATAAGGCCTGTTTGTTTGAAGGGATTAATTTCTTACAGGAGTTCCATGCATCAACTTAGTTTTTGTTCCAAAGAGCATAAGAAATATTTACTTTTTAATTGATGGGATTCTAAAAATCGAACCTTTGATATGTTGCTTTTGACCTTTACTTTTCTCCAAATTTCAAGTTTCCTCAACGCTGGAAGCTCCTTTATAAGATTCATGCAGACAAACAAGCTCAAATTTTTTAATCAAATTTACTTTCACCAGGGAGATGTTTGCCATATAAAGTGGGGAATTTGACCCTCACAATTTCATATCCTTTGATGCTTCACTCTTAAACTGCACCATGGAAAGAAGGGATTGAAAATTCAAATATAAGTTGGTTACGAGCTCAGACTTGACAGGACTCAAGCCTAGAGACACCAAGAGTGGACATGAATGAAGTAATGATGGACCCAGTAATCAGAATATTAGTAATAATATTTATAGGCCTTATTGGTTATATATCGGTTGTACCTAACATCCATATATAAGATGAGTGCTCCACAGTAATCACATTATAATTATATATTATATAAGGTATTAATTACCAAATGACCCAACCTGTTTACTGCAGGGACTCATGGCCATGGGCCATGATGACTTCTTATTTTCCTGAACGGTAACTAAAGATAACTTGCAAACAAAGGAATCATTCCTCACCTTAAATCTTTCCTTGAGATTCTTGGCTTTTTAAAAGTCAAGATTTGATTCCTCAAGTTGATTATTATTAATGATGAGAAGACAAGAGTGTTAGAAAACCTTTCTTTGCTTAGGTATCTGCTGGTATATTAGAATTTGAGATTTGAGATTTCCTATAGATTCATAGCTCAAAAGGTCAAGATGTTTGTCAATATACTCTTTCTAATATCATTTTTCTTATTTGGGGTAGATATAGACCTAGGTTAAATTCATGGATACATCAGTTATTCTGAATTTAAGTAGAGTTTCTTAAACTATTCATCATTAATGAAAGAGTAGAGTGGAAAATGAAGAGAATCCCCTGATCTGATCAGAGGTATTTTAAGGAGGCTCCACCCCTTCAATTGGGTTATTTAATATAACTTTCTTAATGAGTAAATAGTGATCGTTGTCCATTGAGATGTTTTGCATCTCAACTGGAAGCAGAAAAATAAAGATCAGAAAGGAGTTACAACCTATGATGCTTGGATCAGCATGGATATGATAAACAACCTATGATGCTCGGATCAGCATGGATATGATAAGGACATGCAGACACCATTTTATACATAAAAAGTGAAGTATTTGATATCATACATATCTGTGCATCATATTTTAGAGCGTATAAATGATGAAACAAATTATTTTGTTTGTACTGGATAGAGATCTGGATTAAGAGGAGCAGCAATTAACTAAATATTGTTATGAACTTAAATAACCAATTTCTTAGGGGCTAGTTTGCATGTCTGTACATAGAATGCAAGTATCCTGGTTTCTGTGTAAGTTTCAAGTTCAAGCAAATGGATGCTCCCCCTTGGGAATACACCACTTTATGATGTATCTCAATTGCAGAAATAAGAGACAAAACTCACTAGGCTCTTTCACCTGACTCCCACTGTGTGAAGATCAACAGGGGACAATCAGATCTTGTGAAGGACAGAAGTTCAAACCCGCAACTTCTGAGGATGCAACAGTTAGCACCTTCGTACTCTGCTAGGCTATTATGAATGATAACATACTACTAGGGTTATAAACTGGTCGGTTCCGGTCCAGGTCCATTGTAGACCCAGACTTATAACCGTTAATGAGAAAATGGACCCCGAACCGGTTTCGTATATAGGACAGGTGTGAATCCGGGTCCGGGTCGATAGAGAATGAATTAGAAAAAACTAGCTTTTAAGAGTTTTTTTTTTTTTTTTTAAAAAAAACTAATGTAATATGTCTGGTCTCGAGTCCACTTGTCAGAACCATGGTGGACTTGGAGCCAGACCCGCACCCGTTTACTTATTGGGACTTAAATAAAGACCCAAACCCGGTTATTAATGGGTCAGAAACTCCAAGTAATGGGATCGGAGACATATTTACATCCCTACTTACTACCAACTACCTAAGATTGGTTTCTTAGAGGTTTGACCCCGTCAATGTGGCAGTATTGCGAGAAGACGCATCCTGTGGAAGTGATTTATCTAATGAAATTACTTCTTAAGGCCCAATGGCTGATAAAGAAGAAGTCCAAATACTCTGGACCATGGATTTCAATTCTTGGAAATACCCAGGAACCAGAGATGTAGTGGAAGCTACACTAGTGCCAGTGGGGGCTAGGATCTCTGATAGATTCTTGAAAATCCAGAAGAGGATATTTATACATCCTCAAATATCAAGAGAAAGCACTGTCCACTGCACAATATGCGCACCATTTAAGTGGGTAGGAAGGTTGCACTACCGAAGTCAGTTTTAGGGCCTGCAAGAGTTTATTCAATTCAGCTCTCTCTCTCTCTCTCTCTCTCTCTCTCTCTCTCTTTTCTTTCTTCTTCTTGTCATTTTACACGCCCTGAAAATGATAGCTATGATAACTCAATCGAGCTGATTTTCATGCCATTACCAATCATAATGCGCTCTTCACATGCACCTTGGTTAGAGGGTCCCCCATATGGCTCCACCACAATATAGAGAGTGGGAATTGAGCATATCCATTCCCTCAAATCAATTTGAGACACGCAAATGAACATTATGGATCACCAAACAAAGACAAATTATAAAAAGATCTTATATAAAAGCATAGGATAAAAACTAAAATGCAGCCTGGAGGGAGGTGGCTATTCCGCAAAACTATTCTGTTCTTCTATTGGGGCTGTTTTCTTAGGTTCCCTTGGTGTTTTGTGTTTTTATGTTCTAACATGGAAGAAATTTTGGCTCTTAAAAGGATATTCTTGTGTTTTCAATTGGTTTCGGGATTGAAGATTAATATCTCTAAAAGCATGTTGGTTGGAGTAGGATGTTCTGAGGATATTGTCCATGCTCTAGCGGACTTGGTCCATTGTAAAGTTGGAAGACTCCCTATCTCATACCTTGGTCTTCCAATTGGGATGAAGCCGAGATCCAAGGCTTTATGGGATCCACTAATCGGTAAAATTGAGAAAAGGTTATCTTCTTGGAAGAAGCAATACTTATCTTTAGGTGGCAGAATTACATTGATTAAAGCATGCTTATCTAATATCCCGGTCTATTATATGTCTCTTTTCAAAATGCCAAAAGCAGTGGTGAAAAAGGTGGATCGTATCCGTAGGAACTTTTTATGGGAAGGTCAGGGGGACAAGAAGAAATTACATCTTTTAAAGTGGAGTGAGGTGATTAAACCAAAGTGGAGTGGAGGTTTGGGTCTTGGTAGTTTGGAAAATAAAAATATGTCTTTATTGGTGAAATGGTGGTGGAGGTTTGGGGAGGAGAATGAAGCTCTTTGGAGAAAGGTCATTGCTTCTAAATATGGGGAGGATAGGTGGGGGTCGTGGCCTTCACCTGGCCCTAGACACTGCAGGTCGGGAGTGTGGGGTGACATTGCTTCAGTTGGTGATGTGTCTTCTGAATGGGGGAAAGTTTTGTCCAAAGGGGTTGGTTTTGTGGTGGGTGAGGGGAGGGAGGTCAGGCTTGGTTGGATGATTGGGTAGGGGTAGGACTTTTGTCTGAGTTATTTCCTAAGTTATTTAGAGTGGTGTTGAATAAGGAGTCTGTTGTCAGTGATTGTTATGAGGTGAGGGAGGGTGGGATTGTGTGGAATGTGTCTTTTAGGAGAGGGCTTCGCTTGTTAGAGGAGGTTCAATATGGGGAGTTGTTGAGTCTTCTGTCTAATATATTTCTGTGCAGGGATTACAATGACTCTCGGATTTGGAAACCTTCCTTATCCGGAGAGTTCTTAGCTAGAGCTTTTCACTTGGCCTTGGAGGGAAACTATACCTCTAGATCTCCTTCTTCTTTGGTTTGGATGGGGCTAGTTCCTCCCCAAGTGGAGGTCTTCTGTTGGCTTGTTGCTGCAGCAAAGGTGTCTACGGCAGACAATTTGAGAAGGAGAGGATTGACAACGTCTAACATCTCCGACATTTGTGTGATGTGTCATAAGAAAGAGGAAACAGTGAACCACCTTTTTCTTCACTGTGAAATTGTAGCAGGTATATGGGGTTATTTCTTTGGCAGGTGTGGAGTAGCTTGGTGCAGCTCGGAGAATATTGCAAATGCGGTAGAGTCTTGGGCAAGAGGTCCATTTACTGGATGTGGGCGTACACTATGGAGATTGATTCCTTTTGCTATTCTTTGGTGCATTTGGAAAGAAAGAAATGACAGAATTTTTAGAAATGTCTCCTCTACTTCAGAAGAGTTGGTTGCCTCGATCTCTTTGATGATTGCTAATTGGGCTTTGGTTAGAAAGGAGTTTTCGAATTTTAGTCTTAATGACATATTAGTCAATTGGGAAGCCTGTATGAGGTGTGGTCGTTTTAAGGTGAGGAAGTCCGTTCATTGGTCTCCTCCCCCTCTTGGTGTTCTTAAGTTCAACATCGATGGAGCTGCTAGAGGTAATCTGGGGCTAGCAGGAATTGGTGGGGTTCTTCGTAATAGTAAGGGAGAGGTTTCATTCATGTTCTCCAAGCATTCAGGAGTTTGTGACTCAAATGAAGCAGATGTTTTAGCGATTTTGGAAGCTCTTCGTTGTTTCTCTAGAAACTTTCATGGTGTTCTTATGGTAGAGAGTGACTCCTCCAATGTTATCGCTTGGGTGATAAATCGGAAGAGGAATCTATGGAAATTTCAATTCCTCTTTAATGAAATTCGGACTTTATCTTCCTCAATCAATGTTTACTTCCGCCATGAGCTAGCTTAGATCAGCCAACCACTTCGCCGATGCTTTAGCTAAACAGGGGATTGAGAGGATGTCTCCTTGGGAGGGTATTATCTTGTAGTTTGCTTCGGTGGGGTACAACGCTCTTGTACCTAGTTGCTCTTTTCTCCTTTTGTGTTTCCTCTTTCTTTTATGTTCTTTTTTTTTTTTTTCTCTCTCTTCATGTTTGTTTTCCTTTTTTGTAACCTTCTTTTAATTTATTAAGAAGTTTCGGTTACCGTTCAAAAAAAAAAAAATGTTCTAGTGGCTAGTATGGTAGCTTTTCATTGTTCTTTGTTGGGTGGCAGGTTTTAGTCCTTTGGGCTTCTTTTTGCTTGCTTGTTTGTATAGTACTCTTGTCATGCTAAGCATTAGATTGATTAAAGTTATCATTTGAAAAAATTGAAAAAACACTACATTTAGGCAACAGAAAATAACAGCATTATAGAGACCAATTATAATAACCTTCAGAAAAGGAAATTAAAGTCTTCCAAACACAACACAAAGGGATAACCTGGGTAGAAGCATCATTCGGACGCATGGAGAAGACGACCTTGGTATAAACCCTTTTTTTTAAGGAAGCATAATTACTTTTTAATACTCCCCAACGCACTTTTAGTGACACACATTTTTTTTGTTTTTTTTTTTGCACGAGTCAATTTTCCTAGGATTCAAACTTGTGACGGGTCGGAACTTTGAGATATTAATAGAGGCAGTATAAATACTTTTTAGTACTCTGCTATGAGTGGATTCTACTCCTAGTGCTTATCGTAAGAATCCAAATCCAACGTGATATTTACCTTGACCCCAAGAACACCTGAAACCAATAAAACCAAAAACTGATAAAATTTTATCTTAATGGTAGCTGCATAGGACTAGATTCTTAGAAGGGAATACCATATGCGCGACCCATGCATAAAGACATGGACAGTTTACTCAAGCTTTTGAGATGGTTACAGACTTGCTACCATGGATGGCCCGGCCCATGAAAAGAGAATGTCACATACTGGAAGGCCCTTCCATCATGAGTGAAAACAAACTGTTGCTGCATCTTCTCTATATCTTGTTTACTGCCTCCCCTCCTGAAAACACACAACGGAAGGGTTAGCTCCAAGCTTCTGTGTTCTGTGTATTGACCCTTTGACGAATTGTTCGCTCACTTTATTCATGTTAA
The DNA here is from genome assembly GCA_028538565.1 of Umbellularia californica. Taxonomy (NCBI): domain Eukaryota; kingdom Viridiplantae; phylum Streptophyta; class Magnoliopsida; order Laurales; family Lauraceae; genus Umbellularia; species Umbellularia californica. The sequence goes on along the minus strand of JAPQWN010000011.1, from coordinate 2,375,848 downwards.
CACCTTTTTTAGGGAAATTAAATGTTATTAACAAATGTTTTTTTTTTGTTTTTTTTTTTTTTTTTTTGCATCCAAACAATGATTGTGATGATTTAAGTGAGACGCATTTAGCCCAAAATCATAACCACAATGAGACGTTCCTATCGCATTATCCTCTCATTATTGGCATTCATCAAGTGGGTCCCATGAGGGGCTTCTTAGATTTTTACCTCTTACAAGTATCTCTTAGAAACTTCACAACACATAACTATATATGTAGCGCTTTTTTAACTAGCAGGTCTCGTGAGACTTGTGTGATGTTAGATTTTCAATGTGTCCATCTAGGCAATGAGACCTGCTTCATGAAAGGCGAAGACAGAAAATCCCACGGACAAAAAGCTCCCATTATATATAGTGCGGACAAGGCTTCCATGATGATGATTATGATGATAGTGGTACATTGACAGCTTTCCAACCCGGGGTCAACTAGGAACCCAGCTGAGCTGAGTTGAGTCGATCTAGTCACTTACTGTGTGACTGGGATTGGGCGGAACATGATTTGGAGGTGCCTCGATGGACCCACCTGGTTTACTTGCGACTCAGGTTGACTCATCCTGTTTTCAAGAAAATAAGTGTTAAGAAAAATATTGTGTTCTCAGCCGCTTGTATTCACTCAAATCACCCACATATAAGGTAACAGGGCTCATCTGAACTTCGTTTGGAGTTTGGACAAGTCTCACTGACCTACCGAGTTTACTTCCAACTTGGCTTGACTCATCCAGGTTTCGCAGAGTGAGCCAAGTTCACTTAAAGGAAAATTTTTTGTGATTACATACAGAAAACAACAAACGAGAACCATCCATAACTGTGAACACTAATAAACAACTAGAAGAGCATCAAAAAATAAAACTATAAAAGTTTAGGAGCAGTAGCTGACATGCACTCATGTTGGAATCGGGATCCTCGAATGGTTTTGATCCATGGTGATCATTAGTGGATCAATCACGGTCCGCTGCGTCACTATAGGGTAGCTTGCCATTCACGTGGGGCTGCTCCATCTAAGGCAAGGTTTGCCTATGGTGATGTGGCGGACCATGATAGGTCCACTCATAGTCACCAGGAGATAAAACCTCACAGGATCTGGATGTGGGGGAAACTACGAGGGTTTATAACATTGTACAAACCCATAAAATGTATACACCCATAATTGATTTCTTCTTCTTCCTTTTGAACTCTTAACATGTGGGGAAAAACAAATGAAGATTTCCCCCACTTTTATGCTAGAAGATGAGCCTTATATTATAAGAGGAATCTTTACGGTATAATTTAAGGGTGTTCATGGTCTGGGCCGGGCCAGGCTAAGGCATATCCAGGCCCGGCCCAACTCTAAAAACACTAGCTCAGTCAAATAGAGCTAACTACTGCATCACTACTTACTCTTAGAACTCCTGATACTAAGAACTAGTACTACTGAGCACAAAAACTAGTATTATTACTGTCTGTTAGAATTTGTATTCACATAATTATCTCCCTTTCTACCTTATGTCTCAGTAACTTCCATAATGATCCTTTCCTTGTCTTGCCCGTATTCTAGCCCTACAGGCTGCAACATCCTCCCATTCATAGGTACAGAGAGTCATAGAAAACTGTCAATTGTAGGAAATATTAGAAAGGATCATGAAGGTCAATACCATTGGTAATGGCCATTAAAGAACTTCTAACATTATGTATGGAAGCAGGAGGAGAAGAAGTAAAGCTCAAAATTGCTTTCTGACTCTCTTTTTTAGAGAGATAGAGAGAGGATTTGTAAGATTTTTTATTTTACTTTGTTTTTAGAAGAGGGATTTGTAGAGTTTGAAAACACAGAGGAGATATTTGTGGCCTGTGGGAAGTGTTCGACTCAAGTAGGAAGGCTTGTTGCTATGAGAAATCAAATTTTGGAGCAGCTAATAAATAGCATCCCTCCTTGGTAGGATGCCAAATAGGACTTGTTCTTTAAGTGGGATTTCCGATAACAATTTGGTGCGTTTCGATATTTTTTGGACATGCTTCTCCCCTAGCATTCACAAATGCTATGTTTTTTCATAAGAGTTTTAAAATTTTAGCCAATAGATGGTCATTCATCGCGAATTATCTTTGAAATTTCTACAACTTCAAACCCTTTATATTTCAGTGGAATTTATGGAGGATTAGGAATTCCACTATACTGGAGAACACATAAATTTTTTTAGACATAAAATCCTTGAGTTCAAATAATAAGTTTCCCTTGCAACGTGTGTCAAGATTAAATCATGTATGCCAAGCACTTAATTGTACTTGTTGCTAGATTCATGATTCATGAAGTAAAAGTTGAGATTAACAAAATTATTCTCTGTCCTCGAAATCAATCTTACATTGATTGTCATCCCCACCAGACTAACACTCAAAAGCACACGGTCACATTCACAGAAAGATTGGTCTAGGTGGTGTCAATTGTTGTTGCTTGGTTTGGTTAGATAGAGATTTGTGTAATTGTAAAAAAGCATAGGGGGTTTATTTTTAATCTAGTTACAAATCTTTATTTAGTGCAGGTCCAGTAGCGGAAGTGGTCATCCGCATATCACCGAAATCGACACGTACCATTGATTTCGGCGCGGTTTGATACCATAGTTATCAATGTCCTTTTGTTTCGGCCAAAATGGCCGAAAATTTCCGTTTCGGTTATGTTGCCGAAATTTCTTCAGTTTGAATTTCGGTCAATTTCGGCTGAAATTCAAGATTTCTGCCAAAATTCAAGATTTCAGCCAAAATTCGGGATTTTGGCCTAAATGTGACTTTTCGGCTGAAATGAAATTTTACATGATTAATTTTTTTTTTTTTTACTTTTTTTACACATATATATATTTTGTATTGCTTATATTTTTACAAAACATAATTCCAAAAAATTTACTATAATGGATTAAATCTATATTTATTACTTTTTCTATTTTTTTTTACTTATATATGTATATATATTATATTATATTTTCCCCGAAATGTAATTCCAAAAAAATTCACCGAAATCCTGAATCGGCTGAAACTTTTCATTTTGCAGGCCAGAGCGAAATGAAGTCTGAAATTATATTAACAATTATGTTTGATATTCATACTTTTAGGCGTGCAACTTTTATTCCGGACTCGACGTGCACACTAATTTAAACCCCCAAACCACTCTGATTCTTAAGTTCGTATCCGACCATCTGTAGCATGGAAATCGGTCTGGACTCTGGAGCACCGAAACTTTTTATTTATTAATTGGGCTTAAAATCTAGACCTAAACATTCACCCAAATGCAGGTCAGCCTGACCCCCTAAAATGTTGGTCTAGATTTGTTTTGAGTAAGCATTAATCAATTCCCAACCCAACGTATTTATTAATTGATTTGAAAAATGTCAACCAAAATGTTTGTAAATTGTAAGGTCCGGTCCACCCAAATTGTGATGATTTTTTTTTTAAACAGGCGTATATATTTTCATGAAACCTCAAAAAAGGCCACTAAGTATTATGTTTTTGCTAAAAAAATTTATTGACTAAAGTCTGACTGTACGAAAAGTAACTTGACAATTCACTTATTTAAATTATTTTTGACCGATTTACTCTTGAAGAAAACTCAAGTGACTTATCTCTTCAGTTAAAAGATGAACAGATAATTTTGTCCCTTTAAATTTTGAAAAAAAAAACAAATCTTTTAAAAGAAAGATCTTAAAAAAAAAACTTTGAAAACCTAAAACCAAAAGCTATGATCATTTGAATGGCTTGAGTCGCCTATTGTCCTACTCTACATTCAATCCTTTTCATCTTTGGCCATCATGCATTTAGGTGAGCCCCAATAAAAGTAACTTGGATTAGTGAGACTTGCCAAGCTTAATTGAAGGGTATTTTTGTGATTTATCCAAAGGATCAAAAGTCACATGTTCTACAGTCAAACCAGGGGCCTTTTTGTTAAAACATAAAAGGCCTGAGCCCCTTATTTTGCTTGAGCACTAGTTATCAAAATAAGATGAGCACTGTTTCTTGTAGGCCCCATCTAGGAATGGGATGGGGGGATCAAAAAACCTCCTAGGAACCTAACCTATGTGGTGATGAAGGCTCAAATCATTATTCGATCTACATCTAACAAACTTTTCATAGTCCAAAACAAGTACACGATCAATCCAACGGTCCAATTTATTCCGATGGATGTCAAATTCGGGACAATGATTATTAGAAGGGCTCTCTATTTTATGGTCCACACAAGTGGATCACCAGGTGGGCTCTACTATGTATTTAGGCATGTAGCGCTCACACGAGGCCTTTTCCTTTTTTTTTTTTTTTTCTAAATACAAAGGGGTCCTTGGGTAAAAACTTCAATCCTGGCCTAGCCACTCTTGTGGTGGTTGGGATGGCGGGTCGGGTCACAACTGAAAATCGATACTCCATATCACTGCTGGAGCACTGAAAAGCTTACACCTCCATCTCCGCAAATCCCTGCCGTTGAAAAATGATCTCATACGTCTATCTCACCCTCAAATCGCTTTCTTCTCCCATACACTTCCTACTCTACCCTTCTCATCTCTCTCTCTCTCTCTCTCTAGTTCTAGGATCGTAACCGAATCAACTGATGATTTATCGGATTCTCTCTATCTAGGAACGGAACCGAATCGAATCAACCGATCTGTACCGGAGTTCCATTTTCAGTCATATGGTAAGTACTCAAATCAGATCAGTTCACACACACACACACACTCTCTCTCTCTCTCTTGATATTTGTTTTTCCCTTCAAATCAGACTGTTTCTAACCTCAAGATTCTATATTTACGATTCGATTTCATTGATTGTTTATGAAGAAATGCCGCACTATGATTTCTTGTGTATTTCCTTCGAATTTCAGTATTAGGGTTTCAGACTTTCAGGTCCTCGATCTGTTTTCGATGAAAGTTTCGTTTTTTTGTTTATTTCATTCGTTGCAACTCTGGAATTACTCCAAAACATGTTCTTTCTTAAATTTTCCTATTGATAATGTTATTGAAGTTCCTGCAACAAGTGAGATTTAGTGTAGTTTCTATTAAAATCATTATCATGGCCCTTTCCACTTCAATCACATCCAATGGGCCCTACCCATCATGCAATCTTCACATTATATTTAGTGGAGAGTGTCTAAAAATTTGAATTTGTGAACCAGAAGTTGATTCATTTCATGGTTGTGATTACTTGATCATTGTGACTAATGGGGCGCATTAGGCGATTGGTTTCGAATATCCTAAGCCAAAACTTGCATGTGTGTTAATTAATATATACTAAATAGAGTGCAGGGATGGCATTATGATAGATAATCATAGAGACTAGTGAGTGAGAAACAAATGATTTTTTTTTTTTTTTTTTTGGGGGGGGTGGGGGGGGGGGGGGGGGGGGGACGGGGTTGGTTGGAGAGTTCAAATCAATCCTGAAGTTGTATGATTATTTTATTATCTTAGGCCTTGTTTTAGATGATTCTACTTTGTAAGAGTTTGACATTTTCAGTTGTAGTGGGTGGTGGCACAATTCGATGGAAAGACTGGTTGATGCAGAGGGAAATGCAGAAACAAACATTGACGAGATTATAGTTGAAAAAGGCAGCTCTTCCCTGTCTTTGACGAGACGGATTGCTGATCCTGTTGTTTACAAGCTGGTTCGGGTAAACATTTTTTTTTTTCACGGACAATCTTTTCTTCTTCTTTTTTTCCTAATTGACCTTGTTGTCATCGATATTGGGTTATGATTACTTGTTTCTAATATTGTAAATTTTGAAGGTTTTTAGTGAGCAGAGCAATGTATTCAAAATGAATGCGGGAATTATTTCAATTTTCTGTTATGTAAATGCTCGAGTGTATCTGGATAGTATTGTTTAATGTATTCATTTGTTCTCAATAAGCAGGTTAGATCCTATTCTGCAAGTACCTTATACTATTGCTTTACCTGGCTCATAGAAAGTTGTAGACTACATTTTTTTAATACAAAAGAGGCCTCATATTATCCTTTGATCCTTATGCATTGTTGTGAAAAAAATAAGAAGAGGAAAATGTTATTCTAATGTATCAAAGGCCTAATATTGAGTCCCAGATCAGGTCCTTGGATAAGGCCTGCTTTTGTTGGGCATGTTGGGCCAATAGTTCTAGAACTTGACTTATCTGACTTAGAAAGGTATCGAGTACAGTAAGTAGGGTGAGTCTCCAGAACTTTTTGGTAGACTCAGTCATACTCATACAAACGGCTTGGCACCCTTCGATTTGAGTTGGTTTTGGCCATTCAGGGCTAGTCAACTGTAGTTTTTTTAAACCATTTGGGTTGGGCCTTGCCATCTAATTAGCTGTTAGGCATACATTGGCTAACACGCACCCTGTTCTGTTGTTGACCATAATGTGGGTTCATTTCTACCTCGAGGTCTGAAGAACTGCCCAAATTCAACCACCCGCTGTTTGGACTCTGGCCACCAACCTGCTTTAAATGGCCTCCATTTATTCTTTCTTTACAGTTTTTCTCAGATTTTTACTTTTTATATTGTTGTAAAACAATTTAGCAAAGTCTTAATTGTCTTTAAACATCTACTTGAGTCTTCAGAAACTCTTTAACCATTAAGCTCAAGATCAGTTTGAAATCTGCAACAATGCCAAACTTGAATACAACATGCTGCTCTATTCAGTTGAAATCTCTCTGTAGTTAAATATGTAAATATTCTTTCTCTTGAAAGGTATAAAACGGTTGGTGCAGTTGAGACCCATTTTTCAGTTTTTTTGAGTTTTAATCAATCCACAACTAGCCACATCAGCAGTTGGAACTGGGACCCAGTTAATACATCTCAAATTTGAATTAAAAAAAAAACTAAGTCATCTTGAAATGACTCATTGAACAGATGTCTTTCATTTCTCTCCATCTAACCTCCTCTTTATTTCTCTATCCTTTCTTAACCTCCTCCTCTTCTTCTTCTCTCTCTCCCGTTTCTTTCTCTCGATTTCTAATATTCAATGCCCTCTCTGAATCTCAAATATTTGGTTCTGCTTGCGATCTCTCATTTAAATAAGTATAAAAGCAACTAATTAGGTATGTGAGATTCAATTTTTTCTTCAAAGTTGAGAAATGATTGTTACAAATGTGACTAATTTTTTAAGCTGGATGAAAGGACCTTGGTAGCCATCATCTCTGCTATTTCTGAACTGGGTCTTCTTGGTTTGGGTAAAAGGGTTCATGGGTATGTAACCCGTCACAAGTTGTCAATGGATGGTATTCTTGGTGCAGCACTAATTGATATGTATTCCAGATCTGGAAGCATTTATTATGCATTTCAAGTTTTTGAAAACATACCGAACAAAAATGTGGGGCACTGGATAAAATAAATATTTACTTTGCATGGATGCACTGGGATTTCATGCTAGTTATGTTTTACACATCTTCTGACAAGCCCTGAAATGTTACAGGATGTCTTTTTGATGGTTTAATGCTTACCATTTGAAAAAGTTTTAAACAGTTTCAGAACAAATCTAGAGATATTGATCTGACTAATTTGTCCTTTATGTGTGGCTTTTTTTTTTTGGGTGTGGGTGGTTCACATTGGCTGTGTGGGTTTATACGCAAAGGGCTGGGATTAACGAACCATTATATAACTCTTTTGACGTTTGAGAATTCTATCCCTGTTGTATATTTCCCTTTTTTAATGAATAAATTATTATTACCTGCTAGAAAAACTTTTCTTTTCTTTTATCCATTTATGATGTATGAATGTTATGAGTTGAATATTTTAGACTTTTAAGTTTTCTTTTGTAACATGCTTTAGGTTGAAGGTGATGGAAGACTCGTACCTGCTACAGATGATGAGCTTATGGAGGTAGAGAATTTGCTTGAAGATGACAAGGGTGAGCTACCTTTTGTTGAAGAACATAGATACCCTAAGGAATGCATTTCTAGTGATGGGTTCTCTTCAGAGAAGGCTGGTTTAGAGAGCTCAGAAGGTCGCTTTTACATTTTTTTCCTCATGTTCTTCCTAAGCCTATTTAATTTTCACTGTCATTTTGTACGTGAATTACATGCACGAATGAGTATGGATTTGGTAGCGCTACGTGGCTTTAGCTTGTAATTTTCCCTGTTATTTAGCATCAAGCTAAATTTGGAAATATTATTTTTCCACCAAAAATATAGTGTACTTAGTTCTTCATGCCAAAATGTTAATATTGGCCCATGATTTGGCATTGTCAATAGAACTGTAAAATAATATGACCGAAGGGAACTTAGCACTTCTAACCTGTCCTCATGTTGCCTCCTTATTTCTTCATGAGATAAGTTTGTGTGTTGTTACCTCCTTATTGGCTATCATGTTATTTTGAGAAGGCCAACTTTAAAATCAGAGGGATTTGAAAAAATGATGGGCAATATCTGTCATTGCTGGTTTTTCACCCCTAGAGCTTCTTTTCATTAGAAAAATTTGTTTCTCAAACAAATCAGAGAATAAGGTCCTATAGAGTTGTCAATAATAATTTTTTAAAAAAGCTGTATTTCACAAGTTGTTGATTTGCAAGGTGGAAGCTGCAGTTCACTTCCACACTGGTTCATCTTTTTACTAATAAACATGGGTTCTCAAGAAGCATATCGCTAGTCCCCAGATGTTCCATTGTATAAAAATTTCTCTTTCCAAATAAAATTCATAAAAATTAAGAAGGAAATTACTTCCACATTAATATGGTAGCCGTTTTCTTTTTCTTTTTTTTTTTTTAGTCTTATTTTTCCTTTTGTCTTTTATTTATTCTTGATAAAGCTTTTTTTTTCCTAAATCTAGATATGCCAGGATTATCACAAAATGAGAATATGGAAGTTGATGCAAGAAAGTTGAACGCAAGGCTAGAGGTGTGCCATTGAAATTTTAACTTTATGCACACGCTGTTTTTTCAATTGATTATTTCATTTTTCCCCTTTTTTTCTGATTGAGTTATGCGGGGAAATGTTCTATCACATCTGCCAAACTTTCTCTTTTATCCGATGTATCATCCATTCATTGACCACCTGGAACAAATGCAAAATGAAGAAGAAACAGATGTCAGTGCAGGAACAAGAATCGGAGGAACAGAAGAAACCTAGACTGGATCCTTACTCTACTACTATTGATATGGAGAAGAGGCCTTTTCACTTTGCAGTGAATGAAAGGGTACACCTTCAAGTAAGGAAACATTCGTTGAGATAAATTGTCTGGCATTCTTCTGCGTATAACATTAAAACCGCTCTGAGAACTAGGAAACCCTAGAAAAATACACTTGGCAACTGTGACATACAATTATTATATATGAAAAAGAACATTCTTTCTTCCATTTTGACCAACTTGAACTAGAATATGGAAAAACCACACACCACTGAAGACTTGGCAGAATGAGAAAGAAGGGAGTACCAGGAAGAAGCATTTGAATTGGACTCTTAAGTCTTACCACCTAAAATTGAGTGGGCATATGATTGATGAGGATGAGGCAGTCAAAACGACGGCAGAACAATTCAACCAAAAGAATGTTCATTTCAACCAAAAGAGCCCTAGTTACCTCAAGAAAATGTCTATTTTTGTGCTCAACTACCCTTTTATGCTCAGATGTATAAGCATAGGACATTTGAGATTTATGCCATTTTGTAACAAGTGATTTTGAAGTCCATATGAGATATACTCTCCTCCATTATTTGATCTTAAGATTTCTACTTTAGTTCCAAATTTAGTATTAATCACCTTATGAAAATCTCAAAGATAAAAGCAAGTTCATCTCTAGAGTTTATGAGATAATCCAATTACACCTTGTATAATTATCAATAAATGGCACAAAATAACGATACACAAAATGTAGAAGTCATAGGGGCTTGCCACATACATAATATGGATTAAGACAAACGGAAGACCATTGCTCTTACTAATGCTACTATGATAACTGATAAGTGTTTTGACATTTTGTAGCAAAATGATTAATTTCACATTGTAACTCTTCTTCATTCTACCATTAAAAAAAGAGAAAAAAGAAACTCTTCTTCATCCTCATTTGATTTTGAAGAGGAAACAAAACATTTACACTAGAAAGGGACGTATATCTACTGAGAATCCCACTGTAAAGCACTCTTTATTATTTGTGGTAGACTGAAAAGTTTCCCTTTTGGAGAATTGAGAAGATGGAGACCACCATTCCCATGTCTACAACCAATCATTCATCCCATCTTTAGGTCATGATGTCAAATACAAGTTGGCTCAGGCCCAGGCCCAATATGGTGGTATCCAATCTCGGTGGATTTGGTCAAAACATTTGTACAGCTTTCTTCCTTCTTTAATTAGATTGTAATTAGATTAGGTCTAATATTCTTTCATTAATATTAGATTGTAATTAGATTAGCTGATTTGTAGACCTGATTTATAGCCTTTGATAAGGTATCTGTACTCTATATAATGAGAGAAAATCTCCAATGAAAGGGGGAAAATACAGATTCAAATTCCAAATCTCTTCTACATGCTGCGATTGTCATGGTATCAGAGCTAGGTCTTCTTCTAGCTTTCTTCTTCGACCTTGTTGTCGAATCTTGGTGATATAACAGTCATAGCACTCTGCTTGTGACTGTTCGTGCATGTTAGCATAGTGCTTCATCAACATCTTGACGTCTGATCACTGGTGGCCCACCTCCGATCAGTCCAAGTTCATCAAGAACATCATTCCATCTTGATCGACAGTCGATCAAAGACTTTTGGGCCTCTGTATTAACTCAGCAGAGAACTCTGAGTATTATTTTGGAATCTGGGAACCAATCTCGTCAGGCGTTTGGAGCAACTCATCAGGGGCCCACCTCGGATCAACACAGCAGCATCAGCAAACCATACTATCTTGGTCGACCATCTCTACTGATAATTTTGGTGATTTTTTCAACATTTTTCCAGGATCAGAGGTAGGCTTTTTTACCCCACTTGTGATTTTCCAGTTTCATCAGATCATTTTGATCACAGCCGTACAAAATCTTGGATTGTGGATGGATTTTAGTAAAACTTGTATTACTGGAAAGATATTTTGATACTGCTTCCACCTCGTTGGTCTGATTCTCCATTTGATCAAACAGTGGGGCCCACGTAGGGAATCCAGAGCTAATTTTAAGGTCGCCTGGACCTTTTTTTTTGTGATTCTGTGATTTTTTTCACAGACTGTTGTCTGTTGGTTCTGGATTCTTGCACATAGCTTCTGGCCTATCTGTTTTCACAAACTCTCTTTGTTTGGTTCTAAATGGAGAAGTCTGAAGTTAAATTGATTCGATTTGATGGGAAAAACTATCCAGCATGGGCTTTTCAATTTCAATTATATCTTGAGGCCAAGGAATTATGGGAATTTGTTTCTGGTTCAGATCCAAAACCTACAGAAGATGATAAAAAGATTTCTACTTGGAATACAAAAGAAGCAAAAATTAAAACATGGATTCTTGGGGCTGTGGAACCTCATCTGATTTTGAACCTCAAACCCTACACAACCTCCAAGGAGATGTGGGGTTACTTGCAGACAGTTTATCATCAAGATAATTCTGCACGGCAATTTCAACTTGAGTGTGAAATTGCAGAATACAGTCAAGGCACCTTGTCCATTCAAGACTACTATTCCGGTTTCCGCAACTTGTGGAGTGAATACGATGGGATTAAATATGCTTCTGTTCCGAAGAATGCTCTTAAAACTATACAAGACCTTCAAGCCTCAAGTCACAGGGACCAGTTTTTGATGAAATTGCGTCCTGAATATGAGACTGTAACATCGTCTCTGCTGAGCCGGAGCCCATTACCATCTTTGGATGTTTGTTTGAATGAGCTTCTGCAAGAAGAACAACGTATTCGCACAAAAGCCCATCTGGAACAACAACACACTGCGACTTATCATGTTGCTTACTCTACTAAAGGGAACACTCAGTCTCTTCAGATCTTACAGTCTTCTACGACTCCTCAGACTCGGGATATGAGCAAAGTCCAATGCTACTCTTACAAAAAATATGGACACCTTGCAACACAATGCAACCAGAAATTCTATAATTACTGTAAGAAGAAGGGACACATCATTACTGAATGTCGCCGCCGTCCACAAACTCGGCCTCCCAATGCCTATGCTGCCAAGATAGACTATTTTACTGCTGATGCTGCGTCCACATCTGTGCCTTCACACCCTGGTTCTTCTTCCCCTGCTCTCACTCCCGAATTAGTTCAACAAATGATCGTCAATGCATTTTCTGCACTTGGCATCACAGGTAAATCTAAAACCCCTTCTTCCATTTGGTATCTTGATTCCGGAGCATCAAATCACCTGACTCATTCCAGTGCACAACTCTCTAGCTTGACAAAATATACTGACAATACTCATGTTCAAACTGTCGATGGCGGACACCTTCCTATCACTGCAATTGGAGATATTTCCAGTATCTTGCCCTTAAAGAATGTTTATCACTATCCCAATTTAATTTCAAACCTTTTTTCAATTGGACAACTCGTTGAAAACAACTGTAATGTTTCATTTTCTTCCTCTGGTTGTGTTGTGCAGAACCAGATGACAGGGAGGGAGATGGCGAGGGTGCCTAAACATGGACGCTTATTTTCTCTTGATCTATCTTCTCCAATTAGGAATAATTCAGTCAATGATTTTTGTTTTTCTACTCAAAATAATTGTCAGTTGTGGCATAGTAGGCTTGGACATCCTAATTTTAAAACCATGTCTCACATGGTTAATTTTGGATTGTTAAACTCAATAGGCTTTTCTAAGTTTATTTCTTTTGATTGTGCTACATGTAAGATGGGAAAAAGTAAGACTCTTCATTTTTCTGTCTCTACTTTCAATAGCATTCAGTGTTTTGATTTAGTTCATAGTGATGTTTGGGGTATTGCTCCTCATTTGTCTCATGCTCATTATAAATATTTTGTGACATTCATTGATGATTATAGTAGATTTACATGGGTCTATTTTCTGCATTCTAAAGCTGATGTCTTCAATGTTTTCAAGATGTTTTTAGCATATGTTGGGAATCAATTTTCCACTTGCATTAAAATTTTATGTTCTGATTCGGGAGGTGAATATGTGTCTACAGAGTTTCAATCTTTTTTACAACAAAAAGGAATAATTTCTCAAAAATCTTGTCCTTATACCCCTCAGCAAAATGGGGTCGCTGAAAGGAAAAATAGACATCTCCTTGATATTACTCGATCTCTTCTTATTGAATCCTCTGTTCCTACACGTTTTTGGACAGAAGCTCTTAGCACTGTTGTCCACCTTATAAATCTATTACCCTCTTTTTCTTTAGAAAATGAGTCTTTTTTATCGATTATACAAAACTACACCATCTTATGATGATATGCATGTTTTTGGATGAGTGTGTTTTGTACATTTACCTCCTTCTGAGCGTAACAAACTTACTGCCTAATCTGCTAAATGCGCATTTCTAGGATATGCTAGTCATCAAAAGGGGTTTCTTTGTTATGATCCTCACATACGGCGCATTCGTACCTCCCGTAATGTTGTCTTTTTCGAAAATCAATATTTTTTCCAACAACATCTTGATTTTGTAGAGTCCTCATCCGTTGTTTCCTTCCCTGGTTTTTCGGGAAAAAACCCCATTTGTTAAATTTGATCCTAATTTTGTTTATCAAAGGCGGAGTAAAGCTGCGACCACACATAGTCCCCCTAACGATCCCCCAACTGCATCTGGTCCAACTGGAGACCCTCCCTTACGCCGTTCATCTCGGATTTCCGTACCTCCAACTCGTTATGGATTTACCCACACTTCCCCTTGATGGCCACCATGTCTTCTACTATTATTCCGAACTCATATTCTCAGGCTGTGCAGCATGAGTGTTGGAATAACGCTATGCATGATGAATTGGATGCTCTTGCGCAAAATCATACATGGGATGTGGTTCCGTGTCCTCCTTCTGTTAAGCCAATTGGTTGCAAGTGGATCTATTCTATCAAGCTCAAACCTGATGGGACTCTGGCTAGGTATAAAGCACGTCTTGTCGCTTTGGGTAATCGGCAGGAATATGGTATTGATTATGAAGAGACTTTTGCTCCTGTAGCAAAAATGACAACTGTTAGGACTATTCTTGCCATTGCAGCATCCCAATCATAGCCTCTATACCAGATGGATGTCAAGAATGCATTTCTTCATGGTGATCTCAAAGAAGATGTCTATATGCGCCTCCCTCAGGGAGTTTCATCTATCATCACGGGTGCTGTTGCCAAACTACGACGTTCTCTTTATGGCCTCAAACAAGCCCCCCGGGCATGGTTTGAAAAGTTCCAACAAGCTCTTAGCCACTTGGGGTTCCATCCTAGTCCATATGATCCATCCATGTTCCTTCATCATGCTTCTACGGGGATTACTATTCTTCTTGTTTATGTGGATGACATCATCATTACAAGTACCGATGCAGATATGATTCAACACCTTCAGGCCTCTCTTCATGAATCTTTCAACATGAAAGATCTTGGCCCTCTAAACTATTTTTTAGGTCTTGAAGTTCATCAATCTGAAAAAGGCATCGTACTCCATCAACATAAATATGCTCTTGAATTAATTGAAATGGCTGGACTTCAAGGTTCTGCTCCCGTCGATACTCCTGTAGAAGTCAATGTTAAACTTCAGCAAGACAGTGGGGATCCTCTCTCTGATCCTACCCTCTATGGTCGCCTCGTCGGCAGCTTGATCTACTTGACAATAACTCGTCCTGATATTTCTTATGCAGTCAATTTAGTCAGTCAATTCATGACTGATCCTAGACATCTTCATTTGGCTGCAGTCCGACGTATTATTAAATATCTAATTCGGACACCAACCCGTGGATTATTTTATCCGGCCAATAACTCCCTTACACTCAAAGCATACTCAGATGCTGATTGGGCTGGTTGTCCGGACACTCGGCGCTCTACCAAAGGATGGTGCATGTATCTGGGTGATAGCTTGATTTCGTGGAAATGTAAGAAACAAGATAAAGTCTCCAAATCTTCCACCGAAGCTGAGTATCGTGCCATGTCTGCCGCTTGTTCAGAAATTCTTTGGCTTCGCTGGTTGCTTTCAGATCTCGGATTTCCTGCTGATAGTGCCACACCACTCTATACAGACAATACTAGTGCAATTCGTATTACTGCCAATCCAGTTTTCCACGAACGCACTAAACACATAGAGATTGATTGCCATTTTATACGCGACGAATACAAGCGTGATGTAATTAGCCTTCCTCACATCTCTTCTGATCTTCAAAATGCTGATATCCTCACAAAGGGGCTTCCGCGACCTTGCCATCAGTTCTTGGTTAGCAAATTGATGCTTGTGGATTCCCCGGCATCAATTTGAGGGGAGGTGTCAAATACAAGCTGGCTCAGGCCCAGGCCCAGGCCCAATATGGTGGTATCCAATCTCGGTGGATTTGGTCAAAATATTTGTACAGCTTTCTTCCTTCTTTAATTAGATTGTAATTAGATTAGCTGATTTGTAGACCTGATTTATAGCCTTTGATAAGGTATCTGTACTCTATATAATGGGAGAAAATCTCCAATGAAAGGGGGAAAATACAGATTCAAATTCCAAATCTCTTCTACATGCTGCGATTGTCACATGAAAGTGACAAAGAGAAGGAAAAGAGTAATACTACAATTAGGTGATTGATAACTAGCGGAAAATGGAGGACGAGGACTGATGACAAAGGTAACGTAGACAGCACATTATTAGTTCCTTCACCCACAACTTGGGTGATAGAACAATTAGCCACACAAACACAACTGGGAGACGAAGGCGCATATGCAGAAATTAAGACTGCATATGTCTGTCACATAATTGGTTGCCCTGGAATCAATGATCCAAGATGGACTCGTATTGATCCATCGACAATGTATTTATCAAAAGATGGTGTCAGTTTGGATCACCAAAAGGTGGACCCACATGTGAAAAACTTTAGGTTCAATCAACAGTTTCTGTCGAACACGTTATATTTTTTCTGGATAATTTAATGTATCCATTTCAAAAAAAGATAATTATGTATCTGTTCCATTTCTGCTCTTCATCATTCTTTTTCTAAATTATACAAGCTGTGAAGTTAGATTCAAACTTTTCATTGATATGTTGTTTTTTTTAGTTGTATTTATGTTCCTATGTCCATTTCATCTCTGAAACTCTTTATCTTGTAGTATATTGGGGAGATGTTGCAAAAGGTTAAGCAGGAAGAGAAGCTCCGTTTATCATCGGAATCACCTGATAGTTCTTCTAACTGCATGAATGTAGATCGCCCATCTCCTGACAAGCACAATCAGTCACCAATCAGGCATGACAAGCCCCATGGTGAAAATTCTTTGCTGGAGACTGGTTCTCTGCAGCTCCCCAAATTAAATGATACTGACACTACTCAAGTAGCAAGTGCTGAGATGTGTCCAGAAACAAGGAAGTCAGTCTTTGGGGAATCTTCTGCGTCCAATACTCCCACCACTCGCAAGCCTGATTTTTCGACCATAAAAGGGGACATCTGCTTAGATAATCTGTCAATAAGAGAACTCCATGAAACTTTCAGAGCAACATTTGGGAGAGAAACTTCTGTTAAGGACAAATTATGGCTCAAGAGACGTATTGCAATGGGGTTGACAAATTCTTGTGACGTTTCGACTACAAGTTTCATAATCAAAGACAAAACTTTAATCCGCAAGAAAGAGAAAGAAGTTGTATCTGGATTGGAGAACAGTAACACTGCAGATGGTTCTCTGTCCAGAGATGAGATTGTTGGAGCAACAAGTGATGATCACAAAGATCAGATAACTAGACTGACTGAAAAAAGCGAAGACCGACAGGTTTTATCCGGCAAGAGATTGAGAACATCCCAAACAGAATATGATGCGAAAAATGAAGTAGAAGCTGACATGAAAGGAGAATATCTGCATATGCAACAGACTGGAGTCAAGAGGGTTAGAAAGCCTACTAGACGGTATATCGAAGAGCTTTCTGAAGTTGAAACCAGGGAATGCAGTGGGAGATCAGTTTCTTCTTTTAAGAATTCTGATCACGGTCAGCCCTCTCTGAAATCATGGGTCAGGCCTGTTGGCACTGGCAGTGTTGATTTGGCAGGCACATCTGTTTTCACTAGGCAGGATTCTCTTGAAGGACCTCGTGTTCAGATCCCACATGTCTCTAGGGTGCGAAGAGGGCGTCCAAGAGAAAATTTCTTGCCACTTATGGTAGGTTAAATGAAATCTGGTTGGTGAATACATCCTTGATTGTAGTTTTGGATAATCCTGTTATGCATGGCTGCAAACTGTTGCATATTTAGTCAATCCGAAGTGATACCCTTCTCACTGGCTGAGTTGCAATTGGTTTTGGATATGTTGGCAGTATGGATGTTTTTTTGATTCACGTGTTTGGAATGGCATGGAAATCGGGAATCACATTTGGGGCATGTTTGGTAACATAAGGGATCTGTGAGGAATCTGCAGATTTGAGAATTCCTCACTGCCACAGATTTGAGGATTTCTCACTGAGGATTTGTATAGGTGAAGATTTTATATTGACATCAGTTTGTATAGCTGAAAAATTAGTGGCGGTGCATAAATCCGCAAAATTGAAGATCTTCAAATCCTATGGGTGAGGGTCAGATTTGGAACTGGTTCAAATCCTCAAGGATGTACCATTGCCAAATGTAGATTTTCCAAATCCTTTCGAAAAACCAGTGAGGAATCCTCAAGGAGTTGGTTGCCAAATATGACCTTGGTGGTTTACCATTTTCTTGACTTTCCTATTTGAAAGTAATTTTGGTTTTGAAAGCAATATTGTATTTGGGTGGACAAGGCAGAGCATGTGGTAAAAAAATTTCATTTCTGCAAATGTTACAGTGCTAATATCCATCCTTTCTACCAATTTATCTCAGCTCTTTGTGATTTAGATGGAATCTGAGCCAAAATTCAATCAAATGCGGATTTTGCTATTATGAATATTTTGTTGGTAGCACATTTGATAGTCCGGACAAGAATGAAACCAATAACGTCCTCACATACATTGATCCATTGAAACAGGGACAATACCATCAGGCTAGTCTCTTTGTAGGGAAACTTGTCATTTACTGCTGTCAGTTTTTGCTAATATGATTATTTGTTGGCAACAGACTAGTGGGTGTGATTACATGGTTGAGACAAGACTCAAACCAAAGCACTCATTAGTCATCACATACATTGAGCCTGTGAAACCAGGGACAATGCCATTGGGCTATTGTCTTTGTGACGAAATGCGTCATTTGTTTCTGTAGATTTTGCTACTATGATTATTTTGTTGGTAATGTAGGTGATTACATGGTTGAGACAAGACTGAAACCAAGACAGTCCTCACCTGCATTGACTGTGAACTGTCTTATAGAGGGACGATACCATTGGGCTAGTTTTGTTGTAGGGGAATGTTTCATTTCTTCCGTAGTATATTTTAGCTGCAGACTATGGTATTTTTTCTACAAGGGTGGACTCTTGACTTACAAATCAAAAGTAATCGGCTTCTAATAAGTGACGTGTTAATTCTGTGATCAAATGTAATTGGCTTCCAATAAATGATGTGTCAATTCTATGACTGGTTGTATTACTAATTTGTTACAAATGTTCATGTGTGTTTTATACTTTTATTTATCTGTAGCCACTATTTTTCTAGTCTGCAATACTTTTGCAAACATGGCATTGTAGAGCACTGATTTCTATCGTGGTGTTCATTCTATTGCTACCAACTACAACCAGGAAGTTATGTGAAACCATTAATTTCTACCTTCTAGTGTGTGTTTGGACACAATAACCAATAAAAGGGAATAGGTTGATTTTTATATTATTTTATGTTATTGAGAGAGTGGATGGTTATCTGTTCTGTTAGGTGTTGGGCTTTGTCGCAATCAGAAATCATTCGTTCTTTCGCCATTCCAAATCGTTGTCAGCAGTGCACACAAATCAAATTGACACTGCATTTGAACTCGTTGCAACCTTTGGTACATCAAATTGCACTCTTAAAGTGCAATCTCAGAGGAAAAGAGAAGTGAAAAGATAAGAAAAGAAAAAGGAAAGAATAAAGAAACATTCATAAGGCACATTTGGAAACAGTCGTGGATTCTACAGCTTGTGGAATCCACTGTACTTTTTCTGTGAACTTCTTCAGGTGTGGATTCCACACCCATGGAATCCTCAAATTTTTTAGTGCAGTGATGGAAAGAAGGGTGGAGAGTGCACATTTTTTTGTTAAAAAGTGACAAGTTCGGGCTCTCAACCTTTGGACTTCAAAATCCTCAAGACCCCGGATTTTTGCCTATAGATTTGTGCAGAAAAAATCTACAACAAACATCGTATCAGCACATATCCGTGGAAAACTTTGATTTCTTCATGGAAATGTCGTTGCACAAACATGCCATGATTGGATGTGAAAATGGAGTTTGGGTGTGGCAATAATTATTGCCAGATGCCTATGGATCTTCCTTCCTTTCTTTCCTTTTTTTTTTCCTTGTTTTGAAATGAGCTATGCAATTGTTGTCAACATATCTTTTTTTTGGGCCGGTACCTCATTGCCAGAAGATGGGAACTGATCATGGGAGTGCGGATCAAACTAAGGTTACCCCTTAGATTGGTATGCCTATGCCACTAAGTTATCAGTGTATTGCAATGTCACAGAATTAACAAGGACCATGTAGCTTGTTAGCACTTGCTATTGTGGGTGCAAATGTTTGCTCTGATGTGTGACTTGCCTGACCACTGAAACAGCTGTTATGACTTGCATCAACTCTACCCATTTTGGCATGAAACCTAATTTGTTTTGTCGTAATACTGAGTTGAGTTGACTTAGTCTTGGAGAAGTTTCCATTCCTTTTTTCTATGCATAGAAAACCTTGATGGTGGGGATTCTGTCTTTTTCTTTTTTTTTTTTTTGTGATTTTTGTTTTCGTAAACAAAGATGTTGGGGATTGAAATTCAAGATCATGAACCTATTTGAGGATTTGGCCAACACAACCATAGTTGGGACAATGCTTTGATAATGATGATGATGATCCAATTGAGATTTACTCCATAGTCACACAGCATCTACCATCATATGGGCTGCATTTTGAGATATTTTTATGTGCTTATTGTACCAGTAGGTCCTTGCAGTTCCTTGGATTGGTCTTTTTGCATGATTTTAATAACATCATCCGGTGCAACTTTTAGGAGTAAAGAAAATTTTCCTGGTTTTGGCAACTCTGTAACTGGATAAAGCCTGCAAACCTTCTCAGTCTCTTCATTTCCTGAAACTAGGAGCCAAATGCAGTCTGAATACGGCACGAACCTGTTATATAATTTTCCGAAGTATTTCTGGTGGCGAAAAACTCATCTTGGGGTATATAATTATTGATGTTATTGAATATTTTCACCTTGGAAACATAATGCCAATAGGTTGCTTTGATCTTTCATAGAATTTTCATTGGGCGCTTTTTACTTAGTTTGGGAAGGTCATTGTCTGACAGATATGCTGTTGTTTAGTATGTTCTGGCTCTTAAGCATACTTGTTTTCTTAAGTTGGTTTTGCAATTGGCAGACATATCATTCCAGTGGCATGACAGAGAAATTCGATGAAAAGGTAGTCGGTGTTCGTGCTTCTCGTCAAGATGGTGAAAGTGGAAGCAACATGAGAACCCTTAATGAACAAATCCTGCAGCCGGTAAGGCAAACAAGTGGACTTATTTTTAAGCAGCTGGATTCTGATGATCCATCCATACATATCCCAACAGCCTATATACATGTGGCCTACATGTACTGAATCCAAATTCTCCTAGTTGAGTTATTTTGTGGATGGAAGCATTTCATAAATAATTATAAATGTTCAACTAATGGAATGTGTAGGAAAAACAGTCAACCACCCTAATTTTACGACAATTGACTACTAATTGGGTGATAATCATAACTTGGAGCCTTGCTGCATCTACAGCAGGGGGGTTTTTCAGGTTTGTATTGATATGCTTGATATTCACCCTGCAAGATTATTAATTGTTTTCTCCCTGTTAAATTCCCATACGTATAGAAAAACATGTCTGAGCTAGCATCTCTAGAATTTTGATCACATGTTCCTGACATTATTAAGTATTGTAAGGCTACTGTACTTCAGGCACTTGTATGGATCCATAATGCCCGCAATCCAAGATTGTGCTGGGCATTCTGGTAAGGCTAACCTCAAATGTGCAGGACACTATACTGTGAGTGATCATCCCTGCACTCATTTATATAAATTATATCAATTGTACAATGGACATATTACATCCCTTCTAAGGACTTGTTTGTCCTTATCATTTATACAATGAACCAGGAGGATCTTTTGTAAAGTGAGCATGTGTTATGATGTTTCAATTGCTGGCACTTTTACAACTTACGTACAGAAAAATGCAATAGTGAAAACTTATTTGAGAGCAGACAGAGAGAGCCTGTGGCATAGTGGATAGTGCTCAGTGCTCACTATTGCAACCTTGAGGTTGGGGGTCAAGTCATGTTAACAGTTGAAAAAATGCAATATTTTCATGATTCAAGCATTAATAATTCAGATCCAAATGCCAAGGGAGAAGTTTTACAAGATCTAGCTTTGAATGGTGCAAGTTGCAGCACTAAACATTCAAGACACAGCGCCAACACATTCCAGGTTGAGTGGTGTGGGTGCCGTAGTTTGACATAGATACCCAAGGATCGAACCCTGGGTCTTTGAGTCTAAAGTATCACTCGTGACTAGTAGCCCAAATAAACACACAGCGGGTTACAATTATTATTGACAAGAAAATCTCACAGAGCAAACGAATAATGCAAACAACAGAATCAATGATGAATTATTTCGCTGAAATATAGAAGTAAAAAAGAAAGAATCCATAGAGGGTCAGCTACAAGACGATTTTTTTTTTTTTGAAGTACAAGACGAAAAGTTGAAACCCAAACTAGTATGTAAACAGTAAACCAACATTATGCAAAAAAATAAAACACCACTAAAATTCTTTAATATGTCTGTTGTCCTCACTCACTGATGCCTTTGTTTACAAGTGTCCAATGAGCTAAAAGCCTAAAACTGATAAGCAACTAATGCAGAGGCTTGGTAATTCTTGGATCAGTTTCAGACAGACCAAAATGTGGAGGATGAACACATTTGGAAATGGCTTTCAAAAGAGATCTTCCATCAAGTTCACATTTAAAATATTATCTTGGAGTGACAGGCAAAGTCCTTTATGTGGTAAAAGGTTAGGGGATTTGAAGGTCATTTTAGGTCAGAAGGTTTTTTGTGGGACAGCTTTAGCATATGTGGTATAACTGTGTTTTATACAGAAACTAGATAATTTAGTCATTGATTTATTGTTGTCCAAGTTGAGAAGGAAACAATTGATCATCTTTACATTGTACTTTTGCTTTTAAGCTGTTGCATAGTTTCCTTCAAATTTTATTCCTTTGCCTGGATTTGTAGGTGAAGTTTAGTACAATTTTCAAAGAGTGGACAGGTGGCCCCACCAGATTGAAAGGGATGGAATCTTTGAACTTTTCTCTCTTTTGCCTTACCATGGGAGATTTGTAAAGATTTTTTAATCAAATAGGTCCTTCTTGAAAATGACATTCCAAACCCCCATACCATACCTCTTACAACATCGAAACTGTTTTCCACCACAGCTTCTCTCTTGTTGCTACCAATTTGATATAGTCTTTGAAAATGAGAAGCAAGGTTATCTATCAATCTGTGCATTCTCGCCATAAGAGCATGTTTGTGTGACACTTTTCCAACAGAAAAGTGGACGGTTTTCTGCGGAAAACCCATTTTTCATGCGTTTGGTGCGGAACAATTCCACATAAACGCTTTCCTACCTCGTCAGCATTTTCTTTGCTAATGCTGGAAATGGGTTTCCTATGGGGGTATGGGAAATAGATTTCCTTGGAAAACATCTCCCTCTTTTCCCCACTCTTTTCCATTTCATCCCAAAACCCTACAACTCTTTAATTTTTTATTTCTTTAAATAAATTATTATTTGATGTTGAATAAATAATATACATGTTATGTTATTTTCATTCAAAAAATTGTTTCACAAAACAATAAAATTTGATTTTCTATAAAGGAATTCACAACCGCACCAAACAAGATTAGCACCAATTCAACGAGGAGAAAAAATTTGCACTAAACATGAATTTCTAAATTCTACGAAAATCCTTTTCCAAGGTTTCCATTTCTAGGGAATTTGCTGATGTGGCAATTTCCCTTTCCGCGGAAAGGGTGTGTGCACAAATGTGCCCTAACTGAATCTGATTTACCTTTCCTCACTTTGAGTTTGGCACCTTGCACATGTGTCTGATGACTCTGATCATCACACTTAGTGGGATCATGCAATCTAGAAATACCTTACACATTTTACACCTCTTCAGAAAGATGACTTGGTTCGCATTATAAAATCTGATGCCTTTGTGCACCATATTGCTGTATGTTCTTAATGCCAGACTTCTACTGAAGCTGAAAAAGAAAACCTACCTGGAGTGACACATACTGTTGAGCAACAGCAAGATTTGGAGCCAGAAAAATTAGAGTCATCCCAAGATAATTCGGATGAAAACCTAACAACTGTGCCTACATCAAAAAGCAGCACTAGAAGGAAGCATCATCGAGCCTGGACTCTTGGCGAAGTCATGAAGCTAGTTGATGGGGTATCTAGGTATGGAGCTGGAAGGTGGTCTGAGATCAAAAGGCTTGCCTTTGCATCCTATACATATCGGACCTCAGTTGATCTCAAGGTACGAAAAATCAACAGCTGTATTTTCAGATTGGGCATGATATTCCTGACAAGAGGAATACTAAGTCTCTTTATGCATCTCCAGTCACTAGATCCTGTTACTTCACACCCACTGCACCTACGGTTGCCAATGAGTGGGTTTCGTGGTTAATTTGCTCTACCACTAAGTCAGGCTTGTCTGATAAGGAGGTGGGTTACACATGTATGTCATGAAGAGTAGACTGCTGGTTCCTTTCTTTAGCTGACCCTAGATCAGATGGGTTGAGGCTTCAGTTGTACATGTCTGGTCCACCTGAGAAGCCGACTGGCCTGGTTTTTTTGGTAGGGCTTCACCATGTGCCTGCTTGATGACTGCCCAGATCTAGCAGACATGTACAAGAGCAACTGGAGATGCACAGCTGGGCTTAGCATTTAGAAGGTTTGTCATGAGTCCGTCTTCATCAAATTACAGTAACCCAAAAATAGAACATATGCCACGAGCTTGCTCTCATTTTGTAGGATAAGTGGAGGAACCTTTTGAGAGCTAGCTTGTCTCAAGCACCTGCAACAGATCAAGGGGTAAGGAGTTTCAACTAGGAACAACTTTTACCTCTTTTTTTTATGTGTCATCACTCATCAGTTTTACTACCATACAATTACAAATGCCTTGTCCTGAACTGGCAGCACCTGTGTTTGGGCTGGCATTACACATGGGTCACCCAAACCTTGCAGTGATCATGGTCCACCTCTTTAGATGGGTGGTGGACCAAGAAGCTACACCGTGTGTGCATGTGCGTGTTGTTGGGGGATAGGGGTATTTGGTAGTTTTTGATATTTTTCCTGCATGGGGCCCACCCTTCAGATGGAACTTCTGCATCATTGATTGGTATCAAAGTTTGCCACTGATTCCAAATGCTGGTCTGTACTTTGCCACTGTTTCCAAATGCTGGTCTGTACTTGTCATTTCGTTTAAGCATTATTGAAATTACACACACACACATATATATATGTGTGTGTGTGTGTGGAGATAAAGAGGCTGACAAAGTTTTAACCTTTTTTTTTTTTTTTTTTGCTAAAATCTGCAACATTGAATTATCAATGTTGTTGGATGAAATCTGTATTATGAGACCTTATTAGTTCAACCTGTTCAAGTCATCCCTTCTCCACATCCCCATAATTTAGGTACTTGGTTGGTGTGATTTTTTCTGCTGTAGTCATTGTGGGTTAATCACATGCATGGTTGGTGGGAGGTTGCAAAGAAGAGCAACCGTAGATTGTGGATGGCTCCAAAATCATCTAGATTGGATGATGGCCTAGCAAACCTGCTGAGGGTTGGAAGAAATTGTTAATCATCTATTGAAATGGCTTGAATTGATTATCATTATCCAACTTGGATGACTTATACAATCCATGACATTCCTCCATGTCTCACCTCCATTACAACGTTGAGTGTAGTTTCTCTCATTGTTTTGTAACTGGAGTTGTGATCGGTTTGAATGTTATAGACAGACTGAGGGAACATCTGTTGTTGGTACTCACATAGACCCTGGTTCTTTATAGCCCATGCTACATATGCTCACATAGAGAATTCTACTTTTATGTTATCATAGAACATACAAGTACAGCGGCTCATGTGATTATGAAACAGAGGTGTTCACTTTGTCTGTCATATTCTAGCAGAAGGGCAACAAACTGTGTATCTGTGTGGTTGTGCAAGACAGACCAAGTTTTATTTAACAGATGACCATCCTAATTACCTGATTGTTTAGAGCTGAGTATTGTAATAACTGATTTTCTTTGTAAGAGTTGCAGGTGAAGAACTCCCGGAAGCATGCCTCAATACCCATCCCTGCTGACATTTTGGTTCGTGTAAGAGAGCTGGCAGAGATGCAGTCGCAGGTTGCACCCGAGCGGAGCTCATGCAAGTGGGCAGGTCACAGCAAAAGTGTACATGAGTCCAGGTCTGGATATCTGTAACTGTACATGAATAAAATATAAATGAACATTATAATTTTATTCATACATGGTATTACAGACTCCTTGAGTGTGTGCAATTTTACATTTGTGTATCCTAACCCGGCAATCAGGGGCTTACAGAGATGGAACCCCGAAAGGCCAAGAATGAATGGTTCGAATCTTTCGACGTTTCAGACGCTTGAAACGTTTTCCATCCATGCTGGGCCCATGGGATAGATTAAAGAAAGGACCCTAAGTGTGTTAGAATAATCATTTGTAGATCCCGAAGATCCTATAATTCCTCATTTAATGGTTCCGAACAGGAAGGTCCCTGCACCAAGGATCAAAGAGAGGTCCTTTTTCTGGTAGTTATTTCGATCATCCATTTGGACCCTTTTTATCACTAACAGTCCACCCCCATCCAAGCCTTGTCCCCTCAATCTGGACAGTCTATTCCTTTGATTCTACTTATTCTAGACAGTGGTGTGGGAGACACTTGTCCTTCCAAACATTTGTTAGCATTGACCTTTCTTTATTTTTTGGTAAAAAAAAAATGACCTTTCTTATATAGTCATGATTCGAGTCATACTCCCTGATGGTGGGCATAGTTTGTTCAAAGTTATTCATCATTTGAAAGAACCATAACCAACCTTATCAAATGATGATTTGGATTGCTGTTCAGATTGCTCAATTTGCAATGACCTGGCCACAGGACTCACTTAGGGCATATCCAATTCATGCTGGTAGGTCATATCTGTAGGGGCCAAAGAGGACTGTGCCAAATGTCACTCTTAGATAATATTAACTCAATTTTAAAGCTTCAAAACTTAAATAGTTATGGGAAGCATTTGTTTGTGATGGAATCTGTCAGGGGCCAGTGATTTGATTAGTGTCAAATTGGTAATGATGTCAATTCACAAGGGGTAGGTGTGTGTGAATGACTTAGAATTTTTTAGGGTGGGCACCATTATGCAAACAAACAGTGATAGAGATAGAGATAGAATGCACTTATGCGGTTTAGTTCATGGATCCCACTCGTATTGCATCCCTATCATTGGGGAAAAAATCTTTTTTTTACAGCAAAGGTTCATGCAAAATATTTGCCCCATTAAAAAGGATTTAACAGCCTTAAAATGTAATAGTGTTTTAGCTGCACTGATCAAATGTAGGCCCAAGTGTACCCATAGATTTGTATATGCAGTTTGCCTGTCGGAGGAAATTCTCCTTCCCTGACGTAGGTTGTCCATACAGGACGCAATGGTGGGACAGGCCAAATATCACTCCAAGCATATAGTCCTAAAACCCAGCCCTAGCCCAATGCAAATAAATATCTTACACTCATTTCGGCCTCCCTCTGCTGAGCATTGGACCCTTGTGGGGCCCACCTGAGGATGGGACCGGAAGGGAATCAAAGTGTATGGTGACGGAGGCTCATATCATCAATCTAACCACTTGATCAACGGTTTATAAGTTTTCACCATCCAAACATGTGCACTCTCTATCCAACTGTACCAATCCATTCGGATAGGTGCCAAACTTGGGAACATGACTATCAGGGCCTCAAATCTGACCTACTTAGTCAATGCAGCCCAAAACTCCAAGTTAATGCCCATATCTTCCTGTCAGGGCCATCAGGTGATTGTGTAAACTGGGACCTGTTGACTTACGTAAGGGGCACAGTGGTTGATTCTTAAGCCCGAGGATGGGCCTCAACCTTGCTCATAAATTAGAGCAAGTGCTTAGCAGTTAAAAGGGCCAAAATCCTCAATGAGGCCCATTAGTGGTGGATATTACATTACATAGTTAAGAAAACTATTGGACTCGGGAACTTAGTGGGCCCCACAGCACAAACTTTGACTTGCAAAGTGGCAATCATCAACTCTTACTGTTTTTTGGCTACTTTTTTTTTAAGGAGAATCCTGAGAATTATCACAACGTCTTGACAAGATTGGTTGAGTTCTAGATATATGATGATAGAACCAAAATTTGACAACATGAAGCTCCCCTCCTTCCGAGCTTAGGAACAGCCCATGACACATTTTGAAGTTTTTTAATGGGATGCTATTGGAAAAATATTGCCACTTCACCTCCTTTGGGGTTTGAATAATCTAATCCCTTCCAACACACTTGCATTTTGAGTTTGGTACCAATCCTAATGTGACAGTAATGATTTGCACAATACTCGTAGTAAGATTCTATCACTCTAAGTTCATGTAATGCATAGCTATTTAACCTCTCAAGTACACAAAAATATGAGCTCAAAGAAGCTGACCAACTTGATATTTTGTATTTCATCCATTTCAAGTCTAAACCTTTTCGAGTCATGGAGTGTTTCTTATGTCCAAAATTTGAGGACTTTGTTGCAACAAGTCATGGTCTCCTATCCTGCATGTTTCCTTCTAGCAATAAATTTTTGACATATACTCAAGAGAATCTCAACAAAGCAAAAATTATAATAACTGAAAATATAAAATATTAGTAAGATTTACTTGTCAACAATATTTAAAAAATTCAAAATGCTTAGGAAAAATGCTTGCTAAAATTTCTTAAGGTCATGTCTGGCAATCAATTTTTTATAAAATTGTGAAAAATCCAAATTTGACAATTGTAAATTTGTAAGGATTTGGGTCATGCCAAACCCTCTCCCTTAGAACTCCTGATTTTTTTTTTTTCAAATATACACTCCAATATATCTATTTTTCTCAACTACACATGTTGATACTTAATACGCACCGACAACAATGTGAAATTGTCACTTACATAAATCCCCAGTGACCAATCCTTATTTTAGAAGCACTGAGGAATCCACCAAAAATGCCTCAAAAAAAAAAAAAATGGATGGTAAAGATTTGTGCTTCTCTTTCACAAGGTGGGCCACCCACAGAAGATGGGACACACTATCCAACATCACTATGATGATGATCATCATGGGAGTGGGGCCATAAGTGTGTGAACTTGAAGTAATGTGGCGGTAAAGTAGAAAGCATGCATGTGGAAACACTGCACACGCGCTCTCCTTTTTCAGCCTTTTTCACTCGCCCTCACATTCTCTTCCCTCCCAGGCCCCGGTATGAGATATTAGAATATTACTTCCTGCATTAGAAATTAAACAAAACAAAGACAAGAGAGAATTGAAAATCCACCTCCTGTGAAAAGTGAGAAGGTGCCACGAGCGCAATGATTAGTGCATCTACTCTCTCTCTCTCTCTTTTTCTCTCTCATCTTCTGTCTCTTTGTCAAGGGAGCAGGTTCGATCAGATATAAGAAAAGGGAACTCCACATGTGGCTTGTTTAGACTATGTCAATAATGTGCTTCTTCCACATTTTTTTTTTATTTTTTTGGCTGTTTGTCTGAGGGTTTTTCTTTTTTTTATATTCATGATGTATTCTGTAGTTCTAAGTATCGGCCAATATGCAATGCATTTGTTATTACGTATGGAAATTTTAAAGAAATCTGCAGGACATATGGGTCTGATTCCTCTGAGAGTTCCAATGTAATGAAAAGAATATAACTCCTGGCAAAAAAAAAAAGATATGACCACCAGTGAGAGAAAGAATATAACTCCTGGCAAAAAAAAAAAAAAGATATGACCACCAGTGAGAGAGAGAGAGAGAGAGAGGTGATTGTATTTTATCTTTTTTTGACTTTCGGTGCACAGAGGTAATAAGAAGAAGAGGAAGAAGGGACTTATGTACTCTTGTTCTTCACATGGGTTTTATAAAGTCAAAACAAGAGAACTGCCTCGGATGGGAAGGTAGGCAAAAGTCAGCAAATGTCTAAATGAACTGTGGGTAAGCTTTGTAGCTTATGCATATGAACCTAGCTATTGTCCAAGAAATTCTGTGTCCTAGGAGAGGACTGCAAGTGCAGTCAAGATTTCTGAGTCCCACTTCAGCACACCTTTGATGAGTGAGTATACTAGTGTCACAGTTACTACTCCCTTATATGTGGCACCAGGCAATTTGGCAATAATCCGTCATTTATTCAATTTTAGATTGAATTTCTAAAGAATTCATAGGAATACTAATGAATTCACGGTCAAATGAGCTCTATTGAAAGATTATTAAATATGCAAAGTGTATGATATATGGTGAGAGGAGAATGATATAAGATAGTAATGTAGATGGATCCTCAACTTTCCTACGCAGGATCTGAATTATTATTAGAGGGGTGCAGTATTTATTTCCCATCTTCCCTTAATTTACTTTCCTTTAGAGAGGTTATTTGATGGTATTTTCATATGCGACACTTATAAATCATGCTTCTCTATTGTTATTATTTTTGCCAGGATAAGTCGTGCTTCTTTTACTCGTTAAACTTTGTAAGAAACCCCAGCAATTTTGACATTGTTTCTATTTCTAACAAGAAAATTTACAAACCATGTATACAAATATCTGATCAATTCCCACAAGCTTAACTAAAATAGGATAAGGAACCACTGTTTGAAATCTAAAGCTTATATCCTATCTAGCTAGCTAACTCTAACTTATTCCTAATATCTCTAACTATATATGAATAGGGAACTCACTAAAAATCTGCTGAGTTTCTAAATGGAGATTTGACTAAAACACTCATTAAAGTTTAATTCAGCTCAAAGAGCGTCCAGAGCATGCATGACTAGAGTTCTCTGACTAATGTTTAAATGAATCACACAATTATTGAAACATACACCAAAAGAAGCTTTAGCTCATTTTAATTTGAACCTGTCTTTAACCTTATTGTGGATCGAGCCGCTCCAACTTAATTAAGGAGCCATCACTGGGGCCCACTTGAGACCACAAAAATTGGTGAAAGATATGATGGAAAAGGTATTAAATGAGGTTTTGCTAAATATATGTCTTTAGGTGTGTGATGGTACTTGGTGGTTGTCAATTTTCATGCCCCCCCAAGAGATTTAAACATGTTACATTTGAAGAGTATGATTCTCCTGAGTATTTCATGGGCCCGTCCATTGATAATTCTGACCATTCAAAATGAAAATGATATATTCTCAATCTTCCAATCGAACCAAGACTGATTGGAGTGAAATTTAAAAACAGGTCAACCGAGAGAATAACATTCATTTTGAATTAAGCTTGCGGGAGATGCTTAGAGATCAGGACACGAACTTAAGACTCAATCCAACAATAACTATTGTTTCCATTGTGGAAATTTTGATTCAATGCAATAAAATATAGAAAGATTTTCTCCTAAAGGAGCGTGCATCCAGACCATCGATAAAGTCAATACTCCCCTAAATTACACCTACCCCACTTGACGAACAAACACCAATATATAGTGCGCAGGAGTGCAGGAGAAAATCATCAATAAAATGTGATTTGATTGTGATATGGGCTTGGATTCTCATGTGTGCCACACAAAAATGGTATAAGATTGCCTTCTTTTGGTCTACACTCTAGATTCTACACCAAATATAATGAGAGTGACTATAAAATAGATCCTTTATAATAATAAATAATGTATCCTTTATACTTAAAAATGACCCAATTACCACATCATCAAAGTGCCACTCTGGCCTTCTTGCCACCTAAGACAGATGGCAAGGTGCTCTCTCTCTCTCTCTCTCACCTGCCTTTTATGTCCTTGCATGATTATTGAATAGAGCTACCATCTTCTTCTCTCTCTCTCTTTTATTCCTTTCTTCTCATACTTACCTCTCAAACTCTATGCAGAACCATTTCACTTCTATATTCTTCAACATCTAACTGTCATAGAAAACGACTGTTCCTCTTCTTCTCTCCTGTCCTTCAATATGCAGCTTCTTATATAAAGAAAAAAAAAACACAATTCTCTCCTCTCATCTCATCAGTCACAACTCACAAGACCCAGTTGTGGAATCTCAATGCTTCTCTTTTTCTATGTTTTTCTCTCTTTGTGTCTAGCATTCCTGAAATCTCCCCTGGAGATGGTTATCTGAAAAAAGAAGTTCTCTTTTGGAAAATCAGAAGTTTGTTGTTTGATTGAATACGTCCTTTACTCTGTTTTTTTTTTTTTTTTTTCCTCAAATCTCCTCTCATCTCTGGCATCAGTCACAACACCCAGTTGTGGGATTTTGATACTTCTCTCTCTCTGTTTTATTCTCCTTGTGTCTAGCATTCTTGAAATCTCCACTAGAAATGATCAGGTGAAGAAACGAAATCTCCTTTTTCTTTCCTGGAAAAACAGCAGCTTGTTGTTTGATTGGATACTTCATTTACTCGGTTTCTTTTCACTCAAATCTCTGTAAGAGATGGATAGGTACGAGAAATCTCTACGGGAGAGGAGATCCCAACAGGACAGAAGAAGCCCATCTTTCTCTTCCACTCTTCTCGATGCGATCTACCGTTCCATCGACGATGAAGGTGACAACAGAGAGCTGATTCTCTACCGAGAGACATCCAGAAAGAAGCACAGCAGCGGAAGCTGCAATTTCCAACAAGTAGAACAAGAAGAGCGCAAGGAAATGATGACTCTGCGGCGATCCTGCAGGATGGAACAATGGGTGGAGAAGAAAAATAGCGAGAAGGTGCGCAAGGCGTCTGATTTCGGAGATGGGTATCGAAAATCCCACAGAGAAAATGTCTCCATGGTATTCAATTCAACTTCTAGTTCCTCTTATTCGAGCTACGGAGACTTTTCTTCTTCAGAAACAGAGTCTTTCTATGGCTCCAGAGCTTCAAACTACACATCACAGAGGCCAAAACCAATCCGAACAGGCATAGAAAGGTCGGAGAAACCACTTCCGTCTTCGCAGAAGAACACCCACATCCCAGAAATCTACATCTCATCTTCTTTGCCGAAAGATCGACAGAAAACTAAAAAAGAAGGCTTCATAAAGAGCAAGCAGCGAGCAGCTTCGAAGATCTACGGCGAATTGAAGAAGTCAAAACATCCAATTTCTCCAGGTGTTCGCCTCGCCAGCTTTCTCAATTCGCTCTTCGCAGCTGGAAATGCGAAGAAGGCAAAGATCTCAGGCATCTCAGATGATTTGGGCGAGAGGAAAACGAAATCCGCTCAGGCCTCGACGTGTTCTTCAGCTTCTTCTTACTCAAGATCTTGCCTCAGCAAGACCCCTTCTTCGAGGGGCTCAAAACCCAGCAATGGCGTCAAAAGATCGGTCAGATTCTACCCTGTAAGCATCATTTTCGACGAAGATTGCAGGCCGTGTGGTCAGAAATGCCTCTACGAAGACGCCCCAGACTCGAAAATTGGACAATATCCCAAGTCCATAGGCGAGGAACTGAAATTCCAGCTGATGGAGAAGAGCAAGAGAGTTGAAGAAGCTGCGAAAGACCTGCTTAAAGGTTATCAGAAGAAGAGCGAGCTGCTTGGAGAAGTGATGAGAGATGTTCATGAAGAAGAAGACTATGAAGATGATGATGATGATGCTGCAAGTTATTCAAGCTCGGATCTTTTCGAGCTTGAGAACCTTACATCAATCGACATTGAAAGGTACAGAGAAGAGCTTCCAGTGTATGAAACTACACACCTCAGTACTAATTATGCCATTGCCAATGGTTTGATTATGTAATGTAGAGAAGAAGAAAAAAAAAAAGATAGAGAGAGAGAGAGGAAAAAAACCCAACTGAATTACTTGCATTTCTTTGTTAATCAGCGTTCTAATTACTGGTTTGGGGGTTAATTTGGAGAATAAAACTGAGTTTTTTCCCTTCTGATCTTCTCATTTTGTTTCTTGAATGATTCTTCTGGTTTGATATTTAGACATGAGATGGAACTGGAATTTTGGATTCTTCACTATTCACTTAAATGCAAAACAATGGCAGAGAAAATAATAACAAAAGTAAGAGAGTTTGAGTGTTCTGTTAATTTTGATTTCTCTCCTGTTTTGATACACTAATTAATGAGAAGGAAATGAGGATCTTAATTGAGTTTTGTAGGTTTGATTGACTGCAAATTACTGTTTTGCAATGATTTGATTTTGTAGGAGTGGAGAAATGAGATTTTCCATGACAATTATTGCACTAATATGCAGACTTCAGAGTCTTAAAAGACCATTTTTTGGATTAATTTGACTTGGTAGACCGACTCTGTTTGCAATTTGATATTTAAGTTTTGAGGCTTTTAAGTAGAGGACCATGATCATCTAATTGTACTAATATTCGGCCCAAGTTTGATGGAGAGTCTTATATCTTGCAGATTCCCTGACCATAAACCTTGAGGCTTGAACCTCAGCAACAATTTCGTCTTTCCATGGAAATGGGTAAATTTTAATGGAGTAGAGAAAAAGAGAAAAAAGGTTGATGTGTTCAAGATTTGAGATCAACTTTTGCACCGATCCCAATGCAGAGTGTGACGTCACAAATCGTTTGATTCTTTCAAGATATAAAGGAAAAGAGGAGAAAATAATAAAATCATAACTCGATTCCCTGCTTTTCATTGCATATGATAAATAGAAACATCAATAACTCTTTCTTCATATATTTTTTCAGATTTTTTTGACGACGTATCTTTTGTAATTCTTTGCGGGAGATCTAATGGGAATTCAGATTAAAGCAGGAAAAAAAAAAAAAAAAAAAAAGATAAAGCGGATGTGACCAGAATTTGAGATCTAAATTCACACGCTTTGTTGGCGTATCTCAAAAATAAATTTTGATGTGCAATCAGAAAGAGAAGAGAATAACGAAGGAATGGAAGAAAAGGAGGACAGATCTTCATCGCTAAGTGAAAGGCGAATTTGTATATAAGAGAACTCAGAGAGCTTTTACTTTTTATTAGGGCCCATGATTAAGAAGATTTGATAGAAATAAGTGTTATTAATGACTAATGAATTGTTATTAGCACTAATCTCTAGTTAGTTTATAAAATCATCAGTCTTGTGCTTATGGTCAAAAAGAGGTTTAGATTGCAATCTTGAAAGCTTTTAAAAGAGGAGAAAGATCAATTCTGGCATTTAGAGAGTGCAGGTAACTTTAGCAATATCTTTTACTTATACTCAGGGAAGGGTGGCTGGTGCACACAAATAAGGGAGCACTTGAAATTGTACACCTTAGATCCTGTGACCATGATCATCTGTGATTGATAAATGGTGGGATAGCACTTGGTACCCTTTGATCAAACCAGGCAGATCTACTCCATTGATTGGATGGGTGTGATCATATGAATGCTTGAGATTTCATGCAAGGATTCTTAGGAACAAGCACAGGTGCAGAGAATATGAAAGGTGGGCCACTCCTCAGATGGGACAAAGGTTGATCGTAGGGATGCGATTCTTGACCAGATCCCCACTTATCCCATCGACCCAGTAATTCAGGATTCGGGTTAACCCATTTCTATTTTCAAGTTCTCTAATCTTTTAATTTGAATTGAGACTGTGCCCCGTCAAACCAACCCGGATCTAACCTACTAGTTAATAATATTTTTATCTTTTTTTATTTATTTTTCCTCTAAAATGGAGATTAAAGTCTCACATTTTACTTAAACACCCGTGTCCCTGACTAGCTGAGCTATAACTGGAGGACCTGTTGACTAAAATTTAGCCATAATCGAAGTGAATTCGCATACTAGAAGTAATTCGATAAATGAATTTCTACTCAATTTTAACCAATAAAACTAGATGAGTGTGACAAAGTTAAGAAAAATCAGAGTGAGTATACAACAAAAGATAGCAATAATGGTTTAAGGTTTTCTTTTTGGTAAAATTGCCTGAGTTTAAAACATTAAAAGAGGATTTGTTTATTTGCTCCAAACTAAATGCATTGCTATCAAAAGAACTAAAATTGATAAAGTAGGGGTAAGAAGTTACAAATGACCATCAAATAGCGTCTTTTTGTTGGAATAATTGATCATCCAGCCATTGCCCTTATCAATCAAATCTTAAGAAAGAAAAGAATGACATCTACATCACCACCTTATAACCTTCACCGACGTTATAATTTTATTAACTTCATACCTTACTGTAGGGTGAGTTGCTAGTAACTTCTTTTATTGATAACATGACTTGAATCCACAATAAGCACCTTGCACTCTACCTTTGTACAAACTAGTGCTAGAATATCAATATCAAGCAATCTAACAGGTCTTTAGGGTGCATTTGTACAAGGAGAGGACTCTAAAATAAAGAGGGGAGAAGCTGGTTTTTTTTTTAGCTCATTGTCCTGATTTGACAAAATAATTCCCTGCAAAAGATGGGGGACATGAATTGATTTTTCTCGGTGAAAAGGATGTCAACTTCATATAGGAGGATTAGAGAATCCTCTCATTACATAAACATGGTTGCACAAATACCTCCTTAATGAGAGGATATTGACTTCCTATGAAAGTAAAATTCTTCTCTTTATGAAAATAAAATTCACAGAGCACGAAATACCTCTTGCTGCACAGGAACAAAGTTTTCCGGCCTGTAGTGTAGGATAGTAGATGCATGGGAAATGCATGGTGGGGCATTTTGACTTGTCCCAACACAGTAGGTTTGTGCTTGAAGGAGCAGAAATGGGGGCATATTCTTGAGGTGTATCATACGATTGCTTAAAAGGTAAATGGAGAGGTGGAGATGCTAAGGTATTAGAGGGATTAGAGAATGTCTCCAAAGGAGTAGACAAGGGATCTATCTCTTGTCTATATGCCCCAAAACGTTCTAAAACTACTGCCCTATAAATCTTCTTCCAGATTTTGGAAATGTTCTTGTGTGGTGCCACTGATATGTCTTGTGCAGGAGATAATGCTGTCTTCATACGCCTGCACTCCAATCAAATCCAATCCAACGGTGATCTTTAGTCCAAGATGGTCTGATTAGAAAGGGCCCCACACGTCCAGCTTTGTTAGAAATCTCAGTGATTAACCATTTTTTTCTACATTATGTTCTTGTTCCTGCATCTGCACTCATATCATGGTTTGGCAACATTAGTTGTAGCCGTTTCGGTTGGGAGGGTTTCTAACAGGAGATTTGAGTGTGTATTGGGTTATTAAGTTAACAAAAAGGAAAGCATTGTGAAATATAAAGTATATAAGAAGAAAAATGATTGATTTCATATAAATGTTAAATATGGTTTTACTTTTGACAAAAAGATGTTGGGTTTTTATTTTAAAAAATTACTTCATTAACATAAAATCTCAAAATTGCTGGTATTTTCATTTTAATTAATGGTTTTAATGCAGATTATCATCTTTGGAAACTCCCATGCTTTTCTTTTTCTTTTTACTAACATGGTTGTGATGCACCCTTCTCCATTCTATGCTCTATCTGTTTTTTTCTTTTTCCTTTGTCCTTGCAAGATATTAGAATTCGCACTTGCATACATATGTTCTATGTGTTTTGGTTGTACTTATTTACATGTGTAGGTGCCTTTTTTTTTTTTTGGTAAATCTTACTTGTCAATGTTTACTTGCACTTTATTTACATATGTATAACTTTCATGTAAGAAGAAGATTTATGCGATCGAAAGAAGGCAAACATCCTAAGGGCATTCATTCACCATTGGTAATAGTTTTTCCAAGTAGGAAATAAGACTTGTGCAAGAATTACTCATCTTCTCCGTCAACATAAATGATGAAATCATAGTGGAGCCCACCTCCCACTGATAATTATAACAGCACACCTTGCCTAATAACAAAATCATGATAAGGCCTCCAAGGCATGGCGACAGCCCACCAAAATGATATATATGATCATAGTGGATGGATCTCACCCGGCCGCTAAGCAATGGAATCACAATGGGACCCACCATGAAATGGTGAATTGGGGCTGGCCTCATCTTGTAATGATCATAATAATGAGGGAAACTCCATCAAAATGATATAATAATTGTTAGCTAATCCACCTGATGATAAAATCATGATGCCCCACCCACCAAATGTTATAACGAAAGTTGGCTACTTGGCTCTACTGTGGAGTTCCACTCACCTATTGATGACTTGACCTATCCAATGATAAAATCAACCTGGCTCCACCTACTAAATAATGAAATCATGGTAAGACCTTGTCCATTCAATTAATGCAATCCAAACCATACATCTTAATTATGTGATTACATACCAAGTAGGGATACCAAAATGACATTAGTAGACAAACATGTAAAATTCTCCACATGCCATTATTGGAGTTTCTTTTAGAGTTTTACGAAAGAAAATTAAGGGTACAGTTCTCATGTTAATTGTGAAACAAGCAAATGCAAAAACACCCCTTTTGTGTGGTCCTGCTAAAGATTGCTTGGGTTCAAGATATTTTAATGTGTGCTTTTAAGCACAAGTTAGACTGACAGCCCTATCAATCATGTCATAGAAGATACTCTGTAGGCACACTAGACTGTGATTGATTAAGTTGGTTAGATAATGATGGATCATGGATTTTAGATTAATTAAATGCAGAGAGAAAGGTCGAAGTAGGAGCTTCTATATTCTTCTATACACGCTCTCTATTTAAAATATAGACATATGAAGTTGCTTAAAAGATTTCATGTTTATTTTTATATCAGTTTGTTGTCACCGTGGGAATAAGGGCATCTTAAAATTTAATATAATCCATTGGTACAACTGCCAAAATAAACAAGGATAGTTTGCATGTACCAACTTTTTTTTTCTTGTAACTTTTGTAATGGCTACTCTCATTTTTTTTATTACAAATAAATCACTGATCAGGTTGATTGAATGATCATCAATGAATGGCCCATTTTTGGTTGATTGACAACATCCACTGCATCTTGTCGTAATTGGATTAACTTTCATTAGATCTTAGCTTAATTCGGGTTAGATTTTGGATGTGTATAATATGAAAAAGTTCATTGAATCTAAGAATTATAATAATAACCACCCTTGATTAATCTAAAAAGATTAGAATTAAGAAGATTTGCATGCTTTTCTAACAAAATACGTTAAGTTCATCTACTAATCAACAAAAATTATTTGTGTATAATCAAGAAAAATAGGGGATTTTGAGTAATGGTGAGGTTTCTTCTCACTGGTGTTTCCTTATTAGGCATTGTGCAATCTTTTTAGCATGTATCACTTACATTTTTTTCTTCTTATCAATATCAGAGAAGGCGCATAGACCCTTGTGAGACTTGATAGATGCAAGAGTGAATCCTAGCACACGCCAAATAGGAGACCGTTAATGCGCAGAGGAGAAGATAATTTGCACATGCACGAATTAAAGAGCTCCCAACCACTCAACTATCCCTTTATTGTCATGTATCACTTACATTTAAAAGTTGTTTTGGCGAGAATATCTTGTTAAATCACAAAAATAAGAGTTATATGGGTGAACTTATAATGATCCAATAAGTAATAAAGTTATTCAAAGAGACTTGCAAAACCAATCAAAAGCTGCATCATTTACTTAGACATTAATATCTGATTAAGTTTTCTTTGCTTTTGTTACCTCTTTAAAAAACGGAAGAATAGTTGGTGACTTGGTGGAATAGAAAATAGACTTTTTTTTTCAAATAGTCTATATCACTCAAGCACCTCTTCAATTTTAAGTCAAATCACTTATTTTTATACTTGCTAAACAGCACCTAAACAAAGAAAGCAACCATCCACACCAAACAAAAGAAGCCAAAAATTAGAGAGAAATGATCTGAACATGACACTACCTAACCAAACTTGACCCGCCGAAAGAACATTTGCTAATCGTTCTAATCATTTATTTTGGATACCCTTATGAAATGACTGGAGAATGTGTGAGCCACACACAACTTATTCCTACACAGACAAAGTGGGCCCCAAAAGATGGCTGGCCCGGTCCCACCTTCTCCAAAGAAAATGGGTTTAATGTAGTTTGGTCCTGTAGTTAGACCCCTACGTCTAGTGTCATATAAAATCTATCACCGTACGGTTGGTGAAGTGGAGGTTGCAGCTCTAATGATGTGATTAAAGAGATGGTTTTAGGGTATAATGCATGGCTAAGAGAACCTACCCAATAGGCGTTGACCTGTCCTGCCTCTCCTCTTTCTACTTGGGCCTCCCCTTACTCTTGTAATGATTCCTACCATGAGTAGCATCCACATATATATATACAACTCTTTGTACATCTTTTGGTATTGTTTTGAGCTTATATAATTCAATGTTCTTTGAATGTGGGGGAGACTGTGGAGGCCAGTTAGTTTTTCTCTCCAACAACTTTTCAATACATGTTATTAATTAAAACTCATTCTGCCTCAAAAATCAAGAATCTCTTCTAACATTCTTTCACATGCTACTCTCCAATATTCTCCATCACATTCTGCCTCTAGGTGACCAGTCCCTTGCAAACTGACCATGATCCATATCATGCTTTTTAATGAGGATGTCAAATCCAGTCTAGCTCAGCACAGTGAGGCATTTTCCCTCTGTAGAAACAATAGATTGATTCCTGGTTATAGTGTTGAGTGGGGGCTTGAAGTGTGTGTGTGTCAAGTTTCAAAAGATTAACAAAGAAAAAAGGGAAAATAAAGAACCATTGATGAGGCATTTGCAAGTAACTGTGAAAAGGACCCCACTGTTGAAAGAGTCAAACTGAAATTCTGAGATGAAGATGAGAATCTTCATCATGGAATGACCCATATTGAGTGTTTTGAGCCATTTGGAAATGTCTGTAATGTGAAATACAAGAACAACAGACATCCTTATCTGCTGGGCATGTGAATTAATGCTTCAGTACTTGTGATGAATTCTCCATGTTCTTTCTTTTTTGATACCTGAGATTCTCCACCCCAATGGGTGTTGGTCCCTTGGTACTATAAGGCTTCTATAAGGCTTGAGTTTGATTTCCATGTTGTGTGTTTGCACCCCCTAGATTTACATGATAGATGTGTATTGTGTATTGTGGGGGGTCCTATGTACACCTAAGAAGTAATCTTGTTGGGTCAAATGCTACAAAAATAACCTCATCAACAAAAGAAGAAATTCTCTCAATCAAAATAAACCCTAATAATAATACTATAACCATAGACATGGACCACATGGTGAGACAAAGGTGACCACATTTTCAAATAAGGCGGAGAGGATGAACAGTACACACTTGAAATGGATGAACAGACGGTCAACTATTAATGGAAGAAAAAGCAAACTTTGAATTATAAAGGAAGACTGGCAAAAAGAGCAAACTACAAGCAGCACAATTTTGCAGTGTGCCCAATCATGCAAAACAACTGTTATGATTCATTTGTCATGGCATTATTCTCAAGGGTTAAATATTAACCAGATATTTTGGTAGGCAGTCATAATTGGGATCTATTTATAAAATAACAATGGACCTTAACTTTCTTTCTTTCTTCTTTTTCTTTTACCCTAACCTGGTGGGTTAAAACCCAAGACCACCCACATCATATTGAAGCCACGCAAATGGAAAGAGTAGCATATCCAGAAATCAATCCATATACAGCGGATAACACGTGGGGTTGCCAAAAACTATGCAATTCTTTCTTTCTAACTTTCTAATTGAATTGCTTGGGTGGCCATTATTATATTCCTTCAATTCAATTTGCAATAAGAGAAAGGGGTTATTAGATGCCTATTTTTTGAATATTCACATTTGATCGATATTTTTAACCACTTAGAATATGAATTTCTTTATATATTCCATCTATATGTGTGTTGTGCAAACAAACATGAGGCCCTTTATGAAAACAGTCAGAATTGTCATATATCAAGAATTGCCAATAATGTCACCAAAAGAAGAAAAAAAAAAAAAAAAAACTTGTAATAGCACTGAAACTAATAATCCAAGTCGTCAAAAACAATAATGGTCCTCTCTGATCATTTGATTCTCTTGCATAGCTCTAAATTTGGATCATTCGCTCATTTTTCCTTATCCAGTTGTACGATGAGGATGAGGAAGAATCATGAACATTGATGACCCAACTCATTAGCTTTATTATCCACTTGCAATGTAGATGTCACATATGTCAAGACTCAAACTGCAAGCATCTGGCTGGGGCCCACAGAGCATTAGTACGGGTACGGACATCAGAGCGAAGGGACACGCACACGTGTGTGTGGGTCCCAGGCCATACCCTGCATGAATCTGGCACTTGGCAGCCGAGTTGTTATCACTCGCACGGGAGCAATGAAACCAGACCGTGTCCTTCTCAGCGCACCGGCCGCGTGATTTTGCTCCCGTGTCACGTGTCTGCCTGCCCTACTTGTCCTTCGACACGTGCGCCCTGCCCCCCCTTGCCCCCCTTCTATCAAAGGAGTCAGCTGCTGCCCATGTCAGCAACTGCAGCTGGACACGTGTCTGAGGTCTCTTGCTTGGCCACGTTCCAACACGTGGACTCCGGTCCTCATCAGCCAGATCAAGCCAGACTCACTACACATGGCAATAAGGTATCATACCAAGATGGTTGAGATTGCAAATGAGTTCGACCCATGGATTTGAATTCATCCTTGTTTGCATTTACCAACTTTTGGCATATGAAATGGATTTTCTCTCATATATTGTGTTAAAATTATTCGAGATTCATTTAGATGTATATTTATATGGGTTTAAGGGGCGCCATTTGGGAGATTAGTCCTATCAGATTAAAATTTTAAGAATGCCCACGTCATAAAAAAAAAAAAAAACCCTCAAAATGGATGAACATGCAAAATGGGTATTTAAAGAGAAGAGCCAATTCAAGGGTATACATACAAAATGAATCATAAAATAACCACTTTCTTAATAAAATACAAATTGAGCGATGACTACAGTAATTCAAATATTAAAAAAGTCAAAAGGTCCATCTAAATAGATAATTCTTCTATTTAACCCCTCTCCTCTTGAATAATCCTTCCATAAAAGGCATTTACCATGATTTCAATGTATTCGGTTCTTGTGTGTCC
The DNA here is from genome assembly GCA_028538565.1 of Umbellularia californica. Lineage (NCBI taxonomy): Eukaryota > Viridiplantae > Streptophyta > Magnoliopsida > Laurales > Lauraceae > Umbellularia > Umbellularia californica. Next base: position 2,333,444 of record JAPQWN010000011.1, on the reverse strand, counting down.
CATGCATGCAAACAGGCCCAAAGGCAGAAGGGCTGTTGGTACACACACGCTTAGTTTGAAAAGGAAAGATGGTGGTGGTGGTGGTTGCATGGTTGAGTTGTGTGAAGACCGAAAGAAGTAATGAGATGAGATGAGATGAGGGAGGGCAGAGAATGTGTGGAGACAGAGAAGGCAGCTTTGGTTAAAGGGGGAAGGAGACATGTCTGTGAGTGTCTCTCTCATCGACAGTCTGCTTTTAACTGAGAAAGAAAGAAAAAGAAAGGGATGTCTCTGTGTGTGGCGATCCCGATGACATACTCATAACTGTCATCCTTCCCCTTTCTTTTTTCCCCTCTCCCTCGCCATTGCTGCTTTGCTTTCCTTTTCTTTTTTTTTTCACCTTTTTCTCATTCTTCTCATATTCTCATTCTCATTCTTCTCATTCTCACTTAAAGAGAGAGAGAGATAAATAAAGAGTGGGATAAAGATAGAGAGATATTCTTCTTCTTTGATTGTCTAATCCTCCATAGAGATAGGGGAGGCCAACGGATATACTTTTGAAGGCAGTCACCCCAATTGAATTTGAGTGGCAGTTTCCAAAACTCCTATAAAGATTTTGGATTTGAGTTATAGTTTTCAAAACTCACGTGAAAATCTTGGATGATGAGACTCACTCCCATATAAAAATTTGGATCCACGTCCAAAGCCCACATAAAAATCCTGATTCCGCTCCACGGCCTAGCTACTTATTTGGGTTCACTAATCACCCCCTCAACCAAAATCTAGATCCGTATGAATTCAGATGAGATTGAAATCACCTTCCAACTGTTGTTGGACAGAGAGACACAGACAGAGACAGTTCTCACGCATGGCTGGCCAGGTCACGTGCATTGCATGTGTGGCCCATATGCATTCTCATCTTCTTCTTCTTTCTTTCTTGTTATTAAGAGACTTGTAGGCTCCACCCAACACTACTGTGACTGACCGAATCCCACTCACGTCACCCATTCCTATTCTAATCTCTCTCTCTCTCTCTCCTTTTTTTTTTTTTCACCTTTTACTGGAAACGAGGACGGGGTGTTGTGATCGGCTTCTTTTGTGCGTCTTTGCAAACAATATCACTTTATGACTTTATCTCGTCGGACTTACACTATACTACAATTATTTGAATGCACCCATCCAGCTTTAAGATTTCCCTATCAACCATCAGTGTCATGTGTGGTAATCCCAATGGATTTTACTTCATCTAGTCAGCGTAATTCAAGATATGGATTCAACCTGTGACAAGGGAAGATAAAATGCAGTTGGGTTCATGTTATATAAGAATTTAGGAAATGTTTGGATAAAGAGAAGTAGAGAAAATGGAGGTGGGGAAATGTCAGTTTTTTTTTTTTTTTTTCTTACTTTTAAATGGGCTCTTACTTTTAAGACATATTTGTACAATTAGAGGATTTTGTTTTTAGACGGCTTTTATTTTCGTAGGAAAGAGGAATCCTGGGTTCTTACTTCTTAACCTTTTCATAAGAAATCTAAATTATCTTTATTGAGAAAAATTAATTTAGTTTTTTATATCTTTTTATAAAAGAAATTGTGCCACACCAAATAACGAGAAAGTAGGAGGCCAGAATAGAACACAAGTCTTAGAAAATAAGTTAAGGTTATACCATTCAAAAAATACCTTCCCCAGGCCGACAGGTTTTTTAAACCTGTAGCTTTCCTTGATATATAATGTAAGACATGAAATAATGTTTAAATTAATTAAAATCAATCAATAAATACACAATACCGTAACATAATTTTATCCTTTCCCCTTTTTATTCCAATAATAATATTATTTTATAAATATTGCCATATCTTTGACAGGAGTTTATGCATATATATCACGAACCCACAACCCAACAGCTACATAGTATGAGAATGCACAAGCACCCTGCGCATCCAATTTAGACCATGACCAGCTTTATTTTCACATGTACATTGAATATTTTCCCAGATCATAACAGTCATCTGTCAGAGGTCGGCGATATATTGCTAAATATACATTACAATTTACAAATATTTTAAGACTGCTTATCTAAAAAAATAAGTAATATCATCTTCATTAAAAAAAGCCTCACCCCCATAAAAATGCTCTACATATAATACTAAAATGAGTGCCGTTGGGGTGCTCAAGTACTTAGGAATGAAAATCAGGAACCAGCCCGAACTAGGTCCCATTTCAATGCACCCATACCTGGTTCTGCATCTAAAATGGGAACCATATTTCAACCCAATTCGATTTGGAAGCCTTCCTCTATTCTTGGCCCACCGTTGACACAGTTGGAACCATTCATTTGGTGCATCAGTTGTGCCATCCGAAATAGAAATCATGGCTTTTACCAATATTTTTGGGAAAAAACGGGTGCAACTAGAGCTGTAGACAAGATAGATAGGATATGGATTTCATGATAACAATGATGATTAGCATGTTTTATGCAGTATATGAATTGTCCCGGAAGCTAAATAGTTTTCTCCAGTTAATCTTTTAGTTAGCTGAGTTTCAGGGTCGATGACCCACAGTTCGGTGATCAACACCACTGCTGAAGAGTACTTATACAACGCCACATACTAGTATTACTGTAGATTGGCGATGGCCACAACTGAGATTCTCCCCGTCCACATTTGGACCTTCAATCAAATAGCATCCAAATTGAACAGCACAAATGGGAACACATCTCGCGACTGGGTCAAATTGGATACTGAGAAAAAAAAAAAAAAAAGCATGTGCGGTAACATTTTAACAAGTTAGTCCAATCTCAACTCAGGACTATTTTCAGGGCTGACTTAAACAACACAGTAAGAGGCATACAGTCAGATCATGGGCCGGCCACAGGTACCAGCCTTATAACCTGAGCCACCTATTTAACAGGATCGAAAGACTAATAACTCATATAAAGCTCATAATAACAGTAACTTCAATGTTTTTATTCCAGAACTCATCCCATGCTTCCAAATTCAAAACGGCACACAATACATTCCTTGAAATTCCCTTTTCTCACTTATTGAAGTTTCGTACACAGCATTGGCAGTCGGCACTCACCCACCAACAGTTTTTTTGGGCAAACTGAAGCTATACTACAAAACAGCATCAGAGCAATATGGGCCACTACAGTGATGCAAAACTCCTATCCAAACAGTTTTGAGAATGAATTGTCTTGAGGATGGAAATGACAGTCACCAGCAAGATGGGTATGTGTAACTTAACATTAAGAGAATAGTTTAACAACCCTATGTACTAAGCCCGAAGCAGGAATTTCCCACTAATGAGACTCAGCCTTCAACCTCTGGATGTCAACCAACTGGTAGAGATCCCCTCGCCTTTGCTGCACAATTGGAAGGGAGGACCTGTGCAAGAGAATCAAAAGAGAAATCACCCATCTGGGAAAGAAATATACAACAGTTCATGGCTTCAGCCAGAAACCATGTGACATGGCCCTCCTTTTGCGATCCAGGCCATTCCTGTGGCAAGATTTTCCTGAATGAAACATGCCTCCTGAAAGGAAAATCTTAACATACGCAGTGTTCTGCGTTTGAATGTGGACCAGTGAATAACAACATCCATTGGCACAACACTCATCAAACAGTTTACATAATCCATTGGAGGTGGTTCATGGGCATGTGTTGTCTTCTGATGAGACCATCAGATGGGAACAGCAGAGATCCCCAAAAGGTCATAGTTGGTTTTTTTTTTTTTTTTTTTTTTTTTTTTTCATTTCTGATGAACAAAAAACAGACTTTAAATTCAATTACGTAGTTCTACTAATATAACAAGCATGTAACCTTCTAAGCTCAATCACAGAATAGTCGATCTCTGCTATTACTATCGCCTCATCATGTTCTGTAGTTGCAAGTACTTCACCAAACTGCAAGAAAGTGCACCACAAATTTCAACACTAAAAATTCAATTGTAAAACTTGATGGGAGTGGTTTTCACAATAATTAAAGCCACAAAAAAACTAAGGGGGAGAGAAATCTAATTTATGCTCACAACTCCATCCTTGAAAACAATGGTACTTACTGGTCCAATGAGGGTAGAGTGGCCCCAAGCGATATAGCCAGCACCAGCATCCCGAGCAGGTGAGCATGTTGCCACATACAGCTGCAACTCAATACACACAAATTAATCCAATGCTTTTCAACTGGAAATACTATTGGTAATCAAAGCTAAAAGTTCTTTTTGCGATAATCTTTGACAATAATGAGTCTTTGGTGCTGTAATTGTTGACCCTGTTATGGGTCCTCCCTTTGTTGTTAGTTATTTTTCTTTCTTTTATACACTATCATCATCATTCAATGCAGAAAAGAAAGGTCAAAGGTTCATTTACTTGATTATAATGAAATTTGTGAAGAGGTACTGCTGAAAAACTAAGTATCAACAACAAAAGGCAATAAAAGAATTCAAATCTCTGAACCCAATAAAGGAACCCCTATAAAATTAAGAGATTTTATAATAAAAAATCAAACTTTTTAGTTTGAATGATGAAAAAAAAAATCTCACTCAACCCTTCTAGTAATACCAAGGAAAAAAGAAAGAGCAGTTATTGGGGTCACCTCGCCTAAAACCCCCCCCTTCCAATAAAAATGCAACACTTCGGAGAACCATTCACCAAAATAAAGAAGCTTGCATTTCCAGTTGCTTGAAGACCCATCCTGCTAAAAAAGAATGCAAACACAAGAAAGGTCTCTCAACATGGTTCTAGGCATTTACTTGATCCACCTTAATACCAATCTGAGAGAACCAACTTCTGACTGAAGGTCGATGAACGCATTTGCCACAGGCATATACCTTCATATAAATTGTCGACCTTGAATGAATGAACCTTCCAATGGTGAAATAATGCAGACCAGTGCCTCTAAAATTCTGACTGCCCACTAATTAAGCATATGATTGTATAAACACAGCTCCCCAATCTAATAGACCAAAATTGATAGGTGAATGACCTACCTTTGTAGAGTTGCCCACCTTCAATAAACACCCCTTTGAATGGTGAAATGATACAGGCTAGCCCCTCCTGACTACTAATTGCTAACTCCCCCAACACTCTGCTTGCCAAACTAACAGGCTAGCTGCCCCAACCTTCCAAACACGCACATACCCAAAGATACATTTACAGCATGAATAAAGACTATACAAAATAGGTTCATGAAGAATATGGTCAACAGATGAATCATTAGAAAAGTCTAGCGGGTCCAGAGACTGAAATCATCTCTATCTGCTCTTGCTTTAAACTTGAGGGGTCACTGGAATGCCCCAACAGATTCAACATTTGCTTGGGATGGCAAAGAAAGTGGAAAGCAAATGATGCAGGATTCTGTTTTTCTGCCTTCCAAAAAAAAAAAACAGAAATCAAGAGAACTTCTATGATATTGGGATAGCTAAACACACCCTAAATCTTTGTTTTTCCAGCATTTTTCCCTCCTTTCATGACAAGCAATGTAAATGAGAATGAAATTCAGTACAGATTCCATCATTCTCCCATAATGCAAAACTACTCAGTTAAGAAAGCAATTAATATTTATTTTAAAACTCCATCAAATGCAGATAACGTGCAAAGTTACGGAAGAATACCTGATTATCTGCTGCCCTGCATATGAAAAAAAAAACATCAGTACACATGAATATTATAACCAGAAGAAGTTGAAAGATCCCAACATCATCCAACTTCTGGGCAGAAGTTAAAGATGACCAAAACCAAATGCACCATGGCTCCATCAGATCAGCGCACTTTAATAGAATGCCAAACCAAAATGCAATTTTACCTTGCCCTTTGTAGCAACTCCCAGTGCAAGGGACCAGTAGTCATATTGAATGCTCCAGGATAACATAGCAGATGAGCACCTGACATTTGGATTATCATACTTAGTGATTGGTAAACGCATATTAACATGAGAAGATGAACTGCAAAATACAACACTTCTAGCAACCCTAACAAGAACAAGATGTTTCAGGTGGAAAAGATAAGCGGACATCAGTTCTTAGAAAATGCTGGAAGATATATAGCCCGAGGTAAAATATCCAATAACTAGTACGAAAAGAAAGTCAGGAAAGCAGAAGCAAGATAAATATTATTTATTTATTTATTTTGATCAGTGACAATAACTTGGCATTGATTATTTTCCTGCCCTATTAGCAGGTGACTGCCCCAGTGGCAGGAGGATCCTCAGCCCTATTGGCTCGGACTTAAGCTGCGAAGCACATATGGCCAATGACTCCTTGGAAACAACAGAACAAGAACCTGCACTCTGCCCTAGCGGCAGGAGTCCCTCCCTCCCTCTCTCAATTTTTTTTAAGTTTTTTGGAATGCCATGCAGGATACCAATGAGTATATGCTCCACATCTCTTCTTTTGTATAGATTGAAGGGTCTGCTGGTCTAAAGCTAGGTTTGCTCTTTAAAAAGAAACAGTCCAGTTTGTACAGAGCCCACTAGATGCATGTCAATCACAATTATCACTACACAACCGGAGCACGCGCATGCACACACACAGATATATACATATATATATATATATATATATATACATGGGACGTGGTCCTATGAGAGACACTCTCACCAAGTTTATGAGAGATGGGTGGGGGGCCTCACTTCCATATCCACTCTCACTAACTTAAATGCAAGGACCCCCAACTTAAATGTGAGGGCCCCCACCCATCTCTCACCAACTTGGTGAGAGTGTCTCTCACTAGAGCACCTCCCTATATACATATATATATGCAAACCAAGAACTGGGTCGTGGCAATCAATATCGTGGGTTGGTTTTCATGGATAACAATATTGGACAAACTTCATTATTTTGGTTCAAGATTCATTTGCTCATTGGGTTGAAATCTTGTTGCGCTTGAATCGTGACCAAACTTTTCATAATCAAAATTTTCAAATAGCAAATTCACGGGAATTAGGGTCAGGCCCATCATATTAATGAATTAATGGAGAGTTTTTTGCCTACAAGCGAATTGAATGTGCAGTCTAGCTCCATCGGGTCCACTTGGGCCTACCTCTGATCAGTGCAACGCCTTTCCCACTCTTACCCCCCATGATCAGGCATCATGCCCATTTTTATGCTCATCGAACCTTTACTAGCTGTTGTATTGAATCTCAATATATATATATATGGTCAATTGACCCTTTTGTTTATAACAGTTAATTGACCATTACACTTTAAGGTTGTAGATCAAGGGCTAGGATAATCTGATGGGGCGGATTTTTTGCATGATACTTTCCCATAAAGAGTCCTTTCCATGGACTACCCTCAAAGATTGAAATTCATCCAAGTTGGCAGCACAAGCTGTACAGCATATGGACAGTATGTGATCTGCTTGTAGGAGAATATTTCCCTGGCTTAATATCTTAGATATAAAATCTAGAGTTATCTCACCCTACGCCTAGCAAACCCGGATCATTGACATGGAGCAAACTGCTACCCCCGAGCTATGGTGCCCAAATACGAATACGGGTATGGACACGGATACGGGTATCGGGGATACGACTATGCACTTTAGGAAATCTTGGACACGGATATACGGGTGTCCCAATTTTTCCTTTAGATCACATTTGAATTAATAAAATTATCATTGTTTATATTCCTTTCTAACATCTTCTATGTTGAGAAGTAAGAAAATTTAAAGACCTAAACGAAATAATGGACTTGCTAAGTAGAATATGCCAAACTTATACCCTACAAGTATTGGTGTAGTATAGGGCACCAATACAAGTATCGTATCAGTCCAATACGGATACATTGGGCTTGTACAAGTATCCGGGTATCATAGCCCCTGAGGCCCAAACAACAAACAGCAAATTGCGATCTGGTGTCCAGCAAATTCTAGAAGTGTAATTGTTTCCATTTTGCTAACTTCCTTTTCCACAGCACAGCACATTTCAGCTATCATTTGCAACTGCTTGGTGTAGGGGATTTAACAAATTATCATGTTGAACTCAATGATTGATTTTCAGATGAGCCTGTAGCAAAATTTCAAGGCACTCATTGTTGAACCTCGGGATAAAAGCATTGAATCAGTATACCATCCAAAAAGAAGTTTTGATTTTTGGTAAATTGTAAAACCCATAAGAAAGCTATTGTAATCAAAGTACTTTATCCAAGTAAAGTTTTTTTTTTTTTTTTAAATGCCATGTGTCAATATCTCCAGAAGGGAGAAAAAAATAACCTCCAAACTCTATCCAAAAGTTACAAGGACTTCTGCAAGCATACCAAAATTATTAAAAGAGAGCCACTGAAAAGCCATCATGCAAATAACTATAATATTCTCATACAACCTTCCCCTCTCCTTCCTACCACTACAACCTTCCTGTTTCCACCTCAAGTTTGCATTCAATTTTTTTTCTACAATGACTTAAACTGCTCTATGGATAAAATTAGTATTCCCATCTGCCTTAACTAGCCAAATTCCTCTTGAAACTCTATTTTCAAAATAGTGGCAAACTGCTAATTGATTATTTCAAACCTTTGACATGCTCATGGACAACTTAACTTACACATTTGCTGGTAAATCCCATAAAACAGATGAACAGTTCACAATGACTAAAAGTTTTAAAAATGGAAATAATAAACTTGTTACAATGTGTGTGTATGGATAAACGAGCATAAGTTTGAATTATTTATTTGAGAGTAAATATGTGTACATACATTCATTGCACTTGTGTGTGTGTGTGTGTGTGTGTGTGTGTGTGTGTGAGAGAGAGAGAGAGAGAGAGAGAGACCTCTTGCTCCATACAACATTGCTAGTTCCTGAAACCGAATATCATAACAAATACCTATGCCAATTCGTCCAACATCTGCACCAAAAACTTGAGTCAGTTTCAGACCCTAGGAATCTAATTAATAAAACATCAAACAAATAAGGAAATAAAATCCCAAAAGAAATATGTCCTTAATAAATGAAAAATCAGCATACTAACAAGAGGGCAGTGGGCACACCCACCTCCCAGTCAATTTTAGTCACTGGACTTAAATCCAGATGCTCCGTTTGCATAAGATGGCGTAAAGTTCTCTCAACAAATCAAAGAAAATTTTACACAGTAGTAACAGGAACCGGGACTGTTTTAATTATTTTCAAAAATAAAAAATCCAAGAAGTAACCTAAAATCAATAGTTCTCATCCCAAGAAAAAAATAAGATTAAGAGGTTGGTTTTCATTAAAACAAGGTTTTAAAGGACCAATATCTTCAGTTCTTCACCCATTTGATGTGCTATTATCCTTTGAAAGAAGGGGAGGGTTTTTTTTTTTTTTTTTTCCTTTTTGATTGGTGACATGACTTGAACCCATAACCTGAAGGTTGCAGTTGTAAGCACGTTATACTGGTTTCTTTTTTCTTTTTTTGATAGCGTAAGCACCTTATACTGTGCCATGAGTATGTAGAAAACTGAGCGTTAATAACTGGTTTTGGAAATTCACTTGATGATTTTACCTCTCTGCTCTGCTCTGCTCTAGTGGGGGTTCCCAGAGGACTGGCAAGAAATCAGAGAGGCAAGGCTTGTCAATCCCCATTAAATTTTGGAGCTGATTTTTTGTCCAACAAACTGAAAATCCATCATTTAAGAAATACAATTGCTCCAAGAGCTTTTGATTTGCAATAAAAATTGCATTGATTTTGAAAAAAAAAAAAAAACTGTTAAGCAAATATTATATTAAAGAGAAGAGATACAAAAACAACAACAGCAATTCGAAGTAGATTGGAGAAACACTAATATAAAAGAATTATACCAAACAGACGAAAAGCATATACTAGAAATTACAAAGAGAGAGCAAAACTGAACTCCACTTGAATTAAAGAAGACAGCCCCTACATTTCATTGAGATAGAAATGGAAATTCCACAGTTCCCAGCAGAAAGACGAAACCCAAGCAATAGCATCCAAAGAATCGCATTTCTATAATTAAATTGATATGATCATAAGGTACAAACATGCAAAGAGGCATTGATTGAACAAGGGCTGTTTTAATTTGTTTCACTTTTTTTAAAGTTGTGACGTCCCAAGTAAATTTAAAGAACAGGTAACCTCCGTGTCATGTTCAGGTGTATAACACAACTCTACATTTGCACTATAAAAGGGTGAACCGGTGGTTAGTTAAAATAAAAATCCTTTCTAATATATATCCCTTCCGTTTAGTTAAACAAACTTGGTAACCTCCAAAGGTGATGAAGTGGAGTCTTTCATGAACCCAGATTTATGGAACCCTCTCTACATAATGCAGCCTTTCTTCATAATTCATATGCAATGAATCACCATCATCGAGCCTTGTTTCATCTAATTTATATAACTGAATATCAAATATATAATAGAATTCATAAGTTTCATGAAGATTGGAAGATTAGTATTAAGATTTACATGTATTAAGATTTACATGAAAAAAAAAAACCAGACCTGTGTCTACAATTGTAGGAGTCTCCCCTGCCGTGAGCGTCTTTGATTCCTTGAATGTAATCTTCCCAGGAATATCAATATCAAAAAGGTGAATCTACAAGTTAACATATAATTGATATTAGTTTTTCCTTTCCACCAAACTCCATCATAGAAAACTTTCTGGTAGAGATGCTACATACAGTAGAAGAAAAGACATGCCCTCTAAACATAGGTATGTTTGGTGCACAAGGAAGATGCAGAAATTGGCTTCAGCTTAATTTTTATATCAGTAGCAAGTAAATACAGAGAATAGGGATTATTTACATGGAAAATCAAACATACCATGTTTATTATGATTATCAGAAATAAAAGGTGTATACAACAAGAAAATGCATCAAATCAAATGAAAGGAGCACCCATACATAAAGAATACCAAATTACGACGTCCATAGTCACCATTTTGTTAGTGTCTCTCTTCACATGGACAACCAAGATGTTTGAAGGGCTTAAGAGTGAGAGCTCGAATTCCATTAACAGCTTAAATGTCGTTTAAGTGACCCAAAAGATGGCAAGAGAGAGATTTCCCTCCAATAAAAAATAAATAATGAATTTCAGTATGTATTGAAGCACTATTCTCAACCCACTTGTCTTTTGCTTCAGCCTAATTTGAGTGCCTATTGTCCATATCTCCAACAGGCTCAACAAAGGTTATTTTATCAAGTTAATGCCATTCTTTAGAACTTCACCAATGCAGGATAACCGCGTCTTGCCTCATTGCCTCTTCAAAAACCATGATTCTATTCGCTTTACAGTTTGCTAATGAAGGTAGAGGACATTATTGTTACCTAATACAATGAATTATGAGTTCCATTACCATGTAAACAGGATGAGAAGAGACACACTCCATACCTTTCTGTGTTTAGCCTTCAATTTCCCATCTGTTCCAAAGACGCAGCATGTGTTGTACAAACGATCACCAGAGCGTTCCGGTATGGAGCCACCAACTATTGTAATCTTCAGCCTGCTGGCAACTTCAGATAGCATTGAAGATGATGGAGATGCATCACCACCAGCATCAATATCCTCTGCATATACTGGAAAGCTATCATTTGAATATGGACTGTTCCATATTTCCTGACATGCAAAAGGACAAAAAACCAAACCAAAATCACTTCTCAATCATGCCAAACAGCTCTCATAGAATCCAATCAAAAAAATGCACAAAAAAAGCTGTTGATGGTGATGATGATCATCATAACCACAACTAAAAACAAGCAAATCAGATGATAAAGATTCTTGCTTACAGGGAGAAGAACAAGCTGAGCGCCCTTTTCAGCAGCCTCCTCTATTGCTTTGCGAGCATGAGCGATGTTTCTCTCCTTATCCGCAGTTACAGACAATTGGCAAAGAGCAATCTTGAACTAAAAACAACAACAACAACAAGGCATCTTCAAATTCAAACAAGGAAAACTCATAGAAATGGCACCAGACTCCAAGATTGAATGCAGAAAAGGAGAGGATAGAGAGAGATCTGAGAGGTTGCCTTGGATATGGGAGGAGGTGGCAGTGGAAGGGCGGGAGGAAGCCTGGCTTCTTCGGGCTTGTAGGCAGCAGATGCCATTACAGTTGCAGAGATTGATCTCTTCAATGGAGGATTTCTTCTAATCGGATTCGAGAAATTAGGGTTTCTGCAGGTGGAGATGAAAGAAGAAGAGGATGAGAAGAGAGATTTGTTAGGGTTTGGGCGATGATGAGCAAGGGAAGAGCAGGAGAAGATGAAAGCGATTCCTCCAGCTCTCATCGTCCAAACTTTGCCAAATGACGCTGGGTCCTACTCATCTCACTCGTGAAAAAGACACGAAGCTCAGACCAGACCAGTCCACACAGTTCAGGTTGCACGCGAGCATGGAGCACGAGCGATTCACGCGTGAATTCTCTTGCAATTTGCATAAAAGGAAATTAAGATTATTATTTAAAATAATATTATTTTCCTTCCCCCACACACCCTACACAAGTCCCATGCAAGTGGCTCAACATCGAGGCTTTTTTCTCAATCCAAGCGAGGGGGCTTGGTCTCTAGAGACTAGTGCACAAGGAGAAGAGACAACCCGCAAACGCGAAGAATGAACTTGTAAATATCGAGAATAATTAAAAGTAATGTTTATCACCTCAATGGTATGTTAGTAAATATCACTAAATTATTTTTGTGATTTTTGGAGCTTAAACTATTTATTTAGTTAGTTAAATATTTATATAAGTCTGAACTTTTTTTAAGAATATTTACTTAGATGGTCACTTATAAAGTAGAGGATTTTACGGAAAAAAACCCTCATAGGACCACATAGGACCGATGAGGGCCCAGTAGCACGTTGAAGACATGAGGGGTCCTCTTGGTGCGTTTTTGTGCTCTCTCTTTTTTGTCGTTTAGTGATATAGTCGATATCAACCATTTTGTTTTGTTTAGTAAATAAGAAAGTTATATATTGGAGAAAATTTAACCAACAGATTGATCGATATCAACTATTAGGACTAAGCTGTGGTAGTTGATATCGATTATTCTATCGTGTTCAACAAATAAGACAGTTACAAGGTGAAGAAAATCTGATCGAAAGATTGGTTGATATCGACAATTAGGGCTAAGTTGTGATGGTCGATATCGACCATGCTGTCACGTTCAACAACTAATTAGAACTGCAAAAAAAAATCCGGTATCACCGCAAAATCAAACCGAACCGACCGAATCGGGCGGTTCAGATCGGTTTTTAATAAATCGGTTCGATTAACAATTTGAAAATTATAAAAACTGCTTACATCGGTCAGTTATTGGTTTGAGTTCATGGTTAACCGCTTAAACCGAACCGACCGTATGCAGTAACTTAATATTGCTTTTTTACTATTTTAGTCTTAGGGTTTCATTTTTTACTACTTTCAAAGTTACATTCCACAACTCCATTCTTACATGAACTCAACCCGAACACTGCTTCAGTGCATCTCCTCTAGTCTCTCAAATGCTTTTTGATACTGCATTGTAGATAGAGGGATTACTGTACGGTGTGTTTTTTTTTCCATCATAATCCATACCTCATTTTAATGAAGTTTTTATCAAAGTGCTGCACTTTTGAGAATGCTATAAAAGCCAGTAGAGCCTAGCCTTTTGATGGTTGGTTTTTGTCTCACCTAATCAATGTGTTAAGAAACTTTCATTTCTGAAAAATACAGTGGATTTTGATACTGATTCCGTTTGTGTGTGACTTTTTCTTGACATGAACTATTATTCTATTGTAATTTTAAATGGTATCATGTGGAATGAATGTTTCACTGCAAGCTGGGTTTTTTTTTTTTTTTTTTTTTTCGCGCTTGCATTTAGTCAAAACTCTCTTCTTGGAGTAGAATTATTTTTTATATGCTTTTAGTCCAGTCTAGAATGTTGGATTTTTATGTTTGCACTAAACATTAGAATAAATGCAAAGGATGGGGCATTATCATTTTGAAATTTTCAATGTTTGATTAAAAAAAAAAAAACAACGGCTTAGCCAACCGAACCGAACCGAACCGTTTAGTTCGATATGGTTTAGTTTAAGCCATCTTCATCGATCGGATCGGATCGGTTAATTAAAAAACCGACAGGTTCGGTTTGGTTGTTGGTTTTAGTGTTAAACCGATCCAAACCGCCCATGTGCAGCCCTACAACTAATTATCGATTTGATTATGCACCATAGTATGAGAGATAATAAAATCGAAAGTGGATTGATTTAAGATGTGGGCCTCACAAAAATTTTGAGGGTAGAGAAAATCTTAAAGCCTAACTTTTAAATTTTGAAACGTCAATGATTTAAGTCAATATCTAAAAAGACTACTTACTAGGTCTAGCGGCCAAGGAACAAGAAATAAAAGAAAGGCTCCAAATGACATTAAAATGGAACAAGAAATAAAAGAAAGGCTCCAAATGACATTAAAATGGATGATAAATCTTAGAGGATTTTATTAGTCAAGACTTATATATCCAAATAGTGGGGCTCACCTTTAAAATCTAAGCAGCTCAAAAATAATAATTTCAAGATAGTTGGAAATGAGGGCCAATTAGGAGATTGCTCGTTCGTAAAACATGTAAGTTAATCTCGTTATGTCATCAGCACATAGAGGAGGAAAAGACTTTGATTTCAAACTATTTATAATAAAAGGGTGGACCTTGCTAATGAATTTATAATGGTGGTGGATAATTGATGAATATCAAATTTTGAACAGTGTGAGGTATTTTCGAGCTTATTAAGGATTAAAAAACTGATAAAAAAGGATTAAAAATGGTAATGTGAGTGTGGAAGTGAAGGCTCCTCCATTTGGGCTTAATGTTTGCTTAAGATAGCCCTATAAAAGCAATATTAGGATAAATTTGTCCGTGTTCTACTAAGATGTCCGTAAATGTGATAGGTAATAGTTAATGGCCCGATTTGGCTCTTTTTCAAGATTAGTGTTGGTTTGATTTTTGATTGAGAAAGTTTATACTTCCATGATTACCTTATTATAGTGTATTTGATTTAAAAAAAGATTTATTTTGGACTAAGGTTATCTAATATTGGTCTCATCTATTGAAATAAATATACTTTGAGTGTCAACTAAGCTTACTACATGAGGATTTATATGAAGCCAAATGTAACTTCTCTAAGTAAGGCTATTTTATCATTCAAAGTTAGAACTAATTTTTCGTAAATGGCCCAAATTATAGCAAACTCTAATTAAATTAATTATATTTTTGAGTCACTTGACATCAATGAAATTAACAATGTCTTTTGAGATATTGATTTACATCACTGTCTGCTCAAAATTTAAAAATTAGGTTTTAAGATTTTCTCTACCCTAAGAAATTTTGTGAGGCTTACATCTTACTTAAATAATTCCTTTCACAATTTTATTACCTCTCATACTTAGGTGCATTATGATCAGACCAATAATTAAAAAAACATGTCAATCCAATAGTGGTCCCAACTGTAAGTGGATTAAGATGTATCCCAAGAATGATGATTTTTGGTGTCACCACCAAATTAGGAACCAAATCGATCTTTTTCCAAAATCCTTTGCAGACATCGTGTTTAAAAAAGTTCTATCAGACATGATTGAGTAAGGACGCATTAGGCATCTCTTATCTGTCCATCCGCCACTATCATTTGCTTAGTTTTTTTTTTTTTATGGGCCACACAAAAACCACTAAATCAATCAAATAAATCTTGAGGTGGCACCATATTTTTTAGTTTTAACTACTTAATTATTCATTTATTTAAAATGTGCAACATAATTTTATCATTTGATCACATAATTATTTATTTAAAATGCGCAGAATATCTATTTATCATTCAATAGATTAATTATTAATTTAAAACGTAAAATATGTTTATTATATAATATATATTTTATTGTCTCTCTCAAGATCACATTAAAAAAAAATAGTCTTTATAGGACCCTCAGTACCTCAGCCTAGCCTAATTAAGTTCATCAATGGAACTTAGATTAAGATCTAAACGGCATTAAGTCACAATTTCTTCTAATACTTCCCGGCCAAATCACAGTCCACTTAGAGGGGTGGGTCCCACCATCAAATTGACATACTTAATTATTTAATTATTTATTTAATAATGAATCTAATAGCAAAAAATAATAATTATTTATTTAATACATTTGACACAAATCTATCAATCTCAAAACGATGTAGAGTGTAACTGTAAACTACTACTCTTTCTTCGCATCCTCCTCTGCCCCGACAGTTCCGGCGGACCTCCCTCCGGCAGCCACCTCCTCTCACGGCGGCGGCGGCGGACGGCCGGAGATCTATGTTGCCGCCGACCGACGTTTTGTAAGAGATCTAGGGCTGGTTGCAGAGACCCTCGTAAAATGGCGGGAATCAATCAATGTAAGATGAAATTCCCGCAATCTAAACTTTTTTTTTTGTTTTTGTTTTGAATGATTGGGTTTTGGAGAATTATGTGTTGGCTGGGGTCCTACGTTGGATGGTCTGGATCAAACGACTTGCTGGGCCCCACATTGCCGAATCGAAGGTCCGGATCTCACCAGATCCATGGGTTCCTGAGATCTCCACCACCAATTTTAGGTGGGCCCCACTCGGACAAACTCAAGGCCTGATGAAAACCTTTCATCAAAGTCCTCCGTGTCCCTTCAGATGATAATTTGCGTTGCGTCTCTTGAAATCCAACGGTCACCCGTTTTTTTGTATCTTCTTTGGAAATTTATTTTGAATGTTAACGGTCAGTAACTACCACTTCCTTCTCTAACTGACTCTCCTTCCCGCGACATTCCTTTTTAAACTTCAAACTCTGTCTATTTCTCTCTCTCTCTCTCTTTCTTTCTCTGCCTCTTCTTCATTCCTCTGTATTTCTTCTCTCAGAGCAATACAAGCGCTCCTCTGGTGCTTGGAATTGCAGGGTATGCGTCTGTAGCGGTGCCAGGGCCGTCCACCGCCCTGCACCGCTACTCATGCTCTGAGAAGGAATATGGATCCTGGGTCATCATCTCATCCAAATCAACTAGATAGCCCTTCTTCTAGCAATGTACTTCGATTTTGGGAAGACCCCATCCCTGATTTTGATTTACCATACACACAAAACGACCCAACGTCGTCTGCCGGACATCTACACCCACTGCCTTTTCAATCTGCGGGCTCCTCTCATGGGACTTGTGAGCCCTTAGATCATCTGACCGACAATTGCAAGTTGCTGGGTTTAGAGGACAAACTTGAAATCGAACAAGGCGATAATGGATTGGTCATTGGGGATGGGAATCCTGGTACTTTGAATGTGGGTCATGACATAAACAACCCGTCGTTATGCTGGGCGCCTGATGGACAGTTGAATTGTGATGGTTGCCAAGTGTTGAGAGAAGTGATTCATAGCAATGGTATGTTCCTGTCGAATCAGTTTTATTGGAACCCCATCCAGGGAGAAAATGAACATTAAACTCAGAACTGACCATTAAATCTGATGCTAAACTGGTATCAAAGTATTGATAAGAAATCGATTTGAGTTTGTAATAGGAAATTTAACTTTAGTTATGGAAGGACTTTATGATATGAGAAATGATCACTCGTACTTGGCAACGTTGACATTTCCGACTGAGATCTGCATCGTGTTGTGCTGCCCACCATTCATTAAACAAGCTTAATTAATTCAAAGCCACCCTTGATGAAGGCACCCGACCATAGCAATATACACAATTGAATTGGACACTTTAAAGAATGCACTTCGTTGGCATAATATTTTTTTCAGTTGCTTTTTGCTGCCAACTCAATGGTGAATGCATATTGGAGTGATAATACGCTAACACAGTGCCTGCCACTTCATGCATATGAGCCTGATTTAGCAAGTTATATTCACCAAAAGTGGGCCTCATGGATGCTATTTAAAACAGAAACAGTGAAGTGCCAATGTCTGGCTACCCGTGATCAATATCAGCATCCAATGATGAGTTTACAATGCATCTATGATACTAGCTAAAGTAAAAGAAAAAAAGGCTGCCTTCATTTTTCTTGAAAATCAGAAAGGTGTTTTTGATAATGCATTATCTAGCAATGTATCGTGTCCATTAGGTGTGTGTTTTTAAACATTGACCAAAATGGTTATGTGAAATTCTGCTTCCAATTTCTGTGAAGTGACAGAATTTCAATGAAATTGGCTTTCCACTCTTTAATAAGTTTTACTGCTATCTCACACACACACACACACACACAAACACACAAAAAAAAAAAAAAAAAAAAAGTTTTACTGCTATTTATGTCTTGTTACAGTGGTGGCGGCTTTTGCTTTTGTAGGCATTGATATAACAAAGCTTCAGATTCATGGCACTGTTGGATTTCTATATCATGGGATTATAGAGGTGGTTCTATGTGGTGCTAGTAATGAGGTTCCAGTCAGTGTACAGCACCAACTGATTGAGTAAGGGTTAATGCAGTTCTAGATTTCATTTTCTTTTTATTTTCCTTTCTTTTCTTATCTTTTTGTTCTTTGAATGATGTGGAAACCTCAACTCTTTGGATCCAAACAGAAGTTTCAGTTTTTTATTGGGGATGATCCAATCAGTTTATCCAAGAGGGACCAGTCTATGACTCAAATATCATCTAGATATGATCACAGTGCTTCGATTAGAGGCCTGGAGAAGTGGCAGCTATGCAGGTCCTTAATTGATGGACAATATGTACAACAGGTGTTTTGTAATCATGTCCCACCCATGGTGAGCGATATTATTATCCAAAGATTCACTCTGATCAAAGGCGGGTACACTCGGGGGTTTGTTATCCATTTCAAAACATTTATTAATCAAATGCTCCCACAAATTAGATTGAGAGGGATTATCATATGGTCCTGCTAAAAAAACTATTCATAAAAGAGAGGCTCTTGATAATCTGTACCATTTGAGTCCCCACTAGTTAACTTATCAAGAGTTCAAACAATCTCCTCTTTGCTCCCTCTAAATGAGACCCACAATTAAACTCCCAAGTCATGCATCTTGGATGCCTCCTCTATTTGTCCTCTCGATGGAGATTCCATGACTAGGGATTGATCGCTTGGATCAGCCACATGAAATTGAGTTCCTGATGCAGCAAACACTTTCTTCTCGTTACTGCATGGGAACAAGGTCAATAGTGATATTTGAGGCACCAGAGCAATGGAATCCTTCATTCGATGGAGTGTGGCAATTGAAATGGATCATGTGTTGGGGGACCACTGCACATTTTTTTGTGACGCACCTATGGTTGGGCCCATCTTTTCAACACTTCAGATCACTGAAACATTGACTCCTCATTTGGGGAATTTTGACATCTCAGGACCATGGTGCAGTCCCCAAGGATCAAAGGCCCTCGATGTGTCGATTGCATGATGACCTGCTCATTTAGGCTTATGATGAAAACCTCCCATGTGGGGACTATTCACCTTACAAACACAATGACCTATTTAGGAGTGTGAATGGGAGAGACTGTACATGAGACCCAACTAAATTGACCTGAAAAATACTAAATCAGGGTCCAAATTCAGGCCCAATGAGACGAATATGGGTCTGGTTTTGGCCTCGTCACTTGTTTGGGGCTAATAGCCATTGGATTCAACTTAATTGATGGAATGAACATTTATAACATTAACAAATATTAGTTGATCACTCATTTGTCTAGCATGAGTATCACTCAGCAGATCACAGTGTTGAGCAAGTTGAGCAGATCACAATGAAACTGAAGCACTCAGTCAGACTTGCCTGAGCTACTCAACTTGCTGACTTTACTACTTAGTCAAGTTCCAAGTTTTCTAACACTAACAAATTAACAGTCAGCAATATATTAATATTTCTTGTAATATTCTGTAACCTATATAGATTATAACTATGATGGTCCTGCTCCAGTTTCAGCAGTCACAGCTTCGAACAGGTGAAGCAGTATTTGATTGAGTATGGCCAGATGCGCACTCGAGAAGGATTTAGTGTTATGCAGGACTCACTTTCTGCTTTCTATGACTGTCTATGCGTTGGAATGAGCAGTGGTGATGCAATCAGCACAGTGATGTTGGGTCCAGATGCAAATGACAATGATGCAACTGGTACTGGGACGTGGGGTCTAGATGCAGGTGGCATAGGCACTAGTGGCGGTGATGATGCTAATTTGAACCCTGGTGCACCTGTCCAATCTGTGGAGCAATCAGGTGGGGTTCTTTCTCCTTTTTTTACATGCAAAGCATAGCTTTTTCATATTCTTAAGTACAGGGGTAGTATGATCATTTAGTAGAATTCTACACATAGAATTTCTTCGACTTGAAGTTCATATTTTGGGACAAGATTTGGGGTTCTATTTTCTTATTATCATGGTTAGGTCATTGGGGGCTTCAACATGTAGAGACATGTTATTTAGGTCTGTTGAGTCCAATAATCCTACAATCAAGTATTCTGGATTCTTCTTTCCACTGAAAGGTTACTCTTTCCTCTTAAATGATTTAATAGTTAGTATTATCATTTACTAATACATAAGATTAGATAGGGTGTGACTGCTGAAACTCAGATTTAAATTTTGAAGAGCTCTTTTGAGGGTCCACTGTTTATATTCATGTCAACAGTAACAGGTTAAAGAGATGGGAAGATCTTGACGTGCTCTGAAAACCATTCCCATTGGAATGAGGATGATGACAAATGTAGGCTTACAGGACCTGAACTTTAAACAGTTTTTTTTTCCAAGTACAGGAGTCCAATCAGTATATAAGCAGAATCCAAACCAATTCTCTTTCTCAAGGGGCGGGGTTACACATTTTCAAAACTTAACCCTTTTTTGTAGGTTTTGGTCATGAATGGATCCATCGTCATTGCCCATTTATCCGATGGTGGTGTTCTAAGTTTTTCAACTAAAGTCATGCATGTAACATAGTATTTGATGATCAGAGATTCTAAACCAGATATAATATACATTGGATTCAGAATCCTAGATGTAGGATTGATGTCATAGACAGATCTGAAGTCAAATCAAGGACCTTGAATCAGAACCCTGATATCCGGGATTCAAACTGAAAATTCAGCATGTTTACAACTCATTTAAAGTTAACTGTCAGTGGAAAAGAAGCTATGCACAAGTTAGGACCATGTGACCACTTGTTCGACTGGTTTGAGGTCCACCTTCCTTGATCCAACTCATTTATCTAAATCACGCACTGGTCTAATGTTCACTCCGACCAAGTGATTTACACCGTTCTATTGGCCATGTTTGTAAAAGGTATAGTTACATTTTTAAGACATGATAAATCATATAGTGTAAAATCCTGACCTCAAGACCTGATAATTTCTCTTTTTACAAAGGTGCAAATATTAACCTTTTCTATGTTGTTGTTTGGTAGGGTTAGATCAACACGCAATTGTGGAACCAGGTATGTTCGTCTTTAAACACTTGCTGACACATTGAGGCTTTGTTTGATCATTCATCATTAGCTCATTCCTTGTGAATTATAGCTGCTGACCATTTCATTGAACATTGCGAGGGAAGTCAAAGTCAACAAATGAATCAAGTTGACACATTACTCTCCTCTTGTATCAGGATTAGGACAGTTGATGCCCACAGACGAAGAAAGTAGTCTGGCCAGACTGCCTAAGAGCAACATCGCTGCACAGGTTCAACAATATCTCCTTCAGTATTCCGCCCTCGAAATTTATCTTTATTCACTTGATGTTTCACGCTATTAAGGGGAGTATTTTGATATTTCAGAGGCAGAGGACTGTGAAACTGAAATTAAATGACTTGATCAATTATTTCCACCTTCCCATTCAAGCGGCTTCCAAGAGATTGGGGTTATGCTCCACAGTACTAAAGAAGATTTGCAGAAGAAATGGATTGAAAAGGTGGCCTTACAGAAAGGTCTCTCTCTCTCTCTCTCTCTCTCTCTCTCACACACACACACACACACACACACACACATAATATAATGGGACATATCCCCTCTCTCTCTCTCTCACACACACACATAATATAATGGGACATATCCCCACCTTTGTTTAGGCTTTTTAGTTGATGAAAATGGGGGCTATGGATCCAAAATATTGATATGGTGGGCCATTAGGGACTACCTTGGGTGGATTTTTTGCTAAGTGCCCGTAGTATAAAATGGTTCTATTAAAGAGTGGGTTTTTTGTGAACTATATGCAGATAAAAAGCATTGATAAGAACATCAAGAGCTTGCAACAGAGTTTGGCTTCCACAAGTGGACAAGAAAATGCAAGTGTTCAAGCCGAGATTGAGAAGCTTCAACACATAAGGAGCGATATATGTGCTGGAATCCTTAGTGAATGTAATGCCACCTGATCTAGATACATAAACCTTAATAATTTCATTCTCCATCTAGATACAAGCATCTTAATAATTTCATTCTTCATTGCTTGTGTGCTTCGAAGATTTTATAAAGGCACTGTTTATTTCTAGCAAAAATAAGCTTTTTTTGGTGATATATGTGCTGGAATACTTAATGAATGTAAGGCCACCTGATCTAGATACATACATTTTAATAATTTCATTCTCCACGTAATGACACCTGATCTAGATACAAACATCTTAAGAATTTCATTCTTCATTACTTGTGTGCTTCGACGATTTTATAAAGGCAATGTTTATTTCTAATAAAAATAAGTGTTTTTTGGTGATTTTCTTTTCTGGTCAATTTGGCAACCAATTCCTTGGGGATTCCTTATGGCTTTCATCAAGGATTTGGAAAATCCACATTTTGGCAATCATAAATCCTTATTAAGGATTAAGGCCGGTGGAAATCCTAATTTTTGAGAATTTTCAGGCTCTCCGGATTTATGTTTGATAGATTTAACTGAAAGACTAATGGGTTGGAAGGGAGTCAACAAGTTTAGGTCCAAAGCTTTGGTTGGGTCAAAACCAAACCCAACCAACCAACTAGGATTGCTCATGCGCCAAGCCAGCCTGACCCAGGTCCTGGCCCCGGCCCAGCCTTCTTCGGATCGGGCTTGGATTAAATGATAGACAACCAAAACCCGACCCAGCTTGAGTAAGGAGTTGTTGTTCTAGTCTAGTGACTAATTTGTCCAAGTAATT
Organism: Umbellularia californica; assembly: GCA_028538565.1. Lineage (NCBI taxonomy): Eukaryota > Viridiplantae > Streptophyta > Magnoliopsida > Laurales > Lauraceae > Umbellularia > Umbellularia californica. Next base: position 2,310,487 of record JAPQWN010000011.1, on the reverse strand, counting down.
ATTAGAAAGTTCAAAAAATTGATAAAAATCCCGGTTCTGCCTAGCCCAATTGACTAAATGGGCTGGCTCGGTCATGACATTTAAGGCCCATGTCGGGCTTGGGTAGGATAGGAGCATACGTTTCTAAAGCCAGGTTGGACCTAGAGATGCCTCAGCCCAGCCCAGCCGAGCCGATGGACACCTTGTACCCTACCAGCCACCATATCTCAACACAAAAGGTTCGCCACCACTACCAGAATGACACTGTTTCTTTGGTCGAAGAATCCATTTAGTACCAAACATTAAATTGCACAAAATCTCACTTCATTCAATATTGCATTGCATGGGACTTACCTGCTAGTAATCTTAACAACAGCAAAGATCAAAAGAGCTTACCTTTCAAATATAGCAAGAAATTGCTCTTAGTGGCCGCATCACCATAACTGAGCTGATAAATGACATGCTGGCAGCCATGTTTGGCATCGTTCTAGATATATTTCGTTATGAGAATGAACAAAGAATAACTTGTTTAGCAGGAATTTTCACTCCCTTTCTCCACATCTACAGTTTGTCCTGCCTAACTCCGTCTCTAGATTTTCTCTCACAAAATGCCTGCCTAACAAGCTTAATTAAGGAAACTGTATTTTGTGTTTTAAACATGAGATTTTGAAGTCTTTTAAGGTGCAATTCACACCAAGAGCACAGACCCTAGTTGTCTCCACACTCAGATTGCTCTTATTGTGGCAGGTTGCGTATGCCAATAAGGCCTAAAGGGGATGAACTGCATCACATTACATTTCGCTTTATATGCACAATGATTTTTTATTTTTTTTGACACAATCTTATTTAAAATAAGAGGACTTCGTTGAATATGCAAAATCTTAAGTCTCATCTCTTCCTTAAAAGGTACAAAATGATAGAAGATTAAAGGATACCATTCAAAAAATAAAAATAAAAATAAAATGAGGTGACGGAGGAAAGGTTACACATTACATCATATACATCAATCCTTCTAATAGACCATTGAATACGTAGGTTTTAAAGACTACAAGCTGAAACTATAGCTTTAGTTTGATTTTCTCGGACCATTTAAAGATATCTGAATAAACTTGATCGCCACCCAAGTCTTCACCTGCAGCTCCTGCTGCCACTCTTATAATATCTTCAATCAATGCAAAGTTCCCCATTATATCAACATGAGCGCCACTCTGGGTGCCCCGTCCCTCCAAAAGAGTTGACGGAGGGGCATGATTATACTCCCGGATGAAAGTCCGAATTCCTGAAGGATTAAACCTGGTTTTCCCGCGCCAACCTTTGGAACACATGTAGCCTGCACTTAGAACAGGCACGGTCTCATCCCCATCAACTGAATAGACTCCACCTTGTAAACAGCTGCCACCCTTTCCGCCCTCAGCTGAGGTATCAATCTGAAAGGGAATGTAGCATTCAGCTGGGGATGATGCCTTGTAAATATATGATCTTTCAGTAGGTATTCCAACCCCATACATAGAATAGATCTCCATATCGGGAGCATTTGGTAATCTGCAAAGACATTTCAAACAATAAAATACCAGCAAAATCATATTCATAATCTGCAAAGAATGTTGAGAATTGCTCTGTACTCCAAATTAATAGTGGCACGATAAATTTGGCAGAATGCATGTAACCAAATCAATTAATAAGGGTATTGATTAATCTTCCAACTCAATCAAATTAACCCGGTGAATGCACTTTCTAGTCTCATTGCATAACAGAGAATATCGAGTAGAAATTTTCATAACAATAAAAATGGACACTTTGCAGAACCTATAATCCCAATCAGTTGCATATATCTAAAAACTGCAACAAAATTGCATACTAACTAAGAGGAAGAGATTTTTTTTTATTTTTGTTTTTTTAATGGAAAAAGGTATAGATTCTCACTTTGTTTCTAAGGGGTTTGACCAATATTTGTAATGCTCATACTGTGGGTCATCCAAGTCCTCTGCAATACCATAAGAAAAGTGAGCACTTCCACGCTGCATCATCTTTGGAGCAACAAAATTGAGCAGATCCAACAGGGATCCGGCGGTGTAGACTTTGTAGTCAGCAACAGCTTTGATGCCTCCCAAACCCATCTCATGGTACTCCGTCCATATATCGCAAGACACATTTGATTTAGCAATCTTATGGCCCTTAACAGCACCCTGTATGTTAACAAACATATATACATTCAATAATGAAAACTGAAAAAGATACCGAAATATAATTGTATGTGACAGAGTTGTAGCTAAAATACATGTTATAGCCAGAAGCATAAGTCATAGCAGATCTAAATGAGTAACTTTTAGGAATAAATAAATAAATTTAAACACGTCACAGATGTTTTCAAAACATCATGACATAATCACAGGATTCTTTGAAATGAAGAGATGGGAAGCTAAAGAACATGTGGCTTAGATGGGCACGATAAGATGGATGTGAAGTTGCAAGTAATGCTATAATTAAGAATGAGAACAAAAGATGAAATTTGAGCCAGCTCCAACAGAAGAAGCAACGTGTTTTGAGATGCTTTGGACACATACAAAGAAGATTAGAAACAGGCCCTGCATGATGCACTTGGTAGAAGATCAATTAACCTGGAGGAGGGAGCAAAGACCTTGAATGACGTGAGGAAAGACATGATTGTGGGTTCCACTTCAGAAAAGAAGAAAAGCGGCCTCTAGCCAGCCTATCAGCCAAGTCATTGTCTTAATAACACAATACTCGCAAAGCTCATGATGAAATACATGAGCCCCATTGAAGTACCTAATAGGAATCAGCAACATCAATCACATTCACTGCCAATAGTTTTTGTAGCTCCCAATAACCAACCAGTATGGTAGATACCTCAGCCTCATCAGAATTAAAAGCTGTGACAATCCAGAAAAAGGTCGCAATATAATCCCCATTATGGGTACAGGAGAATACCCTTATTCACACCTTCATCTCTTCCTTCATTATACCCACTAAAGCTCAGCTCCACAAGACCCACTAAAGCTCAGCTCCACAAGACCCACAAAAGCTCAGCTCCACAAGACTTCTATAGAGACAGTGGAATCCAAGATAAAATTATGGCTATGTAGTCTTACCACCCATCATACTCTTGAAGTGAGCGATGAAAGTCAGAAACCAGAACCCATTAATCTTTCAGAATAGCAGCATAGTATGCAATTTTACATTTAATTTTACTAATCACCTCCTCAATGATCTAGTAGGAACTACGAAATAGGGTTTAGTTACAAAAAATATGGCTTCAAATAGGTTTGAGAGGAAAAATAGGAGTCATAAAGTGGTCTCCAAATAGATGGGATAAGGCTTTGATGAAGATGATCACAGTGATAACGATGATACAGGCCTTTTCTTTTATCTTTTTTTTTTTTTTTCCTTTATTGGTAACATGACTTGAAACCACCACCTCTCAAGGTTTCAGTAGTGAGCACCTTCCACTACGCCACAGTCTCTTGTTAATGATGATACAAGCTACTGTAAGTATAAGCATATCAGCTTGACATAAATGATGACACGGGCAAATTGTAAATATGAGCGTACCATCTTGATATAAACAAGTACCTTGAAATATAATGATGACAAGAACCATAGTGATAATTATCTCTAAGTCATCACATTTCTAAGATTATCTCGCTTGATCTTACGTGATTCTTAAATATAATCTCCATCTTGTTACATTGATTATCATGTAACTTACATATTTATAGACAATGGTGGCCTCTGTGTTTGAGATATCACAACTTCTCTCATTTTCTTCTCTCTTTTTAGTTTTAGTATGGCATCAGAGGAGTGATGATTTTGCATTCGTTCTTCCATGACAGTCGTTGAAGTCATCATCTACTAGTTCTTTCCTTTTTGTTTATTAATCCTCTTTTCTTCCCCCATTTATTTATTGTAACATGACTCAAACCCACAACCATGTTCTACAGGTTTGAAGAAAACCATGTTCCCATATTTTGATATATTCATGCCCCATCTTGAGCGTAAGTGTAGAAAATCACACTCATTTCTCATTCTCTTGTGCACTAGTATAATATCTTGATATGAGTTGTACCTCGAACAATACCCTAAAAAGCACCATAAGAAGGATAATTATCTCTAGATCACCAAACTCTTCTTATGTTATCTTGATTATTTTTTTCTCTCTCATAAACACACCCAAAGACACAAAAGTTCGTCACCCACACAACCAGGGACTGATCCCTAGTTGAATCTGGGGAGAGGGAGATGCATAACCACTTATCAGTAGATTGGCATCTTCATTGATCTAGCCATAATCCTAGGTGGATGTGGGCAAGGATACAATGATGACGATGATTTTGTATGATGATTTTATGGCTTAATATGTAGATACAGATCAAGAGGAAAAACATGTGAGACTGCCAGGATGGTTAATGCATTATCCCATTAGAGGACATGTCATGAGATCAATACATGTGAAGACTATTGTACTGGTTTAGGTCATTCCATCCATCAAGTGCGTGTTTCTTATTTTAGGCCATACAAACATCAGCCATTGCAAGGTTGTGATATTCCAATGGATGAGATCACCATCTCAAACATGATGAAACAATAGATCTGGCTTTATATATGTGGGAGATAGATACTGGTGTTTTGAGTTTAAAAGAGAAGAAAAGAAGAATGCGAAAGAAGGGAGAAGAAAAGAGAGTTGGGTGAATAATAAGAGCTGATCAATGTTATTAATTCACTGACATCTAATAAGTTTTAATGAAATGCATACGTTTATAATAATGCCCTTGTATAAAATACTATCATAATATCCTTAACTTTTATGGGTGAGTGTTGAGAAATAGTCCAGGGGAGACATTACAATCTTTCAAATAGTGAGAATAAAGGAGTCTAATGAAGCAGTGTTGGTTGCTATTCATCAAGAGCTTAGGTCACATTTGGTGACAAGTGAGGAATCCTCCCAGCTGCCCCTAGAATGTGGCTTTCCTCACTATGGATTTGAGGATTCCTTGGGTCATGTCTGGTAATAGATGACAAAGAGGTCAAGAGGAAGAGATTGTTGGAAATAAATTGGGTGGTCTCATTCCTCAATGACAGCAATTGACTCCTATTTATCTTTCATGAGCATCTTTTACAGGGAAGTTTACAAATATATGAATCCCCTTAATTGGAGTGATTGGAGCTAGTCCTATCTTACATTATTCGAAGGAATAAAGACCTCAGATGGCCCATATCCTCGAGGATTTACAATTGCCTAACATGGGTTTTCCACGACTATGTGGAAGCAGAAATCTTTTGTCAGAGGATTTGGTTGCCAAACATGACCTAAGTGTTTTTTGTCATGTCAAAAGAAATTTGATTGTTGAAGGAGACTTAAAGAATGCCATCTGTGGCTAAAGGAAAAGTGGGGAGAGCAATAGAGAATGACTTTCACTTTCAAGGAAAACACAGAATTTATCTGAAAACCAACATTCCAACACTTTGTTATAATAAGAATAATAAATAAATAAATAAAACATTCCAAAACTCTACACCTCAAGATGGAGCATAGATGTCAGTTGTGCCCAGCTACAAATAGATCACAAAATCCATTCTTTCTAAGAGCTCTAGTAAATATATATACCGATTGTTCTCTTTATCTCATGAACATGAGACAAATAATCATCAAGGTTGCACTTTTCTTGATAAAGAGACAATCAAATTATGTGTTCTATTCTGTTTGGAAAGTTGCCTGTGATGGCCCAAACTTTGCATTTACCATAAAGTTATCTGCTTTATTGTTGGCTTGCTTTCTGTTCGTTGAGAAATATCTGCCCTTTTCTTTTGTAACAGTTTGTCTTCATAATTAATATTTTGCGCTTCATAAAAAATTTTAAAAAAGAAAAACAAACTTAAGGTGGTTTACGAGATGAGAAGTCACTCAACCCAGTACATCAGATTTTGGAAGACTTAAAAAAAAGCCTACATAGAATAAATATTGATGCTTTCATTAAAATATTAACATTATTATATTTTTAAACATTATTTGCAACCCTGTGGGAAAAAATAAAAAATAAAAACAACATAAATTATCATGCAGAATGAACCGGAATGTTTTGATGAAATTTTAATCAACGAAGTGTGAAATAGATGTTTAACGGTAGCAAATAGTGTAGAATTGTAAACTAAATCAACTCATATATTCAAGTGCTAAGATTTCACAGATCCAAGAGTGAGAACACTAACCCTAAATTCGATTTGCTCAATCTCGGATGAATGTGCCTCTGCCATATCTTTACCAAATGATATAATCCTTCCATAATTCACATGGATAGATTGAGAACTGACACTCACTGTCCCATTATCAGCTGAAATATGTGTATCATTGTTCTTCTGCTTCTTAGGACTACAGTCATATCCTTCTTCTGGAGACCAGTCTAGGCCACCCCAAATGGTGTCTCCCCCTTTTGGAATCATTGACATGGTTGAGTCCCATGTTCGGGTCATGCGCATCACATGTTGTAAAGTTTGAAGACCAAGATAATCAGAATCCAAGACACCAGGTGCAATTGCCCTGCATTGTACAGTCATTTTCCATTATGAAAGAAAAAAGGCGGGCATTTTTTCATCTGACGTGTGGTGATTTGCTACATGAATAAGTAATATTAACTCTTAGAATTCATGAAAAGATATGAACCACCCAGTTTATTTTTTCACTTTCAAATGATTAACTAAAAAAATACCGAGCGACAGCAACATCCCTGGCTTCAGCAGAGAACAGCCCTGAAACTGCTTTTGGAACACCTAAAAATGGTCCACCGATATTCATTACTGCCTTAATATGTTTAGCACACCAGTCTGGACCACCACCACCCCCCATCGGAGCTGGTGCTTCAACCCACTTCATGAAATGCAAAAAATATAGAACTCCCATAGAGTGGGGAATGACCACCACCTTTTTCCCTTCATTTGTAGCTACCATAAGCTCTATATTACTTTTTATTCTGCTGAGAGATTGATCCCGAACCTGTCAATTAAGTTCAGCAAGACTAATCAGTAAAAGAGCTTTGCGACCTACCCAGGCACCCACTCTCAATCCCTTGACACCCATTTTTTAAGTGTGTATGTGTTTGTGCCAACATGTGCATTTTGCACATACCACGTGGAGCCTATAGATGCCCTAAACAATGTCCTTAGAGCTAAATAATGGCATTCTCAGCACAAAAAACAGGCCTTTTAAGAGTCAATTCATCAGGTTGACCACATGTGTGCATTGAATCTGGTCTATTGCTTTATGTTTTTCAGCGGTACATTGTTTGCAAAGATGTGCCTATGGTATTAAATTCCAGGTAGGAAGCCAGGAACAGTCAAGTCATACCAACTTGGTATGAGTAATATGAAGCCAGGATGTACAGAGATAAACATGTGGCCTGCCGCCTACGTGATCAAATTGAGCATGACCAAGTGAATGACTATCTTGGATCATGCGCACTAACCATGTTTGCAACGTTGCATATGTATAACTGAGCAATCTTGGCACCTAGCAACCCATTTGAGGTGATTATCTAATATGAACTAAAAACAAACAGATAAAGAATGAGCATGTTCTCATTGCTCTAAGACAAGTGAAGCCGAACAAAGAGACTATTTTCATCAAAAGTCAATAAGGTAAGAAAAAGTTGAAAATACCTCAGTGTTTCGAAAAGAGATTCTCCAATCATATGCGGCCATATACATAGTTTTCTCTTCATAACCAATGCGTGCCAAATTAGCGATCAAAACAGCCCATACAAAATAGCCAGGAGCAAAGTAATCTGCTGCCACAAGCCCTGTGACAGGTCTGACCCTTATACCAGATGGATCCAGACCAGTTTCATTGTCCAATGACATGTGTTCAACCCAGCATAAAGGTCTGTGAAATCAAATGACAACAAAAAAACAAAGACAGAAATCATTGAGCAGTTTTTCAAAAGAATTCATGATGACATCTCACAAAATGTTGAAAATATACCATCAGCTCTGAAAACTAATAAATGAAATGCAAATTAAGCAATACTAGAGTCATATAAGTACAATTGATCAAAATCAGCCATTCTCAAAAGCTCCTATAGTTTGAATTAAAGATTAAATGCAAATGAGACCACGCCTCTGTACCCATAACTTTCTTTTATTGGTCTTTATCCATAACTATTAGTAATTTGTGAAGACCAAGTTTTAAAAAGCTTCTGCCTATAAACACAAATTCTAGTTAAAATGTACTATAAGTACAATCCGAAACAGGTGTACTACTGCATTGCAGAATATCTGAAAAAGCCGCAGTATATTACGAGTCCATGTTTTATTACTTGTCCAAAGGCAACAATCAACCAATTGTAATTCACAACCAACACTTTCGAGTAACTGGGGACAACCTTTAAAAAATAAATAAATAAAAAAAAACAGAGAGAGACCATTCAATTAAAATAGAATGTAAAGCCTCATAAGATATCAAGCATCACCGAGCTAAAAGTCAAGGTCCATGGAAACTATTCCCCAATTCCATGACTGATTATGTCTAAACACATATTAATACAAATTAAAGAACATTTCCAGCTGTTGATAGTTGAAGGCTTGAAGTGATTAATGCTTCATAACAATCAACAAGATAGATTCTTCATCAAAGTTTTGTTGCATGATGATGACACTAGAAGATGCTTTTGGTTCAGAATTGTCAGCCAGCAATAAGGACTTCCATTCTAAATCCATCATATGCACAACCGAGATAAGTTAACAGTTCTAGTTCTACTCCACATCAAATACACACAAGAGTTCCTATTCGAACAAATAATTCCAAAGCGGGTGAAACTTAGGAAGCAAAAAAAAAAGAAGCCATCCAGCATCAGAAACCGGTCACACTCAAAATGCTTTGCCTCAAGTGACCCTTAGCATTATCCAATCAAGATCTGATAATCCTGTCAGCTGCAGTTAAAAACAATCCAGCTTGATCCTAGTTGCTACAGATAAAACATCGCAACCCGTACAACTGCAGTAGAGTTAAGAATTCAACATTCATGATACTTTTCCACAGGGTGATAATAACATCCACATAAATCTCTGCACTCTTCTTTCTCTCTTTCCTTACGCGGGCATGTATTATGACAAACTTCACTCATAACAATTTTCAGAATCTCATGCTACTTCACATAGCTACCTCTGCCATGAACCAGTAGTTCATTATGTGCCTGTCCCAATATAGGTAAGAGTAGAGGGTAGCATTATGCAATCACCATAATAGCAAAATTCAATCACAGAAGCAGGAGCAGCTCTATATACTATATGGATTTACTCATGTCTACCTGTTCATGTCCCTATGTCCATCTACCATCTCCCCTCTTCATCTCTATATTTTTTTTGATATTCAACAATCATATCATGATAGTAAATTAACTAAGGCAAATTAGGAAAGAATAATTAGTCACCTCTTATACACTTCTCCAAAGGTCCCACCCCAGAGCCGCTTTCTGAACAACCCATCTGCACACTGGTGGCCTTCCCACAACTCGAGCCCCCCAGTCACAATCCCCGGTACAAACAGCACAGGGTGTTTGGCCGACAGCCCCTCCTTCTGCAGCTTCACACCGGGTGGATCAGGCAACGGGCCGGTGATCGCCTCCGTCACATACTGCGGGAAGGATGCCGGCATGGCGTTATAGAGAAATAGCAGAAACCACCAAATTGAACATATGCATCCAATGAACCAGCAACAGCTGTCCACGCACGACCATCTCTGATGTTGGTGCTTATTACGTTTGTCCTCCGTTTCTTCTCTGCTCTTCTTCTTCTCTTTCTCCTCCTTGTCTTGTTCGCTATCGATCTTATCCGTCCTATTCTCATCTGAGGACTCGGGCTTCTTCTCCGATTCACTCGCTTTTCTCCGTCTCAACATGTTTCTCTCACTGATTTTCGATGATGATCAATGACGAAAGACGGAAAGCAGACGTCTTTGAATGCTCTGCTGCTGCAGTACTCAGAAGCTCCTAAGCTGCATCTGAAAGGAGTAGAAGAAGAAGAAGATGAAGACGAAGAAGCTTTGGAAACCCTAACCGATGGTCAATGAGGGAAATGGAAATCAGAAGATCTGTAGATGCTCTGCTGCTGCTGCAGTAATTGCGAGCACCTGAACAGCAGCATCGGATAGCAGTAGTAGAAGAAAATGATGATTTGGGTTTTTATGGAAACCCTAACCCTAGCTTTTCAGTGGTGATGAGGTTTCTAGAGGGAAGGGGGAATGAGGTTTTTTCTGTTGCAGGAGGAGAAGGATTGCATGAAACGCTCCGAGTGGTCATTTATCGTGGAGTTTGGATGGGGGATCGACGACGACTGACTGGTATCTTTTGATAGTCTGCCAGACTACGGTAAGTTACTTCATGCAAAACCCCTGTTGCTTGGAATCCAAATTGCACAGTGATGGGTCCCATAAATAATTCAGTCTATTGCAGATTCAAGCATTTTTTTTTTAGACAGTGAAAGCTACTTCCAGCATTTTCTTTGCATTTTGGGGCTATTGCTGGCTGTGGAAGGTCACAACCATACATGTGACAAATGCTAGATTAGGCATTTTCTTGTGGGTCTTCCCAGCCTACAACTTAAAAGAACTCTAATTTAATTTTTCTCCTCTTGAGAAAGAGTTTGGTGTAGTATTGATGACAAGGAATTTGGGTGAGTGGGTGTGGGTGTTAATCTCAACTAATAAAATTTTAAGCCGCTGAAAATAAATTCCCTTTCAAATAGCATTCTTGAATTTCATTTCAATAGGAATTAGGTTCGACGGTAAAATTAATTATTTGATAAAAATGTAAGTTTTTAATCCAGATCATTTAAAATAAACTTCCATCTAGCATATAGGCCCGCTTTTTTTACTAGAATTCATTATATAAGTATTAAATCCAAATCACCCAAAATAAACTTCATTCTAATATATAAGCCCGTTTCTTTACTAGAATTCTAGTGGTTGAGGTTTTTAGGGTATGACATTTTCAAATTCCTTATTTCTTATCAAGAAATTCTGAATTCCAGCTAATGAAAAGTCTCAATTAGCCTTTGAAAATTTAGGAATTCCACCCTCTAAGCGGTCAAGTCTAAAGAAGCATTTAGGAATTTCACTTAATTTATAAATTCAGGAATTTTTCAGACAGGAATTCCTGAAATTCTAGTAATTCAACTGGCCCATAAGGTAATCCCAAATTTCTACATTATAGGAATTGGGTCCATTGTAAAATTAATTGTTTGATGAAAAATATAATTTTTTTTAATTGCATTTTAATTAAGCCCTTAAAGCCGCATTTATTTTAGGCAGATTAAAATTTTAATACCGTTTAATTTCCTCTAAGCCGAAGCCTCATGCGATCCAGGTTGTTGTAGCACAGACAGGCCGGCACTAAAACAGTGGAGCAGGTGAATCTGACTTTTAAAAAAAAAAAAAAAAGCTCATTTGTTTCGCATGTGCAACTGGGGCCCATTCCTTGAACGGTTTGGATTGAGTTGAGGATAGAATTTTTTACAAGTGCACATCAACTGCTGCACACCCTCAGAGCACTAAAAGATGATCACGTTCCCACCGCTTTCATCAATCAGAGGACTGTGGCGGGACCCATTTCAAATCTTAACCGTCGATGTGGGTCCACTGGAAGATTGATTTGGTGGTTTAAAATGCTTGATGAAATTGGGCAAAACACGTGTAAATCACGTGTTTTGCGCTTGCGGACTCAATCCGTACTTGGTGGTGACTTCTGAGTGGTTGGAAGCACATGCAACGGCGGATACATTATCCAATCAGACGGCAGGGAAAGTTCGAGAGGGTAAAAAGATGTTTCTCGTGGTCGTGGGTCGTGGGGTTTTTTATAGGGTTTTCACAAAGGGGGACCTGTTGGAAATGGAATACCATTGATGGTTTTATGCTTCCAAGCATGGAAAATAAATCCCTACCGTATATAATGAATTCAACTTAGGTTGTGAACAACTTAATTAAAATGTATTTATATATCTTTCCTCTCTTATTTATAATGTTTAGCTAATTAATTGAGGGATTAGGTGGTGCCAGGGTGGTGGCCAGTGCGTCATGTAGGGTTAAGCCAGTCTGTTTCTACGTAACATGGCTAGGTGTTCATGTGGAGCTACATGTGCATGTGTATTTTTAGATCCAAAGTTCCTTATCTAGGCCCACTTCTCAAGTTCAAATCCACCATCCAACTTCAAACCCATTGGTAATTGGTTATTATGGTTCATGCCTTCCTTCCTTCATTTATTTATTTAAAATTAAGCTTAATTAATTAGAAATTTTCACAAACTTATTTCCAACAAATACTTCGAGTGCTGTGAGCCAAAGTTTTGTTGTTCACATCTTTTTTCTAAACTAGTTGAAATGAAACATTAAGAACGAGAAGATAGACGGTGAAGATCATGAAAGTGATAGATTTTGATTTGCACCAAAAATAAGATTTATGAGTCTTGAGTTTTTGTTATTCAACTGGAATTCTATGAAATTTCTATTCCTATCTCAAGTTTCCAACTAAAACCTATTCAAAATATCCAAATGTATTTTCATTTAAATGCTTGGACTAACACTTTGGACAGCTTGTTAAAGACATGTGAATTGTGTGTGGTTGCATTTGTCCTTTTTTTTTTCCTATCGGAGGGTTCCCAATCTTTTGGGCTGGACTAATCCCTCTGGGCACAGAAGGAAGCCGGGTAAACTCCGCTGTAGCCCCAATGTGGTGGTGCAGTTTCAAACCTACAACATTCGGGTACAAACCGTGGTCCTAAGCCAACTGAGCTATCCCTTAGGGTTTTGTTGTATCTGTCTAATTTTGTTTTAAACAAAAGTACGAGAGAAGGGCATGAATCAACAATCTACGCCTCCCCATGAATGCCCCCTGGTCTCTTGGAAATTTGATTGGTATCTGTCATCTTCATTATTTGGGGCATTTTCAAATATTTTTCTATATAATAATTATTATTATTAAAAAAAAAATTATTAAGAATGAAGATGCAAGGGCTCTTTCTCTCTTATGTCCTCCCATGTCCCATTTATGTGTAACCACTCACTCAGTCTCCTCTCCTTTGGGATATTATTCCTATCCATCTTGAAGAAGAAAAAAATCGTCATTGACAAATTCCAACTCCAATAAGATCTCAAATGTATAAGGGTGATTCTAAATGCACCCACCATTCTTACTGAACACACCCACCTCTCTCTGTGAATAGTGATTTTACAATCAATGTTCACACAGAGAGGTGGGTGTGTTCAACACTTTATGTGGGTGCATTTAGAATCACCTAATGTATAAACGATGGATATGATGCAGGAACTCATTATATTATACATCAAATGTGACCTGCTCCAATGTTAACTGACCCTTTTCTAGAATGTGGTTATTATTTTATATTGTTGATATGTTAAAAGTCTTTTGCTCTGTGAAAAAGGGTTACAATTTCTAACACGGTTTAATCTAATTGTCAAGTCTGGTGTGCCATCCCAACTCAGAGATTCATATATTCCTTTCTGTTTCATTTGGGTTCAGGCCTGGATTTTTCCCAAACGACGTTCAGTGTTAGCTCTGAATTGTCATTTTAGCCAACTAACAAATGATTTTTTTTCCAAGTTAGAGTCCACAGCCACAGGACAAACTACAATGGATTTTATTGCGTTGAGTAGCATGCATTGACATATAGTCCAAGCTCAAACTTCAAAATTACCTGAGGTGGCTTCAAGGATCTGCAAATCATGTCAAGATTTTGTAAAATCCCATTGAGGTTGCATATCTAGCTTAATCTAACCTCATCTTTTAAGTTGTCCCTTTGGCTCCAACCTGGAATAGTGACACACTAAAAAAATGGTAAGGGAAGTTGCGGGGATGGTCGTCACGGTCATGGACGATTGTGAAACATCCAGCGTGCTGCCAACTGCCCCAAGTCAGAGCCTCTTAACAACCGGTAAACATAAATTCATCTGGTCATAGAAGACGAAAGTTCTCTGCACTTAGTGGTTGGCCACAAATGGGAAGAAGTATGGGATTGGATCGGATTGTTATCCCACCCCATATGAAAAAAATAAAAATAATATGAAGAAGGTACTTCTATGCACTTGTCAGATTTGTCCGGTGCATTAGAATGGGTTTGATCGGAAATCAACCCCTGAGGTGGGACTCGCATAGGGTGGATCACAATGTAGCATACATCAAGCATCTTTAATCTCAAGGAGTTGGCCAAGCGGTCAGGACCATGGTTCTTTTCTTTTTCAGAACTAAAGGTCTTGGTATCAACCTCGGTTCATTCTTCTTCAAAAATCGAAAGTTGAGTTCACTAGGTAGGCTACCACCTTGGGGCCACAAGGGTGTTTATCCTGGGCCCGAATGGATTAGTTCAGCCGAAAGGGATGGAAACCCTTTAATAGAAAATTTAAGAAAAAATACAACAGGCATATGAACCTGAATAGTTCTTCTTTTTTTTTGTTTTTTTTCTCTATCTCTTTCTGATCAATGCACTTGGTGGAGCCAATTAATTGATCGACTCAGAGAAATCCCAAAGTTAAGAAACCATATAAGCGAAGCTCACTTATTAAAAATCCAAGGCGCGTGTATTCCTAACAGCAGTTGTCCAATTATATGATGAAAATTGGATTAATGAACATTTATGGGATTGTATTAATTATAGTTTTAATTATATAGTCAATCTTACGATGAGACCAACTCCTATTGGACTGACATTTTGAAAAGTGCTCGGATCTTCAATAGGCAGGTTTTGAAACCTGATGATGGTTCTTGGAAGGCTTTGACTTAGAGAAATCTTTAGTTGAAGTATGGTGATTCCATGTGGGGACTACTTATTAAAAATTTGAGTTGATGAAACTAAATGTTGTCTCACTTTCTATGGTTTCTCCAAATTTTATGCCAAAAGAAGTTTATCCCATCGTAGGAATCACAATTTGAACAAAGACGTAATAAAACAATCTCCTGCATTATTCATTAATCACATTTTTAATCAAACTCTCAATCCTACATGGGACCAACTCCCATTGCAATAAACTTGGGGATGCCCAGTAGATTGAGAGGCCTGAATTTTAGATAGGCAGGCCCAATTGCGGTTCTATTGTCCTTCAGCTCTAGATTTCTTTAAATTAAGCCCATGTTTGGTATCTCTATTTCCTACCTCTATTTCTCTAAATGTCTAAATCGGACACAGGTTTGAAAAATTAGAGCGTTTGGTACAAGATACTAGACTCTGTCCGCTTTAGACATTTAGAGGCAAATCCTCTAAAATCCAAATACTCCAAAAGTGGGCAGATGAGAAATAGAGCTTTTGGGTCTTAAAATATAGAGGCAAAGTATTTAAAATAGATTCGTGCGTTACCAAACACGTTTTTTTGTTTTTCATTCTAGCATCTTTTTTTTATAGCTCTTTTTTTAATGACTCTATTTTAGATGAATCTATAAAAAAAAGAGTAGAGATACCAAACAAGCCCTAAGAGTCCATTTCCAAGTAATCGAGTCGGAGCCTCTGAATGTCTCATCCACACTTACAAATGAGCTAAATTCTATTGTGAGTCCCTTGATGACAGGCCGTTGATCTTGAATTCTAATCTCACTGGCTCTGGACCTTGCGTTGGAATTTGATTTTGGGCTCATCAACCTTAAATTTTGACATGAGCCTTCACAGGCCTTAAAAACTCAGTTCGAGCCCCGATTGTTGATCTGGACATCATTGTGTTTCAACATTCACTGTGGCCTCAATGAGCCTTAATATGAGCCTTGATTTTTAGGGTTTGTTTGTTTGCTTTAGAATGCATGTGACAAAAATATATAGGATTCTGCTCCATGTGTAAACGGTTAAAAATGAGATATTGAGAATCAAATAATGATTCTTTGTAGGGAAATAGAATTAAAATGGGATAGGAAATGAATTCCCAGTCCATTAATTTCCCATTTTCTTTTGATTTTATTATTTGATGCCAAGTTTTAAAATTTTACCTCTAATATTTACTTTTAACAACTTTAAACCGTATGTATATAATTCATCTTTATGATTATGATGCAAACATATACGTCCTTATGGTTCGAACAGGCTATGTGGCATTAATGGCCTTGTAATTTGATTTGGGTAACTTGGGACTTGATATTCTAAATAGAGCCGCTTGGAATATGTAATCGCTATTACGCAGCCATGGCCCACATTGTGGGGCTTTAGGGCACGTTTGTAAATTGTTGTGGAAAATCGGACTTGCATGCAAGCTTTTCCGCATTGTGCGGAAAATGAAGGCCAACCCCCATCAGGAACATCTTTGCAAAAAACAGTCACACCATATGTGAAACTATTCACCCTTGTGAAATGATGTGATGTGAAATGATGTGAAAAAAACCCTTTTTCATAGAAAAGTGGCCGCAAAAATGTGCTATTGACGGAATTCATCAATAGAGACACGTAAAATTTATTATACGGTCGTGTTTTCTGTATTAAATTGTGATGTGATTTTTTTTTTTTTTTTTGTGGGGAAGATGGTATTTTATTCATTAGTCATTGAGGAAAGATACAGCATGATTACTAATATAGGCCCTCGCTAGAATATGTGCTTCACTATTAATGCTTCTACTCATCGCCGTAAAGTGCACTCTAGTAAATACATGTTTTTTTCCCAGGATCTTCTGTAACGGGGCATAAATTTTCAAGGGAAAGGATATTGAGATTTTGTTATTGAATCAATAGCAATCTTGGAATTACTAAAGAAACCTACTTTCCTCCACCCATGCTGAATTGTCAAATCCAAAACTTCTTCGATAGTCAAGATTTATGCCATAATAGCGGAATCTCCTTCAAATCTTTTGGATAGCCTTGTCAAAACGCTACCATCTTTGCTATAAGCAATACATCAAACTCCTAAGTTGTTAGCCACTTTATTCACAGCTCCATCACAAAAAATGCAAACATCTATATCCAGATCTTGATCATTGGTGGAAGTATCCAACTGACCATCATCGTGATTCTGATCTCCCTACCTCTACTAAGCTTATCCATTCAATGTGTGCAAGGTTGATTCTTTGAACCACATTCTCCCCATTTCGATTTTGCTGACAAAATATTTTTGCATTTCTTGCTCCCCATGTCCACCATAGCATGAAGCCAAAATAGATAATATGATCTCGATGAATTATCCCTTCATCATGCTTCTCTAGCCAATATGCCCACCAAGATATGAATGAAGTATGATCGCTATTATCCATGAAAAAGGATAATGATGTGCCATACCAAATGGCTCAAGCAAAGTGACATTTAAAAAAACAAGATGGTCAATGGTCTCATTTTGCACCCCACACATGTGACATATGTTATCGACACAAACTTTTTTCTTTAATAAGTTTTCCTTAACTGGTAGTTGTGTAGAGCCCTCCACAAGAAGTTTCTAATCTTGGACATGAAAGGGGTGTTCCATAGGTTTTCTCATGTCTTCGTAGCAACAATGATAGAGGATGAAGTCACTGAATGGGCCTCTTGAATTTGAGAATGATATGCTGATTTGACTGAAATCGGGCCTTTATTTGTATACCGCCATATCCACCTATCATGACATGGTGCTTCTCTTACTGGAATATTTTTTATTGTAGCTATTTCCATTAGGCTAAAAAGTTCATGATGAAGTGAATCATTCAATTGCTTCCCTTGCCTCAAATCAGCAACATAATTTAATGTAGTATTTTGAGGCTTGGGGAATTGAACTTTGTGTGAAGGGAAAGAAGGAAGCCATGGATCTTCCTATATTTTTGTCTGACTCCCATCACCGACCTATTTCCAAAGACCTTTACATAGAACTTCTATTCCTGCCAAAATACTTTGCCATCCCCATGACGCCTTGTGCCCAATCTTTGCCCTAAGAAAATTCTCATTAGGGAAATAGAGACCTCTTATCACCTTAGCCCACAAAGTGTCAAGATTGGTCATAAGTTGCCCACCTAACTTGGCTAATAGAGCAAAATTAAACTTGTGTAAGTCTCTAAAACTGTACCCTCCACAAAACTTTCCTTCACAAAGCTTTTACCAGCTTAGTCAATGAATCTTATTTTTCCCATTTGTGCGTCGCACCATGGACCATTTGCAAGTATCCTCTTCATACCTAGGACATTTTGGAATTGAAAGAGAATAATATCCGAAACTAGATCTATCACTTGGACCTGTGCTTTACATCTCCAGGCTTTTAAAAGTGTTTGTTTTGCAATTCCAAGATTGAAAGAGCGGTCAGTAAGAAAACGCCCCACAAGACTAAAACGAAACTGTTCTCGTTTTGCCTTGAGTAACTCATCTTCGATCTCCACTGCTTGGAGGCCTCCAGGTATTTTTAAGGCTATAATAATGTTCTATTGGAGGGAGTCTATAGACAGATCATCCTCCATGCCTAAGGTTGAAGAAGGAGTCACCATGTGGGTGAGGGAAGAGTCACCAGAAGGGTGAGGGAAGAGTTGCCAAAAGGGTGATGTGAGTTGGATGGCAAAAACTACTTTGGTGAGATTGACGATAAATGCAAGACACTAATCGAAGCGGCAAGTATACTGCAACACCCAATGATGGACATGAATTGGACCTCGACAATTTTGGATGTAGGCCGTTTCATGCTGCAAGTTTCCAATCTATAGTAGTCATTTGTTTTATTTCAGCTAGAATGGTTGAAAATTTTCGTTCCAGTCATTCGGACGAAACATAATAGGGGTAAAAAGAATTTGTTTGAATTTCGGCCAATTTCCGATTTGTAGCATAATTTTTATAATTTTTTTTTTATGTTCCCTCAATATCCATATTAAAAAACATGTATAATTTATATTTTATAATTTTTTAAATACATGTATATATAAATTTTTTTAATTTTTATTGTTTTGAAAAGTTATTCTGAAAAGTTTTGTCGAAACTCTGAAATACCTAAATATTTTAGCTTGGAGGCTATACCGAAATGACGACCGGAATAGAACCGACAACCATGTTCCAATCCCACATCCAAACCATTAATGAGATGCATCTAGTTGAGTCTCGATGGAGAATTTCTTTTGATTGGAATGAATAAGACGATCTTGCTCTCGATTTATATGGCATTCCTCTGATAACTTAAGTTTTTTTCCCCTTTTTCATGGGAAAATTCTATATGCACCCACACATTTTGCTGAATACACCAACATTTCATTGTGTACAGTGATTTTTTTTCTTAAGAGGTGGGTGTGCTCAGTAAAAAACTGGATGCATATAGAATTTTCCTTTTTCATGTCCCTTGAGTTCGGCATCATTTGTCAAAACTCAAAAGTCGCCATTGTCATGATTCTAAAGCACCACTGACAATCATTTTAGAAGCAGTCCCCTTACCTAAGGTTGTCGTGATTTTTTCGGGCAATTAATGCGGATGCTTACGTCCCTCGGTTTACAACTAAAGTTATGTTTGATTGCTTTTTATGCTTGAAAAGGCTTAAATGTTATTAAAAGCCTGTTTGGTTATTGAGTTTTTATATGGGCTTTCCTAAAAGCAAAAAAATGTTACAATTTTCTTTCCAAAATAAGTAACCCAAGGCCCACTTCGGGCTGACAAAGTTAGCATTGTAAGTGTAACTTAAGTGGAAAGTGGAACAGATGATAACAAAAAGTCTTGAGGTTTCATGCGATGCCTCCGAATGTTTTTCTTCTTTTTGAGTTTTTCTTCTGAGATTTCGTGGAATGCCTCCAAATCAGCTGTCACTCCCCACACCCAAAATAAAATAAAAAATTTCAAGGGTGTTCTCATTTTATCCCTCTGAGATTATCACTTACTTTGGGATATATTCTCATTTTATTTCACGGGTTTTCTTCTTCACCTGATTTTTTTTTTATTTTGAATACTGTCATTTCATACTTTTAAATCGACAATTTTGTTCATATTTACAACAATGTCACGATCACGTTATCAGGATTTTGAAATTAATAAATTATATTTTTTTTATAAAGATTAATTTTGATTATAATTTTGACAATCTCAATTTGATTTATACAAAATAATATTATTTTAAACTTTATAACTTTTAATTATAAATTTCCTCCTCTAAGACTAAGGAAAACTTGTCATTTGCTACTTTAGCTCCCATTTGCAACTTTTTATCTGCTAAAAGCAAAGGGAAGCCCGCATTTGCTACTCTAAATTGTAAAATTCTATTAGCAAATTTTCCTCTGTTGAGAGTATACGAAATCCTGCATTTGCTACTTTACCACTGATACGTACGACGGTAAAGCTGCATGCAACTTTGTCCTTAATAAATACGGCAGTAAAAACACCTTTTTTTTTTGTTTAATTTTGAGTTGGGTTTGTGGCAAGTTCAATTTTTTGTTTCCTTGAACTAGTCCGCCCCGTTTACAATGTGTTTGCATGTTTGTTATTTGAACGTGATGCATAAAGTTCTCACAATTTTAGATGTGTAAAATCATATTTTATGTGTCAAAAAATACAAAATTTGCACAATATCTCATTTTATCAAACTCTTTGGATAAGCCTAAAATCATAGGATTATTTAATTAGAAAAGAATCTAATAGGGTACCTAAAACTTTTCCATAAAGAGAAACTACTAACAACATTCATTCATGCATAAAAGCTAAATAGCAGGGATCGATCCCTGGTGGGAGGCTTTACTCCTCTCCAACTCATTGAGCCAAGTAAGCACGAGAGAGAGAGAGAGAGAGAGAGAGAGAGAGAGAGAAAAGCTAAATATCAATTTGAGATTAGTTTAAAATAAAGAATGTCCACTAAGGTGCATACCATTAAAAAGAGAACACATAAATCATAGAAACTTGTAGCAATGAAGGTTGCTACAGAAAAACTGATATTACCGGTAGACAAATATTAAGGAGTTGCATAACCCGAGTCCCTGACTCATGTGGGGACGTGTGGATTTTCACCCTGCGGCCTATTAAAAATCAAAACCTTTTGCATTATAGTTCAGCTAAAGATTAACAAAGATAATAAAATATATCAAACTAAGATATCAACCATACAACAGACTTTCAAATTCCCGGCCATCTAGTTCTTTCTAAAAAAAGGGTATTTAAAAATACTTATTTCTTAAACTCGGGATTAGGATAAGATATCTTTTTAAAATTAGGATAGATCTACATATTTTAAGGATAACTTATCATCATTCAAAATTAAGAATTCAAACTGTTTGGGTAAGTCAACTTTCTCAAGTACTAATCTAATGGATCATCAAATTAATTGCGAAATTGGAAGCCAATTTGTCAATCAATTTCAAAATCTTGTAAATTAATTTTGAAATCGAACTCTAATTTCAAATCAAATCCTATCCCTTTAAACAACATTAAAAGAAAACACGAAAATCACAGAAACTTGTAGAAATGAAGGTTGCTTGAGAAGAACTAATATTACCTGTAGCTAAGCATAACCAAAGCCCTTAACCCATGTGGAGACAAGTGGATTTTCACCCTGCGGCCCATTAAAAATCAGAATTTTCTACATTATAGTCCAGCAGAAGATTAAAAAAGAGAATAAAATATATTAAACTAAGATATTAACCATACAACAGATTCTCAAATTCCCGGTCATCTAGTTCTTTCTAAAAATAAAGAATATTTAAAAATACTTATTTCTTACACTCGGGATTAGGATAAGATATTCTTTTGAAATTAGGATAGATTTGCACGTTGTAAAGATAACTTGTCATCATTCAAAATTAAGAATTCAAATTTTTTGGGTAAGTCGACTTTCTCAAGCACTTATTTAATGGATCAAATTAATTGAGAAATTGGAAGCTAGTCTGTCAATCAATTTTAAAATCTTATCAATCAATTTCGAAATCGGACTCCAATCTCAAAATTGAATCCTATCCCTTTAATACTTATTACCATTGGATTGACTACTATATTCTTGACCTTCAAATCCATAAAATTTTATAATTTATTTACAAATGTGAATGTTGCAACAATTTTTTTCTCAACCATTATCATATATATATATTAAAGTTATTTTGTTTATCGAACTAATTCCAATTTTAACCCTTCCAATTTCAAACTTGATCTCTAAATTCTAAACTTTATAACCCTAGTTTGTTTAGGTGTTAAATCATTTAAGGGTAAATTTAGTCATCTTTTATTTTCAAACATTACTAAAATAATTGTCTCATTTAATTTATAATTTTGTTGATCAAAATGTACCTAAAAGAGAGTGTTTTTTTCTTTCTTGATAAGAGAGAGACTCAAGTCCATTTCACTCGACAATTTAAAATTACGATCAATATACTCTCTACAATTATATGACTTTTTCTTTAACCAAAATAATCTCAAGGATTATACACTTGTTAAATGGGGCTCATACTTAATGAGTCTTATTATGTCACTCCAATTGAAATTAGGCTCGTAAGATTGATCATCAAGCTTAAAATACTTGATAAAAAGTAAAAGAAAAACCAAATTACATGATAAGTGGTTAAAATTTATATTAATTTCTTACTTCTCATAAATTTTTATATGTTTTTTTTTTATTACATTTTATCTTTTAACGTTTAAACATTGATATTCTAATAATGTTCAATTCATAAAACTAATTATACTTTAAAATTTTGAATCCCAAAAATGCTACTACAACAAATGCTTGTGCTCTGAACATGGGTGGTCAAGTTAATAATAAGAAATTATCCGAATAGAAGGCAACTATTATTTAATTAGTGGTATACCTGTGGGACCCAATTTTGCTAATTTGTGCCCTTTATCCATGATTTTATAGTACGCTGAAACTACCAACAATAAATTGCATTGGTGGGCATAAAGATGTCGAGAAAAAACAAATTTTAGTGACCCTTTCCCAACTCTGTAGCTTGATCGTGGAGGGAGGACTTAGTCAAGGGCCTGTAGGCTTGCATGAGGGCTTTGGCCTAACTTGGGTGTGATACTGTCCGGTAAGGGCATAGTCAGACGAACTCTTACCTTTTTGGCCACCTTATTTTATTTTATTTTTTTTTTATTACGGCCTTCTAGCATTGTTTGGACAAATTACTCACTAAATTTAGGGGTGTTCATGGGCCGGGCTAATGCATACAGGTGCGGCATGGCTTTAGAAACACTGGCACTGGCCTGAATCAAACCCGACACTGGCCATAAAAGTTAGGCCCGATCCCGTCCATTCAATAAATTGGATTGGGCTGAATCAGACTTTTCATCACTTTTGTAGGCATTAGAGCACTAATTAAATTAAATTACATACATTTCTTACACAAATCGGTCCGGACTGGGCTATGGACTTTCCATCACTTAATTCAAGCGTGACCTAAAGTGGGCTAGGCACGGATCGGGCTTGGGTGGCCCGGCCACATGAGGACCCCCTATTTAAAATGTTTGGTTGGAGAATGGAGGGGCAAAAGGAACGATGCTGTCACAAAAAGTCAGTCAGTCAAAGGTGTAATGTATCTTGCATGTTTATGGTTCGTGCAATTCTCCAAAGGGTTGTTTTGTAAAAAGAAAGAAACATCCGTGTCCCTGGCCCATTGGCTTCCAATTATTTTCCTCGAAAATTCCACTTCGGTCCTCCCTTCCATTGCCCTCGCGACTCTCTTCCCCAATTCCTACATTTCTCCGTCCCTCGCCTGAAACCCTAGAAGCCCATTTCCCTTCTCCGATCGCATCCTCTCTCCCTCATTTACACCCAAAAACCCTAAAAATTCTCACTTTCCTTTCTTCTTCTACCAATTCTCCCCCTTTCTCTCTCTCTCTATCTCTGTATCTGAAGAAGAGCAGTTAAAAAGGTACGTGATCTCATTCCCCTACATCTAGGGTTTGTTTTTTGATCTATATCTTACATGGAGAAGGTAGGAAAATCGTATTCCGTGTGGTTTGATTTTTCGTGCTTTCATTGATGCATCCGTAAATGTTGTAAGCGATTGTAATTTGGCGGCTTGCATTTAACCGTATTCTAAATCTCAATCTCAAGCTGTTTGGATACGTAAGGAAAAAACCCTAGAACTGCATCTGCTTTGATGATATCCCATTAGGTGCTGGTGAAAATTTGCTTCATTCACGTAAAAGAAAATCGGTTGATTCCTATTCAGGAGAAGCTGTGAAACCGGAATTCTATACGAGTTTTATCTATTTGTGCTTTTATTTATGGGCCTTCTGGGTTTTTAAGTAGGATTCACGAGTTGCAGTCCTTCGAGTTGCAATCCTTCTTGTATTGAGTTAATGAAGTTGAATTATAAACGGGAAGTTTAGGATGGATGATCTAATGGAAAGAGAAGGTGCTGCTCTGGATGAAATATGAAGTTAACTTGGACTTGTACGTCAAAGAAAAACGACGAGGCAGAATCTCAAAGTTGATCTGGTTAGGAAATCCAGAAAGCAGGGAATCATATAGAAGTAGAAGTTAAAAGGCAAAGTGGCTGGTGGAAATGCTAAAGGCTTGCTACAATTGTTTTATTTATTTATTTTATTTTTTAACCTAATAGAAGAAGGTAATGCATGCTCATTGAATCCACAAAGTTGTAAATGATAATCAGTGAGTGGAGGCCCCTATGCAAATTTGTTTTATCTGTGGATGAATGTGCTGTCAAAATCTTGTTTCTTCCTACTTTTAAGAGACCATAAAGGCAAGGCGAAAATTCCAAGGAGTTTTGGCTATGAAAGAATAACCATCCCAACCCCCTTTGCCCATTAACAAGGGTATTTTTAGCTAGTATGGATGCGAGGAAAGACAAATCAGATGTTTATACCTTGATGACATGATGCAGGCCAGACCATTGGTCGGCCAACCCATTGGGCCCAGTTCATATGGGACATCCAGTTATTTAGGAATTTTATTAAGTATTTTAATTTGATTAGGATTAATATTAGTCAGTTTCCTATTCTGTTTAGGCTTATTCAGAATTATAAAGTTTCGTTTCTTAGGAACCAAGCCAACTCCTCTATATAAGGATGTTAGGCCTCGTCATTTTCAAGAAAAAAAAAGGATGTTAGGCCTCGATGTAATGAAAAGGTTTATTATCAATTAAATCTGAGTTTTGAGATTTTCTCTCGGTTATGGTATTTCCCATCATTATGAGTGTGTACTAGTGGCTGACTCCAAGGATCATCCTTGGATTCGATCAATCTTTCGAGAGATTGATCTATTCGGTGATTGCAGATCCGGGGCTGCGTCATGACAGGGTGCCTTTTCTATTAGACTTCAACAGGCTGTTCCCTTTTTTTTTTTTCCTTCCTCTTCACTTTAAAAGAGTTGTGTTGATATTCCACCTTCCCACTACTTATGGGCTTATAGCTGTTTGACATGTATTGGTGTCCTTCTGTTTGTATTTGTTGTACCATTATCAACTTCTATCTTTGCGACCTTTCATATTTCAGCTGAATCATATTTTTAGACCTGGAGCACTAAACTACTGTTGCATTGATATATTCATTTACCAGAAGTTGCTGCTGAGAATGAGTCTTCAACAATTGGTTCAGCCCAGGTCTTCTGGCAATGCATTTGGTCGTCGAAGGCCTGATAGAGAGATGGGTGGACGTCAGGATAATAAGGTGCATTCTGGGAAATCACCTAGCAATTTAAACAACACAGGTGGGGATTACTTAGCTGACCTTTTCTTAATCAGCAATTACTCATCTTAATTGTTGTTGTCATGGCTCAGTCCTTCTAACAGCTTCCATTTTGGGCTTAGTGAATGGCAGCAGAGTCGTAGGGTTTGACGGTCCTTCACGGGATCGGCTAGTATATTCTACAACGTTTCTTCGCGGACATCGTGTGGAAGTCCAGGTGAAAGATGGGTCTATGTACTCTGGAATATTTCATGCGGCCAACATTGGAAAAGATATGGGTAATGTTCTATATACTTTTGGTGCATGGTTTGCATATCATGAAGCTAACACTGGGAAAGAAATTGTTGTATTATTCAAAACGAATTACAGATCGATATACATTCCTTCTCACACACAAATATTCAGGAACAGCCGGAACTGTGGAGCCTTAACTGCATTGAATTTGAACTTACTCGAATTTGATGCTCATTCCAGTTTTGGTTAGCCTTGGATGGATCGTGAAAAAATATACGCAGTTGCTTTGTTTAATATCTGGGTTGCCCAATTGCAGGGCCCTCAAAAAAATAGATAGAGTAATGATATAGTTCCTAATTTTTGCATTCACCTAGGTCATAGAAAGATCTTTCTATATCTCCCCCACTCCCTAAAGCACACGCACATAATAATAATAGCATACATTTAGGCAGGCTTCCCTGTAAATTGCTCCAAAATAGGTTGGCTGTTTCTAGAAAAACTGCTATTATAAGTGTGGACGTTTCCTTTCTGATTTAATGTTTCTGCATTTTTACCTTCTCAATATTCAGCTGTGATATTTCCAGGAATTATTCTAAAGATGGCTCGTCAGACGAGGGATGGTTCCCCAAGAGGGCAGAAGCCTAGTTCTGGTTTTGTCAGCAAGGCTCCTTCAAAAACTCTAATTATATCCTCCAAAGACCTCGTGCAAGTGATAGCAAAGGTTTCTCAACTATGATGCCTTGATTTGATATTTAAAATTTATTTATTTATTTTTTTTGGGTAAGTACACCCCAAAAACAAAGAATTACAAAAAAGTAAAAGGAGGAGTAGACCACCCTCATTTTTTACTCAATTCTGGCAGGATGTGTCATTAACGGCGGATGGGCTCTCCAATGGGCATCTGCGAGAAAGGCCGCAGGACATCATGATAGACTCATACATATCCCAGTCTCGTCATGTTGATGTCGAGAGAGAGCTTGAGCGCTGGACTCCTGATAAAGATGATCCACAGTGCCCTGAATTGGAGAATATATTTGATGGTACTTGGAACAGGTACTTACAGTTACAGCAATGTCCTTGGATTTAAGTTGGGATTTAATTACACAATCCTTGCCTGACGATGAAATCTGTTGGGGCCTAGCATCTGAACAGTCTTTACTATGTTTATCACCTCAATTTAGCTCACGTTCTTTTGTATTTCCAAGTTTTTTTGCTATGCTATCCAATTATATAATATATATTGTTTGTTTCCCAACTTCTTGATTTCCTTCAGTAGTGCAAGGATATAAGGCTTGAGAAACTGACAGTTGATTGGATCCTTGAATTGCTCTTGTTCAGTTTCTTTAGGTTGCATATATTTAAATGGACGTGATTTAACTTTTACCTCTGCAACATTACTTGTGTTCTCATATTACTCCTTTTCATTAAAGCTTTTGCTAAGTTGTTCCAGAGAAGATTTAAGTTATATTTAATAAGCATACTCTGCACTCCCTAATTGTTTATATGTTGGATCAAGGGGTTGCTTTATTCAATAAATTTCAGGGATGTTACTTTATACTTCTGCAAAACTAAATTGCAATAAACTTGAAGGTTCCAGCGGTTAAAAATGAGACCGAGTAGAACTGTCCTCTGTGTTTTGGGTTTTAATCAACTTCAAAAGCTCAAGTCTTCCGGCAGAACTGTCTAAACCATTGGGTTTACCTGTATTAACTGACCTTTTAGCTCTTATGGACATCATTAATTTATGCACTGTTTTTTTCTATTCTTTTTTTTTTTTTAAATGTCATTTTGACATTAATTGATCCCATATAGATGGGATAAGTCTAAGATGATAATGATGTCATTTTGATGTCACAGTTGGACCGGGAGTCAAACTAATTTGTATTGAAGCATCCAGTCTCATTTTTCATCTTGTAGTTCCATTTTTTTAAACATTGATGGATACTATTCCACTGTTCAGCAGCATGGTAACCTGAGATTAGATTATGTATGATACTGTTTTTGCGACTTATCGCCAAAACAATACCCATGATCTCTTTAGAATCGAGTGTCCCTCGGGCTCGAGTCGAAAGGCTCCTAGGCTGGGCTGGGCGGGAGATACCTTGGGTCATAGAAAAAAAGAAACAATACCCATGATCTGCAGAAATAATTTTATGAGTTAGTAAGGCAGATGGACAATATCCTATCTATAATGTAGGTTGATTTCTTTCTAGAATCTAGCCCAGCTCGCTTAAGTGGACCATCATCTATTCTACTTCGGCAAAATATTCAACCTGCTTATGATTTGCATCTTGTTGGGCCCAGGTCATCTCATGTATATTATGCCCATCTGCCCATAACAATTTATTTATATATTTTTGAGTGATATGACTGACAACTATGTCGGCCTCTTTTTATTGTGTTTCCTAAGCAGGAAGTGGGATCAGTTTGAGACGAATGAGGCATTGTTTGGAGTGAAAAGTACTTTTAATGAGGAGCTTTACACAACGAAACTTGAGAGAGGTCCTCAAACAAGAGAGTTGGAAAGAGAAGCTTTGAGAATAGCAAGAGAGATTGAGGGAGAGGAAACTCAAGATACTCATTTAGCTGAGGTTACCATTTCTTCTCATGCTTTGATCTTCTCTAATATGAGGGTGTCTGTGGATTGAGCATGAATCAGCCTGGGCCTGGCTTGTTGTAGTGATGTATGGTAAACTAGCCTGCATCTTGGCTTGGGCTGTGCTTCAAGAGAAAATGATTCTGTCCTCGTCTGAGTTTCATACGAGACAAATAAATGTGCCAGATTGATTAGTTCATTTTTTGCCTGATAATCTTACACACGTTCCAGTTCTGATCTAGTCATAGCTGGCTTTTAGATGAGCTTGAGCGGAGTTCGTCATGGTTCAACCTGGCCCATTAGCAAGTTCCATTGCATCTTCTGTTTTGTCAACCTTTTCAATGTGCTTTTTTTTGTTCAACAGGAAAGGGGCATCTTTCATGAAGATTTTGATTTTGACGAGGAGAGCAGATTTTCTTCAGTATTTAGGGGAGTTGATGATGGGAGATATGAAGAAAGTGAGGACATGATGCTGGATGAACACAATACTGAAACCTTTGGAGTTTCATCTGGTTCAGTCATCAACCAGTCCTTTCCGGATAGAGGGAAAAGTAATGATGGAGCTCAAGTATCATCAAGCTGTTCATCAGCGGTAATAACTTGGGCATTCATTTTTCTCTTCCTCTCTCTCTCTCTCTCTCTCTCTCTATATATATATATATATATAAATATATTTATGGGATTTTTCTCAGGTGGATGTGATTAGCCTTATCCAGACAAACAAACCACGCCCTCCATTTTGACTTGAACCTGCAACCTAAATGCAGTCTGCCTTAACCAATGCTGATGGAATTATGGTTCATATTGTGTCATCATGATAAACTGCATAGGGCAAGGGGGGGATGAGCAAAGCTGAAGCTTGAGAATAGTCATGACCAATGAGTCTTCACCTCTGGTTATTCTGTGCATGTCCAGCTATGGCAGAAATCTCCAATCAGCTTTACTGTGTTTCCGAGGATCCGAATCATGTTTTCAGTAAAAAAAAAAAATCAATATAAAAGGGACTGGTCTTTCACCTTAATCTGGGTTTTGAATCAGTCCAGACTGCATGTCTTGAGTTTTGATCTCTTTGGAACTCAATCAAATCGAATTGTAGCTAATTTTGTCCAGGACTTTTTTACAACTTAGATTTGGTAAAAGAAATAAAATAGAAGGGCAACTGGTCATTGGGTCCCCTTATACTGTTTGAACTGCATGACTGGGAGTTCCTTTGGACCTCCTTGAGTAGACAAAAGGCCTACAAGGAGCTTGGCGTGCATTAGACCTCTATGACTCTAAATTTAGGATGCATCCAAACAAACTATTCAATGCAGTGGTTAAGCTTTTTCTGGAGTTGCAAGTTGGTGGTTCTGATAGTGAAAAGTTTCCTTACCTCATAATTGGCATTGTTTCGGTGCAAATCTTAGTGATTTCCCTGTTTGTGTTTGCCATTCAGGAGGGATCATCTTCCCAAACTACTCCTGGCAGGGATGCAGCCTTCTCTGTCTATGGTGATCATGATAGACAAGTGAACTCTGATTGTTCTTCTTTAGCCTTAGATGGAGAAAGCAGGTTTTTAACCTTACTGTTTCTTCTGAATTATATTTGCCTAATGGGCTTTCACTGCACGGATTCTGTCTTATGAAAAGGTCTAATGGGCCATCAATTGTGCACTATGGTTTTAGAACTTGTATTGTGTATGGCTTGCCTGGTCATTGAAACTGTCATGACTTGGTCTGACCATTTTGGAATTGGTGGGTGGGTGTTTTTTCATGGACAGAGTCTTCTCGTTGGGTGCGAGCGCAGGAGGTTTGAGTAGCTTAGCAAAACTTTTTGTATTAATTTATAGTTCATCATCGCTGTGATTGAACTGCCTTTTACTTTCTGCCTTCTTTTGTGGTGGACATGTAAGTTACTTCTTTTATATAATCTCTGATTTAACTTGATATAACTTTCAAATCAACTTTTTAGGACAAAGGAGAGCCAAACTAGAGAGCATAATGAAGGAAAGAGTTGCCTTATAGAAAAGAAAACTGTAAGTTGGGTTTTGGGTATCATGGAACAATTCCTTTAGGGCTTGTTTGGATAAATGAGGAGTGGAGTAAAATAAAGTGGATTTCGCATGTGGAGTGGAGTGAAGAGAAGTAGGTTGAAGTTAAAGTAGACTACTTCACTTCACTCCATTTTGATGCTTATTTTGAAGGGAAGGTTTGGAGTAGAATTCACTTTTACTCAAGGAAATGGAAGTATTTAGAGTTGAAGTGAAATGGAGTACATGTGGCTCACAACATTACTTCATCTATCGGGCCAGACTCATCCAAATAGGGTAGAGTTAAAATTTTAGACTGTTAGGGCCCATTTAACTTCACTCTACTCTATCTTTTACCTATCCAAACAGGCCCTTAAAGTTGTAATGGAGTAATTTTTATCTTTGTGCAAATGCACACATTCTCTGATGGTTCTTGGTTATTCATGCATAGAACCTTCCTTGCAAACACTTATTTACATTTTTCTATACTAAATGTAGGTCTCTGAGGAATCCCAAATTTCGAAGTCTGATTGTGAGTAGCATTCCTTTTTTGGTTTGTTTCACTTCTGATGCTGGGATACCTAGATCTTGTTTACTCTTGTCATCATATTTTCTTGATATCTATAATGACATTAAATGCTGTAAGATTGAAAGCAAATTAAACAATATTCTATTGTATTGGTGGCAGTTTGACATCATATAAAAAAATGTTGAAATCATAATTATATTACCAATGTATAGTTTTTCCTTAGCAATGTAAATGAGTCAAGTTGATAACCAAACTTGATTACTTGATTCACTAGAGCTCAGCTTGAGATTGAGTTGAGGTGAACTTGTCCTCACTTAATATAGCTTGAGCTTAACTTGAGCATGAGCTTGTGTTCGATTGTAAATGAGCTGAACTTGATTTTTGGCTTATGATCAACTTGTCTTCTTGCGTAGCTTGGATCCGCGATCGAAAAAATAGATCAATCTCCCGAGGGATTGATCTAGTCCAATGATGGATTCAGCCACGAGGGCACAATCCTTTTTTTTTTTTTTTTTTTAATGGTTACTTTGATTAATAAAAGTAAACAATACAAGAGATGAGTTTTGACAAGCTTAAGACATGAGAGCAGGAAAACAAAAGAAAATCAAGAACCCAAAAACCAACCGAGGCACTGCTTAAGAAAAGGCCAGCTCTTTCCATTGATACACTATTTTATCTGTGGAGCAAGGATGAAAATAGCGGTCGCCAGATGCCAAAACGCTACGTAGCGGTGTAGCAGTGCGATTTGAAAAAATTGTCAAAAAAATTTGAAAAAATTGTAGAAAATATAGAATATTGGAAAATGAGAGAAAATATATATATATTTTTTTTTGCAAAAGTAAATAAGATAAGGAGGCGTAGCGGTCTCCTCATTTTATGAGGTCCTGTATCGCTATATAAATAGAAAGTAATAGTCATGATAATTTTTTTCACATGAATTCATGTTGTTTAGTTATGCTAACTTAGAAACTAATGAAAGGCTCATTAAAAAAGAAAATTTCATGAAGTCAAGACTTAAGACTTAAGAATACCTAGAGAAAAGAATACCTCTACCAAATGGGGTGTCTAATAGGATGTACCTAGAGAAGAACCCTTGAGAACTCTCTATATTGACTGTAATTCGGCGAGATCATGTGTTTTTTGGTGTTCTCTTAAACATAAAAGGGCGGAAGAGTTGCATAGAAATGTTATTTGGAGAGAAGAAAAAAGAAATAAGTCTTATTATGCATTTTTAAGTCTTTTTGGAAAGTATGAATTTGTCTTACTCCGTAGCGGCCGCTATGGATGTGAGAGGCGCTAAATGCCTTTTAGACCGTTATGCTCGATATAGCAGCCACTATTTTGATCCATGCTGTGGAGTACCTGTCTTACGGCCGCTATTTTAATCAATGCCTTGGAGTACCCTCTAAAAGACGGGTTGATGGACACCCAGAGAGCCACTAAAATCTTGGTTTTCTCCACCAAACTACTTTCGCTGGGTGCTATTCATTTAAAACATCTTGAGTTCCTTTCCTTCCATATCGTCCAGATCACCACCAGAAATGTCAACCTCCACATCTCCTTGCCTCTAAGATCCCCGAATGGAGCCTTCCAAGCCTAGAAAAGCTCGAGGGGATAATCAGGGAGGACCCAACAACATTCAAGCCAACCTACCATTGTCATCCAAATAGATTGAGCTGTTTTGCAATTCTGCATGAGATGGTCCATGGATTCCTTGTACCTCAAACACCTAGGGCAGCCATTTACTATAGTCATCCCTCTCCTTCTTAAGATATCCATAGTAGGAATTCTTTTCCGGAATGCCAGCCACCTGAAGACGATCACCCTTGGGGGAGCCTTCAGCTTTCATATGTTGTACACTAGACTCCTCTTCCTCGGATTGTTAAGAATAGTCTTGAAGAAAGGGGAAACTGAAAAAGTCCCATCTTTTGAGGCTTCCCACACCCTGGCATCTTCCCCACTATCTGGGATGTTTATATCATTTAGGAAGTTTAGGAGTGATATAAATTGGGATTCTTCATAGTCCTTCAGGATCCTTCTAAAAGTAGGACACCAAACCACTGCCCTCCAATTCTATTCATACAAGAATTGACCTTTGCTTCCTTATCCTTTGCACACCTAAACAGATTAGGGCATTGAGTACTCACAGTCCTTTCTCCAGCCCACCGATCTTTCCAAAAGATGATCCTCTCACCTGATCCTATTTGGTAACTAATGTTCTCCATGAAGAACTTCTTTACCGAGAGGATTTGTTTCCAAATTATAGATGAGTTCATTGTGGCTTTTTGGTACTATTTTCATACCATAAGAATCCTCTCTGCAACCTTTCCAATCTCTTCATAACGTAGGCTGGAGTCTGGACATTTAAAAATGGAGAAGTAATAGACTGGTAGATTCGATAACACTAATTTGATTAGGATGACCCTTCCTTCGATAGACAAATATTTTGCTTTCCATGTAGACAACTTCCTTTCAACCCTTTCTACTACCGGGTTCCACAATGATTTAGTTACCTGCCCCAAGCACAAAGGCACGTCGAAATACGTAGCTGGCAGCTTCTCAACCTTACACCCCAATATTTTTGAATATTTAAGAAGCATTGGTTGCTCAGTTCTTAGCCCAATGACCTCACTCTGGAAGAAGTTAACTTTTAGACCTGATACCACTTCAAAACATAGGATAGTGGCTTTGACATTTTTCACCTGGTTTTCTTTAGCTCCACAAAATATGAGAGTATCATCTGTAAACTGCAAGTGGTTGATTGCAGGGGTATTTCTTGCCACTTTAAAGCCTTCAAACAAACCTGCGCTCACTGCCTCTTTAATCATTCTACCCAGCGCTTCAGCCACTATTAGAAAGAGAAAAGGGGTGAGAGGATCCCCTTGTCTTACCCCTCTTCTAGCCACAATCACAACCACGGAACAATCCATAAACTGAAGAAACTCAGAAATCTTGATTAACTTGTGATGCAATCGTAGGGTTAGGATGCACGTGCAGGAGCACAATTAGAGTTCCGATAGAAACAATCACTTGAAGAAGACAACTCTCCACAATAAACCCACGCAGGGAAATTTTATTAACTAAAAAATCACTGAGATTATTAATCTCTACAGTGCCATATTTATAATAAAAGAGTCTTAAGGACTATGAAAGTAATCCTAATTAAACTAGCAAACAAAATAAGAATCCTACCTAAGTTAGAAACTAATCCTAATTACAATCTTTGCGAAACTTAAACTAATACTAATTAAAACTCAGAGAATTTCATGGGTCCCACATGTAGCCCACGAGTCTTGTTACAAGGCTATGATATTGCTGCTGCATCATTCTCCCCGGGTTGGAAAAAAGAGTTCAACCTCGAACTCGGCTCTTCTTCTTGATGTTGCTTTTGTAGATAGTGTGCACGTGAAGCGCTTCCTTGGTGAGACGAAAACTTAACCCTTTCTTTGGTAGTGCCGGCTTTATAGGATGGAGTGTGACTTGCTTGTTACCATGCATGAATGTGTAGGTATTGTTGCGCATGCCATTAATTCCATTCTTGCTATACATCCACGGGTGACCCAATAAGATATCACAGCTATTTATGGGTACCACATTACACCAAACTGTATATGTATAATCTGCACCAATGAAAAAGGTAATTGGACATGCATATCGGACTTGCACTTCATCGCTTGTCATTAACCATCTAGCAAAATAAGGACGATGATGCTTCTGAACTTTCAGTTTGAAGTGATCCACAAAAGCTTGGGAGATAATATTCTGACAACTGCCTCCATCAATGACTACCATGCATTCTTGACCATTGACTGTTCTTTTGAGCGGAAAATATTTTTTTGCAGCCATTTTTTTGCAGTAGTCGATGTAGTTTCTTGGATGACCATGAGAGAATCAAAACCCTCTTCAGGCATAATATCCTCCACCTCCTTTGTATCATTTTCTTTGGGATCATCGGGAGTATCTTTCACATCACTTTAAGTTTCAATGAGGTGGATACTTTTTGGACATTCTACTGCACAATGCCCTTGTTGTTTACAATTAAAGCACTTGGTTTAGAACCTGCAATTGAGGAATTTTTCTGCATAACCCATTTAACTGCATTAAATTTTTGGGTTTGATGATTTGCAATTCCCTCAGCTTTGATAGCATGATGAATAATCTCATCAACTTTATCAAAATGCATGAATGCGAGAATATCTTAAATGTCAAGTGTAACTTCATTAAAGAATCTGTTAACTAATATCTCATCATCTTCATTCAAACCACAATGGGCTTGCATGGTCATAAACTCCTCAAAATACTCAACAACTGTCTTAGATCTTTGTTTCAAGTATTGAAAACGTGAACACAGATCTTTGGAGTAATTGATAGGCATGAATTTTTGCTTCAACAAATTTTTCATTTCAGCCCACGTGTTAACAGGGTCAATTTGTTGGTATCTTCTCTTTTGCAACTCGGCCTACCATATTGCAACATAATTGTGAAATCGATTTGCCACCAGTGTAATTTTATGACCGTCTGTCATTGGTTTACGTGCAAAAATATTTTTAACGCACACTAACCAATCCATGAATTCATCTGGCTTCCATTTCCCATCATATTTGGAAATCACAAGTTTAATACCCAAATCTCGATCAACATTTACTGCATGTGGATCTCTTTGATTCTGAACATGTCCTCCATCATCCCGATGATTATCTTCACGCCGATTAGTTTCCAAATTGGTTAATCGTGTTTCAATCCTTATAAAAGTCTCTTGCATTTGAACCATCATTACCGATAATTGCGCAATGGTTCCCCTCAAATCATCATCATTATGAGAGGAAGACTCCGCGTCAACCTGCTTCTTGGGAGGCATCTTTGTTTAATGCAAATTTAAAAATTCTGATTGACTTGCTGTGTAGATTTGCTCTTCATGATCACGCTGGCGAAAGCGAATCTGAAATTGGACGGTGGATGAGCCCGATATCGTCAGAAAAAATCTCAACCATTGATCTTGGTCAAGGTTCTGAATGGTTGATCGGACGCTGAGATGCAGTGATGATGTCAGCCTTAATGTTGTTGATGGTAGCACTACAGTTGTCCTGGTTGTTTTATTGCAGATGGGCTTGAAAATCAGACTTGGCCCAAATTCAAGTGGCCCAAAGTCAAGTTGAGAACACACTTACGAAGAAGCACACGTGTGAAACACCTTCCTCTCTGCTTCGATCTGAGCGCTCGAAAGAAGAAAACAAAGGGGTTGAAAGTTGAAACAATGATGAACCAAATAGAGCAACGATGTGCTTCGATCTGTTTTATTTCCCTGTTGCGCCAACGAAGGAGAACATAGAGCAGGCTCTAGCTCTGGCAATGGCGTTGGAGGTGGTGCTTCCGCGATGAGGGAGGTGTGTGATGACCATGGCGATGAAGGCGGCTTTGCGAAGCGACCACAGCGATGGCATGAGATGGGCAATGGCGTCGTCTTTGATGAAAGATACTTCTCTTGCCTTTTCTCTCTGCTGCGTCTTCTCCCTCTCCTTCTTCCTTTCCTCCTCCTTCTTCTTTCTTTTTGGGGGAGAGGCGATTGGAAGGTGGGTCTGCTGGAGGTTGTGCGACGGGTCTGGGGTGCGACGATGGGTATGGGTAAGGACGCTGGGTTTTCGGGGGTAGGGATGTTTAAAAAAGGGATGGGTTTTGGTGTTTCGTTGGGTTGGGTGGTTCGACAAGGAGGGGTAATGACTAATGATGGTAACGGGATAGGTGGATAGGGGTAATCACGCCGACGATGGAGGGATCGTTCGGCTCTGATACCAATTGATGCAATACTAGGGTTAGGATGCACGTGCTGGAGCACAATTAGAGTTCTGATAGGAACAATCACTCGAAGAAGACAACTCTCCATGATAAACCCAAGCAGGGAAATTTTATTGACTGAAAAATCATTGAGATTATTAATCTATGCCATATTTATAATAAAAGAATCTTAAGAACTAGGAAAGTAATCCTAATTAAACTAGGAAACAAAATCAGAAGTTAGAAACTAATCCTAATTACAATATTGCTAAACTTAAACTAATGCTCATTAAAACTCAGAGAATTGATGGGTCCCACATGTGGCCCACGAGTCTTATTACAAGGCCGTGATATTGCTGCTGCATCAACTTGGAATAAGCATGTCCCAATACAATGAAGGGCTCCTCTATATATAGTGTAGTAAGAATTCTAAAATAGAAAGCTACCAATTCTAATCAAATAATGAAATTAGAAACAATTCCATAATTAAAATAGACTTAGGAAAAAATTAGCATGCCACAGTAGCTTCTCAGCCAATTGGGCTTGTGGACTGAACCTAAAGGATTGGGTTGGATGGCTGGGTCCATCATGTGGGCCCAGGGGCTCTTTTGGGCTTCCATCACTTCTTTGTACATAAGTTTTGTGTATATTAACAACCCGTGCTTAGGCTTTAATTGGGGCTCGGGCTCGTGTAATGTTATAGTTTAATTTAGCGGAGCTCAAACTTGAGCTCGAACGAAGCCTTTGAATCGAGTTGAGCTTGAGCCGAGTCGAGTGGAACATGCCCTAACTTTAGCTTGGTTTGCAGTCCAATGGAGCTGAGCTTGAACTTGCCACAAAGCCAACTCGAGCTTGCTCAATTCTTTGACAACACCCCATTTACCCTAGGCATGGAACAATCTGGCATGTGGGGTCCACTTGATCCACTCTGTGATCAACCTAAGCCCCTTCCACTCATTTGAAGTGGTACACTTAAATTTGACATTCATTTGTGTCTTGTAGTCCCTTGAGTGGATCATGCAAATATAAAATTTATATGTAATTGTATATTATATATGGGAGGTGCTCTAGTGAGAGACACTCTCACCAAGTTGGTGAGAGATGGGTGGGGGCCCTCACATTTAAGTTGGGGGTCCTTGCATTTAAGTTAGTGAGAGTGGATATGGAAGTGAGGCCCCCCACCCATCTCTCATAAACTTGGTGAGAGTGTCTCTCATAGGAGCACCTCCCATTATATATATATTAATATATAATATATATGTTAGGCCAATAATATGATAGTAAAAATATAATATTTCTATGTAATTGATTTAAAAAAATAAATTTATATGAAATTATATATTATATACGTATACTATGCTCAGGTTGTGCTTGGCAATTTGGTTTTCATCTAGGCTCAAAATTGGCCAAATCCACATGCAATTCGAGTTTGATTTGGGCTAGGTTGATACCTAGTTTGGTCCACTTGAACTGCGCCCTTAGAGTTGCCTCTTGGAAGTCAGTGAAAGTAGAAAAATGATCGAACACACATTATTCATTCAAAACAATGAGATTTAATAAGTCTGATGGTGTTGAGATACATCCAACATTACAGGATTGTTGTGATATTGGAACTCAATTATTATGTTTTAAGCTAGAGGCTTTTTAGATGATTTTGACCACTTGATTTGATTTTGACCGTAACTGAAATATAACTTCTCAATCCTTATAACTACTACCCACTTCTTATAACTACCCATGAACTTTTTTGTTTTTCTTCTTTTAATTTCTGCAAAATTACCTTTTTGCTCACATCTTCTATTCTATTTCCACATTACTTTTTTTTTACCTCACTTCTCATATTCCCTTTGTACTCTCCCTACTTTCAATTCTGAAAATAGGTACAGTCATATATTTATTTTCTTTCTAAAAATTCATTGCTATGCATGAATATTTTATTTGCATAGCATGGGTGAATATTTAAATTTATGGATGTACCTGTACTCAGCACGGGTAATTGTGCCAGTGCAACATAATCCCAAGGAAGTGGATTTGATGTGTTTGGCAAGCCATACTTATTGTATATAAGAAATTAAAAAATTGTTGACACAGCTATATTGGTAGAGGGATCTGCCCCAATGTTGTCTCCTTCAAGCTATAATATAATTACTCAAGGGTTCTACCCGAAGAGGAGAACCTCAGCATATTTTTGAAGTAGGATGATTGAATGCATGAAAGGTCCTTAAATAGGCATCTTTGACATCCAAAGAGAGAATTTTTCTTTGTACACATGGATTTTCATCCATTAAAACATAACATTTATTAAATCTAGAACTAATAAAGTAGGAAATTTAAATCAAAGGGAGATGCTTAAGAAGATGGTTGTCTCAATAGATATATCAAAGGTTACATTGATTTATTGTCTTTTTCAGCCCTGTTGACTGCTAGATACAGCTGGACTGGGTCTATTAGGCTAGCTGTGGGCCTGGATTGGGCTTGGCCCATGATACTTGGGTTGCATTAGTTCTCCCTAGCTTGGAGAGAACTCGTTGTCGAGTTCCATTGATTCCCTCATGGGCCGAAGACCCATCATACTAACTTTTGATTTTCTTGCCGATCTTCATTTTCTTTGTTTGAAACTTGATCTCTTCCTCTGAATAGAAGTAGATTGGTGGCATCACTACTTCTGATGGTCAGATTCTGCTTGGATATGTGATTGGATCAATAGATGTTCCAAATAGAATTTGTATTACTATGTCACAAAAACCTTGACTATCTATTGTTCATCCCAAAGATGGAGTCAACATGGGAAGACTTCAATGGCTAGATCTTGTGAAACCACTCGAACAATTGATTTATCTTTCAATGATCCATATGAAGTTTCTGAAGTTGTTGATTCTATCAGATCTACTCGATAATCAGGCTTGTTGCTCACTAGATCCGAGTCTTCAATATCCTCTTTCTCCTTTAGCGTCTTGTATCTTCTGATTATCCTTGTCCACAAAAAGAAATTTGTTCCCTTTGTCTTCTTCGAGTTCTTCCAAAGTATGATCCATCTTAGTGGCTTTAGATGTTGTTTCTTTTGATTTTGTCATGGGATATCGTTTCCCATCTTTCTTTTCTATCACAATTGAAGTCTCCTACCATGGTTTGCCACCAATTTGATGCAGTTGGATTTGTGGAAGGATCAGCTTAACGTAGGACCTTCAAGCTAATATTATTACGCAAAGGTTCTATACCCAAGGAGGAGAAATTCTGAATATTATTGAAGTTGAATGATTGAAGACATGAGAGGTCCTTAAATAGGCCTCTTTGATATCCAAATAGAATTTTTCTTTGCGGACATAGATTCCCTTTTCTTAAAGTATGACATTAATCAAATTTAGAGTTAAGACTCTAATAAAATAGAAAAACTTAATGAAAGGACACATTGTTCTATTGCCTTGCTAAGCCCTGTTGTCAGCTGGACACAGCTGGACTGGGCTTGTTAAGCCGGCTGTGGGTTTGGAATTGGGCCTAATGGATCGGGGGCTGGCCCTGGAGTCTTTGGCTGCATCAGTTTTTTTAATAAATAAAAAATATAAATAACCCCATTGAGAAAACAGACATATTAACCCATTAATAAAGAAAGCACTTCCTTCCCTTTGCCCCTACTCTATTCATTGAGTCTACCACTCCACTAGCTTGTTGAGGAATATGATTGCTGTGTCTCTCCTTTGTGTTGCCTTTGACCTCCTAGACACAACATAGAACAAGTGCCAATGCTTTAATGTTTCTCCTCTTGCCCAAGCAATAACAGTCTTCAAATCTTCTTCTGCTAATGCTGTCCCATGAAGCATGGAGCAAACTTTGAGAAGCCTTCTTTGATGGCTAAGATTTTTGCTTTATGAGTGGCACAGCCTGCATCTGCGATGGAGACGATAGATCAATCTCCCGAAGGATTGGTCGAATACAATAATGGATTCAGCCACTAGGGCACCCTCACACGGGGAGAAAACACCATAAGAGATAAATCTCAAACAAAAGTTTTAATTGATAAAAAAATAAGCACTACATTACAAGGAGGCCTAACATCCTTACATGGAGGAGTTGGCTTGATCCCTAAGACAATATTTCATAATATCTGAATAATGCTTAAAATAGGAAACATACTAATATTAATTCTAAACAAATCAAACTACTTAATTATATTTCCTAACTAAGTGGATGTCCCATTAGGCCTATAAAGTGGACCAAATGGGTTGGCCAACCTATTGTCTGGCCTGCATCAATTCTCCATTGTTTGAAAAAACTCGACTTTGGCGAGTTGACAGCTTGATAATATAGGAGAGAATCTGACCTCAAGTTCGGAAAATGTCTAGAGTCGAAAATCAAATGCATAAACTTCTGGTTTTTCTTGTGATCTTCATTCTCTCGACATGAATTGGAAGTTTGACGCAATCTTTCCTAAATCTAAAAGTAGATCGGAAGTATCGTTTCTTCTGATCTATGCATTGAGCTTGAATGTGTGATTTGACCATTAGAAGCTTTAGTTGTTTCCTTCGAACCAACAAATCATGAACATTGACTATCCATTGTTTATCGCCGAAAATGAAGTTAATGTGAGGGATTTTAACAACTTGATCTTCTTGTGAAACTACTGGAACAATTGACTTGATTTCTTGTGACCCAATTGGATTTTTTGGGAGTGGCATGACAATTGGATCCACCAGATGTTCAATATTCTTACTAACTTGATCAGAATCTTAAATGTATGCTTGTCTTTGCTCTTCCTCAATCTTTTATCAATATTGTCTGTACCCACAAAACCAACTTTGCCATAAAATTGCTCTTCGATGGCATCCTTGATGTCTTCTGGCTTCAC
Source organism: Umbellularia californica (assembly GCA_028538565.1). Lineage (NCBI taxonomy): Eukaryota > Viridiplantae > Streptophyta > Magnoliopsida > Laurales > Lauraceae > Umbellularia > Umbellularia californica. The sequence goes on along the minus strand of JAPQWN010000011.1, from coordinate 2,268,989 downwards.
TTGTGGCGCAATCATTACTTTCGTTTCAACTGTTTGCTCTTTTTGTGACTTTTCTGTGGAAGGTGATGATGTAGACGAAGACGGGGTTGTCGATGTCATTGGAATGGGCATAACCCTTTTTCCATTCCACAAAAGGGTATACGTGTTCGCCTCTCTATAATAGTGCACTTTTCGATCAAAAAGCCATGGATGTCCAAAAATAATATGAGCAATATGCATATGGATCACATCACACCAAATGTTGTCCTTATAATGGCCTATCTTGAATGATTCCAAACGTCTACGAGTCACAGGGATGACATGACCATTAGACCATGTGAGTTGGTAGGGCTTAAGAAGCTTTTCAGTTGGCCAATGAAGTTTGTCGATGACCTCTTACACGACAAAATTTATTGTGCTACTATTGTCAATAATCAAATTAGCAGATTTGTCTTCGACTGCTACCTACGTGTGGAATTTCTTAGCCCGTCTCCATTCTTCTTCTTCCTTTTCACTTGTATTGAGGAGTTTGCGAATGACAAGAGTGGGATTATCTTCTCTTGCAAAAAGTCTTTCCACAATATGGGCTCTTTGTCGACATTGTTGCATGCGAGACCTTCTAAGCATACGCTCAACTCGGATGGTTTCTAAGTATGCCTTTTGACTTGTTTTGCAATAATTCATATTTTCCAAGATGGTTGGTCTCAAACCTCGGATATAACGAGCTAAATCATGTATCTCATCTTCCTCTGGTTTGCATATGTCATGCAACTCTCGAAATTGGCGGGTATATTCATCAACCGTCAGATCTTCTTGCTTCAAATTAAGAAATTGCTCAAAGTAGGACTCATTATCAAAATACCAATCCCTATATGTCAGTTTATACCAAATTCTTTGAATTTCAATTGAGTTCCCAAATATTTTCATGATGATTTCGATACAAGGATGTCAAAATTTAACTGCCTTTGAAGACTGGATTAACCGGTAGTGCGGATCTTGAGAAGTGGATCACACTGGTGAAGACAGATCGATGGTCGGATTGTAGATGGCTCCAGTATCAACAAATTCAATCTGGACCATCCAATCTGATGCACTTGCCTTTTACTTTTTTTTTTTTCCTGTTGTAACGGGTCCGACTTAAAACTCAGGCCCAAGTTAGAAACTGGGCTCGGTTTTGACTGGAGTAGCACGTGTGAAGAGATGCCCTTACCCTTGGTTCTGCCTTGGGTTTTGTGCAGAGAAGAAAATAAAGAGGGTTGAGCCTCTTACTAGTTTCGACTTAGAGAAAAGAGAGGAGTGCTGGGCGATGGAGGCAGGGACCTGCGATGGTGATGAAGCAGAGGTGATGGCTGCTTGCTTGCTGCTGATGTGCGCTGTCGCTGCTGTCTGTAGGCAGGCATTGGTGCTAGGTACTCTTCTCGAACTCAGCCTCCTTCTCTTCTCTCTTCTTCTCTCTGCTCTCTTCCTTTTTTTTTTTTTTCCTGGGGATGCTTGAACAGAGGTAAAGGGGGTAGGGTTTCGCTTGGGCGAGGGGGAAGGCTGAGGTGGTTTTCGGGAGATGGGGTGGAGAGAGGATCGACGGAAGTGGGTTCTAGGTGGTCAAAGGCTATGGCAGAGGTGAGGACAGATTTGGGTTTGGGTTTGGTTGGGCTTAGGAGATGGGATTTGGTGGCCGGAGTTGGTGGGTTGAGGTTGGGGAAGGTGGTTTTTGGTGGAACAATTTGGGCTGCTATGGTGTCGTTGGAGGAGGGGTTCCTTGGCTTTTTTTTTTTTTTTTTTTTTTTTGTGCTGGGGGTAGATGATGATGTGGCTAGGGTTTTGGGTGGAGGTAGCAGAGGATTGCGGGGTTGGTTCTTACGATAGAGAGAGGCGTGCTGGTGATGATGAGAATGGGATGAAATCAGTGGAATGGTGAACAGAGGTGGATGGAAGATAGCTGGTGGGGTTCTGCAGGGGTTCTGGGAGAGATGATTGAGATTACGGTGATGATGTGGGATGGAGAAAAGTGACGAGAGGGAATTTCCTGGAAGGACGAATGTCTCCCCGGCGACTGGAATTCGGCTCCGATACAAATTGCTGCAATCCGGTTCCGCGATCGAGACAATAGATCAATCTCCCGAAGGATTGATTGAATCCAAGAATGGATTCAACCACTAGGGCCACCCTCACACGGGGAGAAAACACCGTAAGAGATAAATCTCAAACAAAACTTTTAATTAATAAAAAATAAGCACTACATTACAATGAGGCCTAACATCCTTATATAGAGGAGTTGGCTTGATCCTTAAGCAACAATATTTCCTAATATCTAAAATAATGCCTAAAATAAGAAACATACTAAAATTAATCCTAAACAGATCAAACTACTTAATTATATTTCCTAACTAAATGGATGTCCCATTAGGCCTATGGACTGGACCCAATGGGTTGGCCTACCTATTGTCTGACATGCATCAATGTGGATCCTAAATCCCAGTCGGCTTGGAGAATGTTATGGTGCCTTGAAATCCTAAGGTCCCTAGTTGCATTTAGAGCAACCATCTACCAAAAGCTTATAACCTCCTTGATTTAAGCAAGATAACCTTTGCAACAAAATTCAGGTTCTTGCACAATGACCTCCTGCAAGAAGCAAAGCTTCATTGGGAGAAGATCCTGAACAAGTCATTCCAATAACCTTATTTTATTTCAATGTAAAAGACTTCTTGATAAAGTTTCAACAATTAAGAAAACCATAATTAAAACTAAAGCAAACCCTACATCTAACAAATCTTAAAATTATAAATGAAATCTCAAACCTCAAAATAAATAAATTATTCTACTTGGACTAGTACAGCAACAATTTTTTTGGGGAATAAACTCATTCTTCGCATGTGAGTCCATTTGGAAGCTTGGACTTTTGGATTGCAAACTGCATCGTTTTCCTTGTCTCGGATTGCAAAGTGCTTGATTCTCCTCTTAAAATAGCATTCATCCTTGTATTCATCTGTCGCACTGAAGGATCAATGTCTTGTATGATTGTTGATGAACTTGTTAGATGGTTCAATCCTTCAGATGTATCAATGTAATGTTGTTAAGATACTCCAAATTTTTTTTTTCTTGTGTTTTTTGGCAGCAATGATGGCATAATGTTACTCTAGCCTTTGATGCATAGTCCTAATTTTGTTAAGATACTCCTTTTTTTTTTTGTGTGTATGTGTGTGTGTTTTTGGGCGGCAATGATGGCATAAGGTTACTTTGGCCTTTGATGCATAGTCCAGTGGAGAGTCCTACTGCAGCAATCTCGAGCCAGACACTGAAATCATCATGGGACACACCGTTCCCTGTTCAATAAAAATGCATATGTTGAGATCCTATACTTTGAAGATCCGTTTGATCAATTTTAGCCACGCATTCTCACCTTCAGTTCATCAATGATCTCATCATGCAACATTGGATTAATGTGCATTGTCTGGATGGACTAGAGTTCTATGAAGTTTCTGATGGGGACATCAACCCTAATCTTCCCAATCCTTACAAGGTCTACCAACGAAGAAGGTGTAGAGTTGCTGATCAAGTTGCGTTATGGATGGACGATGTGTATTTGGACTTCGATCGCCAAGAATATGTAAATCCACCGTTTGATTACCACCACGAGGGTATCCGAAGGCTGGACCTCATTGGTTCTCGTCCTTGAGGAAACGAGGACCCCATGTGTGCAATCATCTTGAAGGCCCCACACTGCGAAGTGCCACATGGGAGGAACAGAGCCTTAAGAAGGAACACATCCTCTAATGAAGGAACAAAGGAGAAATAGCCCACAATTTGAAGAAAAGGAAGCTCCAACCAAATTCCAGAGAGCCCGTCCGTTCGAATGGAGCCTTACGCAGAACCTAAGCCAAATTTTAGATAGCCCGTCAGTTTGAATGGATGGAAGCTCCGTTCGAACGGAGCCTTACGCAGAATCTAAGCCAAATTTCAGAGAGCCCGTCAGTTCGAATGGATGGATGTTCCGTTCGAACGGAGCCTTGTGCGGAACCCCACACACACGGACTCCCATGCTTATGAGATCTTTTGTAACACCATTTCCATTCAATCAACCATTTCCGTTTCTTTTTATTTACTTATTTGCTTATCTGATGATGTCATCGTTTTTATGGGTTTTTTTTTTTTTTTTTCAAGACTTGTTTGTCTTCATTGTAAGGGATGCCATGTTATTTTATGAAAAGGAATGAACTTTCTTGAGTTCTCTTGGGTTTTTACCACCTTGCTCATGAGATCTTTTGTAACACCTCCGGATCGGAGTTTGGTGAGAGCCCAATAAGGTATCATCTTCTCTTTCTCTTATCTCTTTTCCTAAGAGCTTTCTTCCCCACACAAACCCTAGATTTCCATACCTTAGATCTATATCATACCTACCGTCAAATAACCCCCAAGACATTAGATCTAGACCACCGACTACTAGATCTCATCATTCAACCCCATTGAATCCAACTTTTGCTCAGATCCTCACAAGTGAACACGTGATCTACGTGTGTGACCATTCCCTAAGCACTTGGAAGTTCTATCTTCCATTAAGATCCAAACCTCTCTCTCATTAGAGGAGCTGTTGCTGCAAGATTTGCAATACTGCCTTGGATCTATCGCAAATTTTCCCACTTGATTTCAGTGTTAACTAATGTGAATGACGTGTGCATATTTTCAGCTTTAATTATTAATTCTCGATTTGATCTCATCATGGCACATTAGGTTAGATTCCATTTGTTATGCATCAGTTTCTACAAGTACATTGTCCAACAAAAGTTTCCAAACATGGTTTTTAACTTTTTATAACAAGAATTGTAGGAGTTAACTTACTGTCCTCCATTGTCGATGTGTAGTTGAATTCGAGGACAAATTCATGCTTCCCAAGAGGAAGCCTGCCATGAAGGTCCAACCCTAATGATTGGGCCCAGTTTGTCTAGTCCCAACATGCCCAACTTATTTTTACTTTTATGTTCCAAGCTGAATGTTTAATGTCACAATCTTTGTTGAATTGTGGAAAACTTGCACAATTTGGCATTTTTCTTATCTGTTGCTTAAGATTTAAGTCACATTGTTCTAAATGTTGTATTATTATTCTCTCTCATGTTCTTGGAATTATAATCGATCTTACATTTGCAAGGATCTTGTTTGGCTGCTGACTTGTGAAATGCGAATGCTTGATTCAGATATGCAATCATTACAGAACACAAAGAAAGCTATCTCTGATAAAGGAAGATTATCTCACACTGCCACTGCATATGCTCCATCTTCTTCTATGCTCACAAAATGTCAAGAATCCTCGGGCTCTGCACGTGAATCTTCAGAGATTGCAGGGTCTGTCAAAGATTCTAACCAACCTGTAAATGCTCGTGTTCGGCCCGGAAGTTCTACCTCATCCACTTCTGAGGGCGTGGGTGCTGCATCAGTTTCAAGTGCTCCTGGTTTGTCGCCTAGTTCATCAATGGGATCATTATCGTCAGAGAAATCAAGCCTGAATCCTTATGCTAAGGTGAAGCTGATTTTCGGTATATTAATTAGGCACAGAGCATTGGTCTCGAAGACCACTGATTCAACTCTTGGTCTGTGGGAATATATCAGTGACGAGAATTATTCAGGAGGTAGATTTCCAGATGGATTGATCATGGGTTGTGCTCTTTTTCCTTAAAACTGATCTTAATCTTCTGATAAATGGCTAGTAAAAATATAGAATTATCTATGGTTTCAAGTGTTGTTTTTTTTGGTGAATGGTGATGATTGGTTTTTAGAGAAAGAGATGACTGTACATAGCCTATACTTGCTGGGACCTACTTCTTGAATGTTCTGAATGCTGGTATGCATGGTCCACCATGGAACCACGAGTTGAATTTGTGACTAGCTGACACTGAACCTTTGCATTTCGGCAAGTTTTTCTCTTCAATATGTTATACGGTATTCTTGCCTTCTTGGTATTAGTTTCTGGTGGTTTGTTTTTATTTTTATTTTTATTTGTGACTGATGAATATGTCAATGTTTGTCTTCATTATTTCTGTAAATTTGTTTTGATCCAGGAGTTTAAGCTCAACCCGAACGCAAAGAGTTTCACACCATCTTTGGCTCCCTTAAGGCCGCCTCCACCAGTGTCTGAGGCTTCCCTGTATTTTCCAACCAATGCATCTGCCGTTCAACATATGCATGGCCTATCAGTTGGAATTGGGGTGAGCTGTTTATGCAATTTATGGATATATGCGGTTTCTGTTTTTCAGACTAGTTTTTTCCTGCTCCAATCCATTCTTTTGCTTCAAACTATCTTAAGAGGAAAGTGGGTATTCCTCTTTGTATTTTTTTATTTTTGGTCAATCACAATCATTTTCCTCCTTTTTCTTATTTTTATATTTTTGAATGCTTAAATATTGCTTGCTTTTTACGAAATGCCTAGTACTGTTCCTGCCAGATACTATAGGGACTAAGAATTATCCAAAGGTGCAGAACTCTTTATAAAGGACTCGTGCATATGGGCCCTACCTAGGCCACTTATGGTTGATCCAACAACCTCGCAGTCACTAACCCTGCCCAGTGCATTCTTGGCGCTTACCTAATTGTTACTCACCCTTGATTTATGGCCTTAAAGACCAAAGTTCATCTAGTTTGAACCCTTAAATAAAGTGAACCCCCCCTCCCCGTAAGACGCATCTGACTGTCCTTCCCCATTGGGTTGATTCTCCAAAAAAGTTGCACTTTATTTAAGGGTTAAAGCTGTTAAAACTTGGAGGCCTTGAATCAAGGTCAGGATGATTTGTTGATGATTATATTCGGTCCACCTTAGTACACAGATTTTTCTACCATTCCTCCCATGATTAACATTGCATCTAGTTGGGCAATTTAGCTTAAGAGAGCTTGGCCCCTTAGGATAATTTCTTTATTGTGGGTGCTTGTAAGATGCAGTTTCAGCTTATCTCCTTGTATTTTTTCATCATCGTCATTATCATCAATGTCGGTAATCTCCCTTTTTCGTATAAACGAATCCCAATTCCAGAAAAGAAAGGTGTTGGAAAGAGGATTATCTTGGCCTTCCATTGGGCTCCAAAGGGCGGGGCAAAAGCTGCTTGGGATCCAGTGGTGGCAAGATTCAAGCAGCAGCTGTCAAATTGGAAGAGAGGCAATATTTAACATTTTGAAGATTGGGTTGCACTGATTAAAGCTACGTTAGTGAATCTCCGGGTCTAGATGTCTAATTAAGCTAGCAGTGTATGGTTAAGAAGTTCAATAGAACTAAATGGGATTTTCTGTGGGACCGTATGGAGGAGAAAAACAAAATTCATTTAGTGATGCCGACTGATGAAACCAAAGATAGAAGGTGATTGAAGATAGGATGGATGGAAAGAAAATGCATTTAGTAAGTAGAGTGACTGATGAGACCAAAGGGGGAAGGTGATTGCGGATTGGAATGTTGTGTCAGTGGTGGAGGTTTGTGGAGGAAAGGTATAGTGACACATGGGGATGGGAAAAGGCGTCTTGTGTATTTTATTATTATTATTATTATTATTGTTATTATTATTATTATTCACCACTACCACTGCTACTTCTGGGATATTTCCTCTGTGTGCATGCGGGTGGGTTGGGTGGGTGGTGTACTGGGATATTTCCTGTTTAGGTTCATCCTCGGGCTGTTTGTCATTATGAGAAGCCGAAAAAAAAGAAAAAGTTCCAGTTCAGAAGTCTATTGCTGTCCAGCCAGTGTGTCCATTGAGTCTTCCGAAATTTTGTTGTGTCAACTTGGCCAAGTTGAGCAAAGTCTTACAAACTTCTAAAGCTATGGATCTTGTTTGAATAAAGGATGGGCTGGAGCAGGAATGCAGTAATTATACAGACTTTACTGCAGCTAAGGATGAGTTAAGTATTGTGTACAATGTGATGACCATTCTAAAAGTTGACATGTGGCATGCTGAGATGAGGTGAGATTGTACATTTAACGTATCAACCATCCAATATAACATGATGTAATGGATAGTTGCAGCAAAACTAGTTAACAGGTCAGAGTCACTGCCATTTGATTGACAGCAGCATCTAAGTCAGCTAATTTTCTGAAATGCCCATTTTATCCAGTAGAACTAGTGAACCCCACCAACATGTCACATGTTCCAATTTTATCAATCTATATTGCACAGGTTGTCATCATTTTATCATCTATAGCGCCCCCCCCCCCCCCCCCCCCCCACCCCCCCCCCCCCCCCCTTTTTTTTTTTTCTGTGTATCATGAATTTGCACCCTACTGAAACTGTATGGAGATGAGCAAGATTTAAGGTGCCAATCGATGGAAAGATCTTGTACCCTGTTTCTGTTAATTATTTCCATCTTCACTGTTGGTTTCACTATTATCAGTAGTTTATTTTTGTTCTTTCTGCTGATTTTCATGTCATCTCCAGTTACTACTGTAAAAATATATTCTTAACCACAATTATATGCTATAATTGTAGATTGGACCCTCATATGGTGGGCAGCCCATTCTTTATAATCCTCCTATGACATCAATGCATTCGCACCAGGCGTTTGTCCATCCAAATGGACCTATGGTATGTGATCTTCATTTATGGTCAGTGCTGCCTGCTTTGTGATGGATACAGCCGAGTCCGTGTTGACTGGGTGGCTTAATAGCTAAAGCAGCTATGCCTCCCTGATGCTTGGCAGAATTTATTTTAACAGGCGGGTCTACGGTCTCACTAATAGACTGGACCCATGTTCAAATTGCTTGGCTAATGGTTTGACGTAAGCTGGACTTGCTTACGTGGATAAATAAAAAATGCTTGCAAGATGATCGTCTTTCAGTCCGATCTCCTGGTCTCTTGTTTTAGTTTTGGTTTAGGGCCCTTTTTCTTTTTTCCTGGGCTCCTGTTTTCCTGCCTTAGCTTGTCAGTATACGTCTTTTGTACTGATGAAAGTAACCATTCAAAAAAAAAAAAAAAAGATAGTCTTTCAGCCCGATCTCACTGTAACCCTTAACGCTTTAAGGCATTGAATTGATGTTTGTGGCCTTACCCTATTATGGAAATGATGCCTTACTCCTATGCAGCTGGCTGCATATCAGCTGTCTTGTATGTTTGTGAAATCTGCAATGTAGGGCCTCCTTCTCAAGCAAAATTGATGAATCCTATAGTCTCTTCCTGATCAAGTTGGGTCTGAATATTATAATCAGAATGATACTGTTGCGTTGAACTGCATCAAGTGTGATTTTCTTTTTTAATATTAGCACACCTTGCATAATACAATTCGAAGCTTTTTGCCCTCTCTAAAGGTGGGGGTCCTTTCACTCCCCATTGCAGATTTCACAGGGATGCATGGAGCACGCTATTATCTTGCAGAAATGGCTTGTACATTATTTCACAGTAACATGTGGCTAGCTACATATAGGCACTACTCTTGTAACGATAATAAAATTGAGAGAATACGGATATGTTACTGTGAAATAACATCTTGATTATTAGGACTTCCCATTGCAAAACACGATGATACTGATCCTTATTTTTGTTTTCATTGTGTGTTGCAGTATGGGCAGCAGATGATACTTGGCCAACAGAGGCCAGTTCTATACATGCCGAGCTATCCTCCTGTGAGTCAACTTTGCCTCTTTTTTAATTTTTTTTCTATGTATGCCCGACATCTGAATGAGTTGTTTCTCTTGGAAAATAGGACTGCTTACAAAAACTTGATATTATCAGTTGTATTCTTCCCCTACAAATTGTAGAATTCTGTTCATTCATTTGTTTTGACGACTACCTTAGTTTATATTCAGCACTCAAAGAAAGGTGCCAGTGGTGCACATTGCTTGTTTTTCCTTTTTTGTTGTTTAGAGCTCTCTCTCTCTCTCTCTCTCTCACACACACACACACACTAGCTTTACTTATATTCAATTGAACCATCAGTGAGCTACAGTCAGCACTGTTTCTATTTTATTTTTATCAGTAACGAAAATCATATTAAGCCAAAGAGAAATACAATAAAGATAAAGCGCCCTATCACAAAGATAGGGGCAAAAAATTGGTATAAAAGATATATACAAAAAAAAAAAAAAAAAACCATAGTATTAAGCGACCAAATCAGAAACTCTATCACCTCCATGGTCCCATAACTGAAAAAGAGACCCGTGAAATTGCATTAAGAGAACTACTTTGCAGTCTGCACAATCAATGAAGCCTGAAAGGTGACCAGCGAAAAGAATCAAAGAACTTCTAGAATTGCCACCACCTCTGCCTCGTTGGACTCCATATTCCCCACATTCTCAGAGCTTTTGTTTCTTCCTGGTGCAAGAAATGTACCAGTGGTGTACATTTACTTGTTTTTCCTTGTGTTATTTGGAGAGCGCTCTCTCTCTCTCTCTCTCTCTCTCTCTCTCTCTCAAAATATAGCTTTACTTGTTACCAATAAAAGAGTTTATAGTCAATTGAACCATCAGTGAGCTACAGTGCTGGTGCATATAAAACATTTAAACAACTTTCTTGCTACTGTTTTTCTTTCAGTGGCTGGCTTGTCCGTGTCTCACTCATGCTAAAAAGGTTTATTTATTTATTTATGGTAAAGCTATTTCAATGATGGTTCCTTAAAAAAAAAAAAAAAAAAATTGAAAAGCTTTACAGTAGATAAACGTTACAAAATTTATTTATTTATTAGTTCTCGGCTTTCTTGAATCGAGTGTCCGTGGGCTTCAGGGCCAAAGGCTCCCTGGGTTGTCCAATAAATAAATAAATTATTTAAACCTTATTTTGTACATGTAAAGGAAAGGTTGGTGTATATTTTTTGTGATCAATTTTGACATCTGTCTCTGTCCGACACATTCTTTGTTATGGTAAATGTTTCAGGAAATGCAATACAAGGGAAGAGAGTTCTAACCTGTGAGGGCCATTCCCATGGTCGGAAGGTGTCTAGATGCCACAGGACTTGCAAAGACAATTCTCTGTGGGATGCCTCAGGAGTCACATGGGAATTAATAATTCATAGCGCAATGCCAGTGAGACCATGGAGGAGAAAAAAGAACAATGAATCTGCTTAACATTTTCTCATGCCTTCTGTATTTGTAAAATTTCTGACAATGCCTTCATAATTTCTGTGACTTGGGTGGTTTTCATTATTATATTGTAATGTGCTTTGTTCTTCGTGACATCAAACCTCTACATTCAAATAAGAAAACTAATTGCTAACAGATTCTTTTTCTTGACCCTTTCTGTGTGGTGATATCTTGTTATTCTGTTTTTTTTCCCCTGGGTTTCATACCAGTGGTTAGTTCTACATACAAGTGTGACATAAAAAAAAATGTAGTTACTGTAGTCAAACCTTTTTTAGGTAATCTCACTGTAGTTACTGGGAAAACTCTTCATTTTAAGAGGATTCACCTCTACTTCTCTAAAGAGGTCAGAGGGTAGAATCGTGTGTAAGATGGTCTTATTTTCCAACCCTGTATCCGCTTTAGACGCTTAGACAAATAGAGGTTGGAAATAGAGATCTAAACCATGGGCTTTGTCTAATTTCCAATGTATTTCAGTTAGATCTGCGTGTTACATTGTCATCCTTGATCTCATCCTATTAGTTACGACCATCTTGTGCCCTTACCTATTAAAACAATATCTCAAATCTACATTCCACTCCTCTCACTGACGAAAGCTTTTCCAAACCGGTCCAGATTCAAACTGGGTTTTATTATGAGCCTATGCCTGGCCCATTCTCTATTTGGCCCGAAAATTAGCCCACAAGCCTAAAGCTTGGATCAAATACACCTTAGCAACCGTCCCAAGATCCTTTTTCGTCCTTCCTGTCAGCCTCTTATTTTCTTTATACCAGACACTGGTTTCAGCCGATCCCACCTTAGATAACACAACACCCTCTCGATCAATCACAATATATAACTGAAAAAAGTCCTAGTCCTCCATCAATGGCCTCTTGTTCTGTCACTTTGCACGTAGACGGCTCCCTCAACAGGCTGCAATAAACGTTGTGGCTTGTGGGGGTGGGCACATGATCCGACCTCCCCACCTCATAAATTTGAAATGAACCAAAGCGACCCCCGCTCCCCCCAAACCACCCCCCCCCCCCCCCGGGCCAGACATCATTGTAATTGGACTTGGGGGGCCTACCCTTGGATTGATTAGCGTACAGCGCGTGATCCAACCCCTTTGGATTTTCTGGTTGAAGCACATGTTTGATATGCCAAACTCCAATTGGGTTAAAACATTTTATTTATTTTATTCTTGATGAAAGTCGTGAGGGGTATGTATGGGAGAGGAGTGGCAAAAATAAGGAGCTAGTTTAGTTTGGTTTTATGATTGCATCTCAAAAGCAACGAGCGTTTGGATCGTTCAATTTCCCTAAGATCGGAGATAATAGTGTCTTCTGTAACCAGTGAGCTTTTCGCCTCTTCAGGGAAGGGAGGGGGGTCCTTTCATTAGGTAATGGGCACTCCCATGTCATTGGATTGGCCGCAATTAAAAAAGTTAAAAATTTTCATTCCTCCATACAAAATCCATGATTTCCCAACCAGTAACGGGCGTGTACCTTGATGAGGGAGGCTAGAAAATTTCAAGTGTTCTTGCTTTTCCCAAACATGACTAAAATAAACTGATAATCGTGATCATCATCTAATAGTAACGTTAATAAAAGATTGTATAAGCGTCTACAAGAAATGTAAGGACCTTTACAATAAAATGCTCTAAATATGCAGTGGTTCGTACTTGGGCCTTGCATCATGTCCAATTACTGCCCACCTTGCAGTGACCCCACAGCGTTTTAACGGGCCAGAAACAACTTCAGTTCCTGAGCAGAATATATGATGAAGATGCAACAGCCAATCTAGTTACATCCATACAGTCACAGCTACGCTCTACATGGCAATCACACTGCAGCTTGGAGAGGTATGCCAGCTCCCAGACAGCAACAAAACCACAATAACAGCAGGGAACACATGCAATCAGCGCCGCAGCAATTTGGGGGAAAAAAAAACAGAAAAAGCATCATGATAAAAATAAAGAAATGGCTTCCTATCGATGGGGGAAAATCCTATTCTCAAATCAAACAAACTATGCAGGTTTAAGACCTACCCAAGGAAAGCATATTTCGTGAAAGTGTGATTGCAAAGAAAAGGAAAAAAGTATTTGTTCATACATTTCTGCGGCCCAACAAGGGCAGCAGCAAAGAAGAAAAATCCTGGCCCACACCTTCCCTAAATGAACAGAGAACGATTGAAAGTTAGCAAAGTCCATCAGTACAGATTGGCCTGCTTTTCCTTCAGGGGCGGGCTCTCTTGTTGCTGCAAGATGGGCACTTGTACTGCTTGATATGTTCAGCCCTTGCTGGAGTGATCTTCACACACTTCCCATGGAACCACTTCTCACATATGTCGCAGCAGATCCAGAACTCATCTGAAGCATAGTTCTCTCCACAAGCTCCGCACAGGGTCTCACCATGCTCTTCCTCATCTTCCTCCTCAAAGCCGCCCTCCTCCTCCTCCTTTGGCTGCATCACCTTTGAAAACTTGGTCTGGGATTCAGGACCTCGCTGCATTTTACCACAAAAAAGAAATAACATGGTACTTCATCAAATTTTACATATGACAAGTATAAGACAAAAGGCCTATAAGGAGGTCAATTCAAACTGTCCAACCACTGGTATTCAAATAGGCGGTTAAAAATGAATCAAGGTTAACAGTGCTAACAGGGCTTTCCCCCCGACACGAGCTTGCAGCAACACACTATTTATGATTTTTATTTTTTATAATTGGTAAGTGGTCAACTGTGGGAAGCTTAATCTGGAAAGTTTGGATTTGGATTAAAACTATGCCAACATGCCTGGACAAATACATGATCCCCCAAATTCTGCTGGAGTAACCCTCATAATGAACGTCACTTTTCCTCATTATAACAAACAATCATGTACAAGTCTATCCACAAAGCAAAGCAAATGATTATTAATCAAAGAAACAAATGCAGAACTATGGATTACAAAACAAGTTCACAATAATACTTTTTCCATGAAATAATTGCATCCTTTGTATGATCCTCAGGATCAGGATATGTGTTCGGCTGAGTAAGTACACACACCTACAGACAGGCATCTCAATTGGACACATTTCAGCACACCTATCATAAAACATCATTTTAGTTCATTAATGCAGTTCTATTAGTCTTGAAAGACGTTCTAATAGGTTCCAAAATTTATCACCTTATCCACAAAATTATTATTATTATTACTATCATTTTCTTTTAACATCTTTCATAAACATGCCACAATGGTCCGAATCAAACTGGATTGTATATATCGCGGTTGGTGACATGATTTAAACCTGCAAATGAGGGCGAAATTCGCATCAAACTGGACACGTGACCTGACTAGCTCACAACCTCAATTCTCACCACCACAGCTCAAAGATTCTACACCATAGTGATCAGAAGTGCCATATGACGTTACATGTGTTTCTGTGAAGATTTGTTTCTATGTATGGGAAACCAAATGGTAACAGAAATTATTTTGTATGAAAACTATCCAAAACACTTATTAAACTATTCGTTTTTCACTTGAAGCAGATTCGACATGAAGAGAAAACCCATCAGAAGCGCCCCAGAAACTAGTAGAAACAAAATACCTGAGGGGTTGAAGAGTGACAGTGTACTTGCTGTTTCCAATGCGTTTTGGTCTGTTCCTTGGTTGCTTAAATGTTTCTCATAAGTTTCAAAGTTTTGTTTCTCAATTACTTTCCACATGTTTCCTGTGTTTTATGCTTTATTTTTTCTCACATTTATGATTTAAATCCCAGTTTCGCATTTCATATGTTTTTAAATGCTTCATTTCCTGCTTCTGTTTCCCACTTCATTTCTCATTTTTACTTCCCACCTTAATAACTATAGTCTTTGGTATAGTTTGTCCATGCAAACTAGTTAGTGCAAAACAACTCATTCAAGTAAACTGTAATTCAATTCACCACTCAAAAAATTGTAATTTGATTCAGTCAGACAGTTCAATAAATACTGACATGGACAAATTCAATTTTATTAGGGTTCTCATCAACCTAACTTCTATCGGTACTGCATGCATATCTTAATGACATCTTTATAATATGCAACACGACCTTGTTTAAGGTTACTTTATTGAGTTGAAGAAAAATAAAACACATCAATAATTTCATGCATGAATTAGGCCTACCATATTCAATAATTGGATTGCCTAGCAATGTTCCAATAGATTAGTGGAATGCAAACTGAATTGAACTGCACTGAACTAAAATATCAAACTGAATTGAACTGCACTGAACTAAAATATCAACTTCGTTGTAGAAAGTGATTTGTTGAATGCCATTTCGTGGGTGTCCTTTCCCCTCAAGGTGCCTTGGAGATTCCATTTCTACTTCAATGAGATCAAGGCCCTTTTGAGAGTTCGCTAGGAGTGGGATTTCAGTATGTTGGAAGGTCAGCAAATGGTTTTGTAGAATGGTTTGGCAAAACAGGGGGTTGATAGTCCCTCCAATTTGATTGTTTTCTCTACGTAATTTGTGTTTTCTTGTGGTATAATTCTTTTATACCACTTTGTGTTTCTTCCATTGTGTGATCTGTACTGTTCTTGTTGTATCCCTCTTTCTTTAATTCAATCATTTTGGTTACCGATAAAAAAATAAAATAAAAAATCGAATCCATTGAGCAACGTAGTGAACTCATATTATGAATTAGGAAAAGGAAACGAACTAAATAAACCAAGCTGTGGACTCAAATAATTACTTTAATTACACAGTAGGTAACTATAGTCCAGAATGCTACTTTACCCCTTTAGAAATTGGCTTTGATTTGTTGCTGCCGTGATTTGTAGTTGATGATTTTTCCTTTGATTGCTTCTTTGCAGTTCCTGTCACAACCTCATATATAGTCGGGAGTTCATTTATCATACCAAAAAGACGTCTCCTGCATGACAAATACCATATGCCCTTGTTAGATGGAATACAATGCATTAATCCATGACACACTATATGCATTTTAGTTCTAGAAACCTGATTCAGCACCAGTCCATCTGGCTGCCGAGACCCGGAGATCTAACAAACACCTCAAACAGGTGCTTGCACTTGTTTCAAATGCATAGATCAGCTTGCATTTTGAATTATTGACATCCTTGTTGGCAGATTGGACAAGATGAAGATCAGAAGTTCCACTCTCTACAATAGAGATATGCAATTATGAACTCATGTAAGCTTAAACATAACAGTCTCCCAACAATATAGCTGCACAGTTTCTGCAACATTCTTAAATGTAAAACAACACGGAAAAGTTCATAAAAGCATTTTTGCAAACTGCAATGCAAGCACCTTCAGAGGTCCCTTGGTAAATAGTGCAGTATGCACAAGGCATGCACCACATTTCTTTAATCTGGTCATTTTCACTTATAACAGTTGTCTTCTTATATCCCAATTCCCAACTGTAGACCACAAATAGTCAAGACTTGTCCTCCACAACTCACTTAAAAAAAAAGACTTGTTCTTCACCAGATCTATAAACTTCAAGAAAACTAAGAAATGTTTCCAGAAGAATGGCTGCATCAATTGTTAGGCAGAGAGAGTTACAAGAAAACTGGCAAAGGACAAACAGAATGCACAAGATCTCCTGGATCAAATACAATTTTTCAAGAAGAGAGTTCAAGGGTTTGTCAATAGCATGAAAAATTATTGGATCCTCATGTTTAGGCTTCAGAGTTTTAGGGTTTATAACTCATTGTCGAATGTCACAGAATGAACCAACAGATCAAACTTCTGCTGTGATTTCGAACGCGCCGCCTTTGACATTGAAAGTATCCAACTATTCCAAACTACAACACCACCAAAACTCCTGGGTCACCTTCTGAGGGTTAAGGAAGCCGAATCAGTTCCAACCTCCCCCAAACATGTCCATAAAATCATCATTTTCATAAACAATAATTTTCACCCACAATCATGACATTATAATTGACTGAAGATCTCAATATTTCGAATTGTTACTGATAATGATTTCAAAACCACCATCCAAAGAAGACTCATTTTAAGTCATACCCCCACGGAAGGCTTCTTAGGACTCTGACTTCAATATCTCCCAAGGCATGGGTCATCCATGGAATCCACAATTCAGATAACAATGATCATAAAAATCTCCACCACCAAACCATCTCCTCTGGACTCCCACCAAACCATCGAATCCGCAATTCAGATAACCATGATCATAAAAATCTCCATGAAAAATTTAACTTTATTGATAACAAAGACAATTTAGTTAAAATGGAAAAGCAATAAACTGAGTAACACTCCCAGATACGGCTTCAAAAATTCAAAAAAAAGGGGGAAAAAAAATTCATTGCTTGCATAGGAGGATGGCCACCTAAAATAATATCATTTAAGTGTTGTTTATAAAGGGATTACACAATGTTGGTAATAAATGGAGCTCAATTCTATCACATTTCAAGAGATGCTTCCAGTGAGGTGGGGCACTAGCAAAAGAAAGGGTAGATAGAGATTATATGTTGATGCATCCTTCCTAACAGGTCCTATGATGCCAAGATGTGGGATTCATATCATCATATGGTAGAGACATGCCATGGACACAACAGGGACAGATTTTAGACATATTAAGTGGCCTATTTTGAAGTATCAGGGTATCAAAGAATGTGTCACACCCAATCCAAGACCAACAAGCCTATTCCAATTCCACCAGTACCGGCAGGCTCACATCAGATCACCAGCTGACCCATCATGTCAGCACCTGGCCAGACGCAAGCATTAAGGCCTATGGGGCCCAGTCAAACCATATAGGATCTGGCAGCCATTGTTTATATATATATATATATATCGGTGAATTTTGGAAATAACACGATAATATCACAAAATACTATTTCCCAACATTATCATGATTCTTTAAAAAAAAGGCTAAAATTTATAATATCGGGACATCAGTGCAAGATATCATGAGAAATACGCTGGAACTTTGGAGGAAGGAATTCAAGTCAAATGAGTTGAACATCAGCAGTACAAAGTGTATGTGAAATGCAAGTTTAGTGGATTAATGAATAGGGAATGAATTTAAAGCATCTAGCTTAATGCAACGATGCAATAGCTTATGAAACCTAGGAGGGCGCAAGCCGCAAAGTGTGGCACAAGCATGTGAAGTGCATAGAGGGGCACTTTTATAAGACAATAATTACTCATGCTTTCTTGTAGGAGCCGAATGTTGAGCAACAAGGAAATGACAAGAAGCTAAACTACATTTGGTTGAGATGCATCTGCTAAGAGTGATTTGTACAGTCACAGGAACAGGTAGAACTAGGAATGCAAACATAAAAGAAAATATAATGACAGCCCCAGTAGCAGAGAAATCTACGATCCCCAGATACAGTGGGAGATGCCATAGATACGATGGATACAAACATTTCACACAAAAAAGATGAACAGATATGACAAAATACAGATATATTGCATATTTTAAAGTAACTGAGTATCATAGAGAGAAATCAAGGAATGACACCTGGGATGGTTAAAGCACATTCACAAAAAAAATTAGAAACAAACCCTCTTTAAAAGCAATTAAGTACAAAGTTAGAAAGAACTAAAGAAAAGTCAAGACCAATCAAGACCTAGAATGAAGGAGGAAAAAAAAAGTTCGATTTCATAGTTACAAAGAATGTTGCTTTAAAAGGCCCTAGATTTATAGGATAGGGCTTCAACATAATCGCAACTTTTTGAAATATCATCATCATTAAAGCCTTGTGCCAACTATGTTGGGGTAGCTGTGAGCCACATGAATTATGTTTCGTCATTCCAATCTATCCTGGGCCAAATCCTTTGATAAGTGATCATGGAATGTCAAGGAATTAGGTAAGGAATAAAAAAAAAAAAAACAGTAATAACAAAACAAGGTAAATGGTTTAAAAAGGATAAAAATTTTCACAATAGAACATATGTGAGAATATAAGTAATGAAGCACAAAATCATAGGCACTTGAAGATTTCAGTTTGCATCTTATCTCGGTTGTTATCCTCAATAGATAATAAACAAAGCTATCATTCACCATAAACACAAAGTGAAGTTTTGCTCCACCCTTACAATGCAACCAAGTGTCCAAAGGATTAAAATGCACATTAAATCAATGAATAACAAATATCACACACATATAATAGTTCAATTATTCAAAAAATAAACAATCCAAAACAATATTCAAGATAATATCTATTTGAAAATTATTTGAGCAAAGAAATGACTAAAAAGAGAATCCTCACCAAATCTCAATGAAAAAAAATAAAAGTTAAAGGTATTTGATCATGTTATCATTTTTTTAAAAAATAAAATCATTTAATGAAGGCTCCACTAAACGGGAAGCGCTATTTTATAAAGAAACACATAAAAAACAACCTGTCATTTTTATCGAACCCAAATCTTGCACCAAAATAAAATGCCACAGCAAGTAACCATGCATCACTGTGGACAGCAACCAATGATAGCCAGTCCTTTTCTTGCATTCCATCTCTAGCAAAGTTAATGCCCAATGCAGGCTCAGGGAGCTCTGGCGGAACCTCTTCTGCAGGTAAATTGACTTCCCACTGCTCGCTAGGGAACCCATAAAGGCACAAATTTTCCTTCTCTGCAAGGCATGACATTTGACTATTAAGGCCCAAAGTCCAAACCACAACAAATAGCTTTAGCCAACTTTTGTAAAAATCAACTTCTGATTAAGAAAAGAATATAGAAAGCAAGTAAAAAACAGATCATTTACTAAATATCATACTTCAATACTTTTCAAAAGGTCAACCTCAAGGTATGATAGAATAAGACTTTAAGGTAAGTGATTCAGTATACTATAAATTTTTGTGAAACTTGATAGATAGTTACTGTTCGAACAAGAAAAGGGGGAGATTAAGGGTTTACATTAATCAGCAGTAGATCAATTTTTTTAATAGTAATGAGCAGAAAATTATAATATTGTTGTAAGTAGTGTAAATTAGTGGTGGTAAATTGTATCATTGAAAGGAGACGTTGGTTTCATATTCGCTAAAAATGGATATCACATTTTAATAGATATAGTAAACTTCTACAAGTGGTGGAAAAAACATAAATGTTCTTGATACACTCCTTTTCTATTCATGTAAAGAATATAGAGTTGAGTGAGCAAACTCTTTGAAAGTTTAAACTTCCTTTGTACTCAAGCAATGCATATGACAAGACTCAAGTATTTTAAAGGATCAGTCAGAATTCATGTTGGAAACTTCTACCATGGAAGCAATTTCCAATTAATACAACTCACCAAAATGTTTGAAACAAGAAAAAAAAAATCCACTGATTTTTGTAACTTAATTTTTCAATTTTTATTTATTTATTTTGAAGACGACTATTCTCCGCGACACTTCTCGGGTAATATCCAGAGAAAACCCCTAATTTTCAATGTATAATTCTGAAACAATAGAAAACAGAGTGCGATATTAGTGACAATGGGCAGGAACCCAACCAGATTATCACTCCTCACTCCTCAGACCTAATAACAACAATATTCTCGCCAGACCCATCAGCCAAACCAATTCACATAACCAATTTTCAACCTTGTAAAATTCCCATCTCAACCCAACACAATTAACCGTTAACCCTCAACAAAAAAAAAAACCCCCATAACACCACAACACGCATCATTTCATTTCACGCCAAATTAAAACCCTAGGATTCAAATTCACACCCAACCAACCAAGAACCACAACATACAACATACAAAATTAAATTCCAACAAAACAAAACCCTAGATTGCAGAGAAGAAGATAAAAACCAAACCTGGATCGCATTGTTGGTAAAAATCGTCGACATCTGCGTCCAAATTTGAAAAGGGCATTGTCAAAACCACAGATTCTAACCCAAACAAAAGAAGAGATTGTTATAAAAAGTAGAAATTGCGGGGGGGGGGGGGAAAGAGAAGAGGGAAAATCGACCGGTGGTGAGGGCTTTGATCATGCCGGCTCTGCGGCCCTTGAAATCTCTGAATACCTCATCCACGGTTCGTGGATTGTACGGTGCGGATCCGGCGTCCATTGATATCGGACGGTCAGGAAGCTTTGCAAGGAGAAGGAAAAAAAAATGGAAAGAAGAGAGAGAAAGAGAAAGAGAAACAGAAAGAGAGAGTTGTGTTATTTGTCAGTAGGAGGATATGTGGTGGTGGGATTTGAATACATAGGATTTGTGATTTGTTTGTTAATAATTTCAGATTTCAGATTTTAGAGAGAAGGAGAGAGATGGAGAGAGTTTTGGGCTTTTAAAGGGAGGGAAAGAGAGAGAGAGAGAGAGGATGTGAAGTGTGAATGTGTTGGCGGATTTGAATCAGCCTGTAATGGATGGATTAATCAGATTTGATAGAAAAGAAGGGGTCCGGCCGGAGATTTATGTACGGGGAAAGAGGCTAAAATGCGCTTCATGACATGTGATGGACAGGAGACTCAAATGCTAGTCTTGCACACTCCCATGAGATAAATGGTCTACCTCTACTGAAGGGCACATTTGTGTATACTGTTTTTCATGGAAATAAGCATCCAAAATCTGGGAAAGGTAAAAAAAATGGACTGAGTTTTTCTATGATTCTACAGAAAAATTTGTTCACGTGTGAGGAGTTGAACTTGGTATTTATCACATCACATCACTTAAATATATATATGTGTGTGTGAAAGATGGTGACCACAAGCAATAGTAAACAAAGGCGACAATGCATTTGAAAGAAAGTTGCTATGAGTAATAGGAATTTCATACGGGAGCCCACCTAATTGATTTATAACGTTGGTCCCACATACGCTAGAATTTTCAATTAGACGGTGTTACCTCATCTTATTTTCATTTTATTTTTACTATGTTGGGAGATTTATCTAGCTCCCATGGGCTCAAAAGGGTATTAGTCCGCCAAAAGGGCGGTGACACTTATTAAAGATAAATAAAAGAAAGAAACAAAAAACTTGAAGAGCCTAGGCAAGCATGTGAAACTCAGCCTACATTACATGGAGTCTCTAGTAAGTTTTGTGTGTGGAAGACCAACATCAGTCCTTTCCTTTTTATATGTGGATGGAGGGGGAGTGGGGTTGCTTGCCAGCTGGACAAGTAAATATCATACGGTGGAAACCTCTCCACCGATTCTATCATGTACACACCAAAACTATATAACAAAGGAGACTGAATCCGGACTGTCCGGGCCATGGATCACAATACAGATGGGGCCAACGGTTTAAGATGGAGGGTCCCACAGCATAAAGGACCTTGTGAATGAAGGGTGGAGATCTTGTGGAGGAGCATCATTTAAGGAGGTCTTTGATAGTATTACTATCACAACGACACACCTTTCCGTGCTCTCTGCTCCCACTTTTTAGGTAGTGGGGAGGGAGGGAGAGAGCTTGGACAGATGCTTGCGTAGACCGCAAGGGCACCGGCGCATGTTAGTGGCGGGCAGCAGTGTACGATAGCTTTCGGGCATCCGTCGTAGAACCCAATGTGTACCCAAACGCAGACAAGAATACATCGTCTTTGTTTGGGAAAAGAACAAACGAAAAAGCAGGTACGATGCCACGTGTACCCTCGTTGGGACCCACCTTACTGAGTCCCAAGCCTGGCATTTGATAAACTGCCAGCCAAGACAAACTGATTTTTTATTGGTCAGGCTCGGGAGACTCATTTAACTCGTTTTCACTCCGTGAATTACAGTTAATTTAAAAACAAGCTGAGTCAACTCAGGGGAGTAGGATTTCTCTTTAATTTCAAGTTGAAACTGTCAAATCAACAATATAGTTCAGTGGGAGTGGCAAGGCATTTAAGGCACGTTTGTGCAGTCTCAAAAAAAAAAAAAAAAAAGAAAAAAGGTTGGGCCGAAACTAATGTCAATTGGGAGCCTATGTTCATGAAAAAACTCTTTTTTTTTTTTTTAATGCTGTAGTTACAAGGCATGGACCATCAAACACACAATTCTCATCAATTTTTGCCAGTTAAAATATCCATTTTTATGAGCTATTTGAGTACTGGGATTTGGGGGCCATCTTTCCTTACAATGCAAATGTCCCTGTTTGTTTCCGCCTGGAATTCAAACTCATGTATACAGAGAGAGAGAGAGAGAGAGAGCTATTTGAGTATTGGGGGGCCATCTTTCCTTACAATTCAAATGTCCCTGTTTGGTTCCGCTTGGAATTCAAACTCTTGGATACAGAGAGAGAGGGCATGAAAATACAGGACTTGGAGCAACCGCATACAGACCCGTACATGTATTCTTTTTTGTCACCCAACCATCCATCTGATGGGACGTGCAGTGGGACAGGGCATGCTTGTGAGTTTTCTTTCCTCTCTCTCAATGAGAGTCAGTCCACATAAACAAGTAGCCAAGGGAACTGCCATCCTCCTTAGTCTTGCTCCTGTCTATGGGATCCAAATTTCTTCCTACTGCTTTCTTGAATATTGCACTACATTCTTTGACAGGATGCACCGAAGTTTCAATCCACTTGTAGCTCAAGTGGGTGAGGCATCCCCCTATTTACTTATGTAACCAAGACTTGGTCCCCGGGTCTATTGGATAGGGGCTTTGGTGAAAAAAGATGCGGAAAAGACATCCTTTCATAAGCCCATTCAACACTCATTTTCTATTTTTAATGGGAGCAGCCCACCTATTATTTATCTAATCCCTTCACACATCCTTACTGACATTGATCCCAACTTATCACTCACTATACTATTATCACCATTTATTTAATCACAAAAAACTTGCACCATTTGAAGCCATTAAAGTTGAGGTACTCACATCAAGGGTTAGGATCACTTGATTGAATTGATATTAGGTATGTGTTGAGTATTTCTATCGAAATCAAGGTTATTCTTGACTTCGGTGATTGAACCAAACAGGGAACGCCTCACTTCGGCACGACAGCGTGCCAGCAAGTAACGAGGTGGATTAGTCTCGGTAAAAATACCGACCACATCCTCCCGAACTCAGCCTCGTGCGTCGGCATCCTTATCCGACCACAGGCATAACTGACCTCGATGCCTTCCCCCGTTCGGTCTCTTGGCCGAGGTAAACACTAAGCGTCTAATCCCCATTATGGGATGAGACGGCTACTTCACAGAGAGTCCCTAACAAATAGGGTGGCCGCCGGCCATTGATAAGGGCTCCTTCCTATCAACAGATCACATCCACATTTATGTGAGGGATTTAGGAGGAGGTCTGATGGGACAAGTATCCTCACCTACCCCCACCAAGGACCCTAGGTGTAGGCTGATGGGACAAGTATCCTCACTTACCTCCACTGTGGAACCTTACACTCTCCTCTATATATGCCTGTATGGTAAGCCATGAAGAAGTACGCAATACACATCATACACTTTGCTACTTTGCTCACATCTTCTTCCTCACTTCACCCTAGTTCAGTGACTGCACTAACTCAGACGTCGGAGTGCCTCTGGCTAACAGCAGCCTCGGGCCCTGACCTCTGTTTTCTTCTCCCTTTCAGGTTCCAGACCATCAAAGACGTTTCTGCTCAGCTAAACAGCTTATTCCTAAATTCCCACAATTATCTAAACCAAGTCCGTAAGTTTTAGGCACGCACAAGGCACTTCCATAATCTACATTCAAATCTATCCATCTCTACTCTTCTTGGTTACCACGTATAAGTAGGCCTAATTTGATAAAAAAAAAAAAAAAAAGAAATGGAGCAATTAGTCTATTTGCAAGTCCACAACTCTTCAGCTCGCCCAAAACAAAATCAGTTTGTTTTGCAACTGGCATATAATATACCTTTGCCAATGCTGATTTGTGCCGACCACAAAGATGGTCCCCTAACCATGAGAACTTTTCTGTCCGCCGCATTGTGGGCTAACTATTTCAGTACATCAGAATTCAGAACAAACTTCATCCACAAAAACATCTGTTCCTTCAACTCAACAGTAAATCATTTGGTTTTCAGCATGATTTATAGCTTGAAACAAACTACTTGTTTGGGAAATTCACATCATACAAGCAGGATACATGTCAAATTCGATTCAGATTTCAAGACTTGCTGCAAGTTCAAAATATATAGAACATTGATTCAAAACCCATTCACATTCCAACATCATGTCAAAGTAGAGCATAAATTGCAGCTAATATAGAACATTAAATTCAAAGATACAAATTTTCAGCATTTTCTGAACTTTTGTACCAACAAAGAATGGCAAGATATTGCCTGAATTGGGTGTGCCTCACCAGTGGCAGCAGCTCATTGTATATCCTCATAATTGCAAAAGTACAAGATGATTTGGGCCCTTGAAAGTGGGCCTTTTTTTAATGCTTCTGCTTGATGCAATACCTTCTCGATCACCTTTCCTCTGTATCTGACAGCAACACAACAAACAAACCATGAAACGGAAACATGAGATCATATGATTGAATTTTATCACCCATAGAAGATATGTCTCTCGGACAAGTCTTGGTAAACAAAGTAGAAATAGCCAAATTGAACATTAAAGTGGTAATAAGAAACCATCTTTCAAATACAAGGTGGTAATAAAAAAACTTTTCTTTTTTCACATATTGTGCCGACCAGCCTGATTGCTCCCACCTCCCAGAAAGTCACAAAACCAACACAAAGTAATTGAGAAGTACCGACTTATCCTATATAGTTTCTTCAATTACCCTTTCCAAAGTAATAAAGCTTAAATTCAGCCCTGATGTCCCTACCCTATTCTTCTTACTGCTCCACTAAATTTTGTTACAACCAAACCACACTTAATATCCTCTTTATGATCAGTGCACTCGTCCTGTTGACGTACCCATGTTGCGAGAGGACAAACATAACCTTGAGTTTACTTCCATCTCATAATACCGGCCCTGGAAGATGCGAGAACGTTGCATATTTTCTCATGCCAACATAGTGCATTTGCTGCACCTCACTTCCAAGGAATGCCCTAGTTAATCCTTGTCCACTTCTCAATACAACTGGGCTCCATAGCAGTGCACCAATTCTGAGGAACAATCTTGATATTAGGAGTTGTTCTTACTGCGCAACTCATTATTAAGATTTGACAAGCTTTTACTGTCAACTCTACACCTGAGGAAGTCCTCCATTATCTTGCTTGCAAATGTAATAATAAGTTGCAAAAACTATTATTGAAAAGAAAACCTTAAAAGCAAACCAACAATAGCAACAGGGAATGTTGAGGTTTCTTAAAAAACCCGTTAAGCAAGCATCAGCATGGAAAAAAAAGACATCTCATATTTGAGAGACAGAACATAAGATGAGCACAAAGCCTCAAAGAATTAACACGTTAACTGTAGCAGGAAAAAAACATTATCAGAACAGTCAATAAAGCAGGTTATTTCAGGTGACAGGGACTAGTCAAAATTAATATTTCTCACCTGTACTGTGCGTCCTGCTGCCTCTGCTCTCAGGAACATTTTGCTCCAAAAACAGCTGAATCGACCTCCAATATCGATCTCCACCAGCTAGCCATGTGTCCATATGCATGCCAGTTGGAAAATCAATAAATAGACATTGTCTATTATGTTCATATGCTCTATCATAGAGAATTCGCATATGAGATGGAGGAACCATCTCATCTTGCAACCCAGAGAGAAAAAGAATTGGCTGTTTGATCTGCATTTGCAAGTTAAACATTATTAGGGGACATGGAAACATAAAGAACCGCTAAGGGTCTGTTTGTTTGCATGGAATTGAATACATCGGAATTCATGATCAAAAGGGCTTTAACAAAGGATTATTAAAGAGGCAAGGGAAGATGTAAGATGGAAATGTAGGTGGAACCTTGACTTTCCTAGGATTTGTATTACCAGGGTGATGGCAGGGTATTCATTTCACATCTCCCTTTGATTCGTATTCTACTGAATGGGAAATTATTTTATGGTCGTTTTTGGATATTCACAGTTGCTTCTTAAAGTTCAACCACTCTTAGAAATAAAAGTCTTATTCCTAGGAATTCCATTACATGAAACAAATGGGCACTGAGAAGGGAAAAATATGGGAACAGATATATCTACTCCACCAATCCAAAAAACATAATATTTACCCCACCCTTCATCGTTTTTTTTTTTTCCTTTGATTGGTACCCTTCATAGTTTTCAAGTGACATCAAAACCAATCAAGAGACTGGTAAGAAACGGAAATGTTGCTTTAGATGTTTTTTTAATGAAATAAGAGGGACTGTATGATACTCAGTTCAAAAGGATATGCACAATATTGATTGGCATTGCATATGTTCAACTGGGAACAAAGTTCAATGATTCGGACAGTCAACCAAATGACCCCCAACGTAAATACACCATGCTGCTAACTAAGATCTCTGAGATAAGACAAACCTAAACTTTTTATTAAGAATGTTCAAATGCATGGTTAAGAAAAACATACATCATCAGCCCGCAAAGGAGAGCAACAAAAAGAAATTGAATGACTAGGATTATCTCCAATTCCAGTTGCATTTTGGGAGAATACAGTCATCATCACATGAAAATCAGGATGAACTTACAAAGTAATATGTTGGTTGCCAACACACTCATGGTTGAGTGGTGTTGGCACCTTGGTATTGCACACAAGCCCAGGGATAGATCCCTTGGCCTTCAAGTTGGAAGTATCACAATCACTCCTGGCCAGCCTTACCTAATATGTTGTTTCAATAATTAACGTTAAGTCACCCCAAATATCACTTTGATCAGATTAATATCGATCATGTATCAATCCACTCCATTGGTGATGCAGCCAGGGATATCCACAGCAGGGATTTGGCCGAATCCAAGATGGATTCACAGCCAATAACTCACGCACAGAGTAGACTACCCAAATCAATATCAAATCAGAACTCAATTTCACTTCAATGATAGATGTTCTGGATCCCTAAAGGGGATTTACATATTTGTAATGAAGTTCCCACGGCCTTCCTATCTCATAACATTCAAAATTAAAGAAACCTACTAATTTCTAAACTACTAAAGTAATTAGAAGACTACTAAAAATAGGATTACTAAAATAGAATAGCTTCCCACAACAGTCGGTTCAAACTCATTGGATATGTGGGCCTTTTCCAATGGGTTGGATCTGATTGACCCAATAGCTCACGGGCTAGGCCCAATGGACTTGAGTTTGGCTCGACTTGCATCGATTGGACATTATGAGAGTTGCAAGCCCAATTTAAAGGATCAATCAAAAGGCGAATATCACTTTTATCAAAGTGAAATTTAGATTATGACTCATTATGGACATTTTTTTCCTTTTAACAGCTTGAACTTTTAGAAGATCAGCTCTGCTCATTATTATTATTTTTTATTGGTTACTTACTGTATGGATTACTTGATAAGTTGAAAGTTACCTTGGTTGGAACCAAGAACTTTGTGATGCGGTATGAACTATGAAGTCCACCTGGTCCATTTTGAGTGGCCCATGTTAGGTCATGTAACATGGGAACGCAATGAGAAACTAAAATGAACCAAGATTTTTCTGCCCTTTTGAAACCTGCCTCATAATAACAAGACATACGCAATAATGCAACCCCCATTTGCAACAGTACTTGCAATCCAGTGACAATTAAATTGAACCATGACAACTATGTTCTATGGCAAATAAATAGAAAGTTATCAGCAATGATCTAATGTCAAACAGACTAAACGTCATGACCACTAAAAGTGGTGGCACCATAAACTTAAAATGTCATAATGCACTGCTCATCCCAATACCAAACATGAGTATGCAATCAAATTTACTCTTACAGTCCAGGGTCAACTTCACTTTCACATTGGCGGGATGGCTAGCAAAACCAAAAGTCTTGTTGTTTGCACCATTCTTATTCATTTTCCATATTTCCAATAAGTAACATTTAATGAGCATTTTGCATGCTCATTAGTCTACAATTTCTTAAAAAGTTATAAGACAATCTGTTGCATAATTTTCAGTGTTTCAAACTTTCAACAACTGATATCTGAAGTTGAGGTTTCCACTTGCCACCAATTAGAAACAATTCTCCTCATCACATTTTGATTTTTTTTTTTTTTTTGAATGGTAATCACATTTTGATATTAATTGACATTGTTGAGATTTTCAATCATACTTTTTCCTTTATATAAATTGTATTTTGACCTAGGATGCGTGCCATGAGTCTTCATGAAATCAGCTGCTTGCTAGTGCGAGGAAAAAGCATAAAAACCTATACGTCCTCACCTCGCCAACGACATCAATGGTACGCCATGGAGAACGGACAAGAAAATTAAGAAGCTTTGGACCTTTAGAACCACTTCCACCTATAAACCATTTCAAGAAAGGAAGTAGCACCCCAGCCATGTCCAAAATAGATGTGAAAGTGTTCTCCAAAATCACAGCTGCAACCTGTGAAAAGGAGCACATCTTAACATTATCAGTTTGCATTCCACTGTAAGTGTCTAAACACAATGAATCGCAAAAACAGTTCTGGTTATATACATATATATATATATTATGTGATCAAAATACAAATTATAAAAAAAATCACTAAAAAAAAAAAAAAAAAAAAAAAAAACAGTTATGGTAGTGTACAGGAGCGCACAATCCCAAAGCCAAAGAAACTTCACATTCATAAGAGCATCATCAACATCATCAAAGCCCGATTCCATCTCTCTGGGCTTTAGCTTTGTGGACTCTTGCACTCATCAAAATGGAACTCATATTTAAGAATGGCATTTTCACAACACCCCACCCATCTGACACCATCCATTTGAGGGCCTGTTTGTCTACATGTGTGGAGTAAAGGGGAGATGGGTGTCAAATCATGAAAAAAAGTAAAAGGTCTATATTAAAAGTAAAAGAAGAGGTGTGTTGAAATCCTTGTTTAGATAGTATGAGGTAAATTATAGGTGTGAGAGAGGCTGTGTAGATTAAAAGCACTTTTTTGTCATAACAATTATTGCAACACAATTTATCACACTTTTGTAGTAAAAACAAGAGGCATGTGGAGTAAAAGGTTAGTAGTGTCACATCATAAATTTACTTCTCCACTCCAGTTTTTTCATCCAAACATGGGGAAGTAAAAAAAAATTATCACATCACATGTCTACTTTTACTCTACCCTTCACCACTCCTTGCGCTAAATAAAAAGGCCCTCAGAGTGTATAAACAGCGAATCACAACTAAAAAATGTAGGGGTAGAAGTAGGCTAATCCAGGCCTATTCAGCAGCCCAAGCACAACCTGTTTATGTCAATCACGATGATGAGAACTTTCAGTAATTGTACCAGCTGATATCTTTAGTCTGAACCATGCTAAAAACAGCCCTAGAAAGAACTCTAGTGTGATCCAGGCATTTGCTAAAGCAGCGGGGATTATATGACAACCATTTCCACAGAGTTTCCAACCATCTTAGCAGCTTGAAACAACATGCATCTATGGAATAAAAAAAGTTTCCAAGAGTTACCGTATCAGGATTATTTCGTGCAAGAACTGATCCCACAGCACCACCAAGAGATCTTCCAAAAACAATGATTCTAGATGTATCGATGTCAGTTCTCTGAATCAGATGGTCCAATGCTGCCTAACAAAAACAAACGAATTAAACTAAATATTTTGAGGAAGAACAGCATAGGCTGTTGGAAATGAATGACAATTTGCTGAAACAAACCTGAGCATCCCTTGTAATGCCATTTTGAGAAGGGTAACCCTCACTTGCTCCATATCTGCTCAATAAATACAGGAAAACTGATCACATTTAATTTATATATAACCCATCAAACAGGGCGACTGATATGTACCCTCTATAAGATAGCATGAACACGTTGCATTGCAATCTCTGCAGCATTATGCGAACAAATTCAAGACGATGAGCAATATCTGCATGTAGTAGTAAAGGTTTTTATAAAGAAACCGAACCCAACTAAACATGCTAAATAAGTCCCGCTACCAAGATGAGTCATTGTGTCACGAACCGACTATCGTGTCAGAGCAGGAAATGTGGCATGCTTGTGGGATCTACTGGTCCAAAACACACACACACGAGTTTGTAGATTAAGTATCTACTAAAAACTGGCCCCACCAGGCAGTGCTAGCTGTCCTACCTGTCAGATGCGATATATAGAAGGTAAGCATAAAAGCATTAAACTGTTTGTTATAGCCGCATTTTATTGGATGACAAGCAACATCCTACAACACTCATATTTGGTAGGTACCTAATCTACACACCCCTGCTATTTTGCAGGTCCAAACAACATGCAGCAATTTCTGCTTAGAATCGTTGGTTGCACACTAAATCAAAATGCAAACTCTAACAAGCAACATCATTAGGATACTGCCAGCATTTTCTTGGAAGAAGAGCATTGTGGGACCTGCAATAACATTAAAAAAGCATCAGTTACAATCATAGTTCTCCGAAAAAACAAAGAACAGAGCAGCCAATATTTAGTCTACCAAAAAAGGAAACTAAGCATAAGGCATAAAAATAAAAATAAAAATCCTACAAACCGTTAAAATATGAAAACATGAAAAGTACAGAAAGACATGGTAGACTGTGGAGTTACAGAGAACACATCCTTGGACAGGGTTGAGTTGGGCTTAGGTATGACAAAGATTTTGAACTCATATACGCTCTGCCCTTTCTTTTCACACACATTTGCACATGCGCGCGCAGAGAGAGAGAGAGAGAGAGTGCTTAACAACAAATTTTAAGGCTACAAACCATAAGTGGAATGCCAAATCATACTAGAGGTGGGCCTGAAGAGAAAGGAGTTAACCCCTTAATGGATTTAGCCGATAACTCTGGAGAAAGTTCCCCTCATAGACTCGGATATCCCTTGCAAAGAATAAATTGTAAGGACATGAATAAGGCTCCTATACTCTTAATGACTCAGTTCCGAACCACCCGACTCCTAACCTGTCCCCGCCACACACAATTATCTCAAAGCAATAGCCAACTAGCATCCCTCATTGAGATATCCTATGCATCCTTGAAAAACTATTGTGAAAGGACACATCTCGCACGCAAATGTGTTGCCAAAAAAGAATTCTTAAACCCACCCCAATTCTAGTTTGACTGATCCCAAAATCAACCAGTTCTCACCCATTTGGCTAAACCATTTTCTAAACACATGAGATCTTAGGCCTAGGTATCCTACTTGTTTACCAATCTCCAAAACCATCCCCATATTTATGTGCCACACCTTCCCCACAAAAGTGTTTGTTGCTTCTCTTTTTCACCAAAGCTCAACCAAGACTAGTTGAGCAGGGCTGAGTTTATTTCTATGATTCCCACAAGTCCATAACCCACCCTCTTTG
The DNA here is from genome assembly GCA_028538565.1 of Umbellularia californica. Lineage (NCBI taxonomy): Eukaryota > Viridiplantae > Streptophyta > Magnoliopsida > Laurales > Lauraceae > Umbellularia > Umbellularia californica. The sequence continues at coordinate 2,236,788 of JAPQWN010000011.1, read as the reverse complement.
ATCCCCTTTTGGTCTAGATACCTCCTCCCAAATGCTTTTCTATTTGTTTCCCCCCTACAATCCCATTGTAGCTCTTATAATCTTTTTGCAACCGCAATTGAAATTTTGAATAGGGACAAATAGTAGAATGACAAATTTGGAAGGGATGTTTCAACAGCATAACCTCTCATGACAAATATCTTCTTTTCCATCCACTATCTATTCATTCGTTGTCCCTTGGCTCATGAGGTACAGTCCTACTTCTAGCCTTTATCTGGTAACTCCTAGACTATGCCCTAAAAACTAGACAAACTGTTGGAAGCGTCAATAACAGTACTTTCTATAACAAGTTCACCAAAATGGATGGGCATTAGGGTAGAATAACATCCCAAGACTAGTTCTTAATGGGTGTAGTGCCTTTATACAATCAAAGTTCTCTTGGGAGGGTTGAACTGATGGGGGATTGCCTGTTGCATTCAAGCTTATCTACTGCTAGATAGAAGGAAGCACTCCTCTGTAAGTCCCAAAAAGTAAACTTTGGAATCAGTTTGGGGGAGGAATTAAAAGCTGCATTGGTGACTATTCAGGACCATCAGACAGTTGTGGTGCAAATGTAAGTCAATAGTCAATAGTTAAAGAATGCTGAAAGAGCCCCATCTAATTGACCCAGCCCTTTGTCAATTACCCTTGAAACTGGCTGACCAGGAGGAAATGAAAATGTTGAATGAGGTGAGACTGTGAGAGCTAATTCCTCACTCATGTTCCAAAATAAACAAACCACTATGGAGGGCATCAATAACTCATCATTAACCTCTAGATATTCCTCCCTCGTATTAATAAAACCTTTTATCAAAAAATCTAAGAAAAAAAAAAGATCACTGATGATGCAAACCTTAGACATGGATGACACGAGGTACACCAAATTGGTCATTCAACAGGGAATTTAACCTTATCATAATGTGCATGAGGCACTCGGGGAATATCCCCAAAATATTCCTGAGAAAAACAACTCCATGTCTTGGAAGTTAGAAAACATGCCATGAAATTTCCAAGAATGATTATGGAATCAGATGCCATGAAATCTCCAAGAATGATTATGGAATCAGATGCCATGAAATTTTCAAGAGTTACTATGGAATCACATAGCATGAAATTTCCAAGAGTGAGACATGTCACTATTTAATGGAGAAGGGTATAATCTGAGGAGTAATTAACATAATTCACTGATTTAAAGTTTGTCAAGTCTCTCATTTATACTAGCTTCTGTTACTACCACAAATTATAGTCACAAGACCGGGGCAATCCCGATGTAAACACAAAATGACTAAGATCAAGAAATACCCTGCCTTTGCTCTTTCTCCCGACTCACCCAGGACACAAATTCTACCTCCAATTCAATTTGATCACCCTAAAAGACTCCAAAACCACAGCTTCAACATCTGTATACACCAACAAGAAAGCCCTACCCTCAAATCTTTACTGTCAAAACCAAAACCAAACGAAGAAAACGGTACAAAAAAAAAAAAAAAAAAAAAATCCCAGTCCATCAGAGAATCCCAAAAGAAACCATAACAGTCTCTGATTCCACTGCCCTAAAATACAATTGAAAAGAGAAATCAACAAGAGACTCAATAAGAAACCCAGATAATAGAAAAACCCAAAAAACACCTCCTCTAACTACAAACCCCACATTAACCCAAGTCTCAACAGAAATTTATCTAATCCAATTCAGATTCTTCAATTCCCCCAATACAACCCTGACCCCAATTCCAATTTCTCACCGACAATCAACCCATAACAAGCCTTAACCCTAGCAAAATGCCCCAATACCCAAAACCCAGTTCCCAATTCTTCTACAGTAACACCCCTAAATGAAGAAATAATCATTAGATAGATAAAGATTACACCTTTACACTCGGGGAAGAGCTTGATGAACCAGGCATGGAGCCGAACCCCATCGGAAGATCTGAGCCACACATCCTCGTACTTGAGTCGTAATCGAGCGGGCGTGAGGGTGTACGATTTGGTGAGACCAGGCAGGACAGGGACGTACACCAGCTTCTCTTGGAATGCCACGAGAAGCGCCATCCCAGCCACCACAATTCCTCCAACCCCATACAGAAAAACATTCAGATACGAAACCATCTCTTTCTTTCTCTCTGCTTCTTCTTCTTCTTCTCCTTCTCCTGATGATTCTGATTCTGATTCTGATTCCGATGGTTGAATTCGATTTCCTGGGAGAGGGTTTTTATTTGTGAGCGACTGCGAGAGAGCATTTGTTGGTAGGAAGCAGGTGGAGAGTTGAGAATTTTGGGAGGTTCCTCGCGGGAGTATTCTAAACTGTAGTCCGTGGGACATGGATCTTCTATGCCAGTCTTCCACTAGAGAAAGATCAAAATTTTTTTTTTCCTTCTTGTACTGAAGAGCAGAGGGAGAATACGGATCCTCCGGGCCTTTTGACCTGCACAGGAGCTCGCTCACCTTTGTCTCACCTTATGAAATTGTTGGGACCGTTCAAAATGAGATTTCTTTTGGTGTATGGGGTTAGGGCATCCTGAAATTTTACATTAGTTGGACCATTTGATATAAAAAGGATGATTAACATGATATTTAAGGATATTCAATATTATATTTTTCATCAAACAGTCAATCAAATGGTAGATTTAAACTCTAATTTATGTTTGATCTTATGGTGCCCGATATATATGGGGGGAGTTTTATTTTGAAGGGTTCAGATCTCAAGGCTTCTAGTAGTTAAAGTCTCATGGGATTGGACTCGCAAAGGGGAGTGGAATGTACATGAAAATTTTCCATGTGAGGAGCCACGTTTTGATCAGTACAAATCCTTTAATAATTTTGTGTTTGTATGATTTAGCATTAGATCTAATTGAACCTGTACTCACATCAGCTGAATTGAATCTCAAAAAAATTCATGCCTGAGATGCTGTTAAACTTACTGTCAAATCAAGGGTCAAATAATATGGTGGGGTTTTTTTCCAGAGATAATTAGCGAAAGGTCCCTCGTATAGGACTTGTAAGGCCTCTAGTCCATCAACTTTTCCTATGCAACTGGACATATTTCGGCGAGAGGTCCCTAGATGCAATTTTGATGACTGATTTACCCTTTCAACCATTTTAGGCATAAAATTTTAAAATTTCAAATCTTCTATCATCCCTCTTCTTCTTCAATCCGGACATGCTAAATCTGTGATTAGGGGAAAAAAGAAACAAAGGAAGAAATGAGAGAGGAGAAAGGAGAGAGGAGATGGGTGCTCAGTGCTGATCACAGTAGTGGGTCACAACAGAAAGATCCCGAGGAGAAAAATGATCTTCTTCGATCAATAGAAAAGTCTGATCTTCTTCGATAAACACTAGTGGGCCACAACAAAAAAATCTGATCTTCTGCAACAAAGAACCAGAGAAAAGAAAAAGAGAAGGCTCGATGAAACACCCCAAAACCCCCTCTTTTGTCTTCTATCATTTCTTTTGAAGGCTCGATGAAACACCCCAAAGTCTGATCTTCTTTGATCAACAGTAGTGGGCCACAAAAAAAAATATGATATTCTGCAACAAAGAACCAAAGAAAAGAAAAAGAGAAGGCTCGATGAAACACCCCAAATCGGAGTCTTGTCGATGGCGAATGCTGGGCCGGCGATGAACGGGTCGCAGTTCTTCGTCTACACCGTTAAGATGCAGTGGCTGGACGGGAAGCACGTGGTGTTTGGACAAATCAAAGGATAGAAGCAGCGTCGGAATTTGGTTTTCGGCATAGGAAGTGATGGGGATTTTGATCGAAAGAAGAGGGAATTTAGGTTCAAGCAAAACAGAGAATGAAATAAGAAGAAAATAAGAAGAAAGCATGCGCTGATGGGTTTGATTGGGTTCTGATGGGGGTTGGATCAATTAAGAAGGAAGAAGGCCTGCCGGTCTTATTGTAAAAGTGAAGTTTTCTGATTGTTGCCGAACGTAGTCGACGGTGCTGTGCCATCGCTAGAGAAGGAAGGCAGCAGGGCTGTTATATCGTTTTTGACAAATCTATGAGTTTTTATGAAATTTATCTGAGTTTTTTGTGAAATTTATCTAAGTTTTTGTCAAATTTATCAAGTTTTAACAAATTTATATCAGTTTCTGTCAAATTTATCTTAGTTTTTCATTTTTTGTCAAATTTATTTTAGTTTTGCGCAAATTTATCTGAGTTTTGAAATAAAGTTCTTTGAGTTCTGGACAAATCTATTTGAGTTCTGGAACAAATTTATCTGAGTTTTGGACAAATCTATCTGAGATTTTGACAATATATCTGAGTTTTTGAAAAATATAGCTAAATTCCTAACAAATTTATCTCCATTTGGCAAATTTAAGTTTTTGAACTAAACTCAGACTGTTCTTTTGAAATTTATTTGTATTTTTTAAAATAAATTTAATTGATTTTTGGCAAAAATATTTTAGTTTTTGGCAAATTTTTCTAAAAATTGAAAAATTGGTTTATCTTATTTTTGGCAAATGTATTTACGTTTTTTTAAAATTTATTTGCATTTTTTAATTTTATTTACGTCTTTTGAAATTTATTTGCGACTTTTGAAATTTATTTGCATCTTTTGAAATTTATTTATATTTTTTAAAATTTATTTGGATCTTTTTTAAATTTACTTGGATCTTTTGAATTTGATTTTCATCTTTTGAAATTTATTTATATTTTTTGAAATTTATTTAGATCTTTTGAAACTTATTTACATCTTTTTAAATTTCTCTGCGTTCTTTTGAAATTTATTGCGTTTTTTGGAATTATTGCATTTTTTAAAATTTATTTTCTTTCTTTAGAATTTATTTGTATTTTTTGAAAGTTGTTTTGGTTTTTTTAGAATTTATTTGCATTTTTTTAATTTTATTTACGTCTTTTGGAATTTATTTTCGTCTTTTGAAATTTATTTACATTTTTTTGAAATTTATTTGGATCTTTTGAAATTTATTTACATTTTTTAAAATTTTATTTGGTTATTTTGAAATTTATTTGGCCAATTAAATGGTAGTTGACTATCATTAATGGCATATCCCACGATTAGTGGGATATAATTTTGAAGAAAGGGTAAATTAGACATTTTAGGTTTTCAAATTTGAAAAAAGGACCTATCACAATATGAAAAAAAATTGTGAATCTAAGGTATTAAAGTAACATGTTCAGGGACCCGTCGCCGAATGCCCCCGTTTTTTACTTTCCAATGTCCATGGGAGACCTTGATATCTATCTACCCTTTTCTAATTAATAGGCGTGCATTTAAGTAAGCCCCGACTTAAATAGTATGCTTACAAGATAACATTCTCATAAATTGATACTTTAAGCGGTAATTGTGTTTCACTGTTTCTCATTTTTTATCTTACGGCCATGGCTGCAATATGATAAAGCTTTATGAGTGACTTTCATGAGAGTGAGAAAAGGAGATAAAAAGATATTACCCTCTAGCAATTATGATTTTGACAGAGGTTTTTCATTATCTTACTATATCTTTTGGGATTTAAAAGGGAAATGAAATGCAAATGGCAATGGGCATACCAGGTACAACTGGGGCGAAGCCCCACCAATACTTGACAAAAGTTTAAAAATTTTAAAAAATTCCTGCAAATTCTTAAAAATAATATATATATATATATATATATATATAAGAAGATGCTCCTATGAGAGCATCTCTCACCTTATTATGAGAGATAAGGGTGGGGGTGGGAGATGGGATGCTTCTATGAGAGATATGGGTGGGGCCTCACATTTAAGTTGTTCGCATTAGATATGGATGTGAGGGCCCCCACCCTATCTCTCATAATAAGATGAGAGCATCTCCCATTAATATATATAGGGGGTCTTCATATGTATCCATCCCTCACCATTTTTGATGAGGGACATCCCTTTTGGGGGTGTTTCAAGTATAAAAAGGAGGTACAAAGTACCCCTTTTGTACTCCTTTTGTACTTGAAACACCCCCAAAAAGGGTGTCCCTCACCAAAAATGGTGAGGGACACCCCTTTTGGGGTATATATATATGGGGGATCTTCAAGTGCATCCTTCCCTCACCACTTTTTGGTGAGGGACACCCCTTTTGGGTAATATTTAAGTACAAAGTGTACTTTTGTACTTTGCTTTTTCCCCACTTTTGTATTTGCTTTTTCTCCAAAAGGGGGTTCTCTCACCAAAAATAGTGAGGGATAGATGCATAGGAAGACCCCCCTATATATATATATATATATAGGTGCTCTTATGAGAGCTATATATATAAGGAGGTGTTCTTATGAGAGCATATCTCACCTTACTATGAGAGATAAAGTAGAGGGATGTGAGGGCCCCCACCTTTATCTCTCACAGTAAGGTGAGAGATGCTCTCATAAAAGCATCTCCATATATATATATATATATATATTTATTTATTTGCATTTGTCCCTTCCTCGAATATTTCTTTTGGATAGAGCCCCCCAAGTTGATTTCTTGAGTCTGTCCCGAGTGATGGCTTTGTATAACGGTGTGCGCGCATCCAAACCCCCGCTTTTAATTCAAAGGCTCAAAGTTTACAGCTAATTATCATGTAATTGAATATCCAACAACGACCATCAAATAACCTTCTCTCTTTGATCATATTTGAATTAAAAGAAGATGAGAAATGAATATTCATCCATCACCCTACTGATTCGATGCCTAAAAACATCAAGATTCAATCTACATCTTCTACTTCATATCTTTCACCCCTTACATCTGTAATTATAGAGCTCATTTCACCCTGATTTTATATGTATTTATTTCCTAAATATTCTATGCTTAGAAACATACCCTTAATCTCCACCCCCCCAACCCCCCCCCCCCCCCCATTCAATAACAAATAATGGCTGATTGCATCGAATTGGGTTCATAGCTAATTCAGAGGCGAGTAGGTAAGAAAAGGGCAAGAGGGTATTATTTTAAGGGGATTTAACAGGAAAAACCCTCCTACACAGGCATTTCTTTAATTTGGCCCCAATAAAAATGGGCGGATAGAATAGGTCCTAAATGTACATTTCACTTTCTTTTTTTATTTTTTAGTGCTATAATTGATATCGACCATTGTCATAGTCGATATCAACTATTTACCTGAAACATAAAAAACACAGTCATAGTCGATATCGACTATTTCGCTGAAATATAAAAAACAGCATACACTCACTGCATCTGCATCATCCCCATGAGATGGTGATGAGCGTGAGAGAAATTAAGATGCAAAGGGCAGCTACGGTGGAGACCCTCACTTTCAAATGCAAAACCCTTACCCACCTTCCTCTTTCTTCCACACCCAAAACACATTTCTCCAATTCCAATATCTTTTTTCCCCAAACCCCATTTCCCCTTTCAACCCATTCTCCCAGACCCACCCCTTCTTGGGTTCTCAATCCAACAACCCCCATCGCCTCCACCAATGCCTTATTATCAACTACAGAAGAGACGACAACGAAGGAATCGAATTCCCCATTTGGGGTTTTCCCTTCTACTCAATGAATTGTTGTCATGGAGATGGGGTTTCTTCAAAATCAAATGTTACGTCAAGACCTTAGCCAACGTTTTGGGTTTTTGGAAGGTGAAGCTGCCACTTGTGGTTTCTTACTGGCCTCTATTGTTGTTTATAGGTCCTGAAATCCTAATTCTAATGTGGGTTTCTGTTTTTTTGCAGTGAAAAGGATGCTATGAAGAAGAGATGATGATGAGCCGCGTGGAGATAAGGGAGATGCGTGAGGGCTACAAATAGGGGTGAGATGGAGGTTGATGGTAGGGAGATGGAAATGATGGAGTGATGGGTTGGCTAGCCGAAGAGGATGAAGGAGAAGGAGGGAGAGGTCTGCATCCTGGGATGGTGAAGATGAGATGAAGGAGATGAGCCTTGATGGGCCACCACACCACACCTGCATACCCCACCGAGATGGCTTTCCTCCTTTTTCCCTCTCCTTCTCCTTTCTCCCTACATTGCCCTTTGCCACCCACTGCACTCCACGCCGGTGCACACCTCGTCCTTTCTTTCTTTCTTTCGAACGCCGATATCGACTATAGCGTTAAAAGACAAAAATAAAAAGAGAAACCTAAAGTTAGGCCCCTTTCTGTTTGCCCATTTTTATTGGGTCCAAATCAATGAAATGCCCATATAAGAGGGTTTTTTCCGTTAAAACCCCTTATTTTAAGTGTGTCTATATAATATGTCAAAATAAAATAAAATAGTCTTCTCAAACTTTTACCCGTGTCCCAAGCATTGGTTCAACATAATATACTCGAAATATGTCACATATGATGGTACATAATTATATTTCTTTCTATAATTTACTCCCATTTGAAACAAATACAACAACATGCCACTAAAAGTAAAGACTTCCATAACTTTTGTTCGCATAACTACTTTATAAATATAAAATATCAATATGACAGAACAGTTTTGACAGTTATATTAACCGTTGCAGAAAAGGTGCATGGCATTCATGCCTGCTACCAATTTGTTCTTACCATTCATATTGTGTACTGATCTGCATAAATTATTTGAACCTCATTCACATAATTATTGTTGGCTTGAGTGTGCTCCACTTTTCCTATTTTACAGATATATTGATTCAATAGTGTGTATCACTTCGAATGAAAGAAAATTTAGCCGAGTGCAGGAGTTCTCCTGCGACATGAATTGTTGGAAGAGGCCCACTTAAATCAAATTTAACCCAACATGGAAACTCCCATGCAAACGTGCCAGTTTAACGATTATTTTTTTATTATACTTTGTAATCTATATAAAATTCTTCACACCAAGAAGAAGAAGAATTTCAACAGTCACATGATACCAACTAATGGATGGCCCATGCCAATGATACTGTGAGCCCAAGGTTGTTGGGGTTCATAATAAAAAGAAAACTCATGTACTATACAGTATACACTCCTGGGGCCTGGCAGGAAGCCTGTAAAAGTGAAATTGCAGACAGTTATTGAAGAAAAAAATAATAAAAGACAAAAACAAAAACCTTAGAAGGTTCACAAATAATGCCCCATGGCTACTTGTTTTCACACTGACTGGTGGTATGTATGATAAAACGTTATATGGAAAAGAAGGCTAAAAGCTTCATGGTCTCCACATGTGTGTCCTGTTAATAGGACGATTTTCTCTTGCTCTGGCGCTCTGCAATTCATTTGGATTGGTGCCGGTCACCATGGGAGAGAGCATCATCATAAGCTAGTGTTGGTGTGCACAATCGGATGTATTGGTATTCCATGCATATCTGCATTTTTGTGCAGGGTTTAGGGTCATATGGTTAGTTTTGTTCAATTGCTATTTTTGTGAAAATATATTTTGTTCCTCTAGTCTCAATGCAGAACCATCAAATAGGCTCGAGAGTCAGAAACAGTTCTGGATCTGGATCTATCCTTAATATTACTAGAAAATTTAAGCAAATTTTTAATGCAATTGGCACAAATAAAGCTTCAGCGTTCATCTGATAAGCGTGGGGCTGCACATCTCTGGGGCACTTGAAGATGATGATTTCGACATTTTGTAAATGGTAACTGTGATTCTGAAACCATTCATCTGGAATAAGTAGCTAAAGAATGCCAAGAACTAGAACAATATGATGAGAAGTGTTGAGTCCGGACTCCAGAGGGTAGTCCTAACTCACAACAAAAGTAATTAGTCAGAAAGATTCCAGATGAGTCCTAGCGACATCCATGGCGACATAACTTAGAACTATTTGACATCAATGATCAATCACCCCACCAAACTTAATAGAATGTAGATGCTCCTCTGCATGTTTTTCTTCGTTAAGGCCATCTTCTAAGCATGACAATTGATACTTGCTCCCCCACACCTTGCATATATGAATTTTTATTACCTCACATGTGTAAGTTGTGTCTCTTAGCACGTGTGAGTCCCCATCTCCTCGCATGTGCGAATTGTGTCTCCTTATCACCTTGCATGTGTGAGTGCCTCAGGGTGAGTCCCAGCCCCTTACCTGGTTCCCAAAAAAATGGCACCTGCTCCAAATTGTTATTGTCCCAGAAAGAATCTCATTCTTGAATAAGGAAAAACTCAATGATGCAACTCATCATAACAAGAGATAATCACCACATTCTAGTAAGCCCGAGCGTAGGAGGATCGGGGCTCAAGAAAAACGCTCTTTGATGGACATGGTTAGATTAGATTGACCAAAGCAAATACCACAACCACCAATAATATCCTCTATTTTATCTTGCCAACTCATTGTACTTCAAAAAATTCATTGCTTTAATACTTGAAAAAGACCCCTCCCATCTACCATTGACCTCTACTCCATCACAACCCCTTATAATCTAGTTCCCCTCACATTCTCCCTCTTTGCTTTCTTCCTTATCCTAACAAAATTCAAGAAATCCAATTTCCCCCGGGCCCTCCCTCCCTCCCAATCTTTGGCAATTTGGCTTCTAGTTGGCAGGGAACTCAACCACAGGTTCCTAGCCTCCATGTCCCAAAAGCATGGCACTATTTTCCTACTCAAACTTGGTGCTATGAACATGGTGGTTGTGTCAGACCCCAAGCTTGCAGATGGAGTCCTACACACTAAAGGGGTCGAATTTGGATCCCGCCCGCAAAACATGGACTTTGACATCTTCACAGACAAAGGCCAGGACATGGTCTTCTCCATCTACGGCGATCACTGGCGAAAAATTAGGCGTGTCACGACAGTGTCGTTCTTCACCAAGAAGGTGGTGCAGCAGTACACAGAGAAGTGGGAGGAAGAGATGGACCTTGTTGTGAAGGACTTGTACAGAGATGAGAAAGCTAGTGTTGAAGGAGTGGTGATTAGGAGAAGATTATTGTTGATGCAATACAACATCTTGTACAGGATGATTTTTGATACGAGGTTTGAATCCATGGAAGACCCTTTGCTCAAGCAGATCACCCAGTTGAACACAGAGAGGACCATGCTTGGTAAGAGCTTCCAGTTTAACTATGGAGAATTCATGCCTATCCTTAAGCCGTTTCTAAGGGGATACCTGGAGAGATGCAGAGAGCTTCAGAGCAGGAGATTGATATTTTTTGTATTTACATTAAAAAAAAATCTCTCTTTAGTTTAAATTCATCGGAACCTAGCAACTTGCCATTAATTAGTGTAAACCTTAGGGGCCCTTCATTCACAAGGAATTGATAAAATTCTAACAGAAGAATATTAAAGAGGTGGGACCTGGTTATCAGTTTCTAGCAAAGGAGAAAATGATAGGAATAAATTTCTTAGAGGGCCCTATCATTTGATGGTCATTTGTAGATCTTCACATACCTTCTCAGTTTAGCCACTTTGATAGGAATAAATTTCTTAGGATTTCATAGTAATTAAAATCCATGCAAATAAACTGGCCCTGCACTACTTCATAATTCTATCCTTTCTTAGGAAAGAAATCCCTTTCAGTTACAATTACCAAAAATAAACAAACCTTAATCTAACCCTAATGTCCTGACTGGCACAGTAAGTCAAATTGACCCAGAATACATGACACTTGACCCAACATTTTTAACAAGTCGGACTGTTCCAGGTGCAATGGGCCATTTTAGGCCCCATAGAAAATTTTCATTTTCCTCACCTGGCCTTATAGTATACAACCTGGTAACTGTTCTGGCAGGAAAATTAAGGCCCTGAACGGAGACAAGCATAACATAAACTGTGCTATTGATCATATGCTAGAAGCAGAGAAAAATCGAGAAATAAATGAGAAGAATGTCATACACATTGTAGAAAACATCAATGTTGCAGGTAAGGATTATTTCCCCAGCTTGCATGACTTAGTTACAATAATTTTTGTTCGGTGGATTGGATTATTCTCATGATCAAATTGTCATGGCAATGTTAATAGGCATTGAGACGACCTTGTGGTCCATGGAGTGGTCCATAGTTGAGTTGGTAAACCATCCTAACGTCCAAAGCAAGCTATGAGATGAAATTTCAAATATTCTTGAGGGGAATCCATTGACTGAATCCGACCTAGATAGACTACCCTACTTACAAGCTGTGGTGAAAGAAACACTTAGGCTACACACCCCAGTACCATTGCTACTGCCCCACATGAACCTTGAAGACGCTGAGTTAAATGCTACACCATCCCTAAAGGGTCCAAGGTTGTGGTAAATGCATGGTGGCTCGCAAACAAGCCTGCATGGTGGAAGAAGCCAGGAGAATTCCGGCCAGAGCGGTTCTTAGACGAGGAAGGTGGGACAGATGACGTCTGTGGTGGAAGAGTGGACTTCAGGGCATTTGGGGTAGGCCAGCGCAGCTGCCCCGGTATCATACTTGCATTGCCAATTTTAGGCATTGTTATCGGAAAATTGGTTATGAATTTCGAATTGTGCCCACCTGAGGGGATGGAAAAGATCAATGTTAGTGAGAGGGGAGGCCTAGGCCTATTTAGCTTACGCATCACAAACCACTCCACTATTGCTTTTCGACCGCTGAAAGTCTGTTCTAATTAATCACACGATTGGGGGACAGATAATAAACGCCATGATCGTAATCATGGTTTACTTGCTTCAATATAAAATGTTATGTTTTCTTGAGAAACCATGATTTCTTGTACTTGTTTAGTGTAGGATGAATGGAATGTTTATGATCTGGGATTTATTCGGCTGTTGCAACCTGGAAGGGAAGATTTTCATATTGACTATCTTCAACGTAGATGAGCACAAACATATGTGATCATGTGTAACCATTATATCCATGAGATATGCATAAGAGTAGTCTAACTTTAGGCAACAAAGCAGTCAAATACTATCCATTGGGGCCACAACCAAAAGGGATATGAATCTAAAACTTTTCATAATTTTTATGAAACTGAATCCATTATATACATTCCACAATCTTTATGAAACTGGATCAAGTATAGAAATTAGATATCTGAAAGAGAAATGGTAATGAATAGAAGTACTTTAGTATGCATTCCAAAATCATTATTTTTGCAATTCTCCTATCAATCTTTTGAAATGTTGAGGCATCATAAAGACAAGATGTTTCAGTCCAACGCATGGGGCGCAAACCACAAAGCATTGGGAATCATTGATTTTGACTGTTATAGTCTTTAATGATTTTACAAAAGTTGTCTTATTTTAACCCATTACAACAAATATTTAACTAAAAGTAACTTTGAAGGTTTAAAGTACAAATTCCCTCTTTCTTTTTTCATTTAATAAAATGTTTTAATGGGGATGTGACCCTTGATATGTAGGGTGGCTAAAGCACAATCTTCTGGTGCAATCCTTAGATATGCTATGTACAATAAGGTGTAGGACCTGGAGATGAACTATGAATTGTATATATAAAAAAAATGAAGAAACTTGTCAACAAGAAGTTTTACAATCACATTAAGTGAAAATGGAAAGAAGATTGCCCCACAAGGATTAAGAAAAACAAACTTCTATCAACTAATTATTAAAGCCTATCAGCCAGATAAGATCAATAGCTCCATTTCCCTTTAAGCTGCAAAACCCGAACATTGTAACAAAAGAGCCAGAACGTATGAATTCCTCCAAAAAAAATGTAGCATGACAGAGAATTCATTGGCTACAAGGTATTCAAAATGCCCCAGGAGAATAACATACACATAAAGAAACTGAATACATAAAGAGGATGGTGCAGACTAACCTCATCGAAATTGTATAACTACTTGATTGTAACAAACTTGTTGGTACCATGTTTTGCCCAGTGGGTCTTCAAATCAATTGGGTTAGAAAGGTTTTGTCCTTCAGCTGCGAGCTTCTCCAACACCTTTTTGAAGGCACCCTGACTCATCTTCCTTCCAGCAATCCTTGCACCGCGTCTTTTGGTGCTCAGTGGTAAGGGATAATTCGAAATAGTGGTGGTACAGCATGCCGATTGCCACCCACCACAGCCCCATCGATAACACTGTTGAGGTGATCCAGTGCATGAGCAAACAGGTGTAGGGATACCCGAGATATCCACATCAATTCCATTAATCACGACCTCCACACTCTTCTTCATGGCCTTGGTTCTTGAAGCAGAATAGTTCATTTCCTTCTTTGAAATAGCAGAATTGTTCTTAGTCATCTTCGCTTTAGGAGGTTTGCAGGCACGCCCAGTTGATCGCTTCTTCAAGGGCATATCTTTTTTACCACCTGTATCTTCAGTCTGCAACATCCGTTCGTCCTTTGATGGGTCAGGTGATAGCAGATTCTGTGAAGAGTGAGTTCCCAAACCTTCAGATAAAGCTGTAAAGTTCTGATGCCCAGGAAATACAGGGTAAGTCTTCTCTCTCTGGTTGATCCAACCATCTTGCATAAACTCCATCGGGACCTGTGGTCCCGGGAGACTGCAACCCCGATGAATAAAACCTCCATTCGACATGAAAGCTGAATCACGGCCTGTGAACAGTGGCTTTGTCTCATGATCCACAATGCCCGACATAAGCTGTAGCCCTAGATTCCCCTTCAATGAATGTTCATAATAGCCCCAATTACGAATACCCAATCCGCCATCATCCTCCATATAAACAGAACTATTATAGTAATAATTAAGAACCTGTAAAAGAAGCAGAGAGTTTCTCAGTGATCAATTATGGTCGATCCATCAGCTGAGTTGATCTCATTCCATCAATAACCATAACACCACCTCATCAAATGAATTGAAAATCTTAGGAACTAGAGAATTAAAAAAGTTAAAATAAGAGAATGAGGTGCCTTGAAACCTAATGCAATGCCATTGTGCTTTATCATAGAAAGATCTACAGTAAAATGAAATAAATCATGTCAAATGCAAGAAATACATTAGGAAGATGGTGTAAGCTGTGAAACCCATATTAAGTGTGAGACAAAAGAGTGTATAGTGTAAACCCTGCAAAATCCTGTAGCACAGTTGGAAGGTACAAATTGTAGCAACCACCATGTTATCATTTAGAAAAGAAGATTCAGAGAGCGGAAACCGAATTCAATCAACCGCTAGAAAAAAAAAAAAAAAAAAGAAGATAATTAGCATTTGAATTTTGAATACAACCAAAATGAATTTTCTTTTCTGATATTTAAAGTGAGATGGTGTTGACTCCACCCCCTCACAAACCAAAATATGCCCAGCACCATGAAAGAGAAAAGACTGAAAACTAAAAAGAAAAGGCCCACATTTGCATGTAAATACAAACCAAAAGATTAAAGTCTTCTGGTACATTGAAGTGATATCAAGATGACAAAACTGATAAAATAATATACACATACAGATGAGAGAAGTGCCAGAAATGCAAATGATGCAAGAGAAACATGGTCTAAATGAACACCAAAGCATCATCATTTGCATAAATCCAGACTTCTTTATTTTTAAGTGCTACCCAGATGAGAAAATCATAAACAACAGAAATTCACAGAAAGATGATGTAAACCTATTACAGATGAATCCAATAGAAATCCAAACCATCTGCATTTCAAGACTACAGCTTTCACGGTTTCCTAAACTGAGACCTACCTGAGGAAAAAATCACTAAAACAACCACACTAAATAGATGGTGCAAGACCAAGTTCATATCATCGACCCCCCACACCTGCATTTGGGGGTTCTCTGAAGTGATACACCAAATAAGGAAAATCATCCAGATTACACAAAAAGATGGTCTAAATCTCTTTCAAATCAACCCATGAGAAAGAAATAACAAAACCCAAATCATCTGCAGTTGAATGCACCATAAAGATCGCATCTTTCTGGTATTTGAGAGATGAGCAAAAGACTAGAATGCATTTGGAAGAAGGGAAAATAAGAAGCTGCATTCTTTTGAAATAGACATGAATGCAAAAGGAAATGAGAATGAGATTTAAAGAGAAAAATCTTACTTGCAGAGAATAGTTAGGGTTTGGGTTTTTATCTCATTTTTTGTTTTTCAGGGAGCAAGAGGGAGACGAGAGAGAGGAGAGGGAGAAAAGGTAGCAAAATGAGATAGATGCAAGTATCCATGTTTCCGTATCTTGTTTGTGAATAAAGCAAGTACTTGCTAATTGTAATTCTATTTAATTCCTTTTTAAAGCAGTTATAATTTTTTTACCAAAAAAATTGAGTGTAGTTCTAATTTCTAAATGAATTGAGTCATTTGTTTTTGGAATGGCCAGGCTGTCCATGTTGTTGCCTACTTAAGTTGAGCTCACTTGAAAGGATTGACAAAGTAGGGGTAGAGATTTGATTTACCTCTTAGAAGCGATTTTGAGAGCCTCTATTTTCGGCAAGATTTTTCGAAATTACATTTTGGAGAAAATATTAAATACTATATATATTATTATATCTATATGAAAAAATAATAAATATTAATTTAATCCATTTTAATAAAAAAAATGAGATTACATTTTGGAAAAATATAAGAAATATAAAAAGTGTAAAAAAGGTACAAAAATAATTATGTAAAATGTGCCAAAACTGGCCGAAATCTTGAGTTTTAGTCGAAATTGATTGAAATTTAAAGTGAAAAGTTTTGATTGAAATTTCGTTTCGACCACTTGACCAAAACATAAAATTTCGGTCATTTTACCCCTGAAATTAATAACTATGCATTGGTACATATTAACCATTGGCCGTAATTTCACATTTATGAGCCAGTTATTAAAGCGCTATAGTCTTGCACATGTGATTCTAACCCATTATCAATCACGTAAAAGTTCATATCCAAAGTTTCCTGTTTGTTTGCACGAAATTGAATTTATAGGGTATAGGGTTTCTAATAAGTATATATTCAAGTGGTTAAATTTGAAGAAACAAAAGTGGAGTTGTAGAGACTGATAAATGGTCATTAAATAATCTCTTTTTCGATATAAAAAAACAATAGGCTAAGGAAATGAATACCCACTCATTACCCTCGAAATAAATGAGGAAAGTCAATGCCGGTTGCCATATGTTACCTTGCATTCATACTAATTCAGTTCATGCATGACGGACGGGCCCTTAATGTCAGCTAAAATTGGACCCATATTCTAAACATCAAAATTATAACTAATAAAAAGGTGTAGCTGGCTAGATGTAATATCGTCATTAAATATATATAAAACACATAATGGGCAGACTTTCAAGGACAATAAGGTGATTAACTATCTGGCCTGTGGGTCCACCTCTCTCCCTCTCTTCCCATTATAATATATTAAGTTGGAAGGTTTTGGGTATAATTTTGACCGACAGTTATGTAACTACTCATGCAACTGCCCGCTCATTTTTTCATCAGAGCACGGGTTATTGGGCTAGTTTGTATTCGGACTAATCAAAATTTGACATCCATCTGAGTTATGTAAGCCTTCAATCTTACTCGGCAAACAACCAATAATCTATTCCTGACTATTAATAACCCTGATGATGAGGGATTTGTGTGTATATGGGTGTGTGAGTACTTACCTTAAAAAAATGATTTGGAGGATTTTGAAGCCCTCAAAACAGGTGTGAGTACTTACCTTAAAAAAATGATTTGGAAGATTTAGGAGCCCTCAAAACAGTTCCTTCCTTCGTGGGATGGTTTCCATTTATGTGTGTGAGTACTTACCTTTAAAAAATGATTTGGAGTGATTTGGAGGATTTTGACGCCCTCAAACCAGTTCCTTCCTACATGGGATGGTTTCCATTTTTCACTTTCATTAATTTTTTTGACAGGTAAGTTATAGAATGACCTTTCTTACCGACTCCAAATCCCCTGTTTCTAAAAAACAAGGAGAGATTCTATTTCATCCAATCCACATGATTCGTCACCTATACAAAATCTCTTAAGATTTTTTTCATTCAAGGAAGCAATTGAGAGGGAACATTAGCTGGCAAATGTGAACCGGATGAAACAGTATCTCTCTCTGTTTCTACAAAACATGGGATCTGAACAACTACTTACCTTTCCCCCTACTCATTACCGCACTTCTAAGTGGGATCCACAGGTTAAGACTGATCCAAGCTTAAGAACAGTTAGGCTGCTCCACAAAATCTAACATGCATAATATGATATAAAAAAAATTGAATTGCTAGATAAGGCTTCACCATTAATTCGGGGGGTCTCCAATTTTTTATGGGCCCCTTGCTCCTTTGCCGGTCCCATCAGGACATTCCCGCAGGTGAAAATTTTGCTAAGTGAAGATGATGAAGACAATAAAAAGCAAGTCTACAATTCTCGTACACATACGATGATCAAACGTGTACAAAGCATAGTGTGCCAGGCATCGGAAGAAACTGTTATCTATTTGTTCGATTCTGCGTATCCCTATGATGCACGGATACTTCAAAGTGGGTAACATATCGTGTCCGATACTTCACTTTTTATATGTAAAATCCGTATTACTACCGTTTCCATAGCCTGTCCCTGCCGTATCATTGCCGTATCTGGGCATCACAGTGCATATCCATTGATGATCATTGGCAATTTCCTTCTGGTTGTCCATTGGATGGATAGGATCATCCAGTTCATGTAATTTGAAGGCCATTGCAATATTGCGGGGTCGGATTAGTAATTTGATCTGGTCTTTGATAAGGGTCAGATCCAGTTTCATGCAGAATGGCAGGTCCATTGAATTTTTAGTGAGGTCCTGTACATTAGAGTTGTGTCTGGCCTGAGTCATGGTCCATCCATACTGGCCTTGTGAAAATTTATGGACTACCTTCTGCAAGATCTCTGAGGTAACTTGTCACGACCCGGGCCCGAGATCGGACTAATCGGGGCCTAACCCGGATCGCGATGTCATCATACTTACTCCCGTAAATCTCGAATTAACCGAAGTTAAGACGAAGACTCACAAGGGATCTAACATACATACCTGTCAAATGTACATTTTTGCGGAAACATATATATACATTGACAATAATTGACTTTACATTACAAGTAAAGTTCACATATATAAAATATAATCCAATGAAGTCCACCACTGCATATTCACAATACAATACAGGGGACATCTAATTACATTTCAAAATGATATACAAAAGTATCTATCAATGAATTCCCAAAATAATCTCAAAACATTAAAATCAATGCCCTCCGAGCTACGCCCACTCGGCTAAACCTCCTGGAGGTATCGGATGGGCCTCATCCGCACGCGGCGCGACCTCTGCAAGACCGGGAAGGGCAACTGGGCCTGTAATGCCATCAATAACACTATGAACACGACGGTTCAACAATGTATAAACACATTTATGATAACACATGCCAAACTTGTCCATTATCAATATAACAACTCTAGACTCTTACATCTGGATTAATGCAATATCATGTACAATGTAGCCCATTGATACTCAATGGCTAAATTTACAAATACAATAGTATTACTATTATTCAGTTCATTTCATTTATTTCGTGTCATTTCGTTTCATTTCGTGTCTTCCAACGGAAGAAACTTAAGCGCGAGGCGGAAGGGCAAACCGTTCATGGCCTGGCTTTATTTCACTTTCGTTAATCAATTTAATTAAGTACAAGGCGGAAGGGCGAACCATTCATGGCCGAGGCTTCAATATTGTTTCAGTTTCCTTACATGGCTTATCAATTCATTGACTTTTCAGTCTATATGTGGGATCTACCAGTGTCTTGATCAGAGATCACTGGCATCACCACGGAGCTCCGGAACACCCCAATCATCTGCTGCAGCAGGATTAATCATTATTCATTGCATTTATTCATTGTTCAGTGGTTCAGTGTATTCATTCATTGTTCGGTGGTTCAGTGTATTCAGTCATTATAGACTCAAGGGGATTAAATGAATCATTAATCGTTCACGGTCCTACTTGTCTCTATCCCAAATTTAGACAATTTCTAGGTGTAATTATTAGTAACTAAATGCACGTGTTATTTTCGATGGACATCACATTTTCATTTAATATGTGCATTTAGTCCCTAAAAATTTTCCACCCACAATATCAAAATCCACTGGTTCGCTCGAGCGGACCCAAACAGAACATTCATCGCACGAGCGCACCTAAAGTTCGCTCGTGCGGACACTTTTTCGCGTCAGACAGTAACTGGTTCGCTCGAGCGAACTGTCAAGTTCGCTCGAGCGAACTGTCCAGAACTCCACTTCTGGAACTCCGAACTTCACTCCTTCATTCATTCACTTCAACCACCATTTACATACACATTTAAGGATCTCCAATCCTCCCCTCATTCATCATTTAATACACCATTAGCACTCCTATTCCATCATTAATACATCATAATATCCATAGAGCTCAAACAAATCCATAACATCTTATTTCTACAACAAAGAGGGTTTGAAAACCCACTCTTGCAAATCATAGCTCAATAAACTTGTAGACTAGCATTTTGAATCATAAAATGAGCATTTATACTTGCCTTTAAAGCCTATTAGCAAGAAATCCCTTGATAGCTTGACTTTGAGGTGAGAAATCCCCAAATCCAAACCCTATTTCCATAAAACACAAGAAACACTATCCTATGAGCTAATCGGCTAGAAACCATATCTAAGCACTCATTATAACTTGGAAAAATCCTTGAAAGCCCTAAGTACTTACTTGTGATGTGGGTAGGGAGCTCTTGAGCCTTCCTTTCAAGTTCCAAGCACTCCAAATGGGGAATATAAGATGAGGAAGATGATGAAGAAGATGAAGCTTCTTCAAAACTTGCTTGAGACACTCCAATCTCACACTCTCTCTCTCTTGATGAAGAAGGATGGAAGGAGAAATGGAATGCCTAGGGTTTCCTCTACAATGAACTTGAGATGAATGAACCCAAAGGTTCATTTCAATGCCTTATAAGAGTCTTTTACAACTAAACCCTCTCTTTCTTTCTTATTTTCAATTCGAGTCAAATGGAGGCTCACTTGAGTCAATACTCGTCGGATGACTTCGAGCCTACTATGAAAGTTAACGTACTCGTCGAGATACACGTGTTGGTATCAAGAGTTTCCGTATTTGACAAAAATACGTACAAATCCGTATTTACGGAAAAAGGCCTTGTTCTCTTAGTTTGAGTTTAAAATCTCATTCAATCCATTCAATCCCCTTCATTATCATTTCATTAAGCTTAATTCAATCATTTGAGACTAATCTCATCGAGCTTAGTCATTAGCCATCATTAGCCTCATTAAACGTGATTAATTAGCATTAACTTTAATTAATTAGAGTTAATCTTGATTAACTCGGGGCGGGGTCTTACATAACTTCACTGAGAATTGCCAATCTCTATTTATAGAGCCCAATCAAAATATTGACTCAAAACTTAATCTCAGATAACTCATCCTTTTTTATCCAACCTTCTCTACAATGTTCTCTAATACGCCTGATTACATTTCCATACATAATCCTTGTGTATGATCAAAATTGCAACTACAGATCCATGTCATAAACATATTTCCTTTACCTTGTGACAAAAGAATACATAAGATCTAAATGCAGAATATATCAAACTCCTTGCAACAAACAAAAGCAGCTACCACTTGCACCACCCAAGCAAGCAAACATTTTTATGTCAGAAACTTTTCCTCCAGTGTAGAATACAGAAGCAGAACAAATAACAATCACTAAACAGGAAGTCAATACCCGAACCACTGCATCACCTCTTGCTTAGGTTGCTTTTGTAACTGAAGTGAGAAGGAAATGGTGCGTTCTTGACTTCCTCCTTATAAGACTACTCAAGATCAATGGTGAAACCGCTATGCCTGTCGGCCCTGCCTTTAAATTGCCTATGCTATCCATGTCATGGGCCATTCATACAGTTTATCTGAAACTGAGTGAAGATATCCCCTTTGAAAAATCCAGGCAATGGGAAGTCCACCAATTGGAGTAAATAAATATGTTTGATCACAATTCACATCCACTGCGGGAGACTCAAGATAACTAATCTGTGTCACATGAAACGGCCTGGTTATTATACAGAATGCTTGGATTGGATGAAGACAATGGCTGGTAAGGGAAGTGTGTGATACCTATGAAAAAACTCCACCAAGTATCTACTTGATTGTAGGCATGAAGAGTTGAGTCTTCCTGCAAAATCTTTCAAGGAGAGTAAGAGCTTCTGTTAGGCACTGGTGCAATTCAAGGCTGCTTTTATTTGGCGGATGGTGGCGCCGACAAGCTTATGAACGGTTGTAACCGACTCATCATTTAGCTTCACCGATGGCAAGCCGCTGATGAGGATCTGAAAAAGAACTGTAATGAGTGAACCTGTGGAGCTGCCCACATCGCCTTGAGGATCGGAGCTTGTTGAAGCTCCACCGTTGGGCCGCCCGTCAGGCAAAATGGTAAAACCTGATGGGAGGAGTGGGATGTAGGATGTGTCATCACCACTCATTGTAATGTTGATGGCTGGAAGCTCGATGGGGGAGTAGACAACCAGTGAGCCCGACTCATCCGAGCAGCACTCTTGGAGTACAAGCATGTTGTTTGGACTGGAACTGAAGGCCTGTTCCATTATTACATAAAACAAGAAGATGCGTGAAAAAAACTAATAATCCATGAAAATGGGAGAAAGATGATACAGAGGAGGTTTGAAAGCGGAATATATCAATGGTCTGAAAGCTGTGCTCACCAATGTACAAATGAAATTTACTTAGCCTGATAATAATCTAATTAATGAAAGAACTATGAAAGGAAACATCCGAGAAACTCACACGCAGAACAGAGATACAATTCCCAGGTTGAGAACCATTTGTAATGTGGGCAACCTCTTGCACTGAACTTCCATTAGAGAGAACATCCCACTGAAGAAATATAGGTAGAACTCAGCAGTTTTGATGGATCAAAATGATTGGAAGTCTAGACAAGTCAACTGATTAATCAGTACTATTATACCTGAGCTCGTGTCCGTTCATCTCTGAAAAAACTAAAAACATTGTGAGGTGATACAGGTAACCAGATAGAGGTTGATGCACTTAGGATAACACTGTTGGATTGACCAGGGTCCGTGCTGCTGCGGACTGTGACTCGAACTCCAACATCATCTGATCCAGAAAGCATCATCCACCGATGGCCACTTGAAGTGCTAATGCTTGAGCAGAAACTGACAATCATCCTTTGGGCAAGCTTCATCAGGTTTCTTCTCCCTTCGGACGATAGAATCTCTGTAGGCAATCATAGGAAGGAGCATCAATCAGCAAGAAAGACATGTTTCAAGCTCTAGGAGTCTTCTACTCTTGGAAAGAAGAAAAAAGATACATTTGAGGAACCACACAATGTCCAATTGAAACATCTGCCTGGCCCAATAAACTGTAGGGACACACTTGATTGAAAACATTCAAAGGTCCCATCACAATATTTTCAATCAGATGGGTGGGGTGGGACCGTCAAACAGGAGAGCTGTCACTTATTAAGGCATTACTCTTGATTTCTGGAGAACCATCAGATGAATGACAGAGATCACTGAACAGCTAGCCTACAGCGCTTTCAATTGAACCAAAAATTGCTTCCCTCAGTCGAACATCATATGATACCACCCTTAGATGAAGCTTGTGCCAATACCTCCTCCAGGGTCCCTAGTAGGAGAGCTGGTGAGCATAAGACATACAAATCTCTCACACATCCTCTGTAGAGTTGTAAGCCACCGTTGGGCACCAAAAGCCATCCCACTATTGATAAGCTCTTTGTAAAGTCGATTAGTAGGGGTCCTCTCTTCTACTTCTACATGTTCTACCCAAAGAACCTGTCAAGCCCCCAAGGGGAAAAAAAGAGTCTCAGATTTGCCACTATTCAGGTGGTTATAAGTGTAGGTTATATTAACAAATCAACTCGATGCCTGTCCGAGTCAGGTTGATTAAACACAAATAAGAATGAGCAATGCAAAAGGCAATCAACATAACAATGGTGTGGCAGCGGCACACCTTTGAATATTATAAACCGTTAGATAGGAGGTCACCACCATGGATTTCACAAGGTCCTAGTTATCATGCTAATTGGATAATCTTAACTCTCACTTGCGTGCCAAAAAATGGATGATATCCCATTGGTTAACTGTTCATTATGGGAAAACTTTCTTCTGTCCACTATGACATGAGAACGGCACATCCTGAGTGTTGCAGAGCTGCAGGTGTTCCGTTCATTATGTTATCACCTTATTGAGATCTGCTATCACCTTATTGAGATCAATCAGAGGGTGGGTCCATACAGATATATTAAGAAACCATATACCAACCCAAAAGCTTAAGCTAATAAGTGGAAGGCCCATATAGATATATTAAGACATGTCAAGCCTATTACTTAGGAGATGTGGGATGTGGCACTTCCCAACAATTAGGTGATGGGGGCCTTCTGCAGTCATAATTGGAGTCATTTCTCACGATCCATGTGCATGTAAGGTGTTGCCCAATGACCAGCAAAAAGTCACACAATCACTTCAATACAAAAAAATCCCCACTTTTAGAAAAAAGCTATAATAGATCATTTTAACTCAAATTGATTCTTTTACACTAAACAAGGACTGGAACTTAATCTTCACATGTTTTGAGTCTACTAGATGAGTTTTGAACATGGCTGCATAGATGAGTTTAATTGAAGAGAAAGAGGTCTTAGTTAACTGATCACCTTGGAGTATCCATTGGGTAAGTCATATATCAAGCAGCCAGAAGGCAGTCTACAAGCGTGTGAAGGAAAGACAAACTGATTGTCTCTGGAGATGTCAATAGAGACATCTGCTATAGCCCACAACCCTTCCTCTATTTGCTGACAATAACGAAGAAAATAGAATTCACGGGTGGACACCAGAGGCGAAAGCACCTGCAACTCTGCATACATCTGCAGCAGCCTTAAATAAGAGGGATTCCTGAAGGAACTAATGGAAATTCTGCTTCAAAAAAAAAAAAAAAAAAAAAAAAAAAAAAAAAAAAAAACACCTAATAAAATGCTAACAAAGATGAGGTATTGTATAGTGATTGTTAAAGAGAGAGTTTTCATTCTTAACCAACAATGATATAGGTGGAATCTATGTGCTGGTAATCTGAACCATTTGTTGGGAGGCCTTTGTGTGATTGGCCATGTTTGAATATCTACCTCCAATTGGATGATTACAGAGGTTAAAATTGCATTGACGGCCCACAATTTGACAGTTATAACAACAGCTTGTATTTAGCAAGATGGATCCAATGTGTACCATTGCAGTCCAAGAAAAAGTGTACATCGAACCAAATCATGATAAATAATAATATCTAAAATAAAAAAAATGCATAACCTACTGATGATATTCAAAACAAGATGTGTGTTCCATGATTACCAATTGCAAGGAACCACTCTGAGTTCCTGCCATGCCAGATGCAAGAACTTCAATAGTCTTCGCCTGAGAAACAATTGTAGGGAATAGCTCCATCCATTTTCCCTGCAGGCAAATAATATATTTCTATTATCATAAAAGATAAATAAAGGATTTAGGAAATGAGGATTACATGACACTCAACCCAACCCTGTGCATGGCATCCTTGAGCCTAGAGAATGCACTTGTGGAGCCTATGAGTTGGTATCTAGACCATTGGTTTGTTGAGCCCCATCATGGATTGACCAGGTCCTCAAACTCTCCAATGGGACAATCCCAACTCTTTGCTAAATAGCCTGCAGATAGATGGTTAGGCAATAATTGGAGTTAACTGTTCAAATTATCTATGAATGCAACCAAAACTATGATGGAAAATATTGTCGAATCTGTTATTTTCCAGTCATGGTCTAACTAGGCCCGTAGTATCAAAATAGTTTGGAACATCAAAACATGCATGACATGCAAACCGAGTCAACAATAGAGGATGCATTACATATCCTTGGATCAAGAATGACAAGATCTCTCTATAAGAAAATTCCTCAAACTCAAATTCGGTCAGACAAACATGGCTATAGGAAGAAATACATAAAATGGGGGAGAAACGATAATCAGGCTCACCGTGTCCAAAAACATGTTGACCAATGTCAATCCATTCATGACCACGGGACATGAACCTCTTGATGCTTCTATAGAAATATCAGGACTTTTCAGGTGGTTAGGTCTTGGAAAAATCTTGTTATACACTTCCAAATTGAGAAGCTCATTTCCAGTGCTGGACCTCATCCATAAGGGCTCATTTGACTGTGCTAGCCTCATCAATTCATTCATTGCATTGGCAGCAGTCTCCATCATTATAGATTTCTCCATATCCGCAATGCGCACTGTCTGCATTGGCAATGTAGCAATAGAAGAATTTCTCGAAAGGAGATCGAGATCAAGAGGAGGACCAATTGCCTGACCACTGAAACACCCCATCGTCAAGTCCAACGGAGAAAATGGTATTGGTTGAATTGGGGAAAGACGCGAAATTGGCCTTCCAATGTACTTTGAAGCAATGCTGGAAACTCTATCTAGCTGCCGTTCCACCAAAGAGTTAAGAATTAGAGGAGTCAAAACAGTTGAAAAGAAAAACTATATTAGTCATGCAAACTATAGCAAATTTTAAATTGCCACAACTCCCAATTCCTCTTCATTCTGTATATACAGATACAATAGTCCTCTTCATTGGTATAGGTGGCCCCAATATGCATATTGTACGCTATAATAATCTCGTTAAACTGATGATCTTGCCATCTTCGGTTAGGGACTTTTATTGACAGTTGCTGTATCCAATTCTTGAATATCTGGTTGGAAGGTTCAGATGCTAATCATCCAAACTGTACGAGCTCTGGGACATCCCAGTGGGAACACATCAATGTCACGTTTTTTGAACTACCCGCTTCCACGGAACAGGGAGGTGCAACATATTGTACATTAGCTATAGAGGGGAACTTGAGTTTTCGCAAGCAGAAAATCAAACAATTCAAACTCTACTACAGTGATTTTAATCTACTTACCTCATGCTTTAATCGGGCATTCTCCATACGCAGGTTCTGCTCATTAAAATGCATGTCTTTACCATCAGGTGGCTCACCACACGATGGGCAAATCACATTCTTCAGTGTCTCTCTCATGGCAATGTTTTCACACCGGAACTTGTCATTCTCTGCTTGGAGCATGGAGTTATCTGCACGTTCGTGTTGGGCCTAACATTTGGCCACCCTTTTCTTCATCAAATGATATCAAGTGGGGAGGAAAAAAAAAGAAAAAGAAAAACAGAGACAGAGGAACAAGAACCAGACAAGCCTTCCACATACCCAAGACAAGAAATGCTAAAACCAATCAAAGAAAAATTGTTTACCTTCATCTGGGTCCGCCTATTTTGAAACCAGAACTTGATTTGGCGAGGCTCAAGTCCCAAATCCCTACTCAACTTATTTCTTTGCTTCTCATCTGGATGTGGGCACTCCTTAAAAAACCTTTATCCCCATAGCAAGAATAACACCGACCAGATCAGTTTTCCATTATTTCACAGAAACCAAGTGACAAAAACCCATTCATCTCATCAAGAAATGAAACAACAACAATGAAATCCACAACTATTCTTCCAAAAACTAGAAATCTTAATGAAAGACAAATACAAATAATATCAATTTGCCACCATGAAAACACAAAGAGATTTTACAAAGAACCATCATTGGAAACTGAACTAGGCCTTACTCATTCTAACTATTGATGAAAAAAATGCACAATATTACCAATTCCAAAAAGCAATGGAAAACACTTATCTAAACAAACTCTTCCGAAACCCTTCCCCAAGAAAATACCAAAACAGATGTAATAGTTGAGAAATGTTTATTTAAGCCTTTTTAAATCTGCCAGGCAGTAGAAAGATCAAATCAGATAAAATTGCAGAAAAAGCAACCATTCAATCTAAACCTACTAATACTAATGAAAAAGCAAAGAAAAACACTATCAGTGGCAAAAGCCTTCACAAACCAAAACAAAGAAGGGATGAATACAGAAATCTCTCATAATTTTAGCTCCGTAACTCATCAGCACTAAACACAAACTCGTTTGAGGAAAACCATTAGCAAGCAATGGGATAGGAAACTAACCGTTACTACTACTACTACTACTACTGCAGCTGCTACTACTACTAAGTACTAACAACAGAATTATTGTCATTGCTCACCCCAAAACAGTTAAGTGATAAACAAAGATTTGAAAAGTTGAAAAGAAAAAAAAATGTTATCAAAACTGAAATTGGCAACCAACCATTCAAAATAACCAAAAAGACTAAAATCAACAAGAGAGCCTCAAAATCTAAACATTGGAAAGTGGAAAAAATAAAGTGAAATATTTAGATAGAAATCAACTTCAACTTCCACAAGGATCTATGGAGACCTGAATATGTGTGTCTAAACATTTAATGATAATGACACAAAAAATATAGTAAGCGAAATTAAAAGGAAAAAAAAAAAAAACAGGTTTCAAGCTGTTGAAACCAGCTGTTCTAAGAAAACAATAATGATACGAAATCTGCCAACACACAAAAAACAACATCCAAATCGAAAATGATACAATTGAAACATACTACAAAAAACACAAGAAATATTGAAATGTATGAAAAAAAAGGCAATGGGGGTGACCAATTACGAGCCATTTAACCCAACAACAAGAAAAGTCTCCACAAACCCAAAAAAGATAAAGAGAGGAAGAGACAAACGGGCTCCCACAAAAGCATACTATAGGCATCTCAAATGGGTAACTGTTTAAACTAATATTGTAAGAAAAGCTAAAAAAACCCGTTACAAATAAGATCAGAACAGAGGATCTTCGGAAAGTCTCAACACTTGGATCTGTTGAAACTTTCCAAATAGTGTGAAGCGCAAACCAAATTGAATTGGTTACATATAAACCGACTCCAACGAAAACCCACTGCCATGATTTGTGAAATGAGTAACTAAACATGAAAAAAACAACAACAAAAGCACAAAAAACCCAATGCAGAGAACAGGGATGAAACTAGAGAAAAGCTTTGCAGATCTTACGATTCAAGCTCACGAATCTGGCGGGAGGTGTGCCTATGATATCTCTTCTTCTTCCTATGAGGATCTGTTATATCTGGATCATCACCCAAACCACCCCCACCTCTTAAACTTCCGCCTTCCATGCATGCAACACTGCTACAGCTTCTTCTGCTGCAACAACTAGTAAAAAGATTCAATTTTTATGCCTCCTACTTCAATTTCCAACCAATCCATTTCAATACATTGAGCGACTCTTTCTATTCATTAGAAAAGAAACAGAGAAAGACCCAGAAATGACCAAACAAGAGAAAGAAGAAGAAGAGCTTTTGCTCAATATTTAGAGTACTTGTCTGAAGTTGAGAAGCTGTAGATTTTCTGCTGCCGAGATGTAGTGAAGTGGACATGAAATGAAGGGTTTTTAAGGAGGCTGAGGTGGGGGTTTAAATGCGTAAAAGCTGATGCATCGGAGGCATTTGAAATCTGCTGATGGGATATGGAGTCTGTATTGGGAATTTGTTTTATGGGATATGATTGTCTTGGAGTTTTTTTTGGTTGGTACGCAGGGATAGAGAGAATTTAAAAGGAAAGATACAGCTCCCAGCTTTTATGTCCTTCTCAGCTACTGTCCATACATGAGCTTTTTTCTCCTTTCAGCCTTTTTCTCCCCTTTCCTTGGCCAGTATCCCAGTTACGTGTAGCAACTTGCAAGTGAATCTCTCTCTCTCTCTCTCTCTCTCTCTCTCCCCCCTTGCATGAAATCTGAACTACTACAGTTGTTTTCCACCCCATTTACCGGGCTCTCTCTCTCTCTCTCTCTCTCTCTCTCTCTCTCTCTCTCTCTCTCTCCCTCCCTCCTTGCATGCATGAAATATGAAATACTACAGTTTTTTTTTCCACCCCATTTACCTGGCCTGTCTGTTTATACGAGGAGAGTAAAAGAAAACGAGGGGTCAAATTAGAAATAAAGGAAAGAGGAGGTGGGGCAAAGTAAAAAAGCATGAACAAAATTCTACTTCTTCTCTGGTTATTACACCTGAGAAGAGTAAAATAAAGTGGGGAGAACGGAGGTAAAAGTTTACCCTCTCCCCCTTTCCAATCTAAAACATAATGAATTAGTAAAAGAGTCGTCAATCTTTTCTACTCTCCTTTTACTTCTTCCATCCTAATATTACGAAGTAAAGCTTAGGTCAAATCATTTACATATTTACTCTCTTTCCTAACAAACAAACACGCTCGGACCAAATGGGCTCTTAAAATTACATACTTTTCTGACGTTACTTACAAGTTTCCATTTGTATTGGCTTATCAGTTTTCTAGTTTGGCAATTATTGTAGGGTCCAAAAACTGTAACTAAGTTCTTCAATTTTTGACCAGATATTTGAAACATCTTTATTGCAAACTTGCCTTTTGCTGAAAAAGGGAAATATGTATTAAGATGGGTGTAGGGGGTTGCAAAAGACTGCCTCATTGGGCCCTGAACATTACAAGCATTAACATTAACATTTTGATCATTAAGTCCTGCAAAAGCTATATGAGACTGATCCTGCAAACCTCCCTTTTGAAAACAATGATAAATAGAAGTGATTTTTGGGTGAAGGCTTAGACTATTGAACACATAGAAGGAAGAGAAAATGATAATTATTACAGGGTTTATCTTAATCCTTAGTTGACCAGTTTGAATATGGACACATGGACCTTTTGGGCTGGTAAAAGGCCTATTGGGCTGATTGCAGCCCTAATGGAAATTGAAGGTTTGTATTTCTTTCCTACTTCTTCTTCTTCTTTAAAATTTCCTTTATTTTAATTAACCTATGATTATGAATGTCCCATAAGCCTACTTATTGAGCTTTGTCATAAATATTGTTGCAGAGAAATTATTGTCCCATGAAAATGTTGGCATATTTTCAAACTATAAAAAATCATGTAGAAAACAAGTCAATTTTAAATAAATTAGGTAATGAAAAACTCAGTTAAATACATGTAATTCTAGTTTTATCATGACTTTCTCATGGTATTTTCAATTTTGCCAATATTTCCAACATATCACATTATCATTAGTTTCATGTCTCCAAAGGCCAAAACTATATATGGTCTGTATATGTGATCTGACCTTTGTGCGTTTCTTTTTTCTACTCAGTTTAGGAGGTTGGTCCATATTTGTTTACTCCAAATAGAAGAAGCTAATCTTATTTGCTGAGGGTCGTACTTCCAGTTGTACTTAAACTTGGTTAGAAAACTAATGTGAAAGAAAAATTGGTCATTGTTTTATGTGGTCATATGCGTGTTCTTTTGATCACCATTGAATCTAATGAAAGTATATATAGATATACAAGGCACATTCCATATTGAGGCCCACCAGATTGGGTTGTTGAGCTTGCAATTTTCACTGTCATTGTCATAGACCCCATTATTTCAGATGGGTCCTCTCACTTGTGGCTGATGGTCCTCTTTTGACTTGATCGTCTCTATTTTTGGTGGGTTCTATCAGATTTCACCATTTTGCTGATACTTCGGTTGGGGTGGATAAAATGCATGAATTTTACTTTCCAAATTATTGAAATCCAATAAGCTCCGACATTTTGTCCTTTCCCAGGGCTAGGGTTTTGAAAATGATGATGATGGTTTTGTCTTTTCCTGGTTATAAATCTTTTCATGAAAAGGAATAATATAGCCCCTCGTGAGAATTTGGACCTGATGATATCCTTAACCACGGGATGTAGTGTGTCACCTGTAAGCTTCAAACGATGAGTTTCTATTAATTTACATCGGAAATATCCATGAGCTTACAAATCAAATTCCGTCTTAACTCAATATAAGCTCCGGATCCCAAACTCCGGAATTAAGCGTGTTTATGCGTGAATTACTTTTAATACCTTTGGCCTCTTTTTTCATAAGTAACTATTAGTGGTATAAAAGTGGGTCCCTCCCTCCCTCTCGTTTGTTAGTTTGTTATTATCGTTATCCCGTCGGATACTATATAGTGTGGGTGTTTTGGATATCATAATCTACCAGCAAAATTCAGACTGGCAGTGGCTGTCACTCCAAACCGTACGGACACATGCCACTGTAGGAATCTTCAGGTCTCAGTAGTCAGCACTCATGACTCAGCAGTAGTCATGTGGTGCTAGGAGCTGAAGGCCTGAAGCCCCAATGGATAAAAAAAAAAAAAAAAAAAAAAAACTGTGATTACATTTATCCTCGCGTAGTTAATATCTTAGCCAGCTTGGTAATTTATTATTAAAATAAATGTGATATAAAGCATTAAATCAAGAGCGAATAAAATTTAAACAGGTTATGATGATATTTTGTCTTTAATGGATTGTTCGAAAATCTTTTTGATTTTTTGTGTAAAAAGTGGGTTGTAAATTTAGCAGAGAAAGGATGTTTCTTTTTTACTTTCTTTTGAAAAAGAATGAGAGAATTTTGAAGATGTGCACTTTTGATGTGTTCTCGAAATAGAGGCTTTATATTACTTTTACTCACCTAGGAAAATGCCAAATAGGCCTAGAAAGTTTCTGCAGAGCTATTCCTGAGATATTCTAAGGTTGTGACATATCATACTATGCAATATCCTACATAAATGTTCCTTTCATTTGTAACTTTTTAGTCCCCTCTACTGTACTAAGAGCTCTTTCGGAATTTCATAAACTTTAACCATTGAAGGGATAAATGTGATCTTAAAAAGCATCTACATGGATGAAGTTCCTATTCATTTTGTGGAATAAGATTTTGAACTAATTTTTATATTTTCTTGTAAAAAAGAGTCATCATTGAATGGTTAAAAAATTGTGAAAAACTATTTTACAGTTTTGCATTAGTTTTACAGAAAAGCAGGTACACAAATGCTTCTTATTGGAATTTTTAACAGTGGGGACTCTAAGAAAATTTTAAATCTTCTCATTTAAAAATCCTTTATTATTCATAAAAACCTCAGCAGTTTTTCATTTTTCACTCCCCTAAGAATCTTTTTTTACAGTGACCCCCAAGGATATTTTCTTTCTGGAGGTGAATTTGCCATGTAAAAGGGTTACTATATATGATTAATTAATCCATTATTTAATTCATAGGAACTACAATTTAGGATAGTCCTCAGAGCACCTACAATACAATAATTGGCGTCTACATATGCCCTTGCAAGTCAATAATACATATGCTAGGAAAGTGATAAGTTAAAAAAGAAGGTTTCACCAAGTCGTGGTAAAAAAAAATTGAAACTTGAGCATTGAAGTTGTGGGACTTAATGCTGAGGGAGAGAATATGCGAAATTCTCGATTGATATGAGCTCTGATCTGTGAATCGAGATCCTCTGAGTATGTATACGTAGTGTGGCCGTGATGGGCCACTCAGGGTCCGCCACGTCATCATGAGCAGCCCCTGTCTCAATGCATGACAGGCTGCCCGTGGTAATGTGGTGGACCGTAAATCGTCCACTCATTATCATTGTGGGGTTTTACCTTACCAAATTCGGACTCTTGATCTTTAGTTCTGGTGTGATATCGCACACTGTACCGATTAGATGGTCTGGATTCTTTTCCATGTAAAAGGATGATAATAGCATTCATTAATGTAGCGATACGTTGACTTTTCTAGGATTTTAATTACAAGGATGATGGCTGTGTATTCATTTCTCACATTCCTTTGATTCAATTTCCATTAAAAGGGAAATTACTTCATGATCGATTTTGGATATTCACCTTTGATTTTTTATTTTAAATCATTTCTAGATATACCAGTCTTAAAATACTTACAGATTTAATTGCGTGAAATAAACAAGCACGTTAGCATCTGTCAGATTTAGACAGCCTCTCATTCAATTAAAAGGTCTCCCAACTTGTATCATTTCAAGTTGTCACTCTTGAAACAAAAGAAATCAAACACCAAGCCTCTCAGTAGCCTATTCCCTCTAAGACCAAAGTGAACACATGGCCAAAACCACTTTAAATGCTTATCAAATAATTGTAAGTCATGACACTTCTAATCTTCTCCAGAGAATGCATTAAAAAAATTTAAGAAGACGACCCATTTAAAAGAAGAGAGGTACTTGTTAGAAAACGGTTGTCTACTCTGCAGAAGTGTAAAGAGGCAATGGTTCTCACAAACGACTCTTACATCTTACCATATATTGATGAAGCAGGCCACAAAGTCCAACATGCTATCTGTACGGTGGATGAATGTAAGTTTTACTTTGTGAAGGGATAAAATGTGAAGCTTGCTTGACTTCTTGGTTTGTAAATAGGGAACTTTCATTGTAGATTTCAAGTTTTAGCCCAACAAAATAAAAAGGCTCAATGAACTGATAGTGTAGAAAGGTACGGTTTAGTTTATGTCTTGTATTCCAGGATTACCGGAGTGGTTTATTGGGCCGGATTCAGGGTCAAGGTTATTTTGAACATTGTATCGGAGCTTTCTTAGCCCCTGAAGTGGTCCATTGGTCCAGGTTCAATGTCAAGGGTATTTTGGTCATTATATCGGAGCTATCTTAGGGGCCAAGAAAGCAAAGATTATATATGTGATGTAATCTGTAACCCTATACTCTAAAGAGAGTCAAGATGTGAGTCTTTGATATCTTGCCGCGGACGAAAGCGGATTTGCCGAACCATGTAAATCCTCTAGTCTCTCTCGTGTGCGGCATGTTTCATCGATCACAAGTTTCGCGCTTCCACACGCACGCGCACAACGGGTACCAATTTTTTTTTGAAGCAAATAAATCCTCATTTTGTTAACTTGTCCTAATGTCATTACAAAACAGAAACACCATTAACACTCCAACTCGTTCCATTCATCAGTTTTATGACCTGTTCATTTGTGAAATGGTGGTTGGATTTGGTGAGTAGAAGACTTTGTCTTTAAGAAAATAAAAAAATCCTACTAAAGGCATATTAGCTCTCGTAAAAAATGGGTGTGTTCTATACATATTTAAGGTGGGGAAAGGACTGTACAGTGTGGAATAATGTTAATGGGTTTCATTGGATGGAGAATGGATGATTAGATTGGACAAATTCCTGATTAACTTAGTCATTATCAGAATTCATGTTTGAGTAATGACCAAAGTTTTATTGTCAACCTACCTAAGACAACCCGCCTCCTTAATCCAGGATTGAGACGGACACATAAAACTCCATGAAATTAAAATTCCTGGTTCTTAACTTGGAAAAAATCTGAAAATCCTAATATCTTGGAAATTTCAATTTGAAAGTTTGTATGGAGAAGAAGGAGCATTTATTTTGCTTCTTAAAACCATCTGTGATGTGGTTTTTGGACAAGTTAATTGGAAAGAATAATTTGATAGTTGCCTTTAAAAGACCTGGTAAATTGAGGACTCTACATTTAAACCAGTGATGTGTGTGTGTGTGTGTGTGAGAGAGAGAGAGAGAGAGAGAGAGAGAGAGAGAGAGTTACACATAAATATCTAGGTTCTCTTGTTGGTAAACTAGGTTACAGGCCATTCAATCGCCTTACTTGTAAAGTTCATTCATCCCTAAGAATTAGATTGAAATTGGGTATTCAAGGTCAGACCACATGCTTAAATACACCATAAAACCAGGTTCTTCTGTTTGTTAGTTCTTTCTTTGTTTAAATATGTTCGGTCATCAGTGTCTCATTCAAATCTTAAACATGTTATGTTAGTTGACTGTGATCTTGATAAGTGCATAGATTTTTCTCTTAACACGAGCCTATACAAGTAGGGGCGGACCTAGGTGTTTCCACGCGAATGCGGTCAATATTCGGGAGATTCCTTAAACAATACCTTAAAAAATCGAATTTTATTATTTAACCTCTTAACTTGACCATTGCACACACCACCCAAATGAAAATCCTGTGTCTGCCGTTACATACAACAATAACTACTTACTGCCCTGGACAATTGTAACAAGTAAACCTTATCAAGCCTAGCCATGGAATAAAGTGACACACCTTTACGAGGGCTTACACCTCTTGTCATCGAATAATTATCTAATGCTGAGTCTAAGTAAGTGATTAAATCTTATCTACTTCTGCAAATGAGAGAAAAAAAATCTTTATCTACTTCTTGTTTCTTCCTTTCATTGTAGTTTCAATTACAATTCATAATAAAGAATGGTAGGTAACAATTGAATTGGAAATTGACGCTGCTGATGGAGAAGAATCGTAAATGCTCGCAATAACAATCGGTTGGGCGATTCCCATTCTTATACTACTGGTAACCCATCTTTTTCCAGTATTTGATTGATGCTGTGATAATCAATATACTACTAAAGGATGTCAGGTCATGGCCTACAACTTTGAAATATTGCAAATGCAATTTATGAACAGGTATATGGTAATGAAAGATTCAATTATAAGCGCTTATTAATTTTATTGTTGGAGGGTGGGTGATCCACATGAGGTAGTTGAAATGAGATGAAATGCGGGGGGAAAAAACAACATTAAAGATTAATAGAGATCATCATCATCAAAGCCTTGTAACTATCATGGAGATTATAAATGAGATCTATTTCTCCATTGCAAATCATCAGTACTATAGTTTGATACTGTTGAAGAAACCGTAGGATAAGATAAAGTTAGTTTGTATTTGGATTAGAAATGTGTATTTTTTTCATCTAATGAAACTTATGGTGACATTCTTCTTTTTATTATAATATTTCCGTTACTGTTAAAAAGAAAAAAACACTTAACGGTGAAATTATGGGAAATAAGTGAATATCGAAATTCTTTATGGTATTAGAGCTTGAGCCCCGTGATGATTTTGCAATCAAGCTAGGTATAATCCTCCTTTCGTTATTATCACCGTCAATTTTTCTATTTCAATACAGAAATGATCAATTTCTCCTACCTACCCATTCATCTAAGCCCTACCATATAACCATCTTCTTCAAAATTAAGTTACGCCTCCTGGCACTTGCGCAAGCCTTTCTTCAACAGCATGGCTGAAACGCCTCCTACTTTGCCTTCTTCAAAATTACGTTACGTCTCCAGGCCCTTGCACAAGCCTTTCTTCAGCAGCATGGCTGAAACCATTATACTAGCGCTCCTCCTACCGGCACATACAAGCACCTTGTCATCCATAATGCAAAAGGAATTCAGGTGGGGTAGAGGCACAGATCTGTAATATTTTAATATAAGATCCCCCAACGCGCGCGCCCCCCCGCCCCCCCCCCCCAAGCTAACACACGCTTGTAAAATGTTGCAACCCTCATCCATGGCATAAAACTGCCACATATATAGCTAATGTCACCCTCAAACTAAACTGGAAGTACAATACGGGCCGGGACACTTGCATGGCATAAGAATGGGTTAGGCCCAGGTTTATGGGTAGCCACATAATAAATGGAGACACAAATGGAGGACCTTTTGAAAATTGAGGGGGTGGAGAAATCATCAAGTACAATCCAGTAGGATACAATACCAGCTCAATCCACCTAGTGGGGCACACTGTAGGCACCTGTATGGTGTGTTGACTGGTTAAGTTGGAATGGGTGCTATCACAATGTGTAAATCAGGACCATTTTTCAATTTTTTTTTAATTTACCTTTTTCTTTTGAAGTCATTGCACTTTATCGAAGGGTATGGATGAGCTGGTTGGGACATGGATGTGTGAGTGAGAGTACATGTTCGAGTCTTCAATGTAGAAAAGAAAAGAAAAGTTGATGAATTGTACTTTAGTCCTTTTTTAGAATTGTGTTTTCAATTTTTTGAATACATATCTTAATCATCTTAAAGAATGCTCTGTTAGGAATTTTTTTTTTAAATATTACTCATAATAATAATCCTTCACACTAATACATTAAGGGCTTCTATAGATAGACAGCATGCTTTTTAAATAACCATACTTTTGACACCATTCTTTTTAAAAATTTTTGAAAGTTTTCATCGGAATCTTGATTTTCTAGAAGATCTTCTTTATGGTAACAATATTCTTGATCTTTTATGTGTGCATATTCATATTGTACTAACTTTCAGTCTTTCCAAATTTATACAACTCGAAGCCTTTAATAAATCCTATTTGTAGTGATGTTAGTTTGAAAAATAAAAATTCTTGAAGGACCTTTAATTCCTCATGGAAAAATTACTGATGTTACTATTTATTTCAATATTTAAATAGGTGCATTTTATGATCAAACATTGACTCTAAATTTGAACAACATGAATTAAAATCTCAAATGAATGTATCGTAAGTGATTCATCTTGTTGTTTATAAAAGAACACATGGAGTACTTGTAGATTCATATATATAAAACCTCATTAAATATGAAAATAATAAATGGGTGAAAATATTATTCCCAGCAAATATGTTTGAAAGTGGAGGGGTTCTAATCTAAGAATCATATTTACATGTGGGGATGTGAATGGGACTTGACCAATTCATTCATTTTGGTCCAACCCAATTCATTCACTTTGCAAAGACTAAAAGTGCAATGATTTGATTAATCTAGACTAAATCTTTAGACTATGTTTGGACACTAAAAGGCAACTAATTGATCCTTTGGATTCAATAAAGAAAGTCTTGATTATAGACTCCCAAAGATCTCCCAAAGATCGTACTTGTTAAAAAGTTGTGTTCCCCATCTTTAAAAACATATTCATGATTAACAAATACTGATCTTGGTTACTTGCCTCATGAAGAGTAACATTTCTTGTTCCAAAATGGGATTATGATCTATTTTGATTGTAACTCAAATATGATTCCCTATTTCTCAAAAGATTTTCTTTTGCCCTCAAAAGTTGTCACAATTGGGACAAACCTCTTCCAAATTTATCCTCTTTCACACAAACAGTCACACTTATCTAACTCTTCAGGCTCCTTATTGTATGAAATTCTATTCCTAGGAATTCATGCTAAAATGGTTCCAACAAAGGAATATTAAAGAGATGAAGGACTTTCTTAGGTTTGCTTTTATATGGCAATGAATAAATATTCATCTTCTATCATCTAATTTCGTGTTGTCCTTTGCAAGGTATCATAACCAACACCTAATAACTATCTTGTGATATAATATTGTATTTTTCATCAAGCCGTCTGATGACCATTATAGAAGAATAACCAACCATCTACTCTAGTATAGGCCACTAGTAGGGCCACTGGCATCGACAAAGTAAAAAAGAGTAGGTTGCGATAGTAATAGGATCCACAAGACAACATCATCAAAAGATGAAGATTGGGCACAATGTCAAGAGGGATAAAGAGTTTGTGTTTTTATTTATTTATTTATTTATTTAAATGTTTACAATTGTATTTTCTCATTTCATGTCTAGAAGAACCAGATAGAATCTTGAACCCACAAAATTAAAAAGAAAAAAAATAGAATCACTCTGTGAGCACTCTGCAGGCAGCACACAGAGAGTTTGCTTCCATTGAGTACAA
This sequence comes from Umbellularia californica, assembly GCA_028538565.1. NCBI lineage: Eukaryota > Viridiplantae > Streptophyta > Magnoliopsida > Laurales > Lauraceae > Umbellularia > Umbellularia californica. The sequence continues at coordinate 2,197,718 of JAPQWN010000011.1, read as the reverse complement.
TGATATGAAGAAGCTTTAATGCATAACTGTGGAAGCCAATTCCTAGAGGCCACGCTTCTCATTCTCATATAACAAGCCATTGGGGTCATGATCCAAATTATGACAACAATAACAACAATACATGATCGTAGAAATCTTATCATTAAAGGAAGTTTATGTCATCACCTAAGAAGCTGTAAGAAGATAAACACAATAGTGGGAAGGATAGTAGCCTCAGTAAATCACATTACATCACATGCATGTACCTCACAATGTCCAGTGTGTGAATGCCAAGTAGATGTCTTATTACTGTTCTTGGCCCACATTATGATGAAGATTTAATTCCTCAGAGTCTTTTAAAAGGACGTGATGTTGGGTGGGGCCTAAGGAATAATTACTTACCTACTTGCATCTTGTTACTTAGATGGTGCTTTTCTGGCCAATTATATGATATACTTTAAGAGAAGGACCTACAGGACAGTCACTAATGCTGATAAAAGTAATCGTTGGTGGGTATGATCGGTATCAGACATCATGGATTGGGAAATGAGAATACTGCTATTAAAATTGGAGGTGAATAAAACTACAAATTTGAATTGTGGATAGTTTTTTCACCTTTTCTTCTCTTCCAAACTGACCTTGAGATCAATTTGGGTTTGATATGACCTTTTTTTGTCCACACTGTCATATATGCAGTGTGTCCCACATATGATCAATCCAACCTTTTGTAAGTATTTTTATATTGGCTAATTCATGGATTGGACAAATTTCTGGGTCAATTGAGTTGTAGTTTCTAATTTATGTTAGAATGGACTGTGGTTGTGTTGCTGGAAGAGCTGAAGCGAAGATTAGAAGAAAAAAGAGAATTTTGGACGAAACCATAGAGGACCGATCGATCGGAGCCTTTGTGCGATCGATCGGTGGTCTGACGCGCCCCAGTTATATATTCTGGGTGGTCCGATCGATCGGAGCCACTATCTGATCGATCGTAGCCATTGTCCGATCGATTGGATGGAGCAGGCCCAGTTGGAAAGTCTCCATATTTGCTATGAATTGATTTCCTTTTGAGACTTTGTTTTCCACTTTGAGTCCTATTTGTGTTCTAACTACAAGGCACGAATTTATGACTATAAATAGGGTATTGCTCTCAACCCTAGATACCACTTCTCTCATTAATCTAAGTAAGAAATATGTTAGAGAGAGAATTATTTTGTAGAGCCATTAAGAGATTATTTTGAAGGATTGCTCTAGAGGGTTGTTGTAGCTTTTACTCTCTTGTAGAAGATAATTTATCTTGGCTAATAAGGTACGAGGAGATCAAGTAAGGAGAACGGTGCATATTGTGTAAGTGGAAGTTGTGCAAGAATAACTGATGAGTCAGGCCCGACCAAGTGGCCCATTCCGTCATGAGCCAAGCCTGGGTTAATGGAAATCCGTTTAATCCAATGGAGTCCGAGCCCATGTCCACGAAGCCTGGCCAAGTGGCAGCAGTCCGGGTCTCTTCGGAAAGAGTCAGTCCACGTCCCAGATTTACCCGGTCGTTCGGATAACTGCCTCGCCAATCGAAGACACCTGCCACATCAATTTGGCGGACACCTCGAACGCTCCTCGTGAACCGTGCTGAGAAGTCTCCCCATCTGTTAGGGGACGCTTATAAAAACGAGAGCCCCTCGGTACTTGAGGGAAAAGGCAATTATTACTTACTAGCAAAGCTCTCTCTCTCTTAAGTTGTAACCCTTGAATATCAATACATCCGGCAACGTCAGCCTTTCCGAGAGTGGACGTAGGTCACACTGACCGAACCACTATAAATCCCTCTCTCATCTTAATTTGCATTTATTATCATTATTACTTGACCGGTGGTGTCCGAACCAGAGTTTGACATCATCAGTTTGGCGCCGTCTGTGGGGAACGTACGAAAAGTTTTCACTCTCATTCCAATTATGGTGACCACCAGATCGACGAGACGCGAAGAGGGCGAGGATGGTCCTCCACTGACTAATCCTGGCCCGAATGCTCCTGTTCCCACTCCTCAACTAATGTTGGAGACTATGCAACAGATGGTAGCCCAAAACCATCAAATACTACAACTCATGCTCGCGGGGCAAGGAGGGGTCGGAGGAGTACCGCAAGGAGGCACACGCCCGGGGCATCAAAGAGCTCCACGACGGCGAGGAGCTCCCCACCTAGGCGCCCAGGCCCCGGGCGCCCATGCACAGGGCGCCCATGGTGTACACCCTGGCGGCGCCCATGGCGTACACCCTGGCGCCCATCCCCAGGGCGCCCGCCGTGGGGCCCAGTTGGGAGGACCCCCACCTCCAGGAGGACCCCCACCTCCGGAAGGGTCAAATCACGGAGAATTTTCACATCCTCCCTCCGCTTCTGATGGGGAGGATCCTCATTCTCAGGAAGGGGAAAGTGAGAATCAGGAGCTGGAAGGCGCGAGCTACTTCTACGATTCAAGCAGAGCAGCCCCCAACCGATGGGACGAGAAGCTCAGAGAGATGCAAGATCAACTAGGCGATGTTTTCAACGCCATGAAAGCACGCGCACCAGAGACCGTGGATTACCTAGTCAGGCGAACGGACACACCGTTCAAGCCTGACGTGGTGAACTATCCACTCCCTTGTAAGTTCAAGATGCCATCCATGGAAACCTTTGATGGAGCAAAGGATCCTCTGGATCACCTAGAAACTTACAAAACAATAATGCAGCTGCACAGTATCCCGGAGGAGATTATGTGCAGGGCGTTTCCAACCACGTTGAAGGGTTCCGCCCGACAGTGGTTTTCCAATCTCGCCCCAGCTTCCATCTCCACGTTCGAGGAGCTAAGCAGGTCATTCGTATCACATTTCATTGGAGGACGCCGCCACCAAAAGCCAGCCACACACCTGCTGAGTGTAAAGCAGGATAGTAATGAGAGTCTCCGGGCATACCTCACTCGTTTTAACGAGGAGGTACTTCAGATTGAGGAAGCCGATGACAAGGTAACCATGACAGCCTTCTTAGGAGGCCTCCGTCCTTCCAGTTTCTACTTCTCAGTGATGAAACGCCCGCCAAAGAGCATGACGGAGCTACTGGCGAAGGCACAGAAATATATGAATGCTGAGGACGCTACTAGGGCCAGGCGGGGCGAGTCCTCCAGAGCGGCGGACAAAGGAAAGCACGATAGAGACGACAAGAGGGAGCCAAGCAATAAGCGGAGCAGAACCGAGAGGATACCAGTCAGAGACCGACTCGGTCCTGCTCCCCAGAGAGACCGACTCGGCCCTGTTCCGCCAAGAACCCAACAAACTTTTACGGCTCTCAATGCTGCCGTTGGGCACATTCTGCTGGAAATACAAGATGATCCTGCAGTAAAATGGCCGGGGAAAATGAAATCTCCACCAAACCGCAGGAACATGACCAAATATTGTCGCTTCCATCGTGACCACGGTCATGACACTGATGATTGTTTCGACCTCAAAAGGCAGATTGAGGATCTCATCCAGCGTGGACACCTGCGCCAATATGTTGCTGGTAGGGGGCAGGCGCCACCGCCACCTCACAATGCCGAAAACCAGCACCCTATTGGAGAAATCCGAACCATCTCTGGAGGGTTAGCGGAGTCTTTCTCCGCCATGAAAGCCTATGCCAGGAAGGCGAGGCATCCTGAGGAGCCACGCCCGTCAAAAGCACCGAGGCACAGCGCCGACGAAACTATATCCTTCTCGGATAAAGATCTAGAAGGCATCCAGCACCCTCATGACGACCCTCTGGTGCTCTCGATGACCATCGCCAATTTCCAGGTACATAGGATCTTGGTGGATAGTGGAAGCTCTGCAGATATCTTGTTTGTAGAGGCTTATGACAAGTTGAGGCTGGGCCGAGAGAGGTTACAGCCTGTCAAATTTCCTCTCATTGGTTTTTCGGGGGAGAAGGTGTATCCCTTGGGGGCAATCACATTGCCGGTTACAGCCGGGACAGCCCCCCGAACCTCCACCACAATGGTCAATTTCCTGGTGATAGATTGTCCATCAGCTTACAACATCATTCTGGGGCGACCTACTCTTAACTCCTTAAGAGCAGTCCCTTCCACCTATCATCTTATCCTCCGCTTCCCAACCCCGAATGGAGTGGGGGAGGTTAGAGGAGACCAAGTAGCAGCAAGAGAATGCTACGTCACCTCGATGAAGGCCAAGATAACACAGGAGGCGATGCAGGTTGAAGTCTTGGACCCAAGAGATGATGCCACCACAGAAAGAGGGGAACCTGTTGAAAAACTTACCCCTATAATCTTGAATGAAGAGCATCCAGAGAGGAAAGTATATGTTGGCTCTTCACTCCCGGAGGATCTGGTTGGCCAATTGACAGATTTTTTGAGGGATAACATGGGCATATTCGCATGGTCACATGCGGATCTTGAAGGAATCGACCCAGCGGTCGCCACCCATCGCCTCAATGTTAACCCTCTCCACAAACCTGTTCGGCAAAAGCTAAGGGGCGCCTCCACTGAAAGGGCCCAGGCAATAGACAAGGAGGTCGGAAAGCTGATTGATAACGGGGCGGTCAGGGAAGTGGCGTATCCTGAATGGCTCTCCAATGTGGTGATGGTGGCCAAGGCGAACGGGAAGTGGCGCCTTTGCGTAGACTTCAGCGAACTCAACAAGGCATGCCCAAAAGACAGCTACCCGCTGCCCAGGATTGACCTCCTCATCGACGCCACAGCGGGACACGAGCTTCTCTCCTTCCTGGATGCTTATTCTGGATATAACCAGATTAGCATGCACCCTCAAGACCAGGAAAAAACATCCTTCATCACTCCGAAGGGCACCTACTGCTACAGGGTTATGCCCTTCGGACTAAAGAACGCTGGAGCAACCTACCAACGCCTGGTGAACAGAATGTTCCACTCCCAGATCGGGCGAACGATGGAGGTGTATGTGGACGACATGCTGGTGAAAAGCTTGGCTGCAGCAGATCACATCGGTCATCTTCAAGAGACCTTTGGTGTTATTAGAACCTATAACATGAAGCTGAACCCCGAGAAGTGCGCCTTCGGCGTGGGATCAGGGAAGTTCTTGGGCTTCATGGTCAATCAGAGGGGGATTGAGGCAAACCCCGATAAAATCAAGGCTATACTGGACATGAGGTCGCCATCATCGACTAAGGAGCTGCAGCGCCTCAATGGAAGAATTGCAGCACTAAACAGATTCGTCTCAAAATCTGCAGATAAGTGTTTGCCTTTCTTCAGAATTCTTAGAAAAGCTTTTGACTGGGGATCTGAGGCTGAGGATGCCTTCCAGAAGCTCAAGGCCTACCTGGCCACACCTCCTCTCCTTTCACATGCTTCGCCTGAGGAAGTGCTGTATTTATACCTCTCTGCCTCTCCCTCGGCGGTGAGCTCTGTTCTCATTACGAACCATAGTGGAGTGCAAAAACCTATCTATTATGTGAGCAGAGCATACCGAGGGGCAGAGGTCAGATATTCAGAGTTGGAAAAGTTGGCGCTCGCCCTCATTTCTACTGCAAGGCGTCTACGTCATTACTTCCAGGGCCACAAAATCATCGTCGTCACTGATCAACCTCTGAAGAGAGTTTTGGCAAAACCTGACGTATCAGGGAGACTCCTCAAGTGGGCAGTAGAATTGGGTGAATTTGATATTCAGTACCAACCAAGGGTCGCCATCAAGGCACAAGCGCTGGCTGATTTTGTAGCTGACTTTACATATGTAGAGGACCCCACCATGTTGCTGCCGGCGGACCCAACCTCTCCCCCGGGCGCCCAAGCATCACTGGGCGCCCAGGACTCCGAAGTGGGCGCCCAGACACCTCTGGGCGCCCAAGCTGAAGTGGGCGCCCAGACACCTCTGGGCGCCCAAACTGAAGTAGGCGCCCAAACTGAAGTGGGCGCCCAGAGCTCCTCTCTCGGCGCCCAGACTTCTTCAGGCGCCCAATCCTCTCTCGACGCCCCGACACATGTGGGGAATTCTGCTCCCGACGCCCCGGGAACCTCTGATTCTTCGCCTGGGGACCAGATGCTTACCAAGACATCAGACTTTTCTTCTGTGCCTCATTGGGAGCTGTATGTTGATGGCTCCGCAACAAGTGAAGGAGGTGGCGCAGGACTCCTTCTGAGCAGCCCAGATGGTACACCCATCAAGTATGCGGTAAAACTCCACTTCAATACCTCGAACAATGAAGCCGAATATGAGGCCCTCCTCTCTGGCTTGAGGTTGGCGATTGAGATGGACGCCCAGTACCTCGTCGCCCACAGTGATTCACAATTGATAGTGAATCAGGTAAATGGGCAGTTCGAAGCAAAGGAGGCAAGGATGCAGGAGTATCTTGCCATGGCAAAGAGACTAATCCAGCAGTTCAAGCACTTTAAGATTTGTCACATCCCAAGAGGGGACAACATGGCAGCCGATACACTCGCCAGGCTCGCCTCATCCTTAGAGGCCTCACATGCGGAACCAGCTTTCATGGGACACCAGTTCGAGCCAAGTAAGTTGGATACAGACACCACTAGCGTCAACTACACCACGGCCGAATCGAACTGGATGACCCCCATCAAGGCGTACCTCCAAGAAGAAACAGTCCCAGGTGATCCCCTGGAAGCCAAAAAACTCAGGATGAGAGCTTCTAAGTTCACCATCCTACAAGAGGTACTCTACAAAAAGGGTTACAACCTGCCGTTGCTGCGCTGCCTTTCCCCAGAAGAAGCTGAATACGCCCTAAGAGAGATTCACGAAGGGATTTGTGGAAATCACTCTGGAGGACGCTGCCTCGCCCATAAAGCGCTTAGGCAAGGGTACTTTTGGCCAAGCATGGTAAAAGACGCCAAAGAATTCACCAAGAAATGTGACAAGTGCCAACGCTTCGCCACTGTGTCAAGGCAGCCACCAGAGGAGCTGACTACCATCCTCAGCCCATGGCCTTTCTCCAAGTGGGGCATTGACATCTTGGGCCCCCTGCCTTTGAGTAGAGGCCAGTGCAAATTCATAGTCGTCGCCATAGACTATTTCACAAAATGGGCGGAGGCAGAACCCCTAGCAAAGATAACAGACTCGAAGGTGAAGGATTTCATCTGGAAAAACCTGGTCTGTCGCTTTGGGATACCCCACGCCATTGTCAGTGACAATGGCAAACAGTTCGACAACAGGCTACTCAATTCCTTCTGCGCCGAACTTCAAATAAAGCAGCCTCACTCTAGCCCAGCACACCCCCAGGCAAATGGGCAGGCAGAGGTGATGGTGAGAACAGTCCTGCGCAACCTCAAAACAAGGCTCGAAAGAGCAAAAGGTCTGTGGGTCGACGAGCTTCCGGGGGTATTATGGGCCTATCGCACTACGCCACGTACGCCTACCGGGGAAACCCCTTTCTCTCTTGCTTTTGGGACTGAGGCGGTTATTCCTGTCGAAATAGGGGTACATTCCCTAAGGGTCCACCACTACGACCCTACCACCAATGAGGAAGGACTCCGCCTCAACCTCGATTTGCTAGAGGAGGCAAGAGAAATGTCTGTGGTCCGTAATGCGGAGTACAAGCGACGCATGGCCAAGTACTACAATTCGAGGGTGAAACCTCGTTCCTTCCAACCAGGAGACCTGGTCCTCAAAAAGGTGATCCTCGCCACAAAGGACTCTCGGGAAGGAAAGTTGGGACCAAATTGGGAAGGTCCCTATCTCATAATAGAAGTGGTGAGACCGGGCACCTACAGAATCCAGAACTCTGATGGAAAGGTCTTACCTCATCCATGGAATGCAGAGCACTTGAAGAGGTACTACCAGTGAAACCAAATTGGGAAGGTCCCTATCTCATAATAGAAGTGGTGAGACCGGGCACCTACAGAATCCAGAACTCTGATGGAAAGGTCTTACCTCATCCATGGAATGCAGAGCACTTGAAGAGGTACTACCAGTGAAGATTTTGAACGGGTTGGATTAGGGTTTTTTGTTTAGGTACTTGATGTTGCACTTTTTATTGTTCAAAGCATTGTTCAAAAATAAAGCAATGGATAGATAAATAAAATTATGTTACTTTCATTACAAAAAGGTTGCATAAGCAGAAGCAAAAGTCCCTATGCTCTAATCACTCTCATCCCCCTCCTCATCTTCCTCTTCTGCATAGTCCTCAGCATCATCAGAGCTGCAGCCACCATCATCAGGCGCCTCCATCGGCACAAAGCCTGATATGTCAATATCTGGAAAGGCAGCCGAAATCTTCTCTCGAAGCTCCTCGTAGCCATCAATGAAGGCATCTGCAAGGCCAATCTGTAGGTCCCTCTCAGCTTGAGAAGCTCTCTCGTTCGCTGCCTTCATCTCTGCCTCCATAGCAACTTCTCTGAGCCTCGCCTTCTCAAGGGTCCGAGCAAGCTCAGCCTCACTGAGCGAAGCCCTCTCACGGGCCTTCATAAGCTCAGCCTCACTGAGCGAAGCCCTCTCACGGGCCTTCGTAAGCTCAGCCTCATTGAGCGAAGCCTTCTCACAGGACTTCGAAAGTTCAACTTCTGCCTCGGCCGCCCTCTTAGTGGCTGTTGAAAGTCCGATCTCAAGCTCGCTCACCCTCTCACGGGCCACAGCAAGATCAATCCCCGAAGCCCTACCAGCGGCTTCCAAAGCAGTAATCTTCTCTTGAGCAGTGCAGAGCTCTAGCCGCACAGCCTCCTTCTCCCGTCTCATCTGACCATAAGATTGGGCTCTCGACAGCAAGCAGATGGATGCAGTAGAGACCTGAAGAGATAAGGGACGAGGAATAAGACGTTAAAAAGAAATCAAGGGGTAACGGCCTGGAGAAAAAGGAATAAAGAATGGTGAATCTTTACCTGAGCCAGGCCCTCTACAAATGAGTCAATAACCCCCTCGGTGCCCAGGGCATTAACCCGAGAAGCCTCATGCGGCAGCACATATCTCCCTAGCCTTTCCCGCATCTCCCACGAGTGAGAGCCAGTCCTAGCCGATACCCCTGTAGAAATGCCCGGTTGTGGAGGACACAGTTGAGGAGCAGGAAGGGTAGCTGAAGAGGAAGACTGCGGGAAAGCAGTCTTAGCGGAAGAGGTCCCTGCCTGAGGAGACACTATGGGTGAAGCCACTCGAGGAGGAGGCACCCGGGACTCGACGCGAGTCGCTTGCGGAGAGGTTCTTAGAAAGGCGTCCTTCGTCCTCGCCGCCTTAGGGGAATGGGTACCCCTATCCGAGAAGCGGGTCGAAAAGCGGGCTCCAATCATCTCTCTGCTTATCTCTATGCCTATTAAAGAGAAGGGTTAGCGAATGGTACATGGATACAACATATCAGGTAAAGTTTAAAATTATTGCAAAAGCAGAAGTAGCTTACTTTTTCTTTTGGATGAGGGTCCAGACGGGGACCCGCTTGTCCTATCCGAAGAAGAGCCCGGAGGAGGTCCACTGACCTTACCACTTTCTTTAGGGATAAGAACTCCCAAGTCTTTCTCAGGGTGATCCCTCACCGCTTGCAGCTTCGACTCTTGGTCTTTGGAAAGTATAGGAGGATCTACAAAAAGACAGTAAAAAAAAAAAAAAAAATATATATATATATAAAGGAACGGAGAAAAAGGACAGTAGAGAACATACCGAGTCTCTTGGCGTCAATCCACCCTGTGGGTACCAAGGGTCGATCTGACTCAGCAACCCACTCTCCACCAATGAAGAAGAAGCGACATTTCCAATCGTGGCAGTTGGAACGCAATCCCGTGAGTAACTTGCCGCCTCGAGGGGTAAAATAGTACCATCCCCTGTTTGGGGCTGGGGACTCGATCAAACTGTAGGCAGCATGAAACTCGGGAGGAGAAGCGTCCTGCTGATGTACTATCCTCCACAGTGCAAGGAATCCGATCAAAACTCTCCATCCGTTCGGTGCTAATCGCCCCGGAGTTAAGGAAAAATAGTGAAGAATACGGCAAATAGGAGAGGATATTGGAAACCTTAACCCCGCCTCGATCATCTCCTCGTAAATGACAACGTCACCAGAAGAATCGTCGCATGCTGGCTCGTCTGGTTCGGCCCGGCGACACAATACGGTGGGTGGGATACATACAGCAACTCTCAAAATATCATTGTCTGTTTTGAGTACACTGAAAATACTGCTTACTTTGGATCCGGCATCCTCAGCAATCACTTTTCCTTGATACTTCGTGCGACGACGCAAAATTCTGGTAGATACATTACTAGGACTTGCGCCCTCGCCCGCAGGGCCCCGCTGGCACGCCGCCACTACCGAACACTTCGACTTCAAGCCTGCGCCTAAGGGGGCTGATGAGGCTGCCGCGGTCACCCGCGTAGAGATACCCGATGTTCCCGCACCGGGGGCCGCCGTTGCCTGGGCGCCCGTACCAAGCGCTGCCCTCGCCGCCGCCGTCCTTGACGCTGCCGCCACACCGGGCGTTGCCCCCACCGTCGCCACAGCCGCCACGCCGGGCGCTGCCATCACGGCCCGGGCGCCCGCCCCAGGCGCTGCCAGCGCGGCTTGGGCGCCCGCCCCTGGCGTTGCCCCCACCGTCGCCACAGCCGCCACGCCGGGCGCTGCCATCACGGCCCGGGCGCCCGCCCCAGGCGCTGCCAGCGCGGCTTGGGCGCCCGCCCCTGGCGTCGCCACCACCGTGCTGCCCTCGTCGCCCGTGCCAACGGCCGCACCACCGCCCAAGTGGACGCCGCCCACGGCTGCGCCGCCCGCTGCAACATCGTCCGAGGCATCGCCGCCCAAGGCAGCACCGCCCACAGCAGTGCCGCCCACAGCAGCGCCGCCCAGGGCATCACTGTCCACTGCAACGCCGCCCAAGGCGGGACCGTCGCCGCCCGCGGCGCCCCCGCAGGGCACTGCGGTCACGCCCGCCACGAGTGAACCTGGCGTCCGCTGCGCAGCGCCCGGGACCGTCGCCGCCACCTGCCCCTCGCCATGGCCGACCGGCGCTGCACCAACGTTCGGTGCCGCCGTCGCGACGACCGCCGTCGTGGCAGCCATCACTCTCGTCTGCTGGACCTTCGCCATCTCAGCTTTGTCTGCAATGGAATGCTCCATGGCCTTGAAGAGTGAACCACTTCCCCTTTTCTGGGAATGAAGACTCAATGGATGAAGAAGATGGGTGAAAAACAAAACCTTTCTCTTGGGAATGGGAATAGTTGGGTCTCCTCTCTCTCCAAGCAAGGGATTTTATATGCTAGGATCCCACAATGCCTAGGATTTCAAAAACCCCAAACTAAGAATAAAAGAAGTCCCACACTGCAGGAACTCTCCCAAAAGAATAAAAGAAGCCCGGATATTAAAAATGCCCCCCTTTCAAAGCTTCTTTGGGCACGGGGCATTGAGGGGCAAATGATGAGTCAGGCCCGACCAAGTGGCCCATTCCGTCATGAGCCAAGCCTGGGTTAATGGAAATCCGTTTAATCCAATGGAGTCCGAGCCCATGTCCACGAAGCCTGGCCAAGTGGCAGCAGTCCGGGTCTCTTCGGAAAGAGTCAGTCCACGTCCCAGATTTACCCGGTCGTTCGGATAACTGCCTCGCCAATCGAAGACACCTGCCACATCAATTTGGCGGACACCTCGAACGCTCCTCGTGAACCGTGCTGAGAAGTCTCCCCATCTGTTAGGGGACGCTTATAAAAACGAGAGCCCCTCGGTACTTGAGGGAAAAGGCAATTATTACTTACTAGCAAAGCTCTCTCTCTCTTAAGTTGTAACCCTTGAATATCAATACATCCGGCAACGTCAGCCTTTCCGAGAGTGGACGTAGGTCACACTGACCGAACCACTATAAATCCCTCTCTCATCTTAATTTGCATTTATTATCATTATTACTTGACCGGTGGTGTCCGAACCAGAGTTTGACATCATCAATAACTACTGTCCTTAGGTCAAGGTACAGTCTGAGGTAAAAGAGCCGTAAGTATATCCTGTAACTGTTCATGAGTTTTTGATTTCTGGTCCATGATTTTTTTCCCTGGATAGGGTTTCCACGCTAAATATTGTGTCTGGCTTGTGGTGTGCGATAGATTGCTAGTTTTATCTTGTTTATTTGGTTATTTTAGCTACATTGGTTTGGTTAATTAGATCTAATATCCATTCTGATAGCCTGCAAAACTTTTACCTTTTCACTCACTACCTCTAGAATTAACACGGGGATCAAATTTCTAAAAGTGGACGATTAAAAGATGATTAAATTTGAGGTCCTTTAATCAAGAATTAGGATAATTTAGGAGGGAGAATGTTTTGCATAATCCTTGTTCATGATGAGTCCTTTGAAATCCCACAACTCATTGGAATGGATCCTGGTGGGGCACACAGGAAGAAGAGCATGAAACTTGTACCCACCTATGTCTCTCTTTTTTTTTGGTAAAATGTATTCACTTATGTTGATTCTAGTAAGTTCCCTTCAGGTTTGCAACACATTACATAGATATGTAATACATAGAAGAGCCTGTGCTGCAGGGTGATAACTGATATTTATTGATGCCTCAGTTTCTTAGATTTTCTTTCCAAAGTATTTCAGGGTGCAAATTGGTCTCAAATTTGCAAGTTTACATGATGAAGGAGTTCACATGGATGTTTAACAAATACCGATCATAGTAACAAAACCGAGAAAATAAAGACAACAGAGAGCTAGACCAGATCATAAAAACATGAAGGCAGGTGCTTAAACCAATTCATGTCTGTCCGATATCTAGAACCTCATTGAGCAAGATAGTGAGCGGGGCCATTCAAGGATCTAGGAGTAAACCTGAAAGATGTTGACAAGACTAAAATTGACAATTTCATGATATGGAAGATGAATGAGAACCTTTTGTAGGTTATGCATTGAACATGGGTGCATATTAATAGATGGGACATGACTTTGACAATGATGATGCCCCGGGTGAGTGATCTGTACCAATGATTTTCTTTTTTTTTTTTGGTTTTGCTTTGCCATGGATAGACCATTGATCATAAGAATTGGATAGCTGCATTGCAGTTGAAAAACTTCTGATGTAGGCCCAATTCAGCGAGGCCCAGCAACTCTTTGGCTATGGTCATCCCTATCATGCCTATGGTTACAACTGGGCTCGGCTGGTCCAAGTGCAGCCCACACAAGTGTCCTTTGACAATTAGATGAGAGGTGAAGTTGCCGACCAACCCTTTGTGTAGTGTATGGTTAAGTGTGCATTTGGCTATAAGACTTCCTTGAATATGTTACTGTTCAAGTAAAATTGTACAAAGGCGAATTGAGAAAGAATATTTCACCTAGGGATGCTCATGGACCGGGCTGGCCCGCTTTGGGCCAGGCTTGAGCTTTGGGTTTTGGTACACAGGCCTGACTTGTACCTATGATCTAGGCTTGTTTAATCTATGGTCCGGGCTTGGATTCGGTAGGAGAGAGCTCAAAACACGGCCCGGCCTGAATAAGAGACACAATTTAAGCATTAACAACTTTTTTACTAGTATAAATACTTAAACACACTCACTATCACACAGGCAGACACAGCCCAACTAGCTCAGCTAAGCTGTTAGTAGCAGCCTTTTCATTTTATAAAAATATCATCCACCCGGGCCCGGGCTTCGCCTATTTTGGTAGGCCAGGCTTGGGCCAAGCACTTATGGCCTGTGTCGGGCTAAGGCCAGGCTTGGGCCAATAGTTTAAAGCCAGTTCGCGCCAGGACCAGGCTCATGAAGACCCCCATTTCACCCTATATGCCTCCCCTTGAGGAGACAAATCGAGGTAATCCAAGCCATACCAAATAGTCTCAATCTATGGCTCGGGTTGTAAGCTAATATCACTGCTCAGCCAGCTCAAGCTCAGCTTCATTAGCGCGCAAGCAGAACTTAATCCCATGCCTAGCCTAGCACTTTTGTGAAGGTACTGGTTTTGGTCTAATCAATTAGTCGAAACGCACATGTGGTTGGGATCTCAAGTTGCTATACAGGTCCTGTATCCTGGACCCAATTGAGGTCCGAGTTCAGATCCAGGTCCTTATCAGTAATTTGGGTTCAGATCTGGGTACACCATGCACCTGACCTAAATCAAACCCGTTTTTATCACCCTTGAAGGGCCTGCACTATCTAGGCTCTTACCCTACCCTTAAGGGTCAAGACAGGGCTCAGAGCCTCAAAATAAAAAAATAAAAAAAAAACTATATTTTTTTTAACATTGTTACCAAAATCTAAGTGTGATCGAGTGCTATCTTGTTTAACCTTAATTGGAAAGGAGCCATTAAGATAGAGATGTCAAATGGGCTGGGACGGCCCGACACGGTCAACGGCACGGCCAGCTGTGGGCCGACCCATCCATAAGGGTTGGCCAGTGGCCTGCCACGCCCAACGCATTAAAAAGAAGTAATTAAAAAAAATAAAATAAACATGACACAGATGATAGAACAAACGTTTACATATAAAAAAGATGATGATGGAGAGATCAAATCAAAATTCAAAAGTAGAAGAAAATAATACATCGCTCAGTTTCAGAGAAGAGAAGAGAATCATATGATTTGGGAGAGAAGAAATGGGGAAGAAGTATTATGATGGATTATAGGAGCATGGTCCAGGAGCAGTGGGGCGATCAAGAATCATAACAGCAGTTGATCTTCAACCCCTTTAACAAAGCTCCTCTCTGTTTGATTTGATGCTTCAAGCTTATTATTCCAAAGAATATTTCCAGTACCCATGAATTGATTGATGATCCCAACCAATCTATTCAGAATCTGAAGGCCCCTCAATCGATTGGTGCATTAGCCCTTCTGACTCTAACATGTGACAATAGAGTATTTAATTTCTTGACCGTCCATTTAATTGAAATTGCCACCAACTCATATGGTTGTATAGATCTGTCCAACTGTTCAACATGACCCACTCGCCTTCATGATAACTGTCACTCTTGATTTCTCATCAGGCTTACCACAGTGCCAACTGTATTCATAAAATTCCTTCTCACTTGGTTGAAGATAAACGTTTGGAAACAACAACAACAACAATAATAACAACAATAATAATAATAATGCATTTTTTTCATCCTACCTAGAAGATATTGATCACAACAACTATCTCCCATGTTAATCTTTAGTGGCAAAATGTCCAAGATTGAATGATCACACTGTCAAAAATCTTTTTTCATCCGACCTAGAAGATGTTGATCTCTTTTTGTATACTTTTGTAAGGTGATGAATACCCGTGTAATACTGAAAAGACGAAAAAAATTAATAAAAAAAATTAAAAGAGACATGCCGAGCATGGCAGGCACAAAGGCACGGGCTCAGCCCGCTCTAGGCACAGCCCAAGAGATTTTTTTAAGCACGGCCCGTTTCATCGGGCGAGCTGTGCCGGCCCGTGGCTCGATCATGCTGAGATTTGGAGCTGTGCCGGCCCGTTTGACATCTCTACATTAAGAAAACATGGTTATTTTGCCAATGAAAAAACATCGAGAGAATATAAGTTGTCTCTAAAAACTTTCTTTTCTCGGATAAAGTCATACATGCTTTGGTGACTTGGGTTCTAGACATATGATTTTATTTATTTTGTTAAAGTAGGAAAATGGTTAAAGAGTATAATTTATTTCACACCTTTCATATGACTGTCATGTGAATTTTCAAGTATGAAATCATTCCAGCAGTGTCTTATCTTTGAAAGTTTTAAATCATTTACACTCACATACCTTTTATCAATTGACATTATTTTTAATTAAACATCGATTTGACTATTACGCATTCTTGGATTTCAGCCACAAAAATAAATGCAATTAAAAAATACTATTCGTTTAGACTTTTAAGAATTGAGAATTATAATTATCTAATTAAAGGAATATTTGGATCACCTCATATCCTTAAAGTTTCATGCACATACAAACTACCTCTATGAATTAGTTGACATCCCAAGCAGCTCTATACAGGAAAAAGTGTATCGTTATTAATAGGAAGGAGTACACCCCCTTTTACACTAACAAGGATTTATGTAAATAATTTAAAAGGCCTTAATAAGAAGCAATAAAACTAAAAGAAAGGCATTAGAAGCAACCGTGCAACACTTATTGCTTATTTATTAAGTATAATACATAATTTAAATAATTAAATATAGATGTAATGAACCAAGTATGTATATATGTGTGGATTTTTAGAACATTTTTTAATGGGTAGGTCGGTATGAAATTACGTTTATATCCCTTATTCCTACTAAGTGACTATTATAAGGGCCGAGTTGGGCTAGTATTGGCCAAGCCTGGCCCTCAAATCCGAGGGCTTACAAAAGATTGTACAAGCGCGGGCCTAGAGTTGTTCGTTAGAAATAAATTAAACTCTTATTTTAAGGGCTTTTGAGGGCCGGGCCCCCTTGTCCCCTTGTCTCAGGCCAAATTGACAAGCCCGAGAAAACCCTTGGCCCCTTGGTTTGCCGGAGATAATGACAATAGTGAAGAGAAGGCAATTTGTAAAATGTTTCATCGGATCTAACTTAAAAGGGTTTTGTTTTTTTCATGAACAGCACATGGGAATGAATGTTCATTTGAACTCATTAACTGTTAGCAACTATTTTACTCTTTCCTTTTCAGTTGCAGTTGTCTTGGAATTGGATGAAATTTGAATTAAACATGCAATATCTGAAGATATTCACTTTTGTGTTTTCAGTTTATATTGTGTGATTAATATAAAAGAAACTTCTCTTGCAGAGTTTCTGAAGTATGTTAAGCCTACACATTCAAGTCCTTACTGCATTCACAAAGCCATCCTTACAATTGAAAAAAAAAAAAAAAAAAAAGCCATCCCTGAAATTAATTTGAAAGGCTTGGATAAATGTGTGTGAAATCCAACTTCTCATAAGGAGAAGGCATGGCTCTCTCTTAATTGGTCTGGGTCAACTGTCAAAGGCGACTTCTGCATGTTAATTTCGCTCGGCAGTTCATTGAATGAAGGATGTTGAAGGTTCTTCAGTTGAAACCTTATCTATGGCTTTTCCAACAAAGGATTAAAAGATCATCTGGCCTTGATGTCAAGCATTGGAGTGCCCCCAATCAAGCATGATTTGTACTGTTAATCAATAGCGAGCACACTGGCTGATGTAAAATGTGTTAATTATCAGAAACACCAAACGCTTAACATGATATCGGAATCAGGGGTCCCAAGTTCGAAATCCATGGGAGGCATGTTTTCTCCATTTGCCTGTCAGGAGGCCGTTCGAAGGGGGAGCTCTTGGTGATTGATGGGAGCCATTCCTATCAAAGGCATGTTTTGTAGTAGATTTTTTGGGTTGAGCGGAAAGTTGTGCTTGGAATATGTACCATCCATCCCACTACATTTATGATTAATTTACATATTTTTTTTAGCAACATATGACATCCAAAAAGATTGAATAGTTGGAGGTTCAGAACTTTCTACCTGCAATGGAAAAAATGTATAAAAGAGTCATTTTATCTATTTTGAAATAAAAGATTTTTCGTATGAGACGCACTATCTGATCCCTCTATGTTATAAGGCGGTTTTGATATTACAAATCATAAATACGGCACAAGTCAAGTTAGATACACGGCAGGTCAAGTGTGAGTCGGAATGAATTCGGCTTTAGCCCCACTTGGACAAAATTAGTCATATTGCCATTGCTAATTAGGCACACTAGAGACTGGATGGCTTAAACTTGGCCTTATCAGATGACCATAACCTTCAATCCGTGGACATTTGCCAGCCAAAGGTCGAGTCCACGATGCATTGGTTAAGGAAATAAGGAAGAAGAAACCACATTTTAATCAATTTACAGGAGATCTTAACAATTAATACGTTGTTGTGCAACTCAACTTACAAGTGACATTTACAAAAAAAAAAAAAAAAAACCTTCTAAGTAATATATTTTTCCAAGCAACTAAAAGGGATTATTAATTGCAGACCCCCAGCATGAAGCATGAGATTCAGAAATATGGGTTCTGGGTGTCATGGGCCTGGATTTAATAAATGAGCTTTATAGACTTTGGGTTGAATGAGATGTGTATACCAGGCCTGATGGAGCAACAGCCGAGAGAGAGAGAGAGAGAGAGAGAGAGAGAGAGAGCACTTGTGGGCCAATTAAAACAAGTTGTAGTTCCAGAGCTGAGGAAAAGGAAAAGGGTCCACTGACTCCCCCACAATATATAAAGGGAACAGTAGTGAAGATATGGCAAACCTTCCAACCCCTTTACTGTCTGATATTTGGCTTTTGGTTTGGTTGGAGTGGTGAAAGTTCACAAGGGGTCACACCCAAGTCTAACCCCCCCTGGACCGGTCTTTACATAATTGGAAAGATGCCTCCGTTCTTCCTGCACCACCTCCTGCTTCTCAAAGAGAGAGTGAGAGAGATATGACTGTGCCGTTGTTGTCTTTACTGATTGGAACCTTGGCACTGAAAAACATGGCATTTCTTTGCATTTAAAAAGAACGGAACAGCATTGAAAAGGACCATTTGGCCTCAGAGGAAAAGCTACCTCTGACCCCTTCTCTCTCCTGTCATGATATTTTTTAAAAGAAGTATACAAGTATAATTTCAACTTGTACCTACCCATTTCAATGTTCTCCATTCTCCTCTTCGTTTTATATTAAGATCCCTTGTAGGCTTTACAGAAAAATGTAAAAGGGGGAAGAAATTAAAAGGGAGGTGAGACAAGGGAGCAACCAAAAGAGTTGTCCTCTGGCATTCTCTACCATTCAATGAGATTCTACTAAGTGCTGGACCTCACAGTGGATATAGGACAAAAGAAATATAAAATGTGAAAGCCTTTAATTAGATTGTTGTAAGAGAACTCTTTAATCATGAATGATGGGTTTTCATGAGGACCCATTAATTCTATTAATTTGAGTGTGGCCCATGGTTTAATGATCAAGGCCTACATGTTTACTACATGTGATGTAAACTAATTCACAAACTCCTCAAGTGGTAATGGGTCCAACTGTCATTATTATTTGTGATTTTTCACTGTTGGATTGAATCATTGCATCATAGAAAAAAAAAGATGGAAGTTTAAAAAACTTGGTTTATGTGATCTGAAAAATTCTAAGGCATTCCTCAATCCGGTGAAGGACCATTGTCAGCATCGGACACCTGACAATGGCCCTTACTTGTATAGAATGGGCCATTTAGTTAGTACACAAATCATTAGTAATCATGTTCATCTTCAATCAAAGAAATGAGTTGTCCCATGGGACTAAATATCTCACTAATCATGACAAAATATTAATGCAACAATCCTTTGTTGAATGTTTAATATCAGTTGAACTGTGTATCTTTTAGCTCGTGGACCACTCAAATGTAGGGCCCACATCTTTACTAGTTATGAATTAAGGTCCCTGTATGTACACAATTAATAGGAATACATTTCAGCTGTTCCTCTTAGCAAAAACACAACCCCAGAAATATAAGCATGTAGTTTAACGTAGAGAATAGAAGAATCTGATTACTCATTTAGTACGTAAGTACATGCAACTTACAAAATGAAACGTTTTTGGAAAATTTCCCATAGAAGATAGATAGATAGAGAGAGAGAGAGAGAGAGAGAGAGAGAGAGAGAGAGAGAGAGAGAGAGAGAGAGAGAGAGAGATTAGCATAACTCATCATTAATCACTATCAGCATCTCCTTCTTCCTTCAAACCAATGAAAAAATAACATGACAAAACACAATACCATTGCAGGTTACATAAGAAAATGTAAAGAAAATATGATAAATTACTTACAGCAAGACTTAGTAGAATAATAGGTAGATAGATAGCAGTACAATGTATGAGAGTGCTATGTGTTGGTGATCAATTGTCGACGGTTACTGTTATCGTTGTCTTCGCCTTCGGTGATGGCCGACGACATGTAACTCATGGCAAGGGAGTTGTCGTCCAGTGGCACTGGGGCGACTGCTCGGAAATGTTGCTTGCAGGCATGACAAGTGATTTGGAGAAGGGTGGCGTTGATTTGCTTCTTGGCATGTTCTTTGAGAACTTGCGCCTTGTTGAGCTCTGCCTGCGCGTTTTGGCGCATCTTTTTAGCATTGGTGAATTCCTGCTCTGCCAGTTCAATCTGCCGCTTCGCTTGCTGCCTTGCCTCATCCGCAAAGGCCTTCTCGGCCAAGGCCAGCCTAAGTTGCTCGCGCGCCTCTTCTTTAAGCCCGGTCACCAACGATGATGATGGTTCTTCTCCAATAGCTTTCTTTTCTTTGGGAGAATTTTTATCTTGACCTGAGCTGGATTGGGAACCGATTGAGAGTTGTAATTGGGTTTCATGGTTTTCATCTGAATTGGGGGGAATTGAGGGGTCCAAGGTGTTTGAGAAGGGATTTGAAGAGGGAAGTAGCTGAAGCTCGAGGTTGTGGCGAATGTCGGCCGCTGTTGGTATTTTGCTGGAGCACGCCGTTGGCATTCTCAGACTAGGCCAAGTAGGTGCACTGAAATTGGTTTCGCTCGAGGGGCTTGGGCTAGAGGCGGTTCTTGACAAGCAGGCTGGTTGTGGTGTCTGTAAATCGGACCGTAGTCGGCCAGCATTACAAGCATCTTGGTGCTCTATGAAGCTCTCCACCCTGAAAAAGAAAAGAAAAAGTTTTAAATAATAAGATAGATTCGATTTTGAGTGATTTAGACTTTGATCCATAAAGGAGGATGGTGGATGATAGAAAGGACATGGGGTTAACAAAGTAACACTTGACTAAAGACATGGGAGTCAAATAATTAAGAAATGGAAAGAGAAAACAAGGGGTTTTCATGTTGGGTTACAAAGATTTGATTGATGTCATGAAAGAAGAAAGCAAGATCGATAACAAGGTCAAAATTTAACACTAAAAAAAAGCATGGTCAAATTTTGAAATCAATTGAATGAATGATGGTCTTGGAAGGAGTGTCATGCGATTTGAATGGGGAAGGCTACAAATTTATTTCAAAGTTGCTTTGGTTACTCATCAAAGACACTGGACCACGGTGTTTAAAGTTACGATCACCTATACAGTAACAACAATTCCATCTCTCTCTTGGTTATACTTCATATGAGACTGAAAAAGAAAAAAGCCCTAAAACAAATAATCAATCAAGGAGTTCATTTCTTTGGAGTCCTTATTTTTCAAGTTGCCTCCTGTTTTGTATTTTGGTATAGATTTCAATCTTATCAATATTCTTCTTGGGTTTTGGGCTTAAGTCAGTGAACATGGGGTGAGAGTATGAAAAGACCCAAACCAGGAATCCATAATATATGAGGACATGACACCTATGGTTTTTCTGATTTCTGCTCCTGCTTAAATTCTTCTTGGGTTCTAAAAAATCAAAGGCTGGTATCAAATTAAAGTCAAGCTGATGTGCTACAAGAATCAGCAAAACTCCATGCCCCATGATAAAATCATCAAAGTCTGTATAAAATAGTAGACTTCAGATTGGTGCTTGTCTTGGGGGTGTTCTGATTTTCCAATAGGAAATTGAAAAAAAAAAGAAAAAAAAAAAGTGGGTTGTGTAAAGAAGGAAGAAATTAATGGACCTTGAGAAAACACGGCCACAGTCACATGAATGGCCTCTTGTGCCACAGGTCTTGAGATGAGCCTTGTAGTCGGATTGAACAGCATAACCTTTGGAGCACTTCTCACAAACCCACTGCTTGTGATTACTATGCTTCCTTCTGAAGTGCTTCTTAATGCCGACCAGATCGCCAAGGGCATGGCAAGGGTCATGGTGCAAGCAGCTAGGCTCGGGGCACACGAAGACGCGCTTTCGCACCTCTGGGGTCTCTCTCTTTAGCAGCTTCCAAGGGACCTTGTGCCTTCTCCGGTGCATCTGAAGGTTCTGATCGCGCTGAAATCCTTGATTGCAGATCTCGCAAACGTATCGGTCCGATTCCAACAACGTTTTCGGTGAAAGAGAGACTACCTCAGCATCAGGATCTAGAACAAAGGCGAAAAAACACATATACACACATCAAACACTAGAATTGAATTGAATAATATGGTATATACTAGACCCATAGTTTGAGGGGTCATGTACTAGTAAATGATACAAAGGTAGATGAAACTAGATGTTAGTGTTTTTTTTTTCTTTTTATTCACCTGGAGTACCTGCCGGCCTTCTTTTCCTTTTGCTGTTGCTGCTGCCATTCTCTACACATGAGAATGCCTGAGGGGGGACTGTAGAAGAGGCGTTGTTGCCTTGAGGGGGGGATGGAGAGCCAAACATTGAAAGATCTTGTCCGGATTGAATTGGGTGTTTTAGTTTATACCAAGATCTTCAATAGCCCAAGAACAACCTCTCTCTCTCTCTCTCTCTCTCGACTTCAATTGAGATGAAAGGGTGCAACTAGCTTTGGAGATGAGTGACCTGCAGATTCCTTTGTTTGATAAAAATATAAGAAGTGGGGGTGTGGGGGGATTAATGCAGGTAGAACATGAAGAAAAAAAGCTCTTTCGGTTTCTCAACAGCTTTCTTTCAGCTTTAAGCTTTCTTCCAGCTTTAAGGTCTCTCTCTCTCTCTCTCTCTCTCTCTCTCTCTCTCTCTCTCTCTCTCTCTCTCTCTCTCTCTATACACATGACATGAGTGAGTACTATAAGGTGTGGAGAGGATACTTGATATAAATCGGGCACAGGAAGGTCTGACCCAATCACTTTATTCGAAACTTGAGCCCACACACTCACATTAGGACAGGGAAAAAACATCCCCACAAAGAAACAAACACTCATAATTCATCAGACAGTAATTTACATGCATAAATGCAGGCCATGACCCAAATCCACGTGAGCACCCCTCTCTCTCTCTCCCCCTCCAACACATCATCACATATGCTCTTCCCATCAGAACCATCCAATTCATGGGCCCACTTGTAGATTGACCTCAGCCCAACTGATTGATGGGTCTGTTCAGATGTCCAAATCTAACAACCTTGAGTAAATTCTGATCATATTATATTCTTCACATCTTTGGTGGGGCAGGTGATTTGGATGGTTTGGATTGCCGGATTTATATGCCTCGTTTGGCACCTGCAATGTGTCCTAAATATGTAGGCATTATATTGCAACTCTTGTATACGTCTTTGTCTTCGTAGTGCATATGGCATATATGGAGGCTTGGTTAGAGGACAAAATAATAACAACAAACAAAAGGTAAAAAACAAACGTGTATGGGTTTGTATTATAATGGAAAAATGCTGCATGGTGACAAATCTGCAAGGGGGGTATGTGTTGCATATGGGGGGTAGAATATTTTTCACAAGAGCGAAATAATAACAATGGTAAAATAGTAAGTATGGGTCTGGTCCTATGACCTGTGACTCTATACCCAGACCTGATGGGCCCTGTAAGTTGGGACACAGACAAATTACACATATGGTGTAAGGATGGAGAAAATCTCAATACAGGGTTGCATATACTTTTACAAGGACTTAGCTTAGCATAGGTTGGAACTTGAATCAGAATTCATGCCGCTGATCCCAACATAGTTAAGACAAAGTTTAGATTTTGACCATGACAATACATTTTTTATGTACTCAGTTCAAGAATATCATTGTCTCTTTTTTTTTAAATGATGAGGTCTTAGATTGATCAATCACATGTAGAACAAGCGTATGTATAAAGACTGCAATAAAAAAATGGCTTGGTTTAAGAAGATGGGCTATATACCCAGAAGAACATGGACTTTTGAGTAACCTTGAGCTGAACCCCTTTTTTCTGTCCCAAACCTGGCTGAGTGTAAATGGGTCCAAATTTGAAACTCTTACCCGAATCTTCGAATTGGGATGTTGGGTCCCATGAACATCTCTGTGAAAGCTAATTATAATATGGGGTTTCGAATGAAATGAATTAGTAAGGACAAAAAGTAGAAAAGGAAGTGGAGAAGGAATCTTTTTCAAATTGCCATCTTATGACTATTATTAGGGTGATGGATATAGATGAAAATCATTTTTACCAGAACATTATAGCTAAAACTATCCAACATGTTCAACAAACACAAAAGAGAAAGAAACACAGTACTGCTGTATATTAGATCAAAAACAGGCCTATGAACGATCATGGAGTTCTTACCAATTTCGGTGAGTGAAGCTGTTGTCTCATTTCTATGATTAGAGGGCCATATGTTTCACAATTGTGGTAAATCCAACAATATTAATGTGGTGGAGAGAATATATATGATTAAGGAACCAACCCATCATGAGTGATAAATATGCAGCTTGAAGAATGTTAGGTTAATCTCAATTATTTGAAACCTGGTTACATCTTTTGTCAAACAGATCCAACGGCTAATTTTATATAGGGTCGCGTCATCTGGGGGACTGTCCCCACGGAATGTTTGTGAGGACGGCCTTGTGGGCCCATCTAGGGCCCCTCCGATCATGTGGGGGGGTTAGGGGTCAAAAGATCTAGATGTGATCTATTTGTGTGCAAAATCTCAAATACATCAATTCACCCCAGTGCTTCATCTATGGCCCTCAAGTTGAAAAGTTTTAGAATGCACTTTCTGATTTTAATCTAACTGTCAATCTCATTTTGATGAGTGTTAAAAATAAAAATAAAAAAAAAGGATCCAGAGACATTCGAGGGAGGGTCATGGGTGTGAGGATTGGATGGATCACAGAGGGCTCCAAGTGGGCCTCACATGACTCCCTTCTCTCCAAGGGAGCATTTTTAACATCATAGGGTCGATTTCATTTGGGGATGTCTTGCACGGAACACCAAACTGACTATATATCCTCTGGGACTACCTAGGCCCCACCAATTATGAGAAGGTAGGTGGTCGAGAGATCTTGAAGAAATCTACCTATGTACAAAATTTCAAGTTCATTTGATCGCCTTAGTCCCTATACCTATCGCCCTCAAGCTTGACAGTTTTACAAAGTAAATTTTTTTATTTTTTCTTCAACGGTGCTCCTTAATCGAATCAGTGTAAAAAAAATTGGGGCCTATGAAGATCAAGGTACATAGTAGAGTGTCAGAGGTTGGAAAGATCACAGGAGGACAACCATATATAACTTTTGCACAATAGCACCATTGAATATCATAGAAGGGAAGTTTTTCACCTATGCTCCTGCACTATGTTGTCCATTTAGATTGGTGCCTTTGTTAGGGCGCAAACCAAGAAATTATAGGGTCTGCCTTTGGGGACGGTCTGGATAAGTACTCTCACCGAACGCATAAAGCATATGAAAACCTTCCATCATATTAATATAACTAAAATATAAAATATATCTATTAAATGAGAAGTACTCTTATGAGAGACACTCTCATCAACTTTATGAGAGATGGGTGGGGGCCCTTACATTTAAGTTGGGAGTCCTTACATTTAAGTTGGTGAGAGTGGATATGGAAGTGAGGGCCCTCACCCATCTCTCACCAAGTTGGTGAGAGTGTCTCTCATAGTAGCATTTCCCCTATTAAATATGTTCTATATATGCAAAGCGTATATGGTCTCTAAAGTTTTGTGTAGCTGTTGAAAGAAAAATAACCTAAAAAATATGTTTTCTTGAATCAATCGAAGTGAATCTACCTGACTAGAACCAAGTTCTACACGGACATAGAATTTAGAATTAGGGTCAAATTTGGCTCAAGCATGTGTGGGGGTGTCTTTTGGGTCACCAACTGACCAAGAGAATCAAAATCATTCTATTTTTAGTTTACATCATAGATATCTCATGCAAGGCAAAGTTGATTAATGGGATTGTTCGGCGAATGTAAGATGTGTATTGTTGTAAATTCAAATAAAATAAAACACACATCCATTTCTTTTAAGTGATAAAACTACAGCCGACAGAAAAACTAGACTTTGTTTGTGGCTGCCGGGCACAAAAAGTCTGGGGCACAAAAAGTCTGGGCCCATCCATACCCACACCATAATTCATCCACCTCACATCTTCATCACCCTCTTATATATACTAATTTCTTTTTTAATTTAAGTAGTCTTCATTCAGTAATCTGCATGATGCTCTACAAAATCAACGGTTCACAGCTCTCCATATAGACTCATGAAATAAACAGGTACACCCCATCATTTCACCTGTGGTTGCCAACAATGGGGGCCAAGAGAATCAAATAATTTGGTGGTCGACCCTCATGCTTCCATCCTCCTCCCTTCATTTGAAAGAATAATAAATAAATTCTAAGTAGAAGTACTGAATAAAACACCCTAGTCTCTTGTATAATAGTACATCTATATCTTATAAAGTGAGAAGTAGAGATCATTTATTATTAAAGAAATGAAGAACCCACGTCGACTGTACCATCAACAAAAGAAAAAGAAGAGAGAAAGCAAACCTAGTTTTAATTTTAGTATACTTTTCTACCAAACAAATAAAGAAGAAGATGAAAAGTTTGGTATTATAATAATAATAATAATAATTAAAGGAAGGAAAGTTGTCTTTGTTTGTTTAAGAGGCAGAGAGGAATGGGGGGATGATGGGAGTAGGATTCTCAACACATGCAGCATCCAAAGAGAATGTCGTCTGCAATCATCCTTCCCAAGCCCTTCTCAATCCCGAATCTAATCATGCCTTTTTTTAAACTAAAGCCTACTATTAAGATCTCTTCTTCTTCCTTGCTCCTTTTGTCTCTATTTTTTTTTTCTTTCCTAACTTCATACAATAATACATGCAACTGGGATGCCAATCACTCCAACCTTACATGTATTTGTTGAGTTTTATAGGAATGTGGTCCACATGACAACATTACCAAGGATGGGACCTACTTGGATGACCAAGTACAATAAGGGTATATCCCATATTGTTGAATATACAATATCATGTTTTTGGTATTAAGGGGAAGTGCTAATCTAAAAGGATTGTTATTAGCTGACAGTACCATAGGGTTTCCTAAAATCCATTAAAAGAAATATTGCTAGAGTAATATTTTACAATTGGATTAAGGGGTCACAGTTCTTGACTTCATCAATGCTCTAATTTCCCCATGGATTCATGCAAAAACGGAAGAAGAGGAGTCTTATAATTTCCTAATTAAACGGAAGTTGCTTGGCCAAATGGGATCCTAAAAATCTCTTCTTCTTGGAGTGAGGTATGTGTTTTCCATTAGAATAATTTTTGTGTTATTCAAATATATCCTTAAATGTGTACATGTGATTTATGTATGATAGCTAGAGTTCAAAATTTTTATTAGTTTATTATCATTACAGAAAAAGTAATGAGATGGACTGCTTTTAAAGGATTTGGCCTGGATGAATTTAATAGGTTTTGTCATCATTTTAAAAGATGAATTATTTTTCATTTTTTAAAAAATCATTCTAAAAATGGCTGAGGCAAATGAAAACCCAAGCCATGTCAAACTCAACTCTTCATCCTTTTGAGGCGGTTCATGCTATGTATAAAAATAGATAAGGGCCTATTTGTTTGTATTAGATTATATAAGAATTCATAGTCAAATGAGCTTCGTGAGATTGTTAAAGATGTGGAGTATGAATGATAGGTGGTAAGACTAAACATTAGACCCACTGATTAAAGAAAAGGGATCCCCTACTATTAATAACATATGTAAAAATCCGAGAATAATCAAGCTCAAATAAACACACATGTATGCTCCAATGCATCCACATAGTCAGCAACTATATGTAGATAAGTCATTGTCCAGAAACAAATCACTTCAAAATCATGTATGGTTTATTTACATAAGATCACGTCAGAATCAAATGTAATCATATAAAAAATTAATGTATGAATCACATAAATCAAAACCCGGCCCATATATGAATTAAATAAAAATCATGCTCAAATAAACTCATATATATATATATATACTCAAATAAATCCACATATATAAGAAAAATAAGATGGTTGGATCAGACTGGGCTGTGCTTGGATGTTCGGGACTAGTCATGTCCGAGCCCAACCCTCAAATCAGCAGGCTTCCAAAGATGTGGTCTAAGCTGTCTATCCCTCATTCATTTTTAGAAAAAAACTAAAATCCTCATTTTTTAGCGTTAACTTAAGGGTCGGGATAGACTGAATACCCTATAGGAGAGCCTGATTGACAACTTGAATTCTAGATGAATCATCTACAAAGTTTTTGTATAAGAAGTTGTTAGGATTTTGTGTGTTGGCTAAATTCATGGGTTGGACAAAACTCTGGGTCTTTGAATTGTAATGTTTTATTTAGAAAAGACCTCTGAAGTTAGAAGATCTAAAGGACTCAGAAGGAGAAAGCCTGAAGGAATTAGAAGAAGTCTGCTGGAGAAAGAGAGCTGAATTTCCGGAACATATCCAGAGAAGGGTTCGCTCGAGCGACCATTTCATTGGCTCGAGCGAACAGTGTTCTGTCTTGCCCAGTTCTGAAACAGTGGGTTGTTCGCTCGAGCGAACCGAGAGATCGCTCGAGCGAACCTGACGCAGACAGTGGTTCAAGATTGGAAACTTGATATTCTAATTGTGCTCAAACTGCTGATTTCCATCCTAATCAAGTTAGGAAACATTAAGCACGAACCAAGGGCTATTTAAAGGGTTCTAAGGCTATTCCAAAGGTAGACCTCACCTCTCATAGTGCTGAGTTAGAAATTATCATTGAGAGATTTTCTTCTCTAAAGTTTTTATGAAGTTGTGCTGCCAAGCTCTCTAGAGTCAAGTTCTTCTGCATCCTTTGTAGAAGATTATCTTCCTGTGAGAAGATTTGAGGAGTCAAGTGCTGGTGTGGATCTGGTGCAATCAACGGTGTGAAGTCGTTGAAGCGTGAATCGACACAAGGTAACTTCAGTCC
This sequence comes from Umbellularia californica, assembly GCA_028538565.1. Taxonomy (NCBI): domain Eukaryota; kingdom Viridiplantae; phylum Streptophyta; class Magnoliopsida; order Laurales; family Lauraceae; genus Umbellularia; species Umbellularia californica. The sequence goes on along the minus strand of JAPQWN010000011.1, from coordinate 2,169,136 downwards.
TTGGGTAGGGGATATCTAGGGAGGAGATCTGAGTTTCTTGTAATTGCGAGATTCATAGTGCTTGACTTGATCCAGATTGGATCGGTGGTTTTTTACCCGGTTAGGGTTTTCCACCTTAAACTTGGTGTCCTTATGATGTGTGCTTGTTGATTTTATTTCCGCTGCATATTATATTTTTCTGCACACTTTTGGATTGTTTGTTTGAGTAGACCAATCTAGAGATCCCGGAAACACCCCAAGCTTTTTCAGAAGTCCTTTTTTTTTCACCTTAACTTGCAATCATGCCATGTGGCTCTTTCTAACTAAACTATATATGTGGACACTCATGAACATTAATAAATATTACTCAACTCTCTTGTAAGAGAAGTGATCCTGTCTTGATCCTGTTTTCATTTGTTAATATGAGTTTCTCACGCATCTGACTTCAGGTAGACCCACGTGGTATTCGCCTTTTTGTACAAGCCACATACCTCCATTTTATTGATACTTTTTTTTTAAAAAACTTTTTTGCTTTTTGTATTTTTTTTTTTTTTTTTTTGTTTGGTCTTTTATTGGAATGGTTCCATTGTATTGATGCTGGCCCTCTATTGATAAAAATACTTGAAAATGAGTTTAATTATTGATGTAAAATTACAGGTGAAAACCTATCTTTAAAGATATTTATAAACAACCTCTAGTTTTGATTTTTCTACCTATAGACCCCTCTACTACAACAATAATATACTCATTAACCACTTTGACCTGTATTCTACCCCTTTCCCACAAAGTCTCAATGAAAGACTAGAGAAAAATGCCCTTTGATGTGAATTTCTTTTTGTTTTTCGTAAAAGCATTCAAAGTGAATTTTCATTAATGGTAACCACTTTTCTTTTTCTTTTTTTTCTGAAAAAACTATTGTAAAACTTAAAAGTAGGTATCTAAAAAAAATATTGTAAAACTCAAAAGCGGAGTTTGGATCGATCCTTTGAACCCTAGAATCATAAGAAATCTCAAATGGCTCCTCAATGGGATACACTTATATTCAAAACCTCCTCTCTAGCAATGGCTTTGCACAAATTCTACTCAAATAAAACATTCATGAGTTTTACAATGATTAATTTATCGTACTCAACTTTTTATTGGAGTAAAATTTGGCCAAAATCAACACTAAAGTGGAAAATTTATTTTGTGATACTTAGGCTAATTAGTCACACTGGACTAAAAATGGCACTCTGTTGAGGTCAACGTCTACCCATGCTCCTAAGCGGTTATAATTATGGTCAAGCCCTCACCCTTACCATAAAACTATTGTTGTGCCGTTTGCTATCATCAATTGGTTTTGGAATAAGTAGTAGGTCAATGGGGTGTGAGATTTTACAAGTGGTATCAGAGCCTGGTATTGGGATGTAGATCCTACACACTCCATTTTAAAAATTCTTTAAAATCAGGGCAAGTTGTATGGAGATATGCATAATGGCCCTAACTTTTTTTTTTTACACATAATTAATCTATCAAATCTTCTTTTCTACTATTGTGACTTGGCCTGGCCATAGTTTCACATCATTAGTCTTCTATTCCTCCCATCTTCACAATGACGTCAAACATCATCCCTCCCTTATTTTAACCTGGTGCACTTGTCTGGTTTATATTTGTTTGGACCTGCTCGAAGACATCTTCTTGAGCCAGTGTAAGAGAGACTTCGTCCTTGAGCAAGAATCTACTCAAGTATAAGTAGCATTGTCGACATGGGATGGGAAACATCAATCCAAACCATCCATGTCATGGGTCCCACCTAAATTAGGAAGACCCACAAAAGTCAGATTGATTGGATTATCCTACTTTCCAACTAATGGACAATTGTTTGTTAAAGACACACAAATGACAATTCTCTGATCTGGCCGTTGGTTTTACATCACTCAACAAGTGATGAGAAGCAGATGTTGGGTTTGGCTCTTGTGTTACCACTTACCACCCATCGATCATCATCACTGGCATGAGATTTTGGACGGCTCAGATTGGGGTGCACTTGCAACTCTTGTATAGTAGCTGTTGGCTGTGTGTTAGGGGTCGTACACAGTCGGAGTACCAAATGATTCCACTTTAGATTTTTGTGTGGAGGTTTCTGTGAGGGGGAGAGAGAAAAGAAGAAACTGACAATTTGGGTGATGGATGATGTCGGAAGTCTGAAAAGCCAAGCTCCTCAGAGGAGGAAATTTAAAGGAAGAAACAGAGAAAGAGAACCCTGGATTCCTAGAAAAGACAGGAAGTACGCCTCAGCTTCCTCCATCAGACACAAATACAAAATCCCAGAGAAACAGAAAGACATTACCTCTTGTGTTTTATTTTCAGGACTATTTTATTGCAATAACTTTCATTTCCAAACATCACATATGGGAGATGTTTTAAAAAATTGGCCAATTATACTTAATCCATTCGAGCCGATTTTTTTATATATTTTTTTAAAGTAGCTTACCGGCTAGGAGTAATACTTTTAACTTTCAACTTGAAATTTAGGAATGAATTTCTTGGCATGTGTGTGTGAAGATGATGTGCCAATACCACTCAATCATGAGTGTGTTGAAACCATTCCACGGGTTCAAATTAGAAGTGAGACCAAAGAAATAGTTTTTTCAGAACCCGCAGAAAAGATGTGTTGTGTGCAAGAGTTTACTACAAAGTAACCAGCTGTTTTGAAATGTGGAATTAGCTTGGAATAGATGAGGAGAGTATTGAGTTAGGGAGGTTCTGTCCCGTCTAGCATCTTTACAGGAGGCCTTTTTTCATTGTCGTCTGAAATGGCCTCTTTTCGGGTAACTCTTTTTTGCTCTGGAAAGTACACTGTCCAAATAAATTACGCCGAGTCCCCATCCTCGTTAATTCTTTTTTGAAACTCTATTGTGGAGCCCACATAGAGATCATCCAAACTGTTCAAGATGAATCTTATCTCCTCTGATAATGGTTCATCGAGTTTCAGCTTGACAGGAGTGAATCCAATTGTCCAATTGAGAGCACCTTGATGGAAATATGATTAATACCACATCGGCAATGATGTCACGTCAACCCCTAGTAGGTTTTATTGAAAAGTATTTTATGCTACCTCTACTAATACCTTTCGATTTTGGAACGAATGGCATGTACAGAATCTTAATTTGGTATTGGGGTCAACTGATAGCAAATTTAATACCTAGGAGAAATGACTTAATGAAAAAAAGCACTAACCGAGTCCCCTGTTTGTCCAAGAGCTAACTTATTCATATATAGTTAATTAGTGTTGACATCTTAGTATCACTCACGTGGCCAGAAATCGATCCGTAGTCAGAAGAAAGACCATGTCCAACTTGGGCATTTTGATCACAGCAGTTGGATCAATTGGGCATTTTGATTAACATCGGTTGGGACTATTCATCTGACGTTTAAATGGTGCAATTTCGGGGCAATGGGTGGTTGAATAGTGGCCAATTGAGCGAAAGTGAAACTTCCTGACAAATCCACCTTGCCAATAATACTCTAACAAAAAGTTCTTAGTTTGACTTCTCAGATGCGTCTGGAAAAATGATGTGGGCCCCAGTTTCCAAACTGGAGATCACCTATAACAAGCTTTCCATATGTGTGTTGCAAACCATGTTATTCCCCTTGAAATATTACTCCCTTCTTACCCTTTTAACTTTTGCAATCACATGTTTGGGATCAAAAGCAAGCCAAGCAAGTGGCCTGCTCTAGCTTTTTCTTCTCCTTTTCTGACAAAAAGCTTATACTTATAAAAAAAATTTGGAGCAGAAAAGGAAAGGCAAAGAAAAAAAAGGAAAACAAAAGTTGAAAAGGCAACACAGACAAAAAGAAACAAGAAAAGAAGTTCTACCCAAGGTGCATGAATAGAATGTACATACTTCAATATTAAGTCATGCATACATAATACAATCATGGTTTTAAAAATTAGCAAGGCATATCGTCTGTTACATAAAGTTTTCAGCACTAAACTTGCTAGTTCGATCTTGTTGAACCAAAATCATTAAATGTTAGACCATATCCCACCAAAATTACTTGCTTCAATTGAGTAGTATCTGTTGAAGAGCGGGCACCACCTAAAGGTGAATGTTAAAAAATATTCCCGCTGCCTGTAATAACGCTCCGAGGTTTTGGTATCAATGGTTAGCTTAAGAAATTCAAGTATCAAAGCAAACTGGTTGTGGATTCAAATTCCAGAAAGAAAAACTTGGCACACAAAAAAAAAAAAAAAAAAAAAAAAATTCATGCCGCCAAAAGTAACCATAGGGGAATATTAAAAAGTGTTTTCGCTGTCTCTACTAACGACTCGAGGTTTTGGTATCAATGGTTAGCTAAAGAAATTTAAGAGTATTTTAATTTTTTTTTACTCTAAACAACTCAAACACCCAGGCACATAATCTAACAAAAGTTTGTATGCATCAATAGAGAAATTGAACATTGGCTGTACCTATTGAGTGGGAGATACCTTACCATTGAGCTAGCAATGGATTGGCAAACTGTATGATTTTAGTGAGCCATTCAAATCAGCTAGCGTATTTAAGAATGCAACGACTAATTAATTAGAGAGAGATTTTACAAAGTCATAATTAGAGTAGAATAAACCACCATTTGAACCAAAGTTCGATCAAACCCCTTTGTTAGTTCGACAACCAACCCAATTTTAAAAACATTACTTGAACTTTCAGTGGTGTATGCGCCCATGCGTTTGTTCGAGTGAAAGAGGGGGTTTAGTAAATAGTTCTTTGTTCATATAGTGGAATTTTTATTTCTACTTCTGTGAGTTTAAGTTTTACTAATAAGGGGAATTTAGGAAATGACAATTTTATATTGCCATTATCCAAAACTTCTAATCTATCCCCACCTCAACGGTCAACATATTTTATCCTTTGGATTTCTAAAGACGTACCACCAAATAGATGGCATTTTTTTAATATATACATGTCAAGGTGGAGTGCCAATTCCTCAGCCAACTTCGCCGAATAATTGAGGGTATGGAGTTTATTTTGACATTTATAAAATGAATTAATAATTAGGTCCAATTTGATTTGAGCCTATACTCATTGTATTATCACTCGCGAATGTAAAATCGCAGTACATATATGGAAAAGGAGCCTGCACATATGGAAAAATATAAGTCCATACACATGTAAAGAAGGCGCATACCTTGAGATGAATCCCACAGGTTGCAAACCAAGGGACCAACTTCAACTCCTTGACAAATTTGGAAATTCTTGGTTACTTATGTGAATGAACCATGGTACTTCAGTGCTCTAGTATGTTTGCTTATTAATGAGAATCAAAAAACTTTTACATGGAGTTTGACCCATCTTTACAGGAAGGCTATAGAAAGAGTCAAAACGTAGGAGAGGAGAAGGTGGGGGTGACTTCTTTTCTTCTCTACTTTTTTTTTTTTTACCAATGTCCCTACCTTTTTGTAACTCTTTTTACAATGTTGAAGAGGTGCGACGACCCAAACGCCCCAAAGCTAGGGGACCTGCACAAAGGACACGACACACTCGAGTGCGTGGGTCTGCCCTATCTCTTCTCCTTGCTAAAGGCAGTGCCTTTACCTATTTCGATTCTATGTGCCTTGCACTCAAGAGAAATTCGTGCATTACTCAAAGTCTAGAAAGCTATGAAAATAAAGACTTCTTTTTCTCATCTTTAATGGGTTTTTAATAATTTTCACTCGCCAATATATTTTTGTTGTTGGGTGATGTTGACACCTCATCGGTATTATAGTGGCACTTCAAGAATCGATTTTTAAAATTTTAAATTAATAGTATCATACTTGGCTAGTCGGACAACATAAAACAAACAGAGAATGGTTTTCATCAAAATGAAAAAAGGAAAAAAGTGAGATTTCTCTATATAGCTTATATTAGAGGATAGAGATTGTTTTGAATGGTTAAAATTTTTAGTTTGTGGGTCACACTGAGGAGCCTCACGAGGCTCTTGTGAGTTACAGGCTCAGAGGATCTGCTGTACGTCTTGACCGCGAACCCCGTGCGATAATCATGACATCACGGTACTCTACCCTCTCTGTTTTTTCTCTCTACCCCTCTCTCTCTCTCATGTGGGTTTTTTTTTCTACGCGTGCGTGGGCCCATTTGGTAACACGTACAAAATTGAGTGTGCCTACTCTTAATTGTGGTTGAGATACTTTAGAAAACGTGTTGATTTAGAAGCCCATAAAAATCATTGATTTGAGACTGACAAGACATAACAACTTTGGAGGAAAAGTTGGAGCCAAAAAATTAAAAATAAAATAAAATTAGTGGAACTGAAATGCGTGGCCCTTAAGTTTTCAGTAGTTCCTGGTTATAAACCAATTTGTTTCTAGGGATTTGAGAATTCCTCATCAATTAAATATTTTGGAAAAATGTCCTTTTTTAAGTTGAAATACCTTGGTCACTCAATCTCCCAATATAATTTTAGATTAAAGGCATTGCTGTCCCCTAGAATTCAAGATAAGAGATTTACAAATCTCAAGGTTAGCATTTGGTTTTCTGAAATGTTTTTAGGACTCGAATGTAATGGAGAGTGGAATGAATTTGGATTAGAATGAGGCAAGAATAGTCATTTCCATTCCAATGTTTTGGTTTTACTGAAAAATCAATTCAGTAATAGAATTCTTATTCCTATTCTTACGTTTGGTACGCTGGAATGATACCCGGAATGGAATAAAATTTACATAAAATTTACCAAAATACCCTTGTTAGAATTTTTTATTTTTAGAAATTTTCTTATTTCAAGCTACCTAAATTATAATTATTTACCTATTTTGATAGATTATCATTAAAACAACCACAAAATAACACACCTAAATTATCATTTACGATAGCTTAAATATCATCAAAATATCAAAATAACACATTACTAAAATTAAACATCAATTAAATTAGCTAAATGAAGTAATTAAGTAAACAATCATTCATAAGTTTAAAAATAACATCCATATTTTGATGTGATAAAGGGACATTTTGGTCTCAAGGAAAAATTATAAAGGAATGGAATAACCATTCCTCTACCTCCCCAATTTAATGATAATTCTATTACATAAAGGAATGGTGATTTCGGAAGTAATGGTCATTCCGCCACTTTTTTGAGAACCAAACGCGAAAATCATCATTTCATTGAAATGACAATTCCGTTCAGACCTTCATTACAACGAACCAAATGCTACCCAAAAATGCTTTCCTTACTAGTATTTCCAAATGCTAAAATACAGCTGGGCATATAGGAAGCTGAAACTTGTAAAATATAGAAGTCAATGTGAGTCTGGACTTCTGGAAATGTATTTGTCAAATAAGAAAATTTTAACTGCTCCATGAACAACTAGCAATAAAGCTACCTAAGTTTCCAATATATGATATTTTAGTTAGAAATTTGTTTGAACAAATAGGCCCTTTTGACTAGGGTTTGGGTCGGGTCACTTGGATACAAAACCTATCACTATGTATTTAATTGGGTTTCTACCCAAATCATTTACCTTTTTATTATTAGATATGTTACCATTGTAGTATATATATATATATATATGAGAAATTCTCAAAAACTCCCATATCTCAAAAAGGGAGTTTTTGCCCCTATATATTAACCAATGATTTAAGAGAATCTATAAAATATCCATAGTTTTAAGAGAATATTTAGGAGAGAGAATGGATAAGTGTATCATTGATGACACGTGTCACACTTTCATTGTCTAAAAGAAGAGTTTTTTTTTTTTTTTTTGTTTGAAAAACACGAGTTTTGTAGCGTTACTATATATATATATATATATATATGGGGGATGCTCTTATGAGAGCATCTCTCACTTTACAATGAGAGATAAGGTAGGGGCCCTTACATATATATTGACAAAACTAGGTATGTATATATATGGCATTATTGTTTTGAAGGAAATACCAATTTGGGTGTTTCATTTGGATACATGTCAATTAGGGATGTAAATGGGTCCTCGATTATCCGATTACCCGGAGGTTTCGATCCGTTAAAAACTGGGTTTGAGTCCTTATTTAATTCCCGATAATTAAATGGGTCTGGTTTCAGATCCACATTGGTTCAGACTCATGGGCTCGGGACCCGACCCATAAGATAATATAAATACTTTATATTTTTCGATAACCCCTTCATTCCTCCATTCTCCATTCGTTATGGTTTATTTTTAAACATACCCCAAGGGGTAGCTCAGTTGGCCTAGGACCACGATTTGCACCCGGAGGTTGTGGGTTCGAAACTGCACTACCACACTGCGGCTACAGGGAAATTTACCCGGCTTTCCACTGGGCCCGGAGGGATTAGTCCAGCCCAAAGGGTTGGGAACCCTCCGATAGCAAAAAAAAAAAAAAAAAGAGTTTATTTTTAAACTTACCACTTTGTCTCCTAGAGTCTAAAGAAGACTGATGCTACCCCATCTCGTTTGAATAAACTCTTTCCTCTCCCTCTTCTGGTTTCATTTTCTAGGTTAAAGTTCTAGTAAGGGTGTTCTTATTTTTCTCCTTTTAGGATACTAAGCTCTAAAAACAGCAACTTGTCTTCATTGAAGTGGGGTTTTGTAGTCTTGAGGCCTTTAGTACTAGTTTTGATGGTTTTCTAAATAAAAATTTTGGTAAAAGCATTTCAAGATCCATTTCTCATATGAGTTTAGCTAGAAGGTGTTTCTTGTTGGTTTTCAACTTCTTTCTGTTGTTCTAATAAAAAAACCCATAAGAGGTTTTTGTATTTAATGGTCCCAAAATATAAAAAAAAAGTCTATTTTTTTTTATAGAGGTTTCAGTGGGCATTCTACTTATTTTGCTATTAAGCTGATAAATGAGTTTGTTCCTAGTGTCTCTGTAGTTGCATTTCTTTAGACTATATCCAGAACCAAACCCAAACCCGCCTCACATACAGTTCAAGTTTCAGAGCCAGTTTTCTGATTCCAAATCTGGTCTGCGTCCAGGTCCACCGTGGACCCGCATCGGAACCAACCCGTTTACAACCCTAATGCCAATCATTAGTAAAAGAGGGATGAAAAATATAAAAAAGCATACGCCTCAAAGTAGATATGTGCAAAAGCAAAACACATGATTATTCAAAGCCGTTATATGAGCCTTCAAAAGTTGATTTCTTTTTTTTATCTTTAAGGAAAAAACCCTTTAAACACAAGCTTAATGGCAATGATACTAAATTTTAAAAATAGCAGCAGAGGGCCTTGAATTGTTTACCACCAGGTCTTTTATTGGATGAAATTATCCATATGTTATTGTGATCGAGTACAACATATGTTGACACATATCCGACGGCTATCCAATGTCTTGATTGAATTGAAAAAAAAAAAAAAAAAATCTTCAAAGAAATGACATATAAGACTTTAATTTGTTTTATTTTTATCGGAGACATATAAAACTGTTAAACTTGAAAATCACTATAACAGAGTGATATTCATTCATTCTTCTTCTTTTTTTTTTATGGCCCAACCCTTTATATATGTAAGTGATAAGTGATAACCAACCATCCATCATGCCTCTGTGATCAGCAAGTACTAGTTGAGCCTTCATATGAAGGGATTTTTATGGCCTGAATTGGGAAACGCAGTTATAAATCGAGCATATTTTCAACACAGTAAGAGAGTGGGCGGGCCAGTTGGATACCCCATCTCTGATCCTATTATCCATGTATTGATCCTTGGTTTCTTCTCATGTACGAACATGCTTTCTTCTTATTTATGCGGGCATTTATCTTCATGTTGAAACAAGCTTCTTTCCAGTGGCTTGGGTCTCTCAAGCGTTTCACCATGCCAAAGTCCAAAAGAGTGGGCGGTGGATTTAGATACAATCCACACTACTTTTCTAATAAGCTGACAATTCCACAACGTGTGTGTGTCCATTTCTATCTAAACGACGTCGACTAATACTGAGATGGTGAATCCACAACCATCCATATATCCTTAACTACGTACATATATACTATTTTGGTGGCAATTGCTAAAAGAAGAATGGATGGATCATATGAATAGTCAACAAATGCCGAGGAATGAAATGGTATATAGACTCTTGGGCCCACCATTCTCTTCAAGGAGAAGCATTCACCACTAGTGAATCCGGATCCTAGAGAGATTCTGAGATAAAAGAGTGAAACTGAAGTGCCATTCAAAATAAAAGCCCTTCATTCGTATGTGATATCCTTAAATTTTATTTTAATTAAAATATTTTCTATCATCATTAGATTGATCATTTGATGAAAAGAAGTGATTAATACAACCTTAAGACAACTTTCTCCCTTGCACTTGTTTGTCGTGCGAGACCCAGTGAAGTCTAGGGTGGTCCAGCCTTTGGTGATGGTTTGGATGTGCTTACATGAATTAAATTCTCCATATTCTTGATCATGTTTTTCACCAACAAACGATCAATGGAATGGGGGTATGAAGTACGATAGATGTAAAATTAATTGATGGTACCACATACATACATACTTTTAGAAGATGATATTTATTTTGAACTGTTTGAATTTTAATAAGTAGGACCCACGGCAAAGAGTTTTAACTCGTTCAGCTCAGGGTGGAGCTCCTCCCTGTGCAACCCGAGAGAGAATCCAAACTCCCTGTCATCCTGCAGGAAGCATGCCACGTGCGATCCATTAGTCCCCATTCGTTGACGGCGTCAATCCAAAATTAACAGCGTCATAAAAGATTCCATTCCCAGTATAAAATAAAAGGAACGGGGTTCCATCCATCATCATGATGACGGGCATCCTCCAATGGAATACGTCAAAACTCTTTTTGTCATTTTTCCCGTTTGGACACTTTAACCTTTGACCCATCAGGTCTCCCAAAAGTCTTCTCTTCTTGGAAAAAAACACACATGCTCAGATTTCGGATAACATGTAACCTTACCAGTTACCACCCCCAAACTCTCCTTCTACCATTTCCATTCAAGCCTCTCTCTTTCTCTCTCTTCTCGTTCTCTCTCTCTCTCTCTCTCTACATAAGAAGATAATATATTATTAATTAGTAAGTTAAAAAGTCGTCTGGGGTTGTCCCATCTAAGGGAAAGAAAGACAATAAGTAGTCGACCCAGAGGACTATAGGAAGACGTAAGAGGGTGTCAAGGCCACTTTGTTTGTTTTGTTTGGGGGTGGTGGGGATATGGTCGATGGAGGACCGCGTTCCAGCTGGGACAAGGGAGGATACACCATAATGCCACGTGGAGTGGAAGAGGGTGCGTTCGTGGGTTCGAGCAGACAGGCCTGCAGGACTCCACCCAAGGCATGGCTGGACTCTTCCAAGCACCTTGCTTGGGATCCACTCCACCACATCTCTTTGGCATTTTCTACCATATGGAACTTCAGCTTTTGTTCTGCTCTCTCTCTCTCTCTTCTTGGTCTTGGTCTTGGTCTTTGTGTTGGTCTTGGTTAGAGAAAAATCTTTGCTTTGGTTAGACGTTATCACTGTAGTATAGTAAACAATGGAATGTGGAAACATCCCATGTTGCATGTGCAGAGTGTGTGGAGTTTGCCTGCGCAGCAGATTGACTTGTTGTGGGGCTTCTTTTTTTTTATTTACATTTTTACTTTTACCACTTGGAGAAGGATCACAGGAATTGGTTTTCTTGATTTATTTTATGGGTTCGTCATTTTTATTCCGTCTAAGAAAGAATAAAGTACGATTTGCTCAGAAACTGCTAGAAAAAAAAAAAAAAATTCCCCATGGTCTTGTTTGGAAATCAAATCTTAAGTATTTCTCATGGTGTTTTTTTTTTTTTTTTTTTCCCACAAAGTAATGAAAAACTGCTGTTGGCATTTGAAAATCCTCGGAATCTGGGCTAGGAGGAATTCTCATTTTTGAAAATTTTTAGGTCCCACTTCTCCCATAGGATATCAAGATTCTCACTTTTATAGATTTACTCATGGTTGTCAATTTTTGTTAGCCATATGCATTATGCATTGATGGGCACCGGTGTCAATGTGGAATGATCAGCTATCTATATTATTCCTCAAGGAGGAATCTTTATTCCAAGCATAGTTACCAATCATGCCTTGAAGGAGCTAAAGAAAGCATCTTATCTTTTACCGAAACCGAATTTTTATTATTAGCAAATGATATATAAATTTATTGATTAATGTTCCCCCTAAAAAAGAAATGCTTCTATCTCTTTTTTCTTTTACATAGAGGAGTCCACCAAGGAAAATTTCTAGTTCCGCCCCTGCCGTAAATGGAATTATTTTGCAGGATCTGAAGGCAAAGGGCCATTTCAAGATGTTGATAGGTTTTGAATATTATGGTTTTATTTCCCAATAAAGCAAATCCCACTCTCTCCAAACTTTAATGAGCTTATGCAGATTCTTATTTTAATAAGCAAGCTACCAACAGGCTAAAGATGAAGCATAAGCTCAGTTGATAAGGACATGGGTCCACTCTGAGTTAAGGCAAATGAAAATCAAAATGAAAAAGATGTTGTGGTTTTTGTTTTTTAACTAAAGCTTTGTTTGTTTCCTCCTCATCTTTTTCTTCATGTAATATATTGTTTGACTAGTCATCTGTTCTAGAGCATGGACAGAAATACATGGGTTGTGGCTTGTGGGGGTGTTGGGAAGGAATTTTATGGGAGGAGGTTGTTTCCAAACACAATATTCTAAAATTGTCTTGTGCTTGGGGCCCATTTTCCAAATTATTGTTAAACTTCATGTGTATGATATCATTGTTTTCTCAAGGGATATCTGGATTCCACCATTATATATATATATATATATCTCCCCCATCTTGGCAACTAAATATCTTTAGTCTATGTTGGAACAGATAAGCACTGGTCACCTGGTCTGTGTGGCATATGTTGTTAGAAATTGGGTTGAGTAGTGGATTTCATTTTCTATTGGGTAGGGACATTTGGGAATATATGACGCAAATAGAGATGCATATTTCTTTTATCTGTATAGAAATGAGAATCTTTTCATCATATGGATGGAGGCATTTTAGCCATGGGTCATATTAGTTGGGTTGTAATTTAACATGTTCATTTGTGAATTAGGGGTAGTAAGGGATTGAGTCCCATGCCCAATAAAGGAGAGCGATTTGGCAACCAACAAATGGCTAGAAAAGATTGTCAAACCCAATTTCATATGTTTAATTTCAATAAGAGTGGAACTTGCCGTATTCATCATTTAATGAAAAAGGTTTTAGCTGCTGGTAATGAAGATAAGATGCAATTAACCAATGAGGGTAGCATGTAGAGCCAATCCAATTACCCATGCCATACCATGCATTATTGGGTTGGGTTTTTAGGGATGTAATTAGGCAGAGTGGTCAAGTTTGGGTCATACTAGTAGATCAAGAATGAGCGCGTGCTTAGAAATGATAAAGGTGAAGTGCTGGTAATCTTTCCCATATATATGGGTTGTCAAAGAATCTAACAAGATGGAGGTGTTGCAAGTTAATTGTGGAGAGGGGTTTCTTCTAATGCTATTTCTTGGATTTCTTCGAGTGTGAGCCTTTGAAAGTTTCAATTTTATTTTTCTGGAATTAGGGCTTTGTCTTCTTCTATTCAAGTGGTTTAAGCATGTGGGGGTGATCATCCAATGGTATGGTGGATACGCTAGCAAAGCAGGGTATTGATATAGGAATTCCTTGGTAGCTCATGTCATGTAACTTGGTCTTTTGAAGTATAATGTTGTTATACCTTTGTTTTCTTCTTAATTTTCCTTTTAATGTGTGATGTCTTCAATGTACTCTCTCTTTATCATTAATATAATTTTCGGTTAGTGTTAAACATTGAAAAAAAAAAAAAAAAAAAGAAAAAAACTAGTACATCAAGGGCAAGTGTGCATCCAACCAAACTTTACGAGTTTTTAGGTTGGAAATGTCATCCCAAACCCAAGTGCTTGGTTGTTCACAACAGATCGATGCACGTCATTTCATTTTCAAAGCAGTGTCATTTATTACAATAAGTGTAAACTGAAGATTCTATTTTCTACTATTCTCAGTCTCCATTACAGTTGTCGTATTCAAATAGGTAATTTTTTTTTTTTAAGATCACCAAGATTCTCTTCATTCGATAGGAGATGGAAAAAAGATTAAAGGCGAAGGTCCCAGTACAAAGGGGTCATCAAATGATTCTTGTAAACTTTTGAACAATGGAGGATGAATATCCACCCACTCATTACCCTGAAAATTTAGAACAGTAAAATAGAAATGGTCTCATCTAGATCTTCACACTAGAGTTTAGACCATCAAGTCCTCACATGCCCCTCTACTGACAAACTTAGAGTGACTTCAGGAGCCATGTCATCACATTCCACTATTTTTTCTCCAAAAGTTTTTATCCATATCTTTTATTTCCTAAAGTTTCTCAATCAATATCTTCTAAAATTAAGGTTAATCTTGTAAAAATAACACAAAAGACCCTTCTAAGGGGGCCCACTATGTGGATCTTATGATCCAAAAATATCAATCTCTTTCACTTATGTGTTACCCTACAAAAACTTTAAGGAATTTAATAAATCTAACCCATGCACCATCTTAGTGGGACCACCTCATAGAACTTATCAATCTGACTCAAATATTAAATGGACTTGAGACTTTGTTGAATTGAGGCCTTCAAAGAGTTGTCATATATTTCCAGTACTTTTTTATCGTGTGGTTTGAACTGGGATGATCCTATCTTATAACCTTGTAACAAGAATTATGTAAACGGTCCTCATATATGGGATGAAAAGTAGAGGAAGGGCATTGATAGCTTGAAATGGATAAAGAAAGTGGGGTACGTACTTATAGGCATGAGCCCACAACTGGCCATGTGAACACCTGTTTCCTGCCTCCTCTCATATCATCCCTTTGGAAGAAATCCACAGTAGATGGCTGTGAATTCCCTACGGATGAGTTCGTATTGTTTTCAATCAAGGAATTACAATTTAGCAAACTGGATGATCAAGCATCAGTTTTGAGTGAGTGGGCCACGATCGAGTGTGATAACTAATCCTTGTTGACACTAATCAGTCTCACTGATCCCCTTTTGTTTTGACTGATCTTTACTAATCTATTTCAATCCTGATCAGGGAAATTTAAGTAGTCCCATGTCATCTATTCTTTCGATGAGTCGGGCAATGGCACCACTAATTAATTCAAAATTATCCTAATACGTCAGTGATTTAATTCTTTTGCGTTTATCATTTTTTTTTTCTGTTGGAGTCTGGTGTACATTTAGATTCTATTTAGCTTGTCTATCTAGTATCTTTTCCATTTTCTAATTGAAACCATGAAAAAGATGATATTTGATAGACGTATTAAATCTAGTGCTGAAGCTGAATATCAAACAATCAATAGTATTATTATATGATTTGTTTGGAGCTAATTGGGAAAAAATGAACAGTTTTGCTAAAAATTATGCATAACATGTGATGAAAACATGATACGAAGTAAAGAGACCGAAACACACGTCAAAAGTAACAGAGGTAAAGGGGCAAAGAAGAAAGATATATATGTGTATCACAAATAGATTTCAAAGTTAGGTCTCCAGTCACTTCCACCTCATAAATGCATGTTATTGAGTGATACTGAAGTTATAATGGGTGAGTTGGTACGTGGATTCTTTAGAAAAAGAGGAGGTGCTTAGATCTTAGATTTAACGGTTTGACTTTTGGATTTAAAATGGGCAAATGACTTTTTTGGAGTTGTGGCTAGGCATCACATGGTTTGTTCGAGTACTAACAAGGGCTTTTAGATAAAGCAATTTGGAAAGGTTTAATACAACAAATGGCTATGCATGGAATGGAATGGCCAAAGGAACCAAAGGCCCCAATGGAAGGATCCCCCACCTCAATTAATGATTAGGGTTTGCCCCTTGTAATACATTTAATGATGTCAAGTCATTTGCAAAAGATGCCTTCCTCTAGCTTTAGATCCTTCCACCCTCCAAGCACCCTGGTGTGTCTCTATCACTTCAGGTAAGCTTTTTTTTTTTTGGTGTAATGCCTTTCCTATCTTAATTTTTTATGTGACATGCTACCACTCCCAACACTTTTTCATCACCTTTTTGTTTCATTTTTTTTGTCTTTCATGTGAGATGAGCCACTACCACTGTTGAGGGTGATGGAGGCACATGGACTGGTGGCTCATCTACAAGAAAAGGGACTTGTCAGCTAAAAGAAAATGAAAGGTTGTGGAAAAGAATGGCAAAGGAGAGAAGAAGAACCCTTTATCTATTTAGATAAAAAGCTTTTTGACCCATTTCATTACAATATACTAGTGTGGTTTCTTTTTTGTTGAATATCTAAGCGATAGAGAATAAAAGTATCAATGAAGTGACAGTGTGATGACATCAAAAGAGCAATCTCAAGCCTATCCAATGCATTTCTCTAGTTGCCGTGTGATACTAACAAAGTTACCTAAACACCTTCCAACCCTTTTCTCCATCTCTTTCTAATTTTCGTTTCCACCGTTCGACTGTAAAAGAAGTGTTGTTTTTGGTTTTCCTTGGAAGTGGCAAGCATATCGAGCATCAATCAGAAAAGGGCTGAAATGGGCCTTTTCTTCTTTGCTTTCCTCTTTTTTCCCCCCCTTGTTTAACCTCTATTGTGTATTAGTTTGGTGGCACATGAGGTTAAAGGTATGAGATTTAATTTTATAGTGAGTGGACAACCTAGGTTCCGTTTGGATTTAGTACAGACAACTTAGCTTTTACGTAAATGAAGATTCGTGCAGTTGGGTAACTTAATTTACCCGTAAGTAACAGAGATTTTGTTCTGTAATATATTTATTATTAATACTATCAATATGAAGATCCAAGAATTGCTCCCTAGGCATGTGTATGATGCTGAGGTGCCAATAGCCCTGAACTATATATGTGTGTGTTGGCAATCCTAGAGAAGTAGATTTAATGGTTTTAATATATATCATGTTTCTAGGATTTGAATCCAACAAAGCAAAACATTTGAGTGTATTTCAAATTTAGTGTTTGTGACTTTCAACATTCAAGGGGCCAATGAGTGCAAGGGAATTGGACATATCATAGGAGGTCCCACATGCCAAAAAAGGGTAATTACATGGTTGTTTCCATGGGTGTAATTTTGTATATTATATATTAATATAATATAATGAGTTATATATATAAATAAATTTGGAGGCACCTTTGAGGGAAGAAAGTAACTTTGGGGGAACATTTGGAATTCATACAACATGTGTTACTAGATCTGCAGAAGACACAGAGAAATTCACATGACTTCAAGCACGTTTAGTTGATATCATGAAGGTTAGTGGTCAGAATATTACCTTTAGGTGCAAACAATGTTGGACATGCAGCCTTAATTTCCTTGAGGTGCAATTTTTAGAAGTCTATAGGATACATCAGATGGTGTGGTCATGCGGTTCTCAATACCATATATCACAGTTGCATGTTGTCTTTTGTCTATATTGTTTTCATACAATTAACAGTATCCATGCCTGATTGATTGCAAATCTAGAAACCATGATAGTTGTTTCTTTATGCTTATAATGCCTTCCATTAGAAATCAAATTACACCCACATCTTCCCCTTCCTGAAACATTGACCTATTGTCATTGAGAGTCATTTAGTTATTATGATGATTATTATTGTTGTTGATATTACTTTGTATATAATGGCATGAGAAGAGAATACTAGGAAATGGTTATATGATTAGAGAGTGGTGGGTGGGTGAGTGGGGTTTAAGATGTCGGGCGTGGGCTCAATAGATCCTTCTTCTCATGGGAGAAAGCTTTTGGGAAAAAGACTGCCACAAAGATGGCCTTAGCTTGATCACCTTGAGCCCCAGAAGAGACTACAAAGGTCCTTGGGTACCCTTAAGATAGAGAGAGAAAGAAAGAGAGGGAGGAAATGGGTGCCACAGCCCATGACACCCCGACCAAAACAAAAGCCGAAGTCCCATTGTCACATGCCAAAAGCTTTGATATTCGGAAAGCACATATTCCTCCCCACTCATTAAAAGCCTCTCTCTCTCTCTCTCTCTCTCTCTCTCTCTCTCATTTTTGGATATGTATCAAAATCAGATAGCTTTTGTAGTCTTTTGATTATCGGTTTGTTTGATTTTTGATAAGTTTGATTTTGGAAAATGAAAGGTGGGTCATGATGGCTGATCCATTTTGAAACCTTTTTGTTTTTGGACACGATCACCAATTATGGAAATATCACCCAAATATTCCTCTATTTCCTCATGAAAATGTCATCACATTTTGAAATTGTATCTTGATTCTGGAGAGACATTGCAACATAATGTGGGCATACTAAGAGGAGAAATGATTAGATACACTCAATATTTGTTCAACCTTGTGATCAGGTCAAGTTCATGGACACTGTCAAACCAATAATGAAAATAATAACAATAATTTCACTCCCCTCTTGATTAATCCACACCCTTCAATCAATGAAGCTTATCCCACCTCAAGTCATGGTTTAGTCTCTGAAATTTAAGAAAGGTTGCTTTATTAAGAGGACAGGTGCATTACCTTTCATTGAGTGTCACGACCCGGGCCCGAGACCGGACTAATCGGGCCTAACCCGGATCACGATGTCTTCATACTTACTCCCGTAAATCCTGAATTAACCGAAGTTAAAACAAAACTCACAAGGGATCTATCTTGTATACCTGTCAAATGCACATTTTTGCGGAAATACAGATATATATTGATAATAAGTAACTTTACATTAAAAGTAAAGTTCACATATACAAAATTGCAGTCCAACAAAGTCCCATACTGCATATTCAAAATATAATGCAGGTGGCACCTATATACAACTCAAAATCCTTTACTACAAAAGTATTTATCAAAACAATTCCCAAACATTTCCAAAATATGCTATTTGTTCGCCCTCCGATCTATGTCCATTCCGCTAATCCTCCTGGAGGAATCGAATGGGCCTCCTCCGCAGGCGGCGCGGCCTCTGTAAGGCCGGGACGGGTAACTGGACCTGTAATGCCATCAATAACACTATGAACACGACGGTTCAGCAATGTATAAACAAATTTATGATATATCACGCTAAATCTGTCCATTTCCCATGTAACAATTATAAACATTTAAATCTGAATATTACAATATCCTGAACAGTGTAGCCAATTAATAATCAATGACTAAACTACAAATACGATAATATTATTATCATTCATTTCGTTCATTTCATTCATTTCGTTCATGTCATTGATTGCATTGAATATTCATTAGATGGCTTATGGGACTATTCAGTCCAATATTATTAGGTGGCTTATCAATTCAGTGATTTTTCAGTCTATGTGTGGGATCTACCAGCGTCTTGATCAGAGATCACTGGCATCACCACGGAGCTCCGGAACACCCCATTCATCTACTGCAGTAGGTTAGTCATTGCATTGTTACATTTAGTAACTGTTCATTGTATCATTAATCATTACATTGTTACCTTTAGTAATTGTTCATTAGTTCATTGTATCATTAATCATTACATTGTATTTAGTCAATGTTGTTCCATACGAGTTACAAACTCCCTATCTATTTCTGTTTCTAATAAACTTCTTTCACATCTAGACAACTAATTAGGTGGAAATATTGGTTACCAAATACAGGTGTTATATCGATGGGCATCACATTTATATATTTAATGTGTGCATTTAGTTCCCAAAATTCTCACCCTCAATTTCAAAATCCACTGCTACTCACAATAAATATTTGGCTTGCATTCATGTTCACTGGCGGTTAGCCGGAACTTGGCCGGCGGCTAGCCGAAATCTCAATTTCGGTTAACCGCCAATTCGCGGTTAGTTCGCGGTCAGCTTTCCAGAAGCTGACATTTTTTACAGGAATTCTGACTCAATTTCGGTTACCTCACGGTTACCTCGCGGATTTCTGCTAACCGAAAATTGGCGGTTAGCTTTCCAGAAGCTCGCCCATTTTTCAGATTTCGACGGTTGGCTTCAAGGTTAGCCTTGCGGCTAGCCAAAATTCGCCCAGAGTTACATTTTCGAGCTTCAGAACTTCTGAAGCAATTCTTGAATCTGAGTTGCAGGAACTCAAATCTCTTCAATAGTCTATAGAATCCAAGAAAATCATACATTGGAATAACCATTAATCATTTCTCATTCAATCCATATAAATCTCCATTCTACCACAAGGAAAGGGTTTGGAAACTCATTTCTTACAATTCAAGAAAACTTGTAAACTAGCATTCAATCATAGATGAGCATTTATACTTGCCTCTATTTGGAGAGTGATGAAGAAAAATCCCCCTTCTTTAGCTTAGGTTTTAGTGGAAACTTCTCAATTTGAACGCCTCTCTCCAAGAAAGTCTAAGAAGAAGATGAAGAAGGTGGAGAAGATGAAGTTCTCCTCACTTGAATCACTTCAAATCCCGCTTTTGTGCTTGATGGAGTTGAAACGGAAGAAAGAAGAAGAAAAAGGAAGAAGGAGATGAGCCTAGGGTTTTGTCTTCAACGGATTTTGGGTGGAAATGAGCTCAGAGGAGCTCACTTCTTTATATAAGTCTACTTTTACATTTAACCCCTCCAATTCTCTCATATTTTCAATTCAAGTCAAATGAAGGCTCACTTGATCAATTCATTGTCAAATGACATCGAACCTACTACGAAAGTCAATGTACTCGTCGAGATACACGTGTTGGTATCACGAGTTTCCGTATCCGACAAAATACGTGTAAATCCGTATTTACGAAAAAGTCTTTGTTTTCTTAGTTTGGGTCTGAATCTCATTCAATTCGTTTAGTTTTTTCATTATCACTTCATTAAGTCCATTTGGGGCTATTCTCATTGAGTTTAGTCATTAACCATCATTAGTCTAGTTAAACACGATTAACTAACATTAACTTCAATTAATTAGAGTTAATCTTGATTAACTCGGGGCGGGGCCTGACATTGAGGTAGCTTGAGATCTAGATTTTTTTGCCTTTATTAGTGGAGGCCCAATGTATTGATTTGTTCATCCTTATCATACAAATGATAAGGTCAATTATATACAACCAGATTAAGGATTGACGGAATATCAACGAGCTGTAAGTCTGACCTGATATGATACCAATCCAGGAATATGTTTGGGTCCAACGAGTAGAATCTGGTTCTAAGGCATTATCTCAAAAGGCACAAAGAGCCAATGGAATGTAGGATGCTCATTGAGATTTTGGATTCAGATTCTGATAGGCTCATTCATATATGGGGTTCATGGGCGGTTCAGATTTGAACCCTAATGGGCCTACTAAGGGATTCGGACTTAATTATAAGCTTCTTTAGAGAGCTCAAGCCCCTATTCAGACCTAAATTCTGCTAGGCACTACTGGAATTTGATTCTAGAGTTGGATTCACAACCAGACTCTTGAATCTGGATCTGTTGGGCTTTGAGTGGACTCTGACCTTGGCTCAGATTTCAAATGCATCAGGACCTGGATTGTGTACTTGAGAATCTATATAAATCTTTTTATTGATCCAAAACTGGCCCATCACAGTCCTATTTTTTATTGATCAATTCTATTGTAATTAATCACAACTGTCAATTTCTAATAAAATGCTTAGCGTTATTAGTCGAAGTTAATCTTTTTCAAGGCATGGTAATCCTACAAGAGACAACAAAATGCATGGTTGGAGATCCACAGTATATCACTTTCTATAGCATTTTGTAGTAAGACATATTGTAGAGTTTTCACTAGCCCTACCAAATGCGAGGGAGCATTTGAATCCATCCATTGGCAAAGAAAATCAGGTTTATCAGAGGATGCCAACTAGTTAATATAAGGTCATAAAATGAACAATCAGCATACAATCAGTCGCACTGCATCCCATTTCAAAACATTATATAGAGAGCAATATTAGCCCATTTTTAAAACAAGATGCCAAATGGTGCTTTTCATAGTAGCCTTACTAAATCCAAAGCTTTCGGAATTCCCATGCAGATAATTTGTAGTTGGCTAATGTGAAGTCTAAATTTGTCTTGATCTAAGCCACTCATATCATACAACCCATAGTGAGTATGTGCCGGCTCAATTTTTATTTAAATCAGATCGAGTGACAACCACTTCTAGAGGATCAATAACAAAAAAAAGAATTTAATTAAATTAACTATTGTTCTAAGTTCCACCTCTCACACACAGATTGGTCAAACGGCGTGTATCATTCCGAGAGTAGTGAAAAGGAGGGCTTTGTGGTGTGAATGCTTTTGGATCAGGTAAATGTGGGGCCCACTTGGATCAAATTAACTTTGTCCATGTGGATGTCAGCATATTATAATTTCACACCCATATATGGAGAAGATTCTTCCATCACCACACTCATTAATGTGTCAATAAATTTGAATGAGTAGAGTCCTGAAATGTGGAGGCAAAGCCAGAAAGACCTAAGAGTGTAACAACAAAATAGCTGCCACTTTGGTGTAAAATTCAACCTTCCACATTATGGGACCATTGGCAAGATTCAGGAAATTTGGGTTTTGAAGGGACATCTTGACAAAAGCAGTAGCAGAGTAGAAATTTGCCTTTAACCGAATAATGCCAGCAGTCAAGGAAAGTGCAGCCAAATAATAAAGTGAAGAGGGAGAGTGAGACCTCAATTGCAATGCACTTTCATGATTATCCTCTTTGGATAAACAACTTTACACGAAATAGGCAAGAAAGTTGCAATTGCAAAGCCAAGCTTATTCCCGAATCATGTATTCAGTCTTTTTAAGGAAAATGCACACCTTGTGTCATTGGGACCAGAGAGGTCGATCAGTTTCTCCAAAAGATTCCCATGGAAAATGGTCTCATTAGCACCAAATGGAAGTTGTGACAACTAGGTTAACCATGTTCTCCACTTCAGTAATTGCTCCAGACATCACATTATAGTTTGCAGAGCATCATCAATTTATCATCGTCTCAGCCTTGTCCCAACTAGGCTACATGAATTGTATATCTCTATTCCGGTCTATCCTTGTCCAAATCTTTGGATACGTTTACAATTCTTTAAATCTAACCTCATTGGTTCTATACATGTCCTCTTCAACCTGCAGCTTTTCTATGGTGGGCCACTAGGGGTGGACTCAGGAAATTGATCTTGAAATATTGGGAGAGAGGGCAAATGTAAAAAAATATATAATAATTTCTAGAATTTGCCGAGGGGGTTTTAAAGTTTTTAAGCTCTTGTGAGAGCCCCGACCCCCTTATGCCTATTATTACTACCCCTAAGTGCTCCCAAATGTGCTTCTTTCTAATTATAGCTTTTCTAGTTTTATCACACATTCTTTTAGATATCCTCAACTCTTTTACACTCATTTTGTGCAAAGCACGCCTGTAAATTCAGCCCAAGTTGAGCTGGGCTTTCCAAGCCCACTCGAAGGGCTATGGAATCCACCTAACATGACCATTCCTTTCTCTTTAATCCATCAAGTTCTATTATGAAATGCACCTGTTGAATCTCGTATGATGATGTTCTTTGTTTTATTTTTATTTTATTGTATTCATAAATTCTAGTGTTAGAGCATGCTGAACAAAAAACCAAGCCTTAATATTGTTGGGCTTTGGCTAGGTCGACTCAATCCCATTTCCAGCCTATGGGCCAAGAGTTAAAAGCTAGGCCTCAGCCCATTCGTAAATTCCATATCCGTTTGCTTTTAAAGTGTTGTGAGGGAAGATCTTGTAACTGGGCCTCTAAACACAGACCCACAACCAGCTCATTTACTTATTGGGCTAAAATTAGGCCTGTGTGCAGCTCATGTACCAGAAAAACACAGCCAAAACCAGGCTAGCTCACCTCAGGCTCCGGCTAGAACCAGTATAATGGTCAGCACTACCAAGACAGCTAGAGAAGCATTAGGCTGATTATGTTTGAATAAGATGACCCGGTCTCATAAGCCTACAATTGGCCTTAGGCAGACATAGGCAATGTCCTAATCTGATTAATTGTGTAACTTCCTTTTATTACAAGGCCACCAATCTCAAGCCCATGCATCAGCAACGGCCCACATTCCATAACCTGACCTGAAAACAAGTCATTCTATTTGCAGCATTCACAGGTGGTGCCAAGTTTTGAATGTCCAGCAGGTTTTATCTCAGATAGAACTAAATTGGATAGCAGATTTACACCCCACAGGTTTTACAGGGTTTTGCTTCCAGGTCTTTCATGCGCCCACTGCTAGGTCCAATTGTTGCCATAATTTGTTGGGGGTTTGGGCACAAAATTGAGGCCTATGTAATGTTGCACAACTTCACAAGGCTATGTGGTCCAAGCCCAACCCATTTTATTATCATTCCTCATATTGAGGAATGCATCTAGCCCACAGGTCCAGAAGCCATAACTTGGACGAGCCCACTATTTGGGTTGTACTCAAATGTATTTCATACTGTATATTTGATGTGTGTTGAATGACTATGGGCAGCTTGCTAAGCCATATAAGTACTGGACTCATTGAAGGTTAGCATTGAAGAGAGTCGTTATACAAATCTTCCACTCCAATATCCAACAGCCAAATAGACAACAAACCATACACATTCCATTCATCAGGCCCCCAGAGAGGCAAACTGAACAAGTATATTAAATCATAGTTTGTAAAGAAAAGATTACATTTTATACTAGAAATGAAAATTGATGATCATGAAATTTATTATCCATCCTCCAATCATGAGATGAGTTAGATCAGGCTTTCAGCCAGGGGTGGCTCAAGACAATTTGGGGCCTAAAGCGATACTTCTAAATGAGGCCTTCTATGTTTAGTGTTAATATTTTTTTATTTAAAATTAATTTTTCTTGCTTTTTGAGTTGGAAAAGTACTAACTAAGGTTTTATATTCAAGTTTTGCTACCATATCCTTTTCAATTGATAGTATCGCTAATCCAGTTAATCTTTCTTGTGACATAGTCGATCTTAAGTAAGATTTTATCAATTTTAATTTTGAAAAGCTTCTTTCCGCAGAAGCAACTGTTACAGGAATTGTTAATAATATTCTATAAGCAATGCATGCATTTGGAAAAGAATCTAACTTTTTTATATAATTTAGAATCTCAATTGGAGTATTTTCTTTCGTTTGTAAAATTTCTTTTAAAACATTTAGTTCTAAAAATAAATCTAAGCCATCAATATCGGAAAAATTTTCGTGTTTTAAGAAGCATTCGAGATCCAAACAATATTGTTTTAAACTATCATTGGTCAATGATTTTAATTTTTCTAAGTTAAATAAAAAACCAAAAATATTTTCGTACTTTTGTAATTGTTCAAATCTATTTTTTAGTGAAGAAATAGCTTGATCAATTATATATGTAAAATAATCAATTCTAAAAGATTCTTCAATAGATTGTGTTACCTCATCATCAACATTTTCATCAAATTGTTTTTTTCTACGAACTCTAC
The DNA here is from genome assembly GCA_028538565.1 of Umbellularia californica. Taxonomy (NCBI): domain Eukaryota; kingdom Viridiplantae; phylum Streptophyta; class Magnoliopsida; order Laurales; family Lauraceae; genus Umbellularia; species Umbellularia californica. Next base: position 2,143,849 of record JAPQWN010000011.1, on the reverse strand, counting down.
GTTTTTCACGAAATATAGGTTCTATGCCCATTTCACATGCAATCTCTTTAGATGAAATCATAGCATTTGTAAATCCACTTTCCCTATATTTTTCAAAAAAAGAAATGAGACCTTTTAATTGATTTATAGCAATATCAATATGCATGTCTTTTGATTGTAAATATTTACTAACTAAGTTGACGGAAAATAAAATATCATACCAAATAGTCATACCCAATAAGAATTCAAAATTCTCAATCTCATATGTTGCTAAACAATTAGCTTCACTCCTTGTTTTAGGATCTTCACTAGTTTCCGCTAATTGCAATAATGCATCTCTTATTCTTGGAGCTTGAAATCTTATTGCTTTAACACTTTCAACACGGCTTTCCCAACGTGTTTGTGATAATGGCTTAAGAGTTAAACCTTGAATATTATCTTGTAAAATTTTCCATCGTTTTGTGGAAGAGGAAAATAATGAATATATACGTTGTACTATTCCAAAAAATGATATAGCCTTGGGACAAGAGTTAGCCATATCACAAAGTACTAGATTTAAATTATGACAACCACATGGTGTGTAAAATGCTCTAGGATTTATATTGAGTAGCCTTTTTTGTACACCTTGATGTTTTCCTTTCATATTAGACCCATTATCATATCCTTGTTCTCGTACATCATTAATATCTAGTTCAAGATTACTTATTACATCTATAGGTTTATCAAATAAACCTTTTCCACTCGTATCATCTACTTTAATAAACTCTAAAAAATATTCTTCTATTTTTATTGGACTTATTGTAATATCTACGCATCGTAATATGAGAGACATTTGTTCTTGATGACTTGCATTGGGAGTACAATCAAGTATGATTGAATAATATTTTACTTCTTTAACTTTTTTAATAATATTGCTTCTTACTTCATTTCCTAACAAACTTATCAATTCATTTTGTATGTTATGTCCAAGATAATGATTATGAATTCTATCTTGTTGAATACGACGAACGTGTTCTTGCATTATCGGATCAAATTCCGCAATCATTTCAATTAAACTTAAAAAATTGCCATTATTTTCTTGATATATCTTTTCATTTTTTCCCCGAAAAGCTAAATTATTTTTACCAAGATTCTTTACAACGGCAATAATTCTTACTAATACATTTTCCCAATATTCTTTCTCTCTATTAATTTGTTCTTGGATACTTTTATCAATTGTTTTATTTAGTTGCAATCTTGTTTCTAATTCAATTCAAGTATTCATATTAGTTATATGCTCATTAGTTATTTCATGATTTTTAAGCTTAACACCAATATTTCTCCAATCTTTTGTTCCTTCATTAGCTAGTTTACTTGTAGAATAATTCATATTGAATAACTTGCAACAAAAACAAAATACTTTATCCAAATCTTTTGAATATACTAGCCATCTTCTATCAAGTGTTTCCCCATTTGTTAATTTGCGAATATAATGTATAGTGGAAAAATGTCTAGAGTGTTCATCCCGAGGAAAATCTAAATTATTATATCTAATTGGACCATTTTCTACTAATAAATCTCTTAATTTCATATCAATATTTTTCCATTGACTTGGATCATAAATATTTATATGACTATAATCACTTGTTTCATTAAGATTTTGATTGTCTTCTATTTCATTATCTTTTATTTCACTATTTTCTTTTTCAATATTTTCTATTTCATTATCCTCTATTTTATTATCTTTTATTTCAATATTTTCTACTTCAATATTTTTTATTTCATTTTCTTCTATTTCATTATCTTTTATTTCAATATTTTTTATTTTATTCTCTTCTATAAGTTCTATTTCATTATCTACTTGTTCATTTTCATCTAAATTTTTTGTTACATTATTTTTGTTACTAGTAACAAATTTATCAAGAGATCCTTTTTGAGATTCTATTAGTTGATCTATTTTTCTTTTTTTTTTTTTAATTTTTCGTATCCACTTAGTTGTCTTCTAGGTGCCATATTATTAATATATTATAACTATATAACAACCAAACAAACACAAACAAACACAATATATAGTATAGTTAAAAATATATAACAAAAAAATTTAAAATTATGAAACAATAGAACCTGGCTTGAATGATCTCAAATGTTGGCTTTTTGGTTCTAAACCATGTCCCTTATGTTGCAATGAAAACTCAAGTTGATGATGGAGTCATGGAGGATGGAGGATGGAGTGGAGGCCGAGTCAGTCGCCGGTGAGTGATCTGTGAGTTCTCCGCTGTAGCAGTAGCACTTGGCAAAAAAAAAAAAAAAAAAGTGATCTACGAGTAACGAGTGCACTGATTTGGGACTTGAGACTTGAGAGCAGCACTGTGAGTGTGAGAGAGAGACTCAGAGACTGAGAGAGAGGGAAGAAGGAAACTTTTTTTTTTATTTCAGTATAATGAGAGAGAGAGAGAGAAATTGGTTAGTTTACCGAGAGAGAGAAAGAAAAGAGAGATTTTTTGTTTCAGTTTAATGAGAGAGAGAGAGAAATTGGTTAGTTTACCGAGAGAGAGAAAGAAGAGAGAGAGAGAGAGAGAGTTTACCGAGAGAGAGAAAGAAAAGAGAGATTTTTTGTTTCAGTTTAATGAGAGAGAGAAATTGGTTAGTTTACCGAGAGAGAAAGAAAAGAGAGAGAGAGAGAGATCAGTTTAATGAGAGAGAGAGAGAGAAATTTGTTAGTTTACAGAGAGAGAAAGAAAAGAGAGAGAGAGAGAGAGAGAGAGAGAGAGAGAGAGATCAGTTTAATGAGAGAGAGAGAAATTTGTTAGTTTACCGAGAGAGAGAAAGAAAAGAGAGAGAGAGAGAGATTGTGTGTGTTAAAAGGAAGATATGATTTGACTTTGTGTTGTTGGTTTGGAGAGAGAGAGAGAGAGAGATTGTGTGTGTTAAAAGGAAGATATGATTTGACTTTTTTATTTTTTTTGGTGGCTTTGATATGACCTTCAATGTTATTTACAATGTTTAAAAATTTGGGGCCTTCCTTTGAAATGGGGCCTAAAGCCCAGGCTTTTTTACACCTCCTGTTGGGCCGGCCCTGCTTTCAGCGGTCGAAAAGCAACAGTGGAGTGGTTTGCGATATGCAAGCTAAATTGGCCTCCCTTCTCACTTACATCGATCTTTTCGATCCCCTCCGGTGGGTGCAATTCGAAGTTCATAACCAAGTTTCCTATGACAATGCCTAGAATTGGCAATGCCAATATGATACCGGGGCAACTGCGACGTCCTACCCCAAATGGGAGGTACTTGAAGTCGACTTTTCCACCGACGACGGCATCTGTGCCATCTTCCTCCTCCAAGAATCGCTCTGGCCGGAACTCTTCCGGCTTCTCCCACCATTCCGGATTGTTTGCAAGCCACCATGCATTGACCACAACCTTGGACCCCTCAGGGATGGTGTAACCATTTAACTTGGCTTCTTCAAGGTTCATGTGGGGCACTAGCAATGGTATAGGTGTGTGTAGCCTAAGTGTTTCTTTCACCACAGCTTGTAAGTAGGGTAGTCTATGTAGGTCGGATTCAGTTAATGGACTTCCCTCGAGAATACTTGAAATCTCATCTCGCAGCTTGCTTTGGACGTTGGGATGGTTGACCAACTCAGCAATGGCCCACTCCATAGACCACAAGGTTGTCTCAATGGCTGCAAAAAAATGCCATGACAGTTAGACCATGACCAATTTCCACCCAAGAAAATTCTATTAACTTAGGAAAGAAAACAGGGGAAACAGTCCTCACCTGCAACATTGATATTCTCTACAATGTATATCACATTCTTCTCATTTATTTCTCCGTTTCTCTCTGCTTCTAGTATGTAATCAATGGCACAGCTTATACTTTGCTTATCTCCATTCATGGCCCTGACTTCCCTGCCAAAACAATTTAATAAGTTTGTATATATTAGTAGGCCCAGTAGGAAAGTAAAATATTTTCAAGAGGGCTAAGAGGGCTCATAGGGCCCGCTCCACATGGAAAAGTCCGACCAGTTTAACATACAGGTCTTAAAAAGCATAGGATCCAGCTTACAGGATTTACAGGACCTGACCCATACCCACATTTAAAATTAAAAACTCGAACTAGAATAAAGTGCTGGGTTGAGGCCCATATCAAGGCCCAGTCACATATATAATATAACCTATTGCATCTACATTCAGTTCTATACATTAGCCAGTGGATCAGAACTGACCAAAAATAAAGACGGGCCAAGATGTTCGACCCATACACAGTTTCTTCAATTTGGGTAGTTTGGGTGTTGAGGGGATTCATTTTTCATCCCTGATTGGCGTGGAGAGATTAGTCTCTGGACAAAAGTTTTAGTGCACGTCTTAATCTATTCATCAAATCAAAATTTGAGTCTATTTTTGTATCAAGTAGCGCTTGATCTACATGGCATTACTGGTGAAAAGGTTACAGCAGAAATTACTGTATAGATAGATGAATGGAGAAGAACTCAGAGAGAGAGAGAGAGAGAGATCATAGGGATAATATGAGTCTTTGATAAAGTAATCAAGGACAAGGTGCTTAGATCGAATCATCTATATAAATTTTAAAACTAGAGAGAGATGTTGTGCAATGTGCAAATTACCTTCTCTTTTCAACGAAATAGTTGTTGAAAAATGCCAGTCTCCTGCTCTGAAGCTCTCTGCATCTCTCCAGATATCCCCTTAAAAAGGGCCTAAGCATTGGTATGAAATCTCCATAGTTATACTCGAAGCTCTGAGCGAGCCTACTCCTCTCCGAGTTGAACAGGGTGGCTTGCTTGAACAGGGGGTCCTCCATGGACTCAAACCTTGTATCAAACATCATCCTATACATGATGTTGTAGAGCATCAACTGCAATCTTCTCCTAATCACCACTCCTTCAAAACTAGCTCTCTCATCTTTATACAAGTCCTTCACAACAAGGTCCATCTCTTGCACCCACATCTCTCTGTATTGTTGCACCACCTTGTTGGTGAAGAATGGCACCGTCATGATACGCCGCATTTTTCGCCAGTGATCACCATAGATGGTGAAGACCATGTCCTGGCCCTTGCCTGTGAAGATGTCAAAGACGACGTTTTGCGGGCGGGAGCCGAATTTGACCCCCTGAGTGTGTAGGACTTCATCTGCAAGTTTGGGGTCTGACACAACTACCAAGTTCCTAGCACCAAGTTTGAGTAGGAAGACAGAGCCATGCCTCTGAGACATGGAGGCTAGGAACCTGTGGTTGAGGTCATTGCCAACTTGAAGCCAATTGCCAAAGATTGGGAGGGAGGGAGGGCCAGGAGGGAGATTGGGTTTCTTGAATTTTGGTAGGATAAGGGAGAGAGCAAAGAGGGAGAGTGTGAGGGAGACTAGATTTGAAGGGGTTGTGATCGAGGAGTAGAGAGTGGGGTTTAGCAACTTGGTTAGTGCTAAGAGGGTTATTAAGAGGAAGAAGGTGATAGAGACTGATTTTGTTTGAATGATGCCCATGTGGGTGTATGGGTTTGTAAAGAGAAAGAGGTTGGGGTTGGAGGCTGAAAGAGGAGAGAACTTTGCTGTGGTAGTGAGTTTTGAATGAAGGAGAAGAGGATTATATAGTTATTGTTTTGGGTAGAAATGAGGATGATATAGTTGAATGATTCAAATGGATGGGGAGGTTGGTGTTCAATGGTTTATTGGAACCATGGGCTCTTAAGAGAAAACAAGGTAGATGGGAGGGGTCTTTTTCAAGTCTATCAAGTTTGGCAAGGGAAATGGTGGTTGGTGGATGATGGTTTGCTTAGGCCTAGGCATTTCCAACAAGAGAGGGTTTTTTTTTCATTTTTTTCTTTACCAAAAAACAAGAAGAAAGATTCTCTCCGGCACTCTTGTCTTCAAGGTTCGGACTCACGGAGAAAGTCCAATGGTTCATCAGTGAGGCCCACTTATTAAAAATTTAACCATTTAATTTGATCAAATTTCACTTAGGTAGTAGTTTTGAATGGGATGTTGAGGGGGGCTCATGAAATTTGACTATTGCAAATGAAATAAGATGACCTGCTTTAGATTTTTAATAAGTGTGCCACACAAAAAGATCTGCAGAATTTCCCATGGGGAGAAATTTTCAATCTCCACCATTGAAGGCACCAGAGTGAAAGACCCACAGGGCTGAGAGAAAATCACATTCTCCATCCTAGTCTGAAAGATCCCTGGTCAGTTATCGTTTCTTCTCTATTTTTCCTTTTTAATTAATCTCTATCTTTACGAATACTGTGTGCCGTTTGCATGGTATCAAGCTATCCATAATTTAATTGCTTTAATGTAGATGGATGGCTCTATATATTTATAACAAATGACTCTATGCAAACCAAAGCATGGAACCTTTTATGATGTCTTCGTGTTAACCCATAAGAAGCCCACTTGTACACACGCAATCCTTTTAAATAGTTACCATCCCAAATTTTACTTCAATTGGATGTATTTGCAGAATTATAAGATCGGTGCACAAAAAGTTAGATTGATTATTATTTTGCTTGCCTTTGGTCAATCTAACCACATAAATCACTCTTAACTGTAGTGAAACTTGGATAAGAGTCCACAGTATGGCATGATAAATGGATTGATTGAAGTTAAAGTGTGTCCCATGCAGGTTAACAACTTATAGGATCAAGAAGGTCCATGTGATCATCAGCATGGGAGCATGTCTCGTATCATTTCTTATTTCCTTTTATCACTAGAAAATACGACCCTTTCTATGTGTTAATTTCAAGAAACCTTTTTTTAATGCAATTCTATTTTCTTAATTTTTCTTCCAGGTGAGATCTATTGACCAATGTTAAATGGGTTAGGTGAAGTTGCTGAAACTGCCTTCACTTAGTTCAGCTTGCACCAACACGCTTACCTATGGTTGATGTATCCACTCATGTCCCATATAACGTGGCCATGTTCCCTTTGTAATATTACAATCCATCTGTTAGATAATTATAAGATGGCTATTGTTTTCCAGCCAAGGAACCTTCTGATCAGTATCTGTGGTGAGTCCCACAACAAGGAATTTTTTTTTTCTCTACTAAGTACAAAAGGGGGTAGAAATTTTGGAAAGCCCCCTAGGAATTTTGTTAAACCCACATATGTTATGGAGGATTTTGTGGTTTTTCTACATATGCCAAATATTTTTTGATGATGATGATGTGATAAATCTAATTCACGTGGCCTCTTTGGGATAGAATTGTTCTTGCATCAGACATACTCACCTTGCTTTCAGGCTGGATTGTGCTTGATCTATGGGTTTTGGACCACAGTTTATCCAATTGTTGACCCTTTGAGCCAGGGCCCCTATCCAGTAAAGGCTCAACAAGTTATCCAAACCTTACCTGACTGGCTTTACACACAATGGGAATCTACTCTGTTAATGATCTTAAGTAAGCTCCATTTTCAGGTGAATTGGGTAAGTACCACATATTAGGCCTTAATGATCATTTGTTTGCATTTATTTACGTATGTAAATGATGCGCATGCTTAATGGTTTACACTTTACACGTGATCACACTTTTTTGGACTCATTTCTGCATCTTGCTAAGCCTTATTATTGGACTATTAATTAACATTGAAGATAGTCATTATGCCCAGGGGTGGACCCAAGTGTATTGGGCGGGGGACTGAAGACCCCTCCAAAATCGAAAAATACCCATTAGGTCCTTAAGGCCCTTATGGCCGAGCCCGCACTTTAAATTAACTAAAGACCCCACTATTTTTTCCCAACTTGAAAAACCCAAACCCATTAGTGTACATGATGGGGTACACATTATTGGATATCCTAGCCATATACAATTTTTATCCATTTTTTTTCTTTGTTATGATCATAAACCATTAGTATCATTATGTTGTGGGGACATTCATGTACATGTATCCCTCATCATACGGTGAGGGACAAACTTGATTGGGCCCACTTAGAGCCCCACTGATCATGGGACTTGGGGGATGGAAAGAGACATCTTTTATGGGCTCATAAATCAAGCTTAGGGTCAATCCCATGCTTTTAACCCCTTCGTCCATGGCCCACAAATTTAACGTCTTACATTAAAGGAAAAAGATTGACCCTCGATCCACGGTTCAATCTATTTGGATTAGTGGAAATTCAATGGATCCAGTATAATTTAGGCGGTCCCATGTGTGCGGATGGTTCGGATGAATCATAAAGTTGGCCACGCTATGTTGTACCTTACCATAATATAGTAAGGGATAGATGCATATGAATATTTTTCATTTTATTAATAATATCAACACTTGACATATCTTTCCCTCTTTTTTGTCTGTTAGTCGAAACCAAATCTATTACTAAATCAATCAAACCAAGTTTATTACTAAATCAATCACTTCATTTATAAAAGTGGTTTCATAATATGAATGATGGTTTTAAACACAGCTAGCCTAATTGACCTAACTATTAGTACTTTAGAGTTTAGTCTCATTTATATATTCTAGCTAAAGACTTATACAAATTGAAAAAAAAAAAACCTATTTGTGATTTAGTCAAGGAGGACATTAATGTCCTTTTTTTTGAAGATTTTTGTTTTTTTTGAAGATTTTTTTTTTGAAGATTTTTTTTTGAAGGACATTAATGTCCTTGCTTGCTTAACTAGCATAAAGCTTATCATTTGATAGTCATCCAATATGAAGATGTGTTTTTTTTTTAATTTTTCTCATTTTTTCTTTTTAAGTAATTTTGAGATCTAGAATAACATCAATTTTACATTGAGCTCCATTAAAAAAGTACAAGTCCATTTATTGTGTGAAAGTCTAAATTGATGGACATGAGAAGGGTGCTATATGTCTGATCAAATTTTTGGCAAACTTAAAATTGATAAGAACCTAAGTTCAATCTGGCCTAACTAATGTTCCCAAATGCCTAATTTGAACCTAACTTAAACCCAATACGAATTGAACTCGTTTTCGATTTTCAGGCAACAACCAAAACTTAAATTTGTCAATTTAAGTTTGGAATTTGGTCAGTTTGGGCCAGTGGGATTCAGTTTAAAGGCTTAACCAAAGTTTGACAAATGTATATTTAGTATAAGAGTGGCAAGAATTATCTCTAAAGTAAATGTAATACATTTCCTCTTTTACCATTAACGTGAAGAAAGTATAACAAAATCATAATTAGTTTTTTGAAGTAACTATCGTTAGCCCCGTCAGACGAATATCCTGGGTCTGCCAGTGAATTTATGCCAATCTTCCACTCTTACAGCAGCCAAATAAATTACATATTATACACATTCCATTCACCCTACACCCAGAGAGGCCCACTAAACAAGTACAAGAAATCATAGATTCTTAGGAAAACATAACATTTTACACAGAAACAAGTAAAGCATCATCACAATCATGGCTTTTATTATCTACTCTTTTTTGATTAATTAGATCAGGCTTGCAGCGGTCGAAATACAACGGTGGAGTGGTTCGCAAGGAGTAAGCTAAATTGTCCTCCCCTCTCAGTGACATCAATCTTTTCTACCCCCTCCGGTGGGCACAATTCGAAATTCACAACCAATTTTGCTATGGCTATGCCTATAATTGGCAATGCGAGTGTGATTCCAGGGCAGCTGCGCCTGCCTACCCCAAACGGAAGGTACCTAAAGTCGGCTCTTCCACCAATGACAGCATCTGTGCCACCTTCCTCCTCCAAGAACCGCTCTGGCCGGAACTCTTCCGGCTTCTTCCACCATTCCGGATTGTTTGCGAGCCACCATGCATTGACCACAACCTTGGACCACTTAGGAATGGTGTAACCATTTAGCTGTTGGCTTCTTCAAGGTTCATGTGGGGCACTAGCAATGGTACAGGAGTGTGCAGCCTTAGTGTTTCTTTCACTACAGCTTGTAAGTAGGGTAGTCTATGTAGATCGGGTTCAGTCAACGGACTCCCCTCAAGAATGGTTAAAATCTCATCCGGAAGTTTATTTTGGATGTGAGGATGGTTTACCAACTCAGCCATGGCCCATTCCATGGACCACAGGGTCGTCTCAATGGCTGCAAGAAGTTGCCATGACAATTAGACCAGACCATGACGGCATGACCCAAGAAAAATTGTTGCAACTTAGGTAAGAAAAACGTGGTAAATAATCCTCACCTGAAACATTGAGGTTTTCTACAAGGTTTATCACATTCTTCTCATTTATTTTTCCAGTTCTCTCTGCTTCAAGTATGTAATCAATAGCACAGCTTATGTCATGCTTATGTCCGTTCACAGCCCTATCTTTCCCGAAAGAACAGTTACCATTTAAGTGTCACTGGGCCCAGATTAGGAAAGTAAAAGATTTTCCATGGGGGGCAGTACGGCCAAGCACACCTGGACCAGTCCAACCAGTTTAAAATGTTGGGTCAAATACCTAGTACTCTGGGTCGACCCGACTTTTTGTAATTCTAACTGAAAGGTCTTTCCTTCCCAAGAAAGATTTATTGGGGCTGAAGAAAGGACAGCCTTATAAGAGGAGACATGTGGTGCAGCGTAGCCTGATGTATTTCATAGAAAGAAAGTATAAGGTTCAAAATTTTTTTTTTTTCTTTTTTATAGAAGTAGGTATATCATTGAACTATATAAATCGTTTTCTCATTTTCCTGATAAATAACTACCAGGAAATAAATATAGATATATTTGATTGCTTGATAAAAATTTTGGGTGCATTGTGGTTGTGTGTCAATCCTATTCCTGGGTGTGTGTTGTACCATGAAAAATATGGGCAAGAAGTTGTCAGGTCCAACTTAGACATTGGCCAAGAATATACAGGCTGAAGTACTAGTGACATGTCAACCTTGACCCATTCGCCAAGAATGGAGCCCATGAAGCCCATGATCTTAGTTACAATCAGAATCCACCCAATATGATTCATATGTGGTTGGACTGCTCCGCCCAAAAGGTGATAATGGGGTGGGCTAAGGCATATCTAGGCCCAGTCCCACTTTAGAAACACTGGTCCAAGCCCGAAATGGGCCGTAAAAGTTAGGGCCGAGCCCACCCATTTATTTTATCGGGCCGGGCTTTTTATCATTTTTGTGGGCATTTGAGCAATTGTTTGGACTAAATAAATTAAGTTACATGCATTAATTATATGAGTCAAGCCAGGATTTGGGGTTTCTATCACTTAACCTAAGCCCGGCCCAATTATTATACAGGACCTAATTACAAATCCAAGCCCGGCCCAAAACAGGCTGGGCCTGGATCGGGATCTGGCTGGCCCAGCCCATGAGCACCCCTACTCCACCCTGACAACAATTTGCAAGTTTGCAACCCATCTATGATGTTGAATTGTGTCATAATTTATTAATTTATTTATATTGATTACATTTCACACAAAATACAAGGAAATAGTGAAAAGGAAAGACCAGTCACCAGAGGACCAACGAAAAGAGGATCTGCAGAGTGACAGAATATTTCACAATATTTAAAGCTGGATTGAGAAAGGAAACTTGGTGGTGTGGATAAAAACAGGTTGGGTACGGTGCATCAATGTTTTCCCCGAGCCCACTTATGTAATATAGTCATACATATTTAATATACTAGGTACATCCATACACATAGAATATAAGTTGTACCATCTCTATTCAATTCCGCACAGTAGCAAGTGGACCAGAACAGGACTTGAATTTAATAAACAGGTTTAGATATTGGAACCATACCCTGTTTTTTCAATTTAGATGGTTTGGATATGCAGGACAAAATTTTAATCCTTGGTTGACAACAACACAGGTAATTGGCTCCTAAGAACTCACCCAATCAAGTTTTCAGTCTACTCCTGTATGAAACTAGCACTTGCCCACACAGGAAACCAAATTTTGAGTCTCAACTTTTTATGTGAACTTTGTATATGAAACTAGCTTTTAAAAGGATCCTCAAGTAGAAGAAATTTTCTCCTATCATAGTGGCTAAATTGAAAAGGTAAAATGTGAGGATTCCAATCAGTTTAAACTATAAAGAGATTTTTGTGTAAATTAGTCAATACCTTCTCTAGTCAATGAAATAATTGTTGAAGAATGCAAGTCTCCTATTCTGAAGCTCTCTGCACCTTTCCAGGTACCCCCTTAAAAATGGCCTAAGGATAGGCATGAATTCTCCATAGTTATACACGAGGCTCTGCGCAAGCATGGTCCTCGCTGTGTTGAACTGGGTGACCTGCTTGAACAGGGGGTCCTCCATGGATTCGAACCTCGTATCTAACATCATCCTGTACAAGATGTTATACTGCATCAACTGCAATCTTCTCCTAATCACCACTCCCTCAACACTAGCTCTCTCATCTCTGTACAAGTCCTTCAAAACAAGGTCCATCTCTTCCTCCCACATCCCTCTGTACTGCTGCACCACCTTGTTGGTGAAGAATGGCACGGTCATGACACGTCGCATTTTCCGCCAGTGATCGCCGTAGACGGAGAAGACCATGTCCTGGCCTCTGTCCGTGAAGATGTCGAAGACGATGTTTTGCGGGCGGGATCCGAATTCAACCCCTTGAGTGTGTAGGACTTCATCTGCAAGCTTGGGGTCTGACACAACAACCATGTTCACAGCACCAAGTTCGAGTAGGAAGATAGGGCCATGCTTTTGAGACATGGAAGCTGGGAACCTGTGGTTGAGGTCACTACCAACTTGAAGCCAGTTGCCAAAGATTGGGAGGGAGGGAGGGAGGGCCGGGGGGGGGGGGGGGAGATTGGATTTCTTGAATAATGGTAGGATGAGGGAGAGAGCAATGAGAGAGAGTGTGAGGGGGAGTACTAGATTTGAAGGGGTTGTGATGGAGGAGTAGAGTGTGGGGTTTAGCAACTTGGTTAGTGCTAAGAGGCCTATTAAGAGGAAGAAGGTGAAAGAGAGTGGTTTTGTGAGAATGGTGCCCATATGCGTGTTTGTAAAGAGGAATGGATGATGGATGGGATTGAAGGCAGAAAGAGAGAATTTTGTCGGCAGAAAGAGAGAGAATAAACTTTGTAGTGGTTTGTGAAGTTTGAATGAAGAAGATTATGATTATATAAGAGAATGATGCAAAATGGATGGAGACGCTTGTGTTCAATGCTGATTACAGGAACCAAGGGGTCTTAGAAAATCAATGGTAGATGGAACTTGGGAGGGGCTTTTTTTCTTTCTTTTAGTAAAATGACTTTGTTAGGGAAAGGGTTGGGCATTGGTGGATGGGTACGTTGATTGGCCCCAGATTTCCAACAAAAACGTTTTTCTCGAGTCCTGACCCTCCGAGGCTCGGTCTCACGAGACAACCCAAGTGGGACCCATTGGTTAAAAATTATAGTGGGACCTTCAAGTCTTTAGACCGTAAAAGCATGTTTGTTTGCACGAGGGGAGAAATAGAGTCATTTGCCTGTTGAAAATCCAACCAGTCTAAAATGAGTAACTTCTCCCTCCATGCAATGTTCACAAATTTTATTCTAATGGATATTGGTCCTTTATTTTTATTATGTTCCATGGGAGACAAATAGGACCTCGAAGGTTGACCATGTGATGATTGACATGGTCAATCTTACCATGGGCTCTCCTCTTATTTGAAAACTTTGATTTTCAAATATCTGTTTACGTGCATCACGGGGTGCTTGGTATTTTTTTTGTTTTTTTTGGTAGAACACAGGGTGCTTTGTTAATGGTGTCAAAGTTTCTACTATTAGAAAACGTTCTCTACCTGGACCGACCAGCTCAATGGGGTTCACTTGGGCCCACCTTTGATTGGTGCAGCACATGTTGCACTCTTGTCATCCCATGATGTAGCATGAGGCCTTATTTCAGACTAATCCAACCATCAATCATGGCTGGATTGAATCTACAAAAAGTTCTATGGTTAAAATGCTATTAAAACTTAAGCATGTTAAATCAAGGGCTAGAAAAATCTGATGACGCTGATTTTTTGGCTGATCCTTATCCATAATGAAATCTTTCCATCTGTCTGTCTTTCACGAGTAGACAAGCATCTAAGTGGGCTCCATGAGCTGGACTACATGAAAAGCAGTAAAGTGTTGTACTTGCAGGTGAATATTTTCCAATTTAATTGCTTTGATGTAGAGGTAGAGCCATATGTATTTATTATAGCAAATGATTCTGTGCCAACTCCATGGAGCTTTTCATGATATAACCTTGTGTGTCAATAGGCTTGCCGCTGGTGGACCCACGCAGGTCACAAATGAAGTGGCTATGTTCCCTTTGTATTACAATTACATCCATCTGTAACCTAGGGGTGGCAATTGGGTCTGGTTGGATAAAACAAGTAGGGTTGATTAAGGGTGTCAACAGGCTGAAGTCCAATTCAAATTCCACCCCTTTATTAAAAATGGGTTAGGCAATATCAACCCATATCCAAGTTGGGCCAACCTGACCGTGCCTGCATAACCGAGACGAAAAAAGGACTGAAGAAAAAAAATTCCTTGATGCACCCTGAGAGAGATTGTTGAGAAATCCATGTATTTGAGACACCATAACAGAGCAAGCATGCTATAATGCATATGAAAAAAAGGCAAGGGCAGTCTCCTATGCATCTTTTTTTTTTTTTTTCACCTTGTCTTAGGCCATTGCCCTACATCTGCTGGGCCATTGCTCTCCCCATCTCCATCTTGATCTTTGGCAGATAGTTGATTTATCTCCATTAATACAGTGATGAGACCCACAAATATGTACCCTTCATCCCCTTATCTATGCCTCCTTTTCTTTCCCTCTTTGCCATTAGGGTGCGTGTGTGTAGAGCCACAAAAGAGGACTATGCGGCACTGAATTTTGAACGGAGCATGTAGGAATTCTGAATCCACTCTAGCGTACAAAACACCACAAAAAAAGAGCTATTCTCCCTCGAATTGTCACTGCACCAAAAGCAGTCAAAGAAGATGCCGGAACATCCAGCATTATGTCTCCCTCCATTTTCATGGCAAAACGTGTTACACAAGCACTTACTAAGCAAAAGCAACAATGAAGGGCTATGTGAAAAGGCATAAAGAAAAGAATTCACGAAAAATATAAAAAGATAAATAAATTCTTGAAAATTATGTCCTTATCAAGTGATCTATTTGACAATAAGTCCTCTTCTAATTAAAATAAAATTTAGATCATCATCAAGGGAGGAGAAAGTTTGTGACTGCCTTAGAATCACAGAACTAGACATGAATTGGAGCTTCCAAAATCATAGGCACACTTGTATGCAGTTTGAATTTCTAGGTGGGTGACCTCCAACTCCAACCTCTTTCATGTTGCACCATCCTGGTCATTCTCCTCTACTTAACATAGAAATTAAAATAATTTAATCCAAGGAGCTGTATTTTGTTGGCTCTATTTTTGCTTTTTTAAATCTTACTAGCAATAATGGCCGTGCTTCGCCAGCGAAAAAATAAAAATAAATTAAAATTTAGTTTTTTTAAATATTATTGAGAAAAAAATAGATAAATTTAATTTTTTTATTTAGTCTCACTGAATATGTCTTTGGATAATGAAGAAAAGGAGGGCACAATGATGAATGCTTGCAAGACAATCATAAAAAAAAAAAATCTTGTAAATTATTGTAATAATAAGCTCTTGAAAATAAAAAAGCAAAAAAATTAGCATGTATATTTACTTACTTTCGAGTATTTTTTAACACTTGTTGCACACAATACTTTATTTCCTTCTTTCCCTTGCAAATCAGGGTTTAGAAAAGCAACTGTATGCACACAAATGATGATGATAATAATAACAACAACAACAACAACAACAACATCTACATTGGGCCTATCAGACTAGCAGTCCTGTGGGCACCATTTTGCAAGCGTACTAGGACATGGTCCATATTAGTAATGAACTAGCACAATAACTCGTGCTCATTGCAATATCTCTCCACACATTGCAAGATAAATAATTATACATTAAACAATGCCTTTTTACATAGAACAAGTCACATAAAATGGAATTATAAAAGTTAGAGTGGAAAGGGCATAAAAGAAATTGTTTAAAAGAGAGCTTTTAGATAAAAGAAGAATTGAAAATTTTAAAAAGTGAAAAGCAGGCATGAGTGGTTTGGCGGAGAGTAGAGATGAGTTGTTTAATGAAATAAGACACGTGTGAATAATTTCATGAGGTAAATAGTGGAAAATATGAAACATTTGAAAAGAAGGTTAACGGTTAGTCAAAATTAAAGCCAAAACCCTAAGAATTAATACATTCTAATTAGAATCCTTTTTACCTCTCTTGTTGGACCTTGGTCATAGATGATTTCTCCCTCCATTTTTAGCCAGATATAGAAAAGTTCCAAGAACTTTTTTCTCAACTTGGGATTTTTGAATTTGGCCTATCCACAAAGTGCCCCACTATTCCAACGGCCTAGATTGAGCCAAGATTGAGATGAATATTGGATTACAGATGCCAACTGTGCTTGTATACATGCATGCTCATGAATCTCTGTACTCCGGCAGAGCATTGAACAGTTGCTCATTCACAACAGCCCAAGGCAGAGCGTGAAATTTTTTTCGGCGGACAAGTAGATCTGCAACTCTCCTCGATAACATCGACCCCTCCCTACCTTCCACCCATCTCTCTCCTTCATTTTTAATGTCCTTGACTTTCTATCAAGAACCCATATCTCCTTTCTCGCCAACTCTCTAAAAAATCTCTGCTTTTTCCCTTGCATTTCGAGGTACTTACACACCCATTCCAGCTCTAATCAGTCGGTTTCTGCAGTTTTTTTCAGTGTTAATGATTCGAATGGGGTTTCTGTAATTAAAAGTGAAGTGGGTCTGCTTCAAAATTTAATTTTTTTGGCTCTTTCTGTAGGACTTTATTTCGAGCATGGACGCCATGATTGTTTGTCGATCGGTTCGCACGCCTCCTGTAAGTTAGTAACCAGTTTTTTAGATTCATTGTGTTTTCCTTACACCTTTTGTGGCCTTGCTGGTTCTTTTTTTTTTCTTTCAGTTGGTTTATGGATTAGATGGAAGTATAAACTCTGTTTTGTTTGATTTAGTTGGATGAAGAGACAAACCACCTTTTATATCTATCATTGTATGGATATAATGCTTAAACATGTACTCTATAGAAAATTTGAAAGCTGGATTTCATGGGTCTTTTTAAAAATTTTTACAATGGTTAATTTTCAATTTTCAATTTTTTTTCCAATTTAGTGGGAAGGTACATTGTGTGAAGTGGATTACTATGTTTCTAATAAGTTCAAATATTTGGAATTTGTTTTTTTATTCATTTTAAGAAGACCCATGGAAGTTGTCATTTTCTTTTCTTTAATTATCTACTAATCTTGTATGCTTATTGTACTTGAACAGTTCAGTTTAATGAGAAAGTTCGGATGTGTATAGTTCTTCTTATTGATTACATTCAATGTGCTTATTTTCAATTTTTGAGAGTGGGATTCTTTTGGTTTCAATTAATACAGAAGATTTCCCATTTGCTTTGTTTATGATTCATGTGAGCATTTTAATCTTTCTGTTATATTTTCATGTTTGGCTTTCTATTTATTTACCTAACACTATGGTATTTCCAATCTGAAGGGTTTGATTGTGGCGCGAGCCGGAGGGATAAAGAGCTCACAATGTAGATTTATGGTGGGGAATGGAGTGAATTTTCTTAGGCAGCAGGCCGCTCATGTTAGCTGGAGCCAAAATTCGAAGAAGCGTGGAGGAGCGCTCTGTGCAACATGTAGGGATGAGAAGATCTTGGTGGCAAATAGAGGGGAAATTGCAGTTCGCGTGATAAGAACTGCACACGAGATGGGCATTCCATGTGTTGCAGTTCACTCAACTATAGACAAGGATGCACTTCATGTACGACTGGCAGATGAGGCTGTTTGCATTGGTGAAGCACCTAGTAAACAATCGTAAGTTGCCATTGATGCCTGTTTCCTTTTTATTAATAGTGTCTCATCACTCATGTAATGTAACTAGAGTAATAACATTTGTGAAGTGCAATGTTTACTTTTAACTGATAGAAAATAAACAGTTGACATACATCTAATGTCAGTTGCTCTTTTCTTCCAACTCTGATTTTTTTCATCAAATGAGGCAACATGAATATTAAGATTTAGATTTTGTGGAAGTGTGGATATGATAGTGCAATTAGTTAAACAATCCCATGCTTTTGCTGGCTAATTAAGGTTCACAATGGAGGAAGAATTTAATAATCATTGAACCCTGGATATGCATAGTATAGGCTTTGAGTTTCTACATGTGGGACAATGCTATGTGATTCAGACTGACCTGAAAATATCCCAGATTGGAAAATCCTGATCTCCTTTTTATGTTGAATGCGAACCAAGTTTATATTGCTTTCTTAACCTTCAGCCATCAATCAAAGGGTTTGTTCTGTCCCATGAAGGAGCTTTACAGGACATGGTCTATCCACTGTGCAGCATGTGGTTAATGATTTAGAGAAATGAATGATGAATCACCTGCCCTAATTGCACTCAAGATCCTCAGGTTGAGGATCAACTTTTGCATTAAGGATTCTATTTGTTAGATGTGCTATATGCACATATATGGCACTGAATGATTCATCTGTTATCTTTTAGTTTTAGCTTCTATGAAGATGGTTATTTGAAAATCTTATCACTGAGCTCAGTGAGAACAGTTATTTATGGCATGTTGCCTTTGTTGTAGAGAATACTGTTCTACATAAATTTACAAAAGGTGGTAGTTTGAACTACAAGGCCTAACTTTGCCCATTGGTTTTTGGAGTATTCTTTGGTATCCATGCTGGCTGTAATTTGTTTTTCCTTTTTTCCCTTTGGTTGGCAATGCAAAGTGGATCTCCTGGCTAAACAAGGAGCTTCGTGTGTATGTCTTGTAATTGCTTTCTCATTGTCCAGTTGTAATTTCTTTCTTGCCAACTCAAAGTTTCAATATCTTATTGACCAAAAGAAAAATTAATGATTAATAGAACGTGCTTGATCTTTTGCATGCTTCGAAGTTTTATGTGTAGCCTTGAATAGTATTTTTCTAGTATTATGAATGCCATGTCTATGCACAAAATGAGTGTAGCAAAGTTAAGAATGTTGAGATGGATGTGTGGTAAAATTAGGAAAGATAAAATCAGAAATGAGCATTTTTGGGATTATTTAGGAGTAGCATCATAGGTGATACGTTAAGAGAAAGTCGTTTGAGATGTTTTGGACACGTCCATCGTAGGCCAACAACGGCGCCGTTGAGAAAAAGTATTTCTATGTTGGCTAATAGCCCACCAAGGAGCAGGGGTAGAGGCCGAAGAGGACATGAATGGAAGTAGTAAAGATGGATCTGAAAAAGTGTAACTTATCTGAGGATTTGACTCATGGTTGATTGGAATGGGGAAACCAAATTTGTGTAGCTGACCCCAACATAGTTGGGACAAGGCTTTGGTGATGATGATATTGAATGCCCTGTCTATAACCACACATATACCTAATTATGTTCTTCCTTTTCTGTTCCCATAAAGTCTCAGCAATTTCAGTCTTCTTTTAAATGCAATCTCTGGTTTATAGATAAAATGTATGCAGTAGTTATATTATGTGGATTGAGTTGGATTTAATCGACCTGACATTAGCTTAGCTCTAACATGGATAATTTTTTGGTGCTATTGTTTTGTTTAAGAGGGGCTGGTCAAAAGAGTTGGAAAATATACAAGGACCCTGTGGTTTTGGTCCTTATCATTCTTATATATTGTTGTTTAAAGTGTAATGTGGATGGAGCAGTTCGTGGTAAACTAGGGCCGGCTGGTATCGGCGGTGTTCTCAGAAATCACAAAGGAGAGGTGTTGTACATGTTTTTAAAAAATGTGGGGGTTAAAGAATCTAATGAAGTTGAAGTCTTGGCCATTTTGGAAGCTTTTCGCATCTGTCGCTCATTTAAAGTTAGCCTCATCATAGAAAGTGATTCTTTCAATGCTGTATCTTGGGCAAAAGCTTTCAAAGGCCCGTGGAAAATGCAGTTTTGTTTTAATGAGATTAAACAGCTTGCATTTGGAGTCTTTTGTTTATTTTCAACATGTTAGTAGGTTTGTTAATGGCATGGCAGACACTTTAGCTAAGCAAGGGATTGATCCTGTTTGTAATTTAAGTGCTGGTTAGGTGTCAAACGTGGTGCCTGGTACATATCTCTTATACCGGCATTACTTTGTCTCTGTGTTTTAGTGCTTTTCGTTGTACTAATTTCTCCTTTTAATATATATCATTGTTACTTCTTCAAAAAAAAAGTAATAATAAAAAAACAAAAAAAATAAAAAAAATGATAGTTTTATCTTAGAATGTAGGGGCAGAACAATATTGACCTAGGAGAATCTCATGTATTTGAGAAGCCATAGTCCCATTGTAGTCAAAGGCACCCCTGGGCTAGGTGAACCAAGACCCCTTTGAGTCTCGCCTGGGGTCAGGTGAGACCCCATATTTAGGTACACACCTAGTGCAACTAGGCTCCTGTGCCCCTAGGTGCAATTTTCTCTCATATATTAAAAAAGAGGAGTTCACTCTTATTGCATATGAACCTTTGTGTTTTGACAGGTATTTGGACATCTCAAATGTTCTATCTGCTGCTGTCTGCCATGAATGCACCATGTTGCATCCTGGATATGGTTTTCTTTCCGAGAACGCTAATTTTGTTGATATCTGCAGAGAGCATGGAATCAACTTCATTGGACCTAATGTAAGCTTTTCCTGCTAGAATGCCAGGAAGCCATGTAGTTTGAATATATTGTGATTCTTCTGACTTGGGTTTCATGTTCTTGCAGCCGGATAGCATCCGTGTCATGGGTGATAAAGCGACTGCCAGAGAAACAATGAAAAAAGCCGGTGTCCCGACTGTACCGGGAAGTGATGGATTGGTACAGGTAACACAACATATGCCCTTTGATATTGTTTTTACTGTATAATTGGCCTGAAAGCACATCTGTTTTTTAAATTTGATATCTATCATGAATCATGATCTTAATCTATATTTCTTTTGATATTCACAGTCTACAGAGGAGGCTGTCAAACTTGCTCATGAGATTGGTTTTCCTGTGATGATCAAGGTATATTGTCTCAGTTATTTACCTCACTTGCATTGGCTTCTGCAGATAACAGTCAGATATGGCCAACCATATAGTTATTTGATTCATTTGATGCCCCGTTAAAGTGTAATTTAATCATCATGTGGATTTCAGCAGACAATTTGCAACTGGATTATAAGAGGTTTTATGTTAAGGATCCTACACAACCACAGATTGTAGATGAATAATCTGACAGCAGTCTTATTGTAGAAAATGATTAAACATCTATGAAATTCTGAATAGTTGATTGTTCTATAAAGCAGGCATACCATAGCTTCCTTTGTTTAAATTCTGGTTGCAGACGACTTCAACTATTTTACCTTATTAAGAATGGTTTAGAATGTGACAAAGGCACCATTTTACCCCCTAATCAGAGGTTGTTCTTGATAGGTGTATACATTGCTCTTCAGTGGGCTCCTCATTATATTCTGTAGAAATATTTCCAGTGCGCTGCTAAATCTGTTTTTCTAGCTCTCATAAAGTAATCATAATGTACATCAAAACTTAATTATATGTTCTATGTTTTGAAGGCAACTGCTGGTGGTGGAGGACGTGGGATGCGTCTAGCTAATGAACCTGATGAGTTTGTGAAGTTGTTACTGGTATTTCATCGAACAAGATTCATTTTCCAAATGTATGATAAATGTAAAACTATTGCATTCTATTGTGGCCTCTGGATCCTCCCACGTGGAGTTTGGTACGTGAAAATGACATATATCCCCAGTTGCTTGATTTTGAAGTTTATGCCTGCAAATTCTGCTTTCAGCTATGATGCATGGATACTTCAAAATGTGCAATGTATCATGCCGTATCGTATCCGATACTTCACTTTTTATGTGTAAAATCCGTGTCCCAGCCGTGTCTATAGCTTGTCCTTGCCGTATTTGTGCATCATAGGCTTTCAGTATAAAAAATCGACACTCAAGTCAAGAAAATTCTGAGCAACTTTATTGAGTAGTATAACATCAGTTTCGCAAATAATTGACTGCCTCAATTTTGACTGCATCTATAGTTTCTAGCATCAAATGGATGGGAAAACAATAAAATTAACTGCCTCGGTTTTTGAAGATTTTGGTATAATCTTTATGCAGAAGAGTGGAACAAGTACAGGAAATAAGAGCTAAGAAAGATAGATACTTTTGAGGGACAAGGCTTTCCCAGAGTGTAAAGATCCCTTTGTTCCAAGGGAATCGGCTAATGTGTTCACTTCCCCAGAATTGGCTTGATATGACACCAAACAAAATTCTTGTATCAGCGGGCAACTAGGCCGTGTTGGTTGGATTGTATCATGGAGCAATTTTCTGTAATCGCATGACTCGGACTTAAATTCTTACGGATTTCTTAAGAATGTTAGAAAAATGGAGAAAGCCGCTGAATTTTCTACTCATTACACACAATAATACAAGGCATTTCAGATATTTAGAAACAATTAAATTAGGAAAGGTCAAATGTAAGAATGCTTAATATTGCATTCTGCATAAAAAAACACATGAAACATTCATGGATCGAACACCATATCCTTGAATCTGTCTTTCTTTCTTTCTTTCTTCTTCCTGTTCTTCTCTAAAACCATGTTTTGTCTCCCAACGCCTTGTTTCATGAGCATATCAGCCTCCCCATTTGCATGCCTGCTAACATGTGTGAAGCCACTCCAAAAGCATTCAGAATGCCCCTAGTTTCTTCCAACATATCGGGTAGTTTCCAAGAAGCGTGACAACCCCTTGCCAAACTAATAGCGCATGTTGAAAGTCGAAACCGCTTCAACAATCAGGGGAAGTAGTTTTAATGTAACCACCTCCTAATCTCCACTTTATGGTGTAAGCTTGGCATTGTTTCTCCCCATAATTTATAGGACCCAAGTAACTTCACCTTCGAGTCCATTTTGCTTCTCAAATAATTCCAGCTATGCCTAGTGAGCTCGGTTGCCAGTAGCCCTGCCTGACTGCCATCAAAATTTCATTTGAAGTACTGCTTTAGTTGTTGCTTCTTTCGTGGAGTATTTGTCAGTAACCTCCCTCAAATTCCTATCCAGAGTAGATGCCGATATGCTGGCATATGTCATGGAGGTTGTATCCTCGGCAACAATTTCTTCCGAGCTTGACACATAAGGAGCGAATCAATTATACAAAAGACATGAACCATAAAACCCTACCCCGCAGAGTTAGGAGACCCATTCTCCAAGAACCGAAGAGAGCTAAAGAGATAATGATTTCAGCCGAAATTGACCGAAATGACCAAAATTATCGAAATGGCTGAAATGTTGTAGGGAATTTGTCCATGAAAATTATGTTTAAGCTTTATTATGGTAAGGAATGTGCTTAAATTTTATACTTCTATCTTACAATATTATTTTATTATAATGAATTAAATGCATAAATTATATTTCATATTTTTTTTATTTTTCTAGCATATATGTATATTTTGATTTTATTTATTTATCCGAAACATAACTCCAAAATGTTACACTGAAATTCCGAATCGGGCCAAAACATTTCATTTTGGAGGCGTGACCGAAATGGGGTTCCAAAATGAAATTAACAATTATGTGCCATAAACATCCAACGAACTGCAACCCACGTAAGCACCTCAATCCACATCTTCCAGTCAATTTTATAATTTCGTAAGAGGTGGTCCACTGTTTCTGCATCTTTCAAACACATTGGGTGGATGGGCATTCATTTACTATTATTCTGATCTTCCATAAACTGTCCATAGTTAATATTCTGATATGGAGTTCCATCCAGATAAACACAGCAATTCTTGAAGGAGCTTGTATCAATCATGAATTAGCGAGAGACCATTACAGAACTTCATGACGATAAAGATATGAAGAAATATTATAGGGATTTTTACAAAAAAATTAAGCTTAAATCATAATTAAACAGTTTTATGAAAAAAACCATAAAATGACAATATGATTGTTCGTACGTGTGTTTTGGACAAAATTACCCAGTTGACGATAATGTCAACCTCTTGCAACTTTCTTTCTTTTTCTTTGACTTTTATTCTTCTTCAATGGTTTTCATACTAATCATACCTGATTGTCTTAAGTTTGGAGGGGATGAGGATGATGCTAAGATTTGGCGAAAGATGAGTATCCATTTCAAATAAATGAAGAAAAATAAAAAAGAATGCGATGACTGCATCAAAGAAAATGGGTTTGACAAATCTTTAACAAATCACATAATGAAGTGTGTTAAATCCGTCTACTGTCAAATCCATTCTTAACGATGGTTCAAAGATTCCGACTTAACGAAACAAAAAACACTATCGGGATCTAAAACTCTACACAAACAATACAATACCTAGGAGAAAACCTCACGGTCACTGTTCAAAGATTACCCAACATGGCTTCCTACATATTTCTCATAGACATCAAAACTTATGAAATTCCCCCAAATAAATGGGTTCAAGCTCTAAATGCTCACAAAAGCATGCCCAAATTCATCCTTCAATTCTCACTTGAAGCCACCGCCAATTAAGATTCATATTGCTGCCCATACTCATATGAAAGATCATGGTGTGAGTGTCCATAAGACTGCTGCCCATAGCCGTACGAACTATCGGAATCTGTGAACCAAGGACATGATGCTATGCCCATGCCCATAGTCTTCTGATGGCTCATTTCCTTCGTTGCTGCCCATACATTAATGTTGTCCTCTCCACCTCCACCATCACCGCCATCACTACCTTTGTATGCTTGCTCGTTCATGCCTTGGTCACCTTCTGGTGAGCCACTCTTGCTCTAGAAGATGATGTTTTGCGTTGTCCTTCTTCATGAGTGGCCAACCTTTGACTTTGTGATTGTGTATGGGTGCTCCTCTTATCCTTTGGCTTCCTTCTGTATTGGAGAGTTGGGTTTTTAATCCATTGTCTGGCTTTGGAGAGGGTGCCACCTGAACGACCTACTAAATTTGATGTTGATTTATCTCTACTACTAACACGTTCCGAAGTAGAGCATGTCATCTCTGGCTCACAGCTCTGACCATGCTGCTGACGTTATGAGCCTTGTGATGACGACGTCACTACATTCTTTCCCTTTTCGCGCACAGTAGCAGATCTGCGAAGGGGAGGTGGTGACCGTTGCCCTTTTCCTTCTTGATTGGACTCAAAGTCATCAACATCAGCCTTGGCTTCATCAAGGAAATCTGTGTTAGACAACACTGGAACCTCTCTTTCAGCCTACCAATCATCCAGTGGGTCATCTTCCTCAAATATATAATCCAAGTTAATTGGATCATAATCTCCATTGTCTCTTCTCTGTAGATTCCTTGCCCTTAACCTCATGTTAAAATGGACAAAGACCAACTTCTTCTCCAACTTTTGCATTGTTAGGCGATTTCGGCTCTTCGTGTGAATCAAATTGACAATTTATTTCACACGCCAACGAAGATGATGTTTGGCTCAAAAATCTTTTTGAAAAATTTCTAAGATCGAGTACTTCATCGCCAAATGTAGCCCACCATTCAGCCGTGTTCAAAATAATAAAGTAAATTGTTTGTCATAATTCAAAAGGTACTGTAATCGGATGAAGTTATGAACGTTAAAGAAAAAATTCATAATAGAAATATACCTGGGTCCATCCTCGTACGATCCAATCTGCAAATATCGGAACCAAAACTGCCTAGAGCGCCCTTATAGTTTCTCAGCTATAAATTATAGAAGGCAGACATGAAAAGTTAGCAACCGTGATCGTGAGAACGACTCCATGAGGTCTATGACAGGAACTTAGACAATCAAATAAACAATATGTGATATGAATTCCTTACTTGATTAAGAATATTAATTTGTACTTCCTTGTCTCTAACCATTGTCTCTAAAGTTTTTTTTTTGAAACCCGAAAAACTTCTTCATGGTTTGAGAATTGCTTGCTATAGAAGCACTTTGGATTCAAGAAGTATGCTGCATGATGCCATTAAATTATTAATATCATATTTACTAATACATTGAATTCTAAAATCGCAATACATTGAATTCTAATTTCTAAAATAATCTAGTACCTGCCGCATGTATGTCCTGGTGTAATTTGTTGTCCCATCTATGGATCCTACCACTCATCGTTTTATGGCACCATTTGCATTTGACCTTGTGACTATCACCCTTGACCATCTCTCCATGTTCCCATCCAAGATCAACTTCTTTCTCTGTTTTTTTTTTTTTTTGGTGCCATTGTGATCTACTAAGTGGCTGTAATGTGCACAATCATGTTTTAAGACAACAAAATGTTTGTTAAACATAAATCAAGCAAGAATTGAAATATCATAATCAAAGAAAACACATTTTTTTAACCAAGCAAAGAGTTGAAAATTGAAATATCATCTGGGACTAAAAGCATAACACACTTGTAATCATTTAAATAAACACAAACAACTTAAGAAGGTAGAAATTAAAAAAACAGACTAGTAAAAAATGAAAAAAAAATCGATTTTCATGTTATTTATAAAAAAATGACAACATAATCACAGAAAACACATTTTTTTAACCAAGCAAGAGTTGAAATATCATCTAGAAGCACTATTCTAAACAATTTAAGAAGGTAGAAATTGAAAAAACAGAGTTTAAATAATTTTTTTAAATAGAAAAAAGTGAAGAAATTACTATTTTTGCACATACATGCATAGATCTAGGGTTAGAACCATAGATCCATGTGATTCACACCCAAAATATTAACCTCATGAAAAAAACAAAAGAAAAAAAAATTCAATTTTCATATTTTTTTAAAAAGAAAACAACCCAAAAATAAGAAAAAAAAATGCATTTTTCAGCAAATAATGGATGGAAAAATCATCTTCAAGCAAAACATAGATCCTAACATCTTTCCTAAACCATCTATGCATATGGATACAAGAAATCAACCTCAAAATACACAAACAAAAAGGCCCTCTTTTAAGTGAATAGTATTATCAAACTTCAGTGAGCAAGATCTCACAAAATAGATGGATTTGAGGCTCAATCTTGCAAGAAATGTGTTTTGGAGGCTCAAAGACACCTTCTCCCAGCTGTTACAGCAATAAAAATGGGAAAAAAGGGCCCTCATCACTTTTATAGTTGCCGAGTCTGTTTGTGTGCGGACTCTCCCGAGTCGTATGAGACTCGGCTGAGCCCCAGAGGACTCGCCAAGTCCTTTAAAAAGGACACCGGGTCCTAGCGACCCGACTCGGTTATATATATATATTTTCTGAAATGGTAAAGATGAAGTATATTAAAAGAAAAAGGAGATTACGGAGACCCCTCTTAAAAGGGAAAAAGGGACAGAAAGGTTTAAAAGCATTATACCAACAAATAAAATTACAAAGTGAAAGCAACCAAATCAGAAGAATATATATATATATATATATGGGAGGGGCTCCCCTGAGCTGCAGCTCAGGGGATTATAAGTTGGATCGTGCAATCTGCGCGTGCCGCCCAGGATAAGAATGGATCTTGGCCCGCTCTTTTTTTCACATATCCCTCTTTTCAGCCGATCTGCAACTCAAACATTCCCTCTCTAGTCTCTCTCACAGGCACGATCTCCTCTTGTTGCAGCTCTCCCTCTCTCTTCTCTCTCTCAACTGGTGTCATCTCCTCTCGTCTCTCTCTCCTGGGCGTCATCTCTTCCCTCCCTGCACTCCCATCTCTTCCCAAATCCAGAAAGGGGCAGTTTTGAGAAGAAGGCCGGAGCAGTCGGTGCAGTCCCTCTCTCCGGCCAGATGTAGGAAATCTACAACCCTCAGTCTCTTGTCTACAACTGTCCTGCCCTCTCTCATCTGCAACTCTCCCTCTCTCGCCTACACTCCCTCTCTCCGGCCAGATCCAGAAAACATCTGCCCTGCGCTCCGCCCTTTGCTCCCATGTCTGGCCATCTCCTCTCTACCTCGCTCCCCATCTCTCCCTAATCGATCCTGCCTGCAGCTTCTTCCACAAATTCCAAATAGGAATAGGAATAGGAATTTTGTAACAGGTTATTTGATGATATGCCTTTAGTTGAGATTTCCTAAATTTCCAATAGGAATATGGATGGGAGCCAATTCATAGGTTAAAAGAGCCAATTCACTGCTTGAATGTGTACAAGCAAGAGGGTTTGGATTGATCAGATGGGCATCACTGTATGGGATATGAAGGATGTGATTTATCTACAAAATAAAGATCTCGCCCAACTGTTAATGGCTGCTACTGTTTTTTTTTTTAGAAATATCTGGTTGATGTTCATTTATGCCCAACTGTTAAAATTAGGACGGATACTTATTGAATCTGCTTGCGGAAGGATTTTTATTTTTATTTTTCTTTTCATTTTTAACTTCAGCATAAGTATTGTGGTTGGGATCAACAAGACCAATGGGTTATTTCCAATGTACTGTGGTTAGGATGAATGAGAGAATCTCGAGTTGCTTCTATAGTGTCCATTTAGTGTTAAATTGACAACCACTACAGAGTGAATTAAATGTATCAAATGAGTAGATCTTGTCAAATGAAATGGGTTTCAAAAGGTCAATTTCTTTGTAGAACAAAGAGGGCTTAAGCCAGGCATTAACAGAGTCCTATTAAGCATTCTTGCAGTCAAACATGCCCTTGCAAATGCAAATTTCTGATTGTTTAATCCCCAAACAATGAGGAATCTCAAAGAACTTGTCCGTCCAAACTCCAAATAGCAAATCATCAGCTGATGTTGATTTTCTGTGTATCCAATGTGAGGGCTTCTCTCCATATCCCACCAAACCAGTAACGGAAGAAATTACAAAATATTTGAATACTAGTGCTACAAACACCAAACAGAGACATCTAAACAACAAAGAATCAATGTGCCACCCCAGAAGTCCAAGACTCTTACAGTATACCAAAGCCATTTATGTTTAGACAAAGTCCTCTCTGTTCATTCAAACTGCTTTAAGTTTTCTCTGTTAATCACCACTGCAGCATGGTCTGATAATTTTTGAAGTTCCAAACTCATATAAATCGCCAGCTTCTTACATCAAATCTTCAGACCTAAACAACACAAAAAAAAAAAGGATGAAAAAGAACAGCATATTTCCGTTTGTCCATTTATGCCAATGAAGATCACATGAAGATTTTCACTTTCCAGAAAAAGATCACATGAAGACAGCAAGCCAAATTTGCTCAACAAAAAATCTGAACTTTTACCAGCACATTAGAACATCTAAAAACAAGATCCAAAATCAAAACCCATGAAATCCAGAGTTTTCTCGAGATCTCTTCTTATTACAGATAGAATCCCAGAAACCCGAAACTCTCCCTCGACTTCGAACACAGTCTGAAAGGTTAATTTCAATCTAAAAGAGATGGTTCAAATTGATCGGTTCACCAACAATTGATTACAAACAGTAAAAACTGTGCCTGGCTTTCTTTTTCCTTGGGAGAATCATTTTCTGTCTCAACTTCAGATTCCGTGTTATTTGATATGGGTTGCAGTTGCTCCCTTTTTCACCTGGCCCCCTTCTATTCTGAAACCAGATATAAACATTTGTTTCAAAAATTTGGCCGGACAGTTGCAGATGAGAGGGCCGGACAGTTGCAGATGAAAGAGGAAGAGTTACAGAATTTCTGTATCTGGCCGGAGAGAGGGAGTGCCGGAGAGAGGGAGTGCAAAGAGAGACGAGATAGTGAGAGTTGCAGAGAGAAAAGCGACAGCACCAACTGCCCCGGCCCCTTTTTTGGATCAGCTGGACAGAGATGAGAGCGCAGGGAGAGAAGAGATGATGCCCGAGAGAGACGAGAGGAGATGACATAGTTGAGAGAGAGAGACGAGAGAGGGAGAGCTGCAGCAAGAGGAAATCGCACTCGTGAGAGAGACGAGAGAGGGAGTGTTTGAGTTGCAGATTGATTAGGTTGGAAAGAGGGATATGTGAAAGAAAGAGAGGGCCAAGACGAAAATGCGAAAAAAGAGGGGCCAAAATCATTCTCATTCTGGGCGGCACACGTGCAAATCGCACGATCCAGCTTATGATCCCCTAAGCTGCAGCTTAGGGGAGCCCCTCCCTATATATATATATGTATATGGAGCGCTACATAGCGCCCAAGCATTTTTTAGGAGAAAATGCCCCTGCTAGTTGGGCCCACTGGGATGCATGATGATCATGGAAGTCCATTGGATGAAAAGATCCATATGAGGCCTACCTATATGCAAAATCTTGAGTCCATAAAATCATCATAACCTTTTGATCCTAGCCCTAAGATTTAATGGTTTAGAGGCATCATTTTATCATGATTTCAATCCAATGGTGAGGAAAAGTTGTATGAGTGTCAAACTTGTGACTATTCGTGTGTGTGTGTGTGTGTGTGTGTGTGTGTGTGTGTGAAAAGATTAGATTGACTCAACATGGGCTCCATGACCAAAAATAAGAGGGGCAAAAAAACTGGCGTTTTTTAGAATTTCCCATATATATATATATATATATATATATATATATGGGGGATCTTCATATGCATCTATCCCTCACCATTTTTGGTGAGGGACACCCCTTTTGGGGGTGTTTCAAGTACAAGAGGGGTACTTTGTACCTCCCTTTTGTACTTGAAACACCCCCAAAAGGGGTGTACCTCACCAAAAATGGTGAGGGATAGATGCATATGAATATTTCCCTATATATATATATATATGGAAAATATATATCTATTTCGTTGAAAGTCTAATATTATTTGCTATTCATTAAACCTAAAAGTTTGGAAGGTAAAAGTAACATGTTAGAACACTCATGCCATTACCCAAAAACACCACCAATTCAAATAAGATATTTTCTTAATAATATTATGAGCTGTTGGTTTTAAGAGATATGATGGTCCCTCCACTTGGTTCTGATGCATGTGAACTGTGAATTGCTTCCTGATTTTGAGATGTAATTTTTGTTTCAAGAATATGCTGCTTACACATATTTTATTGTCGCAGCAAGCAAAGAGTGAGGCTGCAGCTGCATTTGGAAATGATGGGGTTTATTTGGAAAAGTACATTAAAAATCCAAGGCACATTGAGTTCCAGGTAAAATATTCTGATTGGTCTTCTCTGTTTTCATGCATATTGTTTGCTCTTGTTTCTTCAGTTAAGGTTCAGACTTTATTGTTTGCTTTAAACTGGCATATGACAGATTTGTTTATTCCTAGTTTAAAATTTGATATGTTGGGTGACATGACTATGAACCTGCAACTCTGTGTCACCTTTAACATGTGGCTCACGTATACAATATTGTTTGATTCCACAGGTTCTTGCAGATAAGTATGGGAATGTTGTTCACTTTGGAGAGCGTGATTGCAGCATTCAGGTACTGAAGACCATCAGTGTGGCATGAAGCTTTTATGAAATACTTGAAGGATGTAACCGTGGAAGTTTAGGATTCCCTCATGTGCACATGTGCCAATGTGGCACACATGCGAGCTCCAAGTAACCCATTAGGTAGTCTCTCTCTTGTTGGCCTTCTCAGGAAACAATTCTAGCCCCTTAGCAGGGTGGTTAGTGATCGAAAGAAAAGGTTGGCCGAGAAAAGTAGGCATCAGTACCAAATTTAACACAACTGCCCATCTAGTGACTTGACCAACGCGATTGTGGGGCTGGCCATCTCTGTGGTGAGGCTCACTTGGTGCACAGCATATGAAGTGGCCTGTTTGAATGCCTTTGTGGGTTAGCAACAAAGATTTGACTGCAAGCTCAATCAACTGGGTTTCTCTGGGTTGCAAATGCTGTTTCTGCACTTTTCTTTTGCAGGAATGTCCGTATTAATGGAAGCAGTGTGTTTTTCATTTACTTTGCCCATCATACATGGAAACTGAAGGCTGACTATTAATGAGTGCTTAGCGTTTTGAACTTTGAATAAACACCTAAATGTCTAATTAATGATTATTATCTTATTTTTCTTTGTATCCCATTCTAACTCCCGTCTCATCTCGAGTTTTCAATGGGCGTATTAGTGACTGCCCCCTTGCTGCAATCCATATATCTGTTTCTTTCTCCACATTGGTACATAGATTTAGCAGCTGTCTTTGCCCCCTCTCTACCCTCTAGAATACCTTGTGTATGATGAATTTGGAAATTTTTACATGAAGTCTTGGATAATGGATACTCATTAGTTTTTTTAAGACACCTAAGATTGCACCAATTGCTGTTGTTACCTGTAAGTCCTACTTTTGAAAGGCTTAAGATCATTGGATAAATAATCTTTTGGCTTCTATTTATTTAACAGAGAAGGAATCAAAAGCTCCTGGAAGAGGCTCCTTCCCCTGCGCTGACATCAGACCTACGAAAAGCTATGGGTGATGCAGCTGTTGCAGCAGCTGCATCTATAGGTTACATTGGAGTTGGAACAGTTGAATTTCTCTTGGATGAAAGAGGTTCGTTCTACTTTATGGAAATGAACACAAGGATCCAGGTAAGGGTGGAAGCTATGCTTTTACTGTTTACTGTTTTTTTTTTTTCTTTTTCGCTGCATCCTTCTAATGGGTAGAACTGGAAAATTATTTTTCAACACAAGGTAGCATAAAAGAAAGGAATTGTACATGACATGGCGTTCCTCCTTTTCTCCGATACCACGGAATTTCTGTTTATATTGCTTGGGTCAGAATGAAATTTCACTCTCTGCAGAAATTGCAGATGTGGCAGCCGCAGTGCATGTCCATGGTTTCAGTGGTCTGATGAAGTTTCTAGATGAACTCTTGGGCTCCAAACATTGAAATAAAACAATGTATACCTTTCTTTTTTTTAAAATTGTGGTCCGCATGTCTGTAAATCAATTTATTGGGCTTCCTTTATGCGGGTTTCTTCTGGACAGACACTTCTGGTAGATCAACTTTTTGGGTGTCTTTACAGAACAACCATGTAGAAAATCTCCTGCAAACTGATTCGTGGAAGACATGGCTCACAAATCATATTTCTGGAAAGGAAATTTTGTTGCATTAGTTTCAAGTCAAAGCATAGTCCAGAAGTTTACAAAATATCCCTTTAGTCTTTCCCGAAATTTATTGGTCAGAAAATGGTATCACTTATGGCTAAACTTCAGGTGGAGCATCCAATTACCGAAATGATTTCTTCTACTGATTTAATAGAGGAACAAATTCGTGTTGCACTTGGTGAAAGACTCCAGTACAAGCAGGTAACAGAAAGCATTGCAAGATTCTTTTTCTCAATGTTTAACAGAAGCCTGGTTTAGTAGTCCTTGCAAATTGTAGGCATTTTGGACTATGGGGACTGCAATCAGTGAAATTTAAGACCACTATGCCCCCAACAATTTCAGGGTAAAGGGTTGCCAGTCCTTGACAATTATGATTTGCATGGATTTCTACCATTTTTTTTCTTTCCTG
The DNA here is from genome assembly GCA_028538565.1 of Umbellularia californica. Taxonomy (NCBI): domain Eukaryota; kingdom Viridiplantae; phylum Streptophyta; class Magnoliopsida; order Laurales; family Lauraceae; genus Umbellularia; species Umbellularia californica. Next base: position 2,110,621 of record JAPQWN010000011.1, on the reverse strand, counting down.
TAACATGGACAATGACATATCTTGTGGGATTGCCATCTGAAGGAAGACATTGTACTTCGTGGACATTCAATTGAATGCCGCATTAATGCTGAAGATGCTTTTAAAGGATTTCGCCCAGGACCTGGTACCCTTGTTTTCTCTTGATATTTAATTGTTATTTTTATTGGGTATTTGGCTAGCAGAGGGGCTACCATAAATTTCTCTGTAGTTTAATTTACTTTTTGCTTGCTTCAAATGACAGGAAGAATAACAGCATACTTGCCATCTGGAGGTCCGTTTGTGAGAATGGATAGTCATGTTTATCCAGATTATGTGGTTCCCCCCAGCTACGATTCCTTACTAGGGAAGGTGTGACAGGTTTTTCTGTTATGTTTATGTGAATGTACTGAAGTTTACATACATGCATATGCCTTTTTTTTTTCTCTACATTGTAGACTCAAACACACTTACCTCCACTCAGACTACCATGTCCCAACCAGCTGATCTACAGCTGGGGACATTACATGCATATGCTTCTGTGTATGCGAGGATGCAAATCCATCTTAAAACTATAAAAGATCTCCAGATGCTTGTACATATTCAAAAAAAAATTTGTACACTCATTTCATGTTGCATGCCTGTATACATGTGCATAAACTATGTGCTTGGTCAGTGCATTTGGGTCTGGTTGTTTTTCACATGCTGTGGAAACACCCACTAGTTCATACCTGTACCATATTGTTGCATCTCGTATGTGCATAAATTTGATTCAACTGTCTTAGTTGGTGCTTGTTATGACTTGATGCCTACGAGTTACAGTCCTGACTTTTATGTGCTGCTTTTTTTTTTTGTTTGGCGGTTTTTATGCACCACTTTCAGTTAATTGTTTGGGCTCCAACGAGAGAGAAAGCAATAGAACGGATGAAAAGGGCTCTTAATGACACTGTTATCACAGGTTAGTTAACTGTTTAGTTGTTATGATAAAATACCCTTGTATGGATTAATCATCAATGGTTCCTCCAATAGCTCTTTCAAGATTGACGCTTCTATTTATAGAAATAAGGCCTAACATATTTCTAGAGTAAGTTGCTTGATATGACATGCTTGTTATTGTTATCATATTTTTAGAACAATAAAATCTTATATCACCAGCCCCAAAAGGCATGCTTGTTATTATTTCAGTGGACTAACATGTGAAAGCTAGCTTTCATGTTTCTGTGAAGCTATGTTACAATGACACCTCTCTCTCTCTTCCTCATTTGGGACCTTCATGCCTTAATTGAGGTTCACTAAAAAATCTCATCCGATTTCATGGCCTAAGTAGTTTTCAGGGGGGAAAAATAATAAGAACTGTAGCTTATTCCTAGGAGCGTAAAGGGAGTTCCAAGTTCACTTTGAATTACAGTTGGTTTTCAGAAACCCTGAATTTTCATCTGGTTGGAAGCAGTAGTGAATCCAAAAAAAATAAAATAAATCTAGCACTAGAAAATCTTAGCCTTGCACTCTTGGTTTTTCCATCATATGTTGACCCTCTTCTGAATTATCAAACTTCAGTCTACCAATTAGATGTTAATGTTCGTCTGTTGGAGAATCTTATGTGACATGAGCCATCAATATTGGAGCACATCTATGAAAGATCTGTATTGGTGAAAGGTGGTCTCCACTTGACGAGGAATTGGGTCAAATGAAAAAAATGTGTTTTCTCTTTCAAATGAGCTGCCTGTTTACACCTATTGGAAGAAATCACAGCAGTAGCCTTGAACTGTTACCTTCAAAGGAGCATCATGTTCACTTTTTTTTCGCCAACGTAGAGATGGCTTTGATGATCGTATAAATTGCCACCTGAATGAGTTAAATGCATAGGTCTTCCACTACTATTTATGCTCGACACGATCAGTTTATCAGATCCTTCCTTGTTTTTGTAGGAATTCCTACAACAATCGAATACCACAAACTCATCCTCGACATCGAGGTACGCTAGTTTTCATCTGCATTTGTTTACTTAACAGATCTGAAATTGATCAGGAGAGATTACTATCCCAACTCTGACGCTAGCATTTCCAATGTTTTGGTTGACCATCCCTTTAATGGAATTCTTAGTCTATTTGACGACTTTTAACAGTGCAAAAGAATTTTAGTGACTAGAGATGTCAATTTAACTTGCTTAACATGTGGCCCAATTGCACTACAGGACTTCAGAAATGGCAAAGTTGACACCGCATTTATACCAAAGCACGAAAAGGAATTAACTGAGGTAAGAATCTACTATCTTGCATACTGCATGACATTTCTCTACGTTGGTGCTCAAATGCTTTCCGATGGGTCTCTGGAGAATGCCTTTTATTTTCCCTCACTCTGAAAGAGTTATATCCACATTTTGAAAACATGTTTTAAAAGTTTTCAATCATCCTTTTGTTTCGTTCATATCTTTATGTGCTTTTGGTGTTATGTTTGATATTCTGTTATTTAGACGGTAATCAACCCAATGATATAGCTGTATGACTTCTAAACTGGCGGTTTTCCAGGGTCTGGTGTAAATCATCAGCACATATATAGCTTGTAAAATTATATTTCTAATAGAAAGGTGCTTATTTCTTTGGATGTTGTAAAACTGAGATCATTGAGTATATCCACAATAAATTTGGTCCAGTTCATAATATTAACCCTTGAGTTGGTCCATTTGAGTAGCCTAAAGCACCCTTTGGATATCATTTCACACAAAATTTTCAATGGTTTGCTACTTTTTTTTACTTCCTTTACAAAAATAGGAAACCAACTTCGGATTATCGTGCATTTTCAACATTTTCTTACTAAAATGAATCTTATCTTTATCTTTTTTCTTCCTCTTTTTCGATCTTTGAATATGTCAATTTTATTATGTGTTCGGCTTTGGAACGCAATATATATGGGCCATTTGGAGATTTTGCATATATTTATCCAAATTGTGTGGCGAACCTATTAGCACCAAGTATTTTCATATTGCTTTGGCATTTTCTTGGGAACTAAGTTTTTTTTATGGGACAAATTCCATCAAATTTAGAGGTACATTGTTTAATTAAATCATCTTATATATATTTTTTGTGCATGTGAAATTTATAAGAAAATGTGACAGTTTCTACGGATGTGCATGCAGCCTCAAAAACTCATTCTAGCTGGTGCAAGTGTTTAGAAGGTTTAGCGCTGTGATGGTTTCAACTGCCATTTACTTCATGAGAGGTTGATGTTGTCTTGCAACAATTTTTGACATAACTGTCACAAAGTAAATTTGTTGCGACATTTTTCCTTCAAATTTGTGCTAATAATTAATAAAATAGCGAGTTGCTTACGTGAAATGGCAGGAAATGAACCCTGATTTTATGCAGGAAAGTTAGATGGGAAAGCCTTTTTTTTTTTTTGTTGTTACCTTAGCCAAGGGAGCTGGGACCCAAGAGAGAGCCCGCATACGTACACATGGTAAAGCAGCCCACTTAAGTGGGAAGGAAGCGCACACACACAGGAAGAAAGCCCACACAAGTGGGAGGGAAAGCCTTTTTAAGGTAAGTTTTTGGAATTCTAATGTGGGGCATTGTAGAATTAGCAAAGCTCAAAAGATGATGACTCTATCAACTGACCGGATGGAAGTAGTATGAATAACGTGTACCCCATATATCATGACTTCTATATTCTATGAATCCATGCACCTTTATCTCCATACAATCACCAGCAGTTGAGCAGAATAGATGACAATCTTTATAGTGAAATATTCAAATTTCGAACAACAAATGTGATTTTGGGTGCACCATTTTAGCTCACAATAATCCCAAAGTTTGGCTGATCATCTTATTGGGTCAGTTGAGTCTTGAATGTAGATTTTGACAGGACCTACCTGGTCTAAAATGAGACCACCCTGACCCGAAACTTTTCTTGTCCATACATTTGATATCATCATACACATAAATCAAACCCCATTGAGGAAAAAAGAGAGAAGAAAAATCAAGAAAGCACAACTACTTTGCTTAAGATCCAGAGCACTAGAGAGAACTCGAAAGCGAAGAGAGTGTGAAGCAATCCACGGTCGAGCGCAAAGCCGAACAGCGTGATTCCTCCATTGTTGTGTTGCAGATACATCACTGCATGCACACAGACCAACAAAGTTATCTAGCTGTTAATAAATCTGTGATTGAAGGCATAACAAGTCCATTTGCTTTAGGTGGTGGGCCACAGCATCAATGCACATGAACCAGTGGATAAAACAAGTGTCCAATATGAATATAATTAGGTCTCATCACCAACCCATCAATCAATACTCTTCTCAGTCTCAAGCTTATGGTGCGAGGTTGTTGGACCATATTAATACATGATACTTGTCCATTTTGGAAGCACTCATTTGACGGCCTAATGAACAGGGGCGGGGGTTTTTGTTTGACTCTAATAGGTAGTTTGATTTTGAGGACCAACTAAGATTTTTCATGTGGATTTTGAGGAGGATCTACGACTTTTATTGGAATTTTTGAAGCGCACCATGGTTTAAAAAGTGCGACTGCGCCCACGTGCTTATGCCTTGGTCTTTCTATCCTGTCTATGGAAGGGATCTATGGAAAGGAGGTGGGGTTTCATCATGATATCCCACGTTGGACTTCGAATATAATGAGGGGAATATTAGATATTAGGCGGCCAAATGATCCTAGTTCTTACTATAAGCCCTTGAAATTCTAATGGCTATATACTGTAAAATCTTTTTGTGATAAAATCCAATGGTGAATAATGCTCAAAGTAGCAAAACATTTGGATAAGTGCCAACTCAAGGGAGGCCAATGTAGGGAAAACAATAGATAAATTAAATGTGGGTTCCAAGTGTGGGAAAAAAAAAGATGCAAAATTGTTGAAAACCCCATTTTTTTAAACACAGCCCTCCCTTCCCCGATAACTTTTTTACATAGTGGCCCCCCAAGGAAGATTTCCTGGGTCCGCAACTGATCAAGGGAGGCAGAGGATGTAAATGCTTGGATCTAAATGAGGAAAATATGAGATATCAAGCCGCGATCAAAAGATCCCACCACATAGTTTCAAGTCTTCAAAACTTTTAATGGCTATAAGCATGTCAAAGATTGGGTGGATTAAAAGGTGGCATTTTTAGTTGAACTGGTTTGAATTTTTCATAAGTGGGGTCCATTGAAGAGGCATACCAATTACTTATGTGTAGCGTGTTTCATCTATTTGATCAATGATGAATGAATGCATCCTCATTCATCCAATTAAATGGAGATTTGAGGTGCATGGACCCATGATCAGATCAAATTAATATGATAAATGGCTCAGATCAACTGAAACTCACCTAAAGCTTGCCTTCTCTCAAAAGGTGATGTCAAGTCCTGCGTGGGGCACGGAACAGGAATGCCTGCCGACTCCAAATCATCATCAATGGAACAATTACCTGCATCTGTTTTTGCTGCTGCAACGGTTGGATGTTGCAGTTTGACCTGGTGGGCCCCATCGGATCTGGAGGCACATGTCATGTTCAAGTGCCATCTGGTAGCCAAGGCCACAACCCCCTGGGCCCTGTGCGTGATCCTGGTGGCCCCCATCAGACACATTAAGAATCCACTTAATTGTACTGCAGAACACACCTGCATATTCATATATAGACACCCACCCTTTATTTTCCATAAACAGATCATTGATTGACAGAAAGATGGATGAAGACAAATGATCCAATAATGCACACCTTGAGCATAGATTCAATTAATGGCGGACTCAGTATTTTTATTTGTGTGGTGCATTGAATATTCAAGTTAAGAAGCCTAATAATAAAATATAATTTTTTAACGTCTTTTTAAGGGGTTTTTGGATTTTCGCAGGTGCGATTCAACTGCTTTGCAACACTTGAATCCGCCCCTGGATTCAATGGTGCACACCACCTAATGGGGCTCTCTTAATCACCAAATCTAAATGGGACAAATACAATCACCCTCATCGGATCCCATTGGTTTGTTTAAATCCGCTCCGGCTATATTGGACTGTTGGATTGAGAGTAAAAGTTTATATATATATATATATATATATATAAAGCCGCTAAACATGTGGAACATAGATTAAGGGGTTATAATGATTTGATGGGCCTGAAATACTTTGTATGGGTGGATGGATGGATAGAATGACTTACCACAAGATCACCAGAATTGATGAAGTTCTTCTCAGATTTTGAGGCCAACACCAACAACAATGCTCCAAACTGACTGACCGTTATGATAACGAAACACCCAATGATGAAAATCCGATATCTATGGCTCGTAACCAACAACTGTTTTTTAATCCTCATATGCTCCTCAAAAATCACACTAGGATCCGGCTCCGACCCGCTTCCACTCCCCTCCAACATCTTCCTAAACCCTTCAATCCTCAGTATCTGCAGCTCGCACGTCACCCGAAACAGCACGCACACCAGCAAGAACACCCCGGTCCGATACACCCACGAAGCCAAAGCCGCTACGAACATGATCGAATTCCACGGCACATACACTGTTACGTACGGCACCGATACCGACACAATCGAGAAGAAGAGGATTTTGTGAGCCAGCTCCACGGCGAAGGAGGGGAGGAGAACGTAGGTGATGTAGCGGAAGGCGCGGTCGAGCTCCCGAGCGTAGCCGCAGCGGACGAACGGCGAGTCGTCGTGGAGGCCGTCGAGGAAGAGGAGCTGGCGGAGACTGTAGCGGTGGAAGAAGCAGGAGAGGGTGAAGAAGGCGATAGCGGCGAGTGCCGACTCTGAGAGCTGGGCTAGATTGTCGAAGGCGATGCCGGAGGCGGTGGCGGGCGGGACATGGATGAAGAGGGCGCAGAGGAGAGGGACGAGGACGGTGAGGAGGAGGAAGATGAGGTAGGAGACGGCTTTTGTAGGCCATGAGGAGTGGTCAAGGGCGCACCACCTTAGGCTTATTCGGAATTTGCAGAGGTCATTGAACAAGGATGGTTTGTAACTGGTGCATGTCGGGTCCTGTAGCAGGGGGACGTGCCGGGTCTTGTTGAGTTCAAGGTCGATGATGGGGTCCATGTCCTTTGGGAGAAGATGAGAGAGTAGTAGAGATGTGAAGGATTAGATATTGAGAGGTGTGGGAGTAAGGGAGTAGAGGACATGGGTTTGTGAGTTTATATACATATGAGAGAGAATGAGAGATGTATTGATTTAACCATCAAAGTAAATCGTTTTGTTTTAAGACAGCCAGTAATATTTTAATGAGTAAGATATTTTTTATTAAGAAAAAAAAATAATAAAAACGAGTTTGAAAGGTTTTTTTTTTTTTAAATTATGATAATTTTCAATAACTCTTAAAAAAAAAATATTGTGAAAGGAACATTTAAAAGATAGAAGAGAAAGAAGGTATCCTTTTGTGAGCTGGACTAAGAGGTGTACAAGAAGAGAGGTATAATAAAGGGTTGTCCAATGTACATGCAAAGTTGTTCTAATGTGGGCCTTGGCATCTCATTTCCCTTGAATGGGTCGGAAAGAATCACTTTGTGCTTTTGGGTTTTCGGTCAACCTCCACAGCTCCACTCTCCTTTCTTGCTTTCACGAGATGTGGTTATACATCACAACCATCTTCACAAGTTGTAGCTGAAATGTTATAAATGCCACATTTACCATTTTCAAATTTTGTGGAATCATCTTAAGGTAGATAGAGAGGGGATCATCCGCTGGCCTAGCAAGGGCCATGTTAATTAGGACAGTTTGGCCTTAGTTTTTAAGCTCATAGGCCTGCCTTGGCCTTATTTATGGTCATGGGCCTTAATTTCAACGGTGAAAGGTCCGTTCTGCCGTAACAAATTTTTTGAAGCCTTAATATTAGGCCCTATAAGTCGACAGGCTAGACCAGGACAAGATTGAGCCCATCTTGACCCAACCCTTGGGCGCCCATAAGAGTGAGGATAATCATGGGCCAGGCACAATTTCTTACTGTCGGGATAATTAAATGGGCCAAGGTAATTAATCCTCAAATGGGTTGAGCCCACTTTGACTTATAGCCTCATGAACCAGAACCGAGGGTGACTATTAGGCCCGAGAACTTCATAAACTGGTCTAACATTCTTTTATCAGAAATACTTTAATGTGGGGACATATGAAAATATGTAGTATTAAGACCACGTACAAAAGTAACCACACTACTGTTGAATGTTAGTGTCCAGGTAAACCTATACAAAATGACACCCATGAGGGGGCAAAATACACACATGAATTGAGGGGACAAATGGCACCTGATTTGTGGTTAGGGACTTGAAACCACAGGCTCTACCAACGGATGCTAACATTACCAAGTGTCGTGTGAAAATTTTTCATACGTACAAGACACATGAGCTTTAAGTGAGACAGCCGCTCAATTTCTATCTAGGTCCTGTGACTCTAACAATGACATTTCATTGGAAAGGATTTCTGTATCAGTTTTCAGGTATTTTATACTGTTTCAGTAAGATAAAAGGACGACATTATTGAAGGTAACAGTTGCATTAAGGGTGGGTACTCTTGATTTTGCTTAATGTGAGAAATTGTTAAGAGGTTGAATCTAGCTATGTTCAATTCAAGGGAAATTCTATATCCGTCTCTTATTTCGCTGAGCACACCCACCCTTTAAAAAAAAAATCACGGTTGACGAAGGAATGTAGGTGTGCTCAGCAAAATAGGAGGATGCATATAGAATTTCCCTTAATTCAAACGCAAATGAGTCAAATTTCTCTTTGTTTTCTTTTTTTTTTTTTTTAAATTAAAGTTTCAAATTCAAGCGTTTACAACCCTTTCCCTCAAAAACCTCTCTGCTATAACATACAGCCTATATTTACTAATAGGAGTTCCTTTTTTTGCCTGCAAGTAACAACCTCTATTAGTTTGACAATCTCAGACAACATATTGACTGCTGGTGAAAAAGCTGATCAGTTCTTTTAATACTTGTTAAAAATCCACCACTGTGTCAAGGTGGTTGACCAAGATTGTCAAAATCAGAGTGGTAGTTAATTATTTGTTCAAATACAAAAAGTCCAATGGTTGTCTGTAATTAGCAAAAAAAAATGTAGGTGATTATGACACTTGCTATCTATTTATTGTTTAAAAGCATGTTTGTACAACGGCATTTCCACAGAAAAAAGTAGTAGAAAGCCTGGCCACTTTTTCTCAATAGGGATTTTCAACGTTTGCGCGGCTGCTTTTTTTGTGAGTAAAAGTGAAAAAGGAAATTGAGCTAAATTTTCTGCGAATCCTCAAAAATCCCTTTTTTTTTTTTTTTTTTCTTTTTGCGGGGGGAGGGGGGTGGTTTTGGAATCACCGAGGGTGACTCTTTTTCCTTTTTTTTTTTTTGCATATATATACAAATTTTCCCTAAGTAACAAATTTTGTAGATTTTGAATCTGGCCCGTAAGGACATTGGTGAACAGAAATGCACCCAGAATCCATTCAAGTTGAGGATGGCCCAAACCCATGAGGAACCCTAGCCCACAGAGTTTAGTTCAGTTCAGTCAATTTTCGGCAATCTTTCTCTTGCAAGGTACAAATGTATATTTATATCCTCTCAAGTTGTTGATCAGCTGATTAGGAATATGTTTAGTGTACATGAGTGTGTGAGTTTGACCTATAAAGTGGAAAAAATTTATAATCTTCATATTGAACATAAATACATGATCCAGTAGTAACTTGGGCACATCCACAAACTTTTATCTGCTTAGGGCAAGCACAATTCAACACATAATTCCCATCCTTGATGCCTTTTTATTTCCTTTGGGATGGTTTGGAATTAGACACACGAGTTGCACGTAAGTGTACACTTCTTTTATTCTTTCCTGAACAACATACAGATAATAAACAAATCAAATCATGCTTCTTCTAAAAATATGTTAATGGTAGAATGAGCTAAGAACTTATCCAAAGAGGCCACTGCTATTGTGGGCTTTGTTAATAGAGGAGAGAATGGAGAGGATGACCATGCAAAGAAAAGCAAGGAAGAGTATCCCAGTTGCGATATTCGCTCTGTTGAAGAACTTGTCTAGCTTTGATTTAAGTTCATCCGTCCCTTGGGCACCAAGTAAGGTCAATAGAGCTAAGAAATCAGGTATCTGTTTCTTCAACTCGAATGAGACTGCAAATCCGGCACCAACTCCTGTCCCCAAAAACAAGGAAATAATCTGCTCATAACAACAACAACAACATTCAATTGTTAATGGAGACTCCACAATTCAATGTAATAAAACCTCACAGTTCATGCACAGCTTCATAAGTTTTTGGCACTTTTAAGTTATAAATCTCCTGACCCCATCCAATGCTAGACTCATGGGCCATAATTAGACTCCAAGTTGAGTCTAAAGCTAGTCCAACCGATTGTTTGATTCTTTCGGGCACATTTGATTTTTATTTTTCATATTGTTAGCACAGAAAGATGATGCCAGAAAGATTATGTTAATTCCAACTGTAAAAACTATCAAAATTCCCCACAAGTGTGAAAATTTACTTTGACAACAGAGGAGCTAAAAAAAATTATTCAACAGGAAAGGAGAGAAAATTTGATGATAAAAGAAAAACAAGTTAGTCATGTAAATTTAAAGAGTCATGAAGTTAGATAAGAATAAATTTGGAAACAAAATGCATGGCCTAAACTAACCTTGTCGCAGTAGAAGTCGAACTCGAACATAAAATTATTACGTATCAGACGTTTTCCTGTACTTGCATGGCATATGGCAAAGGGTATCTGAAACAGGGCATACACGAATCCAGCAATGCCAGTAGCAATCACATACCTGCATAATGCAATGTTATTTCTTATTCATCAAATTACACTAATTAATAACTAGTGCCAAGGTTTAACCCCACTCTAGATGGGCCTAATAATCGAGTCCAAGGCGGCGGCCGGTTTAAATAGGGCTGGCCCAGTCATGGGGAGACAATTCGATTGCAGGGTCCCAACTATGGATTGCATGTGGCACCAATGAAAAAAAGTCTTTACTCTAGCTACTTGTGATGATCAAAACTATACAATTTTAGTGCTTGGAAAATAGATGGTGATAAGATTTTAGTCCAATCATCCAATGAATATGGATGCTTTCTTTCAGGGACGTATATACAATTGATGAGGCATGGCCCAAGAACTCCAACCATCCATCAACCATGCCCTACAATTAGAACCTCACTACAAAGAGAAGGGAGTAGGTCAGTCATGCATGTCCATGATATTGATATATACCTATAGGCAATGACGTCCTTGAAAGTGGATTTAGTACCATCGCTGTAGGTGACCTTATCAGTGACCAAGACAACAACCGAAGCACCCAGTGATAGCAAGGTGAGCAATCTCAACACAAGGGTTGAGTTGATCATTGCCTTGGAAGAAGCCATGAATCTAACACTGCTTGGTTACTGATCACACTGAAAGTGGAAATAATATGTATAGAAACACTCTCTTCTCCTCTTTATTTATGTATATCTTCTTTCTCCTACTCCTTTCCAGATATATATTCATACATATTTCCAAGAGATGGACCATGGAGATGGTGATGAAAGGAAGGGTCTGATCTATGTCGTTGTGAACTAGGTTGTGGTCTGCATCACCTTGTTTTTGACGGGAACAAAGAGGAATTTTATTACTAGTTAAAAATTTAAAGGATGTGTTGACGATATGATTTAGGTGGATCCTCTAGGTCATTGCTGAACTATGGTTCTCAAAATCACCGTAATTGAAAAGATCCTTACCTTGTGATGATCTCGAATGTTGCATCATGTGTGTGGACTATGGATGGCCAATGGGCTTGATACAGGCTGGGTCTAGACATCATGATCGATTTGGGGTCCACTAGACTATTACATAGTTAGATGAGCTCAGTATGAGGACTGTTGAACTCATCGCTAACTTAGCACACGCACGACAGGGGTGAGGCCGGTGACGCTACTGTATGTTAGAAATTAGACTCAACGGTGGATGAGGTGGAGGGATAGGCCCAGGCCCGATGATAGTAGAAAGAGTTGAAAGAATTGTTAATTAGATATGACCAGGTCAATAACTGTGCCGGTCCAGCTGCTATAAACGAATTTGATACTATTTTGTGAAAGAAGCATAAGATGGAAGAATCTAGTGTTCGGACCTCTGTAAGATGAAAGACTAAAAGGCCACAGACGCTCTTAGACCCAATGAAACAAACAAACGGGTGCTTAGAGAGAGACAGAGAGACAAAGAGACATGTTGTTCATTGGATGCCTTGATCTCTTTTGCGCTATTCTCTCCACAATATTATTGCTCTGATCTTAGCCATCTGAAATGATTAATCCATGTAATTATTTGTTAGTTGTTCGATCTAAAGGCAGGACTTGAACTAGGGGAAAGAAAACTTTGGTTGCTTTAGAGCTGTGAAGGAGTTGCATTAGAAAACAAATAGAAATACAAATAATTTTGACAGATTTGTAGGTTGACGGGCTATGTATATTGCTATTTATTAAGAATTCACTTTTCATTTATGTCCTGTTTATTTATACTTATTCAAAATAATTGGTCAAATCAAGAGGGAAAAAAAAAAGTGAATCGGCAAAGGTGGCAGTTTTGGTCAAACTGATTTTACCGGCCGATCCAGGCTAGCTTCTAAAACACTGCTGTTAACAAGCCTGGCTCGGCCTTTAGGTATATTTAGGCTTAGGCCCAGAAGCACATCTAGTAATCAGCCCAAAACTTAAGGCCTGGGTATAACCTGGAGACCTGAAAAGAGAGTCTAAACTCAGCAAAATGTGGGCTAGCACCCTGTCTGTCAAAATCAGAGATAAGACTGCTAAATAATTTAATACAATAAGAGTTGATTCCACTATAAGATTAGAGGTACGATTGCTAAAAATGAATAACAATTAATCATTATTTTTTATGGATCATCTCCAAATTCTACTCCAATAGAAGCTAGTCCCACCGTAAGATTAACATAGATCAAATATTACTCTAGCTAGATTGCCCTTTTCATTTTAAAGTATCCAAGTTCAACTATTTTGCTAGTGCTTATTTTACCATGATCAAATTTAAAGAGTGGAGGATGGTCTCATTGGGGTCCAATTGGGATTAGTGCCAACCCAAAAGTAAAAGCATGAATAGAAATGTTTGGACCGATCATAATCAGCTCCCTTTGTAATAAACAATAAAGACTTTGCTTTCTTAAAAGTAGACACACTCTTTCCTTCTTTTTTCCAGATATTTCCCAATCAAATTGCTATGGTGCTTTCTTCTTGAATTTCACTTTTGAATCTCATCTAAATCCACATGATAAAATGCTAATACTTAATTTAAAAGTAAAATCGAAAATCTGGTATACCTTCTTCAACTATGAATCCTAATTGTTTACCCACTAATGTTACCTCCACATAGGCCTAATAAGTGAATTCACCACAGTAGGCTGCACAATATGGGATCCCGAGTCTCGTTCTTTGTGAGGTTGTTGCATCTTCTTATAAAATTTTGACATCAATTCAACCTCTTATCCAATGGCTTACACCACCTTCTTAGATTCAATCCAACAAATTTATACAGCAGTTGTTTGTGCCCAAACTTCAAGCAGTGGAGGGGCCATTGCCTCTTTTTTAAATTTTTTATTTCAAATCATACGGATAATGATAGTACGACTGTCCTTATACCTGATAATTATCTACCAAAACAGTAAAAAATAGATAATTCTTGCATAATTGATCAAACATGAAAGAGCCTTCCGCGAAACCCTGAGATTAAGACTTTTATTTAAGAAAGACAGCCGTTGATCACGATAGTGGGCCTTACTCTTTCTTGGAGGAAATTAAGGCCACTCATGATCCTGAATGTTAATTTTGACATTTTAAGTGGTTCATGTCAGCGATTAAAATTCCAAAACTAAGATTATGAAGACACAATATATGCTTAAAGCTTAGATTTCAAAATTAAACCATTTTAAGACATGGTGATAAAAATCTAATTTTATCTAAAAGACTAAAAAAAATTAAAATAAAATAAAAGTTAATTCATGCAAAAATTTTAGTGGCCTTGCCAACTTAATACAAAACGACATTGTGTCCACTAATTGAAAGTTAACAAGTCCAACGCCGAAATGTATGTACACTACAAATAATAAACAAATAATAATTAAAAAAAAAAAACAAGCATACATTTTGTTCTCCGGTGGGCCACACTAAAATCTCAACCCTTGATCACATCTTAAATCATCTACCATTAAATAAAAACAAAAAAAATAGTAATAATAATAATAATCACATCATCACTAAGCAAACAACATACGACAGACGTAAGCCGTTGCAAGTTGTGACTGACTCTTCTCACCCCATATTACCATCTTCAGCTCCGACAGCAGCCGGCACTAGTTCTCTCAACATCGCCACCACCTGCAACATGCTCGGCCTCCTCGACGGAAAGTCGTCCACGCACTGCAGCGTAATCTCCAAGTACCTCATCATCTCCCTCTCTTCCTCATCCTCTCCACCACCCTCACCCTCACCACCACCATCTCCACCACCTCCACCCTCCGCAGCCTTCAATAACATCTCCGGGTCGATAACCTCCCTCCCACTCCCTTCCCTCACCTTCATCTTCACCCACCCCACCAAATTAGTATCCCCAAAATCATCCTTATCCGTCGGCCTCTTCCCCGCCAGCAGCTCCAACATCACCACCCCAAAAGAATAAACATCTCCCTTCGCCGTGCATCGAAAACTCTGGTAGTACTCCGGCGGAACATAGCCCGGAGTCCCAGCTAGAGTGCTCACACTAAGATGTGTGTCCAGCGCGCTGATCAATCTTGCCATCCCAAAATCAGAGACTCTAGCCTCCATCTCATCATCAAGAAGCACATTGCTTGATTTCATGTCGCGGTGTATGATGTGAGGAATGCAGTTGTGATGAAGAAAGCAGAGACCTTTCGCAGCGCCACGAGCAATCTTCTTCCTCTCGCTCCATGTGAGAATGCGCCCTTCCTTTCTCTTGCAGTGCAGCATGTCTTCCAAGCTGCCGAAGCGCATGAACTCGTACACGAGAAGCCTTTCTTCTCCGACCTTGCAGTAACCCAGAAGGGGAACTAAATTCCTGTGCTTGATCTTGCCAAGAGTTTCCATTTCCGCCATGAATTCTCTATCACCTTGGCAGCTCAGCCTTATAAGCTTCTTGATAGCGACGCTCGAGCCGTCCTTGAGGGTGGCGCGAAACACTTCTCCAAACCCGCCGCAGCCGATCAGACTATCGGCTGAGAAGCCGTTTGTGGCTTCGATCAGCTGAGAGAAGGTCAGCTTTCGAAGCTGGCGCTGGAAAGTGGCGACGTTGATGCTTAAAGCTTCCTTCTCTCTCCCTGGCCCAAGCTTCCATGTAGTCGGCGCGTTGGCTCCTTGTAAGGTTCCTAGCATCCGAGCCGCCTCTTTCTTCCTGGCTCGCATGGCAATGGCCCACACGATCAGAATGCAAGCAGATGCCACAGAGACTAGAATCCCCAACACAATGCTGTTGGCCCACGTCGACGTGGAAGATCTACCGTCCGTTTTCTCATCAGCTGGAGCGACCGGGTTGGAAAGATCCGAGTCCTGCCCGCATGCAGGAAGCGGGACGCCGCACAGACCCGGGTTGTGGGCGTACTGGGTCGCAGGGAGAGTGCTGAGCTGGCCGCGGGAGGGAATCGGACCAGTCAACTCGTTGTATGACAAATCAATTTGGACCAGAAACGACAAATTGGTCAACGAATCAGGTATTCTGCCTTGGAGACGGTTGTGCGACGCGTCGAAGACGCCCAGATTTCGTAACTGTCCTAAAGTCCACGGGATTTCGCCCGATATCTTGTTGTGAGCGATATCCAGCACTTGTAACACCACCATATCGCCGAATTCGTCCGGTATTTTGCCGCGGAGGTCGTTGTAGGAGAGGTCGAGGTATTCGAGCGTCTGGTAATGGGAGAAGTCGCTGAGCGCCGCCCCCGAGTAGAGGCGGGTGAAGTCGCAGGACTTGAGAGATGGGATCTCCAGGAGGCGCTCCGGTCGGATTCCGGCGAACTCGAGGAGCCCGCCGACACCTTTGCATGAGTTTCCGACGTTACGGAAGAACGCTAACGTGTTGCCGGAGAGGATGCCGTTGAGGGCTTTGGCGCCCAGCTGCCGGCCGAGCCGCGGAGGGATCTCGCCGGAGAGATTGTTGCTGTTGAGGTCCAGCCAGACGAGGCTGCTGCAGTTTCCGAGCTCTCTGGGTATGTTTCCGATGAGGGTGTTGTTGGCGAGCTGCAGGACGGCGAGCCTGGAGAGCCGGCCGAAGTCCGGCGGGATTTTGCCGGTGATGGTGTTGCTGGTGAGGGAGACCCATTCGAGGTTGGTGCAGTTGAAGATCTCCACTGGGATTTCTCCGGTTAAGAAGTTGTTGTTGAGGATGAGATTTCTCAGCATCTTGCAGCGGCCGAGCTCTGGCGGAATCTCGCCGTTGAGGCTGTTGAACCAGGCCATTAGTTGTTCTAAATTCTCCAGCTGGCCGAGCTCTGGAGGAATTGGGCCGGTGAGATAGTTTATGCTCAAATCGATCGTCTTCAGATTAGAGCAATAAGAGAGCTGAACAGGAATCTCTCCACTTATTGAATTATCAGGAACTCTCAGCTCCTCCAGCGCCGTTGCTCCAGGGCAGATATCCGGAGGAATCACACCAGTAAGCTTGTTGGAGCTGAAATCTGCAACACGTAGGCTCTTGCATGCGGAAAGCGAAACTGGAATCGACCCAGAAATGAAGTTGTTGCTCAAGAGAAGCTTATCCAACGACCCCAGGTTCTCGAGGATCGAATCTGGAAACAGACCCGATATGTTGTTGTTGGCGAGATCGAGCACTTGCAGGGACGAACAGGACGAGAGAGAGTCCGGAATAGAGCCCGAGATGTTGTTGTCAGATATCTTTATCTGAACGAGCGACTCGCACGAGTTACCCAACTCGGTCGGGATTTCACCAGAGAGATGGTTGTGGGACAAATCCAACATCTGCAGGCTCTTGAGTCCTCCCAACGTTTCCGGGATCTCCCCCGTTAGAGCATTAAAAGAGAGATTTAGACTCCTGAGACTGGTGCAGTTTGATAGAGAGTAAGGGATAGCATCGATGAGATGGTTCGTGGAGAGGTCGAAATCGAGCAAGTTCTTGCAGTTATCTCCGATCTGCAAACCCGCAATCGAACCTGTGAAATTGTTGAAAGAGAGGTCGAGAATCTGGAGCTTTTCGCCGGCATTTGCTAAAAGATAATCCGGCAGCCACCCTGTGAGATTGTTGTGGGAGAGATGGATGTATACAACATCTGTGTATTTAGGGATGAAGCCGTCGGGCAAGGTGCCCACCAGCCCAGTCGCCGACAGGTCGAGCGTTTGGAGTCCGGAGGGGAGCTGGAGCAGTGATTCAGTGGCGTTGACGGAGAAGCGATTCACGGAGAGATTTAAGACGGTGAGCATATCGAGAGAGGAGAGAGGGTGGAAAGTGAGAGTGCCAGCGAGATTGCAGCGGCTTAAATCGAGTTTTGTTACTCTTCCCATGGTGCAGTTGACGCCATGCCAGCTGCAGGGGGACTTGTTGAGCTGCCAGTTGGATAGATATCCATCTGGGTCTTGGGTGATTGACTTTTTGAATAGGAGGAGAGCTTCTGCATCTGTTTTGGAGGAGGAGGAGAAAGAGGTCAGATAGTGAGATGAAGATGGTAAAGCTGAGAAAAGGAGGAGGAAGGAGATGGGGATGAAAAGCTGAGATGGGTTCTTCTTCTTCTTCTCCATGGAAGAGGAAAGTGAAAGAACTGGCTGTGATGATGAGAAATGCTTGGCAAAGGGGAGGGAAAGCTTTAGAGGAAAGATGGCGTTTTATAAAAGGAATGTGAGAATGTGGGATGAAAAAGAAAAGCTACTAAGAAAGTGAGAAAGAGAGAAAGAGAGAGAGATATTTAAATGGAGTGGAGGATTTTGGATGGTGTTGTAGTGTAAAATGGTATTGAGTAGAGAGTAGAAAGAGTAGTGAGGGAGAGGGAGTGACTTGGTGTTGACTCTTGGTCAAAGGAGAAGGACCCGACAAGGATCGATCAATCTGATTTTGAGTTGTAAGGAGGGTTTGATTGATGGAATTGAAGAAGGGTCGTAGTCAACAGTGCCATGTCCTCGGAAGAGATCGATTCAGATGAAGTGGCACGTCCGACGCACGTGATGGGGGGGAAGGCTTGAATGGAACGGGCCGTGGCTGTGAGAGTGGGGGATCTTTTTGGTGGGCCCCATTTGTGGATGATCCAAACCCTTGATATGATGGGCCACTCTGCATGGGGGACATATCAAATCTTAAAGATTTTGAGATCACGCAAAAAACGAGGTGTATGGCAAATGTGGAATTGTGTTTAAGAAGTAGAATAGTTATTTTGACATTTGCTAATACACAAATCCAATGTCGGGCCACAGTATGAACTGTTTGGGTCGCGTAACCATTTATAGTTTTGATGTGATGGGTCATGGGAGATGGCACATTCCATTCCAACTGACCATGTCTAGAAATGTATTTTTTTTTGTTGAATGTGACTTGGGCAGCAAGGCAATTTCGGTGGTAATGGATGGTGGATGGGCTAATAATTCACCAAGGCCCAGTATGGCATTAACCAATCTTGGGTCAAATTCCAATAATCAAGTTCTTGCAAGCACCCAAAGGCATGTTTATTTACTAGGATTCTTTATAAATTTTGCGCCTATCATTTATAAAATATTTATTTACTATAATTACAAAATTTCAACCACCTAAAATGTCTCAAATGACTTTTACAATTCTTTGAATTTGTGCCTCTTTACTCTTTGGTGAGATTTCTCGATATTTAAGTGCAAAAGACAATTGAGAAATTATATTTTAGATAATTTAGAAATTCTTTGAATAGAAATTCCTTGAATACCAATAAGAAAAAGGCCCTATATATGCACATGTTTTATTGAGAGCATTAATAATGGGAGTTCTTTTGTTGGAGATTATTTGTCCCTCATTATTCATAATTCTTTATTTAATTGGATTTAGGTGGTTGGAATTTATTGAACTATATGAAGGCCCCCTTTTTAGAATTCAGGGAATTTCTGTGTCAGTAATTTTTGAATTCCTAGACACTGAAATTCCAAAGGTTGTTTGAGTCCTTTCTATTAGTTCGAATTCAAAAATTCTAAAAAAAAATAATAAATAAACGTGACATCTAAAAATGTGAGAACAAACTATCATATTATGTCAACAAAACCCCAACCATTAAAAAAAACAAATAAAACCGTCACAAACTCTCGTAAAGAAAACAACCCTAAGTTAAAAGTCACTTTTGGCGGGTTAATTAAATTCTATCGCAAATCCAAATTGATCCTTTGAAATTATCCAAATAGGCAAATCTTTTGAAATTCAATACAGTGTATTTTAAAAAACTGACACTCTAATTGGGTTTTTTTTTTTTTTTTTTACGCTATCGGAGGGTTTCCAATCCTTTGAACTAGACTAATCCCTCTGAGCTTAGAAGAAGGCCGGATAAACTCCCCTGTGACCCTAATATTATAGTATAATTTTAAATCCACGATCTCTCGATATAAACTATAGTAATAAACCAACTAAGCTACCCGCTGTAGTTTATGATTGAGTGATTTCAATAGAAAACTTTGGTTACTAGCTAGTAGATACGTAGAAAATTAACTTTTTCAAACAGTATGAGTCACCTGACCATGTCACCACCGTTTTGATGTGATGGAAGATGGTACACATTCCAATCAACTCCACCATTCCATGCATTTACCTGTTGAGAATGGATTACTTGTGCAGCAAGCCAATTTCGGTGGTAAATGGAATAATACATGAAACGGATATGGAATAGAATGAGTTGCAATGATATCGTCGTTGACAGTCAGGGCTCTTTCACTGTTCATTGAAAATGCCTCTGTGGGGCCACTGTTGATGGGTATAGAGCCCACATCTGACATTGATCAGTCAAATCTATTTGTCCTATCACTTATTGGTGTGATGGATGGGCAACAGTCAAAATTGCAGCAGGCACCCTATTCATTGTACATTGATTTTTAGATTGTTGCAAATCCCGAATGAGTCCTGCAATTTGGACACTCATCATTAGGCACACATACATCAGTGCGTGAGAGAGACTGAGAGGAAGAGAAATGAACACATCCACATGTCTCTAGAAATACTTTACTCTACTATACTCTAGTTTTTTTTTTTTTTTCTGAGTGAGTAAACATTAATTTGTGGGACCCATTTCCTGAATCTAACCCGTCAACCAAACTTTCTGGTTTGGGCTCTCAAAATGTGGGCCCCATGTGGAGAATTTTAACCCAGACTAAACTTCATGAGATTAGTGCTAGTAGTTCTATAGAATGGGGATTTCAACAGTTTCAAATTTAAAGACATTTTCTCTGACCTTCAATTGCTATGTAATAATAACTCTCATGAAATTTAAATTTATATATACATATATATATATATATATATATATATATTTAAAGAGATACGTAGAATACTTTTGGATTGCTTTGTAGTCAATATATACCGATAAGATTGAAAGAAAATAGTGATTAGACTCGCGATGACATATGGAGTAAAATCTTAATCAATTAAAGAGTAATACATCCATAAAATAAGTATAATAGAGATAAGAATACTGAGATGAATGTGTGGTAAAATTCATTTGAGATAATTTGAACATGTCCGACATCAACGGCATTGCTTAGAAAAACTCATTTGGGATAATTTGCTACAGTTCAGTTGCTGTCTCTCACTCTTAATCAAATGATCAATGTTGTTGTGGCTAGATTCAATATTCATCACCCTGATTGTGCTGTAACAATGACCCTTTTGAAGTTGAGAAACATAGATGTATGTACATTTAGTTGTATATTTATCTACTAGAGATTTGTATGAAAGGACAATACGGAAACATAATTTTCTACCAATGATAATTTTATACAGGCCACAGTGCTGGAGATGTGAGAATCAAGTTAGGACATACAGGGTGCATATGGACCCTACATTGCAGATTATTCTTACAATTAGAAAAAGGATGCAAATCTGTAATCCAGATAGACAAGGCATTTCCATTTTCCTTTACAATGGTAAAGACATAAGCACATATCATTTAATATACACTAACCTACCTGTACAGTTTGTTTAAAAATCATAGTTTCGATGGGTTGAGGACTGAGGACCCCATTTGGTAAAATTCCAAGGAGAAATCGATTACTTTAATCAAGTGCTTGCAATGGGTTGTTATGTTGCCCACCCAAAAAGATTTCAATGACTTCTCTCTCTCTCTCTCTCTCTCTCTCTAACCTGAGATGCCAATGTAGGTGATGATGAATCCCTCTGGTCCTCCCACGCTTCTCCCTTTGCTTTTATCTTTATTTATCTCCATCTTATCCTTTGTGAAAGCAAGTTTGAATTAAACTCTCAATGCAACATGGTCCACTCCTGGTGTACTTCTCACATTGGACTAGAAACTATAATTCTTGTGGTGTGGATTGCATCCTTCAAACATCTCAATGTTACAACATCTGCCAATAAGTATTAGCCTATAAAGTACACAATGAAAAATTACCTCAAACTTTTCTTGGGTTAGCACCTTTCAGTTAGGGTCTATTTAGATTAGGAGAGACGCTGGAGAAATCTGATCACTATTCAAATTTATACTTTAGACAGTTTTTATCCATTTGTTTACTTGGCATATTTTCTCTACTTTTAATCAATCCCTGTTCCAAGTGTATCTAACTTTCTTAACCTCTCCATTCGTGAATTGAATATATAAGAATTGATGGTCAAATGGACTCCAATTATAATATATTAAGTTAGGAGGTTTTAGATCAAATTTTGACCATTGGTTATGATTTTGATATTCAGTTATTCTCTCTCTCTCTCTCTCTCTCTCTCTCTCTCTCTTTTTCAAATCTTTTCAATCTTCTCCCCACTTGTCACATACAAACTACCTTACCTCTTTACCAAAAACAACCTCTACTCCCCACTTTTTTATTTATGCAATAACTCCATTTCTACCCAAACTCTACCATTTCCTTTCTACTCGAATTATTATCTTTCCTTTCTATGCAATCATTTATTTGATTACATAAACAAATACTCTTATAATCTTTTTGTTTCCATTTGCGTTCTTTCAAAAAATTTACAGATACTTTTTAACAAAAAAATTAAGGAAATTTTTTAATGGATGAGTATTTAAGTTGTAATGTTGACCATACATGTGTGAAGCACGGGTTATTGTGCTAGTATTGATTATTCAAGTAGTGAGAGGTGAGGGATATATGACGGAGATGTAAATATAATTAACAATTTTCTGGAATTTGAATTACTATGAAGACGGCTAGGTATTCAATTTTCGTAAAATGGGCGATAACTTAATTGTCATTTTTTTTAAATTCACTTTTTTTTTCCTACATCTTAACCTACTTTTAGAAATATAAGTTATTCAATTACATAGGATAAGTGATAACAAAAAGGGAGGGAAAATGGCCTTTAAGTTACATATTAGTGAGTTGTGCTGAGTCTGACCGAGTGCTTGGTTATTGAGTCGGGAAGAGAATAAAACTAAGATGAGCATCAGAATACAAGCATGACAAGACCATTCCCCTGTTGCCTTAGGTTAGGTCTCCATCTTTTATGGGCCACTGAATGAATGAAAAGTTGGGTTGGCCAAATGATTCTAATGGGTTATGTCCTATGAATGAGTATCTCTCATTACCAAATTTAGTCAACTTCAAACTACAGGTTGGATGGTTAGGATTGTTCAATATGGTCATCCAGAGAGATCATGAGTTGTGTCCTAACCTACATATATCTGTAATTGGTCAAATACGAGGGAGAATTAGATTTACAAATAGGTCTTTTAAGTAAACCCCAGTTGGGAAAGATGTCATCATATTATTATTCTTCACACAGTAACAAATGGCATAGGCATCTAATGATTTGACCTTTTTAACTACATTCCCAGGACAAAAGAGGGCCATTGCATCAGATTTCAAATGACAAAAAGATATTAAAGACTAGCCCAGATCCTCTATGACTGTGCCACTGAGGTTGTGGAGGCCCTTCACTCCCCTCTCAATTTCCTTGACTTGCATATGTTACTTTGAGAGTATTTGAGTGCACTTTTTTTTCCCCTTTTTTCAAAGGACCTATTGAGTCTGCTCGAATGAATGAAAATCAAGATAGGCATGCGCAATATCATACTGATTAAATGAGCCTAGCTCTAGGTTTTGATTCCCTAAACTAAACAGTTAGGTATCTCTCTTTTATTTCATTGAGATGACCCACCTTTGATTGATCGAATTCCTTCACATATACTTACCCACCTTGAATTGACACTCGTCTTGGTTTTATATTAATCTAGGTGCTAATCACAATTAAGATTTTTAATTATAAACTAGCAACATTTGTCATTGACCCAAGCAACACTTGTTATGAACAGACGGGCAGAACTACGATTTCTTCTTCTTTTTTCATTTTTCTTTTTGAGGGAGGGGGAATATACAAAAATGTGAAGCTCATTTGAGAGGGTCAATCATAGAGAGTCAAGACGGACAGTCTGAAATCCTGATTTATCTCTCTTTACCTTAAATGCCTTTTCTCTTTTTCAGCCCATGCCATATTTTTCATTGCAACTGAAATGAGCTACATTGTTAGATTGATTGTTAGTGGGGCAAGTGATTTCCACAAAATTAGTAGCCTCAATGCTTTATTTTAATCATGTATTTTAAATATGCATGTTGAATTCAACAGTATTTCTATATGAATGAAGTCTTTTCGCTAGTTTGACTTTAAGAAAGCACGAGCTAATATTTTGTTCGCCCTTGGGAGTTCTACACGGGAAGAGGAGGAAGACCATCACTCACCAACACAGCCACTGGATGCAGTGCATTCATGTCTATCAACTCGCACCATCCAAATTATGGGTCAGACTGAGATTGGAAGCAATCTAAGTTAGGTGATTGCATGATTGTATGGCCATCAATCCATAGCTAAATCCTTCACAGCCATCAGTTTTGTTGGGGGTGCAAACTCTATCCCTCTCTCACGTCAATCAATCATAAGGTTAGTATTACTCTTTTTTCCATTTTTCTTCTTGTTCTTCATATCAAGCATGATAGTTCATCGATTAAGTCAGTCAAACCAAATAATTACATATCACCAGCATTGACCATTTTCCCAACGCATGCCATGCTACTCATTGGAGGTCCCATTGGACACAAATGCTTGAAACTGGTCCACCTTAATAAGCTGTGTGCGCAGAAACTCAAGCTTCAAAAGGCAGGCATGGAACTCCAAATAGATTGAGCTAGAGTGGAGGGAGGTAAAAAAAAAAATAGAGGAAGATTCCTAAATCAGATGAATACATGTGATCAAATAATCCTAGTGTACAAGTCATTTTCAGCTGAGTATAATAAGATTTATTGTCATCTTTGGCACACCCACCCAAATTTTTTTTTTTGCATTTAGGTTTTTGAGTGTGGACTGCTCAATGGATAAGAAGAACCTCATGGTAATGGCAATGGTAAACATTGTACAAGTGACTCCATTCCTATCATGTCAATCAATCATAAGGGTAGTATTATCTCCTTTCTTTTGATCTCTTGATCCTCTCAAAGCAAAGCTAAACTACACATCCCTAGGTTGACCATTGGTAGTTTATATCACACATGCACAGGGCAAAGATTCGATCGTTTGAGCCTTTTGAGATATGCACAGAGTAATTTCCGGAAGGCATAACA
The DNA here is from genome assembly GCA_028538565.1 of Umbellularia californica. Lineage (NCBI taxonomy): Eukaryota > Viridiplantae > Streptophyta > Magnoliopsida > Laurales > Lauraceae > Umbellularia > Umbellularia californica. The sequence goes on along the minus strand of JAPQWN010000011.1, from coordinate 2,085,918 downwards.
TAACTACTGTCTTTTGCTATCTGCCTGTCCATTTGGGAGGGGTCCATGAAGTATTTCTTCAGATTCTCCTAATTTTTTACTCCATACTTGGTTAACCATATTCATGCTGACCCAAACCAGATTTTTCTTTTTCCACACCCCTGATCACTATTGAAAAGAAAAAAAAGTAGTGGTTGGTATTCATCGTTTTCTACATTGTTGGGCAATATAATTACATTTGATTGTTAGGTGGATTTTCTTTTATATATTTCTGTCTCGAGCAACCAATATACACCTAATAAGAAATCTATACTTTGCATGAGTCTGCAGTTCCTTTGACATTTGTTGCAGAGGAGCTGAGGGCTCAAGGACTTCACTATACAATCCTAGCTTTTAATGATTCTGAGACATCAAAACCCAGGCTAACATATGAGCCTAGACCAAGAATATGTAAAAGTTTGTACTGGTGTTGGCATCCACAACCATTTATCTATCAAAAAATTGAAATGCTATAAAAATATTAGAAGAGATGTTAGAAGAGGGATGTTATAGAAAGTTCAAAGTTCCGAACATTTGAAGTTTCTCCATCTATTCTTTACAGTGAACTTTACCCAATTCCACAAATTTTTTAAAAACCCCATCATGGATTTTGAAAAATAGAAAAAAAAAAAAAAAAAAAAAAACCATATTGGAAGATGGTTGTCCCTCCATTAATTTTTGTAAGATCAACGGTCTAGATCACCTGGCTCGGGGGGAAAAGTGTAGAGAGTCTGTGTCCATTGTTGGAGTTAGAAATGGCTCTATTGTGTGGATTTGAAAATTGAAATGAAAAGACAAAAAATTGGAACATAGTGGAGACAAAGAACAGCCGCTACAATGAGTGGGGGACTGTTTTTTAATATATTCTCATGCTTTTGGTGGGACTTTTCATGCAAACAAGAAGGCTAGTCCAGGAGGCACATCAGACATCCATCCCTGATCCTTGGCACGCCAGATGGCCCACCATATCAACACTACCCACTCAAGGATCTTTTTCTTCTTTCGCATCCAATGATTATATATGTCTTTCTCCCTTTCCTTTTATTTTTTCCCAGTCATATTTCACATGTGAGATATTCTTATACACAATAGGATCCTTAAATACCGCTGGTTGGTTGTTGATTCATTCAAAACTTTCAAGTTTCAAACCCACCAGTGACCAGCCCAGTACACATATGTGGGGTCTTTTTTTTGATGATCCAGATCACTAATCTGATACCCTACAGTCTACACATCAAACACTATCCAGATTCTTGGATTCTGGAATCCCATCAACAAGACTTTTTTGGCATGGTCTGTTCACAGTAATGCTATCATACCAGCTGTTTAGGGTTTGGATCACTGAATCATGGGGCCCATTTGTGTTGAGGATCGTATAAATCTAGTCAGGCAAACGCAGTGACTTTACATCTTCTTTACTTGGTGTGAGGCTCTGATTTTTGCCCGATTGATTGATGGAGTCTAGTCTGGGATGGAGTCTAGTCTGGGTCAACACGGCTCCATACTCGGTTGCCAAATCATGCAATGATTTTAGACCAAATTCGGACCTATTCATCCAATTATCAGGTGGACCCAACAACTAAGAAATGGGATACGGGCTCTATTTTGGGGCGGATTGACAGTTGGTTCATTGTTCTGGTCTGCAACTGTGAGAACCATCAGGTAACAGGTCTGGATTCCAATCTGTCATGGACACAAACCAAATTCAACAGTGTAAATGGGCCTTTTGGGCCCTTCGAGATGAGTCCATTCAGGCAAGTATGGGTGAGTTAATTTGAGTTTTCAAACTAATGATGCACACAATGCTTAAAACCATGATAATTAGGGGATAAACCATGATTAGTAGGGAATTAGAGAGAGATCTCTTTGCCTTTGTATTATCCATGGGAATTTTGGATTCTTTTGAGTTGACAAACGGATCTCTTCTTTCTACCTTGTAAAAGGAATTCTTGTGTCATATATAGTACAAGGTCAGTCATGACTCATGAAGATAGGGTTGAGCCGTCCAAATCAAAAGGCATTTTACAGGGTTTGAATTGAAGTGAGGGACATGGGATGATGAGACTCAATCATGATACCTGGACACGCATTCTCTTACATCAAACCTATGATTCTTCTTCTTTATCCTTTTTTTTCTCTTTCCTCATTTCATGGTCTAGTGACAAGCCTTCCAACATACTATGGTAAGATGAGGCCTTTAGCCCTTTGATCCAAGAACCAGCAATGGATATTAAGAAGACAGTCTCTATCAACAAGACCCAATCATCCCATCAAGACCCTATGCTGACAGCTATGGGGCCTAGAGCATCAAAGATCCTTCTTTAGAGGGAGGCCCTACAATCCAATGTGAATGTGAACCTGGGTCTGCGTCTAAGGATTGGGACCTAGACATTGGAACAATACAATACAATTGGGTCTACATCTCAGACGGTCCTGATCAAATCTGACCCATTTAAACTAGCCTTGCCCGTCCCGTTTGGGCACCAGTTAAAACTCAACCTGGAATTGGTCTGGACGTAGGCCATAATCATGTCATGACCCTCTGATGGGCCCGGCAATGAACTTTTGGGATGATGATTAAGCTGGCCAGGCTTAAGCATTTATAATCACAAAAGACCCCATCCACCTGACATATTTAGCACAAGTGGGGCATAAACAGATACATGTTGCAAATGAACTGGGCCCATATCAAACTTTATTGCCCATGAGCTATATTGTTCGGAATCACTAGGGCTATGATGACCATCCAATTATCAAATAACCTCGTAAACGGTGGAAATTGAATTAAGGAAAGATGGAAAAATCAAAGGTGAATACCCCTTCTACAACTGTACCTTATAACCTTCATCTCTTTAATAATCCTTTGTGCAGCTCATTTGACCATGAATTCATAAGCATTCTATTCATGTGTATTCTACGCAAACAGACAGGGTACAAGGGCCCATTTCTAGCATGAAATTGAATTCGATGATGCTCTAGAAAACTATTGCTAAAAGTGGCTAAAATTTAATAAATAAAGATTAATATTCTTTTTTTTAAAATAAGAAGGTTAATATTCCATTAAAGGGGAGATTATTTCGTAGCTATTTATGGATATTCACCATTATTTCTTAAATTTTAGCCTTTTTTAAAATAATGTTTTCCTGGGACTTCAATTCCATGCAAAAATAGGTTCATGCCCAGCCATTTAGGTCTGGTCCTTCAGGTAACCAGGTAATTGAAGGTCCATTGACATCCCTACTCTTGTCCCAAACTCAAAATCCAAAGCCATAAGTCCCTTGAGTGTGGCACTGAAATGGGAAAATCAAAATCCCATGCCCCATCTTTCAGCCTAAATAAAGAGAAGGGACTCCCTGTTAATTCCACAACAGGTTACAAAACTCTCTCATTTTGTGCAATGGCAGCTCCTCAAAACCATGCAAGTGCTAAAGAGGCTTTTCCATGAGCAACAACATTATTTCTTTCCAGTCTAAGGAATTTTTCAGATGAGAGAAGAAAGGTAGAGAAAAGTCAGTTTTTTTTTTTTCTCATTTTTTCCGTGCTAGTCTAAATTATTACTGGAAAGTTTTCTGAGCCTTTTCTCATCCAAATGCCCGCTTGGCATTCGACACTAATTGGATATACTGAATGTGAGACAACTGAAAATTCTCCTGGACCTAAAGTCTGAAGCCCCTTCACAAATAGGTGAGATAGAAAATCTCAGCACAACCATGGTAAAAGAATCTTCTCCCAAGATGTAACTGTCACGGAATTCAGTGAGAAATAATACTTTTCATCCCAATACCCACTGTTGGATTGAATTTTTTATGTAACTCTTAACAGACCATCATTAATATTTTATGTTCTCAAATCAAGAGTTAGAATGATTTAACCTTCCCCCTCCAACAACTAATCCACAATGAGGTCTTTCCATTATCCTATTCCCTCATGATTGGCATACATCCTAGTAGGCGACACAAGGGGTTCAAATAGTTACCTAACTACGAGAAGCACCTCTTTAAACAGCAGCAAGCCAAATTTGTCTCTCGTCCAAGCTAGATAGGCCCTATAATTGATCATCCAACCCACTTTATTCAACCGCTTAGGATCAGACAACTTTGAGGCCTACAAAGAATCATCTCCCGCCATCAGATGACTCCCATTTTTGCACACCAAATAGGTCCATAGGGAGAACCTTTCAAACTTATGGGACCCACTGATTTGCATATTCCTGCAGACCAGCCATTCCAGGCTTATGGAAGGTCAGTCATTCCCAAGAATGACCATGTGTGTGTGTATACTACCATGGAACTTTCACCCGACAGGTACCTTTCACAGCTCCTATGAAAGAAAAATGAATTGAAACCCCTTGTATGACACTTGAATGCATGCCAGTCATGTGGGAAAATGTAAGAAAGGTCCCGTCATAGATTAAGAGTTTAGGGGGAAAAATATACCTAATGAAATCACAATGATTAGTTTAAACTTTAAAGGCTTCAAAGCTTTAAGGGTTTCTTAAATTGCTTTGTTTATGAAGTCCTACAATGAGTAAAAGTTAGATTAGTGTTAAATTGCGGCAAGAGCCAATTCAAGGGGAGGCAGTATTGTAAGGAGTTGTATTAGTGATAGGTGGGTCCCATGAGGGGCAGAAATTGCTACCGCTCATATGAAAAAAAAATCTTTCATTATTCTTTTTTTTCTTTGTGTGTGTATCCACACTTGGAAAGTATCTTCCACTTGAGGATAACCCATCATTTTAAGCTTTAGATCACGGGAACATGAGCCCAAAATCCATGGAGTTGATGGCATAGGGCACAGGAGTGCCTTCCACTGGAGCCTGAGTGCCAAACTAAACTATGAAGTAATATAGTTCATCATATTTACTATATAAGCCAATACATGAGGGTAAGTAAACTATTTCTAAAGAGTGGTGCAAGTACATAATTGATTATCAAGCTGAAGTCAGGGCTAACGGCATTATCAGGTGCAAAGCCCCACCCCTACCACAAAAGAACAAACCTGACATCTTCCAATTTACAAAGGAAAAAAAAAAGTCTGGAAAACATGGCCTTATCTCAAATCAGATGCTTCAGACCTCTTAGGTATTTTCTCAGATTACCTATAAGAAATCACTGTGCTATTTCGCCATATCAAAGGTTAGAAACAAAGATGACTAAACATACCTGAATTAAAGCAGATCGAGATGTCAGTTACTCACACTTGATAGACTTGTATATGTGACGGACAAACAGTAAAGAGGCATGGAAGCCCACAGTTCCAAGCATGAGGAAGAAGCCATAGCAGATGCAAGCCATGTATCCAAAGAAGAATGCTGTCTGCATAAAACCTGACATATCTGACCGGGCATAGTAGTAGTAAAAGCAGTACCCATAGACAAATAGCCCAGTTGATCCTCCACAAAGAAAAGACCTGCATCAGATACTCTAGTGTAATCAGGTAATGGGAGCAATGGAACAAAAGAATGCTAAAAGGTCCACGGAAAATCATCCAGTGAGAAGCAGAATTAAGTTACAAATAAAATACTGTGACCACCCAAGTGTTGCTAAATTTCAAGGAAAGGAAAAAAATATATCATTTGGTAATACCATTGAAGAAGCATACAACTTCAACAATGTCTTGCTCAACCGCAGAATATCTTTCGGTGAATCCAAACAGCTGCACCCCCAATATGGATAGGATGTCAATCCCAATCCCCCCAACCCTACACACACACACACACAAAAAAAACACACACACACACACAAACACACAATCCAAACAGCTGCACCCCCTATATGGATAGGATATCAATCCCAATCATCCCCCCCAACAACACCCAACACACACACAAAAACACACAATCCAAACAGCTGCACCCCCTATATGGATAGGATATCAAACCATCCCCCCCAAAACCAACCAACACACACCTGCACCCCCATAAAAAAGTGTCCATTTAGGGCTATGTATTAAATGGACTTGAAGTAGTAAATTTAAATAGATATCCATATTGTATTTCTCTAGTTGCACAACAGAATTTCAAAAGATGGAAACGAATAGAATACATCAAACAACCTTTAAACAAGAGGAATTGATGTGACAAACAGCTCCCAAGAAAAAAATTGTGATTGTCAATTTCAATGATTTTTCATGTTCTTCTGAGTAACTCCTGCTGACCAAATATCTTATCACTAAACCTAATTACTAGTTCTTCGAGGCTCACAAATTAGGCATCCTTGTTATTGTATGTTATACTATTGTATAGTCAATCTATTTTTTGACTGTTCCATTTGCTACACCTTTTAAAATTAAAGCCATTAAAAATTTTATCATGTTGAACAAAAGACCCTGTGAATTGGAGTCAAATTTTAAGGTTTATAAACCCCACACGCAGATATAACAAAAGAGGGGCATGAGTAAAGGTATGCAACAGAAACTGATAGTGGTACAGGGGTCCAATTGACACACTTACGAGTTATGGATGATGCATCCCAAAATGCTTTGGTGCCACTTCAAAACAAGTGGAATTCCAAACAGTAGATAGATTGAAGTTTAGTGTTCCAAAATTCTTTGTAGCATAACGCCGGTGGTAGGGAAAATTCAGTTAGCAGGAAAGGAGCATAAAACCCAAGAAATTCACACCAATAGGTATGCACATTCAATGACTCTACTCTCTAGTATCGTTTCTTTTTTCTAATATAATGAATGAATGATGTCTCTATTCCCACACAATTAATTGGAAATGGAGACCCATCTTATGTCTTCCCTAAAACAAACCTAAACCAACCATCTAAAATATCCTAGCATGAGAAGTTTAGATCTAGATTCTAGACCATTATATCTAAGCAGTAACAGTAGAAATACCCAGAAATTTAAACTTTAGCTTGCCGAATAGGAAATAGTCCATATTTTTCAATTTCAAAAATAAATAAATAGAATAATAGATAAACAAATATCAGTTCATATTTTGCTTAATTATTGTCATAATTGCACAAACTATAGCTCATTGAAGTTCATCAGAGCACTTAATTTATAATCAATCATTCATCATTTATCACATAAAATATGGCCTCTATTAAAGAAATGAAAAAACTACTCCAGTGTTGCTTCTGTGCAAAACTCACATGGACCATGTACTTGGCATCAGGCAAGCTCTGTGCTTGCATCATGCAACCTATGTAAAAGGTTTCTTTGATTCAACAAAGATTTAATTAAGAAAAGTAAATATTTGTAACGAAAAAATAAAATATGAAAACAGCACTTGATTAGAAAGTGCTTCCTGAGATCCAAAGTCTATTCCCTATAATCCCGCATCATCAACTTATATGTTCGTTAAGGTTAAGACAGCAGCTTGGTAGCCATCTAGGTTATGCAAATTGAGTATTATTACATTATAGAGTTTATCAGTTAGAAGAGGGGTTGCACACTAAGCTCAAAGATGGATTGCATGCTAAGCAGAAGGAACAATTCCAATTTTTACTAAAAGACAAAAAAGAATTGATCCATGTCGTGAAGAACCCAGCATCAGAATCCCTTTGGTGAGACAATAAATGCTAATCAAGAGTCACAGAATTTTAAATTTAAATTTTAGAACTACCAAGTTTTTCTACTATTGACCTCATCCAATAAACAGCAAGAGGGAAAGAGACTATGAGTTTGATCCTATCAACAAAGTTTCCATTGCCTAAAAAGAAATAATTTCATAAGAACTAAATTGCGAAAGGGGGAAAAACGGCAATAATAGTGAATGGGAAGGTAACAAGATAGGAAATAAGAATGCACAAGAGGCACTTTCTAAATCCCTTCTATATCTTAATGATATCTACATTATATCTTAATCACAGCTCACCTCCACCACCATTCATGATCCTCAGCAGCAAGTTGAAAGTAGGTCAATGCCACAGTAATGAAAGCAGTGACAATGAGGAGAATGATGAAGACTATGAAGAGAATACTGTATATAGTGTAAATTCTGTGGCCCCAGACACTTGCAAAAATGTAGTAAAGTTCAATGTAGATGGCACTGAAAGGTAAAAAACCAGCCATTGCCATTTGAGGAATAGTCTCCCGGTACCATGGCAATGGAGGAATCTCTCTAGGAAACTTAGTGGTGCGACAAGGAGCTTGGAACTCAGCATTGCTGTTCTTCCCAGCAATGCCACCCAAAACAAGGAGAGGAGATGTTACTAGTGTCCAAATGAGAACAATGACTACAATTGTGCCAAATGGCAATGCTGCTGTGGCACTATATGCAATCGCAACTGTGTTGAGAAAGCAGAAGGTCAAGAACAAAGGCCCGCAGAAAAGGCATCCAGTCAACAAAAGATTCCGTACCTGTCAAAGCAGAAGAAAATCGTTAGTTCACTGATTAACTATATGAGTGAACTTCAATCATCTAGGCCATTAGTCCTCTAATTGACCCCACTATAAATAAACTAAATTAACCCATATTAGAAGCTCCAATCCACTTTTGCAGTTTTTATGGAAAATGAAGATTGTTGTTGTGTTTATTTCTCAACTATCCATTTGCAAGCCATTGATTTAAGGTTAAGCTCAACCCATCATAAGATTTTTTGGAGATAGCATATAAACGGTGGGGCAATAAGGTCAACAGTTGTGCACAACTATAGTCCCCACTTACTCATATAAAACCAAAGATACCATGTCCAGTCTCGGGTTAAGGATCTAACACTTCCTCTTAGTTCACCAGACTAATTTACAGAAGGAAAAAAAAAAAAAAAAAAAAAACACCTAAATCAACATGTAATCCTCAAATGAGAAAAGTTAAGCACGTATACCCAGTTTGTTCCTTCAAGTTTACAATAGAAAGAGGTAGCTGTATAGCCTGCTATGCCGGATGTAAGAGCATATATAACAACCAGGGCAGTGAATAGAGCTCCTCGGTTGTATGGATAGAATACCCCAACTAGCGCAAGAACAAAAATGAAAATTGTACTGCACAAAATTGCACAGTAACAAGCTATTAGATGAAGCTGCAAAAGGCTATGAAACTTACAGACGTTTGTCAGTGGCTGCACACACCAAGATGGCATGCATGAAACATCTAAGTCCAACAGAATACAAAACAAATGAACAGTCAAAAGCACATGCATATGGTGCCACATCCAAACGAGAGGCAGAAAGAAGCTTGTGAGGAAATGCTGAAACATGGTCGCAAACCAAACAACTTAAATAAGAGATACATTACTGATGACAATTAAATAACAATAGAAGATAAAATCGCTCCTTTAGACTTCCAAGTGAATCAACTAGTAGCTATGAGTATGGAGTATGGACACATATGTTGTATTAAATGCTTTCAGTTTGATGAAAAAAAAAAAAAGGCCTAACAAGGGATACTTACAGAATGAACAGTTGCGTTCCAGAACCAAGGGCAGCAGCAAACAGAGAATTGTGCTTAGGGTACCTGAAGACATCACCATGAAGATATTTCCATCCAGTCTCTTCTTGGTCATCAGCTGACTCCTCATCATGAGCATACCTTATAAACATTAAAAAGAAGAAGAAGAAGAAACCAAAGATCAGTTCAGTATTTAGCAGTGTTTGAAATTTGGATGTTCTAGTAGCACTAGTAGTTAATTATCACAAAAATAAAAATCAGTAATCAAGTATCAGGAAGGATGGTTATTGTTCCACTAGGCATTTGAGAAAACGCAAAAGGTAGAAACTATAGCGTCTGAATACTGTTTTTCTCACAATTCTTGCCAGAAACACCATCAGGAGATGTTCTATAACTGCTTTAATGCGTTAAACAGAGTTGTGAAATCAATATCCCTGCATTATATCTGATTTCCACCCTGCTCCAAACATGCAATGAGTGGAGAACCCTCCATTTTGCCAAATTTTCTAACTGTTTTGATTGGGATACATCCAAATGCATCCTTAGAGCTTGAAAATTGATACAGGGAAATACAATTATGGATTGAAGACGCATGCACTTACTTAATGAAATCATTTTTAAGCACCCGCATGAGAATGGTGGCAAGAAATCCAGTTAAGAGGAGAACTGTAACACATGAGTTAATTATTGAGAACCAATGTATCTCCAAGTGATGGGGCGACGAAGAAGATTTTGAGTATTTCTCCATCCTTCTCTCAAAAGGAATGTTAGTTTCTTTCCATTTCACTGAGTACATGAACTCCACGACCATTTCCTTGTCCACAGTAACATCCACCAAGGCATTTGAATCAGTTCCAACACTAATCTCAATAACACGGTCATTGTTGTAAAGAACATCGAAGTGGATATGATTAAAAAGATAGTACTTGTACTCGCTGGGATTGGCTTTTTCTTGCTTATCAACCTTCCCAATATATCCCCAAACTGGCAAATCATCATAATACATCTGGAAGTAGTAGTTCTTGGCAACTGCATTCCGGAACTGGGCAACGTTTTCTTTTGACAGCTTCTTGCTACAAATATCTTCAGACTCTCTATCGGTGAGAAAGTTGAGTTTGTAAAGAGCATCAACCAAACGATCACCATTCAAGACTTCACCTAGAGCTTCTCTTTTATCAGTCACAAGAGCTGCAATTTAATGCCAACCAAAGAATAGAAGCCCATGAATAAAATAAGACTACAACATGGCTTTAGGATGAATGCTGCAAGATTTCCACCTTAAACTGAACACTGCAGTATTCTGTGCTGATCAGCCGCAGATATGAAAACTACAGCAGTTTGAAAAAGTGAAATCTTGCAAAATACTTCAATTAGGATATCCAAATGAACTATAAATGAATGAACCAGAAATGGCAAGTGTGAATTGCAAACCTGGTGAACAGAAAGGGAGATCAAAGTATCGATATGTCTCACTGAAAAAAAAAAAAAAAAAAAAAAAAAAAAAAAAAAAAAAACGCTAGTCAATATTTGACAACAAACTAAATGGCAGATTTAAATATGCAATTGTCCTGCAAAATAGACAATTAATGTAGGCCATAGGACATGCTCCAGATAATGAGCCACATCTAGCCCAAGACTCATGGGCCAGGCCCCGATCCATTGGGCGCTCGGGCATAACAAGTCAAATTCAGTCGCGAGCAAGTCAACCAAACCAATATAACAATAAATCAATGTTCCATGAATATCTATTAAGTATCTTCTTCTACTTAATTTCGTTAGAGTCTAAGTTCAATGATTCTTTCATTTTAACGAAATAAAATCCGGGTGTATAAACTAAAATCATCACTTTGGATTTCAAGGAAAGCCTACTTAGGTACCGCGGTATGTATTCTAAAAATCATTTCTTCAATCAAATCCAGACATTCTCTTCTCTTTTGGTAGAACTCTAGAATTACTTATGTGTGCTTGAAAACAAATCCTTCCAACAAACCCACTGCGTCAACAATCAACAATTCTTTAACCTTTCAAAACCTGATCCGCATTCTCAATATCACAAACTAACAAAATAATAATAATAATAATAATAATAATAATAATAATAATAACAACAGCAACAATAAATCTAGATATCATGTGTATGTAGCACGCACATACAAAAGTCCCCTCAGTTGGGCATATTGAATCAGCCATACATATGCAGAATCAGACAATCCAGACCGTCCATCTCATCAATCAATGTAACACATCTACAATTCCCATCTCTTGACCTTCTATTTATAGTCTGTTAGCATGAATCGGGTTATTGTGCCCCAGAGGGTCAGAATCAGAATCAGAATCGTCTGTGTCCAATTCACAGGACCAAAATAAACAAACAATCACATAGATTTCACTTGCAATCTCTGAATTCAGAAAACAAAAACCCACCAAATCCAGAAACAGAAACATACAAATCCTACATACTTTCTATGTGATATGATGCCAAACAATCAAAAGCAGATTCTATCTAGAGAGAGAAAGAGAAAGATATATGACCTAGGATTGTGAAAGGGGCCGACTTTATTAGCGTAGAGAGGGACCGGATCTCCGGGTTTGTACTTGTGATCAGAGCCGTCCGATTTCACGGCAATTCCCCAGCATGAGAGCAGAATCAAGATGCCAACCAATCCCATATCTCTCTCTCTCTCTCTCTCTCTCTGTAATGAGAGTCTTGGGTGGTCTGCGATGGGAGAAACAACAAGCAACTATGTCTTTTTTTTTCATGACCCTATGAAACCCTTTGACTTTTAAACTGCTACTGTTGGGATAGGGCTTTTAGATTTTTCATGGAAGTGGGCCTCACTCAGGAGGATTCATAATGTCAATGCCCATTACTTGGAAGTTTGTGTAGAGTCTTGATCAATCTAAACATATGGTTTATGATCACATCGGTGGCATAAGTGGTGACTTTAAGAAGTGCAATCTATACAATGATTTGAATCTGAATAAAATTAGAATGGAGATAATATGAATTCATGTAGCCCATTCCAACATAATTGGGACGAAAGGCTTTATTAAGAATGGTGAAGAATTTGAATTAACTAAATTGGTATATGCTGGGTTAGCCAGATACCAGGTTTTAGATTAAAGGCAATTTGGTATTTGATAATTGTACAGAGCTTTCTAATTTTTTTTTTTTTTAAAGCGGACCGAGCTTTCTTAGTGCTTAAAAAAGAGAAATTTGTAATTAGTAAACCCATAATGAAATTCAAGATCCACTAGTTGGATTAAGCTAATTATATTAATGACAACCATTTTTTTTTTTTTTTTGCTAACGGAGGGTTCCCAACCCTATGGGCTGGAATATTCCCTCCGGGCCCAGAGAGAAGTCAGGTAAAACCCCTGTGGCCCCTAAATGGTAGCGCAAGTGGACTCAACCTTCAGTTCCTGAAAATGGGAAACTGGGGGTAGATACCAAGACCTCTAGCTCCAGAAGAGGAAAGAACCGTGGTCCTGACCACTTAGCCAACCCCTTGGGGTTGTTAACCAATTAAGTGAGTGTTGTTCCATCAGAATTGGAATGAAACTTGAAAATTTTTCTCCTGCGCATGTGCTCCCATGCATGGGATGCCTGCGCACAATAAAATCGTACCCAGAACTGAGTACAAGCTACAAAGATCCTGAGATTGGCTTCTCTCTGCTGATGATCTTAAATATTGATATTGCATATTGTATTTGGGCCGCTGAGAACTCACTATTCCAATGGCCAAGATTGCGTGCATCAAGCTATTTAATGGTTGGATAGAGCAGGTTCAATCTGAGCAATCTAAAAAACTTCACTCATTACAACATTATCTCCTTCCACACACATTTCTCCAATCCCATATAATTCAATGCCAGCCCAAACTTTGACACTCCAGTTGATGCAAATTTTGGAAATCCCACTTATCTAGTTGCCATACTTTGCAAACAGGACATGGAGAGAACTCATAAACCTCCTAAGATTGTTATCTTACAGGTGGGCCTCGCAGGCTGAGCTATTCCATAGGAACGTTCTGGCCATTCCTGAAAATGACTCAGACATGGTATAATAAAAACATATAGCTTCGCTGGTTAGGGATGCAGGTGTGAGTGCATGAGTTCAAGTCCTCCATGTAACAAAAAATGAAAAAAAAAAAAAAGAAAAAAAAAAAGAGTTTCAAAAGAAAGAAAAGCCTAAAGGTTGGTAAGAACAGGAAAGATGAAAAAAAATAGACATTAGACAAGATTCAGCTCATCTTTCTCTAAGAAAACTGGTCAAAACTCGAAACGACCTGCCATGCCGTCCTCAATCATACCTTCAGCAAACAGGCCTTTGCAGTTTCTACTTCAACATCAGTTTCACAGTCTAGAAATATTAGCCTAATCACAAAATTTCTCGTTTTATAAGCAAACAGAATAATATGTAAGCAGCAGTTAAATTGATGGCTCCTCGAGACTGAATAAATTTAACCCCCTTGTGATATTCTACTTACTATAAAATTCAGATTTCAGCAGAAAGTGCACCGTTACAAGTATTGATAATACACTAGATGCATCAGCATTTCGTAGTACAAATCCCAGAGGACATGTTACAGGTGTACCTCAGATTTTCCTTTTGAAGCTGAGTACTTGAACCCATACTGAAGTTCAAGTGCAGTATATAATAGCTTATGCTTCATAGAGCATCCCGACCTCCATACACTGCGCAAGGGGTATCCCCAATGCAGGCAACGCTGATCTACAGTTCTTGTGCAGAACTTCGTAGAACATGAGCATGATCTTGGCAAACCAGCCAGAACTTTTATTTATATGGAACCTTGTCTTTCCCCGAACATGAACCACACCAGCTCGTTTAGCCTTCTCCAACTCCAACAGTTCTTGTTCAATCGACACCGGAAGGGAGGATACACCATCTGAGCTATTACAAATATGTTCTTGCAAGCTATAGGTAACTTGGCTCACAAAGTCATTTCCTTCCAGATTGAAGGAATCTGCATATCCATACTGAATCAGACACCCATATACCCCTCTAAGACCCAATCTCTTGACCACGATTCTCTCATTTGGTGGAACTTTGGGGACCAACAGGTATCTTAAAGTCGTAAAAACTGTGACTTCATGCAAGGAACGCATGTTCTTGATGTAATGACCCAGGACCGGGGTTAGACCATCCAGTATATTGCTGTAGAAGAAGCATAATCCAGAAACTCTTTGGATTTCAGGATTCACCAGAAGCTCACTGAGTCTATCTAAAGTTATTCTGTGGCTCATTTCATAATCTAGCTTTCTCTGCCTTCCATAGTACCACCCAAACATTACAAATGCAAGTATGATAGAAATGGCGAAAGGGAACCATCCACCTTCTGGAATTTTGGTGAAGACTGCACTGACGTAGACACCTTCTACTATGAAAAACACAGTGAAATAAAGCCCGACAAGTAACAGTGGGGTTCTCCATATGATAACCATAACAAGTGTCAGCAAAATGGTGGTGATGAGCATGACCATGATAACCACAACACCTGATATGACAAGAGATGAAGTAAATTCAACAGAATTCAGGATTTCTTGGAAAATTTAGAGTGCATTTGGATGTGCCCCACATCACAAGCTGTTACAACATTCTCTATTGTGTACTAAAGATGGTGCCGAAAAATGGGGATCATAATCAGCTGTTCAACAGTTGAGCCAAATCAGCAAATTGTTTGAATACTTTGGAGAGTGGATGGTTATCCCTTCTATTATGGTTGGTGTGGAAATCAGAAATTCATAGAGGCCAGAAACTGATTTCCCAAAGTGCACACCACAACCCCATCAGTGCTTAAGCAGGTAACTGATTTTGATTTGGAGAGGAGTTCGAATAAGTAACACCGAAACAAATACCAGTTCCAATATCTGCACTGCCCAACAGCATAGCTGGTGTAATAAAATCATATCTAATGAAACAGTCAAACTATTAAAGATTCATGGTACATTTTTCTTGGTGGTAACAAACAAGGCTTGAACCAACAACCTCAAAGTTTCAATAATGAGCACATTCCGCTGTGACACAGGTCTTGAGATTTGTGGTACATCCAAAAGGACACATTTACTAAACAAGATATAGAAAAAGGTTAAAGGATAGAGGGTTAGTCATACCAAAAGCATTCCCAATATCTTTTCCATCTCCAAAACCAAGCACAGCAGCAACACATAAAACCATGAGAATGTAGTTAATATCAGGAGAGTAGACCTCGCCTTCCTTGTATGGAGATGTGTGCACCACCTTAACACGAGGGAAATAATCCAGGACCACTGATTGCTTGATTACGGAAAAGGTGGCAGATATTAATGACTGGCTTGCCACAATTGCTGCTAGTGTTGCAATGATGAACATGGGCCAGTAGACACTAGATGGTACAAATTTGTAGAACCCATCGTCGTGATCATTGAGATTCCTGATCAAATATGCTGTTTGCCCAGCATATGTGAGGACCAAAGAAGGATAAATGGTGAACATGAAGGCTATCTGTGAGAATGACATTAGAGAATCCATCTTTATGTTAAGCTTCACCAAGAGAATGTTTAGATGTACAGCAGAAAGCAAACAGGACAATCTGTGCATTTGTGAATCCAGATTTTGGAGAAGTGAAACCATTTGTATGATACCACGAAAATGAAACCTGTGGAATGAGCTAAATGCTCCCAGCCACAATGAACCATAGAAGGCGATGAAAGCGGAACATCTAAACTGGTCCCAAACATTGTGCTAAGTAAATACCTGAATTGACCTCTTGTTGAAATGGCCAAGATCTGCAAACATTGCTTCAGCACCTGACATAAGAGATGGAAAGGGAAACATTGCTTCAGAACCCACACAACAGTTGGCTTTTATATTTTGGCATGAAAGAGGATAGCACTCTTGCAGCTGGGAAAAGGAAGCAAATTAGGTAGGATATTATTATTCTTCCTTTTACTTCCAATATTTATTGGTGGCACTTCCAGACTCAAACCCCATGAAACCGACTTGAACCCAAATAGTAAACAAGTTAGGTTTGGTTTGGGTCCATAACCATTACCATCAGATTATCAGAATCAACCTAACTCGCTGCCACCCATAATGCATGGATATAGCCAAAGTATCAGTATCTCAAGCATGATACTTCACTTTTTTAAGCAAAGCCTTGCACCTACCACATCCAAGAGGGAATCAAAGTCGTATCCACGAAGCATGTAGGCATCATAGCAGTGTTCAGAAATTCGTTTCAGGCATCATAGCCCCGAACATCAATATTAAGTTGGAGTGGGAAAAAAAAAACAAGCGAAAAAGAAACAGCAACATCCAACTACAGTAGCTTTCAAGATCTGCATTGCCAAAAATTCTCTATCGATTTACTCAAACTAAATGTGGTGTGTGCGGTTGCATCCAAAGTCCAAACACACATTTATGTACTATTTAGAGCATCATATTTGAAATAAAACATACCTGTTATACATAATACAGTGCCACCAAGCAATAACCATCCTTCCTTTCCATTTCTTTGAAAGAAAAGGTATATGTAATGTGGTGATAGAGCCTTGAATATGCTCGGGTAGTGACTTGCAATGCTATAAATACCAATCATTGGAGTAGTGAAAGTCCAGGCAGCCATGATAGGAGAGAAAAGGAAACTAACTCGTGAAGTACCAAACCTTTGCAAGAGGAATAAAACAACCAGAACTACAGCAGATAAACCTTCTATGGTAACTGCAAATTTAGAAACATGCTATCATAAGATCCCGACGAATTGATATTCATATGAATGATAGAATATCTGCACCAATACTTACATTTACTGACTGCATGAAATGGTCCTTTTAATCCATCCATAGCTGATAACACTGCATAATAAATAAATAATAAAATGTTTCAAACCTTACGTAAAAGGTATTTACTTAAGGATTTATATGATCATTAACCCGAGGATATGCATAGTATCCACAGGCCTTGTGTTTGATTGACCAGGTGAGGCCCAGGGTTTAGGGATCTAAGAGTTAACCTGATGAGTTCCAACATCACTAGACATGTCTCAAATCCCAAAAGTAATTTAGATTGGACAGTCAAAGCCATTCAATAATTGACCTTTTCTTTATCCTTGTTGTATTTCTTTAGTAATCACCTATTTGAACTCAGTGAAGAGATAAGGTGTCCCATTATGGAATGGGGATGGTTCGCTCAAAAGTTTAGAACAATAAACAATGGTCAAGTTCCAATGTTCTTAACCTTCAGCAGGGATTTTGTCTCAATGTCTGATGCAGGACTGGCCCTCAGGCTTCTGCATAAGATACTAGAAATCCATGCCTGGGGGTGGTCTGCAGGCATCATTATAAGGAAACCTACATGGAATCATCACCATAGAAAAGGAAAAGAAAGAGCTCTTATGAAGATTCACATCTGAATATTATCATTAAATATAATTGATGTGAACATATAATGCTCTTGGATCTGCTGCAAAACACTAGGATTAGAAGTCCTATGGCATGCAATATGCTTCCACTTATTTCTTTTTCCTAGTGTATGTTATTTGAAGCATGTGGATGGTGAGGTCTATTGCATCATACATGGGCCTCAGCTTGATCCTACAAACATACAAAACTGCATCAATGTCTATCCATAGTGGGGCCCATCAGATCAAAATAAAGATGTCAAAAATGAAATGGCGGCAATGCAAACTCCAGGCCAATAGATGCTATGCATACCTTCTATCTTAGATCTTCTTACTGAACTAGAAAAGTACAAGATATTCGTTCACAAACCTGAAATGGCAGGAGTAAGGATGCCATCACCAATCAGCATGCATGTACCTAGCATTGCAATGAAAAGTAGCACCCGCCTTGCAATCATGCTTTGTTCAAAGAAGTTCCTCAGCCTATTGTGCTTGTCCATGCCCGCATACTGGGTAGCATGTTCAAGGCCCAAGTTTGATTCTACACGTCTGGATGGAAGAATCCCAACTTTTGAATGCTTACAAAGTAACGAATATAAAGCGAAAGTACCCCCTGCAATTTCCCATTTCAAGCCACACATCAACAACCAAGTGAGGAAACTATAGTGAGAAAGTTTCATACATTTACAGACATTACAAATATACTCAATCAGATTATTACAAAAAAAAATTGCCATATCCGCATTATTAAGGCTACAAACTACAAAGTAGTAATCACAACAGAAACGCATCAGTGTGGACCAACATCTAATTCCATAACAATGACAAAGATATAGTATTCATGACAGATGCATTGCACCATAGGTGTAATACCTTTTTCCTTTTGGGGTAGAAAAAGATGCAGGCATATTATTGATATAAAAGAGATTAATAAGTGTACATGTTTATAGCCAATCTGAGCACAAGTTGACGGCTGAACAAAATTAGTTCCACCTCCATCGAGTCATCACAATGCCATAAACTGAAAGCTGAGAAATGCTTCCAACCCCTCCCAAGCCAATGCATTGGCACTCATATTGGCTTCTCTTAGGATGTGGGCAAAAATCACTCATTTTTCTAACACCATTTCCCGGTTCTTTAGAAAGATAAAGGACATTAGACAAATTATAAAGGACATTAGACAAATTATATTTTCTTTCTGATATTCTGGAGACTTGAGACCCTCAAGAAGGTGAGTAGTGGATTACAGCAAAGCCAATATACCTTTAAACTAGCATGTAGATATTATTTATGTTGTATGAATTGAAGGTCTTCTAGATCATCCCAACAAACCCACAGTATTCAGATCCAAGTCGGGTATGGTAAAGCTTTCCAACTTTCACTCTCAGCCAAGGATTGAAACAGGTTGGCTTTGGTACAGTGCAAGGTAAATTCCAATCTTTCACCAACTGAGTGGAGCTCAAGTCATGAGACAATAGGCTATGGGTGCATACAAATTCTGGTGGCCCTCAGATATGAATATGAAAACTTGCTGGGCTTCTGTATTGGGATTCCTGGCATTGCAGTGAATACTATAATGCCTGGGCAACAAATATAAGAAAGGTTTAAGATTTCTTCCAAGTTCTTCTGTGTGAGGCCTTTCAGTATAGGTGGTGGTCCAGATAAAGCAATAGAAAAGAATAATTTGATTTTGAGGTGGCAAGTTAAATTTTTCTAATGTTTTAGGAGTAAAGGACAGATCACGAACTCTCTAGTAGAATATCCAAGGAGCCATCTTTGTAGTATAAGCAGAGACATCTCTTGTAGATCTTTCTTAATTTTGTATTCATGTCTCTTCCTTTCATATATAATTTGTCTTGGTCACCATTACACACGCCCCAGGAAATCTGAATAAATCCAATCCATTAGGGAACTTTGTGGCTAGAGCTCATCAAAGGTGAATAAGTCTGTCTATGCATATCCTTTCAGTTTGAGTTAGTTGTCTGAACGATAATCCTGAATCAGAAGTCTAACATTTGTGAGATCTTAAAGCATGGAAAATTAATCAACATGCTTCTAGTGGAGTTAAACCAAATGATATAGCCAAGTCGATCAAACCAATTAATTGATCTAGATCAAGTTTTCAACAGTAGGAGAATTCCCACCAATCTAGTAGTATCCTTGAGCCTTTTGTATTTTACATATGATGCCTACAGTTTGATGATCAAGACCATGGCCCAATGGGATCCACCAAGGATTAATCAAATGACTTGTACCTCAAAAATATCAGCTATCTGAAAATTTTAAACCTTAGGGCTTTTATCAGCAACCTCCAACATGATGGTCAAGAGGGAACCACTGCAAGGTCTCACTTTCAAAGCAAAAGTTTGACCACTAACTAGAATCTGCAAAATAGGGGCGGAGAAGCAGCAGGGTCTATGGTCTGAATCACCAATCCATTGGAGTTGGGGTCCACATGTTCAAGCTCATGGCTCAAATATATTGTGCAAAATTTGATGTGACAGGCTTAAAATCTCTCAGAACTTGGATCACAAAGTTACTCTTTAAGTGCTAAAAGCACAATCAGGTATCAAGAGCCAGTCGCCCAGTCCCGAGATTATACTTTGGCTCCAGATCTTGTCAATATCTGGAATTTCTTTAATTATACATGCATGGCAGCCTAGAGTGACACACATTTAAGAACTAGTAGTTGAATGTAAAAGGACGAAAATATGCTTCACAAGGAATTACAGGGAGTTCTATTTGAAAAAAAAAAAAAAAAGGTTAAGTAAAACTAAAGAGAGAATCAGCAACTAATATCACTGGGTAACCCAACCAAGCAACCCAGATAAACTTACCTCAACAACAAAACAAACAATCTGGTCTGAATCAACCCAAGACAAGCTGGTACAAGGGATAGCTATATACATCCTGATAAATTTATTCAAGAATAATAATAATAATAATAATAATACAAAGAAGAATATTCTTACCAGCATATACCTTTAGAATTTTCATTACAGCACAAACAGAGAAAGTTCTCGATCAACCCAAGTCAGGATATCATAAGAAATTACATAAGCAAGCATCCAGACGGCCCTGTTTCAACTCGAAAAGAAAACTTGTTTTATTGTTTTGAAACCAGTTTCAGAGTGCGACACTCAAGGAACCAAAACCAACACAGTTTCCAGCTAGGCCCACCTTGTAGATTCCCGAGTACAACTCAGTTGGGTGATTTGTTTCATTCTCTAACAAAAAAACAAGTTAATTCAGCTTTAGATAAGTTTTGATACCATGATCCTGTAATATACAGTCAAGCGAATCAGAAAATCTGGAACTTAAATTACAGAACAGATGGGGAATTTCACATCAATCCCAGTAAAAACTCACAATACCACAAGAAACCATGCAAACAAGCCTCTTATGAGCTCCATCTTGGAAACACGATATCCCACACAAGATCAGGTAATCTATTGAAAGAAATTGTGGGTTCAACTCAGAAACTCAAAACCTGAGGCCATCCCCCACCTCCAAGTGATCCGGATGGTTCATATGTGGAACCACCCGCGAGAACAATCTAAACTGTCCAATAGGAGGCTTGACTTGAGATTGAATAATTGAGGTGCTGGTCGAATATATATCCCATAAGCATGAAGATTCATAGAATTTGAAGGACATAATTTTTTTATTTATTTTTCTTTTCCATTTTCTTTTGCGCTCTGTCGCTCAGTTCATCATAGTGCTCTTATACTAGGCCTCATGTATTCCCATTTTCTTTGTTTTAGTGAAGTTTTTTCTATTAACTGTTTCCTCTGTTTCAATGAAATTTCTCACTGTTACAGATCAAAAAGAAAATCACACAGGCAGAGAAACACATCACCCAGAAGTTAGGATCATTATGCATTACTTCCAGACAAACCTAGAAATCTGCTATCGACCACTGCAAACTGTATTCTCTCTTCATACTAGAACACTCTCCAGTAACATATACCTTCACAGCTGAAAACCCAGTGAGTTTAAGCCCTAATTACAAGCAGACATTCCGAATCAACCAAGTCAGAACAACTCAAGAAGGCATTATCCAACTAAACACCTTCAAACCAAGATCCTCTCTGTATCTTATACATTTCTAAGTCGATCCACTCCAGGACAAATAGTAAAGAAAAAACCCAAAGAAAAATGCATAGTTTTAATAGGAAAAAACCAACAAAATGCCTCCTTTACAGAAACCAGAATCAGAATACCTTCGCCTTGATCGTCAGCATTGACTGCAATTCCAACATATTTCACCACCCCAATAAGAGAGAGAGTCCAGAAGATGATGCTGTAAATACTCAAGTAATCTTCCTCTGTAGGCGATTTCAACTTCATAGAAGGATACACATAGAGAGGCGACGTAACCAAACCGCCAAAAACCACACCAAGAGTCCTATATGCAAGAAACAGAGTCCTCCACCTCTCCTTCCCCTGCCCAAAATCGAAATTTTCAAAACACCCAGATCAAAATCCGAAAAACCCATCTCAAATCCATCAAGAAAACAGCATAAAAAATCAAAAACAGAAATGAGTATGTTTGGTTTTTAGCTTTTTTTTTTTTTTGTTTTTCCTTCCTTTTCTGACCTTGGAAGAGGAGATTGAATAATGGAGACCGTGGGCTTGAGATGAGTCGACGATGATATGGGTGGATGGATTAGACGGAGAGGGATTGAAATCCATGAACTTGGAGGGTTTTAGTTGTGTGTAAGATGCAGGGAGAAGAAGAAACGAAAGTAGAAAGAGCGAGGGAGGAGAAGGGAATACGAAGCTGGGGCTTACATGGTTTTGGATGCTTTTAAGCGCGAGGCCAATGAGAAGTGCGTGGGCCACTAGCGAGGCGATCTACTTTCATTTCTAGTGAGCTCCATCTCATGTTTTCTTGAGCTGAATTCGAATGCAACCCAAAAGTTTAATATCTCTATTTTAATTTTGAAGATGATGATTTAAGATGATTTACAATGGAGATAATTTTACAATTGATTTAGTGCAATTTCGAATCGACAACCTCCAAGTGAAAACCATAGTCCTATGCTCACCTTATTACGAGAAATAAGGTAGGGGCAGTCCTCACATCTATATCAAATACCAACAACTTAAATGTGAGGGCCCCAACTTAAATGTATGTGATAGGCCCTCACCTTATCTCTCATAGTAAGATAAGAGATGATCTCACATGAGCACCTCCCACATATATATATATATAATGCTTCTAATATAGCATCACCTGTCGTCTAAGTTGCAGACAAAAATATATATATATTCATCCTTTTTTTTTCCTTTTTTATTCTTCAGTTAAACGCGACAAAAAGAAGAGAAAATCAGGAGTTGCTCAGCACAAGGGCGAACGCATGTGTATTCACCTGGGTGCACCTGCACCCTGTAAAATTTGAAAATCCTATTAAATGGATATGGGTCATGCACCCTTGCCCCAGTTAAAAATGCATCTTGTACCCCATTTAAAAGCCCATAGTTAAAATGCACCCACCCACATAAAATCGAGAAATCCTCTCAGTTCCCCTAAATTGATTGAAAACCCTTGTATCTCTCCATTCTTCAAGACTCCAACCCTTCTCCCTCTCCACATCGCACCCAGCCACCTAGGTCCAGGTCTGTCCAGCAATGGGCCAATGGCGACGATGGCAATTGGCGACCGTCATGCAAAAAATCGAAGACATCGAAGATGAGCTGCAGAGGCATCCTTTCCTTTCCACTTATCCTCTTTTTATTATTCTTCTAAATCTAATTCAAATGATGTTCTTCTGATATTCCATCTTGATCTTGGTGTAAGCCTCTTAACAAGTTATAGGAAACAGTAAATGCAGTGAGATAGTGATCGGGGCAGATTCTGAAATAGTGACCGCGTTAGACACTTATTCTATTCCTTGGAAGTGGAAAGAACCATGGATTTCAACTTGGAAAGAACCATGTATTTGAACTTATACCAATATAAAGGGGAAATATGTTCTTCTTTATATTCCTATGAAGGGGTATACAAGGAAAGGTTTTGTTGTCAAATCCTAAAGTGATTCTAGATGAGCGGCATCATATATATTTTTAAAAAAAAAAAAAAAAAAAGAAGCATGTACATGAACAGATTTCCTGACAATTGAAAAACTAAGCAAAATGATTCAGTAGATTTTTCACAAAATTGTTTAGATGGGTTTATTTAACCCCTCTTAAGAAGGGGCCCATTTTAAAGAAATAAATAAGGGTATTTCCATGTTTATGAGAAAATACCTACCGGAATTTATTTAGACCTCATCAGAAAAAGTTAGGCTAGTGGTCAAGATGTTGAACATTACACAAATGGCAGGGTCTTTTACACACATCATTTTTTATGAGGTGGAGGGGAGAATGCACAGGGTTATGCAAAAGAGCCCCATAATTTCTGGCAGTGATTAAACTCATCTGCTCTTGGATTTTGGGTTTACACACATTTAATTCAGTGAGCCACTGAGCCATGAGGCATGCTGGTATGGTTAAGGGTTTTGGCAAAGTTGGGGATTTTGGATATGCATGTTCTTGCTTCCTTTAATCAACACGTGTTTTTTTTTAGGGTTTCAAGTTTTGTAGTTACATGTTCATGTACCTACTTACAGCAAGCTCTTTGGAATTTTGAGCCATGTTTTTCTTAGCTGGATCAAATTCGATGCTATCCTCCTCAAATAATAACACTTTTTTTTACAAATCTTCATAGAAATTTATTTATTATTGTAGCATTTTGTTAATATATATTTACAATTCAGCAGAAAGAAAAAACTAGATGAATTTGACCTCGTATTTTACCGGGATAGCTTTTGAATCCAAAGTCCAAACTTCTTAAATCTTGAAGGCAATATCTAATTTTATTGCAATAGACTCTAATAAAAAAATGTTATTAGAAATCAATAAACTTTTTGCTAGTGTGATTGAGTGCTTTTTGCTAGTAGAACATGTTATAAACACTACTGCCCAATCACTTAAAGCGAATTAGCAAAAAAAAAAAAAAAAAAAATCACTTAAAGCGGCAATCGATGCGATATTTTTCAAACATGGATTGAGCATAACAAGTTTGCACGGGCAAGGTTATGATAGAGCTAATAATATGCGGGGTCATCTTAATGGTCTCAAAACACTCATTCAAAATGAGAATCCTATTGCATTTTACGTTCATTGTTTTGCACATCAGCTTCAATTGGTACTCATTGTTGTTGCAAAAAAACACGTACCAATTGCCATGTTCTTCGAATCGGTCTGCTATACGTTGAATGTCATTGGAGGCTCTTGCGAATGCCATGACATGCTCCAAAATATACAAGCTGCTAAAGTTGTTGATGCACTCAATACTGATGAACTTGAAAGTGGACAAGGTTTGAATCAAAGGACTAGTCTCAAACGGTCGGGAGATACACGATGGGGCTCACATTATGGTACATTGATTAACTTGATCCACATGTTCTCTTCTGTGATTGATGTGCTTCAGATTATTGTAAAAAGATGATACAAATGAAAATATGGGTAATACGGCTTACTCATTGCTTCAATTGGAATCTTTTGATTTCGCATTTAAAATGCATTTGATGACAAATATTTTGGGGATCACGAATGTCTTATCAAAGACATTGCAGCGAAAAGATCAAACTATTGTCAATGCCATGGAAATGGTAAGAATATCAAAACAAAAATTACAAATGATGAGAGACAATGGGTGGGATTCTCTCCTCTTTGAAGTTCATTTATTTTGTGATAAATATGAAATCCCCATTCCGAATATGGATGATTTGCTTGTTGATCGAAAGCGATCACGACGCAAAGCTGAAGTGACAAATCTATATTTTTACTGCGTTGAAATATTCTATACCACTATTGACACGCAACTTAAAGAGCTCAACGATCGCTTCAATGAGGTGACCACCGAGTTGCTTTTTTGTGTGGCATGCTTCAATCCAAGTGATTCATTCTCTGCCCTTCAACAAGGAAAAATTGATCCGCCTTTCTCAATTCTATCCAGATGATTTTTCAGACTCAAATTGATTGATACTTGATAATGAACTGGAGATTTACATTATTGACATGCGGACCAATAGCAAGTTCTTAGAAGTGAAACGAATTAGTGGCCTTGCTCGGAAGATGGTTAAAATAAAAAAGGACATCCTATATCCTTCGGTTTTCTTGCTTTTGAGATTGGCGCTAACTCTACTAATTGCTACTGCTACTGTTGAGAGGGTGTTTTCCGCTTTGAAAATTGTGAAGAGTCGAATACGCAATCGAATGGCAGATGAGTTGATGAATGATTGTTTACTTTTATATATCGAAAGGGACATTTTTAATAGCATCAACGATGAGACAATCATGCAACGCTTTCAAAACATGAAGAACCGTCGAGGGCAATTGTAAAAGCTTTGTTGTATAGTTGATATATCACTTTTGATGAGAAAATGTAGTTGATACACTTGAATATTTTGTAATCATTTAAATGGAATACATTTTCTCTTTTGTCATTATTAATGTGAAGAAAGTATCACAAAATAAAATTTTTGGACTTTTTCAATTGCCATCGTTTCGCACCCTTCAAACGAAAATCCTGGGTCCGCCACTGGCTCAGCAAGTCACAATTTGTATTTCATCCACTGTGCATGCTCTCTTCCAACTTGTGTAGGCTTAGTTTGGGCTTGTATAGGTTTTCCTCCCACTTGTGTGTGCATATATAGTGGTGGATCCAAGAAATTTTTTCACAACCAGGTCAACATATAAAGAACCAAAATAAAACAGACCAGCAAAAATAAAAGAGGAAATGTAGCTCAAAACATCGAAAACAATAAAAGTGAGCAGATAATGAGTAGAGCAGATAAAAACACCCATGTATTGTTACGAGGAAGACGGCCATGCTTGGAAGTCAGAGAAAGAGAGGTGGAATCCAGATCCATCAGGCTTTAACCCATGAAAAGCTGAAGTCAGGGACTAGGGCTGTTTGAACTTTGAATCCACTGTAGATGCGTCCGGATACTCTCCTACCAACTTTATCTTTGAATGATCATGGGTATAAACATCAAAATGTAGGCCATTTTTCCTTTAGATTGGAATTAGTCAGTCCTAAGTAGGGTCAATGGCTTTATACAATGAGTCCCATTTTTTTTGGTTAGAACCAAACATATGTCAGTTATGTTAGTTTCTTTAAGTTGAGATTTCCATGATGGTTAGAAATCCATAGGTATTTTACAAGACAGTCTTCATCCCATCTTGTCTATTCTCACGGCGACAGGCATGCCTTAAGTTATTGTCAATTATATGTTTAAATCCTGACTATTGATTGATGCAATTCTAGATAGATTCGTAGTCATACTCATTTTCTAACCTTTTGTATCAAAGCATTTGGGGATGTAGAATTGCTGAATCATGGTAAGGTCAATAAGATAAGTCATTTTTCTCCAGATCCAAACCCAATAATTTTAGAGACTTAGGACCATGAGTAGATCGGCATGCCCTGCCACTAAATGATCTGTCAGTCAATAATGTTTGGAGGGCTTGACGTGTTGTTATTTACAGTCAAGAAAGATGTACAAACTACCTTCCACTAGCATGTTAAACACGTCGAAGACTCAATATTAAACGTAGTTCTGAAAGGAATGTTAAACATGTTATAGTATTATATGTAGTTTCTTTATAAACTATAGTTTCTCCCTTTCCTTACCTAATGGGAGGGAATATTCTAATGGGAGGCATGAAAATAAAGCTAAATTTCAAAGAAAAGAATTAAAAAAAGAAAAGAGAGAGAGAGAGAGTCAAGTCGAAACTTTAAAAAAAGATGTACAAATCTATAATTAGTAATACAAGGAAAAGAGAAAATCTCGGACGTGCTTGAATGGATCATGAATTGAATTCAGGTGAGGTAAGCCTCTATTATCCACACAAGAAAAGACCGAGAGTCATATCAAAAGCATACATATTTAAAAGTCCCTCATTCTTTAAAAAAAAGTAAAAAAACAACATCTTTTCTCCACTAAATGAAAAAACAAATCCTCTTTTTACATAAAAAGTAAATTAAAAAAGATTTTCTATTAAACCACCAAAAATAAAACACCATCATAACCCCCTTATATTTTATTCTATCTTCATTTGTTGCTTTACCTCACTTTACTTCATTTCACTATCCATCCAAACATGACCGGAAAAGAAGTTACAAGACTTATAATTGCACAAGTCACGATACGAGAAGTTACAAACTCACAATTGCATGAGTTATACACGAGTCTATAACTTCTCCGAACTTGTTTTAAACGCTCAGGTTAGCCTAAAAAAAAACTAGAATGAAAATTTGAAAATTCGAAATGCTAAAAGTGACTGCACTCATAGGTAGTTTTTAAAATTCCATCAATTAAGTACAGTATTTGGAATGCTTAGAAGAGATGATTTAACACCGGCTGTCAGAAATCTCTGACACCCACAATTTTTGTGGGTAATACTTCCAAATACATAGGTCCTGAAATGCTTACATGGAAATGAGTTTTAATTCTTTTTTTAAGCCCCTACTTTCTTACCGACCCTAGAGAAATTCTCTCGAGCACTCACCCTGTGCTGTTCATAGACAATGTGGTTTAACTTTGTTAAT
Source organism: Umbellularia californica (assembly GCA_028538565.1). Lineage (NCBI taxonomy): Eukaryota > Viridiplantae > Streptophyta > Magnoliopsida > Laurales > Lauraceae > Umbellularia > Umbellularia californica. The sequence goes on along the minus strand of JAPQWN010000011.1, from coordinate 2,057,555 downwards.
TTCGAAGCATATGGCGTGAGCACGTATAGATTTCAAATGAAAGAGAAGGGCCCATCATGTCCTTGAATTGGTTACAAATGAAAATGCTTGTTGCTGTTTCTTCGGTTGAAAGCAAAGACTAAACTGAGGTGATTGGTTCCTAGGACTAGTGTAGATTCATAAAGATGCACATTGAATTAAACTCAGAAAACGACATGCCCATAGAAATTTCCAACAATTGCTCTTCTTCTTTGGTGGGCACTCAAAGAGCTCATTACCCACCGTCCAAGATAAACAGGTCCTCCAAACTCCAAAGTCCAAACTATGAATCTTTGGCTTTTTTGGGGGAGTTTGGATACTTCAGATTGATGGTGAAATGTGAACACCAAGTATAACATTGCGTTGACGATGATTCCATTTCGTCTGGTATTTCTACTTTTCCTCCACCTACTCAATGCGGGAGACGACCCACAAAGCAAGTGATGTGGCTTGGTTTCTCTTGCGTGACAAACTTCTTCAGCTGCCTTTTTTGGAATAATTGTATTTGATGATGCACAAAAATGGATTTGCACACCACCTGTCAGATATGAGTAATAAATGCAGTAATTAAGAGGAGAGAGATTATAGTGGTTCGGTCAGTGTGACCTACGTCCACTTCAGAAAAGCAAAGGTCATCGGGTATATTATTTCTCAAGCGTCCAGAGATTACAAACTTAGGAGAAGAGAGATGAAGTGTGTAGAAGGAAGGAGAATATTGCTTGTGTTTTCTCATGCCCCCCAAGTGTTGGTGGGGCTTACAATTTATAGTCGCTCCCTAACAGATTGTGACGACTTATTAGTAAGTTGTTGGCTAGTCTGTTGTATCTGGCGAGCTCTTCTCAATGTGCCAGGCAGCTACGTGCTCTCCATGAGATTCGGTCAAAGGATGAGGTGGGGTGTTGACCAATTCCAAAGCGGTGAGGGTGAGGCTCCCGGTTGCTCTCTTGATGACGTGGCCAGGCCTACAGACTTCTTTGGGCGTGGACCTTATTGGGCTAACCGGATCTTGTAACATGAGTTGGGCCCTTAGGCTTGGCCCATCAATATTCAACTACCAGATATCTGGGGAATGCCAATCAGCCAATGGGTTGAACTAGTTTCTTCATAAATTTATTTTGAGAGGGTCACATTGGGTTAGAAAAGGACTATGTTGATTTAAAGTATGTTTGCCCGAGAGAAAGTGAGGATTACTGAAATATTTTTCCGCACTGCAGTAAAATTTATGCCTGGTGTGCTAGAAAAAAAAAAAACGAAACTTCTAAGACGGACTGCAGAAAAGAAGAATGCCTTAAGGTACTAATTTTCCTCGAATCCTGCACGAGCGTGCTCTAGAAACCTTGGGTGAGTTTTGACACAGTAAAAAAGACACTTGTCTTGAATGTAGATATATAATAAATATAGGAATGAATTTAAGATTTCTTTTCTTCAATTTGAATGAAGTTTTGGTCTCCATGGATTGAGGTTTAATTTGGCCCCACTAAGTTTTTATTGTTATTTTTCTACCACAAATGTATAGAAATGGATTTATTATCTTTGGAGTTTTGGACTTTGTTTAGCAATAATGTCATTTTTTTTAACCACCAAGGCATAGGTGGTGCCCACTTTGGGAATAAAAAATAAACACTCACGACTGACTTCATGACAGTTGAAAAGGATTTCCGTTTGTTTTTTCTACTCATGATGAGTGTAATAATTTAACTTATCTCCATGGACTTACTGTACGGGTCAAAGTTGAGTACTTTTATTTTATTTTATTTTTTTTAAATAGAAGTGCTGTTATTAATGAAAGTGGATTACAAGTTACAACGGCAATAGTAAAAGATAGTGACATGTTTCTAAACATGTCTTGGTAGGATAACAAAAGCAGAACCACCTGTCTAACAAGCAAGAAAAAGTAGAATACCAAAGTTGCCCAAGAAAAAAAAAGAAAAACTACGCCTAACTGCATAACCGTGTGTTCCATTCTTTGACTAGAAAGAGACCAAAGCAGCAGCAGCTATCATGGTACTTGTCAATGGGGGCGGGTATGGGGCATGACAATATTATGATTTATTAAATCAAAATTCCATTGTTCCCACTTTCTTAGAAGGTTATAATAATTACTATATGTTTATATATATATATATATATATATATATATATAATATACATAAATTTATATATAGAGGCCAGCTCTCATAAGCTGCAGGTTAGCTTATCTTAAGCTGAAATATCGCTGGTCCTACAAAATCAAAGTTAATTATGCTATTTTTTGGATGATGATCATCTCCAAAATCAAAATAAATCCAATCAAAATTGGATTTTTCAGTTCCATTATGCAAAAAACAGATATAATCAAGTTTAATTTGTGAGACCAGCTATATTCCAGCTTAGGATAAGCTAAACTACAGCTTAGGAGAGTCATGCTCTTATATATAATATTATATATATATTCGGAGCGGGTATGGGGAGCTCTTTGACCGAGTCCGAGTCAACCCGCCCCGTTGACCTGAACGGAGCGGGTAATTTATGACCCGACCGGGTCGGGTCAACCGGGTCGGCGGGTTTTCCCCACCCGGTTGACATGCCTTAGTAGGTTGTCGGTCCTCAGTGGACTACTATGTGTTGGCCGCCCCTGGTGCGGTGGACCCCCTTGTAGCGTGAATCCATGAATCCAGTGCCCTCCGAGTCAAAGTAGAGTATTACTTAACCACTCAGCAGCAAGCATCTGTTCAACTTGACTATCATTTCTACCCAAAAACAAATAAAACTTGACTATCATTATTTTTTCCGGTTTAGGGATATGAAGCCCCAGAGTGATAATTTTTCTCATATGCAATGTACCTTAGGACTTTATCATAAATATGTTGGTCCATGATCCATTGCTTCTAGCCTTCTCATCTAAGATGATGCCTTCTTCCTTGTCAAGGAGGGGAAATTCTATACACACCCCTTATTTTACTGAGCATACCAACCTTTAAAAAATAATTCACTGTTCATAAAGGAATGTGGGTATGCTCAGCAAAATGGATTGTTGCATATAGAATTTCCCTTCAAGGAGAGATAATGCAGAGGAGGAGATCAAGCCAACATCATGAAAATCCGATCCACTCAAAGTTCAAGCACAACTATGGTTATGCATAAAATCTTCTCAAGTTTGATTTTCTGTGATTATTCATTCCAAGATCTTCCCCTTACAACTTTAATTTCAAACAATATGTTATATATATACAATCTGAAGTTATATTATGAGGAATTTACCGCATAGAACCCTGTAGGATCTCATACCACTCTTGAGGTCCTAAAAACACAGTATATATGGATAAGGTCCTGAAGGTACGTTTTTGTATTTTTTTTTTTTTTTTTGTCGTTTAGCGATTGGTAGATATCGACTATTCTACCGTGGGTGCTCTCGATTTGTAAAATCTAAATGGTCGATATCGACCATTATACGGTGGTTGCTCTCGATTTACAGAACCCAAATAGAAATTAGGTTTTTCAGGAGGGGAGGGGAGGGGAGGGGAGGGATAAAACTAAAGGCGGCGATAAGGCTTGTTGTGGCCTCATCTCGTCCTTTGATTTTCCATCGGCCAATGTCTCCCGTAGGAGCCACCACTATTGTTAGTACTCATCCTCTTCTTCTTTCTTCCATTGCACAACTTCCTTTCGATTTCTCTGCCACTCGCGACTATGCTCGTAGGCGCAGCAAACCCATCAGCAGCGAGGAGGAGGATGAGGACCTCGTCGACGACGATGATGATGAAGATGATGACGATGAGGAGGAGCTCGAAGGTGACGAACATTTCAACGATGCTGAGGATTTCTACGATGAAGATGATTTCGATGATGGTGAATAGGGGTGAAAGTGGGCCGGGCCATCCACGGGCCGCCCGCGGACGGCCCGTTATAGGCTCGGCCCGAGCTTGGCTCAAAAGACAAAAGAGCCAAGCTAGGGCCTAATATATAGGAGGCCCGTTTGCTTAAAAGGGCCGAGCTCGGGCTTGATGAAGCCCGGCTCGTAAGCCCTAGGGCCTACATATATTATAAATATATGTACACTATACATTATATAATACATATATAATATAACATAATCCATAAAATACTAAACCTTAGTTTTAATCCAATATAAATAATCCTTAAACCCTAAACACTAAACCCTAAGCACTAAATAATCCATAAACCCTAAATTTAAGCACTAAACCTTAAACCCTAATTTTAATCCAATATAAATAATCCCTAAACCCTAAGCACTAAATAATCCATGAATCCTAAACCCTAAATTTAAACACTAAATAATCCATAAACCCTAAACCCTAAACATGCATTTTATGATGCTAGCCGAATACTTTATTTTATTCTATGATGCTATTGGAGTTTAATTTGATTTGTATTATTGTTGGAGTTTGATAATGCTCATCTACATTAACATTGAACTATTATGGAGTGTTGGAATTTGGCTCTCTTTGCTTTTATGGAGTCTTTCTTATTTTAGTTAATTTTATTACTGCAATCCAAATTATGGGAATAAGAATATAGGATGAACGCATGCATTTGACTATTTTTTGTTCTGGTTTGCATATGCAGATTTCTTTAAATTCTGACAGGATTTTTTTTTCTTGAAAATATTTTCTTTTAGCTAGTGTTATATCATTATAAAACGGGCTGGGCTCACGAGCTGAGTCTAGGGCCTCAATCGAGCCGGGCTCAAAGGGCCTGCCCTAGGGCCTCATAACTTAATAAGAGCCGAGCCCGAGCCAGGGTTTTTGAGGCCCTCTCGAGCTCGGGCCAAGCTAGAGCCTACTAAAAAATGCTAGGGCCGAGCCTAGGGCCTTTCAAAGCCCGGCTTGGCCCGGCCCACTCTCATCCCTAAATTGGTGAATATGGAAGATTGGACCGCAATTGATCCAAGCCTCTTTTCTTAGTTTGCCCTTGTTAGATTAAACTGGGAAAGGTTTTGTGCTTTTGATCTCATCTATATCTTTTATTATCTCTCTTTCTTTTCAGTTATCTGTTCTTCAATTCTCCAGATGAAATAATGCATTAAATGATGATGGTAATCTTCTTGTTATGTTGAAATTGAAATGACTCAAAGTTAAATCTATATGTCTGTTTGGGTAGGCGCAAGATCTATTTTAATGGGGCAAGGAATTGAGAAAATCATGATATAACTAGTATCAAAATGATTATCTTCAACAAGTTAAATGGGTTTTGACATGTTAGTCCGCCTTGGAATTTAATCCACTTTTCCTAATTTCTTCTTACAATTACCCCTATGCAACACCACCCCTCCCTTCTTCTCCCTCCTCCTCCCCTCCCCTCTTCTCCCTCCTGAAAAACCCAATTTTTATTTGGGTTATGCAAATCGAGAGCAACTACGGCATAATGGTCAATATCGACCATTTGGGTTCTGTAAATCGAGAGCAACCACCGCAGAATGGTCGATATCGACCAATTGCTATAAAAAAAAAAAAAAAAAGGCAAAAAAGGCACCTTGAGGACCTTATCCATATATATACGGTGTTTTTGGGATCTCAAGAGTAATATGGAGTCCTACGGGCTCCTATGCAGTAAATTCCTCTTATATTATTCTGAAGTTCACTTGCTATTAGTTTAAAAAGTGCAGGCTAGCATAGCCTCCAAGAACTCCCACCTATATAATCTAACCCAACCTTTTTAACATTGAATATTGCTGTTAATTACCAGCAAGAAATACTTAAAAAACTGCTGTTAATTACCAGCAAGAAATACTTAAAAAACTTAGGTTAGATAGGTACCTTGATAGAGACAGTATTATTAAAAAGAACCATGGTTTGTGACCGCTACTGATTTTTTTATGGATTCAGTTTGAAACTAGATTTATTGGATAATGTTGTGATGATGATGGACACCAAAAGGAAATCATTTATATTAAAAAAAAAAAAAGACAATGTTAAATGGCCAAAAGGCAAATAATAAAAACTAGAAAAAAAATATATTCATATTCCCCTCATGGTCAAGCCAAAATTTCCTTTGTAACATATATACCCTGCACCTTTGCAGCAGTTAATGTAAAGGAAGCACCATCTTTCCTTCTTTGATGTGTCCTATTAGGGTGAGTTTGGTAATGGTTTTTTCCTTTTTGGGATTCATGGATTTGTGGCAAAGTTCAGTTTTTGGCTGCCCCGACAATTCCGTCTCCATCTATGATGCGTATCTTAAGTTTTTATTTAATTTTTTTCTCCCTAGTTTTAGATCAATCCATTCTTGTCACAAGGTAGATTTGATATCACATATCAGAAATCTGTCACGGGTTAGGCATGGAGTGGGCGGTGGGCGGATTTTGGTTGGGTTGGGCTCAGGCATATGTCACTCCTATTAAACCCAACCCGTTAATAGATAGGACGTCGGTCCAGTATATCAGATTGGCGGGTCGGATTATATGCAGTGGCCCAGGGTTGGGCCATTTTAGTAAAGATGGCTAGACTTGAGTTGAGTTCGAGCTGGTCTCTTATTTTAAATGTGCACAAATGAAGGGCTTAATTCGATTGACTGTTATTAACTGATCTTTTACTCTAATTTGGGACTTAGATTCATTGCATTAACCTATATGAAATGCTTTAAAGAACGTCTTTACAGTGGTCAGCAGTACTGCCTTGATTGTTTTAACTCATTGGTTAAGAGTCCCTGAAAGGCCCAAAGGCCCAGAACTATATTTGAATTGGTCAAACCTAAGGGCCTATTTCTTTAGTGGAATTCCTGGAATTTCTACTTGGGGAATTCCTAAATTCCCAGACATAGTGGAATTCCTGAATTCCCTTTGGGCTTGAGCATCCATGAATTCCACAAAAATGCAAAGGGAGTGGAATTCTTGGATTCCCAAGGTCAAAAGAGAACTTTCAAGCGGCTACTGAAGAAACATGTGATTCAGAAATTCTAGGGGACAACATGTCACATCATGTCCAGGAATTCCTAGACATAGTGAATTCCTGGCAGAAATTCCAGGAAAGAAACAGGGCCTAAGAGTCCTCTTAAATTCCACGGGTTCATGTCAAGTTGTCAACTATCTACTCCGAGCAGTTCTTAGGGCCCGTCTGGCCTCCTTTTGAAAACGGACAAAGAGGTTTTACCTCTATTCCACAATGCCTCCACATCAGCGCCATTTCCTACCGACATATCAGTCCGAAGCGAAAAGATCCTAAGAGCATCTCCAACAGATGCTTTATTTTGCCATGTCAGCCTCCTTTTGATCTAATTGGCATATGAGAGAGACTCCAACGGACACTTTTTTTGCCTACATGGATTTGAAGTATGAGATGGTATGCAAAATTTGGCATACCATAAAGCATACTTCAAAAGTTTTTTTTTTGAATAAAATAATGGTGAGGGCCCACTTGCATTTGAGCTTTTGGGTGCAAATCTTTTTTTTTTTTTTTTTGCATAAAATAATGCTCATGGGCCTACTTGCATTTGCAATTGACATCTCTCTTGGAGTTGCCAATTTACATATGCCACATTAGCCTTCATTTTTTAAAAAGCATATCCAAATTTAAAGTATCTCTTGGAGATGATCTAAGGCTACATTGATTTTAACGGTACTTTTGAACTTATCGGTTTCTTCATTGTTTTCTAAATTTTAGGCATCATAATCACAATCCAAACCGTTATATAGCTTTACAATATTAAAGGCTGTTCCCAGGAAGTCTAGTGGTTGGGGTTTTTGGGATATAATGTAACATCATGTCTCCTTGCATTTTCAAATCCCCTGTTGCTTTAAAAAAATTTATGAATTAAGCACATGATAAGTTCCACTTGGCCATTAGGAATTTCTGGAATTCCACATTCTTTGCATTTTGGTAAAATTCCAAAATGCTGATGTCCGTACGATGATTTTGGAATTCCACTTTGTCTAGAAATTCAAGACTTTCCCAGACAAGAATTCCTAGAATTCTAGTAAGTGAACAGGCCCTAAACACTTTTATAAGACAAAGTTTCAGTCGTTGGATGATCACGGATCTTGAGATACTTGTAAAGAAACTTAGATTGTCTGATTTGGATTTTTGAACCTTGTGGGCCCCCACAATCAAGATTTGAACCATCCATCCTCTTTGAAAAGCTACAAATAGCCATGTGATCAAGTTTAAGGTGTTAACTCATTATAGATCTTGAGATATTTGTTAAAAAGCATGAACCATTAGATGTAAACAAGCTGTCTCTTTCATGTTACTTATTGTCAGTCCGGTTTTTATGAATTCTAAATTATTCTGGGCCACTAAATGATGATCCAAACTGTCCATAGTCATTATAATGTGGAACACGTGTCTGGGATAAAATTTCAACCATTGGATGATCACAGATCTTGAGATATTTACAAAATGCCTAGAACATTAGATCTATTTTTACATGTGTCTTACCAAACAATCTATTTTTAAAATATTTATGTCTTACCAAATAAACTATTTGTAAAACATCAATTTCAAAACGTTCCATTTGAAATAGATCTATATCATACAGATCTATTTCATAAAGATAAGATTTGCCAAACAAGCCCTTACTGAAATATGAAGAAGCCACCTTTTTGTTTGACCATCAACGCCTTGCTTGATGACAAATAAAATGTGCACATGTCCCAAGGGGTAGTTCAGTTGGCGTAGGACCACGGTTTGCACTCGGAGGTTATGGATTCAAAACTGCACTACCATACTAGGGTCACAGGGAAATTTTATCCGACTTTCTCTCCTGGGCCCGTAGAGATTATTCTAGCTCAAAGGGCTCGGAACCCTGCGTTGTCAAAAAATAATAAAATAATAAAATGTGCACCGCTCCACCACCCTAATTCGTGACTCCTCACACAATCTAAACCATTCTCATGTTGTCACCTCCTGCAACTCAAATTTGTGTGAGGGCCACCGCAGGATTGACCATATGATTAAAATTCTGAGTTTAATTACTAAGTCATCAAGCCCAAGAGGACACATTCAATCTAACAGTCAAACAATTGAGTTTGAAAGTCAGATGATTGAAGTATGAGATTTCACTGTTCCAGAGTCTTCTGACTGGAACAAGGCCAACCATTTTCCATCCCCATTCTAACTTGTTTCCACTAATATATCTCATATTTATCAAATGAAGGCTTAATAGAGATAACAACATCTTTGCATTCACATATCTATGCTTAATTGATTTGTTATCAACTCATCTTTCTATCTCATTTGAGACTTACATGAATGGAATTGACAATATGAAATACTTTTGGGAACATCTTTTCTGAAATTCTAAAGTGAAGCACTTTCAGATGTGAAATGGATATTCAGATTCTATTCATTTCTTTCTTTTAACAAGTCATTTCACTATGATTGAGTTTGGTTAAATCCTTGGTACTTGCATTTACCATTGAACTGCAGATGGGCCCCTACATTGGAATGTAAAAAGCCAGCTTTTTTACAACATTTACCAAACCACTCAAAAGTCCCCAACATTCGAATGCTTGCCATTTTCCATAAGCAAAGAATTCCCAAAAGAACTAACATACTATATCCGAATAAAAAAAAAAAGACCCAAATGATCTTGCTCCTCCAGTCCTCCTCCTTTCTTTATTACAAGCCTCAATCACTCGATTAGAGAGACGATAAAAAGAAGATTTAGTAGAAGAAAATGATACTGATATAATGTTAGTATTACAACAGCTAAATCTCATGGCGTCCCGTTTAAAAAAGAAAGAGGAAATGAATCAAAACGCTTTAACTAAAGAAAAATGAGTAAAACATAATTACCTTTTTCCCAAAAAATAATGAACTTTAGTTGTGCAGCTTATCTTCAAAGCAACTCAATAAAAATATAATTGGATTTTAAAATAGAAACATTTAAATGAATGATATTGTTTCCATTCATCAAATATGAAGCTGAAATTAGCAAAATAGCTTATGAATATACATACAACACACGTATTAAAATAGATGCTAATAACAAAAGATGTACAGTAAATCATTTTTTAATAGGAAACAAACGTCGCCATGCGATTACAACATATTAACAACACTAAGCAATTATTTTAATGGAATTATAATTATATTGAATATCTATAAATTCAAAAGAGATCGTAGTGTAATATACAACATATCAATATTAATAATTTGCAACTCAGTTAATAATTTGTTGAACTTTTGAAGATGAATTTTATGATCTTCTTAGATGCATAGAAACTTTAATGCGGAAAAAGAAAAGTACACATTAGGATTGAATTTATTGAGTTTTTGTATTCAAGTTTCCAAAAGTTTTATAGGAGTGGACAACTTTTCCTCCCTTTTGAAAGAAGGAAAACCTACAAAATATACCAATTACCAAAGATGTATATGGGGGTAGGCCTTTAGATGACAACTTAGGAAACCTGCAAAATAAGCTATACAACCGATGTACATGGTGGTAAGCCTACCAGAAGACTACTTCTATATTTCATGGGAACCAATTATATTTGATGGCCATAATGTAAATCAGAATAAAAACAGGCACTAAATAATACTTAATGGCCCATCTATTAAATTGTAGATAATTAATAGATCATACTTCTCCTTTTTATTTTGTGGGCCTATTTCCAAACATAATAACCATGAAATAATTATAATTGATTTAGTTAATATATTCGTAACTCTGCCGGATTTTTTTACTGCTGGTCCCAAGCACGGTTAACGGAGGGGGGATGCGTTAGGTAGGCTGATGGCCATGGTAAAATCTTGTCGCAACGCGCCAAACATGATGATGACTTCTCCTTTTCTTATTTTGTGGACCTATTTCCAAGAATAATAACCAATAAGCTATTATAATTTTGTTGCTAGGAAAAAATTGGCCCAGTCCTTTGAACCAAATACAAGTACCATCTACGAATATTATGACCCATCTAATCAATTTCAATATTTCTTGGTATGGGCAATCATTATTTCTCCTTTTCAACCACTTGTTGCATCTTACGGTGGGATCCACTCCTATTAAAGTGCAATCCTAGAATAATTAATTCATTTCAATATTTTACGGGGCTAAGCATTTTCAATCATGTATTTAGTCTTATAGCGGGACATACTCCTATTAAGGTGAATTGTATTTAGTTGTAACAATGCATTTTTTTAATTTAATATTAATGGCTTAAAAATCTTAGATCTATTGGATTCATAGGCATGCATATCTCGGATTGTACATTCAAAAATCAAGCCCAATGTGAACTAGGCTCTGGCCTGAAAGTCTTCCTGGCAAGGTTTGATCATAGGGATGCAAATAGGTCAGATCTAGGGAAAAACAATCTAGATCTATAAACCCAGACTTGTCTTCATAGATTCAATTTCTAGATTCGAAACCGGATCCGCTCCGAGTAGGGGTTCACATGGGTTGACTTGAGGCATATACACTCCAACTTGACTCTAAAAATAAAAAGCCCATAGCCTAACCAAGTTCAATTTTGGCCTGCCTTATATGTCAGATTAGATCGAGCTTTTCTAGTCATTTGTTAGGTAAATCGGTCACTAAACTACACGCATTACTATTACGGGTTGGGGCAAGTTTTGGGTTGGTAAATTAGTCATTAAGCTACATACAATACTTCCTTTCGGTGGGGCGAGCTTTGGGGTTCCTATCACTTAATCCATGCTTTGTCCATATACTACACATTCCAGAAAATCTGATCAATGCTTCTCCGAAGTTCCAAAACCCAAAATTAGAACCCATCCCAAAGTGGGCTAGGTCAGTAATTGGGCCCATGCCCTTGAGCACCCACAATTCCAAGACTTCAATACTCGAATATTCTGATACCCATTTGATTAAGACCCAACTTCTAGGCTCCATTTGCTTACATCCCTATCCAATGCTAAGTTACCCTAAAATGTGAGCGCACGAGTTAGCTTACAATCCCTCTACCCTCCCTATGGATGGAGGTGGGTCATAGTTTAGAAACACAATTTTGGAATTTCAATTCTGGCCCGGTCCCAACCCATTCCCAAAAGAAAGAAAGAAAGAAAAAAAAAAAAAAAATCAGTATACAAGGTTATGTCGTAAAGTTTAGCAGCAAAATTGAAAATAAAGGTTTCTCGCCGTTATAAACAGCTGGAATCCTGAAAATGCAGGTTTTCCGCCGCTGATACAAACCTCAAAATGCAGTTTCCCCATGTTTTCCGCCTAAATAAACTGTGGTAATCCTAAAAATCCAGGTTAACTACATGAGCTCGAAGTTATTTTGAATAAAAAGGCAATTGGAAGTAGGGGCGTTCATGACCAGGCTAAGGCAAATCTTGCCCAGCCCGGCCCGACTTTAGAAATAGTGGCCCAGGCCCGGCCCAAGCCCGAAACAGGCCATAAAAGTTAGATGTGAGCCCGCCCATTAAATCAATCAGGCCGGGCTGAACCGGGCTTTTCATCACTTTTGTGGTATTTAGAGGATTAATTAAATTAAATTACATGCATTTCTTACACAAGCCGGGCCATGCAAGGCTATGGGCTTTCTATCACTTAATCCAAGCCTGGCCCAATTATTAACCGGGCCCTTATTACATATCCAAGCCAAGCCTAAAGAAAGCTAGGCCCGGAATGGATTCGAGCGGGCCCAGCTCATGAGCACCCCTAGTTGGATGGGGCTTTCAAGCTATAAGTTTAAATTAGAGCTCTTGGTTCAGGCTTGGCAATATGGGTTTCATCTAGGCTCGAGCTCGGGCTCGGGCTCAGCAACCCAGCTTACCATATGCAATACAACTTTGTCTTGGGTGGGTAAATAGCTGGCCTGACCCTCATGAGTTTTAAACCCTTGTTGTGTCAGGTCCTTACAATAGTCAGCACTTGTTAAGAGCCATCTTTGAACCGGTCAAAAAAGCTTAGATTCCTCTTGCATTCAAAGAGTACAGGTGTGCTGTCTATACTCCAGGTGCCACACGGCTTTGAGAAGAAGCCTCCATTTTATTTGACCATTGACCCCTCCGCTTGATAAAATGTACACCACTCCACTTAATTTCCTGACTTCAAACACAATGTAAACTATTCTTATGTTGACACCTCCTGCAACTCAAATCAGTGTGAGGCCCACCCAAGATTGATCACATGAATAACTAAAAAACTAAGTCATCAAGAGCAAGAGGACATGATCACCAATCTAAAAGTGAACCCCACTGCAACTGAATTTTAAAGTTAATTCTAGTCCATATAAAATGTGGCCTTGAGAGTCTTGACCAGGTTAGAAGTTACCTTATCAAGGTGGGCCCCACTCAGTGCTACATGTTCTGCTCTGTTCTAATTGAATTCTGATATATTCTGTTTTAAGTACAAATTGATATTGAGATGGAATGCTGCTCAGCAAAATTTTAGTCAAAATCTGGCATTTTCCAGCTAATATTCTGACTGGACCAAGGCCTACCATTCTGCCCATTCTTTCTTGTTCCAGCTCATATTCACAAATTTATCAAATGAAGGGCCTAAAAGAGAAATGATAATATATTTACAAATATTTTTTAAGCAATCACATCTCTATGCTTAATTGACTGTTATTAACTGATCTTTTTATCTAATTTGTAACTTAGATTAATGGCATTAATGTATATCAAACGCTTTATAAAAAGTCTTTACAGTGGTCAGCAGTACTGCTTTGTTTTCGAAAACGCCCTTTTACCTTGGTGGTAAGAGGCACCACCTTCCCTCACGAAAGGGCTTTGCCACCTCACACGAGATTTACTCCCTTCAGCTTGGGCTCCACCACCTCACCCTTGGGGGTCCCAGCAGTCTATAGCTGGGTTACCCAAAAATAAAATAAAAATCATTGGTTTAGAGTCCCTAAAAGGCCCAAACGCCCAAAGGCCCAGAACCATCTTTGAACTGGTCAAGGCTTAGATGCCTCTTAAATTCAAAGAGTTGACGTCTACTTTCCACTCCGAGTACTACTCGGCATTCTAAAGAAGCCACCTTTTTGTTTGACCAGCGACGCCTTCCTCATGATAAATAAAATGTGCACCAGTCCACGAACCTAATTCATGACTCCTCACACAATCTAAACCATTTTCAATTTCTCATGTTGTCAACTCCTGCAAGTCAAATCTGTGTGAGGCTCACCTCAAGATTGACCATATGATTAAATTTCTAAATTTAATTACCAGTTCATGAAGAACAAGAGGACATATTCAATCTAACATTTAACCCCAGTGCAATTGAGTTTGAAAGTCAGATTGAAGTCCATACAAGGCGACCTAGAGAACCTTGGGCAGGTTAGCAGTTATGAAGGTGGACCCCACTCCTGAATTTTAAATGGGTGCTACATGTTCTGTTCTGTCCCGATCGTATTCTGAGGTACTCTCTGTTGGAATAGATATTGAGATGTCAAGATTTCACTGTTCCAGAGTCTTCTAACTGGACCAAGGCTGGCCATTTTACATTCACATATCTATGCTTCATTGATTTTTTTTATTAACTCATCTTTCTATCTCATTTGTGACTTAGATGAATGGAATTGACAATATGAAATACTTTTGGGAACATCTTTTCTGAAAGTGAAGCACTTACAGATGTGAAATGGATATTCAGATTCTATTCATTTCTTTCTTTTAACAAGTCATTTCACTATGATTGATTTTGGTTAAATCCTTGGTACTTGCATTTACCATTCAACCGCAGATAAGCCCCTGATTCTGAGTTGACTCACCACCACCTAAAACATGAAAATGATGTAAAAAAGGACAGCTTTTTTACCACACACACCAAACCACTCAAAAGTCCTCAACATTGGAATGTCTGCCATTTCCCATCAGCCAAGAATTTCCAAAAGAATTGATACATTTAATCAGAAGGAGAAAAAAAACAGATACAAACAATTAGTAAAAGTAAGTTTCTACCTTTGCTGCAATGGTGAATCCAATTCACCCACTTTACCCACACACCCATTTCCCTGGGACACTCACAGTTAAAACTTAAAACCTACAAAACTTGACACCACCACTATGCTTCCTACAGCAGATACAGAGGATGCAGTTCATTTGCCTGAAAAACTGCACATATCAAAGAAAGCTTGATAATGTCATCAGCTGGAATCACCTCTCCCCCAACAATCTACATGGGTTCTTGACCACCATCATCATTATCAGATAACCAATTCAGAAATCTGAACACCCCATAAAACAGAGATGGTCATGTCAGTGCAGGACATGAGACTACTTCATAGAAGCAGAGCCACACCCACACAGAGCCGAAAAGCATTTTCTGAGAATACGCTTTAGAACCTGACCTCTCTTGGGAATCCAACGAGGAGCTGTTTGAGTAGGAATTGAAGAAGTGGGTCTGAGAGGCAATGGGTGAAGCTTAGCCATGGAAGTGAAGAGGGTCCGTCGATGTGGGTTCGAGGAAGGAAGGTGGAAAGGAGGTGTTGCCAACAATGTCGGCACCTTCTTATTTATATACTGATGCGGACGAACCGCGTGAAGAAAGATACGTGTCTGACGCGTGTGACTTCTTCTTAGTTTTGTGTTTTTTTTTTTTTGAACAGTTGAAGGGATTGGTTACTTAGAGGCATCTTACAAGGGGCTTTGAGATCAGGATTCTATGTTTTGGGTCTTAATTGCTCTTTGGGACTTGTGTGCCTGGACACGTTTTGGAAGACGGGGACCAACCGTGTCCTGGGTCTTTACTCTTCTTTCCTATCCGCGGTTCGATGGCTTGGTTTGGTGGAGTCTTTAAAGGTGCGTTGGGTTTTCTCATTTTTTGAGGGCTGGTGGGTCGGGGGCTGACTGTTTCAAATTGGTATGTGAGACTCTTACCTCGTCTTTCTTTCTATTGAGTCCTTGCTTTTGCTTTGTCCATCTACCCAATGTTGTCCATCTGGGATTAAATTTAAGACATCCATCCTTTCTACTATTTGATTGTTTCTTTTCTGTTATTTTGCTTGAAAAAGAATGATCCAAGGGCTAAGATAATTTTGATAATGGTGGATGGTCCATCTACTGCAGGGACCATTTTTACCTATTGTTTGAGTTGGAAACCCACCCCCCCTCTAATGCAATTCATGTCTATAGGACACTGTATGTCAGTTCTAAATAGCCTACTTTTTTTTTTTTTTTTTAACCCCCAGCTAAGGGTGTTAGGACCCGAGAGAGAACCCGCACAATCATGGAAAGACAGCTGCTCATGTGGGATAGGAGCCCATACAAACGGAAAGAAAGCCCATATAGGTGGAAGGAAAGGGAAGAAGTGGCCTATTCAAGGTTTAAACTCAGGTAAGGAGCCTTTGTGAAAGGGCCTACTTAATTCAAAGCCGATATACATGTGTTAATTTAGGGCATTACCTTTCATATTCTTGCATGAGAGGTAACATTTCTAATACTGTATGGGAAACCTCATGACAAATTCAACATGTTCAAATCGCTTACCCCGAATGAATTAATATTTTTCCTAATTTGGTACTAATCTTAATAATATTCACTATCAAATTAAACTTTTATAAAATTACATTTTTGTTAAAATTCAGAGCTTTTTGTATATACCCCAGGTTTGTTGGATTAGTATATAGGCCCCTGAGGTTTTAGTACTTGTAAATAGGCCCTTGCTTTTTCTTTTTAATACATTTTGTATTTCAAAATTAATATTCTCAACAAGAATGGGCAGCCACCATGAGATTCGTGTTAAATTTTTATATAAATGATAGTTTTGCCCTTACATCTATTAAACAAAAATGAGTATATTATTATTTAAAAAAATACTATTATTTTATCTCAAGTCCCAATGCTTTCTCTCAATGACTCTCTCATGCACTTGACCAGGGGTGGACCCAGTACAAGTGCCCGGGAACTATAGCCCCCACCCATATCTGAGCAAAGTTTAAAATACCTCCTCCTCACCCCGCAAATTCTAAAAATTAATATATAATTTTTTTTTTACATTGCCCCTTCCCCCAATATTTCTTTTACATAGAGTAAAACACCCCCCGCCGTAAATTCTAAAATTTAATATTTTTTTTACATTTACCAGTTCCCTTGATATTTCTTTTAAACCCCATATACATGAAGTATAATCAACTATTTTGAGACTTTTATCAATCGAATGGTGGGTCATGTATGAATTGGATAAATCATAACCGATTATAAGTAGTGTCAATTGTCGTCATGACCAATTTGGATTTAATAAAATGAACCATGTATTGATAATAAAAAATAAATTTATGTAGGGTTATTCTCTCTCACTAAGTGTAATTGTTAATGTTACATGCTTTATAAAAAAAAAAATTAAATCCAAGCTTTTGAAATTATGCATATATATAAGGATAAAAGAGATGGACAAAAGTGTTATTTCGCTCTAAAAACCTATGGTGGTTGAAAGACTACTGATTTTGGGGACACAGAAAGTATTAAAATGAAGATACATGGGCCTATTTGCAAATACTAAAACCTTAGGGGCCTATTTACAATTCCTACAAACTTTAGGGGGTATATACAAAAAGATCTAAAATTTAATCTCATCGTGATTATTATTCATATTAGTGTCAAATCAAGGTAAATGCTAATTCCTCGGGGTTAGTCAATGTAAGGATGTTGGATTTGTTATGGGATCTCCCAGGCAGTGGTAAAAACATTATCTCTCATGCAAGCGAATCGATTGGTGCTAGCTGTTGCCAGAACACGACCCATGTAATGACTAGATATGTTATCAAATTACCATGTTTGTTTGTTACAAAATTATCAATTTTTTTTAGCCCTGATTCAGTATTTGTAATCTGATCTTCACCTCAGACTACTTTTAGTCCACACAAACAAAGCATCAAACCATTGCTGCGCTCCTTAATCCTTCCAAATTCTAAATCTCCATCAAAGTACATAAAGACGTGGGCACCACTTCTTCCAACCCAACCAACCCCTAGCTAGGGATGAAAGTGGGCCGGGACGAGCCGGGCTTTGGGAGGCCCTAGGCTCGGCCCTAGTATTTTTCAGTAGGCCCTAGCTCCGCCCGAACTCGAGAGGGCCTAAAAAACCATAGATCGGGCTCGGCTCTTATTAAGTTATGAGGCCATACGGCCGGCCCTTTGAGCCCGGCTCGATTGAGGCCCTAGGCTTGGCTCGTGAGCGTAGCCCGTTTTATAATTATATAGCACTAGCTGAAAGAAAATATTTTCAAGAAAAAAAAATCCTGTCGGAATTTAAAGAAATCTGCATATGTAAACCAGAACAAAAAAAAATGGTCAAATGCATGCATTCATCCCATATTCCCATTCCCATAATTTGGATTGCAGAATAAAATTAACTAAAATAAGAAAGACTCCATAAAAGCAAAGGGAGCCCAGTTCCAACACTCCATAATAATTCAATATTAATGTAGATGAGCATTATCAACTCCAACAAAAATACAAATCAAATTAAACTCCAATAGCATCATAAAATAAAATAAAGTATTCGGCTAGCATCATAAAATAAAGGTTTAGGGTTTAGGGTTTATGGATTATTTAGTGCTTAGATTTAGGGTCTAGGGTTCATGGATTATTTAGTGCTTAGGGTTTAGGGATTATTTATATTGGATTAAAATTAGGGTTTAAGGTTTAATGCTTCGGTTTAGGGTTTATGGATTATTTAGTGCTTAGGGTTTAGTATTTAGGGTTTTGGGATTATTTATATTGGATTAAAACTAAGGTTTATGATTGATGGATTATGTTATATAATATATATATTATATACTGTATAGTATACATATATATATATATATATATAATATGTATTAAAATATGTAGGCCTTAGGGCTTACGAGCCGGGCTTCATCAAACCCGAGCTTGGCCCTTTTAAGCAAACGGGCCTCCTACTAGGCCCTACCTCAGCTCTTTTGTCTTTTGAGCCGAGCTCGGGCCCAGCCTATAACAGGCGGTCCGCGGGTGGCCCTCGGACGGCCCGGCCCACTTTCACCCCTACCCCTAGCACGGTGCTTCTTCCAACAGAATTCGACCAATCACAACTTGAATCTTCTTCTTGGAAGATCCCTTTATTTGCAGCCTCAACCGGTTTCTAGGGGGAATTCTTATCAAATTACCATTTGTTTACTTTACTTTACTTTGAATTCTTAATATTTTCTAAGAAATAGACTTTTGTTCAAAATGCTCAGAGAGAGATCTACATTGGACCATCAAGACTGGGCTGCAAAAGGGTTGGGTGGTAGCAGGGGCGGCGCTACTTGGTCCACAGTGGGGTCAATTGACCCCACTAAGATATAAAATAATATTAAAAAAATTTTTTGTTAACCCTTTTCAAATCCTCCAACAGCCACTTGTTGTTGGCATGTTCTCTCTCACAAAAGTTGTCTCTTAACTTTTTTTAAATTTTTTATTTTCTTTTTATCCTTTTATTAAGTACTTGTATCTAACCTTTTTACACGTCTTTCTTTTGTGCCGTGATTGCAGTGGTGCCTTATTGGGTTAAGAGACTAGACTACTACAGTACTACCTTATCTTGTCCTAGCCTCCTAAGTATTAATTGATTTTCCCCTCTACTATGCACTAAATGTATGTGCATATACATTAATACATGTCCAATTTAATATTTCTTTTTCCCTTAGGTTTGTCCGTCCATAGCTATTAGGAGTTTATGTATTTGAATTTTCTTTTTAAATTAAGAACTATTAGTAATAATGTATTAAGAATTTTATTTATTTTTGTTTGAGAATTCAAAATTATCTTTGTTGAATTCTCAAAAATAGATTATTTGAGAATTTTATATTATGTTTATCGAATTATCGAAAGTAGATGACATATGTTGATAAAGGGGAAAATAAATTTATTCGATCTGCGGACGATATGTCCTTTGTTGACCCTACTGACTCGAATTCCTGGAACCGCCCCTGGGTGGTAGCCAAAACATTACTAGAGTTGACCCAAAAAGAAGTGGATTTGAGTCCATGTATAGAATCGATGGACTGAGTCTAGGTTCAAGGTCCAGGACATGGGCCCAAATAAAATGACCCGTCCAAAATCCAGATAGTACAATAAAATTATATTGTACTATTATTGTATTTTCAATACTCATTTATTATTTATATATCATTATAACCATGTACTAACATCAATTGTTGTCAAATACAATCAGTTTTGGAGTAAGGATTGGGAAATAAGAACCAACTTGAACCTGCATCTAAATAGATAAAATATGATCCAAATCCAGCTGGAACCGACCCATTTACAGCAATATCTTAGGACGAGAATTAATGCACACCTCCACAACTAGAAAATGGAACTTAGTTTTATGGGATATGTTTTATGTTGTGTTATTTATAATAGGATAGATCTATTTAACCACTTCTACATTAGAAGATTGTGAAGATTATTATTTGTTGCTACCATCACAGTTCGATCTCTTTTCACCACAAGTTTGACTTACGATCTTTTGAGAGCATAAGATGATACAAATCACTTCGTAGCCAAAGATTGGTTTGGCTTTTTTTTTTTTTTTTTTAAAGCGAACGTGGGTTTCTCGCCTGTTCAAGAATCGACTATTTTTCGGGTACGTGAAGTCCCTGTCTTCCCCATGCATAAGTTAAATAAGGTTTTTGTCTGGACAAGTGCTCGAGTGAGAGTGTGAGTTTGAAACCGTAACTTTTCAGTAGCCAATTAACTGCCCTACTAATAGGGGTTCTAAAGATCATTCCTACTGGTTTAGTAGGAATATATTATCAAAATTTTTATTTTTTGGCCTTTCCATTCTAGCTTATGCAATTTATCATATCCCATCACATATCAAATTAGCAATATAAGCTTAAACTCTATTTATTTTATGTAATTGAATTCCTAAAAACTATACAAATTGTGTTTCTATGAGTGGTTAAAAATAAAGAATAAAGGTAAATATCCAAACATGACCATCAAATAACCTCCTCATTAATGAAAATTTAATTATGGAAAGATGAGAAATGAATACCAAATCATCACTTTAGTAATTCGAATCTTAGGAAAGTTTTCTAAATTGCTACATTACATCCTTCACCACTCACCTCTTTGTGGAGCTTATTTGTATTCTACACAAAGTGACCCTTAAAGCTATTAACCAACTATATATTGGACCAGACCCTTAAAGCTATTAACCAACTATTGGACAGTATTGGAGTAAACTACCTTTGTAAATTGCCCAAACCTATTGATGTCAATTTGGGGACTCCATTTCTGTTCCCAAAGGATCTACCAAATTGTTAGGCAACCAATTCTTGCCTCAATATTCCCAACAATGTGCATCTCTCTCTCTCTCTCTCTCTCTCTCTCTCTCTCACATCACTTAAAGACTTTATTAACCACTAGTCACATTGTTTCACCTGTATGTAGAAAACAATTAATGGGCTGACATTAATTTGAAAGGAAACCAGTTGAGTGTCGGGTAAAATGTCTCTCGAGGTTCTAATACAAATCATCTGTCATATATCGAAGCTCGCTTCCTTTTTCCAATATCCTACTACATTTATTTCCACGTTACCTGTTAAAACTGGTGGGAGATTGGTTTGGTATTGTCTTCTCTTTCTAGTTACACGCCAACCAACTTAGCAACCTCCAACAAGACTACTGTTGCTCTCTTTTAAAGGTAATAACAGTGGTTGCTTTGACAGATCAATCGATGTACGAGGAACTGAGAAAGAAAAAAATTATTTGGAGTTAAACAATGTAAAGAATCTTATGGACGGTCTAAACCACGGCGTTTGACCATTCAGTGAGAGAGAGAGAGAACTGTGTGTGTATGTTCTAGTCAAATCATTAGAACAAGGAGAACTTACTGCCCAGGTTAAAAAGGTTCTAAGATGAACTATTAAAAGGATCGAACATGCACGCGAAGCTAATTCTTGGAGAGTCTTGGGACTGGTTGGCTTTGACCTGGAGAAATCATGAGTTACAGGAGTGAAAAGTGGGACCGACCTATTGGAAATTTGTGATGCTCAATAAGTATCATTTCATTGTAATTACTAAATTTTACTCCAATAAGACTCCGGCTCCTTGTAAGATTGCCCATCTGAAAAAAAAAAAAAATGTGATTAATGAATATGCGTAAGAGTGTAAACGCTTTTTTAATCAAATGGTCAATCTTACGGTTGGACCAAATCCTACTTGGATGAAATTTAGGGATATATATACCCCTAAAATTGGGAAAGTATATACTTTGAGTGGCTTGGATTTCAGTAGGTGGAGCCCTCTTTGGAGTTGTATTGCTTCAGGTCAAGATTTCTTTAAGTCAAAGGATTTAGACTCTAATTTGTGATGCACATGAGCTGCATACACTTATAAGATTCCTTTTTTATGGTATCCTGGCTCCTGCTGATGTCCCATTTCGAAGGTCTCTTACCAACAGTCCCATTTCAATGGCCCAATCTCCTAAAATTACAGGTTCTCCATCGGTGTGGTTTTATTTTGGTTTAGAAAGAAGAATAATATATGGAGTACTAGACACAACCAAGATAAAAATGCATTCTAATATGGACCTATATGATAATAATCTTATCATATCACCATCGTTATCATCGTCATGATCACCAGCATAATCATCATCATCAAAGCCCTATCCCAACTATATTGTAGTTAACTACATGTTTCGGCTTTGACAAAAGTTTTAAGGTGGTTATCAACCTACCTAACCAACCCTCATTCTTTATCCAGCCTTGGGACTAGTAGTAAAAACCAATCGACAGAGTTATCTCTTACCTTGTCTTTAGGTACATTCCTTATAATCTTAGCAACCTCAAATTCAAAATAATTTGAGTCTTGAGTTCCAGGATAATAAGAAAATGATTCTGATTGTTCAGATGTTGGCTGGTTACTGATGTGCACAGCCCATGGCAATATGAGAGAGGAAAGCACAATGGTGCAGAAGTGGCTGTAGATTGGCCATGTAATGATGCTGCAAACTAATGGTACAGACTATAGATGAAGCCGCTCGCTAGTTTAGATGGAGGAGATAAGCAAGGTCAGGATAAAAGAGATTAGATGGTCATGAATCATGATCACTAGTGCTGTAGTGCATAATCAGCAATAGGCATAAGCAGCAGCCTACATTTGAGCTGTCGGATTCATCTGTTTGTTACAATCATGCAAAAATAAGACTCAAAGCACATTGCGTTTTGAGAGAGGAGGGTTAATAGCATAATACAAATCATATTTCAAGTGTAACAGAGATCAGAAGAAATAAGAATATTGAGATGGATATGTGGAAAAAATTAAAAAGATAAAAATTAGGTAAATTCATTTTAGAGCATTTAGCGGTATCACCAATAAATGATACGTTAAGAAAGACTTGTTGAATGGTTTGGATATATATATACACACACACACACACACACACAATGCAAACCAACAATGACACCAGTGAAAATAAGTTTCTCTATACAGGTTGAGTTCAACTTATTCAAGGATTTGGCCCTATAGAATTCATGTAATCTAAAACCAAATATAATTGGGACAAGGCTTTAATGACGATGTTGATATCAAGATAAATAAAACTTCTTTAAAGGTGGTCGATCCCTCATGTATCTTACTACCTTTTCGAAGCGGTAGCAGTAGCAGGTAGAAATTGTCATTATCATTTCTAATGTTGTATCTGTTTGCAAACATCGGATGCCTGACTAATATCTATGTTAAAATGATATATGTAGATATTCAAGTAACTAAGTAGTGAATAAATCGGTGGGTCTAATTCTCTTCTTTCTTTCGTTCTTTTTTTCCTAAGAGTTGGGAATCAAACACATGATTCCATATTCAAATGCAATGTGCTAGCACACAATGAATTTCACATGAACAACTACAAGCATAAAGGTTTGAGACTAGTAGAAAATTGAGCAGGAAGATGTAATTACAGTGTGATTCTTCACTAAGTTATTGAAACACATTTCAAATGGGCATATGGACTGATGTTCCATGATCTGGACCATCCAATGGGTGGGTCCCATTCTGATTGAATTGCTGGACAAAGATCATATAAGCTGTTGATCCAATGCATCAGATTTAACATCCCTTCTTCTTTAATCCTGTCATTTGTACACATTCTTTTATACTGTAATTTGTTGATCAGAGGTTGGATTTTTCAGATTGTCCAACCAGAGAGAGTTTCCTTCTTTGTAATGCACTGGATAAATTCATGAAAGAACTATGTTTCTGTTAGATTTCACTAGTTAATTAGTATGTGCCATGCATTCATCTATATAGCATAACTCAAGATGATGGAATCCGATACATGCATTAATTACATTGTGAACTATTCATAATCTTAAGCAACATTTGCCACAGTTATCTACATCAGCCTATTACAGGGCATGCAGTTTCTTGTATAAATTCATTTCAGTATCCTTACAGCAACTACAACTATAAAAAGGCTTCTGAAAAAAAGGTTAGGATTTATGTGCATTGTATTTGTTCCTTTGACTCTAAGCTTGTTAAATAAGTTGTCCATAGTGCCCACTGTTAGGTCGAGCTTCCAATGGATAAGAAATCTATGAATGGAACACTGGCCTTGTTTTGATGATCCTGATCTTCCTTCTCATCTTCTCTTCTAGCCTGATTTATCCGTTCCGTGTTGTTAGAATCAGTATTTACTTGGAGAAAATCATAGAACTCAGTTGGATTATCTCTATCTGCAACAATTTAATCACATAGATGGTAAGAACATGGCTATTATCACAACACCACAATCCTCAGGCAATATCAAATGTGCATCCATTTCCACCTGTGGCCTGTTTTTTTTCATGTACTTGAATACATACGATTGTATTTTGTGTAATTGGTTAAAAACGAAGAACCAAAGGTAAATATTCAAAAATGACCATCAAATAACCTCCCTTTTAATGGAAATTGAATTAAGGGAAGATGAGAAATGAATACTCAGCTATCACCCAGTGATTCAATATTAAGGAAAGATAAGGTCTCATCAGCATCTCCACCTATATATCGTTCACTCCTCAAGTTGTATCATTCACCCCGCATATATTTAATAATCCTTTGATAGAGCTCATTTCACCGTGAATTCGTATGTATCCAATTCCCATTATTTTATGCAAATAAACAGGACCATAGTAAATGGATCAACCCCCTAAACATCTAGGATTGGCTAGTATCTGAATCAAGCTATACCAGTAAATAACAGGCAACCTCATGGATGGGTATACCAATGATCAGATGTTTCTATCAATTGGATATTTATAGCCATTTGATCCGATGTTTTCTTCTTCTTTTTTTTTTTTATTTTTTTTATTTTTAATAATATGCATTTCTCAGATTAAGTAGTTAAGAACTTGCAGTCAGTAGTTTTCATTGTTTTGGACTATAGCTCATCCATGAGGTTGTCACTACAAGGTGGATAGCCAATCACCAAAGTGCACCAACCAAGGGTTTCTAGGGTTGGTGGCATTTGCTTGAAGGTGTTCGACCAGCATTCAATCCTAAAACTTAGAAAATTCAGAAGTTTACTCACTGTAGTTCTCTGTGTCCTCTTTAAGCCTCTTCGTATAGAAGCTGTTGATGATTCCAGAGTAGAAATCTCTGAGATTGTCGTTGTGGTTTTGTATAACAGGGTTCTCGACTTTACTATAATATTTTTGCACGAAAGAGGAGAGATTTGCTGATTCAAAACTCAAATTTGAATTCTGTTCAAGCTTTCCTTCCTTAATCAGGCTCTGAGCTGCCTTCTTCGCAAAATATTTGGAACGCTCCCTAGACCTTCGTGCCATGATCACATGCCAGTGATTCTTCACAGCATTATCAGTCCGCCCAGGGAAGAGGCGTGCGATGATGGCCCATCTATTTCCATGAATCCGATGAGATGCAAGAAGCCTCTCCTCTTCCTCTTCGCTAAATGGGCTTCTGTTGATTCTTGGATCCAGTTGATTAAACCATCTCAATCTACAACTTTTCCCTGTTTAAGTGTAAATGTAATTTGTCAATAAACAGACCAAAAGGAAATTCATTTCATCATTTATGTTACTGAAGAAACAACATATATACGTACATAAATGAGTATAGCAAAGACGAGAATATCAAGATGGATCGTGTGGTAAAATAAGTGTAAATGTAACTTGTCAATAAACCGACCAAAAGGAAATTCATTTCATCATTTATGTTACTGAAGAAACAACATATATACGTAAATAAATGAGTATAGCAAAGATGAGAATATCAAGATGGATCGTGTGGTAAAATAAGGAAAGATTGATACAGATCAAATGAGCACATTCGAGAGTATCTAAAGGCAGTATCAATTTGATGACAAATTAGGAAAGACTCATTGTCCTGAGCTAATATATTTGGACAAGGCTTTGATAATCATTTCCATGATGTTATTGAGGAGATATATTACTATTTGATTCAATGAAGAAATTCATACAAGGAAAAGGAAAAAGTTGTAGTGCTGTTGCACCTGATCGCCCTTGTAGCTTTTCGGCAATGGCATTCCAATTATGTGGACCATATTGTTCTACCAGTTCTTTCAGCTTTTCATCTTCGGCAGGTCTCCAGTGGCCTCTACTGCACATTCTGATCTGAATAAAAGAAGAACCCTAGTCTGATGATGGGTTGTCCCTTTCTGTCTTAGAATCCTGATGGGGGGTTTTATCCCTTTCTAGCTTAGAAGTAAACGATAGAGAAAACAAGAGAGACCCAACACTGAAACCACGTTAAAGAGAGAGGTAACTTGCAATAATTAGCGAGTGCAAACTTCCCTTCAATGAACTCCAAAGATTTCCATGGAGAAGACAGTGAAAAGAAGGAAAGGAGTATATATAATACTGAAGGAGCTAAGATGATATATGTGTATCTCAATAAAAGAAGCAAGCAAGAAGAAGAAGATGAGGGGGGAGGAGAAAACCTTACTTGATGACAGGTTATCTCTTTTATGTTAGAATCATTTGCAATGTTAATGGAATGGTTTCAGGAAATGAAGCAGAAGGGCAATACAAGATAAATAAAACCTGGAGTCTCCTATAAAGAAAGAGATAAATAGCAATAATTAGTGAGTGTTTTAAGGTTTTCCTTCAATGAGTTCTAAAGCTACACATGTTCAAGAAGAGAGGGTGCAAAGAAGACAAGGAGAAAAGTGCTGAAGGGCCCAGGTAATATATGGAGGAGAAGGGCAGTTTCCGTTAGAGATTGTAAGTAGAGACTTGCACTAGTGATTGATGCAACGTCTAGGCTACCAAATGGTATTTTTCTTTTTCCTTGTTTAAAATAAGATAAGAAGGTGAGTAGGAAAGGAAGAGAAGAGAAAGAGGATGTGAGGTGGGTTGCTTGGAGGGGCGAGTTTGGTTCTCCTTTCAACATCTCTCCATGTTTCCAACCTACAACCTCTACTTATGACCCACCTTCCCATCTTTTCTTCATAATTTTTTTTTAACTCATCTATCTTTTATGGTAATCCAAGAGAGTATGGTGAAACATGTCATCCATATTCCCACCACCCTATCCACACTGATGACAATCAGTTAAATCAACCTTGACCTTCCAATATGTGGGTCGTCACACTGAGGATGACTCATACCTGATGGCAAATTCCGGATGACCCATTGCCAAAATTTACATGAAATATAAACTACCCCACAAACCCAATTTGCTCAATATTGAGGTTCAACCATTAGATGTGTTGACCTGTGTTGCGCCATATCCACCATGGGACCCATGATATATAAAGGCGGCGTGGCGCGAATCCACATGCTCATGCCATCTCTATGGTGGATTTTTAGGGAGAGTTTGGTCCAACCATACTCCACCAGAGTATCATAAGAAAACCTCCTTTTCAATGAAGTGCAAAGTTATGTAATGTCACCCGATATTGATGAGATCAAACCCATTTCGTTATTATTTCTTCCAGAAGCTGCTTTCTTCTTTAGAAACGAAACCCTAGCTAGAAAAGTTGGTTTTGGTTTTTGTTAAAACACAATGATAAAGTATATGTATTTCTGGTAGACTAAGGAAGACAGATGGTGCAGGGTCTCTAGTTCTTGTTTGCCTTTCAGACCTAACTAACAGTTACCTTATTTTATTGCACGTGGAGACTTGAAGCTGCTGGTTGGAAGTCAAATGTATGGTGTGGAGGATGTTATAATGAAATATCAAAGTTATTGAACTATAAGGAACGTACCATTATGACCTTCACCTATTTGCTCCATACAAGAAGAATTTATTGTTAGGATTTTTTAAGCTCTCTTGGACATGTTGTTGTTGGACAGTTTATTATACCTCTAATAATATTAAAGAGTTGTGATTAAGGATAGATGCAGTGTATCATCTTTCATTGTCAACAGACTTGAGAACATAAATTATTCTTGTAATCCCTGGAACCAGTAGTCAAGGATTACGTTAAATAACATGTGGGTTTTTTAAAAAAAAAAATTTAAATGACATGAAACCATTTCTATCTCACTGAATTTAAAAAGAAAACAAAAATCTAAAGTAGATAATTATTCAAATAATCATATGACTTGTAGCAATCCGACGCAGACTGTATCAGTCAATTTATGGTAAAGATTTATTTATAACACAGATTGTTTCTTATATGATTAACTTCAAGATAATATGTTCTAGGAACTTAACCCAATTGTTAAGTTAGATATCAGCCCCACATAGGTCCAACGTGCTAAGGCTGCTTGCAGATTGATACATCAAGTCCAGCAAGCAAACCTGAAAGGGAATGAAGCTTTGAAATTGAGGGTGTTATTGTCTTTGTCTTGGCATCCAAATAGCAACCATAGTAAAAAAAAACATAGACAAGGTAAACCCATGAGTATTATAGAATATAATAGCAGTTTTTATTTATTATCAGATGTTGGTGTAAGTGCAAAGACCCAAGTCACCTTTAACCGTTGGCCTACCCCTTTTACGAGTTGGAGAAATTTCTTGGAAAGAAAGAAATGGATATCTTCCATATGTTCAGAGGAGAAGAGAAGAAGCCCGTGAGATTGGTAACTGTCACTACATATCCGTTTACTCTCTATGGAAGGATAGATACAAGTCCTTTTCTCTTAACTCCACTTGCTTCTTTCCTTCACAAACATGGCACGTGTCTTGTATCTTAATTCTTTAACAATGGAAGAGTTGAATCATCCCAGATGCCTCTTTATTATGTGATGAGTTCTTTTTGTGTTGAGTTCAGTGTCCACTCTTGCTCCTAAGCAGTCATAATTATGGCCGGGCTCTTGCCTTTACCATAAAACTATTGTTGTGCCGCTTCCCATCACTAATTGATTTTGGGATAAATGGTAGCTCAATGGTCATAAGATCCTACTCGAGTGTTCGAGTTACAGGACACGCGTTTTGCGTGTTGCGCGACAGGAGTCGTGGCGGGTGTACCATTGAGGGAGGGGTTGTTGAGGTCAATATCTAACCTCGCTCCTGAGCGGTCATAATTATGGTCGAGCCCTCGCCCTCACCATTAAATCATTGTTGTGCTGTTTCCCATCACCAATTGATTTTGGAATAAATGGTAGCTCAATGGGGTGTTAAATGGAAGATTTTGTGACATATATTTTTTTACAGAGCAAATGACGTTCGATAGCTTTTTCTTAGAATGTAGAAGGAATAATAATGGAAAAGAACATAGATTTCATCCATAGTCTGCAAAAGACTAAATGTTCTCATGGGCACCAATGACCACTTGACTATCTAAGCTTTCTTGGATTCTGAGATTTGCACTAATCCCCTCGGGCAAGCAACAAGAGGAAAACTACAAAACTCAGACATGCATCCACAATCTGCCAACTTATGTTTATTCATTTTCTCATTATAGAAGATTTCTCTGCACGATATATCATCATCACAAGGCCTTGTCTCGCCTATGTTGGATTATTTAAATGAATTCTATTTCACCATTCCATTTTATCCTGGTCTAAATCCTATGATAGATTGTATTTCATTGGATGATGCAATTGGGAGATGCTAAAATAATGTTGAGTCGTAGCAAAATGAATTTTAATCATCATTAGAGGAACCAACCTTCCTGATTACATATGCCCCAACTTTCAGTGTAGGCGATAACTGAAAGCTAATATGGACTTGATTAAAGTGGTGGCCCCAGTTGCAGTATCTTAATCATTACTCTTTAGTTCATACACAGAGATATGGTTGTCTTGTGTTGGGTAATGTCTACATCACACTTTGATGGATCACAGGGCTTTGTGCATATGAGGTATGGGGTTTGGTCATCAGGACCATTGAATAGGATGGGCTTACTGGTATATAGGGGATGCCCCCAATAAATCTCTGGGACTGAGCAATACAAATCCCATAATTTGGCCCTGGGCGTGCATATGAGGTATGGGTTTGGTCATCAGGACCATTGTATTAATTTTCCTCTAAATACAGATATTCATGTTAAGGTTAAGAGTCGTAAGGATCTTCCCAAATAAAAGATATGAAGCATCAGTCATCAATGGAGGAACCCTATCATATCGACATTGTCACAAATATCGTTCTTGGAAAATTATTGTATTGAAAAATGTCAGAGATTTTCTAATTTTGAGTTTTTATCAGGATAATATAGGGTTGTTGTGGAATTAATTCATTTTTTGATACTAAAATACAAAAAAAAAAAAAAAAAAGTAGTATTAGTTACTGTTAAAATATTATTTTATACAAGTCCTAATATTTTATTCTGATTTCATCACATTTTTTTACTAATTTCTTCTGATTTTATCACAGCTTTATCATGATTCTGTTACATTCTGCTTTGCGATATTCTCAAATTATCATGAAGTTTTGAAATATTGCAACATTTTTGGGAAATTAGATTTTTTGTTTATATCACAGCACTTAGTAAAAGATCCCCAATATTTGCATGAAGGTAGGAGCCACACAAATCTAAGCAGTTGAAATGGTCAGATCTTATCAAACAGCATCTTTTCTATCTGGGTCACACATATACTCCACAAAAGCTCTGGAATTGGGGTCACATCTGTAATGGGTCTTTTTTTTCTTTAAAAAAAAAAAATTTGCTGCTTGTATATAATTTCCTATGTAAAGGGTTTCTGGATATGGAAGTTATATATGAACCTCCCAACTGAAAAACGGTCGGAAGCCTACATTAGAACGGTTGAAAAGGAATATATGTTTGTTTCTTTAGCTCATTTCATAAGTAGACCTACCGTACCTAACCATGTGTACATTCTCTCTGCCATCTTTCCTTCTTTCTTTAACAAATAGCATCTTTCCTTCACTGTTTAACAAATCTCACATCTTTTCTTCACTGTTTAACAAATACCCAACAACTCAAAGCCTTGATATAATAAGCATTCAAGTTCCTTGTATAGCTTATTAGGTTTGTGGAAACCAAGACAACAAGAAAGAAGAAACTCCCTTGAGTGTAATTCACATTGTGCTTCTGGTATTAGGTACATGACAAGGATATAAGTATCCTAACTGACAGGGATACATTCCTTGGAATGGATTTTATACTGACTTGGATGGAATCCAACACCTTTAAATCGTGTCTGGAAATTCTGAAGAAGCATCCTTTTCACTTTGGTAGTCTCAGCTGTGATGTTTGACGAGCATAAATTGGCCTTGATAAATTTGATTTAAGAGATGATTGCATCTTATATGGTAGTAAGTATCCATCAGGCTTTGCAAGTATTTGATATGGAATTTCAATATTGCCTTTGCATGTGCACTAAATGGAAAACAATTAGAACATTTTGGTAAATTGGACTTTTATCTGTTTCATTTTTTGTCGTGCCAAAGTCGAAAGCTGCATTAGGTGGGGTACTGTTCCATTTTTTTTCAATGCACTTGATGTGTCAAATTCCTTTTGAGTGTTGATTGCTGATATTGATTTTGCAGCATAAGTCCGAGAAAAAGGGGATAGCATTAGCATATCATGTTATTCCTACTACCGACAAATGTGTGGCAAGATGGATATCATTCAATCTGCCAAAATATTTAAACCTATCACAACTTGGATACATGTAACACTTCAAAGCATATAGGAAAAAGAACAAAAAAAGAAAAAAAAAAAACTTGCCTTTGTGCCTGCATCCAGTTCAAATATCTGATCATGTCAATGTACAGTGAAGCACATTTCCGACATCTTCTTTGATGTAAAGATGAAGAAATCGCGTGTCCGCTAAGTATTCGTAGGAAACTCTATGAACCGGATGAATGGTCGTTAGTCATTACTTTCGGCACAAGTGTTGATGAACATAATGGAAGTTGCTTAACAAGATAACCACATCGATCTGTCGCAATCAAAATATTCGCAATCAAGCACATGTCATTACACATTTTGAAGGAGAAAAATGGGTTGGAAAGAAGGCATTCTTAAACATTACTCAAGAGAAAATTTTAGTTAACAGCGAAAAGTAAGTGAATGCTGACTCCTTTTCCACCCATTTATGAGGTAGAGGAATTTAAATTATGAAAGTATAAACGACTAAGAATCAACGGTAAACTATTTATATCAGAACTTTGGTAACTATCTACTACATACATCATATGCGTGTAACTGAAGAAACACTTTTTCTAGGTCAATAAGCCATGATACTTGGGCATAAAACCGAATATATTTCAACACGGAAGGTAACAGCCACATCATCACAAGAATCAAAAGAACATATCAGACATCTTGGACCGAACCCTGTAACCTCAAGATTTCAAATTGTGCACCATCCCATCGAGCTTCTGTATTAAATGACGTTGGACTGCCTGAAATGTGGTTAG
The DNA here is from genome assembly GCA_028538565.1 of Umbellularia californica. Taxonomy (NCBI): domain Eukaryota; kingdom Viridiplantae; phylum Streptophyta; class Magnoliopsida; order Laurales; family Lauraceae; genus Umbellularia; species Umbellularia californica. Next base: position 2,024,944 of record JAPQWN010000011.1, on the reverse strand, counting down.
GAGAAAGATAAAATCCTCTTTCAACACACAAAGCAACAATAAATTCTTTTTATGTTGCAAGGAACTAAGAAAAGGGAAAGACCAATAACGGCCTTACATGTAAGTAGTGAAGAAAGACATGATAGATTGTGAACTTAATGAAAATACGGTTGCAAATACATCTCAATGAAGAAGTAGAACTCACAAAGCAAACACTAAATAGATGGATATGACTTCGATGATGATGATGATGATGATAGCTAACAGCAGTCAATCCTCATTTATTTCATTGGTGTATATCCTTATCTACTTTTGGACGAACATGCTCTAACACAATGAAGTGATGAAAATGCACCCAAGTTCAAAAAGAAGGTGATGAAGGCCAATTCATTTGGCATATCATTTATGCAGGTAATGGACCTATTTGAATTAACTTATTAGGATAAAGGACTTTGAGCTAATTTCAAAGTTTTCCTGAGATTTTGGCATTTTTGGATGTTGTCAAGAGAATGGATAGAATGAGTTACACAGTGTAAAGCTAACCAGTGTTGGCATGTTCAAGCTTGTCCATAAGCATGATATAAGCCATGCTCCATTCTTTGGTATATGATCTATCATCCATTTCTGTTCAAAGGTGCCGGTTGAGGCTTGTTGAGGCTCAGCTTGTTTCCTATTGGACCATAATATATTGGAATACCTCCATACATAGGCTGAAATACATGGCCGAGTACATCTCATTTACCCAACTAAGAGACACAACAGTATTTAGGTAAGTTGGATCAGGGTGGTGGAGATTCTGTGGGAGATACCTGCAAGCATATCCTATTAACAATTGGCTTCAAAACTCAAGCAAGACCCACTCAAAGGCCAATGGTGAGTCAAACCTAAATCTATGTGAACACAGGATTGCATAATTGCAACCTAATAGTCATTTCATGGCTAACCCAAAACAAGGTATATAGCGAGTTCCTTAAATGAAAGAGCGTTCCATGGTCAACTTTTCACTCTGTAATTTTGTAATGTCAAAGGCCAAAAATTCCTCCACTTGCAACATGCAATGGAACAGGTAAATAGTTTTCAAAACAAAGCAAGCAAAAAAAAAATGTCACCTCTTGCACCTAGACCATGAATTTGAAGAAAAAAGACACTCACTCTATTTAAGGAAGAGAAATTAGATTTTTGCACCAGGCTAATTCTAATGATTGAGCATTTTGCATTTTCCAGAATCCTAATAGGAAAATTTGTATCCATGAAGATCATGGATATTGTATTCAGTTTTTTTTTTTTTTTTTTTCATTTCGTTTCTTTTTTATATATGATATTCTTATAATGGATAATATGCCAATCAATAGCCCAAGGAACAAGTTTTGATTGACATCATATCATATCATACCGAATTTCTTTCAGATGCTCCCAAGTTAACACTAGCAATAAAGAAGGTTAATCATAATGCCTAAATGAAGTATGGCTTAGGATAATCCTAACAAAATTATTCTTGGTTTACAAGTGCCAATAACAAGTGTCCAAGTCTCTCTAGTCTCTAGCTAAAAATAGTTGATATGTTAGTATATGGTACCCAAATACTTCGAACTAGGCCGTGTATCATGTCATATTGTATCCAATACTTCACTTTTTGTATGTAAAATCGATATCCCTGCCATTCCATGCTGTGCCCACCGTATCCATGCCGTATCTGGATATCATAGATGTTAGTTGTATAGGTAACATTCTACCTGAAAAGATTGTACTTGCCAAGAGAAAAAAATCTCATGTAATTGTTATGAAAACAGTCACACTTTCTGTTTCCTATGCATCTAAGCTTATGAAGGATAGGAAAAAATAAAAATAAAATCTTGAACTGTTTTCCATCCACATAAATCCGTCATATGTATAGTCAATGTCCTACAGTGGACTAGAGCCGGTTTCACTTGAGTTGTACTGATGTACAAGACTACCTCATAAAAATAAAAAATAAAAAAATAAAAAAAAAAAGAGAAAGAAAGAGAAAGAGAAACCCTTTGTATCAGCTTGCCCATTGTAACTTTGGCGTGCATTGTCAGACTGAATGCAATGAGGTGCTACGCTCCTAAAAAATAGGTGCCTAAAGAAGAGGTGATTCTAGGCCTCACTAGAAAAGTGTTGAGTTCATATTTTCATACAAGTTAGGTAATCCGGACTTTCCTTGAAAATATAGGACATGACTGAGAAGCTAAGGCGAGGTATTAAGATGAGCTGGAAGGCCTTGTATCCCCATTTGTGCACTCAAGAAATCTAACTTACAAACAATTGAATGTAGGAATTTAAAAACCAAGCTTAAAGTTAAAGTAAAATCCCATGATTTTGTAATTTTATATCTGCTACTTCCTCTTATTGAGTGCCGCACACTGTTATTTATGCACTTCCTGTTAAGTGAGTCTTGCTAGTCCAGAAAATCATAACCACTTTCATTGTTATGTCATAAACTTTGTTTTGTTATAATTGAGTGATTTAGTTTATACTTATGTGGCATTGGCATTAAAGTCTTTGTTCTGCTAGAGCTAATTAGGCTCCAACTTTGTTGGGTTTTAGGGTCAACCAGCGCCCACATACACATCCTGAACAAACGCACAACTACCACACCTCCCCACACGTTAATTTGTGGAGGAAGTTTTAAAATTGATTATTAATAGAACAGATACGCAATGATCATTGTTGTTTGCATACCAGTTGAGCAACACAGTGAAACTGATTGCAATTACGTCTGACTGTTAACTAAGCTGGGGCACAGGATTATTGAGCTCAACTGTCTAATCAGAAATTTAGGCAGTGAAGGGACAATGCGGATCTAATCATTATTCCAATTACCAGAATACAATTTGTGCCTGGCCCACGAGCCACATAAACAACTCAAAAAATCACACTTTCCAACCAAACAAAAACTGGGCTGGGCATGAGTATGGCCTATCCAGTTTATTCTCAAATATATGTGGCATATAAAAATTACAAAGAGTAGAAGGTAGAACTCACAAAGGCAACCCGGAAAGATGGGACAAGAAACTCTGTTGTTGATGACAATGATGGTGATGGAGATGATCCTCCAAACTCCACATTTGTCACACCATTCCGAAGGAAAATTTTAGATGTAAACAGATGTCCTCTGCACATCGTAAACCTGCACAAAAATCTGCACCATTCATCCATTGGGTCCAACCATGAGTAAGAACCAAAATAATTAATTGGCCAATTCTGGCCTAATTGATTGGCATACAAATTGCCTCAATAAGACAAAGATGATAATGCATCAATTTGACAAATGATTGTACATCCCTTGGTCAGGTTAATGATCTTACCTGGATTATAACAAATCAGGGCTAGTTTCTGTCTGGCAGCCAGCCAAAGTTAGAATCCTCGAGATGGATAGTTCGGATTACCATACTAGTGATTGTGTAGACTGAAGAGAAAAGTGTAGACGTGGAATCTAGTGTTCTTGGAGGCAGTAGATCATTCTTTTTGTTTGTGTGTGTATGGCTTTCAATAAGTATCCATCCCACCAAAACAATTGCATGATGTTGATAACGGGTGATACCCAAAACTACCTAGTTAGTTTGTTGAATCAGGTCATTATCTGGGAGATGCTATGTTTGATATCATGTTCTTAACGTCACATGACTAAAGATAGAAACTCACACAAACAAACTGCTCGATCAGGAATACCAATAGCCTCCATCACAAGAACATAAACCTTCCTTAAAGCACTGAAACTGATCTGCGTCCCTTGACACAATTTCACCTCAGATGACTTTAGACATGTACTCAAATTGCATTGTAGCAATCACCAAGGTTTTATAGCTTGAATTATTTACAATGGGAAGGGCATACAGGTCACATCGAGTGCACTTGCTTTCCCTTTCTGCATCAACAAGCATCAGCAACATACATAATAGAAAGCTGATGAGACCACTGTGAACCCACATTTTGGTACATGTCTACAATTGAAGTCCCCACAAATATATTCGAAAACGGTCCAAGTTAATCTCCCACATCTCCATACCTCAGATGGATTTCCAAAAGTTACACTGAGTTGCAACCAAATCCAAGATTGTATCAAATACTGCTTCTAATGCATATAAGATACCTTCTCTTTCGGATATTTCATCAAACAGATGGTGGGGATTGAAATGGCAGACCAACGCAATGCATGTCATCAACCAAACGTGACTGAGGATCGGCAATGCAAATCTTCACAAATATCAAGAATGTAAAACTTTCTGAACACCATGTTGATCATCCATTTTAAAAATCTGAACGGCTGATGCATGGAATCAAAGTTCAATCATATGTAGTAGTGAAATATACATAAAGGGCATACATTGTATGATTTTGCATACCCTTATAAAGTTAGAATGACCTTTTTCTTCTAGTGGGCTCGGCCTTTCCTTGAAGACTGCTTTTTTATTTTATTCCATGATGAATGACGACCGTGTTAATATGTAACTTCAATTTCTTGCACATTTTCTCATTTGCAATTGCTATCTTGCGAATGCAATTGGAGTTGGGCATTGGGTTGTTCCCTCAGATGCATTTATCTTGTCCATGGTACTATTGAGTTCGTTTTTTTTTTTTTCAGGCAAACAGTTTCTAGAGAATTTTACGCAAAACATCTCAAAATATACCTATTTATCTCGAAAGGTCCTAACAAATTATGTAGCACTAACGAGGTCCTCTCGCCAATTTTTATAATTTTTATATTTTTTTCTGAGCGACGACAGCGTTAGCATGGGCGATGCTAGCTTCGCGTGTCAGAACATCTTCCAACGTCTTCTTCATCATCTCCTTCTATTTCTTCATATGGGATTTGCAAAGAGGAGATATTGGATTGTGCAATTAATATGTACATATACATCATTCTTGTGTTACTTGTGTAACAAATTCCATTTGAGATTTGAGATTTTACTTTTTGTTAAGGGAATTCTAAATTCTTTCAAAAGAAAGAATTCTGAGAAATCTTCAAAACAAGAAGGCCCTATAAGGCTAGTTTTTTCAAATCTTCTTTTCACATGCTTGCGTTGTTTGTTTGACTGATCAATTATAGCTTGGTGGTACAAGCCGGAGTACATCATCAACGAACTGAACATGAACTCGATGATAACGACACCTTGCGAAGAAGAGATACTACACATTAACTCTTCCACAACGTAGCAGCCGTACACTTTGAGGGGGTATGCTTATTCAGGTGAGAAAGCCAAACTCCACCTTCCTATCATCGGTTTCATTTCATGTGTAGAATTCCAAGAACAGTTGAGGAACTAAACATACACCGTATCCATCTAGACATGTCCATGAAATGAAATTTGATGCACAAGTAACACAAGAATGATGTGTGTGTATATATATATATATATATATATATATATATATATATATATATATATATATAGGGAAATGTTCATATGCATCCATCCCTCACCAAAAATGGTGAGGGACACCCTAAAAGGGGAATTTTCAAGTACAAAAGTAAGGAAGTACAAGCCCTTTTGGGGTGTCCCTCACCAAAAATGGTGAGGGATGGATGCATATGAATACCCCCCATATATATATATATATATATATATATATATTAATTGCACAATCCAATGTCTCCTCTTTGCAAATCCCATATGGAGAAATAGGAGTAGGAGAGGAGGAAGAAGAACATTAGGAGATGTTTTGACGAGTGACGCAAGACATTGACAAGCGACACTAGCGTCGCTCCTATCAAAGTTGAAAAAAAAAAAAAGCGGGAATAAGGCCTTACTTACCTCATTAGTGCTACACAATTTGCGAAGACCTTTCGGGATAAATGGCTATATTTTTGGATTTTTCCAGTAAAATCCTCTAATATCTATGATTACCAGAGGTTCCAATCCGTTAGAAGCTAGGTTTGAAACTTGTTTTAGATTCCAATTCATGAATGGGCTCGGTTACAGAATTCAATTTAGGTTCTAATTGTTTAATGAGTCTGGTTCTTAATTCATACAGGTATTGACCCATGGGCTTAGAGCCAACATATGAGACTTTCATGTTGTAAATTGTAACTAAAAATCAATTAGTTTGTCGATTTTATATTTAAGTTTGGAGATAGTAGACTTTATACATTGTCTTAAGTTAAAATTATATCCTTTTTTAAGCAAATGTTTAAAAATAAAAAAAAAAAAGTCATAATTGATTTTGGAACTAGATCCCAATTTTCTAGTTGGAATTGGTCCTCGATCTGGTTTCTTCTATTAAAATTAGGCCTGGAACCAGCAATATAAGTTCGAGTTGGAATCGAATCCGAAACTAAAATTGTAATTTAAAAACGACTACGGTCCAGATCCAGCATGGTTCCAGACCAGAACTGACCGATTTACATCATGTTACGGATGTCTTTCTTACTCTAATCTCTTCTATGGGGTGAATTTGGTAGCGATTTCGTCTACTCTGATCTCTCCTATGGGGTGAATTTGGCAGTGATTTTGTCAAATTTAGGGTAGATCTGGATTTATCGATTTTAACCTGAGTGACTCAGTTCTGACAGCACCCCCATTTACACCCCTTTTACAATTTATTACCTCTTCTTCTTCTTTTGATAAAACCTTTTATATAATTATACCCTATTTATTTTTTTGTGTGTGTGTGTGTTGGGGTGGTACACACAAAATTAGCGTCAGGCCCAAGTTGAAACTCATCCTAGATTTGCTTCCTCTTGAATTGAGAAAAATTTGGACTTCATCCAAGTGCTTAAAATTTACACAGCTTTGATAAGTCTAGAGGTAGGAATGACGACGAAGTCCTCATTTTTGCATCCATCCAAAGAATAATTGGCATTTGTGTATATACACTTGAGCGACCCCTTGCGCTCCAAAATGATTTGATGCTCAGATGCAAGCCCGTGGCCCATCCTTCTTGTACGTTTTGCTAATAAGTAGAAGTTATTGTGTTGCAATCCATCATCGTGTTGCCCAAATCATCTGAATCAATGGGCCATCTGGAGCAAGTTACTGACCCCATCCTCACAATCTGTTTCAACCAATGACTCTGTTCAGATCTTTTAGACCAAGTGCAGGTAATTCAGTTCACGAGTGAATGATGGTTCATGGTTTTTAGATAATTTTAGCTCCACATAGGTCCAGCTGTTTTGCTGTTTGCCATTATATTCTCAAGGTAAAGAGTTGTAGATAAGTAGAATTGCTGAGTGCAGAGAAGCCATGTTCCTGAGATCCAAACAGAGTCAATGGACTTCAACTCAAGGCTGTGAATACCCATATCTTCTGTTCAGTGCAAGAGTAAACTATTGATCGGACTGTATACACATTTGAGGTTCTTGCCCATCTATGAGGTATGTCGAGGTCAACGTGGTCGAGCCCTCACCCTCACAATAAAACTATTGTTGTGCCGTTTCCTATTAAGTCCAAATCGATTAGCATGTGTGCCATTCATCTCCTCATGGATTTTACAATGTGAGTGTATATACACACACGCAGGGGGATTTGAACTCACACGTTCTCACTCTCTCACATATTTTTAATCAGTTGAGCTACCACTGAAGACAACACAAACACACACATGCATAACGATTGAAGCACAACAATACCAACTTTGAGGCAACCACTTTAACAACACAGTGCTACCACGATATGTATTATGTAAATAGTTTTTATAGATAACATAGGAATTGTTACATAGGGTCACAGTCCTATGCACTGCTACACTGCAGGCTTTATTTACCAACTGCTCTCTCCAAGCACAACTTCACTCAAGTTGTTCTTCTCACGGGAGAACATATTCTGCAAAAATAGAATCACACAAAAACTAGAACTGTTATATACAACAACAACAACAATAATCACTAGATGGTAGTTGACCATATTACTTGTTTGTCGTGATGGAGATGATAAAGGTGATAAGCCACCATGTGAGAATCTAAACAGTTCATCTCGCATGCCCCATTACCTTGGCATATTTTATACTGGGTGACTCTGTCCATCTATCCCTTCGCTAGGTTACAAATGAATGCTTACACCCAATGGTCCATTTGTGTTGAGAACACATTGCACAGCAAAGAAATGCCGGGTCAACATTAAGGCCCAGGTCAGGCTCATGGGCCCAATAGTCCAGCTCAGCCAGACAAACTATAATCAGGCATTTAGGCAGACATTGGTCCATTGGAGTCCTGGCTGCTTGTTCACAGGTTTCCAACTCAAAAGTGGACAGAACTCAGACTGTTTCAGCCCAGCTCACTTGCAGCCCTAGTCAAGACTCAAGATCACACCTAGGCCAACATCAGTGAGTCACTATCACCGGTAAATATTCGTAGGGATCAAAACTTGTTAATATGGTCGCCCCACTTTCAATCTTTCTTCTCATCATGAGTAATTGATTACACAAATTATGGTGTAAATTTCCCTTGACCACCAATAGGAAATATGACACTAGTGATAAATCATCATCCTACTCTTTTATATATATATATATATATATATATAGTACAATCCGCAAAAAGAACTGTAAAAAAATGAGGCTAAAAATCTCTCATTTTCGAAAGCCAAAGGATGGACGCTTTCATTTAAGAAGATTTGCCAAACTTCATCTCCCAAACACTCTTATTTTCCAAACCTCTATAAAAAATAGACATTCCGATAAATAGAGTTGGAAATAGAGATACCAAACATGGGCTTAGCTTCGTGCAATATATTTGTGGCCGCTTTTTAATATTAGAAGTTGAAATGATATAGACATATAACAAAGTTTTAAATGCCCTGGTTAATCTAATCCAACCATTCTCCTTTATCTAAACTTTAAGAAAATATGCAAATCTATTGGTACTTACTTCCACATTTCTTTCCAGCTGGCCTCTTCTTTATATTACACCGTTTAGGAATGGTGATGGCTATGGCAAGGTTAATTCCGGCCTGCTTTACCAATGGTGACAAGAAAACGGCACACATACACTTTGGTGAGTAGGTGAGCAGTGTCTGTACCCTTGAACAGCAAGCCGGCGGGACCTTCACCTTAGCGCTTTGAGCAGCTCGGGCACATGGGCTCAAGCTAGCGGCCGCTACGTTTAATGGCGTTTTTCCACACTCACCGGCGGCAAGTGTCTCTTTGACATATGCGTGTGAGGCCAGCAAGAAAATGACCATTGCAACTAGAGGAGGGGTTATGCTAGAAGCCATCCTTGTGAAGCTCTCACTAAAAAAGTTAAGTGACTGATGGGGTGGTTATATTCATTCCATTGGAGCATGGGTTTACTTATAGTTGTAAACAGATGTGTCGGCCGTCATGATGCTTATACAAGTGGGGTGGTTGTGCTCTGATACAATTCAACCATCTGTGAGCTACATTCCACTAGAGATAGATGCTTTCTTTCATTCATTCCCTCTCCTTTTGAGGTTCAGCTTTTTGACCATTATATCTGAAGGTTTCACACATGAACCATCTGAGCTAAAAAGGTCATTTACAAATGGTTTTATGCCACCTCCCGCATTGAGAAATGAGGAATTATGTCAACATGATGCACTGATGATGTACATGTAGGGTATCCTAACGTGCCCATTCGATCCAAATGGGATCCGGATTTCGATGGTTGAGATCAGCAGTTTGCTGGGACCTTGACAAATGGGAAATTTCCAAATTCCAACTGTTACACAAGGAATGATCCCTGCTTCCATATTGGACAATTTTTATGTTTTGCTGTATTAATAGGTCCCCAAGGACGGTCAAAATCTTCTGATCTAGGATGTGTTGGAGAAACCTTTCATACACACAGGGCCAATCAGATAGGACTACCAGTGGGGTTCAAGTTAGCATGACCTCCCAGAATAATAGTTAGAGACGCAACCCAAACATGACCCACAGTTAATTAATTGGGCTGAAACTGTCTGCGTCAGGCTCTTGTTAAGATAGAGTTTGGAAATGTCGACATGAATCTAGAATGACATATGGTTGAGTTCATGGCACTTCAGATCAGAAATTGCCACCGAGCAATATCAGCATACTTGCAAAGTGATGGCCCAGTAGAGGGACAATATCAACAATAGCCCTTTGAAAAAAAAAAAAAAGATGGACACGTTATCTGAGGGTACACATGGGCAATCATACAGGCACACGTCTTCCAACACATTCTCAAGTGTTCTCAAGTGAGAATAATTAGGGGGGAATTACTTGTTGCCTCCCACTAACTTGACCCTAACTCGACCTGTATTTGACCCGCCAAACCAAAACCATGGAAAATACGGGTTCTTCAAAGGTTAAGTTTTCTTGACCCGCGAAAAAGAGATCAAATTAGGATTAACTCGCATAACTTGCACGACCCTTCAGTTTATGTTTTATTTTAAAAACAATATATGTATTAGAAAAATACCGATAGGAATTAATCTCCAATTTCTATACCAAATCTTCATGATTATCGCTGGCATCATCCGTGATTTTGTTAACTGGGTTGAACCACCTAGTTAGAAGGTTATTCAGGTCAATACAGGTCAAGTCAAGTTGACCTGCCTTGGGTGAGGGTTAGGAAACCGGACCCATTCTATAAATGGGCTGATTCATGAGTGAGACTGTTTCAAAAGTCTAGGCCATGGGCAAGACTTGGCCTGAATTTTAGGTCCAATAAATAAATGGGCTGCGCTTAGACAAACCTTGGCCTTAAGCAAATTACCTTCACATTAACGAACATGTAAGGAGAGAGTTTTTTTAAGAATCTCAACATTGCAACCTCAAAGGGGTGGCAAAATTTGACCTGACCTACATTTGATCAGTATAACATGACTCGCGGTATTTATGGGTTGATCACAAGTCAAAAGAAACTTGAACTCTATAAATATGGGGCGAGTTAGCATCATTCCCCCAATCTAAATTCATTTGAATAATTTGGTGGTTTAATATTTTGGTAATTAATCGGAATGGTTTATACTTCTTTTGTGAATGACCAGAGCTTGTGTTGGTCTTTTTATGACCTAAAATGTAGTCTTAACATTCAGAATGAATTGGGTTTGGGCCAATCCTACGTCCATAGACTTGAACATTCAGAAATCTTAGCCGTATCGTTCTTTACTCTTGTTTTATGATATCCCAATTTCAATCAAAGTAGTTATAAGGCTGGACCATTTATTCTGAAGGCCAATTTTCACCAACAGGACTCCTGCATGGCTACTATGTCAAGCTTTACAATTTTACACAGCTCAAACTTTTAATCTCTACACTCAATTCAAAAGGTCCCGCTTTTATAGCCGGCTAAGATTGAGAATCCTGCACAATAATTTAGATGTCCTTCCAAGGAGCCTCACTGAAGCTCGGCCTCGTAGGAGTGACTAGAGGGATGTTCCATTTGTAGTGGGACTCACGTGGGAACAAAACTATCACAAACAAACATTGGATACTCTCTGGTAATACTAATAAAAAAGACTCATATCACTGTTCCCTTCAAATGCTAGTGTTTTCAAGAACCTTCCTTATCTTATAATTAATACCTTCTCATCATGCATGTCGTCATGAAAGCTTTCGTTATTTATCATTTTTTAAGAGGGAGATGAAGCAGTAGGAATCAAATTACATCATGATGTTCAAGTGGTAATCGAATCCCATATTGTCATACTCCTATTGAAACTCAGAGAGATCCCCACACCCACAAGAGAATAGAAAACTGATCAGAGACCACACCCCCGGAAAATTTTCAGCCATAAGAAACCAGAGAGATGGGTGGTAATCGGACTGTTGGGATTGGCATGGACGACTCGGAAAACAGCAAATCGGCACTGCGATGGGCCATCGATAATCTGGTGGACAGTGGAGATCGAATCATCTTAATCCATGTGCATTCCAGCAAAGCTGACCATCCACAGAAGGAGCTTTGGGAAGACACTGGATCACGTATATATATACCTTTCTCTTATGTTTTTACATTTGTTCTTACATTGATATTATGAAATTTTTATGAGTAACATGATTTTTGATATGTGGGTTTAATTTCTTTTCCATTGCTTTTGTTTGATTTCAGCTTTAATCCCTCTTGATGAATTTAAAGAAATGAATATCAGTAAGCAATATGGGCTAAACCCTGATCCAGAGGTCCTTGACATTCTTGACACTGTGTCCAGGACTAAACAGGTACTCTATCTATCTCATCTTTTGGGGCATGTTTGTTTAGTTTTCACTAATTACCTTTTTCTTTTTGGCACATTAATTAGTGTATAATATATCATCTAAGGTGATCTCTATGTTAATTTGTGTTTAGAAGATGTGAGGGAGGCAGATGATGATGGTGTATGCAAGTTGTAACATATCATTACTTATTTAAAGGACTAATATTAATTATGATGGGACTGAAAACAGGTGAAGGTGGTATGTAAGATCTATTGGGGAGATCCAAGGGAGAAGCTGTGCGATGCTGTTGGAGATCTTAAGCTAAACTCTCTCGTGGTTGGAAGCCGGGGTTTAGGAAAGCTGAAAAGGTTATATATACACCAAAGCCCAATATATATCTCGGTTCTTTTTTCTTTTTTTAATCTTCCTATATATCTCTGGAAGGAGTTTCTTTTGAGAGCATGTTTGGATGTTTGGTGAATTGAAGAAAATTAAGGTAATTGTTAGCTAGCTGTTGGTTTGAGAGAAATAATGTATTTGATTTAATGATGGGGAGCTGTCATGTTTTACGTGTCCCCACCATTGATCAAGGGTCCACAAATTGATCAAAGGGAAGATCCTATTTGGGGAATGCTTAAAAGTAAAGTAGAAACTTGTCAAATACATGGAGTGCTAATCCCAAGGGAGTGAAACTCTATAGTGGGGCCCACTTTTTGAAATTTAAACCTTTCAAAACAAATTTTCTTAGAAAAGGATAGTATCCATAGATTTTACATCAATTAGATATTCAACCACCCGTTGGATTGTCCATTCAGAAAACAAAGCTATCATTGACCTAAAATTTAAAAATCTTTTGCATATGTACGTGGAGGGTGTTTATTTTAAGCAGTTTGTATGTCAATCGGTGGGCTCCACAATGGAGTTCCCATCCTTCAACTCAGGATTTCTCTGGGCACGTTTGTGTAGAGGCAACTTCCATGTAAAGATGAAATTGCCACATCAGCAAATTCTATGGTTTTTAAATTCCTCAGAAATGGTTTTCTGAGGAAATTAGAAATTCATGTTTGGTACAAAAAGGTTTTCCTCGATGAATTAGTACTAATGTTGTTTGGTGCAGTTATGGATTTCTTTAGTGATAACTACTTTTTAATGAAAACTATTGGGTGGGTGGGTTGGTATGTGTGTGGGGTGGGTGGCGTTGGGAGGGGAGGAGGAAGAAAGAGGGTGGCCGGGTGGAGTGAGGGTGAGAGAGAGGAAATTGGGGGGTCAGTTTTCCGTGGAAATGGACTTCCCATACCCCCCATAGGAAGTCTATTTCTATGCCTAGGAAGGAAAAAACCGACGTGGCGAAAAAGCATTTCCGCGGAAAACTGCCACACCAAACACATGAAAAAAAAGTTTTCCGCAGAAAATACAGCCTTTTCCACGGAAATGGGCTACACAAACATGCCCTAAGATAAAGAAGATCAAGACGGCATTGTGTGGGGACAATTGGAAAAAGAAGCGGATCAACTGCATCTGACAAATTTTTGGAGCCCAATTTTCCTCAAGCTCTAACATCAAATCTAGATGGTGGATGCTTCTTCAAATATTTTTAAAATACTCAGTGAGATTGAAATGCTGCAGATAATGATGTTATAATTACATGTACTTGAAAGGATTCTAGAGAAAAAAGAGAGCCAAAAAATATCTGAAATCCTCTTGGTTGTGCTTGTGCAGGGTTTTGCTTGGGAGTGTGAGCAACTATGTGGTTACACATGCTAACTGTCCTGTGACAGTCGTTAAGGGCAGTCCCACGTCCAAATCATAAACCCTTTCTCTTGAAGATATGACAAGTGTATTGCGTGTGAGGTTGTTTCTCAAGTTTGGTGCCTTAATTATTCTTCATTAATCGTTTCAGGTTGAGATGTCATGTAAGAATCTTAGCTTATGATGCGATAGAACAAAATGGGCACAATGTATCTCATTGTATTGTATTGACACTTCACTTTATATATATATAAAATGGTTGTTCATGACATATTTCTACTGTATTCATGTTATATTCATTGATCTTATCTACAGGCAATAAAGTGTGCCTGGATGTAGGGATGTAAACCAGATCGTTCCCTGTTACAATCACACTGGACCTGTTTTTTTTAATAACAGTTCTAGTTCCCGGTTTGGTTTTGGAACCAGATTCAACTAGAGGATCACGATCTAGTTTCAAAATCGGTTCCAACTTCTATTTTTTATTTTTAAGTTTTTTTGTTTAAAATAAAAATATTATTCAACTTATAATTATGCATTAAGTCTAATTACCTCCAAGATTAAACATAAAAGTAGCCAATAAAAGTTGATTTTGAGCTACAGTTTACAACATTAAAGACTCGTATGTCGGATCTAAAGTCCACGAATCATAATCTATATGTACCAAAAACCGAATTCATTTATCAATCGGAACCTATATATATTGAGTTCCAGACCCAAGCCCATTTAAGAATTAAAACCTAAAATAGGTTTCAAATCCGGTCTATTACAAGTCAAAATATCTGAATAATCGGATATTTATTTGCAACCCTATTTGGATGAGTTGTGTTTTTATTCAATTTTCAGAGGCCAGTAATTATTTATTTCAATCGCAGTTCACATACTAATAGAAGATATATTGCCATTTCAAATGGGGGATGAGACTGAGTAGTCTACGAGAACTTTGTGATGTCCTCTTTACCGATGAGCTACAGCAAGGGACGAAGGCATTGATATGGGTGCATCCTTGTATTAAAAGAGAATAAATTCCTTATAACCGCTGTGTGAAACCACCATTTTCCTCCAAACCAATCCAAACACACCACATCATAAAAAGAAAAATACGAAACGTCATAAAGACACTCTTTTTCTCTACTGCTGGTTGCCAAGGTTAACCTTAGGGTTAACTTAAGTTTGAAAATTACACAAAAAACCCATTACTTATAATGCTCACCCCCCCAAAAGCCCCATTCTTTTTCTAGCAATTTCCAGCGTCCATTGCTCCATCAAGTCCATAAAAATCCCATGTTCCATTCCCAAAATTCACATACACATAAAACAAAAACTTAGTATCAATGGCAAAAAATTACTGAGTACACACAAAAATTACTGGATCAGGGTTCATAATGATCCATGTTACTTTGGATGGGGTTAGAATTGATATTTCCAATTGGACTAGCAAATGGGTTGGGTTTGCATGTTTGACTTTTGGGCTATATTTAGGTTGAGACATTTTTAACTTTATCAATAAATGCATTGGATTTGAAATAGCCCATACATGCTCCTTAAAGTGGTTAAACCATGAACCACTCAATTCCCACCCCTACCTATAGGAAGGTTAGATGGGATGTACATGGACTACCCAGGCCAGGCTGGCTTGTCTCAGTTCAGAGTGTTTAACTTTTAGCACAAACAATCAGGACACGATGCAGCTCATATGCCTTAGAAGTTGGGATGGACCCAGACCTTTTTTACCCTTCGGTGAAGCCCAAGTTGTTAGATAGTAAGTCCAAGCTGAACAACATAGTTGGGCCTCAAGGCAGATACCTGTTCAACCTAACCGCAATGGGTAATCACTAATCAAGCCATGTATTTACTCTATAATCATGCCTACATGCCTGAAAACTCTGCTCTAATCCAATTCATCGAGTGTTGAGTTGAAGCTGACTTGATCCACTTGCAGCCAGGCACACAACCAATGGTTGCGTACATTCATCCTGCATTGGGTTCAAATTAAACAATTTCATTACAAAACAATTCCAAATTAAACAATCTGGATTCTTGAAACCATCTATTGGATGTGGAAATCCAGGAACGGGCTTTTGTGGTTGGGGGGAGGGGGGGTGGGAATTAAAGTAATTGGTTTTTTTTGCAATTTTCAAACTTAAGTTAACCCTAAGGTTAATTTTGGTAACCAGCAGTAGAGAAAAAGGGTGTCTTTATGACGTTCCGTACTTTTTTTATGATGTTGTGTGCTTAGATTGGTTTGGAGGAAAAGGGTGGTTTTACACCGCCGGTGTAAGGAATTTATTCTCGTATTAAAATCCCCACCCCAGTTAAAATACCAATACTGTCCTCAAGCTTGTAGGGAATCCTTTATTCTATACCTTCTCCAAGAACCAAAATGCCAAAGATACTGAAATGATCTTTGATTGGAAACCTAACCCGAGTAGCTGACCATGAAGGATCTGGCTTGTGGAGCCGGGTTGAGTAGAGGGCAAGTGGCATGTTGTTAAATTTCCAAACACACACAAAAACATATGTAGAACTCAATCTCAATGGTAAGTTATAAACCGATCCACAATACTATGGTCCACCAAATGTTTCATAATCATGGATAATATATAGTAATGGGATTAAGAGAGAGGAAGAGATACTATCATTTCAACAAACGCCGTTGGTCTTCTTCCTCTCCATGACGAACTTCTTCCAATAGGTGGTGATCTCCCTCTGCGTCTCTAATGGCGTCTTCTTAACAGCTTCTTCAGGTAACATTGGCTTCGACGGTGGCAAGTCGTCGAGCAGTTGCATAACCTTCTCGATGTCTACGACGAGTCGCTCCGCCAGGGTGCGGCTGAAGTCCTCCCTTATCACCACTCGCAGCACCGTCACGTGCTGTGCGTCGGGCGGCATGGTGTAGGCCGGCACGATCCACCCGAAACGGCGCAGGTTATCCGACACCTCGAACTCGTTGTGACGGCTGTTATCTTTGAACGAGAAGGCGACTAACGGAACGCCGTTATCTTTGGAGACGATGTTGAAACGGCCGGTTCTCTCCAGGCCTTCTTTCAGAACCATCGCATTCTCTTGGCAGTTCTCAATCACGTTCCGATACCCCTGCCACCAATTTCCGTTACACTTAAAACAGTAGTTTAAAAGATACATGATTTTGTGAAAAGTCATAAGTTTGACCCTGCTTAGCTAAATTTTGGAAAATTCTATATGCACTCACCTAGTTTGCTGAGTCCAACCACATTTCTAAAAGTAATCAAGATACCCTCCTCTCCCTCTCACCCACTGCCAGCCCTTGCCCCCCGCCGTAGCCCCCGCCCGCCCTCTCCCTCTCCTCCCCACCCTCCGCCTGCCCAGTCTCCCTCTCCCCCTCTTTCTCCCTTTCTCCCTCTGCCCCCCTCTCCCCCCATCTCCCCGCCTGCCCTCTCCCCCTTTCTCCTTCTACCTCCCTCTCCCTGCCCAATCTCCCTCTCCCCCTCCCCTCCCGCTCTCTGCCTCTCGCCCACCGCCCGTCGTCACAACCCCCGCCCACCCTCTCCCTCTTTCTCCCTTACTCCCTCCCCCTCCCGTCCCCCTTCTCCTGACTCTCTCCTTCGCTCCCGTTCTTTCTATCACTCCCTCCCCTTCGACAGCACCGAGGGGATGGCGGGCGGAGGTTGCCGGAGGTCGCTGGAGCAAGGAGAGGGAGAGAGAAGGAAGGAAAGGGAAGGGGTATTTTTGTCATGTGTAATTATTTTTTTTTTTAAAAGGTGGGTGTGCTCAGCAAACCATGTGGGTGAGTTTAGAATTTCCCTAGAATTAATTACAGCCTGATATGGGCTGCCATGTATACTTCAATATGGACTAGTAATTTCACCTTCTGAGGTGAAAACTAATTGTGGTTATACAGCTGATGGTACAAAACCCAGTATTTCTCCCCCATGGGCCTGACCCCCCATTGATTTAGATTGGCCTAAGCAGATATACTCTGCTTACACACCAAGAAGGGGGGTTGCACATTCCCTAATTTTTTCTGTTACATGGAAGATGTGGATTCCTTTGGATGAGGCTCATTACTTTATAATTAATGTAATATCATTGGCTATGTGGAGGGGTGTTTACCTCATAACCCAAGCGGATCAATTGATAATATTGTGCAATAACTTGACTTGACCCTGCATTTCACAAAGGCAAATTTTATGGTCAGGTGAAATCTGTCATGTACTGTGGAACATGCTTATATGATTGCAAATACTATACATACCCTTGGAGAAGTTCAAAGTAAAAGTAGGCTGATCAGATCCAAGATAGTTGATGTGGAAGATGAGTTCCTCTGGCAAGTCCTCCTTGGTCCTCCAGATCACCCACCCTATTCCGGCATAGACCAACCCATATTTGTGTCCGCTCACATTGATGCTCTTCACCAAGGGCAGCCGGAAGTCCCATTCCAGCTCTGGGTACAGAAATGGTGCGATGAACCCACCACTTGCTGCATCTACATGGATTGGTGTGTCCCATCTGATCATAAAAATCCATGTTACACATGTATAATTATCACCACAGCTTTTTCACTTGGAGAGCTCTAAATATGGTATAACTTAGAATTAGATCAATTGAATATGAAAGTAAGGTCTATAAGCATGTTGATAGGCAGGAGCGGCCAAATAAAATTCATGCAAGCGCGGCTGAAAATATATATAGTTGGGACAAGACTTTGATGATGACTAATAACAATGAATCGGAATTAATGAATAATAGCATACCCAGTTTCCTTGTTCTTCTCAATCAAGAGATCATTCAACAGTTTCACATCTTCGAATTCGCCATTTAGAGTCGAACCCAAAATGGCAGCAACACAGATGGTGTTCTCGTCCACCATTTCCACTGCTTTGGTAGGGTCCATGATATAGTAGCCATCTCTCAGCTTCACTTCCTTCAATTCTACTTCAAAATATCTTGCAAATTTTTCCCAACAAACCTGTACAAATTACCATTAATTACATGTATCAGCAGTTGAGAGGTACTGCATTGGACCGAAAGGAGGGTTGTGATAGATGAGAATGGGATGATATTTCTGAAAATACCTGGACATTGGCACCAGTAACAATGTTGGGCTTGTCGTATGGCTTGCCCTGGTCTTTTCTCTTGTTCTGCCATTTCCTCTTGAATGCCAATCCTGCCAACATGATGGCCTCCGAGGACCCCACCGTCCCCACTCCAATGGCCGTTTCCGATTCATCCAGGGGCGCATTGAACAGATGAGCAATCATGTTCACACATCGATTCTATATCAAACATCATGATGACCACACAAAAAATAAGAAGAAGAAGAAGAAGAAGAAGTAGAGTAGAATATTTCTTTGTACCATTGAACCTTGGCTAATCTGCCTGGGCCAGCCCTTGTTAACATTTGTACACATTCTATTCTCACGTTTAAGGACGTAAATGGGTCCCGATTCTTTGATAATTCAGAGGTAACGTACTACAAAAATCGGGTTTGTATCTTTATTTAGGCTCCGATAAGTAAACGGGCCAGGGTTTGGGTCTTTTTTGGTCCAGTGATCTAAACCGGCTTGGGGTTTGATTCCACCTTTGTTCCGGACCATAGACTTTGCGATCTAACGTATTACCTCAATTTTCAAAAATTTCTCTTAAAAATTAGGTTTTTTCCATATCATTCTTTACCTAGGCTCGGACCAGTCTCATATACGGAACTAGTTCTGATTCCATCTTCTCATTAACAATTCCGGTTCTGGATTCATGGTGAACAAAGACAAGAACTGACCATAAGCAAATCTCAACCATTCATCAGCAATTATAGCCATGCATGGGCCATAGCTCGAAAGTACACCGTGTGAATGACCTTATATGGCAGTTTGATGGTTCTCTAATCACACATTTTTCCGTCCTCAATAATTGTTTTGTATGGGTAGAAATAGATTTGTGTCCATGCTATGATTTTCGGGGTGTGGCCTTTCATGTGATTTACCTTGATTCCGTAGTGACAAGTGAGAAATTGAATAGGGCTCATTTGGAGTCGAATGCAAAGTTGGATCTTCCAATTATATAAAATTTAATTAGATCCAAGATCTAAGCGGTGTTCATGGGCCAGGTTAGCCCGAGTCTGATCCTGGCCCAGCCCATGTTAGGCCGGGCTTGGATATGCAATTTGGGCCGTTTAATGAATTAGTCGGGTTGGGTTAAGTGGAACAAAGCCCAAACCCTGGCCCAGCCCGTATAATGAGTGCAATGTAATATACTTTAGTTAGGCCAAAGATTTGCTGGAGATCCCATGAAATTGATACAAAACCCTGGTTGGCCTGGCCCCGTTGACTAAATGGGCTGGCTTGGACCTGACTTTATGGCCTGTTTCAGGCTTGGGCCGGGCCTGTATATGCCTCAGCCCGCTCCAGCCCATGAACACCCGTACAAGTTCTGTGCCCTGTTCCATTGTGGACATAACTATGTGGCTTGGAAACTTTCATTAAGATTTGGACTCTGCATATTCCATGGTACATTGCTCTCTATTATTTTACATACGCCAATATTTAGGTTCATTACATGGACCTCACAGGGAACAATTCATGTGACGTCACACGTGGGGACCGCCTGAGCACTGGCCAGTATGCACCATCAAGACCCTCTCTCTTGCCCTATTTCCATTGGGTTTTTACACCAATCCGGATTGATTGGACCGTTGAATTGAGGGTCAAGCTTTTTCTATATAAACTTACTAAATTTGTATGCCGCAGATGAAGGAGTTAAAGCTATAGAATTGACTCCAATTTTGAAAGTCGTACCCATCTCAAAAGCATCCCTTTCCATCCTCCTTGGTCCTATAATCAATACGGTCCCATCCAGGTATCTCGCATGGAAGTCTTATACAAGGTATATGGCCCTTTTATATTACACTGCATGTGGTAATATGCTGTTGTATATGATCGGACAAGGAGATGCCGCACCACTTTGGCTAAAGTGGCCAATTAAGCTGTTAACCCTATCAAATATCAGATGTCTTCAAGATCTATCATCTAGTTGGCAGCTGCGAGATCTCTTATTTTATTACAATGAAGAGATACTATTTCGTCCTATCAAAAAATATCAATGGTATAAAATCTCTTCCTTCTTTCTATTGGAAGGAAGCAAGAGTGAGACATATATATAGATCTAATGGACCTTTCATTATGGTGGAGCCAGCAACATTAGATTAGGACGTAGCTATTGTCTATTGTGGAGCACAACCTTCCAAAGAATAATAATACAGGAATTGAAATTTCTGAAATTGCACTTGTAGCATGTGAAACAGTAAACATGGTGGGGCCTACTCAAACGCGTATGCATTACGACTTGTTACTGGTTAGTCCTTCCATTCTTGGTTTCCCTTTTTCTTTCCCTATCGAAGGCTGTTTTTACTATTCTTGCCACGTGAAGTTGTCGGCTTCATGAGGTTTCTAACGAGACTTTGCACTTTGTATCAAAGTTCCTAAATTTATTCCATTCTGTAGAGTTGTTACAAGTTAATTGGAGATTTTTCAAAGGTGGAAAATTGTCAAAAGGATAAGATTTCAATCCCATTTGCCGTGATGAGTGGAGCTTCAAATTTGACAAGATGGAACTGAAAGGTCAATGACGATCTGGCATTGTCCCTACCCAAATCACAACTGGCTGGCTCAAGCCTCTTAATTCTTATAACCCTTATTTGGATTGGACTGGATTGGCTGATCAGATGTACTTTTTAGGTCCCATTTAAATTGACAGGACCAAGAAATTAAGAGGCACATGAAGGTTCACATCTGGCACAAATGTAGCCAGATCGACAGGTGGCAGGGAGGTAAGCATTCATACTTCCCTCCAGCCATGGAAACAGGACAGCATGTATGAGAGTGAGTACTACTCCAAATCCAGCTCAAAATAGACTCACTTGCTATTCATTGAGATTATTCCCAAAATCTATCTCACTAGGTGTTGGTTCCACAATTAATTTAATCGGTTCATAAGAGATACAGGTTACCCCATATATTAAAAAAATCATTTATTTTAAGCGACTCAGACTCGGATTTCCAATACGTAAGAGAAACTTCTTCAACTATGAATTTCACAAATTTCCTTGGGTCAGTGGACAAGTTAGACCAGATCAAACATGGCGTTTAAAAAAATAAAATTGGGAGATGTGTAACATTTTCTTCTGCACTTGTGTGTTTTTGTGTGTGTGTGTGTGAGAGAGAGAGAGAGAGAGAGAGAGAGAGAGAGAGAGATAAGGGTGATACTAGCTATAGAGACTGATTAGAGTAAGTTTGTGTACCTGTAACTCAGTGGTGACAGGATACTCGTCCATGTCGACGTAGTTCTTATTAATGGAAGCCATGACCAGCTTATCACACTCCGGCTCCATCCAAGTCGTCACAAATGATGCCAAGTTCAGTCTCGGATTCCCATCCAACATCAGCTCATCGTTTATGATCTGATAAGCAGCCTCTTTGGGGATCGAATTCTCTGGGATCTTGAATCTTTTCATAACCACCCCACAAAGCCAAATAAGAAAGAAAGAAAAAAAAAATGATGTTTTTATGAAGAAAGAGATGAGTTGATTGAGAGATGATCCCATTAAGGCCTAGTTGGCCGGAAAAGTTAAAACAAAAATCACCTTGGAAGAGATTCTCGGACGTATCTTGACGCGAATGTGGAATGGATGGAGGCATCAGTCTCTGAAACAGTCTTGGATAGAACCATATTGATGATGATGAAGAAGAAGAAGAAGAAAGCTGAGAGTAAGAAGAAGAAGAAGAGAAAAGGTTGGGAGGGGTTGATGGAAGGAACACTTTGTAAAAACTAATAAGGTAATTTGAAGATAGGGGACACACATATAGAATCCTATAGAATACAAGCAATACTACTTTTCTATGTTTGATGGTCCTTCCAATAGGTAAGTAGTTGTTTTCATCATGTCTATTTACAATTTTCTAGACGAGGAGATGTGGGTGACCATCAGCACAAGTGCATCCGGCTTTTTTGAAAAATTAAAAAGAGTCTCTCTCTGTTTCCAGTTCTCTTGTTTTATTTGTTGACCTTTTTGTTTTTTTATATATACCCTGAGATCTGTATGATTTGCAAATAGGGCTCGTAGTTTTTGTATTTGTAAATAGATCCATACTTTTTCATTTCAATACCTTTTATGTCCCTAAAATCAATATTCCTTATGAGAATGGACAATCACTATGAGGTTTATGTTGAATTTTTATGAGAATTACAGCTTTGCCCTTACATCTATTAAACAAAAATGAATATATTATTATTTATAAAAATGCTATTATTTTATCCCAAGTCCCAATTGCCTTTCTTAATAACTCATTAATGCAAATGGAGCCTAATCATGTATTTTGAAACTTTCATCAATGTAACGGTCAGTCATGCATGGATTGAATCAATTATAACCAACTATAAGCACATGCTTTCATTGTCATCATGATTGATTTGAATCTAATGAAATAGGCCCTATACTAATAAAAATAAATTTATACACAGTTATTCTCTCCCATTAAATATAATTATTAATGTTACAAGTTTAAGAGAAAAATAAATCTAAGCTTTTGAATTTATGCATATAGAGATAAAGAGATGGACAAAATTGTCATTTCACTCTAAAAACCTTTTGGTGGTTGGAAAGCTATTGATTTTGGAGACACGAAAGGTATTAGATTGAAAATATAAGGGCTTCTTTACAAATATTAAAATCATAGGGTCTATTTACAAATGCTACAAACCTTAGGGGGATATATGATGAAGGAAGATGAAGCATTTTTCATGATGAAACTTATGTACATCGTCATTATTACGTAGTGTAGCCAGCTATACACTTGATTTATTGGGCATAAGTTATAACCCCCAGTCTTTACTTAGTCCAAGCAGTTGGTGCCACATGGATGCTTATTACCTCTCATAAATTTTACTTTATTATCTGAAATGATGTGTGGTATTGGATTGACCACATATATGAAAATGGCTTTGATCAAACGAATGTAGTGCCGCACCATTTAAATCTGAACAACTCGACCACAATTATATAGGCAGGGTCGGGCAAATCTACCATACAGCAGCGCTGCATCTTAGTATGATGCAGCACCTGGCATATGCAAGTGGGTGGGGCCCACCCTTAAGAAATCAAATCCGTCGTTCATCTTGTACACACATCCTGTGCATTGCAAATATAACTTCAAAGTGCATTTTGTGGGGCCTACCGTTAGATTGACTTGTTGATTTTAAATATGTGCCCAACTTTCATTTCCATAAGGAAAGAGAAAGAAAATTAATAAAGTTGAATCATGTGTTTAGGATTCAGTTAATCCAATGATGTGCATATTGTTGATTTGAATAATATTTTGTATATATATCCCATAGTGGGTTAGGTCTGTGATTAACTGATTATTAATGTTCTTAAAAGGTCAGTTCCTAATCCCATTGAACATGTCATGATTTCAAAAAATATATTTAAAAAATGGCATGTTTGGATAAATATATATATATATATATATATATATCACTTTCCTTTGAAGGTTTGTGCCCCTATTGATGAGTTTGCGGACCTACTTTAGATAAGTGAAATCTAATCAAGGGGCCCTCTTTGATTTGATATGAGTTTGCTGACCACTTTGTAAAATGTTGCAATCTACTCTGGCGACATCTTTTGGGCATGCCTAAAAGTCTAAAACAAATCATATTTTATTGATCTTGCTAATGCTACCATATTTGATGCATGTTAATACAACTCTATTTAAACTGTGCATTTCATATATGAGTGGAGCATCTTTTTTAAGGTCACTAGACACAACAGGAGGTGTGGATTAAGCATTAAAACCAAAGGTTTAATTTATCACTCTTCCTCCTCTGAACCAAATCAATAAAATGGACCATCAAAATAGTCCTTCGGTGTTGTTCATTTGACCGGGTGGCAGTTAGATTTTCAATGGGTGAGCTCCAATGGAGAGTTCCATTCCTTGAACTTAGGAATCGGGATTTCTCTAATAAGTTAAAGCAATGGAAGATAAGGACACTGTAGTATTAAAGTAGGGTTATTGTTAATTGAAAAATGGCTGGTGCAATGCAAATATCAAATAAGAGCTAGGACTATCACTAAATAAATAAAGGGACATTTGGATGCAGATGAAAGAAGGGACCAAAAGAGTTAATGAGTTTAGTTAAAGTTAAATTGTAACTAACTAATAAATAGTTTTTATAAATGTATTAAAATGATGTTCTTTTGCTCAAGAATACAGACAATGGAAATGATTTGACCAAACAGAAAGGATGGCAAAACAAGGCAAGGTGGATAGGATTCCCCCAGTGGACATGCTTGGTTTGATAAGTGCACTGATGACTTTCTTTCATGTTGGGACCATCTAATAATAATTCTACTTTATTTCTGGACAGCTCTTCCCTGTCTTTTTGCTCATTCAAAAGGATTACCCTCGGTGCCTTCTCTTCTTTCTTGAAATGGAAGAAAGAAGCAAAGAACAAGAGAGGCCACGAATCAATGACTTTGATGACACTTTTATTTAATCCATTAATACAGTCTTTGCTTTAAACTCATCATTATTTATAGGTAGGAGAAGCTGACGGTTAGAATTTAAGTATTAGAAGAATTTGTATAGTGGCAATTGTCCATTTCAATTCTCTAATAATTGGAAACATATAAAATTGGCATTTCAATTGTTTCAATGTAACATTTCAAAAAAAATTTGAAAATCTTAATATAGAGCGTTAGTTTTTTTACAGTTTTCAAAATGGGACAAAAAAATTTTGGCTTTTCATACTAGGGCTTTTAAGTTTTCTAAGGAGCTTTCAATTAAGAACATCCAGCCAAAATCAACAGCTGCAGGAAACCTGTCTCCTTTTTTTTTTTTTTTTTTTTTAAATGGCCAAAATTCCTTGTAAGGCTTTTTCAACATGGGCTTTGAGTATTATTATTTTGGTAATATCAATTTTCATGGAAATGTGACATTCCAACGTATTTAGAAGTTTAGATTAAAAAAAAAAAAAAAGCCTGCCCGGTGAGCGATGTCGTCAATCCCAGTGGTTGCCGGTAGTCACTCACAATGGCAGACTTGGGTGGAGAAAAAAGTGAGGTAGGAGTACCCAAAAACTTTATAAAGACGGCAAAAGATCTCTATTCCATGGTACTGTACACTTGACATTTCATAATATCACAAAATAACCTACATGCAAATTTAATAAAAGAAAAAAAGAGCATTTCAGGATATTATAAAATAATAATCCAACATTATGTGATATCATAAAACTAAGGCATCTGTACATTAGATTATTCCATGATATCACACATCATCATGGAATTCTTGCGTGAATCAAATTTTTTTTTCAAATTTAAAGCCTTTTTTTTTTTTTTTTTTTGTAAAAATCCCTATTGCTATTTTTTTTCCCTCACCTTAAATGATCTCCTTGACTTTTGCAAAAGAATAATAGGGGATTTACCGGAGCAAGATTGATAACTTGACATTTTTCATGGAACCCAAGGACTTGGTTGCATAATCATAGGGATTGCAACAAGTTGGACTCGAGACGTGTCAAACCTAAACCCAGACTTGCCCAACTCACCTGTTCTCCTACCCATCTCATACACAACCCAACCATCCACCCTGACAGGTTTAGGTTTATGATATGTGATATCAATCTTGTTAATGGTACTAATTGGATCAGATCCCACCTTTTTTTTTAGCCATCGGAGGGTTCCCAACCCTCTGGGCTGGACTAATCTCTCTGGGCTCAAAAAGAAGCCGGGTAAATACCGCTGTGGCCCCAAATCCTGCTTGTGTTGGTGAGGGATTTGGTAGTCTGTGGCTGTGGGTGCTTCTCGTGTATTATATTTTCCATTAACAAATATGTGAAGTGTGAATCACGTTATCTTAATAGGATTTAAGATTTTAGGGACACTAAAAATAGTAATGATCAGCGACAAAGGATGCCTCTTGACTCGGTATTAGTATGCCGCATTTTGCAATGTCCATTCTCTCCATTCATATATCAAGATGAAATGCAGCCACACAATAATATTGAATGAGCTCAGGCTTTCATTTCAACAGCAAAAATATCATTTCAACCAAAAGATGAATAAAAATGCTAAAAACAAATTAGATTTACAGGGATGACAACTCCACCTCTTGAGTGCAAGGGCGGTATGCGACGAATGTACTATCACTGGAGAAGGAACCTGGGTTGAAACATGTGATTCCAGTGTATTTAAATGCCTTCTGCTCACTAGTGTCCCCCAAGACTATCTGCATGAGAGGGAGGAGGTATCATGAACCCATTTTTAATGTAACGTGGTTCATTGGTACGATCAAAGTGAAGATGCATGCACATGCTACACCTCTATACAGAATAATCTGAGTATGGGCATGACTTCAAACATGTATTGTTAAGCAGCTATAAGATAAAAACGACAGTCAACCACTCTATTCCACCAAATAAAACAATAATGGGTCAGGATGCCAATCTGATATGGATCTGTAGCTAACATTGATGTACATGTAAGTGGCTGTGAACATGCATATTGAATATTGATCACTATACTCTTTTCAGAACATCAATGCTATCCGCATATCTTATCATCATTTACAAAGTGCCGCAGTCCCAACAAGTCACTTTCTCAAAGCAATTTGTGAACTTAAAATGAACTAATGATCACACATCGTCTGGATTCTTGATGCACTTGAGAGTTAGGGGATGTTTGGATGTCTCACAAACTCACACCTGAGGAAAGAATATGAAATAACTAAACATTCATTCCTCTTTGGATTCCAAGTAGCATTCTTCATTATGTTAAATCTAAGAAGGTGCTTATCCACGCAGGTCACCTGTTTTTGCCAGCTGCATTTCTTGCCTATTTACAAATTTGACCAACAGGTCCATTTTACACTGAACCCCATAGGGGCAAAATCATTACTTTTCCAATAAAGGTTTTAAGGTTGTAGCAATCTCAAACTTTGTTTTAGAAGATAATTTGCACTCCTTATCCAGCATCATAGTGAAAGTTCTACGATCATTTTCTAATGGACAGGTTGTCAGTAACCTGCTATAAAGAATCAAACATTATCAAAGCATCATTCCATAATTTGGGCTAGGCTATAACTGTACTCTAGAGTTACAAAAATAGTAAAAATAATAATAACAACAACAACAACAGGGTCAGCAAAGACTAAGACCAAAAAACCTACTAAGAAACTGCAAACTCAAACATAGAGGCTCTCTATCTGTCTCTTCTTGTGAAAGTGTGCAAGGAAGACAAATTCTCATTACCTAGTATGTAATATATATATATATATATATATATTTAGTCACCCACTCACCCTCTCACAAAAGATACACCTACTCATCTTCAAAGTTGTAGAGCTAGTCTACTTAGGATCACATTTGCGAATTTAGTTCTTCCTCTCAATCCTATTCCTTGCCATGCTCTCAGTTACAAATGAAATGTCACTATTCATATATCAGAACACACCACAGCACCAAGGCAAAAAGAATTCCCAATGTAGCCCATCTGGATGCATGACAACCAAGGAAATGTGTAATGGGAAGGGTTTTTCTTTTTCCCTTATTTTGTGGTAAAAAAATGGAAAGATCTGGAAAAGGATAGAAATACAAGATGCCAGGTAGATCATATGATCCTAGGCCTTCATTTTAGATTATCAAAGTTTAATGGCTATACGATCATCCAAATTTATTGGGACTAAATCCAATGGTACAAGTAGAAAAGCATTTATACAGCAAGTGTAAGGGGGATATCCAATTTCCCCTTTGACACGGTTATGCATAGAATTGAAAGATATGAAGACAATACCGTATGTGGAGTCGGGTGCAATCGCAAGCAATGATCATAGTTCCAGATAATAGGTTGAACAGTGAGTGGAAGGGGGCAAAGATGACTTTGATGAGTAATGGTGGCAACCAGCTGCAATGAACAAAACCCCAAAATTATAAAACTTATATTTTAGTATGTTGAAAATAATGCTTCAGAAAGAAATCCAACTCACATGCTCAAATGGATCAGAAGTCTCTTCCTTTGAAGGGGGTATCAGAGAGGATCGCCGCATTCTATATAGCAAATCTTGCCGGAAAAATACGATTTCTTGGGTATAAAATTTGATTCTGAATCAAAGCGAAAAAAATAATAACAATAAGTTTACTTACAGATGAGTGCTTGGTGACCAAGAAATACCGAAGTGAAAATACTAGACATACTCACTCTAGTTGAGAAACATGAAAACTGTAAAATATGAGTGGGAAGTACATTACATGTGCAAAAAAAAAAAAAAAATCTATTGACCAATCTCCAACTCTACATACGTACTCATAACCTATGGTGTACCATCTATACAACGCGCAAAATATATGATGACCAACAATAAACTCTAAAAAGGGGATACAGACAATTTCATTTCCTTCCCTCAAAACTTTAAAAGTCCCTGAATGGTTGAAACTTAGAGATGGTACAAGACGAGATGAATGCAGAGGAAATCGTATACAATAATCATGGCATGTTGGCTGCCATTGTGCAGTAGATCTCATGGCCCTTGAGGTGTTCAATACATATTAAATGCAAGGAAATTTTATAGGGCATATCATAGTTTTTGAGCTACCAATTTGCAGTAGGCGTCATGTGCAAAGCAGGACATCGATGGAGCTGCTACGCACGTAGTTTGTTAAGTGAGAATGAGCCATCTAGTCAACAGGTTATATCACAAACTCTTCAGAGTGACAATCCATAAATTTTTGCGAGCTTTCCACATGAATGTGGACCAGTTGCTATTTTCCTGCACATTTTTGTATCAACCATCCATTTACAGGAAACCATCCATGATACTGCCAGCAAGGTTAACAGTTCTGATCACATACAAGTGCCACATGCAATTGATATTTAGGCATGCTTCATGGAACTCCCAGACTGAAAGGCAGGCACATCGTATATGCTTAAGCAGAGAGAGAGAGAGAGAGAGAGAGAGAGAGAGAGAGTAAGAAAAGATGAAACTGTGTATTTTCTCCTGGCCTTCATAGATTTAAAAATATAACTGGCAACTGGGCGAAAAGGTTTACCTGCAAGGATTACTACAGAAGATGGTGTTGGGAATGTGCTTTTGAAGCTCCTCTGTTAGATATTTTGGCAAAGCACACCTTGGAAGAACTTTGGATGGACCTGCAATTGTCAGAAGGGTAGAGGCTTGAATTTCACAGATCTACATGACATGAACAGGATGAGATTACATTGATGATGTATTATGTATGAAACTAATTAGTTGTGCAAATGCCCACTTGCAACCAGTAAATAACAAGTGAGAACTGTTAGTTTGGGATTAACATACTAAAATCGGATCTTCACAATAGGGTAGATTTGAATAACACAACATAGATCTGAAATCTAAAGTCATACCTATCTCAATCACATTAGCATAATCTGAACGGCTACCTTTGATTGGGGATTTACTACTTTCCTCCACTACAGCCTTACTAAGTGATTTCAATGGGGCAACCAAGAGGAGTTGTAACCCCTAAACCCTGTATATAGGTTTTCCAAGGCCTTCCCATCATGGAGTCCTACTTTAATTAGGATTTAGATTCCTCTAAGTCTTTATGTGAATTGGGCCACACTTAAGCCCAATAATTCTAACATTCTCCCACTTGGTCCACAAGCACTACTCCATTATGCTTTAGTTATTGTGATCATCAAAATATTCTCAAATGTAACTAACCGGTCTTATATGTGCTAAGCCTTTATTCTGTGATCAAATGAAAAACTGTCAATGCAAATCATGGCAGTCACACATCGTTACTACGACATGCTTCCTTCCATGTATTACATTCATCAACAATCCTCACTTAACCAAGTCTTTCATAGAGGTAATAGGATCATTTTCATGACCATCCTATTGAATTCGTTACACTGAAATTGTCATATCTCATATCTCCTGCTTTATTAACCATAATCGCATGTGCCTAAAGTAGATAAAATAAAGCAAGAAGACGAAAGCGCCAAATAAAAATTTAACGATATCATTAACTGAAATTTGATCAAATCTCAAACAGTGTCTATGAATACGAAAACAATCCTTATAACAACAATTTTACAAGCCCCATGTTAATGACATGTTCCCTAAATGCTTTTGGAGCCAATATCATGAGATCAAAGGAGATCCCCTCAAAAGACACCAGACGATTTCAAACATGTCACTGCCACTGACATGGAGCTTGTAAATTTGCCGAGATAAGGATTGTTTTTGTGTTCATAGACACTATTTGGGATTTGATCAAATTTCAGTGGGTATCAATTTTTGTTTGACAATTTCGTCTTCTTGCTTTATTTCATCCACTTTATGCACATGTGATTATGTGATTATAGTTAATAAAGTAGGAAATATGAGATATGACAACTTCAGTATAACCAATTTAATTGGATGGTCATGAAAAAGGATCCAATAACATCTATGAAAGGCTTGGTCAAGTGAGGATTATTGATGAGTTTTGGTGATCACAATAACCAAAGAATAATGGAGTAGTGCTTGTGGTCATGTGGACCAAGTGGGGAAATGTTAGAATTATTGGGTGTAATTGTGGCCCAATGACCACACGCCCATGTGGGTCCCCCACTTTACTCCAATATTGGTAAGTCTCCTTAATAGAGATATATTTGGTTTTCATGGAAAGTTGCTAACATAATAGAGTTTCCTATGTTAAGAGGAATCTAAATCCTACTTAGATTTAGACTCCATGATGGGAAGGGAGTTGTCTTGGAAAACCTATATATAGGGTTTAGGGGGTCGTAGTGGAGGAGTGTAGTAAATCCCCAATCAAAGACGGCAGTTCAAATCATGCGAACGAGATGGAGACAGGTACGCGTTTGATTTCAGATTTATGCTTTGTTATTCAAATCAATCCTATATTTATGTAGATCCGATTAAAGTTGTAAGTCCCAAACTAACATGTGGTATCAGAGCCACTCTGAATTCTAACATGAACACGTCTTCAGAGGCTTACTAGAACAAGAGACACCAACGCCCTCAAATAGTCAGTAATGCCTACTTTGTATATGTTTAGAGGAAAGTTACAATGTAAGAAAATCATTAGTATCTACTAATTATCGGGATTTACACATGGCAACCATGGTTCGATGATGCAGACAATTAATTTGATGGGTCCCACAGTACATGACAGGTAGCCCAAATCTTCTACGATGGAAGATCCTAGCCCTTACCCTTATGATCAGTGTCCTACCGATAAGGAAAAAAGGGTACTTCAGCAACAACGGTGACACAAAGATGCTCTGTTTCATACCTATATCATCAGGACCCGGAAGAAACAAAAACCGGCTATGCTCTTTCAATCGTGGATGGGCTCCGATAATCTCTCCAAGCTTTCCAAACTGCAATCTGCATGTCTAGTTAGTTAATTCCTTTCTGTTACATCAAAACCAGCATATCTAAAAACCAATCAAATAGAAAAATATCCAAATCTCATAAAGCAATTTAAAATCATATAGAGGGTGCTAACCTGAGACTTGAGAAAGAACTGAAGGCGAGGTTGCAAGGACGAGAACAGAAATTCCCCATCAAAACAAACAAAGATGGAACCACCTCTACATTCTCATAACCATCCATGACAGCAGCTAGCTTTGCCATAGTCTTCTCTACGGATAAAATAATGTACGTGGCTTTGAGGATAAATAAAACATTATGAGAAGCCCAAAACAAGTATTAACAACTTACCTCTTCATTATCCAGACAAACATCCGAGAGAATGACAAACATGTCATTTACTGCCTTCTTTTCCAGCGCGGAAAGCCTGAGCTATTGGCAGTTAATCGTATGGTCAAGATAATCAATTTTCAGTTGCAATTGCACCAGATTCCCATGTGTCTTCCAGAACTTAAAAGACTTTGTGGCAATCCATTCACTGCATACATTGCATAACAGAAGTATGCCAATCCAGACCATCAAAAATGAGGAACCCACTGATGATAAAAATAGCCAAAAACACACCAATGGGTGATTCTAAATTCCAAATAGTCTAATTAGTTGCATAAATTTGGGCAGAACATCAAATGGTTAGGACTTGGGATCATCTAATTAGCATGATACCAAGATTTAAGTAACTATCCACATTAGTACCCAGGATCTGGAAAGTCTCGATGTGACATGCCACTCTTGTGGGTGATGACTGACACAAAGCTTTGCCCTGTAGAAAATCCACATAGGAGTCCATGCCTAGGCAAAGTTTACAACAAATTGGTAACTGGCTGAGGTCAAAAATAAGGGCAGGCAAGAGGATACATTTTCTTCTGATGAGAGAGAACCACCACCAAAAAAGTCAAGTCCCATAATTACAGCAAGAGAAGCATCCCTGTCCTCTAAAGGGGGAAATCCACACGTGTTGACCTAGATAATAATCAGAAAATGGTTTAGTACTTTGGTTCTGAAAAATGTAGGAAGCTGAAGTGGAAATTTAATAACATCCATTTGAATGTGTTCAACTCAGACTATCATTGCAATTAAAGAAAAAAAAATAGTCTAGTAGCCAGATGTCGGGTCCCTTTTAAAAATGTAACTTAATAGTCACTTAAGTGTAAGAGTAGCCCAGACCAGCAGGAGGATAGGCCCATTTTGGCCTTGGTCTGCATCAGATAGTTGAATTCATTGATATAATGACTGTTGGGTTTTTCTAAAATATCAAACTAGCTCAAGAGGGTTAAGTTAGACAATAGCAGCAGATTCAATAGCAATACCAGTATTTTGTATTGATGCTGCCATCAGCAAATGCATAAAGCATTACACAAATTGTTAGGACCAAACACCTATGACTTTTTTTCTGACTGCTCCACAAATCAATGGACAACAACATTTTTAAGAACTCAGGCGGGCCATCGAACCAGTTTAGACCAAGGTTCATTCAAATTCAGTGTGACCAGTGGACCTCCTTCCCATCAAACTGTGAATCAGCATGACGTCAAATTTGTATAGTTAAACTAAAATAATTTCTAGAAACTCATTTTAGAAAGTAAAGAAACCATGCAAAAATAGAGTTTTATATTATGGCTCAATTTTTAAACAAATGTTTGAAAAAACATTTTAAACTCTCAAAAAAAGGCAGTAGTAACAATTTAAAGTTTAGATTTAGTTTCTCGTATTATTTTTTTACCCATTTTACTCATTTGCCGGATCAAATAAAAACACGGTCGGTTTGAAAATTTGAACAGTTTGGATGATGATTGATAAACCATACCCTTCAGATGGCTTATCAAAGGGAAACAGCTTTGATTGAACCAAACGCAACATGTAGCAGCAGTTCAGTCCAACCAGATCAGACCAATCTGTCAGGTCTGAATTTGACCAAATATCCACTTAGAGGGACAATGTGACAAATATCTACTTAGAGAGACAGTCAGTGATTCCAGTAGTGGGTTTACTAGATGAAGAAAAGAGTGTAAAATGGTCCAAATTTGACTGAATGAAGGAGAAAGATTGGATGGATGGAACCCTTCAGTCACGCTATGAGGGTTGGATCTATCCACAGCAAAGGCCATCAGATCAAAAATCTAAACCACCAAACCATGGGACCCACCAAAAGCAAATTCAGCACATGGTACCATGCGTATGATAGGAAAGTGGATCGTATAAAGCCCAATTGAAAAGAAACCCACTTATGCAGATTTTCTAACTGAAGCCTCACTCTTGTTATTTCTATGTGCATAATCAATAAGATAAATTATTTCTACCGTATTTACTGTAAATTTCACTCTAGGAGTCTATTTCAATTGTGTATTGCAGTGCTCAATATATGAGGTGGTCATATGAAAGATAATCTGAGTTCGCTGAGAAAACGAATATATAAGCATGCTAAAAGGATAAGATAGAACCTGACCTCAAAAACACCATTAGTGAGTAGCTCGCCTTCTGCCACAATGATGGTGTTCTCCACAAAGAATCCAGAAGTTATCTTGTGTTAATTGTCAAAGTAAACAAATGTTTCAAAAAGATTTATACAAACAAACTGTCATTGCCATCATTTACTACACGTAGAGAAGTTGAAGAGCCGTTGTGCAGCTGATTTCTAAGGTGGCATGCTTCAATAAATTTTCATATTCCATTTTAACCATTCATAAGAACAATTAAAAATTAGCTTTTAAAACAGATGGAACATGTCATGCATTCTACTTTTATTGCTAATATGGTGCACACGCTCCATTTGGCAAGTCAACTTATCAGGTCAGACAACAAGAGACAAACAAATCAACAAGAGCAAACAGGCTGGCAAAAAATAAATAAAAAAATGTCACCATAGTCCATCGGCATGTATATTATTAGACAAGAAGTTGAAATAGAATAAGAAAACCATACATTGAGTAGCAAGGGAATGGAAAACGCGTCTTGCTTACATGTATTTCATATCTGCATTTATTTAGGTCTAGTTTGGATGTAGTTCTAGAGCAGGTTATGTTGATTTATTCGGCTAGGAAGTCCACACTGCGATTGGGAGAGGATGGAATGCAGATACCTGATAAAACAGGACTCTGTCTTCATGCTTCTTCCACCCAAATCCTTATGCAGGTATCTGTTATATACTTATCGCCTCGCTAATAAGATAAAATACATGTTCTTATATCTCATCAATTTGGATAGATCCAAATCATGCTGCCAAAACAAAGGAACACCCTAAGGGCATCTCAACATATGTCACACGGATGGTATACAGTAGAATAACACAGGTAATAATCTAGTTTAAGAAACAATAAAAAAGAAAATGTAAAAAAATAATTCCCTATATTCTATACAGAGCTCCATTAATACAATTAATAGAAATGTGAACAATGGGAAGGATATTGCATTGGATAAATTGACTGGTACAGCTGCAGTTAGATCTTCCAAGAAGAAATGACCATCTTCCAGTTGAGATATCACACCCATGATCCATCTCCTCCCCGTACATCCAATCAGAGATTGGATTGAAGTTATCTGCAGGCAGAAGAATCAGATAAAACTAGTTTTAAGGCTATGATATAAATTCCAAAATCTATCAATTGACATGATAATCATTGCCTTATTGATAAATTTTTCAGAAACTAAACATAATAAATACCAAACTGGCTACAAATTCATGGAGTGGCATCAGTGACAATAATTGGAACACAGTTCCAAAGTTGACAATTACTGATAATATGTTGTGCCAATCACCAGAGACACTGATACCTAATTTTAGAGTGGATCAGTTCTAATGCATATATCTTATAAAGAGCAGTAATTTTTATTTTACACAAGGGGTTTTTTTTTTTTTTTTTTTTTTTGACAATTGCTGCTTCACCTCTGTATTAACAAAAATGGGGGACTAATCAAACAATATGACTGGCTAATCTAACCCCACATTTGTCTCCCTTGTTCATTTCTCTCCTCTTTGTTCTCTTTTCTTCTGCTTCTCTTCTTCCTCTCATTTTTCCTTTGCTCCAAACAACTATTCAAAGCACACTAGAATATAACATATGAACATTCTAAAAGCATAGTAATCCTCAACCCATCATAAAAAATTTGTACAGAGTTCAGGCATTAAAAAGGTCTTCAGCACTATACCTCACAGCTTCTAGAGTCTATCATTTCAGCATCAAAAACAGGTCTAGAAAAATGTGGGTCGCGAGAAATTCTCTGAAGCAACAATTGGAATCTGTCTCGGTACAAAGCAGATTTTGCCCCGGCATCACCATGGATTGTCATCCTTCCTGTGTGCCTGAAGAGAAGCATCATCACAATTCACAAGCAGTTGGTTGGGATAGTGATTAGTTAAATTCTCTCAGCATGTACCCCAAGTCGCAATTCATCTCAATAAGAAGAAGAAAAAAGTAAGACATGAGACAAAAAGGGGGCGTACTCATAAAAGACTTTCTTGATGGGATCATAGCAGAATTTGGGGATTATAAAGGCATCAATGACACGGAGACCAGATCGATCAGTAGAACTGTCGCCGCCGCTCGGCTCGACCGCAGCTTCGGCCTCCAGAAGAAGACTCACGACTCGATGGACGGCGTCTTTGTCGAGAATAGAGGATTTCACTGCGATTCATCAAACAAAAGGAATGAAATCAGAATCAATAGAGAAGAAATGTGTGTTTGGATGGATGTATCAGGAATCGCAAGTGATTTGAATACTGAAACCAATTGAGAGAGATATAGAGGAGAGAAGAGAGAGATTACGGGATTCATTGTCGATTTCGTCAAGGAGGAGATCTAGGGCTTCGTTTTCGGCGTCCTGAAAGCGGGAGAGGAAGGAGAGTACCTCTTCGAGAGCGTCTACTTTCAGTGTAAATCCTCTGATCTTGAATTTCCTCTGCACTTTCTTCCTTGTTGCGCCACTAACGGAGCTCATCTTCTTCTTCCTCTCTCTTTCTCGCGCGCTCGATCTGTGGAAATGGCGGGAAATGGGAAATGGGAAATGGCGGGAAATGGCAAAGGGTTTTTACAGATTCTGTGTGCTCTTATATAGGAAAAACGTAAGGTGGGTACTTGGGCCCCACTTGGCCCCTACTAGAAAGCAAAGGAGAGGGCTTATTCAATGCACACGATCTTCCATGTGGGGCCCAACTAGGCCCCAATTGAGGATGGGGTGAGGGGGCATCTCTTCATTCCACTGGGGCCTACCTGTATATAAAATATGGACATCATCTCATCATCATAACACCTTCATCAATGGCAAACTAGTTTTACCCCTTTAAAAACCGACCCATCAATCTAATGGTACAGTCCATTCAGATTGTGCGAAAAGGGGTACGGTGTATTTCATGGGCTTCCTTTGTGTGTGGTTCATTTATATGGATCATCAAGTGGGCCCCACTATAAGGTGTGTTTGGGCGTACACCATAGTTGTCAATTCCGATTCATTTTGGTCCGAATGACTGAGATTTTCAGTGTTATCTTTTAACAGAATCGAAACGAAGCTCAAATGTGTCTATCCCGATCCATTTTAGTCTGCCAGTATAATTCTCACCAACTTTTTTATTTTTGTTGAATAATTTTTATTCTTTTTTCTATTTTTCATGAATATATATTTTTTAATTTTTATTATTCCGAAAAAATACATGAAGAAGTTTTACCAAAATTGTATGACACTAAAATATTTTATATTGGAGGACAGACCAAAAAACCAACCAAAAGGAAATTGACAACTATGGAGTACACTTACACTTTGTTTGGGAAGGCAGGAAAAGGGGGGGAAGGTAAAAAAGGAGGGGAAAGTTGGGGGGAAGGAAAGAAGGAGTGTGTTTGGGAAGGTGGGGAGGAAAATGGGGGGAGGGGGAAGGGGAGGAAAATTTTTGTCTTTTAGTGGCAAAAATTTTCCCCCCAAAAATAGGGGGAAAGTGAGGGAGAAAGAGGGGAAAGGGGAGGAAATTACCCTATTGCCCTTAAATGTCCAAATGGGGGAAAGTGAGGGAGAAAAAGGGGTAAGGGTAAAATGGTCTTTTTTTTCCTACCTCACAAACAAACAAAATTATACTTTTTCCCTTTCCTTCCCTTACTTTTTCACTTCCCAAACAAGAGGAGGGAAAATTAATTTTCCCTCCCCTCCCCTTCATTTTCCTTCCCCCTCAAATTTCCCCTCCCCTCCCCTCCTCCCTTCCCAAACATAGGGTTAAAGAGGTGTGGATGGAAGAATTTTCAGAAGTAAGGAAGATTTACACCTATGAGCAAGATGCATATTGTGTACATACGGTTAGGCATGGCATAGCCCACTCATGAATAGGCCCATGAAAATTATACTACCCAGCCAAGCCCGGCCCATGAAAATTATACGGGCCAGGACGGGCCCACTTCTATAGGGGTCAGCCCAGCACAACCCTGGTTGTGTTGTGCTGGGCGGTGCCCTGGTCGAGCTTGGCCCGTGCAGGTCGCACGGCTACCGCTTCACTTTTTTTTAATTTTTTAATTTTTTTTGAAGTTGAACTTGGACGAATACAAACTTAGACTCAGACTCAGACTCTTGGACTAATTTCATTAAAATAAACAAATTAAGATAAATAAATAAGTAAGATAACACTAATGATGCTTTGAAAAAAATACATCAAATAGATTATATTTCCTTGAAATTTAAGTTACAAAAGTTCAAAAAACTTACAAGTTTGAACTTGGATCAATATATAATGAAATTCAAACCTTATAATTAATGAAAAAAATAGAAAATTACAACTTTAAAAAACCTATGGTACATTCTAATAATAGATTATACTTAATCAAACAGTTGGGCCTGGGTTGGTCTGTGCCTCATGCCAAGCCATGCCATGCCGCCCACGGGCTTGGGGCGCTGGCCAATCACGGCAAGGATTTTTTCCGTGTTGGGCTTGGGCAGCCTGCCCATATTTACACCTCTACGTATGGTCCACTTTGTGGGGCCCATTCTACACTCATATGATTGGGGTTGGGATGCATAGAATAGCAACTTTGTGGATAAGAGTCATGCAAAAGAGTATCCTAGCACTTGAGTTAAGAGCCTAAAAGTTTATCAATGTTTTGCCTATAAATATATTTTTTTTAAATTCAATCAAATGGC
Source organism: Umbellularia californica (assembly GCA_028538565.1). NCBI lineage: Eukaryota > Viridiplantae > Streptophyta > Magnoliopsida > Laurales > Lauraceae > Umbellularia > Umbellularia californica. The sequence goes on along the minus strand of JAPQWN010000011.1, from coordinate 1,985,585 downwards.
AAGTAAAGATTCGATGAGCATAAAATTGTACACGATTACTTCCTATGTATCTCAATTTGACAGTAAGTTTTTATAATTGTATTAATAAATATGAATGTTTTTCATCTACATTTATATATACAAAGAAACAGAAATAATGACTTCTTGTGTATCTCAATTTGACAGTATGTTTTTATATCTTCTAATTTGAAGTGAACAAGGAGGCCCATTTGACAATAATTTCTTGATGTATTCCTACTCCATGCAGCTTAAGGCAGGAGAAAGGGCTAATTTTTGCAGGCCCACTAATATGAGGGCTTTACTAGGGCAATATTAGACCTGGGTCGGCCCTTTCATATTTTCTAATATGTATTCATTAAGTACCCATTGGGCCCAAACGATCCCTACAGCCCAAATCCTTAGCGGAGCTCACGTTCATCTCTCACTCCCATTATATGTTCTCTAGCTCTGCTCCAATCTCTGATCACTCACATCCACATTAAGCAACAATCAGAGTGATTTGTCAATTGAATCAATTGCACAAGTGTTCAAACAAATGAAATTCCAAAACTACTAGTTTGAAGGCAGTCCTGGGGCTTCATTGAGTGTAGTATTTGATCAAATGGGTCAAGTATTTTGCTGCAACTGGGCTCCATCATCAAATCAACTAAGGATCTGGAAACAAGTATATATTCTGGGACACATTTCAAGTTTCCTGTGTGATCTTAGGGATAGTGTATTATGCGGTAGACATATGTTCAATGTACTCTTGGTGTGGTATGATCTTGAACGATGATAGTTGCCATTATCAACTCTAGTTAGGGCTGTCAATCCAACCCTTCGACTAAACAACACCCAACTCAATCCAGCCCAATTCTCAAAAACCTGCAAAAATGAGGATTTTTTTTTTTTTTTTTCATTCCATCTTCATTTCTTTCTTTGCTTCCAAGCCTGAGGGTAGGGAAAGGCCTAATTTTTGCGAGCCTTCTAATTTGAGGGACAGGCTAGTGCAATAACAGGTCCAACCTTTACTGCCCCTCTCAAATTTTCTATATTATATTTCATAAAAGTATTAAAAGTTACCAAAACTGCTTCATTTGCATTAGAATCAATGAAAGATGGGAATTGAATACCCAACCATCACATTAATACACAAGCAAGTGAAGGTCCTATCTACATCTCCCCTTTTTATCATTCACCCCTCACCTCTTTAATAATCCCGTAATAGAGTTCATTCATGGTGAATTTCTGTACAATCTAATTTACACAAACAAAAACCTTTAGAGACTATTTACATATGAAAAAGGAAAAAACGTCGAGAAAATGCAGGATGATGAAAATTTGCATTGCTTATAGATTTCTCGACATTTTCTCTTCATCCAAATGGCCCCTTTATATAATCAAGCGAGGCATCGAGTTTGATCAAAATCAACTACTGATTTACATTCACAAGGACTCATTAGATCTTTGTAAATGCAACTCAATTTACTGATAAATGAGAAGTTCATGATGCATTCAGATAAGCTGAATTACTTTCAAACTTTGATAATTAGGTACTAGAATTCACCATAATCAACACTTGATAATTTGACATGTGCATAAGCCTGTTATAAACTTTGCAAACAATTTTCTCACCCAATCACTGATCTGGGCATTTCATTCAATATACAATGTTAAGGTTACAAGATAATATTACAGCAGCTTTTCCTGTGATCACGGAATTGATTGATTACAGTGTTTCAATATTTCCCATGAGAAAACGTGTGATGACCTTGATTTTTCCACAACCGATATCTTGGATGTAATGGTCGGTGATTGTGTGAAATGGAGCTGTAATGTAGTATGAGATTATGGATGGTTGATACCTAGCACAGCGCAACCGAAACTCAAAAGATCCAAACACTTGTTAAAGTGATTCAAATTGAGGACAATTTTCTCTTGTGCTCTGCAATTTTTTCGGATCGGTGCCGCTCATCATGGGAATCCTGATGAAATTCAAAGGTTTTCGCCCTTTGAAATTGCACAGATGAGTGCTCCCCATAGCTAAAATTGTCCTTCAGATGTTATGGTGGGAAATGAACCCAATCAATGTTGACCATTAGATAGCAGGCAGACATTGCTTTCCTCCTCTTAGCTTTCTTTTTCTTTGGTCAGGATGCTTTAGACAAGAGACTTGTGATGCAGTGAGATTCCATGACATTGCTTTCTTGGATGGGATTCCACTAAAATGATTGTTTTTTAGGACAAACTGAGACATCATTGTCATGATCATTGAGCTGTTCAGCTCTTTTTATAGATCAATTGTCTTCACCGCAAAGCCCGGCCGTTATCATCACTTAATCACTAATCTCTACTTCGCAATGAATATACTATTTTGTAGTTGGTCGATCAGTATAATGCATGTACTTTAATTGCTTATAAAAATTCAAAACAAGAATATTTCTGTTTCCACCGCTTTGGATTGAGCTGGTGAGGGTATGGAGAGGAAGAGAGGCCTTGAGATCAAAGAATAAAACCTCACTAAGATTCCCAAGGTCAAATCGAGAACTTAATTAACGTCACCTACTCATGTTGACAATCAGATTGAAAAAAAAAAAAAAAAAAAAAAAACCCATAGCAGTTGGTAGAGGATTACAAAATTCCTCAAACGTTTGACCATTAGCCTTTTTATTATACATATATTATATGGATTTTTTTTTGTTTAAATTAAAATTTATGTTCTTATTTTAACAATACTTTTCCAATAATATGCTAATAAAAGAACAAAACTTTAAGTTATCATTTTGGTTTTGCCTCCATGTAACCCATGTTTGCGAAAATATTGATAGATCTGAGGTAAAAGGCAGTTTAGCCTAACCATACCAAAAGGAGATCTTATGGTTCCTCGGTCCTCAAGTTGAAATATCACTATAGTTATTAATTTCGTTTTGGCTGAAATGGCCGAAATTTTTCGTTTCAGTCAAGTGGCCGAAACAAAATTTCGACCCAAACTTCTCCATTTGAATTTCAGTCAATCTCGACCGAAATTCAAGATTTGACCGAAATGTGACTTTTCGGCCAAAATAATATTTTACATAATTATTATTTCTTTTACTTTTTTTACACATATATTTTGTATTTCTTATATTTTCATAAAATATAATTCCAAAAAAATTACTATAATGGATTAAATCTATATTTATTCATTTTTCTATTTTTTACTTATATATGTATATATATTATGTTATATTTTTCCCGAAATATAATTCCGAAAAATTTCGCCGAAATCCTAAATCGGCCGAAACTTTTCATTTTACAGGCTAGAGCGAAATGAGGTTCGAAACGATATTAACAACTATAAATATCACTCCTTTCTATCTAATATAAAAAAGAAGAAGAAAAATCGTGTCTATGTGTCCATCAATATATTATCCCTTCAAAACTCACCAATAGTAATGGAATTATCCTACGTGAATTTTGATGCATGCAACACATGCACCTAAAGGCTCATCATGAGATTGTTGAATATTAATTTAAAGAGAAATCATGAATGCGGACAATAATCCAGCCCAAAAAATAGACTATGATACAAAAGACTACAAAAAAAAATCTCACATTTGAACCGAGTCAGCTGTGGGGGAAAGGGCCGCACAGCTGTGGGGGAACCTAATAACCATGTGGCCATGTGATGGACAGAATTTTCTAAGAAGATAACAACTGCTAATCTTAAGGTGGGGGAGTCTTCATATGCATCCATCCCTCACCATTTTTTGTGAGAGACACCCCAAAAGGAAAAGTTTTAAGTACAAAAGTGTACTTGATGTGAGGTACAAAAGTACACTTTTGTACTTGAAACTTTACATTTTGGGGTGTCTCTCACCAAAAATGGTGAAGGATAGATGCATATAAATATTACCCCTTAAGGTGAAGCACATGAAAGTTAAAATTATCAAGACAGAAGAAGACGCATTCAAACAAAAAAAGGGTCGTATAAGAAGAAGCTGGACATTGTCAAAAGGTACCCATCCATCAATAATTGTGTGATGCATGGGACCCACACGAACTGACTGTGTTAGTTCTTCGATCAAATCAATCTTTATGTTGGCCCACCCAGCATTTAATACAAGCCCTTTACATTGGTCTGAAGCTCTATAAGAAGAGGGAGGAGGGGTTCCGACATTGCAGTAGCAAAGTGCAAGCTGAAGCATCAGTTTCAGTAGTCAGTAGCAATGTCTCCTCATCTGTTGTTTGTAGTAACAGCACTTGTGGTGGCCCCTTTGTTCTGGGGATCCAACGGTCAGTTGAATGCCACTTTCTACTCGGGGACATGCCCCAATGTCTCAAGCATTGTACGAGGTGTGATCCAAACTGCGTTGCAGTCCGATACACGAATTGGTGCCAGCCTCATTCGACTTCACTTCCATGACTGCTTCGTTAATGTAAATATTTCTCTCCACTCTCCTATTTCTGCTGTGGCTCTAATCTCTGTGTGTTTATGTATGTGTTTTTGAAGTTTTTGTTGGGTGTTTAGACTCAGATTTTGGGCTCATTAGATTCGATTTTAAGGTGTTCCCTGGTTCTAAAACTGGGTGGGACTCAACGAAGCACGACTGAGTTAGTCGGTTAGGAAGAAGAACTGAAAGCTGACAAGCTCAGGTCAGTTCTGTCCAAACATGGGTTAACTCGGTCAAAACCTTGCCATGAAAATGGGAAACGATGGGTAAATATAAGGTGGGCAGTGGCCAAGAATCGGTCAAATCTCAAGAAATAAATACTCAGTTGATAGTCAAGAATCAGTCAAATTTGATCTAAGAATCACTGCAAATTAAACAAACACGCATGTACATATTTTGATTGTGTTTTGACTTTTTAACTCAATCCAAATGCAAATGATTGTGCAAAACTGGGACATGGGGCTTTCTGAGCCTAGACATCTTCGGAGTTCTGGAACTATGGTTGATCGTATCCAACACATATGGGCATGACTCATTCGTAGACATGTCCCATAATATTCTGTACTTTGCAAAAATACTATACAAGCATTAGGCTTCATCACATTTAATTAGGTCCAGCAATTGACGGCCACAATCTTCAATACTCTTAGGTTCAGACCCATGATAATTTGTGTGGATCACCAGTCAGGCCCACTTGTTAAAAATACTAAACACAGAGTAAAACATGTCCACTCTTATATGTACCCATTCAAATTCCACTCTAGTACGTACAAGTTTGACTCATGGTCAGATATATTGTATGAGTCTAAGCCTCGAAAGATCCCAACTCTTTCATTCGGTGAAACCATGGCTAAATCAAGATTATATAAATTATGGATCAAATCTAAGTTAAATTTTATAGGTGTCTTTTTTTAATCAGGAATCGGATGTCAAGAATTTACCCTTTGACAGGAAATGATTTTCCCTTTGATAGGATAAATCAAAGGGGTTAAAGTGAAGGATCAAATGTGAATATCAACAAGAAGTCATCACGCATTTACCCCTTGATAGGATCGAAATGATTTTATCTAGCTATAACCCATGCTAATTTAATGTCTTCCTTCACCATAAAAAAATCTTCATTCACCATATCTGATTTCTAAAACCATGGAGTGACGGAAATGTTTCATAAATTCAATTGCATGCAACAGCCGATTATTAGATCTTGCTTTACATTTCACCCTCCATCGAATACTTCAAAGACTCCTTTATAAGAAAATGAAAGTTGTTGTTAAAGAACGGGCCCCAGAACTATCCCATGACCGAGTGTGGCCCACCATCAACTGGACAAATCCTGCCCCTTCATCTTTGAAACAAAGTTGAAAAGGATTGGTGTCGCTTTCCTTTCTTAAATGAGACCTAACCATCATGTATTGGTAGTGTCGGCAGGCTGGCTTTGATTGGTAGTTGGTACATGCATGCATGCGACCGTCGTCTCTCTAATCTAATCGGCTCAAATTCCACGCACATGCATCAATCAAAAGAAATAGATCAGGTGGGCCCACAAAGATAACATGGTAAGTGGGAGAAAGTCAAACAGTTGATAGATGGCATGTTCTGAACATTCAAATTGGTGGACCACGTCATGAAGTGTTGCACGGCATCAACATTAGTATCAAATTAGGTTTTTTTCTTTTTTCATGGATCTTCTACTGAAATTGTGGTAAAAATAAATAAAAAATAAAGATATTTCCCCATTTCTCCTATATTTTATCACAATTCTAACAATTTTATGCAATCTTTTTGCATATCTCATGATCTTGCCACAATAATATGCAAATTTATTCAGTCCATTATAGGCAGTCGAATTTTAAATGGTACCATCTGATTATTATTTTTATTGGTTTTTGGTTATAGGGTTGTGATGGATCATTGTTGTTGGACAACAGCAGTAGCATAGTCTCAGAGAAGGGTGCAGCTCCTAATGTCAACTCCACCAGAGGTTTCAATGTCGTTGACAACATCAAAACTGCCCTCGAATCTGCTTGCCAAGGGGTCGTCTCTTGTGCTGACATCCTCGCCATTGCAGCTGAAGCATCTGTTTCTCTAGTATGTTTCATCATCATCCAATTCGTCTTCTCAAATGTTTTTTCCTTATGGCCTGTTTGGTTATCGAAATTCTAAAGTGATTTCTATATGATGTTGCCTCCTTTGTGGTTTTCAAAATGCTCAACTGTATAGTCTATAACTAAGGAAGCTAGATTTTTAAGAATTTCAAAGGCTATAACGTATTTTTTAAGATGTTGGTTTTCAAAATTTTACATTCGGAAAGAAAATTCCAAATGATCTAAAGACATGATCTTATGCTCTTGTTGGGAATTCTCCACGCTTGAAACTCTTGTCGGAAATACCTTCGAACAAATAGGCCCTAGACCTATTATATATGCTGAGAGTGCAATTTCTAGTTAGGGATGATTTTCTCACATGCCCCACCTGAGCACTTTGCACCATGCACACTGTGCATAAGTGCCGTTTGTCATGCAGGACCCGATGAAATTCAGGGGGCCCCACTTTAGTGATGGTCTGGATGTGAACTCCCATGGGAACGATTGCCATGAGAAAATCTTTCTTCCAATCAGATATACTATATAAAAGGAAAAAGTAACAAAAGGTTGTCATGCAGGCAGGAGGACCAACATGGAATGTTCTGCTAGGGAGAAGGGACAGCACCACGGCCAGTCTTTCTGGAGCCAATACCGCTATCCCCGCACCCGCTGAAGGCCTCACCAACATCACTGCCAAGTTTGCAGCTGTTGGCCTCAACATCACTGACCTTGTTGCATTATCTGGTGGGTTGATGGGATCACTTTCTAATTAATCATCTCTCCATTCTCACATCAATAAATTATATTAAATCACATGTAAAGTTTCCAAGTGGATTGGAATTGGGCCTACTTTTAGCCCATTGAGCTTAACATTATGAATGATCTAACCATCAATCAGAATCATCATGACCCATTGGTTTATGGCAATTTCAGGTGCTCACACGTTCGGACGTGCTCAATGTCGAACATTCATCAATCGACTCTACAATTTCAGTGGCACAGGCAATCCAGACCCAACTCTCAACACAACTTACTTAGCCACTCTACAACAGACGTGCCCACAAAACGGCACCCTAACTACAGTGACCAATCTGGACCCCACTACACCCGACACCTTTGATAGAAACTACTACACTAACCTGCAGAGCAACACAGGCCTACTCCAATCGGATCAGGAGCTCTTGTCTACAAGTGGGTCTGCTACAATTGCCATTGTTAACAGCTTTGCTAGCAGCCAGACCACTTTCTTCCAGAGCTTTGCAGCATCCATGATAAATATGGGCAACATAAGCCCTCTTACAGGCACTAGTGGACAGATAAGGACTGATTGTAAGAAGGTCAATGGCAGTTAGTCTTTGTAAGGAGTAAGGAGGAATTAAAGTTAAGGAAAAAAAAAGAGTTAATTTTATTAGAATTTTTATATTGACAGCATGGTTTCTCTTCCTCACATAGGCAGCAGAACTTCAAGTGTTTTTGTTTTGTTCCCTACTAGGATGATTTAAGTTTGGGAGAATAAAAAGCAAGGTTCTTGGTTTCTATATACCTCTTTCCCCTATTGACCAACAACAGTGTATATTCTAGATGATTTGAGTTGGATCCATCCATGGTGTATTCATGCACCCACAAATTGATCACATTGTGGACCAGGATTTGATTTTGGATCTATATTTGACACAAGTACTGATAAATTCTAGGTTCCAACATCAAGTGGAAAAAAAAAAAAAAAAAAAAAGAGATCTGGACCCAACACTGGACCCAACAGAAGATCTGGATCTGACCTGGAAAGAGAGGCTTTAGTGGCTGAAATCAAGCTCTAATCCTAGGTGAACAAACATTTGGGCCTCAGTTGGGTTGTAATTTGGGACTTATTCAAATCCTATTTCTTGTAAAGAAAAGGTCTAGGTCAGTTTGTAAGTAACAATCCAATCACAAGTGGTGGACCTGCTACCCAACCACGTGACAGTTTAGGCCAATCCATTTATCCTAAAGTCCAGTGTTGTTCTTTATGTTGACCTGGCCTGAGATAGGCAGTAATCTCCTCAAAGATGAATGGGCCAATGTCTACCCACTTACATTAAGCTCTGTGAACCTATGGACATTCAAGCTCAGCCCAAATCCATCAAAAAGCAGACTGACCATAAGCCAGGCCAACATCAGCGCCAAAGCCGGCCCAGCCCTACGTACAACCCAAGCTCTAACCTCCAAGGCCCACTTGGAATAAAACAACCAGTTTTCTCAAGCAATATAAGCTAATCAAATCCTGTTTGCTTGAAAACATACATTAAGCTGCAAAAGACTCACCGAATCAAAAACCGGTAAATCTAATAATTACTGAAAATATAATTAAGTTAGGTTTAGTGTTTCATCCAAATAAAAAACCGATTTGACATCGGACTCATTAGATCGATCTTTGTAAATGTAACGCGATTTACCAATGAATGAGAGTTCATGCATTCGGATAAGCTGAATTACCAGCAAACTTTGATAACTAGATATATGCATTGGCCATAACTAACCATCAAAAATTAGATTATATGCATCAGCGTGGTATAATTAAACTTTGAAAATAACTTTCTCAGCCACTATCTTGGGGATGTAATGATCGGTTATTGTGAGATATGGGCTGAACTGTAGTATGAGATGATGGATGGTTGATTAACACTTAGTACAGGACAACCGAATTTCAAAAGATCCAAACATGGTTTAAAGTGATTCAATTTGAGGATCATTTTCTCTTGTGCTTTTGCGCAGTGCAGTCCATTTAGATCGATAGCAATTCCGCCTTTGATGATGGTCCGGATGAGCCCTCCCACTAAGTGATGTGCAGAGGTGGAAAATTTTCTTCATTGGCTGGGTGTGTTGTGGGAATAAATGTTGGCTAAAAGATGGCCATCAGACATTGCTTTCCTTCAATGTTTCCTTTCTTTTCCTTTGCCACGTAGCTTACACGAGCAGTGCTGCAGTGGGATTCCATGACATTGTTTTTATCATGAGATTTCATTAAAATGATTGGTTCTTAGAATCAACTAAGCCATCATAGCCGTTATCATTAAGTTGCTCAGCCCTCCAGAGATCAATTCATGTTTTTGCCGGATGGCCTAGACATTATGCTCGTTTAATCACTAAGGTAGCGTTTGGTTCGCTGGAATGGTTTTAGACAGGAATGGAATAGAGAGCGGAATGAGTTTGGAATGGAAAGAGGCAGGAATAGTCATTTCCATTCCAACGTTTAGTACACTGAGGAATCAACCCAGTAATAGAACTCTGAATTCCTATTCTTGCGTTTGGTATACTTGAATGATGTCCGGAATGAAATAAAATTTACATAAAACTGACCAAAATACCCTTATTATAATTTTGGAATGGAATGGCCTTGTTAATATTAATATTAATTATATAATATTAATATCTTGTTAATAATATTATTAATAACATTAATAAATATAATAATAAATATTATTAATAATATTTGTATATATTATATTAATAGTATTATTATATTAATTATTATTATAATTATATTAATAAATAATATAAATTTATAATTATATTATTATATAATATATTATTTATAACTATTATAATTTATAAATATTTATATGATTATATTTATAAATAATTATATTTATAATTAAATAAATATTATAATTATATTTAATATAATAATTATATAATAATTATAAATATTAAAATAATTATATTATAATATACTATTATAATATTAAATATTATTATAATATTATTAATAATATAAATTATTATTATATTAATATTATAAATACTATAATTATTATATTATTATATTATTATAAAATGCCCTTGTCTGGGGCATTTCGGTCTCAACAAAAAAACATAAAGGAATTGAATGGTCATTCATCTGCCTCCCCAGTGGAATGGTCATTCCTCAACTTAAATGAATGGTGATTCCGAAGGTAATGGTTATTCCGCCACTTTTGTGCGAACCAAACGCTATAATGATCATTCCATTGGAATGATCATTCCATTCCGACCTTCATTACAGCGAACCAAACGCTACTTAACATCTGTTTAGCAATCGATATATAATTTGGTAGTTGGTCGATGACATAAGTTTCCTTAATTGCTCATAAAACTAACAAAAATGAACTTTTACCCAAAAAAAAAAAAAAAACTATAAAAAGGAACAGAGATTTTTAGATTAAAGAATAATTAGATTCTATTAAATTAGGGGTGTAGTAGTTCGGTTAATCATTTATTTTGGAAAAACCGATAAACAGAACCATATTTTACGGTTTTTTGTTTTTAAAAACCATAATCGTAACCATACCCTAAAAAACCAATAAAAACCGAACCGTGGTTAATCATATTTGACAATTTGATTATGATTGATTGTCACTTAAAAAAAAAAAAACTATATTTATCCTTTGACTTTCCCATGTAGAACAACACTATCATTTTTAGCGAAAATAAACACAACTAAAATTGTAAAATGATACTACAAAACATTTAGGCCCTTTAATTTTCATTTCTATTAGTGTAACAGTTCGGTTAACCGTGTATTTTAGGAAAACGATTAACTAAATCGTGTTTTACGGTTGTTGATAACCGTGAGTCGAGACTGAAAACCGTGAACTTCTTAAAGCAAAAAGACGAAATCGCCAAACAAAAATTGATACAACTCAATTGTTTTGGTCCTGTGTGTACAAGAGTTCCGGCATTCGAATTCTTGCTATATATTTATCTATCATTATTTTTAACATCGGTCCAAGCTAGAGTTTGGGCTTCCTACAACTGAATCCAAGCCTAACCCATTTGTTAAATGGGCCAAATAATTACTGAGCCTAGCCCAAGTACTGACACCTAAGACCCAAGCACAACCCAAATTAGGTTGGACCCGAGTCAGACCAAGGCCTTCCCATTTCATGAGCACCCCAAGTTTTGAACATAAGTTATAGAGATACAAGTAGATTAGTGTTATCACTCCACCCATGGGTCTGTTTGGTAATTCTGCATGTAAAATAAAGTATAGTAAAGCATCAAATCAAGGGAGAATAAAATATTATGGCATTATGATGGTATTTTTTTTAGTTGTTTGGTATTAAATCTTTTTGGCTTTTTTTATAGAAAAGTGAAGCTTTTTTATCTTTTAATGGAGAAAAGATATTGCTTTTTTATTTTTTTAAGATGCAGGGAATTTTGAATTAAAGTACTAATGATGTGACTCCTTATCTGAAAAATGGAGACTTTACTTGACTTTTACTAATCTAATAAAGTGTCAAACAGGCCCTTACTTCTTACTTTTCCTGAACTATTATGTCCTCTCGTTTTTTCTTATTGAATATTCAAATAATTTCTACAATAGTTTGGGCAGAAAATATTAATTTTATTTGAATTTTATTTTCTTATTTTCACAATATCCTTTTTAAGGAACTCTATCCAGAGGCCAAGTATGTTACAATTATTAGGCTTAAATGTTGCGCCCAAAGACCCTATGCCTATGTGCGTGCGCATCCCCCCACTTTAGATGACCATTCCACTTAAGGATTCTTCTAATGGTAATTCTTCTTATTGAGATATCTTTGGTATTTAAGGAAAGTTGCTAACCAAATAGAGGTTCCTATGTTAATACGAATCTAAATCTTAAAAAAGTTATGATCCATATTGGAAATGGAGTTGTATAGGAAAACCCTATATATGGGTTTAGGGCTTACACCTCCCCTCTACACCAGTATAATGATTGCCCGGTCGATATCACTTAGAAAAGTTCACATTCAGACGAACATGATGGAGTCAGATATGTTTAGATTTTCATATTTATATCGTATTATACAGATCAATCATATTATTGCATAGGCCCAATTTAAATTATGTTAGTCACAAAATAACAAAAAAATCTCCAATTCCTTTACAAGAGATATGCAAAATTTTCATATCCTTTGGCCATGACACACATCACCCGTCTGCCTCTATGGGTCATGCTCCAATTCTTACCTAACTTCAGAATGTTGTGATTGTGTGTGCGGAAGCGTGCGATCAATAAGCAAACAAATCAAGCCACACAAAAGAAGCACAGATTTACGTAGTTCAGTGATTTCACATCTACGTCCACGGACAAAGCTCGTCTTCTTCTTTTCCACTAATCAGAGTTGTTCCCATCATAGGGTTACAACAAAGAAAGATAATATATAGATTTAACAAAGACCAAATTACCCCTCAACCCTAATACAAATGATTGGGCCTATAAAACGAGCCAAACCCCATAAACCCAACACAGAAGGCTTCAGTATTTTGGTCTAACCTCAAACGTCCAGCATGCATATGAAGCTCACTTTCTATCCTTACGAATACTCAGTTCAAAAGTCTCCATGAGGCATCCACCTCATGCATGACAGTAGCCTTCCAGCTAAAGCAGGTTTTTTTTTTTTTGGCTTTTGCTACGTCTTCCATATTGTCTGTTTGTTTCTCTTTTAATGAATCTCTCTTTATGTAAAAAAAAAAAAAAAAAAACTAATTAAAACAGAAAACTTATAGTAAGCATTATTCTCGACTTATACTGCACATAAGGGATACGAATATTCTAAATCTTATTTATTTCTTCTAAAGACGAAAGGAGGCATAGAAGCCCAACAACCCAACCTATCACAAGTCCACAATAAGGGATTGCTCAGTTGGTTGGGAATACCGCATATTACTCAGCTGCCTAGGGATCTTTTAAGTAGATTGGCTTTCAGATTGGTCTTCCGCTTTATAACAACTTAAGTGGAAGATCAATCTGTTTGGCTTTTCATCTATTAGCTTAAACTTTTGAATTGGTACATGGCTTATTACATGGTGTCAGAGCGGGTTCCGATCCTATCGTTCTTGTGTAACCCACGTAGCAGGCCCGTCCATGAAATATGTTGTGCCTGCACGTGAGGGGAAGTGTTGAACCTTCCACCTATCAGCTAAAACTTTTGGGTCGTTACATGGTTTCTCACATGGTATGAGAGTGAGTTTCCATCGCATTGTTCTTGTGTAGCCCACGTGAGCAGGCATGTTCATGAAATATATTGGGCCCTACACGTTAGGGGGAGTGTTGGTAAAATAAACACATCGCCTAATTAAGTAATGCCTTTGAAAAGGCTTTATATACTAGTTTTAGCCTTTCACCTATCAATTTAAGCTTTTGGATTGGTATATTGTATCTAACACAATCTCTTTAAATAAAAATTATATCAATTATAAGAGAAAGAATAATAAAGATACAACACCCCCCTTACCAAAATTTATGACAATAATTCAGAATGTTAGGGTTTTTTTTTTTTTTATACGATGTGATGGCTTCTCCCCTTATTTGAAATGCCATATTCTTTCACCAAAATCTTAAATCTCAGACACGTAAAAAGCCTCAAAAGGCATTCTGAAATTCCTAGAATCCCTCTCTCTATGTATTTTGTTGGAAATTCAATGGTCCACCAAAAGGAGAAATTTGGAATTCCACTTCAAGAGGACAGATTTTGGATAATCTTAAAACCTATCCCATATGAAAATTTAAATTTCTAATAAAGAAACAGGCTGTTAAGATTAAAGATCATCATAGCCACACAAAGACTAGTTACAAGCTTCCAAAAGAACTTTATCAATCTCGTTTTTTGCTAGAGAATACACCAAAAGTTGAGTAACTTTTCTACATTGTTAAACACGACTGATAGATCAACACCCCTTTTATCAAAATTTATGACAAGAATTTGGGATGTTAGGATTTTTTTGGTCATGATGTGATGGCTTGTCCCTTGATTTGAAATGTTATATTCTTTCACTAAAATCTGAAATTTCTACCACCTAAAAGGCCTCAAAATGTCTTTTGAAATTAATTCCACTCTCTTTGCATTTTGTTGGAATTTCAATGGTCTACCAAGAGGAGAAATTTGAAATTCTACCTCAAGAGGACAGCTTTTAGAGAATCTTAAAACCTCTCAGATATGAAAATTTAAATTTCTAATAAAGAAACAGGCCACAAAAATAGAAGATAATCGTAGCCGTACGCAACCACTAGTTATAACCTTCCAAAAGGATTTCTCTATCTCTCTCTTGGTTTGCCAATGAAAACACGCACCCAAAGTTGACTGGCCTTCCAACAAGTTTAAACACGACTGATAGATCACAGCTAAGGCACCTTAGCCTTACAAAAACCGATCGATCAGAGGCCCTCCTAGGGCTTCCCAGCGCCATTGCCAAAGACAAAACCAAGTCTGCATGGTCCTCATCATCCCTTAAAAAATCACCAATAGTGCTGCAATTGTCCTACGTGCCATTTGATGCATGCAAGACATGCACTGTAACATCATGAGACTGTAGGATTGTAGGATATGAAAGAGAAATTACGTATACGGACAATAACGCCGCCCAACCAAGAGACAATTATGTAAAGACTTTTCAAAAACCCCACATTTGATGACAGTGAGCAGTGGGGGAAAGGGCCCCATAGGTCACAAATGGACTACAGTCTACATTAGCCTTTCACCTACCGACCATGTGGTCATGTGTCGGAATAAAATTTCTACGAAGATCCCTTAATTAAAACAGAATTTCTTTTATGGAAAGTTCATAATGACCATGACAAAAGTGGATCCATTTAACAAAAGATGCTTTAAGAAGTAGCTTAACGGTATCAAAGGTTCTTATTCAACAATAATTGTGTGAACAGATGGGACCCCCACGAACTGGCCATGTTAGTTCTTCGATCAAATCAATCTTTCAAATGGCTAACACAGGATTTAATAGGAGCCCTTTACTTTGCTCTGAAGCTGTATAAAAAGAGTTGAGGGGTTGCAACATTGCAATAGCAAAGTGCAAGGTGAAGCAACATCAGTTGATCCAGTAGTCAGTAGCAATGTCCCCTCATCTATTTTTTGTAGTTACTGCCCTTGTGATGGCCCCTTTGCTTCGGGGATCCAACGGTCAGTTGAGTGCCACGTTCTACGCCGGGACGTGCCCCAATGTTTCTACCATTGTACGAGGTGTGATCCAAACTGCTTTGCAGTCGGATCCACGAATTGCTGCCAGCCTCGCTCGACTTCACTTTCATGACTGCTTCGTTAATGTAATTTCTCTTATTATCTTATCTCTGGTGTTTGTGTGTGTGTGGTTTGTTTCTTCGTTTTTTTTTTTTTCTTCAGGTTTCTCTTGTGTTTTGTAGATTAAGATTTCGGGGCATCTAAGGTTTTGTTTCTTTCTAAAACCATGTGGGATTTATCAAAGCTCGACCAAGTTACTCAGCTCGTGCTGTTCATTCATTGGCAAAAGACGTGGGTTTTCTTTTCATGTCATGTATTTGACACCCTAGACTTACTGATGCTGGTCGTAGGTGGTTTTAAGGTGTTAATCCTGTCGGGTCAAATACCTTGGATGCCCTTATCAGTGGGAGGAAAAAACAAGGAGGAGAGGGACTGTCGACGAACTCAGTCAGTCTTGCCCAAACAAATAGTCAAGACTTCTCCACGAACTTGGGTAGATATTGAATTGACCTTATTTCACATACTTCACAAGTGAACTACCCAACGAGTCCCAAAGACCCAAGACCACAACTACTTCATGCGGAGTCATTTCTTTTGAGGTTCGAACTCGCGACCAGCTGACTTTGATACTGTATAAAATTTATCTAAATATTTCTATCAAAATCTCAAGACATTACTAAAAACAGCATAAATTGCGTTTCAATACTCTTCTCGGATGTAGCCCACTCTTCAATATCATCATTGAATGTTTGTGGCCTACCAACATAAATCAATCCTGCTTCTATTATCAATGAAACAAAGTTGAAAAAGATTGGTGTCACTTTTCCTTTGTTCAATTAAGATAAATAAGACCTAACTAACAAGTTTAGTCTGCCGACTACTTTGGCTGGTGCATGCATGCGACCGTCGTCTCTCTGATATATAGGGTTCCAATTCCACGCGTACAAAATCTGAAGGAAAAGATCAGGAGGACCCACAAAGATATGATCCGTGGATGGAAGGAATCCGATACCTCAGCCACACAGTAATCGGCACGTTCTGAGCTGTCTGCGAATTTCAAATTATGGCCCACATTTTGATGTATTTGTAACCCACTATTTTCAAATTTGGCTTTTCTTTTTCTTGGATTTGATCCAGAGAATGTATGAAACATATTTTATATTTAAAAAGTAGAAAATAAAGATAAAATAATGTTAAGTTATCAATTTTTGTTTCCATTTCTCCTCTTTTATAACAATTCTCTAACAATATTATTGCAATATTCTCACATCTCAAATCTTGTCTATTTCAATATGCGATTTGAGTTTTTTCTTCTCTAAAGTTGGAGGGATACCTTAAACTTGAAGACACAGAGATCGATCAATGGGTATGTACGATACTAAAGTGTTAACACCACTCAACAATAAGTTAGTTAGAGACAATATGCGATTGATTTATTCCACTATAGATAATTACATTTTAAATACTACCATCTTTTTTTTTTTTCTCTGATTGGTTTTTGGAGATAGGGTTGCGATGGATCACTGTTGTTGGACAACAGCAGTAGCATAGTGACAGAAAAGGATGCACCTCCAAATGTAAACTCCACCAGAGGTTTTGATGTCGTCGACAACATCAAAACTGCCCTTGAGTCTGCATGCCCCGGCGTCGTCTCCTGCGCCGACATCCTCGCCATTGCAGCTGAAGCATCTGTTTCTTTGGTATGTTCGATCATGATTATCATCATTCAGTTCATTTTCAAAAATAATAATCACATTTTTTGTCAGAAAAGAATTATATGAATTTTCGAGGTTGTCTCTTTAAGTGGTTTTCAAAAGGTTCAACTATAGTCTATATCTTTTTAGGAGGCTGTGTTTTTAAGTAAAGTAACAATAGGCTCTGTTGTAGTCACGAGGACCCACATGGACTGTTCTGCTAGGAAGAAGAGACGGCACCACGGCCAATAGAGATGGAGCCAGTAGATCACTTCCCGGATTTTCAGAAGGCCTCGCCAATATCACTGCCAAATTCGCTGCTGTTGGCCTCAACATCACCGACCTTGTTGCATTATCTGGTGGGTATATGGGATTAATTACTAATTAATCTCTCCATTCTCACATCAATTAATAAATCACATCTGAATTTTCCAAGTTTAATTCCACTACAAAAAAAAAATGCGGCTATTATGGGAAAAGAAAAAAAAAAACCGCTTTAAGTGTTGTTTTTTCCTCAAAATGATTGTTTAAACTGTTGGGGCGATTTAAATTAATGGTGAAATGAATTTTAGGGGTGGAAAAAAACTGCTGCTAAAAGCTTGTTTTTCTATCGCTAAAAGCCACATTTTTCTGGTATTGGAATTGGACCAAATTTCAGGCTTATAGACTAGGCATGGGCCTAATATTAGCCCATTAAACATAAAATTAAGAATGATCTAACCATCAACCAGAATCATCATGACCCATTGGTTTATGGGAATTTCAGGTGCTCACACGTTCGGACGTGCTCAATGTCTAACATTCATCAATCGACTCTACAATTTCAATGGCACAGGCAATCCAGACCCATCTATCAACACCACGTCCTTCTTGGCCAGTCTTCAACAGACGTGCCCACAAGGTGGAACCCTCACTACTTTGACCAATCTGGACCTCACCACACCCGACACCTTCGATAACAACTATTTCACCAACCTGCAGAGAAACACAGGCCTACTCCAATCTGATCAGGAGCTCTTTTCCACTAGTGGGTCTCCAACCATTGCCATTGTTAACAGCTTTGCTAGCAGCCAGACCACTTTCTTCCAGAGTTTTGCAGCATCCATGATAAATATGGGCAACATAAGCCCTCTTACAGGGACCAGTGGACAGATAAGGACTGACTGTAAGAAGGTTAATGGCAGTTAGCCTTTCTATGGAGTAAGGGAAAGATAACATAAAAGGGAGATAATTCAATAAGAGGTTTAATATTGAAAGTATTGTTTCTCTTCCTCGTCCAAGTAAAAGACAGCAGAACTCCCAAGTTTCTACTTCTTGTACGGTTCTTGGTTGCTATACTTCTTTACCCTCTTTAGACCAATAATAGTATACATATAATATGTAGTTGTTCGTGCTGTAAACATTATAATTTGAGTTGGATCCAATCCATATATATGGTTTTCTCTCTTAGCACATGAACATTCTCTTTCTGTATATGACTATATATGGCTTTTTCTCTTTTGCACATGAATATTTCGAATTATGTAAGTGTCCCTCACCTTATTGTGAGGGATGTATGCATATAATATTCTCTTATATTATTATTATTATATACGAAGGAGACTGACTTTTGTATTCAACTTGAATTAACTTCGATCAAGCAGCTGATGGTAATGGCCAATAGGTCAAGTCAAGTTCTCATTTTAACTGACCCGAACCTGGCCCGAATATTAACCCTAAATCGGGCCATAAGTGCTGAGCACAAGCCCATCCCGTATAAAAAAGTATAAGCCCACGCCCAGATAGCTTGTGTTTTTATAAAAGAAAAAAGGCTTATATTTATTGCAATACATTGTAGCTTAGCTGGTTGGGAAGTGTGTACGTATACAATATATCATGTATTTTAAGTCCCATTTTACAAAATATGCATTGTTTTTTATTATACTTTGTCTCTCACTCAGGCCTGGCGGGCTTGGGGAACTAAACCCAAGACTAGACCCAACAGAAGATCTGGATCTGACCTGGAAAGAGAGCCTTTAGTGGTTGAATTCAAGCTATAATCCTAGGTCATGTAAGAACATTTGGTCCTCAGTTGGGTTGTGACTATGTACTTATTCACATACTATTTCATGTAAATAAAAGGTCTAGGTCAGTTTGTAAGTAACAATCCAATTTCAAGTGGTGGACCTGCTACCCAACAACGAGACAGTTTAGGCCAACCCATTAAAATGATTGGCTGTTAGAATCAACTGAGTCGACATCAAAGTTGTTATCATTGAGTTGCTCAGCCCAACAGAGATCCATTGTTTTCGCCGCATGGCCCGGACATTATGCTCATTTATTAATCAGTAATAACATCTGTTTATAAAACTATATAACTTGGTGGTTGGTTGATCACATAAGTTACCTTAATTGCTCATAAAATTATAAAAAAGGAAGAGAGATTTTGAGATTAAAGAATAATAAGACTACTAATATTCCGAGTTCAAATAGAGAATTTAATGAACGTTTTTTTCCTAATTACTGATTCATGTTGACAATCAGTTTTTCTTTTTTTTTTTTTTAAACCACAATAGAAGGAAAGAAAGTTAGATACTTCCATTTTCATGAAAACATTTGCATGCACACTTCCTAATTCTAGTATAAGGAAAACATTCACATGCGCATGGTGCATATAAGCACTGTGCATCTGCAGTTTGCACCAACCAACAATTTCCTATCATACAATCCATTGTTGGACTTGTTCTCAACTCGATATATTATCGCGATATTCAATGATAACATAGAATGCAATATGTATTTTAAGGGCAATCGTTTTGAATATGGGTGTGCGGGCCAGGCCGGGCAGAGGAATATCTAGGCCCCACCCGACTTCTAAACCATACACTACAACAAATTGGGTTTTTAGCGACGAAAATATTTGCGACGCAATCCAAAGTGTCGCAGAAAATAATCTTTTTGCAACATAAAACTAGACGCGTCACAACAAGTTATGTATTTGCGACGCAAGACTCCATGTGTCGCAAATAGATACTTTCAGCAATGAATATAGTGCGTCGCAAATAAATGCGTCACAAAATCATTGGCGCTAAATGGCGGTAAAATTATTCGCAACGCTAGATATACATTTGCGACACAATCATTTGTCGTAAATAAGTGTCTCTATTTGCAATGTAATCCTTGCGTCGCAAATAATTTTTAGTTTGAGCTATGTCGTAAAAAAGTGAAGGTTTTTTGCAACAGTTTCCTTTTTGTGTTGCACATAATATTTTATTCGCGACACTAATGTATTTTGGTCGCTGATAATTGTTATTAGCGACCTCCGTTATATGGTGTCACAAAAAAATTTAAGCTAAAAAAAAACTAATTTCTTCCTTCCGCCACCATTATATAAAAAAATTATACATTTATTTAGGACGCAGTTTTGACGTTGCAAATAATATCTATTTGCGACAGTATACCTGCCGTGTCACAGATACTGAGCTTTTTTGCGATGTGAATTTAAATGCGTCGTAGATAATAATTTTTATTAGCGCCATTATATTTATCGCGTTACAATTTCCCATTAGTTCCATCGCCCACCTTTTTTTTTAATTGATCCCCGCCTTTTGTTAACAATGTTTTATAAACGCATCTCTCTATTCTTCCCTCCATCTCTGCTCTTCACTCTCCATCTCTCTGCCCTAAATCCAAACACCCAAGATCCCGTCGACGATCCTCTACAAGACGATAGAGAAATTCGTCCCTCATCGATCAAATATTTGGACCGTAAAAAATTTCATCGCGCCTTTTGTTTTCACAAATGTTCCCTGCGCGTGGTAATTCCTCCCTCCCCATTTCTCCCTGCGCCATTGGAGACCTCCACCATTTCTCTAATCGCATTCTCTCGTCGCCATTTTCTAAGGTTTTCGTTTCGTTTTATGGTTCTCTCACTCCCTCTGCCCGCAATCCATCTCCTTGATTCCTTTATTCTTTCTCCATTCTCGCTCCTGTTTCAGAATCCCAAACGCGAGAGAAGATGCGGAGGAGAAATCTAGAGAAGAAAAGAAACCGACACATAGAAGAAAAGACCGAGCAGAAATCTGGAGAAGAGGACGAATCTAGCCAGGTACTTTCTCTTGATCCCTCTCTACAAGTTTTAGGGGTTTTGTGACTTATGATTTAGGGTCTTTTTTTTATGTGACTTATGATTTAGGGTTTTTGTGTGACATGATTTAGGGTTTAAAATCAAAATCAGAGAACGTGAGTTAGAACAGTTTTTTCTTCTTTTAATACATTTGTGTTTTGATTTGTTTTCTGATGTGAGCGTGAGTTTTTTTTTTTTTTTTAGCTTTTTCTTATTGGGTCTTGTATTACCTTTCATTTCCTTATACTTCTCTGAGTTAGAACGGTCAGATTTTTTAGTGTCTTGATTGTGTGTTTTTAACTGGGGTGTTATTTCTCAATAATCTAAATAGATGTCATAGTTAAACTGGTGTATTGTCTATCTAGTTCTTTTAAGTATTGAAGATTTTTCTGATTTGGGTTTTTTATTAGCTTCAGCTGCAATCTGTTTTCATTTTTCCCTTATTTTTCAGTAAAAATGAGTTATGGCAGATCTTTTGGGGTATTGGGTTTTGCTCTTTCTCTGGAGCCTGAAGTTATAATAGCAGTTTTTATTTCATTTCCGTGGATTCCCTTTTTTTTTGCCCCCTCTTGAACCTAGGATTTGCTGAATTGTTTTTAAATGAAATACTCGTCCTGTTTCTATTCATGGGTTTTCCCCCTTAATGTTATTGTATTTTGGTTTTGATTGTAGGAAAGAGAGATGGATGGATATAGTGAGAATAATCCCACAATGATGAAACCTGGAGGTTTCCAAGGTACATTAGTCTGACTTTGCTTTATGCACCTTCTCTGTTTCAGATCATCCTTTGATTCTCTGACACTCTGATTGTTTAACTCTTATGATAGTTGCAAATCTCAATCAATAATCTCATTACCCTTTTATTCCATTGCTAAATCCAAAAGGTATTCCAATGGAGAGTAGGAAACTCGCCGAAGAAATGGGAAACAAGCAGCAGGCTTTGAGGGATATTAAGAATTTTGTGGGAGCTCCACCTCCTTATCCACGTGCAATCAACAAAAGGAGGTTACCAAAGTAAACTATAAAGCCCCTATATATCATTTCTTAAATCGTGATTCATCTCTTATTTCTTAGCACCGTTACTCATTTTATTATTTTCTTCAGTAAGTCTGCTTTAGATGACAACAACCAACAATTTGAGGGGCACGGTCCCATCACAAGGTCAGATTCTCAGAAAGAGATCTTTGATTAAAAAAAATTCATCTTTTGCTAATTAAAATGTATAGGAAGTGTTTGGAGGCGTAGTCTGTAAATCCCGATTTAGTACACCTCTTCAAATGTGGAATTGCTTTAGGTAGTATACTATTTATTCAATATCATGAATTTGAGATGATAATGATTTGGTTGAGAGAAGACATAGCCCACCTAATTTTGTTTCTTGATTCCACATTGTCAAAATGAATGGTCTAATAGGCATCTGTTTTGCATAAAAATTCAGTCCAATAGTTACTAGAGCTACAACTGTGGCCCTTATTTTCTGATTTAGTTGTAATATTTCCTTAATGTTTGTTTAGGAAATTTGCTGCTTCATTGGCTGAAAAACAACTTTCTCATAAGGTACTTTATTTTGTGAATGATAATGAACACTGTTTTCTTTTTGTTTGGTTGTTTGAAACTTACATATGCGTAATCTTCCTTAGATGTATTGATGGTGTTGATGATTGTGTGTTCTTCCTTCAGGATATAAGTAGAAGGAACGATATAATTAAGAAGGAGAAAACTGAAACAACAATTCCATCAATACCGAGTTCAAATACTTTGGAAAACATCAGAGTCATAGATATGGAAGAGTACATGGACCCATTACCAGACTATGTGAAGCAAACAGAAGCAATGTTAGAGGAAATGGAAGCAATGGTGGGTGTGTCCAGAACTGCAATCTTGCAATTAGTTCTTAAAGTGTGAATTTGTTTGTGACCTGAACCACAAGAAGTTTGAACATTTGGGGAGAACAGAACATTCTGTTCTCTATAAATCTGTTGGCACTTCGCAGTGCCTCAAAGCAGAAATATGTGAAGCAATGGTGGGGGTGTGTCCAGAAATTTAAATGTACCTACAAGAAATGGGATTTTCAGGTTAGTGCTATTTTCTCTTTGTTTGCTGAATTTGATGCCCATCTTAGATGGAATTGTTTCACAATCCATGACAGCAGTAGTGCTTTCATATGAACCCTATGTGAGATCTTTGTCAGTGTTCACCTATTGGGAATGATGATGTGGGCCAAGTTCTTGAATGCCAAATAATCCTGATGTCTTTAGACACATAATTACATTATAGGAAAATCATTTGGACTTACTAGTTCCAATTAATTTCTATATCTGTAGTCACTTACATTTTGAGATCCCTATTAGAAATAAATTTGAATACTGTAGCAAAATAAAAATACAAAATGTTAATATTTCTCCATTCTGTTTTCATATTATTGAAAACATGCAAGGTGTTTAAGGGTTCTTCTGCTTCTTATGAATTATGATTACAAGTGTTACTTTTTATTCTAGGTATTGGCACAAGGCTTCAGAAGATAGTTTTATTCTTATTCTTATGAATTATGAGACAATCACATGTTGAAGGTCTACTGAAATTTGGATTAAGGGAGGTAAGGATTTTAGCCGAAGAAATTGTTGTGAGCTTGATTAGAACATGAGGCTATTGTTGTAAGGAAATTATCTTTAAGTCCATTACTTGGACTACAAGTCCTTTCCTTTCCCGAATTGTGGTCATTATAGGAAATCTGTTTTCTTAGGATACATGCTATTCCTTACTCAAAAAGGTTTCTTAATGAGGTGTATTCCATAACGAACTCTACCTTGATGGATGGTTGAGATTAAATCTAAGGAAACCCTGATTGGAAATTCGGTCCTCTTTTCACCTATAAAACAAAGCCTTTCGTCCATCACAAAGGCATTCACGAAAATCAACACATTAAGGTTTTATAGGCAAGGAGAGAGAAACCGAAACCATTCATATAGTCTCTTTCTCGACGGATCACAGCATCAATCAGCAACAGCACCAGACTGCAGGATCAGAAAGCTCTCTGCATCAGGATGTCTGGAGGTACTCTTTAATTTATTTAAGATTAAATCCTACACGTGATTATCATGCTGTTCACGATCTTAGGGTTCATGTTAATAATAGTATAACATGTGGTATCAGAGCATGGTTTTAGAACACATGATCGTCCATTAATTAGGATAACTATGCATCGCCATAATCGGCAAATATAGATCCGTTCTGACTCTGTTTTGCAGCAATTTATCGATCCAACTATTATGGCCTGCATGAATGGTTTATATTTATGTTATTCCGCAATTTTTTTTTATTTGGGCACGACTGTTTGATCGTGATTTATTTAAGTTTTGAATTTTCAATTATGTATAAACTCCTGCGTGAGTAAAAATTCAATGTAATAATGGAGGAGATCAGTAACTGGTAAGTCATGATTGAAGAGGATATTGTTTCGAGACTGAAGATGACGTTTTGAAGCAGTTGAAGATAAAGACAGATGATCGAAAAGAAGGACAGAAAATAGGACATATAGTTGGATCATATTTTCATAAATTCCATATTATGTTGATTATCATTAGCATGTTTCTTCGTAATCGATGATATAATGCCTCAAAATTTTTTTCAGCCCCAAAGAGCCGGAGGACAGCCCTCGGGGCTCGGCCTTTTTACCAGTACTTTTCATACAATGAATGATCTATCATGAATGCATGCAATATATAATGTTTATATTCATATTAAGCCTTTTTTATCACCAAAGTTGTATGCTTAGGGTTAGGTCTCACCACAGTGACCCTAACAATTAAATACTGCAATTTGGCCCTAAAAGTACCATCATGATGTTTACATTACATATTGTTCAAGAAGGTATGAAGTATTTAGTCGCCCACAGGCGGATTATACTCATACGATTGAACAATAATTAAGGAGTGTTTGTTCCTAATTAAGATTAACATCACTCATTTACATTACCTTGAATATGACGACCTTAGATGGTATAATGCGTAGAAATTATGGTGACTACCCACAGGAGCACCTAAAATTTTGTCGTTTATATTCATATATTATGCGTGTGTTGTCTTATTTTATTAAAGCCTTATTGTTGTATCTCTATTGCAGTTCTTGCAACCACTAATCTCACTTCGCATGCTACTTGTCACTAAGCTCAATGGAACCAACTTCTCAGAATGGAAAGAGCAAGTTGAGTTTACATTGGGGGTACTTGAACTGGATATCGCTCTTCGTAAAGATAAGCCAGCTTCACTCACTGATAAAAGTACCCCTGATGAAACAACCTTCTTTAATGCCTGGGAAAGGTCTGACAAACTAAGCACTATGTTTTTGCGAATGACTATTGCCACCAACATAAAAACATCACTTCCTACACCTGAGAATGCTAAGGACTATATGAAGGCCATTGAAGCTAGGTTTAAGACTGCAGAC
The DNA here is from genome assembly GCA_028538565.1 of Umbellularia californica. Classification (NCBI taxonomy): domain Eukaryota; kingdom Viridiplantae; phylum Streptophyta; class Magnoliopsida; order Laurales; family Lauraceae; genus Umbellularia; species Umbellularia californica. The sequence goes on along the minus strand of JAPQWN010000011.1, from coordinate 1,959,869 downwards.
AAATCCCTTGCTGGGAAACTAATGGCAGATCTTACAACCATGAAGTTTGATGGCACCAGATCAATGCATGAACATGTCATTGAGATGACCAACCTTGCAGCTAAACTAAAGAATTTGGGATTATCAGTGGATGAGGCGTTTCTCGTCCAATTTATCCTAAACAGTTTACCTCCTCAGTACGGGCCTTTCCAAATTCACTACAACACTATTACGGAAAAGTGGACAATGAATGAATTGGCTAACAAACTGGTTCAAGAGGAGGCCAGGCTGAACCAACAAGGAATTAAAGTAGCTCATCTCGTTCAAGGAGCTGGACACAAAGCTGGGAAAAAGCATAATTCAGGCCAGAAAAGGGCACCACCCAGATCTAATGAGGCTGGTCAGAACCCCAAGAAGAAAAAGAAGGAAAACTTATGCAAATTTTGCAAGAAACCTGGACATTTTCAGGCAGACTGCATTAAACGTAAAGAATGGTTCGAAAAGAAAGGTAACCCTATGGGTTTCGTAAGTTATTTCGAATCAAATCTTACTTATGTTTCTTCTGATGCTTGGTGGATTGACACTGGTGCTAATGTTCATGTTTCCAATTCAATGCAGGGATTCCTTACGATCCAAACCATAAACCCAAGTGAGAACTTCCTTTTCATGGGAAATAAAGACAAAGCTCCAGTTGAAGCTATTGGAACTTTTCGTCTTATTTTAAATAGCGGTTATCAGTTAGACTTATGTCAAACTCTTTATGTTCCGTCTCTTTCCCGTAATTTGGTTTCTGTAAGCGCACTTGATAAAGTTGGTTACTCATTTGAAGTAGGAAATGGTAATTTCAGTTTATTTAAAAATTCTAGTCGTATTGGTTCTGGAATTTTGATTGATGGGCTATACAAGTTTCATCTTGATAGTCAACTTGCTGAAACCCAACTTACCCTGCATTCTAAGGAAACAAAACGAAAGTCATCCAAACTCGACTCTTATTTCTTGTGGCATAAAAGACTGGGTCACATATCCAGTGAAAGAATCAAAAGATTAGTAAAAGATGGTGTCCTTCCGGATCTAGATTTTACTAATATTAATGTATGTGTGGATTGTATTAAAGGCAAAACAACAAAACACACAAAGAAAGGAGCCACAAGAAGTACTGAGCTTCTTGAAATAATACATACAGACATTTGCGGACCCTTTGATGTTCCAACCTTTGGAGGAGAAAAGTATTTTATTACCTTTATTGATGATTACTCACGTTACTGTTATTTATACTTATTGCATGACAAATCTCAGTCTGTGAATGCTGTACAAGTGTTCATTACTGAAGTCGAAAGGCAATTAGATAGAAAAGTGAAAATCATAAGGTCAGATAGAGGTGGTGAGTTTTATGGAAGGTATGACGAAACAGGACAACATCCTGGACCTTTTGCAAAACTTCTCCAAAAACTTGGAATTGTTGCCCAATACACAACGCCTGGTTCTCCATGGCAGAATGGTGTAGCTGAAAGGCGAAATCGTACGTACATGGAAATGGTTAGATCAATGATGAGTCATGCTAACTTACCTATATCCTTGTGGATGGATGCTCTACGCACAGCTGTTTATATCTTGAACAGAGTTCCCAGTAAGGCAGTTCCAAAGACACCTTTTGAACTGTGGAAAGGATGGAAACCCAGTTTACGACATCTCCAAATTTGGGGTTGCCCAGCTGAGGCTAGAGTCTACAATCCACATGAAAAGAAATTGGACCTTAAAACAATCAGTGGTTACTTTATAGGTTACCCAGAAAAGTCCAAAGGATTTAGGTTTTACTGCCCTAACCATAGTACGAGAATTGTTGAAACCGGTAATGCTAGATTCTTTGAGAATGACGAAATCAGTGGGAGTAATAAACCTCAAGATGTGATCATTCAGGAAATCAGGGTACCTATCCCTTTACCCTCTATTCCGAAAGATGTTGGCAATCCTCCTGTTGTTGAACCATTTAACAATGAGGAAAATCCAATAAATGATCAACAACTCCATAATGAGATTGTCGCCAATGAACATATGGATAATGCAACAGAGGAACCAGCATTAAGAAGGTCTCAAAGACAAAGGAGATCAGCTATTTCCGATGATTACATGCTTTACCAAGTAGAATCTGGAGAAGGGACAATTAATGACCCGGTTTCTTATTCACAAGCCATTAAGGATGTTAATTCTAGTAAATGGATTGATGCCATGAAGGATGAATTGAAATCTATGAATGAAAATCAAGTCTGGGAAGTTGTTCAATTGCCTCCAGGACACAAACCAGTTGGCTGTAAATGGGTCTTCAAGACCAAACGCGACTGCAAAGGCAATATTGAACGCCATAAAGCCAGACTTGTTGCCAAAGGTTTCAATCAGAAAGAAGGTATTGACTATACTGAGACTTTTTCCCCTGTGTCAAGGAAGGATTCTCTTAGAATTATCATGGCATTAGTAGCTCACTATGACCTCGAGTTACATCAAATGGATGTGAAAACTGCCTTTCTTAATGGAGACTTGGAAGAAGAAGTCTACATGCGTCAACCTGAAGGCTTCATCATTGAAGGTCAGGAAGACATGGTCTGCAAACTTAAGAAATCAATATATGGACTGAAACAAGCTTCGAGGCAATGGTACCTAAAGTTTCATGAAATCATTACTAACTTCGATTTCATAGAAAACATCGTTGACCCTTGCATATACCTCAAGATCAGTGGGAGTAAGTTCATATTTCTAGTTCTGTACGTTGATGACATATTACTGGCTAGCAGCGACCTTGGTTTATTACATCAAACAAAGGACTATCTCTCTAAGAATTTTGAAATGAAAGATATGGTTGAGGCTTCCTATGTGATAGGAATAGAAATATTCCGTGACAGGTCACTTGGTATTTTGGGATTGTCTCAGAAAGCATATATTGACAAAGTTCTAGAGAGGTTTGGCATGATGACCTGTTCCTCTAGTCCTGTTCCACTGCATAAAGGAGACAAGCTTGATCTTTCGCAGTGTCCACAGAACGAATTGGAACTTAAAGAAATGGCAAAATATCCTTATGCTTCTCTTGTCGGGAGTTTGATGTATGCACAAGTCTGTACAAGACCTGACATTAGTCATGCTGTTGGCATGCTCGGAAGATTTCAGAGTAAACCAGGAATCGCTCATTGGAAAGCTGCAAAGAAAGTACTGAGATACCTTAAGGGAACAAGGAATTACATGCTCACATACAGAAAATCAAGTCACCTACAGGTGACTGGTTATTCAGATTCAGATTTTGCTGGATGTCCTGACACCAGACTTTGCACTCTTGGCTATGTGTATCTCTTATGTGGAGGTGCAATATCATGGAAAAGCCAGAAATCTGAGTTGCTTTACTCATCCACCATGATGGCTGAGTATGTCGCATGTTACGAGGCTGCAATTCAGGGAACATGGTTGCATAATTTTATCTCTCAGTTTGGAGCTTTGAATTTCATCTCTAAGCCATTAACCCTTTACTGTGACAATGAAGCTGCAACCTTCTTCTCCAAGCATGACAGGATATCTAAGGGATCCAAACACATGGACCTTAAATATCTCTCACTGAAACAAGATGTTAGATTACAGAAATTTGTCATTGAGTCTATACGTACAGATTTCATGGTCGCAGACATATTCACGAAAGGACTACCTCCAAAGACCTTTCAAGGACATACTGAAAGCATGGGTCTTGAAGATAGTTCTTAATTATCATTTTCTGCCTTTTATTTCTGTACTTATATTTGACATTTATTGAGCTCTTAATGCAACTCTACATCTGCTATTTCTGTTTTTCCATTGTGTACATTTTATGTTTGGATAAATGATAAACAGAAACAGTCTTTCAACATAGACATTATGAGACCATTACGTATATCTCCTATTACGGTCTAGTTATGCCGGTTGTCACTGCTGTAGTACATGGAAGTAAGCATGTTGCAAAATAATGTGTGCACGCCATGACTCCCATTGACCACTAAATTAGCTAAGACACTTATGATAACCGACTAAAGAAATGTTTAGCATATAATGCGCGCCCTTATGATTCCTAATATGAAAAACACTAAAGGATCTTCCTATCGACCAAGTGGGAGACTGTAAGGAAATTATCTTTAAGTCCATTACTTGGACTACAAGTCCTTTCCTTTCCCGAATTGTGGTCATTATAGGAAATCTGTTTTCTTAGGATACATGCTATTCCTTACTCAAAAAGGTTTCTTAATGAGGTGTATTCCATAACGAACTCTACCTTGATGGATGGTTGAGATTAAATCTAAGGAAACCCTGATTGGAAATTCGGTCCTCTTTTCACCTATAAAACAAAGCCTTTCGTCCATCACAAAGGCATTCACGAAAATCAACACATTAAGGTTTTATAGGCAAGGAGAGAGAAACCGAAACCATTCATATAGTCTCTTTCTCGACGGATCACAGCATCAATCAGCAACAGCACCAGACTGCAGGATCAGAAAGCTCTCTGCATCAGGATGTCTGGAGGTACTCTTTAATTTATTTAAGATTAAATCCTACACGTGATTATCATGCTGTTCACGATCTTAGGGTTCATGTTAATAATAGTATAACAATTGTGACTTGCAATTGTAAGGTTTATGAAACTACCATTTGTGGTAGATAACTTGTTCAGATTCATCTGACTTCAAAATGTTCGTCTTCTTATTGAAACTCCCATTTGCACCAAGACCCTCTTTTAAGTTATGAAATGAGGCTACATCTTTACTTTTCTACTATGAAATGAGGCTATATCTTTTAAATCTTAAAGGACTTGCAAGTGATTGTTTTTCCATATGACTGATATTAGTTGCAGGAGCGCTTCCATCGTCTTGAAATACTACTAGTCAACCATCCCTTTGTAATGTCTTAAAGAACAAGAACATCCTTTCTAACAGTGCTGAATTGGGAGAGGTTTGTCATAAGAGTAGTGTTTGATTTTCATTACATGTTTATTGTTGTGTTGGTGATGTGGTTTTTTATTGTGCAGTGGTGTTGGTGGTGGTATTTTTAATTGTCGAGACTCTTTTGGCGATGGTTTTGTGCTGGTGGTGTTTTTAATGTGAAGGAACATCTTTTTAATGTAAAGGTGAATTTAAAAGTTTTAATCAATGGATAAAAACTGCTTTTTGAAGGAGGTTGTCATCATAGTAGCTGAAAGGAACCTTTCCTATTCACAGATGTTTCTAAGTGTGTACATTTATTTATTCTTTTTATGGAGAAAAATAACCTTTCATCACTTATATATTGGTCATTGATTTAATTCATTTATTATGCTTTTTTGCCTCAATTTATGATCATCCCCAACCATATCATCAAACGTTGAGTGGAGTTACCAAATGCTTCCATGACTTGTATCCTCAAACTATTTCTTTCCATTTTTAGGATTGTTGGGCAAATTGACTGATGATGGGCAGATATGGTGATTCTCAATGTGGGCAACTTTTATGACCCACCTAAGGTATTTCTTGATTTTTATGGGTTTTTGTTTTGTATGCTTCTATTGCAATTCCTTTTATGATTCGTACTTCAAGTGATCATTTTCTCTGTGTTTTTTCTAGTGCCTCAGGTGATGATTTTCTCGGTACTTATTTCGGTGCCTTCATCTTGTTTCTCTCCACGCTACATCTCTTCCACCTTTTCTGTGGGCTGTGTATCAGGAAGAGCAAAGTAAAGCTGCGGCCTTCACTCCAACTTCTTTTGGACCGGTTTGGATGGCGCTGATCAATTTGAGGATGCCATATTTTATCGTGGAAATTGTTCGTTGTCTCTCCATGATACATATCGAAGACCACATTTCAGTTATTGTTTCTATGTTATATTGAGACCAGTTATTATATAGATTTATGTTTAACAGAATTTTATCAATATCTTCTGTAAGAATTTGTGATGAGGACAACCGTTTCATTGCACTCAAATTCAATGAATTAATATAGTTTATGTTTTTACATCGATGGAGTATTATTTTCATACCTCAATTGCTATTTAGAGATATATGATTGTGATGACCTAAGGATGACTTTGCATTAAAGATTTGTGAATGGATGGATTGTGAATGGATGATGAGATTATAATTGTATTGATTGGGTATCAAAACAGGAAAAATATATATATATTTTTTTGAAAATATTAAAAAATATTTTTTCCTTAAAAATTATTATTTGCGACGCTTTTATTATATAGCAAATAATCAAATGTAACAAGATCAAGGTTATTTACGACACCATAAAAGCGTTGCAAAAAAAAAATTATTTGCAACTATATAAGAGTGTCACCCTTAATAATTTATCAACGACTTTTTTGAATCGTCGCAAATATAAATTATTGGTGATGCAATTTTGCCGTTGCAAATAAATCATTATCTGCGACGCTTATCATACGTCGCAATTGATGCGTAATTAGCAACGCTTTGAAACCGTCACAAATACTCTCTCCATTTGCCACGCTACAGTCTTTAGTGTTGCTAATCTTTCTGCGACCCCATTATTTGCGACCCCTTTGTGACGCTTAGTTTTTTGCGTCGCAATTACTTATTGCGACGCTTTTTATGTTATCTGCGACACTTTTTTCGCGTCGCAAAAAAGCCAATTTGTTGTAGTGATAGGCCCAATCCAGCCCACCTAAAAAAGTAACCCCGAGCCCAGCCCGAGATAGAAATAAAATTTTAAAAATGAAATTTCATTATCTCAAATGTAGCTCAATTGATTTGGTCTTTTATGTGCATGGGAGAGTTCCGGTGTTTTAATCCTTGCTATAGATTTCTCTTTCATTATTTTTAACATCAGTCCAAGCCAGACTTTGGGCTTCTTACAACTGAATCCAAGCCTGACCCGTTTGTTAAATGCGCCAAAAAACTATCTGAGCCTAGCCCGAGTACTGACACCTAACACCCAAGCCCAGCCCAAATTGGGTTGGACCCGGGTTCGGACTCAGGCCAGTCCAGCTGCACCCCTAGTTTTGAACCTAAGCTATATATAGAGATACAAGTAGATTTTTTTTATCACCCGACCCAAGGGCTCGTTGTTATTATGTTTTTTTTTTCAGAAGTACTAGCTATATGAATCAATCCTTTACTTCTTACTTTCCTGAAGTATTATGCCCTCTCGTTTTTTCTTATGAATATTCAAATTATTTCTACAAAAATTCAGAGAGAAAAATATTAATTTAATTTAAAATTAATTTTCTTATTTTAACAATATCCTTTATAAGAAACTTTACCAAGAGGCCAAGGATGTTAGCATGATTAGGCTTAAGTGTTCTCCAATGGCCATACGCCCATATGCATCCCCCACTTTAGATGACCATTCCACTCTAGGATTTTTATATTGGTAAGTCTCCTTGTAGAGATATGTATTTAAGGAAAGTTGTTGAGCTTACTATGCTAAGAGGAATGAGAGCCTAATGCTCCTCTCTACGCCATTACACTGATTGCTCCACCGATAGTGGCAGCGTGTACTAAATTTCCAATCAAATATAACCATTCAGATCAAGCGAACACGATGGAGTCAGATAATGTTTAGATTTCAGATCAATCATATTATTGGATAGGTCTGATTTAAGCTAGGTTAGTCGCAAAGTAACAAAGAATTCTCTAGTACTTTGGAGATTTCATATCCTTGGCCATGAGACCCATCACTCGTCTGCCTCTATGGTTCATGCTCCTTCTTACTGAACTTCAAAAGGCTTCCGTATTTTATTCTAACCTCAAATGGGCAGCATATGAAGCTCTTTCTATCCTTCAGATTACTTGGTTTCAAAGTCTCCTTCGAGCATCCAACCTCATATGCATGACAGCAGCCTTCCAGCTATGCAGTTTTTTGTTTTTTTTTTTTTTTTTTTGTCCTTTTGGCTGTCGTTAGGGTCTTCCATATTGTCTGCTTGTTTCTATTTCAATGAATCTCCCTTTATTCAAGGAAAAAACTAATAAAAACACACAACTCGTAGTTATTCCAGCATTATTCTCCACTTATACTGCGCACATAAGATATATAAATATTCTAAAATTTATTTATTCTAAAAACGATAGCAGGCGTGGAAGTCTAGCTACCCGACCTATCACAAATTTACAACAGGGGCTTGCTCGGTTAGTTGGCAACACCGCACATCACTTAGCTACCCAGAAATCTGTTAATTAGGTTGGTTTTCCTGCTTTCTAACCACTTAAGTGGAAGACCAATCTACTTAAAAGGCATCAATTCCTGAGTATGCGATCCTTCCCACTCCATAGTCCTCCCACTTGTCGATGTTGTCCTTCCCACTCTGTGTTCTCCTCTTACCACTTGTGTGCCTATACTTCCCACTTGTTCCGGTTATCTTGGGTAAGAAGCCCCTTGAGTAAGGTACGTACAAAAAAAAAACAGAAGAAGAAACCTATTATAAGCTAACTCATATGCATTGACGGGGTTAATTATTATTATTTATTTAACCCATGCAAACTTCTTTTTATCTATAAATAAAAATTATATCAATGATAAGTGAAAGAACAATAAAAAAAAATAAAGATAAAACACAGGAAAAAGTGAAAAATAACAAGAAAACAAAGGTCTAAGTGCCCGCTTCTTTGCCAGAGTTTGTGATAAGGATTCGGGATATTGGGGTGTTTTTTTAGATGATGTGATGGCTTGAAATGCCATATTCCTTTTACTAGAATTTCAAATTTCAGCTATTTAAAATGTCTCAAATGACTATTTGAAATTCCACTATCTATATTTGTATTCTATTGGAAATTCAAATACTCACTAAGAGGAAAAATCTGAAATTCCACCTCAAAGAAATAGCTTTTGAAGAATCTGAGATTTCCCCATACATGAAGTTTTGGAATTTAATTTATTATAGAACCAGATAGAAGAGAATCATGACCAAGCAAAGACTCGTTACATAACATAATCTTCCAAAACAATTTCTCCATCAATCTCTTGCTTTGCTAGTGAATACACCAAATGTTGACTGACCATGCTCAAACATGACTGAAGGATTTTCCAAGTTTGAAGAGATCTCCTTCGCCCATGTTTCTAGAAATATAAATGTATTTGCTCATGAACTTGTGAAAATGTCTTTTGCGTCTACTTCTCTGGTGAGGCTAAGGGAAGTTATGCAGTCTAGATAGGATGGGGGTTTTGTTTTGTTTCATTTTTATGTTGGTTGTTTTTCCTCTCCTTTATTTTAATTGTTTTTATCTTTCGTTAAATGATAACTTCTTTTTAAAAAAAAAAAAAAAAAACCCCGACTGATAGATAGATCAATAGGCAAATAGCTTAGGCACCTTACCCTTACAATCAGATAACCTCCTAGGTCTTCCCGGCACCATTGCCAAAAAAACCAATATAAAAAAGTCATGTCTGTGTCACTGTGTGGTCCTCATTGTCCCTTGGGAAATCACCGATAATGCTGCAATTGTCCTACATGAGTTTTGTTGCATGCAACAAATGCACTGTAACATCATGAGATTGTAGAATAAAAAAGAGAAATTATATGTACGAACAATAACCGAGACCAACCAAGAGACTATTATGCAAAGACTTTTCAAAAAATCACACATTTGTGCGAGTGAGCTGTGTGGGAAAGGGCCCCACAGGTCACAAATGGACTACATGAGCCTTTCACCTAACCAACCATGTGTGATGTGTCCATGTGTTGGGCTGAAATTTCTACGAAGATCCCTTGAAGACATGAGATTATCTTTTATAGAAAGTCAAAAAGACCAAGACAGAAGTGGACCCACTTAACAAAAGGGACAGTAAGAAGAGGCTTAACGTTATCAAAGGTGCCCATTCAACAATAATTGTGTGAACTAATGGGACCCCCCCGAACTGACCACATTAGTTCTCTGATCAAATCAATCTTTCTAGTGGCTAACCCAGGATTTAATAGAAGCCCTTCGCTCTAGTGTCTGATGCTCTATAAAAGGAGGGAGGGGAGGGGAGGGGTTGCATTAGCACTAGTAAAGTGCAAGGCTGAAGCAATATCAGTAGCCTGTAGAAATGTCCCCACATCTAATCCTAGTAGTTACAGCCCTTCTGATGGCCCCTTTGCTTCGGGGATCCAACGGTCAGTTGAATGCCACGTTCTACGCCGGGACGTGCCCCAATGTTTCTAGCATTGTACAAGGTGTGATCCAAACTGCTTTGCAGTCGGATCCACGAATTGCTGCCAGCCTCGTTCGACTTCACTTTCATGACTGCTTCGTTGATGTAATTTCTCTTACTATCCTATCTCTGGTGTCTGTGTTTGTGTGTGTGTTTTTTCTTTTCAAGTTTATGTTGTGTTTTTATTTTGTAGATTAAGATTTGAAAACTACTATGGATTTGTTTCTTGTTCTAAAACTATGTGGGACTTAATAAAGCTTGACCAAGTTACTCAGTTTGCGGTGTTCTTTTTTTTTTTTATCGGAGGGTCCCATCCCTTCGGACCGAACTAATCCATTCGGGTTAAGAGGGAAGCCGGATAAACTCCCTATAGCCCCAGCTGAATCCATTTCGTATTGTTCATTTATTGACCGAGAGATGCGGGTTTGCTTTTCATGTCATGTATTTGACACCCTTGACTCACTGTTGCTGGTCATAGGTGGTTTTAAGGTGTTAGTCCCTGTCAGGTTGAATACCTTGGATGCCCTTCTGGGCACGAGGAAGGAAAAAAACAGAAGATAGACTGTCAACAAACTCACTCAGTTTTGCCCAAACAAACAGTCAAAGAGTCGAGACTTCTCCACGAACTTGGGTTAATATTCGTTTGACTAGGCCAAGATTCAATCCAAGCTCAAAAGATAGGTAAATACATGGTGGCATGGCCAAGAATCGATCAAGTTTCATAAAATAATCAATTAATATTCAGTTGATAGTCAATAATCAGTCAAATTCCATTAAAGAATCACTGCAAATTATCACACACGCATGTCCATATTTAGATTGAGCTTTAACTTTTTGGCTCAGTCAAGGCTCAAATGACAGTAAAAACTGCGAATTGACTCAACTTTGGGCTTTCTGAACCTAGAATTCTTCCTTTCATGGAACTATTGTTGACCGTACGGTCAGAATCCACATTCTTTTAATTGTTAACCACGTTAAGAGCGTACAATTGCTTAAAATTCTTAGAAATTCAATGCCATTTATTTAAATTAGGATGGAATAAATCACATTCGTTCTATCATCATGTTTAATCTTCCTTACCGTAACTGATTTCAAAAGCATCGAGTGATGAAGATGTTTTCATAAATTCATTAGTATGCTACAGTTGTTTACAGGCTTGCTTCACACAAAGGAAAGTCTTTCATGAGGGCTGCGTGGGCAATTAATTTGTAAAGTATTGTGAAGTAAAGAGTCCATTCATGAAATAAAATAAAAAATGATGGGTAAAGTTAAAATGTGTTAAATGAAAAACAGAAAGTTACCATTTTTTGTTATTTAGTGGCAAAAGAGATGAATTTTTCTTTTTTTTTTTTACTTTTTGGAAAAAAAGAGACAGGGCCTTTAATAGAATGAGATAATGACCTTTTGAAATTTTGACTTTTTGACTTCTTTTTTCTTCTTAAATGACAATGACCTTTTGAAATTTAGTAATTCTTTATTTAGCCCACTTCCTTTCTTGTATATTAAACGATCCCAACAAGTAGGGTTGTCCATTGTGTCAGGTTAACAAATTCGGGTTAAAGGTTAACAAATTCATGTTAAAATCACCTCAACCCGTACATGGCCCGTTAACTTAACGGGTCAAAAAATCCAACCCGAATATGATCCGTTAATTTAACGGGTTACACGACCCAACCCGTTGATCCGTTAAGTAATTAAGTCACTTCAAAAATTAAAAAAGATCCATACAAAAATATATAATGAGAAAAAATATATAAGCCACACGAAACTGTGAGTGAGGATCTAGAGTGGATCACATCTAAAACCTCCACTATAAAATAATAAATTTTAATATCTTCTTTATAAATATAAATTAATTCTACCTACACTTAGAGACTAAAAATATTTCAACGGATTAAGCAGGTTGTTAACGGATTACTGGTTTAATTCGTACACGACTCGTTAATTTAACGTGTTAACGTATTTGATCTATTAACTACCCGAACACGTTAATATCATGTGGGTTCGTATGGTTTTAACGGGTCGTGTGGCATTTTGACAGCTCTACCGACAAGCCCCAAAAACCTAGGGCCACAACTATTTCATGCCGAGCCGTTCCTCTTGAGATTCAAACTCGCGACTGGCTGACTTTGTTAATATATTAAGTTTAATTTCTATCAAAATCTCGATGCATTAATAAAAGCAGCATAAATTGCTTTTCAATACTCCCCTCGGGTACCATTCTACCATCAATGAATGTGTGTGGCCTACCAACACAAATTAATCCTGCCTCGTTTTTATCAATGAGACAAAGTTGAAAAAGATTGGTGCCACTTTTCCTTCTTTCAATTAAGATAAAATAAGACTTAACTAACAAGTTTAGTCTGCCAACGCTTGGTTGGTGCATGCATGTGACCGTCGTCTCTCTAATAGGGTTCCAATTCCACGCACAAAATTCGAAGGAAAAGATCAGGAGGACCCACAATGATATCATCCGTAGATGGAAGGAATCAGATACCTCAGCCTCACAGTTCATGCATGAGATGTCAACTGTAATTGGCAAGGTTCTGAACCGTCTGCGAATTTCAAATTGTGGCCCACATTTTGATGTATTTGTAACCCTCTAGTGTCAAATTTGGCTTTTCTTTTTCTTGGATTTTATCCAGAGAATGTATGAAACAGATTTTATATTTAAAAAGTAGAAAATAAAGATAAAATAATGTTAAGTTATCAATTTTTGTTTCCATTTCTCCTCTTTTATAACAATTCTCTAACAATATTATTGCAATATTCTCACATCTCAAATCTTGTCTATTTCAATATGCGATTTGAGTTTTTTCTTCTCTAAAGTTGGAGGGATACCCTAAACTTGAAGACACAGAGATAGATCAATGGGTATGTGCGATACTAAAGTGTTAACACCACTCAATAATGAGTTAGTCAGAGTCAATATGCGATTGATTTATTCCACTATAGATAATTACATTTTAAATACTACCATCTTTTTTTTTTCTTCTATTGGTTTTTGGAGATAGGGTTGCGATGGATCACTGTTGTTGGACAACAGCAGTAGCATAGTGACAGAAAAGGATGCACCTCCAAATGTAAACTCCACCAGAGGTTTTGATGTCGTCGACAACATCAAAACTGCCCTCCAGTCTGCTTGCCCCGGCGTCGTCTCCTGCGCCGACATTCTCGCCATTGCAGCTGAAGCATCTGTTTCTTTAGTATGTTCAATCACGATTATCACCATCCAACTCATTTTAAAAGAAAAAAATCATTCCGTTTTGTTGGTTTAGAGGAATTCTGAGAATTCTTGTCCGAAAAGAATAATACGAATTCTCTTAGGTTGTCTCTTTAAGTGGTTTTCAAAAGGTTCAATTATAGCCTATAACTTTTTAGGAAGCTGTGTTTTTAAGTAATGTAACAATAGGATCTGTTGTAGTCAGGAGGACCCACATGGAGTGTCCTGTTAGGAAGAAGAGACAGCACCACGGCCAATAAGGCTGGAGCCAGTAGCGCACTTCCCGGACCCTCCGAAGGCCTCACCAACATCACTGCCAAATTTGCTGCTGTTGGCCTCAACATCACTGATCTTGTTGCATTATCTGGTGGGTATATGGGATTAATTAATTACTAATCAATATCTCCCCATTCTCACATCTGAGTTTCCCAAGTTTAATTCCACTAAAAAAATTATGACTTTTACCCGCGGAAAAAGACTGCTTTTAAGTGTTGTTTTTTCCTCAAAATGATTGTTTAAACTTTTTGGGTGATTTTAATTAATGGTGAAATGACTTTTAAGGGAGGAAAAAGCTGCTGTAAAAGCATGTTTTTCTGTTGCTAAAAGCCACAATTTTTTGTATTGGAATTGGACCAGATTTCATTCAGGCTGTTGACTTAGACAAGAGCCTAATATTGCACCATTAAATTATGAATGATCTAACCATCAACCAGAATCAATTAATATGACCCATTGGTTTATGGCAAATTCAGGTGCTCACACGTTCGGACGTGCTCAATGTCGAACATTCATCAATCGACTCTACAATTTCAGTGGCACAGGCAATCCGGACCCATCTGTCAACACCACGTCCTTCTTGGCCTCTCTTCAACAGACGTGCCCACAAAGTGGAAACCTTTCTACTTTAGCTAATCTGGACCTCACTACACCCAACACCTTCGATAGCAACTATTTCACTAACCTGCAGAGCAACACAGGCCTGCTCCAATCTGATCAGGAGCTCTTTTCCACAAGTGGGTCTGCAACCATTGCCATTGTTAACAGCTTTGCTAGCAACCAGACCACTTTCTTCCAGAGTTTTGCAGCATCCATGATAAATATGGGCAACATAAGCCCTCTTACAGGGACCAGTGGAGAGATTAGGACTGACTGTAAGAAGGTTAATGGTAGTTAGCCTTAATTTCTATGGAGTAAGGTAAAGATAAGATAAAGGGAGATAATTCAATCAGAGGTTTAATATTGAAAGTATTGTTTCTCTTCCTCCTCGAAGTAAAAGACAGCAGAACTCCAACTGTTTTTGTTATGTTCCCTACTTCTTGTATGGTTAAGATGGAGAGAATAAACGGTTCTTGGTTGCTATACTTCTTTCCACTCTTAAGCTAGACCAACAAATGTATACATATAGTATTGTTGTTCGTTCGCGTGGTAAACAGGATAATTTGAGTTGGATCAAAAAGTTCTTGGTTGAATAAATGACAGTTTGTCTATATGGACAAAGTCATAGACAGAATTTGGGACAAACTGTCCACGTGGCGCAACGTGATTGAGACAATGCATTTCAACTTTTAAGAGAGTCAAATCACGTTGCGCCACGTGGACAGTTTGTCCCAAATTCTGTCCATGAAGTTTGTCCAAATAGACTTTTTGAATGATATGCATTACCATTACCACTCATGCTACTATAACCCTGCGTTTAAAGAATTTACTAAGTAATGAATCATTTGCTTGTGACAATCATGGACATGTTTTTACTGGTTGTGTATTAATGTATCCTGAAACTGATCACACTTTGCAGCCCAGGATTTCCTTTCGGGTCATGATTTGACACAGGTACTCAGAGACCAAGCTCCAACATCAAAACGAAAAATCAGGGCCCAACTCCGGACTAAGAGAAGACCTGAACCTGCCCTGAAAAGAGGGCCTTGATAGCTGAATTCATGCTCTAATCCTAGGTGTACGTTTATTTGGACCTTGGTTGGGTTCCAACCTGCTGGGACCTATTCATATCCTCATGTCAGGTAAAGGAAAGGTCTAGGTCGGTTTATAAGTAACTATCCAATCACAAGTGGTGGACCACGTACCCAATCACGAAACCATCAAGAGTTGGGACCTAGGTCAGATGATGATATTAATGATAAAGATGGTGTTCACACCTGTCATATCTTGGAATAATAACAGAACTAGATTGGTCCAATTACCATTATGGGTCTGTATTAGATCAACCTTGGGATAATTTGTCAGGGCCGATGAATGGGCCCAACCAACTCACTACTTCCTAAAGTCCAATGTTGTCCATTATGTTGACCCAGGATGAGATAGGTAGTAAGCCCATTAAAGAAGAATGGGCCAATCTTAACCCACTTCGCTACTAAATAAAAGATTAAGTAGGGATGTTCATCGGCCAGGTTGATCTTGGCTGAAAAATATCTAGGTCTGGCCCGAATATTAACCCTGAATTGGGCCATAAGTGCTGAGCACGAGCCCATCCCACGTAAAAATATTTTAAGCCCACCCCCAGATAGATAGTGTTTTTATAAAAGAAAAGGGCTTATATTTATTGCAATACACTTTAGCTTAGCTGGTTTGGAAGTGTGTACATGTAATATATATGTAATGTATTTATGTCCCATTTTACTAAAAATTCATTTTTTTAATTAAACTTTATCTTTCACTCGGGTCGGGACGGGCTTGGTGCTTTATCACACTAAATCCAAGAATGGCCCATATGTGAGACGGGCCCAGATCTTAAGTCCAGGCCCAGCCTAACTACTAAAACCTAAGGATCATGCCCGGTCCAAGATGGGCTGAGCCCGGGCTGGGCTTGGGCCAGGCCGGTTCATGATCACCCCTAACATTAAGCTCCGTGAACCTATGGTCATTCTAGCTCCGCCCAAATCCATCACAAAGCAGGCTGACCATAAGCCGGGCCAAAATCAGCCAGCCCCATGTACTGCCTAAACTCTCACTTCAAAGGCCCACTTGGATAAAAACAACCAGTTTTCTCAAGCTGTATACGCTAAACAAACCTCAATTGCATAAAAGTATAAATCAAACTGTAAAAGGAAAGGGAGAGTGAACAACGCGCCAAATGGCCCATGTTGTGAAATGGAGCCCACTTTCCACCCGATTAGCCACTGCCAAGCACGAAGCCATGTAAATGTGTTGGATCAGGGCAGAACCACTTTGTATCCAGATATGGATCCATTTTCTTTGGATGGATCCGTCTCCTAATCTGAATCGTACATGGCCCCCATAATCAGAAACCAAAGTTTGGATCCGAATCCAAAAGAGGTAAAAAAAACTGAATCCAGGGATACCTGAACTCACTTTTACTCATGGACCCTCATTTCATCTTTCCATCCTCTTGATAAATAGTAGCTTAAGTATGAAATGAATAGGACCAGAACTGTCTAAGACACCGAGTACTACAAGTTTGATCAAGCTTGTTAAAACATGGGTCCTCACTTCTTTTAAGTAGGTAAGTTCCTCACTTAATGGCAGTTTAGAAATTCCCAGGTCCAATAACCAAAGCCGGAGGAGTTCAGGTGACTTTAAAAACTATCCTGTCAAACAATGAGAGACATACCATCCATAAATCCAAACCTCTGAACAAGAGGCATTGGTCTTTGTATGATGATACTAGCACACATTTTAGACCATCTAAAGTAAGGATTGCCATTGTATTGATTATATATCTATTGATTCAATTTTCAACTTTTTTCTTAAAACTGATTTAATTTGATTCTCATGGGTTTTCTAAAAAAGAATTGATCGCACCGACCAATCCATCAGCAGGCTACCTCATTGGACTGAAATTTGGCCAATACCAAAGTAACGGGTGTAACTCTTTTTATTTTCAATGGTTTGGATTTGATTAATTTAAGAAGGGGAGGTATGTAACTTCTATAGAAAGACAAATATGGGCTTAATAACCAGGATTTTTTTTTTTTTTTTCCTTCTTTTTGCATTCTTGGTTAATAACCTGCTGTATCACTTTATTTTATCAAATCGGTAGTGTTCTCAAATGGGGGAGCCCTGTTGTAATGCCCATTAACTTCTTTCCACCAATATTCTTAATGTGTAGGCACCACAAGGCATTTATGAGCATCATCAGTGCATCTATAATCACTTAAATTAAGATAAGCATGGACACCTTAGCCAATATGATTAATAACACAAGAGAGAACAAAATCATTCTGTTCACACCCTTGTCTTGATACAAGTTCCACCTTCTGACTAAAATAATGTGGACACTAAGGCTTCATTATGCTTGCATCCAATACCATGTAAAATAACAATCAATAGCAACACCATTAATTAATGATTGTTGTTATCATTTGCAATTTGCAATTACAAAGGTCTTTGGGTATATAACAATATCATTATCTTCAGCATGCACTGTTGTTATTAGGAAGCAGACAAGGAGTGTTCTTTATTCATAATAACCATTGGGAAAAGCCCATACTTGTATGTCAGTTTTGCTACAAATTGATATTGTGAGACCCACACCACTGAAAAATAACATGTTCGAAAAGGTTAAAATAACCATATCAGATGCCATTCCACAATGCCCATCACATAATTTCGGCTCTTTTGGCTTGCTGCAATTCAATAGTTGGCTTGACCCCACAATGTGGTGGTGCCAATGAAAGGGCTTCTGATTATATAGAGTCAAAAGAGTTTGACCAAATCATTTCCATTTCCATCAATGTGCACGGAGAAATTATAGGCTGTTTGTCCCAGACTTTCAGGTCTGTCAACGATTACTCATTATCTGGGGACCCGATGGCCGAAGGTTAAAAGTGAAAATTGAGTACCGCATAGTCATTTTACCTGGTGAGTTGATTTGGTAGTGGAAATTGGAACCGTCAATCAAGTGTCAATTGGAGTCCAAATTATACTAGTTTATGCTCCATTCACCTACACTTATTTCTTTATTTCAAAATGAAATGGTGATGGAAACGGCACCACAATAATTTTACGGTGAATAAAAAGAATCAACTATAATTATTATCGCTCAAGCATGAGGATGAACATTGACCTCAACACAAATTTTTTAAAGAAAAAATGGATTTTATTTAAACATAATTAGATATGAGACTCATTCTTGAGTGTGAATGGAAATATGATTACACGCCCAAGAAAATTTAGAAAAATCTTTGGGTCATATTTGTAGTTTGTACTCGAGGGGCACTAGAGCTCATTATGCATATATTTTGGATAATAACTTCAAACTCAGCTAAACAGGTCCTAAGATTGAAGATTTTTTTTTTTTCTCTCTCTTTTTATCTTTGGGTTAAACTCAAGTTGACACATTTTTTTTGCCGAGTCCAAGAAATTGCACAACAACCCCAAAACCCAACTCGGACCTAATCTAGTAATTTGGACTTTTCATGTTTCAGCTTCGTTAAATAATTAGTTGAATCCAAATGGAGCCTAGTGCACCCAGTCCACCCCATTGCCACCTCCACCTGAAAAGCTATTGGGCCTAGAATACCAAGGCTTCCAAGTAAGTGCTAAGTGCTTACTTTAGATGGTAGCACATGCCAGAGGCCATTGTTGCAACCTTTAATTTGGATGCTGCATTCAAAAAGAAAAAAAACACAGTGTGAGAGAAATGGCGGGAGCTACAGAATAAGGATCTAACAAATCTTGAAAGGCCATCAAATCAACAGTAAGAATGACCTCCTGTGGGCACCAAATGTTGATAGTGGGTCCAGAAAGGGCTACCCTTTTATGGGTATTTACAGTTTGTTGACACTTGACAGTTCATATAAACTTCATACCAGTATACTGCCACAGTCAAAACTCAAAAGTGTAGTTTTTCAAATTTGTTTTTCTCCTTCCCTTGGCAAGGGACCACGTCCTACAAAGGGGGGTCTTGTGTGATCCCGCACAGTACGGAGAAAAAGACAGAAAGGGCGAAAGAGATGATTGAAGTCGGGCAAGCATGCATGGGTCTCCTTCGTTCCTTCCTTTTGAGGAGGAGATGTGGTGGCTTGTCATCATACCTTCCATCATCGATTTTATCGTTATTGTTTATCATTACATGTAAGAAGATGATTTTTGGTTTGGTCATGTGGGTAATGTGCTGCTCTTGATGTGTTCAGCTTTCCCTGTCTCCCTTGCCCTTGGGACCTTCACCATGCCATCCATCCATGCCTATGAGGCCTATAAATGAATGCAAATATGTATACAGTGTGGACCATCCATGATCAGATACACACATGTATTACATAAATAAATTCTTATAAACTATCAAAATCATCTTTACAAGGCCAAGACATATGTTGTTGGTACAGGAGGCAGCAAACCCAAACATTTTTATCATATTTAAGTGTTGAGAAGATAGAAAGTGATAAGGTGAGGACCATTTGCACTGCTTGAGACTAGAGTCATTGGGGGTGGGCCACCCCTGTGTGCTATCTAGGAAAAGTAAGAAGAAAAGGAGTACACATGGCTCATAATTCAGCCATATTCAACGACAAGTGTCTACCATCGAACACGTGGGGCTGGCCATGAATAATGGCGTGGGAATGATGAATGAGCACTCTTTTGGATAGACTATCTAGGGTTCCACCTTTCATTGGGGTAGATAACTATCTATTGCAAAGTTTGTGTCGTGCATTGGCTCTATAATTGAGCATTATGCACTAGCTTTTTTGACATTGGCTGGTGGGTATTCTATGGCCAATGAAGAAGTGTTCCAAAATCAATATGGAGTACGAATGTGAATCCAACTGACACCACTGTCTGATAAAATCATACTGAAACCAACTTTTCTTCTATTTTCCCACATTGATATGTGGAAGAGGGCCCAAATATGATAATACAACCCAGTCCCTTCCCTGTTATTGACTTCTTATAATGAGTTCAAAATTGTTAATTTTGAAAGGCTTTCACCTCCAGGCCTTTACTTGAGCCCTCCATTGGGCCCTTCTACACTCTTTTGTTCTTATGATCTCAATTCAAGTCCAACTCTACACTCGTTGAACCTTCGTTCAATGTTGACTAAATGTCTATGGGGTAAAATGGCTTTTTTTACCTGGTTAAGAGGATACGGATGCATGAGAGGGCTCACACATGCGATAAGGGAACACACGCATGAGAAAAAAGAGCCATCAAGTGCGGATAGCGTTTGCCAAAGGAAGAGAATCCACCCACATAGAAGAGGATAGGATACCCAAGGATCAAATGAGTGAAAGTCGGAGTTGCTAACCAACTCAAATCAATGGTCATCAAACTTTAAGATTGTTGAACAAATGAATAGAATAGTCCTATGAGGCTCTTTATTTTTTATGACCATTTGTCTTTCGATGTATGGTAAATTGAAGTAAAGTAAGATAAACCTTCAAATCAAGAAAGAATAAAATATAAGGGGTTATGATTATCTTTTGTTTTTAGTTGTTTGATAGAAAATCTTTTTGACTTTTTTCTGTAAAAAGAGGATTTTTTTTCTTGCATTTAATAGAAAATGGATGTTGTTTTTTTACTTATTTTTGAAAAAGGAGGAAAGAATTTTGAATGTGCATACTTTTGATATGAATCATTGTCTTTTCTTGTCTGGATAATAGAGGTTCTACTTACGTGTTAAGATGTGAGGTGAGGTAAAGCCTCCATTATTGAGACAAGAAAAGATAATAGGTTATATCGAAAGTACATAAATTTAAAATCTCCTTCTCATTTAAAAAAAAAAAAAACCCAAGAAGCAACCTCCTTTCTCCACTAAATGATAAAAAAAAAATCATATTTTATATAAAAATCCAAAAAGATTATCCATCAAGCAATTAAAAATAAAAGACTACAGTAACCCACAACATTTCATTCTCTTGATTTAATGCTTCACCTCACTTTACTTCAATTTACCATGCATCCAAACACCTGCTATTACAATAGCGTGTTCAGATGTGACGTGAATTGAAGCGAGGTGGAGTAAAGCCTCCATTATTCAGACAAGAAAAGACAATAGGTTATATCGAAAGTACATAAATTTAAAATCTCCTTCTCATTTAAAAAAAAACATCAAAAAACAACCTCTTTTCTCCACCAAATGATAAAAAAATCATATTTTAGATAAAAAGTCAAAAAGATTATCCATCAAGCAATTAAAAATAAAAAACTAAAGTAACCCACAACATTTCATTCTCTTCATTTAATGATTTACCTCACTTTACTTCAATTCACGATGCATCCAGACCCCGACCCCCCCCCCCCCCCCCCCCCCCACCACTTATAGGGCCTTTAAGCGAGCTAGAAAAAGCTGGACTGATGTGAATAATATGGAGTGTGCTCTCCCGAGAATGTCCTCAGGCTAAGTTTTACATAGGACCTCTCATGAATTACTTAGTAAGAGAATTTTGTAGTTTTAAGCCCTTAACTAATGGCAATGGAACTATTTTTTT
This sequence comes from Umbellularia californica, assembly GCA_028538565.1. Lineage (NCBI taxonomy): Eukaryota > Viridiplantae > Streptophyta > Magnoliopsida > Laurales > Lauraceae > Umbellularia > Umbellularia californica. The sequence goes on along the minus strand of JAPQWN010000011.1, from coordinate 1,938,141 downwards.
AATCTGTGGGACCATCTAATCTCTCCCTCCACATATTATTAGTACTATTCAAATGCGTTATGGGTCTCACAGAGAAAGGAAAAAAAAAAAAACAACAGCAGGACGCAGGACTCTAATCTGTGCTACTCTGTCCGGCCTTCCAAAAATGGTAAATTAACCTTACCTGCTAGATGGCCTCTTTGGTTACAAGAATGAGTTGAGCCACGATTACATGTATAATGTACAAGGTATGTAAGTATATGTTATGCATGGTAAACATGCTACATACTCTAGGGGATAACCAAGTCCTTGTGTGCCTTGAAACAATTACAAAAATAGTAGAGAGAGAGAGAGAGAGAGAGAGAGAGAGAGAAGAACAAGCCAAAGCTAGGTAGGCAAGGCAGCGCTAAAAGAGTGGGTATCTGATGATGGGCCTGACAAAGCAAACCTCGACATGATTGCTCAAGGAAAGGGTTATGATTGACCACACGAGATTATGCGTATATGCCAAGCCAAAGCCCCACCCACTGCAATCACTTACCGTGTCTGCACCCACTCTCCTCTTCTCTCTAGTAGTCTGCACTACCACCATAATCCATCCACTCTCTTCTTACCATGCCTCATTGATTGTCTCGAGAATACAGTGAAAATAAAAACGATGCCACGTTAACATGCGTGGGTATGACTGTATGTTGTCATCCATATCTCGGACGTACTTTGGGCTACCCCATATCTTTAATGAGTCCTACTACTACTGGGAGTCTGGGACTGGTGTCTCTCTGCCTCTCATCTCATGATGATACCTATCCAATGGCTGTTGCTAGGTTTAGGTCACGGCTCACGGGATCTGCCTTCCTTACCATTCAATGCGACACTGCTAATGCCTGTGGGCAGTTAGGATATCAATCTCTTGCTTGGGCAAAAGACTGGCTTCACGGGTTTCCTAGGAATTTCAATGTTTTGACTGATACAATGCATGGCCCACACTCCTCTATCTAATCACTTTACATTACATTTATTTTCACTTGTTAACACACCCAGCAGTATAGAATAGGTCAGTCTTCAACTTAAGCTAGCTTGTGAGGAGTGAGGACCCTATAAGCAAGCCTCACCTTTTCTACCCCAAGATTTTTTGAACCCATGTAATATCAGATGGGGCTTTGGTGGGTCCTATCATGGTGGGCATTGGCAGTGATGACATGTAGGGAGCGTCTAAGAAAGGTTAAAAAAGAAACCCAAGCCATGAAATATTTGAGATTATAGGATAATCACTGGTTTAACCCCACCAATCTTCTCCATGCACACCAATTAACATGACCAGATTTCTGGTCAATACAAGGGGGTCCTGGGTGTAAGTTAGCACATGGGTGTCATCTCTTTGAGTGGGAATTTGGGCCATGAGCATCATTGCAAGGTTCATTGGATCTCATCACCAGCATATTTATATATATAATCAAGGATCGAAGACATGTTGATGAGGATGTTGCATTTTTAAAGACATGAATGTGGGTTGGGTGTTGATGATGGTGATGATGCATTCCAAACATATCCAATCATGATGTCAAAGGCCAACTGGGGACGCATGCGGAGATGGTGCTGTCTCTGTAGAGCAGAGGATGTCCCTATTTTTGTCTCTTATTTTATTCTCTACCAATAATATATCATAGCAAAGGAAGTAAACATAAATAAATGGAAAGGAAGTGATTTATGTATAGTTCATTTGCAATCATGTGTTTGAAAATCTTAGATAGATTGATGGATGGATGGTTGACAGACTAAGCGCCGGCGCAAGTCCATCCCCTTCTTCCTTCTTTTATGTTTATCCCCAGATGAGCAGCACAAGACATCTGTCAGTCACAGTAGCTTATTCAATATTCATCAGTACAAGAGATAAAGAGGTATATGTAGCCTATTCTTGCAAGTATGATGGGGCCCACTGCCTTTTGATGGATGGGAAGGAGGAGAAAATCTGGCCCATTTCTTTGAGGAGGAAGGGATAAATAAGGGTTGGGTTCATTTCATAACCTGGCCTACCTATCCGATTGAAAGTTATGTGACGGAAGAAGCAATAAAATTTTGGGCTTCAGTTATTTAAATCAAGGTGCAATCGCATGCTTAATAATGTAATGTATTCATAGATGGTTTAATATCCTTTGCATACAATTGTATTAGGGGTACTTTGCTAGAGACCAAAATAAATTCCTGTAGGGTAAACGAGATTAATATGCGAAGAAGCCCTTGCATGATTCAAGCCAATGGAAACCATGCTCACAATGAAAATTGATGATGCACAAAATGGATTTGCACACCACGTGTTAGATATGAGCAATAAATACAGTAATTAAGAGGAGAGAGAAATTTATAGTGGTTCGGTCAGTGTGACCTACGTCCACTTTAGAAACGCAGAGGTCGCCGGATATATTATTTCTCAAGTGTCGAGAGATTACAAGAGATGAAGTATCTAAAAGGAAGGAGAAATATTGCCTACCCCTCAATGCTGGTGGGGCACTTCTATTTAAAGTCTTCCCCTAACAGATGGGGACGACTTTACAGCAACGTTCACAAGGAGTTCGATCTGTCCTCGACGGGCGAGGCAGTTGGGATACTCTCCGAAGGACTTGGTAAAAGCGGGATGTGGACTGACTATTTCCGAAGCGACGTAGGTTGCTTTGACGTGGCCAGGCCTCGTGGATTCGGGCCTGTAATTCATTTGGACTAACCAGATCTTCACAAATCTAAGCCTTAGTTCATCACGGACTGGGCCAATTAGACCCGACTCATCATTTGCCCCTCAATGCCCCGCGCCCAAAGAATCTTTGAAAAGGGGCATTTTGAATATCCAGGTTTCTGATGATGAGCCTGCAACTTGCCAAAAAGAGTGCCTCAGGCGCTGCCCAGCAGAACGCGATGGAATGCATTGCGGCGACGATGGGCGCGGGCGTGAGCACGGCTGCAGCGGGCGTCGGCGCGACATCAGTCGCGGATGCAGTGCGGCAGGCGACGTCGACAATGGGCGACATGCAGAAGGCGGCGCCGGTCTTGGGCGCCGAGCAGCGGGCGTCGGACTAGGACGCCTGGCAGCAGGCGGAGTCGGGCGCGAACACTGTGCGGCAGGCGGGCCAGGCGTTGGCGCTGCGGGCGTCGCGAGCACCGGCGCGGCGGGCGTCGCCAGCGCCGGCGCGGCGGGCGTTGATGCAGCAGGCGCTGGCACTGGCGCCGCGGGCGTCGGAAAGGCAGCCCGGGCGGGCGCAGTGTACGCGGATGCGAGTGGAACAGCCCGTGCGGGCATGACTCATCATTTTGTGCAGGGAGAGCAGAGAGAGTTATGCTTTTCGCAACTGCAAAAACTTCGCGAGTCCAAAACATCTGTTTCTAGGCCTTTTTTGGGCTTTTGACAGCATCAGTCACGGCCAAAAGCGGTGAGTCTTGTAGGGCTCGCCGAAAGCTTCGATTTGATATATAATAAGCCTCATTTGAAGTTGCGGACCAAAATTTACGGTCAAAATAGTGAGCAGGAGCGCTGGCGCACGGTTTTGGGCGAATAGCAGCTGCTGGGCGAGCAGAGGTGCTAGGCGCCTGAGAAGTGCTAGGCGCCCATGAGGTGCTAGGCGCCCAGCAGATGTCAGGGCACCCCTGCTTGGGCGCCCAGAGGGCCCCTAGGAGACCAGGGCACCCCTGGTCTGGGCGCCTGTGAGGTCTGGGCGCCCAGAGGCGTGGGCATCGTTGCTGCAGCAGGAGTGGACTTTGCTCCTGAGGGGCTGGCCGCTGTCTTCGTGGGGGAGCAGCTCGTGTGCTGTCCAGGCAGTTGATTTGGGCAGCCAGGCAACTGGTTTGGGCGGCCAGGCAGCTGGTCACGGTGATCTAATGTAGTCCCTAGGGTTGCAGATGATCTGAGTTTCAAGATCCTGCCTAGAGATGTCGAAAACAATGTTATTCCAAACATTAATGTTTAACATGATTACTTGGAGAGAGAGGCTGTTTGCGCGAGGGCAAAGACAGAGTTTGAGGATTGCTCGTGAGAGAGCTACACCTTTTTGAGATCGAGCTTTTGGCGACCCGTGAGAGAGCCGCTAAGCTGGAGACAGGCTGCCTGTTTGAGAACAGTGCAAAGGCTAAGCTTTTTTGGCGACCCGCGAGAATGCCGCTAAGCTGGAGATAGGCTGCCTGTTTGAGAACAGTGCAGAGGTCAAGCTTTTTGGCGACCCGCGAGAGGGCCGCTAAGCTGGAGATAGGTTGCCTGTTTGAGAATAGTGCAGAGGCAGGTCAAGCTTTTGGCGATCCGTGAGATGATACACCTCGCATGGACCTATTGATTTCCTCAGCGTTCATATATTTTTTAGCTTTTGCCAATAGTTCTGGCATGCTTGGTGATCGCTTCATTACCGAAAAGAGGAAGTTTGATGACCGGAGACCTCCTACGAAGGCGGTCATGCTGACTTTATCATTGGGCTCCTCGACCTGAAGGACCTCCTCGTTAAAACGAGTGAGGTAACTCCTCAGGCTCTCGTCTCGATCCTGTTTTATGTTGAGTAGATGGGTTGCGGACTTTAGTTGGCGGCGTCCACCAATAAACTGTGCCACAAATGATATACTTAGTTCAGCGAAAGAGCCTATGGAGGCCGGGGTGAGACTGGCAAACCATTGTTGTGCGGAACCCATCATTGTGGTTGGGAATACCCTACACATAATCTCGTCGGGGACATTGTGCAGCTGCGTCAAGGTCTTAAAAGTTTCGAGGTGGTCCAGTGGATCCTTCGTTCCATCAAAGGTCTCCACGGATGGCATTTTGAACTTCCGAGGAAGTGGGTAGTTCACCACGTCGGGTTTGAACGGTGTGTCCGTTCGCCTGACTAGGTAATCCCCTAGCTGATTCTGCATTTCCTTGATCTTCTCGTCCCAACGATTGGGGGCATCCCTGGAAGGATCATGGAAATAACTCTCATCCTCTACGCTTTGATTTTCACTCTCCCCCTCTTGGAAATGAGGATCCTCCCCATTAGAAGCAGATGGAGGAGGTGGAAGTCCTCCGTGATTATCTCCCCCCGGAGGTGGGAGTCCTCCAAACTGGGCTCCACCCGGAGGAGGAGGTCCTTGTTGATGGGCACCACCCTGATGGGCGCCCAGGGGAAATTCATGAGGCCCATGGGCGCCCAGGTGAACTCCTTGGGCGCCCTGGGGATGGGATGGGCGCCCGGGGGAGGAGCTCGGCGGCGTGGAGCTCTTGGATGCCCCGGGCGCGGTGCTCCTTGCGGTACTCCCCCAAATTGTGCTCCTCCTTGCCCCCTGCGAGCATGAGTTGTAAGATTTGCTGGTTTTGAGTCACCAGCTGCTGCATGGTCTCCAACATTTGTTGAGGAGTGGGAGCAGGAGCATTTGGGGCAGGATTCGTCGGTAGAGGATCATTGTCGCCTTCTCGCAAGGAATTATCCTCTGGTCGTCTTGCAGATCTAGTGGTGATCACCATAATTTTGAAGAATGAGGGATTCTGAAGTGAGAACTCTAGTCGGTTCTCACAGACGGCGCCAAACTAATGATGCACAAAATGGATTTGCACACCACGTGTCAGATATGAGCAATAAATACAATAATTAAGAGGAGAGAGAGATTTATAGTGGTTCGGTCAGTGTGACCTACGTCCACTTCAGAAGGGCAGAGGTCGCCGGATATATTATTTCTCAAGTGTCGAGAGATTACAGGAGATGAAGTGTCTAGAAGGAAGGAGAAATATTGCCTGCCCCTCAATGCTGGTGGGGTACTTCTATTTATAGTCTTCCTCTAACAGATGGAGACGACTTTACAGCAACGTTAACAAGGAGTTCGATTTGTCCTCGACGGGCGAGGCAGTTGGGATACTCTCCGCAGGACTTGGTAAAAGCGGGATGTGGACTGACTATTTCCGAAGCGACGTGAGTTGCTTTGACGTGGCCAGGCCTCGTGGATTCGGGCCTGGAATTCATTTGGACTAACCGGATCTTCACAAATCTAAGCCTTGGCTCATCACGGACTGGGCCAATTGGACCTTACTCATCAAAAACTATTTTTCATTTAGATATATAGTAGCACCCTCAATGAGTTATTTCAAAGAATCACCATTGTTGATATGTGTCCAGAGTCGAGTCCGTTTGTTTGCATCAAAATAGAGTGGGATTCCCTCTAAACTGAGCTCTACCAAAGATATACAAATAAGGTGTGTAGTAAATGATATAAGCTGGAGATGAATATAATACCTTTCATTACTAAGGTGACGGATGCATATTTATTTCTCATCTTCTTCTATTAAGTTGATGATCATCTTTAGAAATTCCTTTTTATCTTCATTTAAGTAATTATGATATGAACTCTACGTACTTAATTCCTAAATATACTAATGCATAAATAAGCATTTAAATATTCCTTAAGCACATGGTTACCCTACACAAAGGGCCAGTTTGTCTGATAGATTTGGAAAAATTCATGTCAAAGGAATTTGTATATTCCTAAAAGGGTATCCCCTACATGGGATTGCTAAGCCGTCCTCTTGGGTGGAGGTTTTGAAAATACCTACGAGGTTTAAATTCCGAGGTTCAAAATGTTAAATGTGGCCGGTTGGGTGATTGAAATTTGAGATTTTAACAAAGAAACAAGACGTTTTTAAATGTTACACGCACTGCTCTCACATCATATCTCTTTCGTCCCAGCATTACAAATTTCATCCATAAATTCTTTCAACTCTTTCATGGAATTTAAACGATTCGTAATTGGTAAAAACAAGTATTTGCCGTGCAGAATCCCTGACTCCTTTTTCATGATAGGGTATCTTTTAATTACATTAAAATCATAAAGAGGTTGAAATTTCAAGAGTTCTTGCCTTGAATAGGTTGAAGGTTTTAATTTACTCCTAGGAATCCACTCAAATCCTTTTATTCCCTAAGAAGTTTTAATCAAGGATTCTAAGGATAGTAACCACTTACCATGACCATATCAATAACCGAAACAGACGGTGGATACTGAAACGAACCCCACATCACGTCATATGCACCGACCTCAACCTTACATTGGACATAACCAATGCTAAAATTGACCACAAAAGAAATATATTACAACCAAAACCAAGGAGAAGAAAACCAAAACAAATCTAATTAAACAACCTTATCAAACTCTTGAGCGCATGATAGACTTAGATCAATCAGAGCTGTGGAAGTGGTGGTGGTTGAGCTTTCCCAGTCCTTTTCTCCCATCCCATGTACCTCTACTAAAGCACCAAAATCCGCACAACCCACCCTCCCCCACCCCCTATCATTAAAATCTCCTGCATGACTCCAATCATTGCAATGATCCCAAAAGCATGGACACCCCCACGGAACCGGCACTAGCCGGTCAACTCAACCATGCCATCTTCCGAACCCCACCTTGGTTGCCCGGTCCGCCCTTTTGACCCGCAGCAGACGCGGAGGCAAAACCAGACAGCAGCGGGCCCCACATGCGTTTCATATGTCCCCCCCACACACCCTCGTCTCTGTAGAGGGGCAGTTTCGGAATTTCATCTGGCGGCTTATCTTTTTCGAGCTTCGTCAATCTCGTGCAGATCTTTTCCGTGTTTTCGCTACTTTTCGGACTTCGAAGCTGTTTCGGAATCGCCCAATTGTGTCCTGCCACGTGGATTTATCGACTTGCCGTTGGATCGAGGGATTTTGCGTAACGGCTGTTTTGTGGGCGAGTCAGCACTCAGTCGCGGTCATGCATCCGGGTTCGGGTGTCGATTACTTGCGGGTGTCCGAGTCGCGAGGGAGTTACGGTCAATACTGTGTTCCAACTTTGACTCGCCCACTAAACGGGGGTCTGTTCCGACGGACGTTATGTGACAGTTTTGTCCGTTTACATAGCTATTTGTAATTTTCATCCAGGCCTCAAAAAAGCACGGTACACTTTCGGAAGGAAAATATTCAAGTGCATCTATATCCCTAACCATGTTTCGTGGGGGATGATATATCAGAGTTGACTTTATAACACAGTCAAATCATCCACGTATATATAGAACCCCTTAAATACATTAGATCTATTGAAATTTCACCTATTCAAATGGTTTGGACCGCTGAATCGATGGTTAAATTTTTTTTCTCTAATATAAAGAGACGAAATTTGAGGGCCATAGATGAAGGGGTTATAGGCATGAAATTGTCCCCAAATTTGATATATATGGTCTTATCAAAGATTTCTCTTCCTATTCCACACAAGTCCCATGATTAGTGGGTTACGAGTTGGGTCTAATTAAGTTTGTCCCTTATGTCCCCCCACATGAAATACAAGTATTTCTTATTTTTTTTTAAACACCTCTCTCACTCCTGAATAATTCCCATGAATTTGGACACTCTTGAATAATTCCCATGAATTTGGAAATAAAGAAAAAGAAAATACATATATGAATTTTGTAAAATGCATTTGATCCATAACATTGGGTGACATACGGAGGTTTCCCATGGTGAAGCATTCAATCCATTAACACGTAAACATTCGTTCTGATATTTCATGCAACACGTTCTACGGTTATTTGACGATATACATTCACCTCTCAAAGTTTAATGGTATGAGACTCGATCTAATCGTGAGTGAAGGTTCAACGTCATAAACACCTATTTGATGTCAATTCATAATATGAAAGGAGCATGAAAGAATCTATACAGATCGATTGTACCACGTTGAACTTGACTGCAGGGTAGGGGAGGATTTTTCTAGTTTGCAAACTGTCCAAATTTGCACAACTAGCGTTCACTCCACATTCGATAGTACGGGCATGGGAGGGAACAGAATGGAAGAATTCAACTTAGTTTCATTTTCATTCAAGTTGTTGGCATGGAGGAAGACCTGTTGGCCTATGAGGCAAGGAGCCACCAGACTAGACTATTTCAATTATTCCTCGTGCAACAATTTGCAAGGCCTATGATGTCAATGTTCGATCTTTTTAATACTACATAGTGAAGGATAAGATAATGTTATCTAATGATTAAAATAACAACATTGCACAAGTATGCAAATATCCCTACCTATATAGTAGAATTAAAACAACTTCTTCTCCCAAAGTACGTATTTAAATGATTAACGCAGTTTAAGACCGGGTAAAGGCCATAGTAGTTAACATTACGTAGGACATGATTTAAATAGTTACAGTGGTCAAAATGTACTTAAAAATAAATTAACCTTAAAATGATTAAAACGTGTAACAAAAGAAATATGAAACAGATGTGTGGAATGCAGTGTATCTGGATATGAATCAAAGCAGTCACTGACTGTGTTAATTTTTACTATGATTCAAATGAGCTAAGTAAAACTTTTGTGCACGCCCTTAGCCTGTAATTATCTACGGTGATGACCATATTTGATATTTGGTAGTATGAGATTTATCTGGCATGGACAATTCACAATGGTACCTGTTGGTTTTGCATTTGATACCTGGAAAGTGGAAACACCAGAACTGTTCTTTAGATTGATGTTAAAGGCAATCTCTTTTGAGTATTACTATTCTTGCCGCTGGAATTTATTAGTGAGTGATGTTTCCACCGTTGATCATGTGAAGATTAGAATTTGTGGGGTGCGATAACCTTCCCTATCGTACAGGAAAATATGGTTGGAGGTGGTTTGCTGTCAACTATGTCTTGAGAAGGAAATAAATGCTGAAGAGAGGAAATCTAACCATCTTCAAAGATGGATCTTTTGGATCGGCATGGAGGCACGAGGTGTCGCATGTTTCCATGAATGCAATAATGTAAAGGGCTCTCCAATAATAAATGTCTTGATTGATTGAACTTTTCTAATTATGGCCTGGTTTGGTGGAAGAAGGATTCATATCATTAAAATCATTAAATACATAAGTTCCTATGTCCTTTAGAAAAAGGGGCATTCTATGAGGTAATCTTTGTTGACCTTATCTTAATTTTCTTATTTTATGACTATGGAGATTTTATAAAGGAGGATATCTCTATCCTTCTTTTGTTCATGGGAACATTTATTTCTTAGTTCACCCTTCACGATCACATTAGGGCAGAGTGGTCCCCTTCCACCAAGCATGAATCCTTCACCCAAGCTGGAGAGTAAGAGCCAGCTAGGTCCGATTTAATTACCAATCCATTGATAACTTAGTGGTCAAATACCTCTCTTCCACCACGTAAACAACAAATGATCAATTTTTAGTTAGACAGCTGTTGATGAGGGACTTGGATGGCCGGGTGTGTATGGGTGCAGGAGTAATTATTGGAGAGAATTCATCCAAACATATGTCAATGAAGTGCCTGCCTAGATAAATTGAAGTTCATGACAATGAGAATTCTTATTTGACTACCAACAGTTTGATCATGAGACTTTAAAAAAAACTGTTTGATGGACTTTTTTCAATAGACGGTCAATATGCACAGTACCTGCATTAGCGTTTTGTGATCATTGAGTTCATCTACTGATTATGAGTAATCAAACCAACATTTGTGAAAAGTCTTGCTTTGGGGTTCACCCAACAGAGGGTAGAATGTAAAAAAAAAAAAAAGGCTGTAGAGACAGACTTGTTATAGGCGTGCATCTTAACAGTCATGACAATTAATTAGGATATCATGTTGAGCAAAGCAAAAATATATTTAAGTTGAAGTCTGACGAAAGTTTTTCTCAGGTTTTTAAAACCTTTAACATTCAAGTGATCTCAAGCCCATATACGGCTGTGTAAAGAAACTCTAAAGAAGGGGGTTTCTATGTAAGAAATGCATGAAGTTTTAAAAATACTTAGGGGTCTTTTTGAGAATATTGTTATAACTTTTTTCTAATGAAAAGTGGTCTTCTAAAACCCCCCACCCAGCAAAATAAAAAAAACCCAAACTTCTATTCTATCTAGAACAACGAAAAATCAAAGAAACATGTTTGAGATGGTTTTCATGCTAGATACGAGTCAACAAATGAAAAAAAAATTATGTTTGCACAGTTGATGCCCTCTTAAGAGAAATGAGCAAAAGGCAGAGGAATTAAATAAAGTAGTAACATATATATTTTAAGAAGTAGAATCAACTGGAGGATTTAGCCTTCAGTATAATAATATGATATAACAAAATTCAGGAATGAGAAGGTGACTTGACAAGTAGCTCGGCAATAATTTTTTCAAATTTGCTTTTGTGGAGAACTTCTCCAAGTCCTCTAAACAAAAGAAATTGTGCAGCTTGCATATGAAAGGCATACCACTGAACAGCTATCTCAAGTAGATCAATATCAGACCCAAAGTAATTCATCACCATCAAGGCTGAAATACACCCAAATACTTCAAAATAAACCAATATTAAGAAGACCACATTCGATCACTTTTTGGAAATTTCAAATAGCCCTGCTGTGGTTGGGAGGGGATACGGGTTTCTCTAAATAGCATAAGGAAAATTAGCAAGGCTTGGTAGGCTTAGAAGGGTATATTAGAATAAGAAGAAAGAGAAGAAACTCTTGATGGTAAAGTAGGGCATTTAATCACTGCCGTCCAAAATCAATGCCAATGTATGATGGATTATATTCAAATATTCATTGATCTACCTGCTCTAAACCGTACAACTGAGTAGAGCATTAAAAGGGACGGCTGGAAATGAAACAAGGTCAACTATCAGTCAGATCACAGATGCCAATTCGGATCCCCGATGGTATCCCTCACAGCTCTTTCTGTGAGTGGGATTTGTATAAATCTACCATGGGGAACCGTTATCGATAATGGAACCATTCAATATAAATGTTTACTCTTTACATCATAGTTAATACTTCACTGGGAGTAGTCTCACTGTAAGATTGTGTGTGAATGCGTGGAAATAATGTATAAGACTGATAATCACTTATCAGTCACGGGCATAGTATTATTATGGTGACACCAACTTCAAATTAAAGTAAACTTTTAAAATCTTGCCTGGTTGAAATAGGTGAGGGCTAGTTTCCTTTTTAGAATTTCAAGAATTCCTATACGAGGATTCAGAAATTCCACCAAAATGTAAAGAGAGTGAAATTTATAAATTTTTAGATGTTAAAAGAGAATTTTCATGTGGCTGGAATATAGGAATGCCAGTAAAGAAATATGGGATTCATAAATTCCAGACGATAGCCTGTCACATCATGTCCAGAAAAACCTAAACATGGTGAATTCCTGACAAAAATTCCACTAAATTAACAGGGCCATCATCCCACATCCTGAGGCACTAAGGGCTATTTGGGGGCTTTATTAATAGAGTTGAGTAAAGTAAAAATTATTTTTAAGACCGAAAGGGAATGCTGATTTTCAGTTCCTTTTCTTCCTTGTGGGACCCAATAATATGGACGGTTTGGGGGTAAGCTTTGATAGATGATACATGCAAACTAATATAGTTTATTCCAGTTTATATATTTTTTTCTTTCTTCGTCTGCTGCAAAATAAGGATCGGTTTTTCGCTTTTGTCTCTCTCGTGTGTTTGACAACCAGGAAATGTCGGTCAAAATCGTTCCAAACATGAGACTAAAGACTAGAGATAGAGAGAGAAAGTGAGTATTGTATTGTAATGGATGTGGGGGTTGTCTATAAAAAGCCCACTTCTTTTTCATCACCAACCTCTCTCGATCTATCTCCTTTTACCTCATCTGGGTTTTGTTCCTTGCTTGCTATTAGCTCCTTTTGGATGAGATGGAGTTGGGTTTGAGCTTAGGAGAAGCTCCAAAGCCCTTTGCTTTCATGGAGAAAAGCACGAAAACCAACAAAGGCTTGGAGTTCTGTATGGGTTTGGGTGTTGGTCTCAATACAAGAGAAGAAAAAGAAGCAGCTGATCAAAGACATAGTATTCCAAGAAGATCTGAAGATGGAGAAGGAAGAGATAAAACGGTGTCTGCAAACCCACCAGTTCAACTAGACCTCCTTCCTCTCGCTCCTGTTCCTCGCTGCTCCTCATCTCAGCTTCCCTTTCCATGGCCCGTAGACCACGGTAACCGCTCATCTTTCCTGACCCTTTCATTGATTTCTCTTCGTTTCTGAAGATTTCAACATCTGGGTTCTGATGGGTTGGTGTTTTTTTATTTCTTTTATGAAGGGAATTCAGATGGCTGTTCTTCGGGTCAGGCGGCGACGACCCGAGGCTTCGACGTTAATCTCCTTCCATCCACTGATGAGATCGACGACGCAGCCGCCGTCGATTCTCCAAACAGCATCGCCTCTTCGTTCCAGATGGAATTCTCAATCTACAGAGGTAGCAAGAGAGACCGTGAATCTTCAGCAGCACCAGCAGCAAACGACTGCGAGGCGGAGAGAGCGTCGTCTAGAGCCAGTGATGAGGAGGAGAACGGCCTCACCAGAAAAAAGCTGAGGCTTTCCAAAGAACAATCCGCTTTTCTTGAAGAAAGCTTCAAAGAGCACAACACCCTCAACCCAGTAAGCCAAAACCCATCAACTCTTTTAAAAAACTATAGTAGATGGCAAAACCCCAAAGCCCAAACACCCAAATCCAATCTTCTTCTGATTCATGTTCTCTTTTTTCCTGTTCTTCAATTGCAGAAGCAGAAGCTGGCACTTGCAAAACAGCTCAATCTCCGTCCTCGGCAAGTTGAAGTCTGGTTTCAGAACAGAAGAGCAAGGTATCCTTTCCACCTTATCAGATGCTTTTAAATTTCCTGCTACAACCAATCCTACCAATCACGACCAAGTCACTCTGATACCAAAACCTTGAGAGTGCGGAAGTACCTTTCAAACATTTCCATCTCTCTTCTTAAAACTATGATTCTCTACTAAAGAAAAGTGGAATTCTATTACAGAACGAAACTGAAGCAAACTGAAGTGGATTGTGAATACTTGAAGAGATGCTGCGAGACACTGACGGAGGAGAATCGAAAGCTACATAAGGAGCTGCAAGAGCTGAGAGCTTTGAAGACATCTCACCCTTTCTACATGCAATTACCGGCTACAACTCTAACCATGTGTCCTTCCTGTGAGAGGGTGGCGACCACAACAACCCCCGCCGCCGCCGCTGCCGCCGCCGATGGCGGTGCTAAAACCGGCGGATTCCCGGCGGTTTCAAAGCCCAGATTTTATCCGTTCTCGCAGCAGCCTCACCAGTCAACAGCTTCTTGAAGAGGCGATCGAATGGCGGTTTTTGGGGCGATTGCTACTTCCTCCTGTGGGTGGTGGGGTTGGGGTAGGTTTGTAAATATTCTCGACTTCTGAGGGCCTTTCTTTTTCTTCCTCCTTTTGCTCTCTTTTTTCTGTTTTGACGACGACGATGATGGCAGAGACTAAGTTTTTTGAATGTTCTGGGTTTTGACCTTTTTAAGGTGAGGGTTATGGGATTATTGGGAAATAGGGGGTGGAATGTGCAATTAATGCTTTTGTTCAAAGTATACTGGAGCAAATACGTATACTACACGTACGTGTATTTGTTCATATTTTGTATTGATTGAAAAAGAAAATACAGCTACTCTTTTATCCCCTCTCTCTCTCTCTCTCACACACACTCTTTTCTTTGTGGATTTTGTTTTGTGGGTATTTTGGTCTCTTTCTTTGTGGATTTTGTTTTGTGGGTATTTTGGTCTCTCAGATGAATGAAAACTTGCCATCATGGTGGAGCCACACCAATCTTGGTGTGGCCCAGTTGTCCAATCAGACACAATAAATTGTGTGGATTAGGGATTTATTAGAAATCAGCCCCCATTGACACTGTCCTTTTCATTGCATTGGTATGACATCCTTGATAGGCTTTGTACCTGCTAGTGTCTTAGTTAAAGTTTGTTTATATTTTCAATGATTGCTAAACTATTATGATAAATACACTCATCATTTTTGAGTTGTTGGGCATTTTCATGTCATTAAGATAAGAGCAGGGGGTAGCTAGGTTGAAAATTTACTGTTCTATTAGTTTCATTTTCCTACAAAAAGCAAATAGTAACTTTTTGACATTTCTGTAAAATTTGGTATCCCTCCACTCCCTTGTTATGATATGTGTTTTAGGCATTGATTAAATTAGAATAGGGCAGTAATCTTAATATGAAAAAAAACCATAACCTTATGGCCTGGAAATTCTGGTGAGTCTTGTCTTTTGTTTCCAAATTTAGGGGGGTCTGAACTGGGACCGCTGGTGCAGCCCAATTTGGTAATTTCAGACTAGCCCACATCTGGGAGGATTTAAACTGTGTTTCTGTGTTTTTAGAAGCTGTATCTGTTATGGGCTAATATCCTACTCCACTGGTTAAATTGGTGGGACCCAGGCTTATGCATCCTGTAAGACTACGCCTGGTAGTTTGGTTGGACCGGCCACATATTTGGAACAAAACTAAAACTGAATGGGGTATTGACAAACCGAGTATTAAGTACAAGAGGGTCCCACTGCAAATCATTTGTTTAAAGGACAAGTGTAGTATTCTTGCTTTGTTATCTTCAAATTCAAAGTAGAACAGCAGAAAAAGTGAGTTGTATTCAGGTCATGGCTTGTGAGTCTCTACTCTCTTACAGGAAAGTCGGATCTGCTATACCAGGTCGGATCTGAATCAATGTTGTTTTTTCCATTACCTGCTTTTAATTCAGATCCAAGCGCCCATTTGTTTGCATGGAATTGAATGTTTTCAAACAATTGATTATTATTGAAACTTTTGGTAAATCTATATGCAATGAAGTGAAATTAAAGAGCTTAAAGGCTATAATATATAAGATCGAGATGTAGAAAGAAAATTGGCTTTCTTAAGATTTGAATTATTAATGTGATTGCTGGGGGTATTTATTGCCATTTTTCCGTATTTGATTTTTATTAAAAGAAATTATTTGTTATCGTTTATGAATAATTACCTTCGTTTCTTCAATTCTAACCACTTTTAAAATTACGTTTCTTAGAATTCCTAAGTATATAGTACCATGCTAATGAATATGCCCCAAAAATGCTAATCCACTACAGCTCAATTGGTGAGGCACCTTACTTTCATAGGAACATGGATTAATTTCTAGTTATTGCACTGACAGTAAGGGACATGGATGAGAGTATGGGTGTGTTAGCATTTATTAGAGCAAAGTGATAATCATGATGAAAATAAAATGTAGCAAGGCATGTTCTTTTGCAAGAATTAAAAAAATCAAAATCTTTATTTGTAGAATTTACAAATTTCCCAAAAGCTGTCCTCACTAGAAATTCCAAGATCCTCATGGTAAAAGACTTGACAATTATAGTTATGGCTGGGACCTTCACGCCATGTGGGTTTTTTTATTTATTATTATTTAGAATTCAAACCACCTAAGATGTCAATTAGGGGTCGTTTGTCTACATTCATTTACATATGTAAATGGTGAATATGTGTAAAATTTACGCATCAGTCATGTTTGTCTACATTCATTTACGCAATTTGTGTAAATCAAATGTGTAAATAAAATTTGAACACCTGTTCAGGTAGGAAAAGAGAATACAAGCCACTTGTGATTTCAAAAAATATCCGTTAGAGGGGACTGTTTGGTTTTGGAGCAATTTCCATCAAAGAGGTTTTAGGTTCGAAACCCTCTCCAACGCATTTATAAAATAATAATAAAAGATGAGTCAAGACCGATGAAACCTATAAATGAAAACCCTCCCTGCATCTTATCCCCTTTTATAAAGGTAACCTCTCTATTTCTCTCTAGCCTTGCTATACCAAAAAAAAATATATAAAATCTATATCTATAATTGATTAATATTAGCATAAAGCCGGTGAGATGCATATGTTAAGTTTTATGCAAATTGAATAATGAGTTAAGATAATATTGAACTAAATATTAATTAATAAAAATATTAATAAAAATACTATTTTCTTAACCATCAGACTATAAACTCATATTTCCTTAATCAAACATATTGGAATGCATTTTTTTTAAAGTGATCATTGATAGAAATATATATTTTTGAAAAGTATATTTCATGTCGAAAGACATGTTCTTTTTTAAGGATCTAAAATGCAAATGAAAACTTTGATATAAATTAGATCTTTTTTGTCTCATTTTCATATCATTATAGTAGAATATAATTTAATGATTAATAAGTATCAATTTACAAAATCATTTAATACATATACACATATCATTGAAACAAACATAAAAAAATGAATTACTTGTGTAAATGATGCGAAAATAGTGTTAGTAGACAAACGTTGTAAAAAGAAATACATGTGTAAAAGTTACATACTTAAAATTTAAATATTCATCATTTATATATGTAAATTGTATTTACATATCCGACGCGTAAAATTCAAACGACCCCTTAGTATACCCTCTTGAATTCTCTTTAGTCCAACTTCTATAGTATTTGCAAATGCTTCTGACCATGAGCATTTTGGAGTGTTATGTATTTAAAGCTTTTGGAGTATTTATAAATTCTCTTAATTTTGTAACAAGATGGGCCCTAAATATAAATCCTATCAAACCTTAGTTTTATAATGAGCATCTCTTGATTATACATCCTTGTGTCAACCATGGCTCGATCAATGCTACAATTGCCTTCCCTATGAGTACTTAAAAGACGTTTCTGATCAACTGCACTGAGTCGCATGAGAAGCTGGATACATTTCAGGATCCAATCCAAATTCAAATTGAGGACCCAAAAATCCTAATCTAATCTGCTTCTGGGTATGGCCCACTTGACTTTTAGAACCCAAATTCAATCTCTATGATTCTTTCCAGATGAGTTTATCATTTATCATCATGAAATTCAACTTAAAACTAAACCCCAGAAAGCTACCCCAAATCTTCCCTCCTCTTGACTGGTGAACATGCAACCGATTGACTCTAGAGGGAATAGAGAGAGAGAGAGAGAGAGGATATGTCTTCTCTCCTCCACGAAATAGGCGACGTGGTCTTAAATGACGAAACAATGGGATGAGTGATGAGACAGTGGAAGGCTCCTTAGATGTTGTAGGTGGTCACGAGACAACACCTCCTCTCTCTCTCTCTCTCTCTCTCTCTCTCTCTCTCTATGATATGATATATCAACCAAAGATCTCATGGTCATTATAATAGTACCGACCCATGAAAAGGCCATTCAAGTCCTATGGCTGAGATCAGTGTAAGGCTGCCCTTCCATTGCTCATGTATCAACATCTTCCATAAACTTCACACACTATACTAGATAATAATCATGTCCTAAATAGAAAGTTAGGTCAAAACATTATTATATGATTAAGCAGTGACGTATCCTCCTTCATGAATAGTCTGGTGATCCATAACCCATCTTTATGTGTACACCAATCATAGAACATCACTTTCATATGGATATTTGGAATTAAACCCAACCTAATTTTGCTATGGCGTAATCACTTACGCAATTTTCTTTAGGTCAAGAAGGGACCACTATCCACCCCATGAGTAGCTGGTGGGATCGTACTAATGACCAGCTTCCATCTTCTGGGCCCTATGACTTGTGACTGGCCGAAAGTTAACACACAATTAATAGCTATGATTGTAGTGATAAATCTTACCATGATTTACATCTCTTTAACTTGATGACCAGGGTTAGGGTTGTAAACGGGTCAGTCCTGGTCCATGTAAATGGTGGACTCGGAACTGGAGTCGTTAAGAAAAAGGTGGAACTGGATCCGGATCCGGAACCACTTTATTGGCTCCAGAACTGGAACTGGAATCGGTCTCATATATGGGACAGGTCCGAATCTGGGTCCGATTCTAAGTAGGAAATGGTATTTAAAAGATATAATTTTTAGGAGAGATTTTCAAAAACTTAGGTAATATGTCGGGTATCGGGCCCAAGGGTTCTAACCAAGGTGAATCGGATCTAGACTCATTTACTTATCGGAGCCTAACTAAGGACTCGGACCCGATTTTTAACAGGTCGAAACATTTGGAAAATCGGAGAATTGGGGACCGATTTACATCCCTAACAAGGGAAACAAAGATGGATGAAAATGGTGCTAGAGCCAACCGACTTTTAAAAGCATTTAGACCCATGATAGATCAACAAAAATGTTTCCATTGAGATGTTGGAGAAGTCAGTCCGATGAACAAAAAATGATTATCGGCTTATAGAATATACTGATGTTTCCAAGAATAGGATTCTTTCTCTTACCATATCGCTCAAGGATGGATCCTTAGGCATCCCTGGGTGGGTAAGTTAATGTAGACACCCTTGACCAAGTCCTTGGAGACTGAGAAGAAAAATTCTTCTGTCAACTGTGCGCTAATAATTTGGAGGCCCATTTGCAACTTCCTAAACTGAGTCATATGATTAGGTTTTCACAGGTTGGTCCGCTTTGTTAACCAAGTTTAGTGTATGGATTATTTCTGATGTTCTTGTCATACTCAAATATAGGCAAATCAAGGTAAGGATTATTATAATTACAAGTAAGAATGTGTGAAGGGCATCAAAGTTCTGAAGGCCCAAACAGAGCCAAAAACATTAGATGGTGGACTTTGGTATGGATTCATTTAGTGCTCCCACGGTTTATGTTATAGTTGAGACATATATGATAGAAAAAGGAAAAACGAAACCAAAAGCATAAAATGAGGGAAGAGAGCATTCCACATATGATACCATTTTCCTCACGCAAATTGAAATGATTGGCAAAGTTGAGAATTAGGAAATGGGGTTGAAAAAGAAAGCCTCTTTGACTTGGGAGATTTATATATTATAATCTCACTGTTTCACTTTGATTGAGAACTTCAAACTTCAAATCCTTGGAATCTTCCTCTTTATCTGTTGAATCAAACAAATCCAGCCCATGATTTAAGCATTTGGTAACACGACATCAAGACCCAATTATAATTATAGAATAGCATCCACAGAAAGAAAGAGACGGGACATTTCTAAGGAAAACACGCGCACCTTTTTGCTTACGGTGACATGGTTGCTTTATCCATTGGAATAAGATAGGCTAACATCTCCACTAATCCCCTCTTTTCTTTATATATTATACATCCTTTTTGTTTGTTCTATACTTGGAACATAGAAAGATGTTTGGAAGAAGTGATGTGTGAACTTTGCCTGCCAATTAAGACCAAGATCACCCTGGATCACTGATGTGTGCGTGTATGTAGAAATAGAATACCTGCAACCGACAATCAACTAATCACTCAAAGCAAACACATATTGAGAAATCAAACAAGGGATTTATGTGGCTTGTATTATATAATTTTATTTTCTTAGCCCTATAGAATTGCCAATACCTTTGATCAAAAACTTAGTCACCGAATAACCAAGAATACAAGGCATAAACCCAACAACTACCACAGCCAATTTATGCTATTTCTTTTAATGTTGCTTTTTTGTATGCTTTTTTCTTCTTGCATGAGGTTTGGTATAACGCTTTTGTACCTTTCCTCACTCTTTTGATTTTGTTTGTATTAATCTTTTCTTTAGTTTAATATGAGCTTCGTTACTGATCAAAAAAATAGAATTTGTGCTATTTCTGATTCTCTAATGGCAAAAAAAAAAAAAAAAAAGGCTCAAGGACTCTGATTAATGGACCATGTATCGTTTGGGTTGTTGTGTCCCGACCATATCTGTTTGACCACTTAGAAGATTAGATTTTGTGAGCATAATGAATTAATGATGATGTTATGTAAACAGTATAGGTATATATAATACTTCACTTGTGACTTGTGAGGTGAGCTTGAGCCTTGATGCACAAGTAGGAAACTGAGGTAAGTCTTCAGTGCCAATCTAAAGACCTGTTTGATCCAATCTTGTTTCTGAACGGGATTTTAAAGGATTTAGATCTTCTTCTACTTCAGCAATAGTCCAATTTATGCAATTTTTAGAAGTTAGGCATGTAACATAGTTTGTGGAGCATTATCGAGTAGTTTGTGGAGCATTATCGAGTAATTGGCCCTAAAGAATATAAGAGGAGTTGAAGGACTACCATATGCAAAATACTCAGTTTGGTCATGGTCTATTTCATAACTTTAGATTGGACAACACCTTATAATACTATAGGCCGCTATTTTTCGTTTTTTATAGCTAGATCCCAAGCCTCTCTTATATTTAGATGAATATTCAATTCTTTAAACATATTACATATATGAATACAGGCAGCCTACACCATTCAAGACTATCCCAAGTCCACTGGTACAGGCCCTTCAAGGTCTCTATGGATCTATCAAGTTCGTCTTTTCATTTGATAATTTGTGCATCCCACCGTTTGGACGTTAATAATATCAAGTGACTTTCAAAAGCCTCTTCGCTCTGCCTCCTTGCACTGGGCAATGAGCGTGTAACACCTAGCCCCTGGAGATGACAAAATTTCCTAGATATGTTAAACATTTGAAGGGTGGATGACATCATGAATTTGAGCCAGCCTAAGGGAATTTGACCCAGCTTAACCCTGGCCCCTGGGGTTAACCTCGATGCAATCCATAGGGAAGGCAGAGAGTCTACTGTATCTCAAAATCATGACATTATAATCAGCCAAGGCACTCATGTAAATGCAAAGACCTCTAGGTTGGTAGTATCGCTCTTAGCCACGGAAAAAATAAATAAATAATCACTCCCTTAATCAATAGATAATCTTCTAGTCCTAGTGGATGTATACATATTAATGGAGCTATCTGAATTTACTTTGATGTGAAGTGATCGAAGGCCCTTGTCAGGCCCACTAATGCAAAAGTCTTCTTTTACGAATTCACATTAAACAGTATCCCTTTGTTTGATTATAGCAATAATTGTCGGCCATTCAAGGAAGCATAAACCAGAGTTCCCCCATTTAAGGTATGACCCACTTGTAAATAAGAAACCACCTGAAATTTAGGTCTCCATGCCTACTTAGAGTCGGATTACATCTCACTTTAATTGAATAGGGATTTAAATGGGTCCCCGATTATCTGATTATCTGGAGGTTCCGACCCATTAAAAACTGGGTCTGGGTCCTTATTTAGACCCCGATAAGTAAATGGGTCTGGGTTGGGTTCCACCTTCGTTCGGACCCGTGGACCCGAGACCCGATATATTACCTCAATTTTCGAATATCTCTCTTAAAAGCCATATTTTTTAAATATCATTCTCTACCTAGACCCAGACCCCGATCCAGACATTTGGTTATAGTTCCAGTTCTGGAGCCAAGAAACCGGTTCCGAAACAGCTCCGGGTCCTGATCCGGTTCCCCCTTCTCATTTAACGGTTCCGGGCCCACCATGGACCCGAACCGGAACCGACCTGTTTACAACCCTATAATTGGAGTTAAGACCCAATTTTAAATTTATCACACCTGACCTAAAACGGTTGAGTAGAAAACACTTGAAGGTATGTTAGTTTGCAATTTGCATTAAAATACGTAAGATTTGAATATATGGGTGGTTAAAAGTGGAGACCAAAGGTGAATTTCCAATGATGATTTTGATTTTACTTTCCTAAAACAAAATGTTAGTTAATGTTCATTTTTTTGAATTGACCATTAATCTTCAGTTTTTACAACCGTATGTATTTAATTCCTAGGGAACATGGGTTGGGTCCTCGGGTTGGTTAATTACACACTTACACTTCTCATCTATTTCTATCTTTTCTTTCTTTTTTGTAAATGTTGACCCCCTCTAATGATGTAATCCTGACCCCCTCTTATTTTTTGTGCTCCAAAGATGCAGTCGTGAAATTTCTTATGAAAAGTATTAGAATCATCTTCATGATATGATGACGATAAAACATTGATTTGGGGTGTAAATGGGCATCCGGCCATCCAAAAGTCTTCGATCCACATCCGGAACCGGTTCTATACATGCATTTTACATCCACATACAGATTCTTATGCAGGTTCTTAAAGACATACATAGCTGGAGTTATTTCATATTCTATGACCAGCTTACGTTTATCATATACCATTTATTAGTCCCACATTTACATCTGGAAGTTTTATTTTTAACATCATTTGACAAATTAATTTAAGCAACATGCACCTTGTTTGGAATCTAGATCAAAAGTTGAAATCTAAAAAAACATGAACCTAAAAAATAAAAAAAAACCTCCCCATCAATGAAAACTACATCAAGGAATGATCTACATTTTGCTTTACTTTGATCTAAGCCATCCAAAAACACACGCCCTCTAATGAATAGAGAGTGGAGCAAATTTTCATTCCAATCAAGAGTAATGTCACCGTTAGATCCAAACGTAAAAATAAATCTAATCATTGATTAATTACCTAGGTTGATATAACCCCAAGGGATAGCTCAGTTGGCATAGGATCACGGTTTGCACCCGGAGGTTGACACTAAGCTACATGGGAGTTTACTTGGCTTCCAAAAAACAAAAAAAAATCCTAGGCCTGACATGTACTTGGGGCACAATGTAAGGTGTTAAATGTCAACTAGTAGAGGTCCCGCCTTTACAGCTGCTCTCAAACGCGTTAAGTTGCAAAGAATTTTGGATTGCCTCTTAGAGAGGAGGAAAAGTTGCAATGCAACTCTACCGCATCCGAAAAGCCTCATTTGCAAAGAAATCTGAGGTTTTTTTTTTTTTTTTTTTCGTTTTTGGGTCTGGTCTGGGTTGGGTACATAAGTTGGGCCCTTGGGTTGGTTGGTTACACGCTTACACTTTTTCTTCATTTCTATCTGTTTTTGTTTGTTTCTTTCATTTTTGTGAATGCACCCAACTCTCATTTCGTTTAAAAAAATTTCAGTCTGGCCAAGTAAGGCGGAGCCTGGATAAAGCAGATACTTTGTTGGGCAAATAATCACTAAATTGCACTCTTTATTTAGGCTCGCCAAGGCCAGGTTTTGGGCTTTCTATCATTAATCCATTCCCGGCACAAATATTAGATATAAATCCAAATGTGGCCATTAGGATTTTTCCTTTCAAATTGTGGCCCGTCTCTGTTTTTGCATCCATGCATATATCATCACAAGAAATGATCCAAAGATGAGTTTTCATCCTGCAACTTCTGGGGAACCATGTGGAGCCCACATATAATTGGTATTAAATAGGTTTTGCCCAATAATCACGATTTGTATTTTAATTGAAGTCATATCAATTCTTAAATTCATCATTCTAGCCACTCAGGCCTTATTCCACTGACAGGCCTATGGACCCTGTCTACCCACCACCGGGCCCTTCTCGGTTAACTATGGAGGGCCTTGGCTCGACCAAAGAGTTGTTTCCTATTTAGGACTGTTCGATCATGGTATGACATTGTCCTTATGGTTATAAGATGGGTACAACTCACTCATATCATACTGCTGTTGCTGGTGATCTTAGAAAAGTGAAAGTGTAGAACAAGGTTGGGACAATGCAGTCTTCTTTTCATCAGAAACATGTCTTTTTTTTAAACTCATTTACTACAAAAACATGTCAATTGCTTGTCTCATAATGGGTTGTGTTGTGTACCACTCACCTATCCACCAGAGAGAAAAACTCCACAACCACATTGAGTTGCTTTCTAAAAGTATATGTTACTATATTCTATATTCTTACAAATACAAATATTGTAATAGAACAAAGAATTGTAACTCATGACAATCGAGAAAGACCTGGAACTATCAATCAAATGATCCTCAAAGTTTAGCAGCCATGCACAATTACATATGAGAAATACCCAAAAGGGAATAATGTATAGAATAACATGAAACCAGAATCCTCGTCAATTCAAGAAATCTTGGTGTGAATTGAATTGGTGCAGAATCCCCACGTGCATTGAGTCCATAGGAGGGATAGTGTGGATATTCCGCTAGGAGAATGTGTCACACCAAACAATATAACAATGGATTGCATGGAAAATCAAGTCTGTGATACCATACTTTCAATAATATGCTTAAAATTATGAAAATCCAAAACTTCCAGAGATATAGCAATATATATAGACATATTTTTTAGACTTTCGAAACAATGAAGTTTCATGGTATAGCAAATCAGACATTGGTTGGGTTGGAATTATGATCCTCAAAAGAGTTGGGGTGCATGTTGGGTTGTGTCTTAACGTAAATCTGTTGATTTGGTTGAAAACTATGATCCTGAAAACTTCCAAGTCCAGTGCTTCCCAAAGGACTGTCAATAGCCAGGATCAGGGGTGGACCTAAAACAGCCCATTAGGGCCCTAAATGAAGTCTGCCTTGCCCCCACTTAAAATCACCCGTAGCCCCCACCTCCTTTTCCCTCTCTCAAAGACCCTCAAGTCGGCTAACTCTCCATCCCCGGCATTGGCACACCTCCGCTATTCATCCATTGGGCAGGTATCCATCTCTGTATTTAATAAAAAAAAAAAAACATAGGATTCAATGAGTTATTAGATATTTTGGACTTGGTTGTGTGAGTTTTCTTTAAGTTTTGGGAATTGACATGAATGAGATTACAATCATGTATTCGGTCCCCTCAATGTATAATCATAGGATTGCAATCATAGAATTAGTTTAGAATCGTAGTTTGGAATTAGGGATCATTGAACGCTTTATTATGCTTCTTAAATTATCGTTTTAGCTTTTCATGGTGTAAATGAATACATTCAATGGTTTAACTATATTTGGATTATTTGGATGCATTTCACAAATTCTCAAAATCCATTAAAGTTTAAAAGATATGAAATTGAGTGTATTGATGATCATTATTAATCTAAGAATGTTAATGATTTGGGTCAAAAAATTGTGACCCACAGATGATTCGCAAATGGCTATAATCATTCTGCACTTGGAATGTGGGTTTTGAAGAACGAACCTTAAAACAGTTGTACAAATGTCATATATATTTTGATGATAGAATGTTGAGGAATTTTCCCGAAAATTCATGGTAGAGGTCCTATGCACCAAAAAGGCTCACATAGTTTTATGAAACAAAACCAGTCTACCCGCAGTTTTTTTTTTTTTTTTTTGGTAATTAGCAACAATGTCATCGCTTAATATCGAGATTGAGCGACAATATCGTCATTCTTTTCAAGCGAACATTGTAAGTCCCCCTCAAATGAAAATCCTAGGCCCGCCACTGGCCAGGATGATCGAGCCACTTTGGGCTGTTCTCAAACAGACAACTTTATGGGTTTCTCGGTACGAAGAGAGGAGGCCCCAGTCATGCACTTCAGTCTTAAATCTAGTTAAGGCTGCCCTTGCATGGCTTGTTTAGGCCCACCAATTCTCCACTACTTAAATTGTTAAGATTAGCATGACCCCACTGAATTATATCGAGGACCCAAATTCTACTTCATAATTTGATGGTCCTAGCTGTAAACTTTGGTGATACACGGTAAACAGAACCTAGTGAGCTTCTCTAAATTTGCATCCTCACCCCTAAGCTAAATGTGAGGGCTGGGGATTTTTTTATTTTTTTATTATTTAAGGTGGAATTTGGTTGGCCTGTAAATACAGGCCCAAAGAGTTTGAACTCGAGCTGAACTCAGCCAGGCCTGGAGATAACTATACTTGTGGATGATGCTTGAAGAGACACAGTGAAAGCCAAGAAAACAGTGCAGGGATGGAAATGGAATATATGGAATATACTCTTCAAAAGATGATCATACTTAATTAGGAAAGGGCCAATAGGATGTACAATGAAATGATGGCATATATTTTAAAAACAAAACTAATTTGGTCGTCCGGGAATTGGGCAAGTCTTTGAATAATATCTGTGACGAGGGAATGGGCTAGTTCTCATTGGCGGCTCTAGAAATTCAAGTCAGTGGAATCAACAAAAGACTTAACTTCCACGGATCGAATAAATTTATTTTTATCTTTATCAACATCTGTTATCTACTTTTGATAATGTTGAGGTTTTCTCCTTCTAATACGGGGAGAATAACGTATTTAGAGGTTAAGTTAGGGTAAACGAAGACTTACCGGCAAAATCTCTACAAAAGAGGATTTTCTTTAAAAAATAAAAATTGGGCCCAATAGTTTTTTTTTTTTTTTTTTTTTTCAGTAGACAAATGGGCCATTAACTTAAGCAGTGAGTGGGGTCAAAAGCTTCCCATAACTTCAATTCATTAAAGATTTTTTTAAAATATTTTTCCAAATCTCAGTGGGGTCAATTGACCCCACTAGGATCCATGTAGCGCCGCCCATGCCAGTCCTATCTATCAACCTATATATGTCTAGAGTGTCCACCCACTCAAAGCAGGCCCATATGTGTTGAAAGTGTTGGGCCTTCAATTTAATTGTGCCACAGGGAAGACAATGGGCCTAATCTCAGCTGGTAAACCAATCAATCAGAAAATCAGGCTATGGGTTACCAAACCAGCAATGGGCTAAGAAGATTAGCCCAAATCAGTCTCAAAGTGGGCTGCTGGGCTGGTTGGAAACTAACCCCATATGACAGCCAGACAATGTCCAGGGTCCTTTGCTGGGGAAGCAGTATGCTGCTCTACTACTTTTTAAAACCCGACACAAGGCATAGTCTGTGGGGGTGGCCCTACCAAAAACAAGTAGAACTACGCATCTAACCACTTAGAAAAACAAATGGATTCATTAGATGTTTTCATCAGTCAAATCAAAAGCTAAAGCTCTGAAATCTACAATTATCCCCAACTTCACCTTCTGCTGGCGGTTACAGACAATTAGTAGTAGGATGAGTGAGGTCCACAAACTTTACCACATATCATATGATTAATAGTGAATAAGAAGGTAATAAGAAAGTGTTGATTATGTTCTTAATCACATGCTCAATCTTACCGTGGAACAAACTCTTATTCGGATAAAAGTTAAGGAAATTTGATGCATAGAAAATTGTTCATTTTGAGTCGCCCATGCTTTTAAGTAGGTTAGCCCCACTGTGGAGTTCTCTTTCCACTCCCACGAAACATGAGGGGATGTGGCATTTGTGTTTAAGGGATTTAATCCATTCTTTCTATTATCTCCAACGGTCTTCTGGAATTGCCTAGATTTCTTCGCATTTCTTTTTAGTATATATGTGGAACTTGTAACCATTTTGCTCACTTGGTAATGGTCTTTGAAATGCTGTATTTTATGTAAATAGTTTGATATCCCTCTGGAATTATGAGGCAGTCTGTTCACTGACGTAAGTTTTTGATGTTTGGTTCTTTTGTTTTAATAATAATGGATCATATTAGTGAAAACTCCAACTTCATTTTTAGAGATGCCTTCAAAGGGCAGTCCTACGTGTACTATTGGATCTATTACCTTCATCTAGATAGTTGATAATGTGAGTTCCAAAAAAAAATTGGTGTTATAAAAAAGGTTAAACATGTAAAATTAAAATTTTGTTACTAAAACTTACTAAAATGGAAGGAACCTAGCACTTTACCTATATAGAATTTCAAAGTTGATAATGTGGATCATATTTTATTAACTTGAGCAGGCTCAAAAACTATTGGATTCGATTAACAAAAAAAAAACTAAATATACTCAAGATAAATTTAGAGGCTTAAGAATTGAGCGGTAGGAGGATTATGTCATGCATTTTCCTTCTGTGCATGTCACCTGGACATACAATCTACCACCTATGTAGCTATGTGAATTGGATGTTTTCCAAGTGGCCCACACATGATTCATCCCTTCTTTAAGAAGTTCACCCTCGTTAAGAGAGCTCCCCCCACCATGAGGTGATGATGAATGGTTCCCTCTTTCCTCAGACATACGTGCCTCTGAGAGAAACATGGCATGATGCACTTGAGAAACAAAATCAAAGTGCCCCAGAAAATGGAGGAATGCAACTTTGACTTTGCTAGGCACCATCAAAGGTTGACCCACCCTTAAGTGCCAATTATTTTTCCTTCTTTCTCAGGTACTTGAACACCCTTTTTGATTAATCTCATAATCATCAACCATCAGTCAAACAAAGTGACCGAAAGAGTAAAAGAGAGCTAAAGAAAGAAGAGGACTCCCAGACAAGAAAAGACAGCAACACAATCGCCCTTTATAAAGGTTGAAACATCATTATTTTCCAATAAACAAACCACTAAAAAAGTCTATCCACAAGCCTTTAGGCCCATACACCACTGCCATTTGTGTAAACTCATACTAAAAATAAGCAACACCATATATATATAACCTTTCCTTTCTTCCTCCTCCACACATATATACCTATCCTTTTTTCTTTTTCTTTTTTTTTGATACATACTTCTTTTCCCATACTCAACTCTTCCTCTCTATCTCACTTTCTCATTACAATAACCCTTCTCATTACAATAACCCTCATGCATGCATCCTTCTCTCTTGTCTTATGTCATCTTTCAGAAGAGAAAAAATAATAATAATGTTGAAAAAGATATACAAGAAATTCCCCTTAATCTAATAGTAATACAATGTCTGATTTCTTCTTTTACTTTTAAGGTGGCACTTGTTCAAGCATCTATCACAATCTCAATCTTCTGAATTGTGGGTCCCACTGCATAGTGTATGAAACCCTTAATCTTAACCGTCGCACAAGTAATTATCAGCTGGACGGTTAATAAGAAGCTTGACTTTTAGCCTGTTTACTCAAAAGTTGTACCCATAAAAAAAAAGAAAAAGAAAAAGTGTGTGAATGTGATTATGAGTGTGGTGCACACTCCTTGGGCGCACCATATGACTATTGACTATAACATGACCAGCAGCTGTGCGTAGAGTAGCTCGTTCCATGCATCGGGCACACCAGGCAAGCACCAATGGCTACAGTCCTGGAACCTCTCAGGCGATCTTCTCTCCTCTTGGGTGAGGTTCTGCTTTCGGTACACCGAGGGATGACCATCCTTACGGTAGTCTGTCATTCTTGTGATGTTAAGATAAAGGAGTGGGGTTTTCATTCCTCTCATCACAGACTCAAAAGCAGTCATCTTGGAAGGATATGGATCCAGATAAGTCTCGTTTTTAATGGGCTCTGTTTCAGTGTTGCACTGGCCACCTGAATTCCACCTCCCACCACTGTGCACATGGGGAGAAGAACAAAAAGGAAAAAGCAGAAGAAAAGAGAGGGGTTATATATTCATAAAAGCATAACTTCTACCTTACTTGTGTACGACGCATACATCACTAAAATGTAACAATCAAGTTCCCATGTGGGCTCACCATAACTGACAAAAGGGCCGGCAATCGGAGCCTTTTATCATGTGGCTTATACGGAAAAATGGGTCACACTGATAAAAGGTTGTAGTACATTTCAATAATCTTTGTGGTACAAGGGAAAGGGTAAAGTAAGAGAAGAAGCCATGGGTCGGATGATATGGAAATATAGAATCGAAGATTCGAAATCAAGCACTCCCACTCTCATTTACAAACTGGGAGGGGAAAAGATGTTTGGATGCTTCACCTCACCTCACTTCAGTTTTTTATGCAATTCCCTGGTTTATGTAAGGGCTCCTTGTGCATGAACAAGGAAGATAAGGTCTCAGGCATAATTCTCCATGCAGACTACTACATGAGAAAATTCCATCACCCGTAGCAGAACTAGGCAGTTGCCTTGGGGGCCACCATGCAAAATTAAACTTCTTAGAAGGGCCATTATACAAATATTTGTAAAATAGGCCAAATAAACAAGGTTTATTTTTTTAATTCTTGGGGGCAATGGCCGCCCCTAGCCCCCCCTCTAGTTGAGCATGTGATCACACCCCAATCCCCAACCAACTCAAGTACAACCAAGGACCCCCAAGGAGGCACAATAGAATGTATATTCAATGTGTTCGTGTTTGATCCCAAACATCAGGATCAAGTCAAATTATATAAGTGAATTGCTAGGAATTCTAAGGACTTGTGTTTTCTTAAGGTAGAAAAAATTAAAGAAATAAGATGAAAACTAAAAGATGGTCACTAATATTTTTTTAATGAAAAATAAATTAAGAGGAGATAGAAAATGAACACCCATTACCTTTCCACCTCTATCCTACACCCATCGCCTTTCCAAAATTATTATTTAGAACTCATTTTAACATGGATTACAAGGAATTTAGCTCCCATGCAAACAAATAAGCTAGGATCCTCTTGGGCACGTTTGTGTACACATTTTTTCGCAAAGAAAGTGTGAGACTGTAAATTCGCGTTTGGTGCATCCTCTTTTCAAGAGAAAAATAGCAAAAATGAGTTAAGTTTTTCGTGATTCTTCGGAAAAGCCTTTCCTATGAGAAGGTTGGAAAGTCTTTTTCCGCATACAAAGAAAAGCTCTACAGAATCAGCTTTCTGCGAGCATACACAAACATGCCCTATGTCTTTGACTTAGAGGATTTCCTGAGCGGAATGAGTCAAACAAAGAGTGGGCTTCAGCTATTTAAAATCTAAGCTGCTCAAAGTGGGTGCCCTCATTGTCATCAAAGGGATGTCCCCAAATTATATTCTAACTAATAGGAGATGCCCCCGGCATAAGACTCACCATTGATTTAACATAATTATTAATATGCATTGATCCTACAAATCTCATTATTCATATGTTCAATCTTAAGCTGGAGCCAACTCTTATAGAAGTAAAATTAGGAGATTTTCACATACGATGAAGGCTCTCATCTCGAGCAGTCTGGAATGTTAATAGGTGGGCCCACCATCGATTCAACTCTCAAATAGGGAATTCTCAGAGTTGACTCAAGGATCTGGACCCAGCCTAATCAATTTGGTCGTCCAGACATACCAACGCCCGATTGAGTGGGCTAACTGTGTGATGGTGGCAGCCCACAACGAAGCTTACTCACCATATTAAGCCAACTGTCTATGAAGATAACATTTCCCACTAACACACAAGTAGCCGTGGCACTGAGCCATTCAATGGGTGAAATGTTACATTAAGGAAACCTCCCAACTGTTCTTGGCAAACAGAAAATTTAATGAATTGAAAGAGTCTGTCTACTCTCTAGAAGTGGTTAGAATTCATTGCAGTTTCTAGAATTCATAGCAGTTTCAGAGACAAGGAAGTCCACCACCCCACCCCCCCAATTTACATTAACTTGTCAGTGGTCCCTGATGGCCATGGCACAGTTATAGACAAGTGCACAGGTTAGATTTGGAAAAGAGAGAAAAAAAAAACATGGATTTCCCTGCCAAACAAACACAAACAAACTGAAATAAGTAGGAAAATGAATTTACCTGAAATGCGTTGCAGAATAGCCTCTGAAGAATACAAGCGTCCTGTTTGGATCTACATTTGCATCAACCCATCTACCCCACGTGGTAAGAGCCTTTCGAAACGCTTCTACAACGTTCAGCTCCTCATACACATGACTCCCTTCTTGATAGTAATCCTTCCTGCAACAGAACAAAAGAAAATTGGACTTGGTTTCTGTCATTTCTCCATATTTCAATCCTAGACTCAAGAAAAAATGCCAAAATCTGATTAATTACCCTTTGGATGTCTTCTCATGAGTCCACCAGTGCCCTGTGTTGAAGATGATTATATCTGCCTGCTTGTAACTAGAAGATGATTTCTCAATTAGATCTAATCTTAGTGTCTCCTTGGTTGTGCCATTTACCCCAGCAATTTCCCATTCTTGAACAAGGAATGGAGACCAGAAGAACTCCACTGAGCAGTTGTAGTCCTACACCCAACAAACAAGAAATTTTCAATATTTGATTGCGTAAGAGTACACGACTATGACATTCCAAAATAAGAAAAAATGTAGACTCACTTCAAATACGAAAGAGTAGAATTTCTGTGTCCGGAATTCATGTTTCCCGGACGCTTCGTAAACTTTGGTCTTGTTTTTAATGGAATTCTTCAGAATGCATACGAGAGATTCCCACATGTTTCTGTTTAGTGAGTCGCCCACGAAGACCAGGCGTCTCCCTCTCAGTCTCTCTAGCATGTCTGTTGCGTTCAATCTACATAAGGAAAGAAAGAAAAAAGAGCACCCAAATGCATCAATTACAGTGGAATGAATGAAAGCAAGAGTGTGAATTTCAAAATAAGGGGTTTTGGGTGTGTTTGAATATGCCCCAAATTGAAAAAATTGGATTTCACATTAGCATTGATAGTGGTGGATAAAAAATGAATGCTAAAGAGTTTGATTTTCAAAAGAAGGAATTCTGGGTGTGTTTGGATGTACCCAAAATTGGAGAAATTAAAAAAAAAAAATCAATTTCGCATTAGCATTGGTAAAAGAAATGGTGGAAAAAACAGTACTCAGTCCAATGCAGTCTCTCAAATTCGCCACTAACCCAAATTCCAAGTGGCCCAAAATTTTCAAGAATCTAGCGATTTGGGGTACATCCATTCATCACAGTCTCCTTATACCAAAGTACCCATTTCACTAGCTAAGGGGAATTCTGAACTGAACAAAAGAAACTACAACTGAAAAAAAATCAACTTTTTGGGTTGTTTCTTCTCAATTTACCTGGGAATATTGCAGCCATTAGGCTGCCATCTGAGTTTCTGATAATCTCGATCAGGACGTCCATTGAGAAAGCAATTGTACTGTTCATCAATGAAAGAACAAGACCCTTCTCGATACAGAGGATATGAATCATCGCTCACCCACTTCCCATCAAAGATATCACATTTCTTCAGATTTTCCTTCTTCCCTTTCTCCAAATCCTTTCCAGCACCATTCCTTTCCTCCTTCACAAGAGAATGTGTCGAATTCAAAATGTCGCTTTGGTTCCTCCCCACAATTTCTTTTCTTTCGGGAGACTCTGATGAATGGTTGAAGGATCTTGTAGTGTTCAGTTCTTCCGTGGAATCAACAGAAGACTGAGAATTGGGAAAGAAGTAAGAGAAGAAAGAAGAGAACTGGGATTTCTCAGACGTCGAATTGGAAGTGAAGAAGTTATTCAGCCAAGGCGACGAGCTTCCACTTGGATTGAAAGCCAAAAAGATTGTGAATGCTATGAAAGAAAGTATGCAACCGTAGGCGAATACTACACATCTTCGAGTTCCGATAACAGAGAAGGCGGCGTTCATGTCAGAGAGCACATTGGTGTGGACTTGGAAGTATTTGGTGGTATCCGCCATGGCTACCACGTGCAGAAGCTCTGTAAAATTCTTGAGATGAGATGGTGGGAGATTCAGAGAAGAAGAGAGAGGAAGAGAGAAGAAAGGAAAAGATTGGGGTTGTTTTAGAATTACAGGACAGTTGGAAGGTTCTTTTTAAATGAGTGGGCATAACGCATAAGAGAGGTTTTGTAATTCCATCATGTGGGAAAGGGATGATAAATTAAATGGGCTAACCTGCCCACATGAGGAAATACCTGTGGGGGCCCACCTTTGGGCCGAGGCCGAGAGGAATCGAAAGATCTCCAACAGTCCGATTCATTTGGATGGGTGACAAACTTTTAGATCGGTGAGTGGTCCCTGTTTTATAATCCAATCGGATGGCGCGGATCATCCACCCAGCAGTCCTTGTATTGGTTGCGCCCTTGCATAAAATCAGGTTCATCATGAAAGAGATTCAAATTGATACAATTAGCCCCTTGCAATAGGGTAAAGATCTTGAATACCCAATATGTCCTACCCACAAAATGAGATAATCCTTGAACAGGAAGAAAAGAAGGTAATTTGGATCAAGTTTTTTATTTTTTTGCCCTCAGACACCCACACTACCCAAGTCTTAATCCAACCGACCTAAAGATGAATCCCCCATCAGCTTTTAATTGGGATTAGAGTTAATCACAATAGAGAAATTGTTTCTTGGAACTTAAGCATGTGTCAAGGTCGGTTTTTCACAAGTAAATTAGACTAAGAGGATATAGATGAAAGTAAGACTAAAGGGATATGGATGAAAGTAGCAAGCATAGATTTAAAAAAATTCAAACTATCTGAAAATTTGGTTGTGAATAGATTTGAATAGAGAAATAGAATTCATATAGTTAACTCTTAACATAATTGGGACGGGACTTTGATCACGATAATAAATATAATGGTGGCCCACTTCCCACCACAATATCAATTGTCAGCAACCTCAAAGATGCAGACTTGTGAATTTAGGAACCATAGGAAAGAGATTTTCTTCAAAATATCCACCAGCACATGCTTTGTAACATGGGCCAAATCATTGAGTGACCGACACGGAAATATTATGCAAGATAACATGGTTTTATTAGTGAAAAATTACTGTAACAGCTGGTCTGAGCATGGTTTAAAATCTTGGTCTCGGTCGCGGTATTGGCTGGGCCGAAAAACCGATACGATATCGGTATCGGTTGCAGATATCGGTCCGTCGTGGTGTGAGTTTTTTTTAATAAAAAAAATTCGCAAAAATATCCAAAAAAATTTAGAATATTAGAAAATGCTGGAAAACAATATTTTTTCCATTAGTAACAACAATAAATCAAAATCTCGGTCACCTTAAGTTATGAGTTCTGTCTGTATTGCAGTTCGCTATCTTCTCCAGTATTTCATATAAAGATTTAATAAAATCATTTTCAAAATCTTAAATATATAGATCTAGCATAAATGTATGTGGATCAATCATTTATACACCATACAATGATCATGAATCATTAAAAGAACATATTTATGATGAAATCCCCAAAAAATTATATTTTATAATTCAAATATTAAAAATCCGAAAATAAAAAAAAATTCAAAATCATGTGTATGAGTAGATCTAGCATGAAAGTATGTAGATCTAACTTTTAATTAAAGAACACAACACAAGTGACAAACCCAATGATTTCTATGCTTCATCTAAAAATAAAAAATAAAAACAACATTGCTTTAAATTGATTTTCTCTTACCTTAAATAATATTTTCTTCAAGAAATAAATGTGGGATTTGAAAATATACAAGAGGGATGTGTGATAAAGTGTGGTTGCTGCCCTAAGGAGTAAGGAGATGAGAGGAGAGGAAAAGAAGATGAAAAAAGGGAAAAAGATAGAAAAAATAGGGTTTTATTCCTTTTTATGAGATCTCGGCCGATATTTTGATAATATCGGTCAAGATCTCGGAAAAACTAGAATGAACTTCATCTCGGCCGATACGGGCCGATATTTTGGGATATATGGCCCCGAGATACCTATACCGATATCTCGGGGCCATATCGTACCGGTATGGGCTGATACCGATTCATATCGGCCGATATGAATCAGTATCGGCCGATATTTTGATCAATGGATCTGAGTGATTCTAAAAAATCAGATCTTTTTTTTTTTTTCAAACTTTCCACGAAAATCATGAACCCAATACACTTTCCAACTTCCAATCACACCAAAACTTTGTAGCTGCTCATCCACCAGTCTGTTTGTCATTTATTAGACCATGTTAAGACCCATTGTTGGATTGCACTTGTTATATATTGCACTTGTATTAATATAACATGTCTGTTTCTTTTTCTGTTCTACATTAGGACTGTTAGTTGTGTAAAGATATGTTTAACTGATCTTAAAAAGAAGATTCCTTACTTTCTATTAGATTGATGTTAAGACGCAACATATTGTTTGCTTTTCAGGTAATTTGTTTGTAATGTACATTTGTCAACAAGTATCATTTTGATAGAATAAAGATAAGTGAATTTCCTGACTTCGAATAGATTGATGTTAATACCCACCATCTCGTGTGCTTTTCTGGTAATTTATTTGTGATGTAGATTTGTCTACATGTATTATTTTGATAGAATAAGGGTAAGTGATCAAATTTCCCTACTTCTATTAGATTGATGTTAAGACCCATTATAGTGTGCCTCTCCTGTAATTTGTTTGTGATGTAGATTTGTCTACATGTGTTATTTTGATAGAATAAAGATAAGTGAATTGCTTTTTTCCACTATTTTGTATTACGACCTATTAGAATGGTTCGACTTGTAGCCTAGTCATGGGATACGTTGATATTTAACTTGGAAATAGTCATTTTTGATGTACCAACCATTTAATATTGTGGGGGCTCACTTTAGTATTGTGGGGGCTTACTTGTGGATGTTGGAGTAGTCATATCATCACCATTGTCGTAATCGTGGTTGTCATCATCAAAGCATTTTACCAATTATATTAGGGTCGGCTACCTCCATTATAGAGTATATAATCGCATAAGCATCTGAATCTCAACTTGAATTTATATATGTGGGAAGTTCCTCTGGATCTTTGATTTGATGGCCGCCACTTGATGGCTAAGATTATACAATCAACTTTTGTTCCCTGTTTTATTCTATCCAATGGGTCATTCTAGTAAGGATCGTCATCGTTTGAATTGTAACAAAAGTTTTATGCTGACAGTCAACGTACCTAACGCAATCCTCTTATTTTACGCATATTTAGGACTTTCAGTACAAATGGGCGGAGTTGGTCATTGTATCAAGGATCTATCAGCCATAAAGATACAGTGATATGGTCATGATCTTGGTGGGCCTCACCCAATTAGTGGCTGGAAATTTGTACAGGTGTTTCATCTATTTGCATGAGATACTGAAGTTTGAGAATGTGGAGGTACGAGAAGATGAATAAATTTGGCAAAACTTAGGCTTTCAGACAGGACCCAATCAGTGATGGACCTAGGACATTGAACTTGGGGGGCTTTATGTAAAAGAAATATTGAGGGAAGAGGCAAATGTAAAAATATGTGCATAAATTTTTCAGAATTTATGGGTGCATTCTTAAAAATCTTAAGGGGACGTTTGTTTGTGCCCATTTATATATGTAATTAAATCACATGCGTTTCCGTTACGCATATATCACGTTTGTTTTGTGTGAATTTGATTCACATGTGTAAAACTCATATGTAAATGGTATGAAAAACAACTCATTTGGTGCCTTGGGTTCTCACACCTCAAGAGGTGTGAAAATCTTTCACATGTCACTGTTACAAGGTGGACTGCTACAGTGCCATTATGAGCAGTCCGCCTTTTTTTTTTTTTAATTTTTCTGGGCCCCACTTGTAACATCCGGACCGTTCATTTTCTTAAGAAGCTCAAACACGGCCACGTGTTCAATTTTCAACTGTTGATGATGCATGGAGGTTGAGATATCATCAACATAATTACAGCCGTTAGATTAATTTATTGTTACTAACATAAGCAGTCTGCCTTTTATGATTTTTTTTATTGTTCTGGGCCCCACCTGTAAAATCAGGACCGTTCATATTCTTCAGAAGCTCAAACACGGTCATGTGTCCGATTTTCAACCATTGATGTTTTGCTTGGATGTTGAGATATCATCAAACAATATGCAACCTATTCATAGATTCACATGTGAAATGTTATGCTAGTAACAAATAGTGGAACCTGATGCACATGTGAGTCATTTACATATGCAAATGACTCACATGTGGGTCATTTACACATGTAAATCACTTTCACGGGAAACAAACGACCCCTAAGTCCTTTTAATGTATGGGTGGGGCCGTGGTGGCTTCAACCCCCAAAACCCTACACCTGGGTCCACAACCATTAAAGGTTGTTTGTTTGTGCCCATTTACATATATAATTAAATCACATGCGTTTCCGTTACGCATATATCACGTTTGTTTTGTGTGAATTTGATTTACATGTGTAAAACTCATGTGTAAATGGCATGAAAACCAACTCAAAAGGTGCCTTGGATTTTCACACCTCAAGAGGTGTGAAGATTTTCACATGTCACTATTACAAGGCGGACTACTACAGTGCCATTATGAGCAGTCCGCCTTTTTTTTTTTTTCCTGGGCCATACTTGTAACATCCGATCCGTTCATTTTCTTAAGAAGCTCAAACACGGCCATGTATCCAATTTTCAACCGTTGATGATGCATGGAGGTTGAGATATCATCAATATAACTACAGCCGTTAGATTAATCTATTGTTACTAACATAAGCAGTCCACCTTTTATGATTTTTTTTATTGTTCTGGGACCCACCTGTAAAATCAGGACCGTTCATATTCTTCAGAAGCTCAAACACGGTCATGTATCCAATTTCCAACCGTTGATGATGCATGGAGGTTGAGATATCATCAAACAATATACAACCTATTGTTACTAACATACACAGTCCGCTTTTTATGATTTTTTTTAATGTTCTGGGCCCCACCTGTAAAATCAGGACCGTTCATATTCTTCAGAAGCTCAAACACGGTCATGTGTCCAATTTTCAACCATTGATGTTTTGCTTGGATGTTAAGATATCATCAAACAATATACAACCTATTCATAGATTCACATGTGAAATGTTATGCTAGTAACAAATAGTGGAACCTGATGCACATGTGAGTGACTTACATATGCAAATGACTCACATGTGGATCATTTACACATGTGAATCACTTTCACAGGAAACAAACGACCCCTAAATATAGGGATCGTCGTCTACTTAGACAATGCCGTTGTCAGATTTGGATGAAATACCGTCTTGCCTGACTTGGTCGACCTGAGTTCGCTTGATCCCATCTCTAAATTCAACTCAAATAAACGTTTACCTAAGATCATGGATTTAAAAATTGGCCGAGTCCAAGTCAACTTAGCCTAAACAAGTCGGATCTTATAGGACTAGACCAAGTTCTATGTCACTCAATCATCATGTGACATGGCCCACCATTTTATTTTAAATTTGGACTCGGTTGGGTCAACTCGGACTCAGCCTTGACCAAGTCGGTCCCGAGTATGAATCTTTGTTACTTGTCTAAAACTATAATTGAGGTTCGATCTTTAACCCTCCATCAGTGGGTTGTATTCAATCATGATTTAGTTATTGTATTAATTGTGAATTGAAATAATTTTTGAAAGCTTCTTCATTGAGATTTAATCACCATCTGATTTATTCCAGTTGAAAAAAAAAAAGAAAAAAAAAAAAAAGAAAGGGACCCAGGAAACATAAGGTATTCACATGGGCCCATAGGTAAAAGAGGAAAAAAAAATACATACCACCCATTTCAATCATGGCTAGCTAACATCTTATCCAGTGTCAAACACCGACAGAGATCATCTCACCGACACCATGAGCCAAGACCAAAGAAAGATCTAAGCAAAGGCCAAAATCGAAATCAACATTAAATGATGTAGTTAACTGAACCTATCAAATCGATTTGCCCTTTGAGATTATTGTGATGGATGAGACTAAGGCCCCTTGCCCCCCTCAAACAACAAAATACTAATGAAGAAAGCAATATCATCTCCCCTTGCATCTTGACTATGTTGTGCATGTCTTGCAATTGACAGAGAATGGTAACCCCAAACCAGGATCACAATAAAAGCGAGTCCCTGATGGTGGCCATGCTTTAAAAGACAAAAAGATGCCTGGCATTGTGGGGCAATTGGAAATAGGATTTTGCAGACTAAGCCTTGCAAGAGAATTGGGGACATTGGAATTGACTAATTTTAAATGTTTAAAATATCAAAATATGTACAAAATAAACTAGAATTTTATCAAAATATTACTGTAAAAAAATCTCAGAATCTTCCTCTTTTTTTTGCAGCATTTTTATTTTTTTAGCAATATTTTGAGATATTGAAAAAATTTTGGCATATATCATGACAACATGGGGTTGCTCAATTGGTTGGCACCCCCTCACGTCATTTGCCTGCCTAAGGATGGATTCTTGGGTATGCTATTGTAGTTATGTGTGTGGACTCTTCTGGCATAGGCTTCGTCGTTTCACTTATGTGGGTTCTCTTGGTCTCAGCCTAGAGCTTGATATGTTTCAATAGATTACCAATATTTGTGACACTTTTCTTATGGAAGAAGCAATATAGAGCTTTATTGGGGAGGTCTTTGTAATTCTTTGACAACTTCAAACTGGAAGTACTGATCTTATCTTCCTTGAAAACTACAAATAACCGGCTGCCTTTATTTAAACATCTTGATTAAACACCTTGAGCTTCAATCAATGGCTGGTTTTAATGGCTGATATATTGTAAGTGGTTGATAAAAATGCACTATAATTTGTCCCAAAAAACTGAAACAGCAATCAGACCTGGTCGCATTTGAACTAAATTGAAGCTGTAATGAAAATGACATTAAAACCAAGTCGCTCTTAAGAACTAAACTATGTATTTTTAAGACTTTTTATGTAGTCCAGGAACTTATCTGGTCATTCAAGTTTATGGGTTTTACTTGATGAATGCATTGCAATTATTATGAAGTTGGATAATATCATCGAGAAAGACCATGGCTTTAAATAGAGAATGGTGGAAGATTTGAACACACAAGTCACAAAAATGGACCCTGGATTAGGAAATAGCGCCGTCACCGACCTCTTTTTTTCATAGATTATTGATTGCATATGAACTCATGTCATGTCATGAGTGGTTAAAAATGAAGATCTAAAAAAATATATCTTCAAAAAAATGAAGATCTAAGGTGAATAAATGAAAAAGACCATCAAGTAACATTCCCTCAAGGAAGGAAAGAAGGAACTGAATACCAAGACATCACTCTAATAATTCAATTCCTAAGTAACTCAAGGTTGCATCTTTATTACTACCTTGTATCTTTTACCTGAAACCTTATACTATACACACTTCACTCTAATAATCCTTCGGGGCAGCTCATTTGACAGTAGATTCTTTTGTATGCAATCAAATTAAATGGGCCATGAAATCAAAACTCATGGGAATAAACATTCCAGGTCCCATAAGTCCATCTTCCCAGCATCAGTACCAGTTTTGTAAAAAAAAAATTTATGGTTCCATGTTACTGCAGACAGCCATCTTCGTCTCCTTTGTCCCTTTATATTTAATTTGGACCCCCAAAATCTTTGTACATATTGTAAATCCAGGAAGGTTCAGCTCATCTGGGCCCATCACAGCACAAGACTTAAATGGGACAAGTCCCTCTCATTGATGCATTAACTGCACAATATTCATTCGAAGGACAGCACTGTCAATGCTTTAGATTGGTCCCATCAATTACAGACCACTTATTTTAATTATTCATTTTCATCAGATTGCACAAAGATTACAGGAAATGAGAGCTATTCACCTGGGCCACGTCAATTATGGGAAATGAGGAGCTAGGAAAAACTCTCAATCAGTCCCAGGGCGGGTGTGCAAAATATATAAGCCTTAGAACTTTCTAAACCCTTGATTTATAGCCCTCGAGTTTAATGGTTTTAAAAGCCATCATTTTTATTTTCATTTCTAGTCAATAAGAGCTGGGTGAGTGTTAGTTTTGGGCTTGCTGCAATTTATAGAGTGCATTGTGTTTATGTTAGGGTTGAAAAACTCATGACTCGAGCTTTACTCATCCAATGCGCAAAAAAAAAAAAAAAAAACAGAGAGAGAGAGAGACTCTGATAGAGTAAGCGTGGTGACTCGAGAGTTGGTTTTTTTTTTTTTTTAAGTTTAGAAAATAAATCAAATATTTATATAATAAATACATTTGTTTGCATGCATTTTATGGTAAACAATTAGAATTAATAAACTCATACATGCAAGAAAAATACTATAACAAGGAAAAACAAAAACCTTGCATATTATATAAGTTTTTTAGTCTAAATATTGAATGTAAGAGGTCAAATATATGTTTTAAATCACATTTCCATTCATCATTTTTTTAATTGTTGACTCTAAATCTCGAACATAATTACCTGAAACAAACATGAATTGTTTAAAATCATACCTATTAATCAAATGTCCAGAATGTATATAATTTACCAAAATGAGGTGACTCAACCGAGTCACCTTTTATTTGACTCGATCCTTGCAGGTGATAATATAGATGATCTAGGGAAAGTCAAAAGTCAACTCGCCGAGTTTTCCAACCTTTATTATGTACGTATGAGACTCAATACTGTTATAATGAATAAAAGAAAATATTGCATCTTTCAACTGAGCATTTTATACCTTCCCAAAGCGCATTCCAATCCTCTAAGGAGACGGGGATTTAGAGAAATCCTATAATGTGGCCCAAGTATATTTTCAATGGGGTTAAATATCCAAATAAATGGCCCCTCAAGTATTGACTATGTCCTAATTTCAATTAAATAGGAGTTATAACTATGGACGGATTGATTGCGAGTAAATCCATTTATTGTAAGTTTTATCCATGTGTCTTACACTCTTACGTATGACACCAACCTGTGAATGAGCTCAAATAGTATTTTAGTGAAATTTGGCTAGATGCAATACCCAAATGGACATTGTCCCTCAACTGTATCTTATCAGCTAACAAGGGACATGGGCAATAGCTGCCTAGCATGCGAGTCTTTTTTTCTCTTGGACTGCAGTCTTGGGGGTTGGAACCCAAGAGAGCTCATACAACTGAAAAGAGTAAGCCCGCAAAGTAAGAAGTATAGCCTACATAGTGACAAGAGAAACTCAAACAAAAGAGACGAGTGGCATATCCAAGGTCCAAAGATCAGATTCTTAGGCAGCCAAGTGACATGTCACATGTGGGGCTGAAGAGTTTGTCATTTGGGCACCTATCAAGGGCAATGTGGCTAGCTCGACCCAAACCCAAGTGATGATCAGAATAAGGACATAATAATAATGTAGAGGACGACGAGGAGGCCAAGGAGGAGGATGCTGTCATGATAACTCAAGAAATACTACCACTGCTGCAAGGATAGACTTAGAGAATAAGGCACTGAAACAATTGATTTGGCAGACATTAAGGAGACAATGTGTCATCAATGGATATATCAAGTCAAGAATTTATATGATAAGTTAAAGGAACCTTATGTGGAAAATATGATTATTTCATCACTACCTGGGAGCTGGTGGAGCTGAATAAGGCGAGTTTTTGCTCCCTCAGCTTGTGTTCGAAATCCCCTGATTTGCTTAATGTGCATTTGTATGGGTTTAACGGGCATCATCCAAAGAATTAGTTCTATCAGGTCAAGGACCTCAGGGATACCAACGACATACTAAAAATAAAAAAAATAAAAAAATAAAAAACTCTTAGTTTTCCCCCTTTTTTCACGTTGGAATGTTGGGATAATAAATGGATGTCCTCCACATCTTTGTGTGGGCCTTGTTTCTGCATGTACCACATTTAAGCTATAAAGAAGTGGACCTCACAGGCCAGGACTCAAGTGCAGAAATGAATGCTCCTTCAGGCTCAAGTGCTGAACTTATTTTCATTTGAGCTGAGGTCCACCTTCTTCTTACATGACTTTGATGCAGTACCATTATACCATGTGTGATCGATGATGTGGCCCACCATTTTCAGGGTTTGGACAATGCATGTGCCATACCTAAGCTGTAATATATACCAGTGGACCCACCAAATCCCTAGCAGTGGGCCAGAATATGGCCCACATTGATCTTGTCCTGTTAGGAGAATTCTTCCAAGCTAATCCTATCTGTGACTCTCTTTTCATTTCATGTATACATGGACCAACTATAGATGAGGTCGACATAAATAAAACTTGATTCATCTGTGTGGAATTTTGCCTGTCGGTGGTCAATTAAAGCACTGTTGTCATGGATAACTTTGATTTCTGTAATAATTTATAATACTCTTAACTCTCTTGGGCCTGCGCTTGGTTCACCTGTAAATATAATTTACCAGGGCCATGACCAAAAAAAAAAAAAAAACAAGTTAGTCCTTTCTTTTCTTCTGGGTGGCCAATCATTCCTTATCTTTTATGGTCTTACTCTTGAACAGGCCTCTAGAAAATTATGGATTTTCTTATGGATTCATTTGCTATTGAATTCTTGCAAATCCACTAGGTATTATAAAAGGATAGATCCAGGACTTTCAATGAGCCGAGTCAAGCTGACCTGAATGGAGCTTCCATTTGCCCAAGCTCCTGCTTTTATGATCAGCAAGATATATAAGCTGAGCCCAAGATTGAGCTTAAGCTGTGCTGAACAAGCCTGTAAAATGGACTTGGCTCAAGCTTTAGCCTTGAAAAATGGGATCAAGCTCCATCTGAATCGGGCTAAGCCAAAACAGCTCATGAGCTTGCCCAACTCATTAGCAGCCCAATGGAGATCTAGAGGCGGCCATCAATTTTTAAGAAGAAAACAGACAATCTCCTATCAAAGGGGAGAGCATTTTGATGAACTTCTTTAGATTTCCATCTTTGATTCTTCCTTCTTTCCATCTTTGATACAAGTCCATTCTTAAGAAACTTTAATAATTCTGTAGGAATTAAGGAAATGGGGACTACTACTTCCCTTGTGAAGACCCAGTTTTTTCATATATGCTATAAAGATAGAGGACCTTTTACGGTCCAAGTATATCTTTGTACACAGTACATATATGGTAAAAAAA
The DNA here is from genome assembly GCA_028538565.1 of Umbellularia californica. Taxonomy (NCBI): domain Eukaryota; kingdom Viridiplantae; phylum Streptophyta; class Magnoliopsida; order Laurales; family Lauraceae; genus Umbellularia; species Umbellularia californica. Next base: position 1,893,342 of record JAPQWN010000011.1, on the reverse strand, counting down.
TATGAACCAGCTTCCACAGTTGAAAACTCATGCAAAGAGCGACTACTGAAGTTTACAAGAACCTGGAGCCATGCAGATGTAGTACAGCCAGTAGTGGTGCTCCTTCTAGTGGATGTAAAAGATCCCCATCTCAGTCACAGGCAATGGAGTACTACCTAGTGTCCTTTGATATGACTTTGTTAGCAATGCCGTATGGTGGCCCTGCAATGACCATGGGATTTGTTCCCAAATACTTAATATCCTTGGTTCATGTAAGGGGCTGTCCATTAATGTAATTGAATTCCAAAAAGTTCTAAGAGGGTTTTTTCTTAATGTTCCAAGACTTTGATTTTTCAGAGTGGTCAAAATGAAGAAATAAAGGTATATATCCCACTAGCAAATAATCTCCCCTTTCATAGAATACTAATAGAGGGTGATGGGAAAATCACATAGTAACACATCCTACGAAAGTCAAGATCCTGTTTACAGCTCTACTCTATAAGGCTGGTTTCTTTACCGGAATTTATGACTAGAATTCCAAGAATTCATGTCTAGGAGAATTTCAAGTTCTCAAAAAGTTATCCCCTTGGTTGGAATTCCAAATTCCTCTTTTTTATGGAGGATTTGAAATTCCAACAAATGACATAGAGAGTGGAATTCCAAGAAATCCAAAATGTCTTTTGGATTGTTGGAATTAGAAACTCTAATTAAAGAAATACAGCATTTCAAATGCCAAGGGACAAGATATCACATTATGTCCAAAAAAACCTTAACCTCTCAAATTCTAGTCATAAGTTCCGGTAAAGAGCAAGCGTTGTTTGACTTTTACACATGGGATATGAAAATGAAACTTATATAGGTAATATTTGGTATATCTGAATGTGAAATATTACAATATCATGCTTGTCCGGAAGTACCATTTCCACATGAGTAAATTTAATGCTGAACAGTTCTGATTATAAATGTAAAAGAAGAATTATATCTCAAAATCTATGAATGCTTAAGACATGAAACTAAAACATTTTGGGGTTTAATGGACCAAGAAAGAATTTAGCAGGGGTTGCCAAAATAGAAGGTTGTAATGAAACCTGTCTCAAATAGATTTTGTAGTAGCACTTCTTAACAGAGGAGGTGTATGATCATTTCACCATTTTGGGTGTTAAGATTTTCATTTGAAAACAGCTCATTTAAATATGAGAAAACAAATGGATGTATTAAATGGGTGAAAACAAACGACAACTACATCCACCCCTCACCTATTTAATAATCCTTTTTTTATTATATAGGGGACTTGAACACAAGCACACTCACTCACTCATGTCCCAACCAGCTGAGCTACACAACTTGAAACGCCAATTTAATAATCTTCTGTTGGAGATTTTGACTATAAACTCCTATATTTTCAATTCTTATGCAAACAAACAAACACTTAAAGTTTGAACTCAATTGGTTTCCTAATAGATTAGTTAAAGATAAATTAAGTTTAGGAAGATTGATTTCTTTGTTTCTCATAACTACAAGCATGCCTTTTGGTTATTTCATTTAACATTCGTATTACTAATTACATATATCTTAGCCGTTGGATCCAAGTATCACTTGATTAGTTTCTTTTCTAGCATGTTTTAGTTATGGTTCTTTTTATTCATTGAAAAGACTTGTGTGAGAGGAGAGCCCCAAATACTCATATTCTTCATCATGGTCAATTATTATTGTTAACAATGTTGTTCTCTTCGTACTTATTATAATCTTCTTCTCTATGTTGCCTAAATTTAAGTTGAAAATTTCATACATGCTTCTCTTGTAAACTCCGGAAGAAGTGGTTAGGACTGTGGTTCCTCCCTCTTCCAGAGCTAAGGGTTTTGTTATTGATTCTAGAGCCAGAGGTTTTGGTATCGACCCCCGGTTCCCCCCTCTTCAGGAACCGAATGTTGAGTACTCCACTTGTGCTACTACCACCTGGTGGCCACAGGGATTTTACCTGACTTTTATCTGGGCCCGGAGAGATTAGTCTAGCCCAAATGGTTGGGAACCTTCCGTTAACGAAAAAAATACTTAGGAAGAAAAATAAATTGCCTCTGAGAATTTTCTTCAAGGCTCCGTTTGATTGTAGTGAAGAGTTGAAAAGAAAAGTTTTTCTCTAGAATAACCTTTGTCTCTTCGTCTAGAGTCTTTATTACGGAAAAAGTAATCCTATTCTTAATTATTTTTTTGCAAATACTATGAAAAGTCTTCTTTTTTTCACTTACTGGGATAGAGAAAACATCATATTACTTAGTAAAATTAGCTTTATGTTAATAATTGACATTTAAACTTTTAATAACAGTTTTATTTGGATAGAAGTTACAAAATACTTTCTTTTGCATAACTGTGTCCTTTTAAATCAAAACAGCCCCAAAAATATGCTATTAAAAAAATGGTGATTCTTCACGAGAGAATCCTGCGGCCATTATTTTGTCATCATTTTTCCATGGAAAGCTCCTCACTTGTGATTTTCTCCTCATTAAAATATGATATAAGAAGCAGTTTGCAAATGAATTTTGGACCAATTGTCCACATTCAGAGCTTTTGGTATCCAGATTCCAGGCTTGACATTCAAAAACTAAAGACCTAAAGCCCCCCAGATTGGTTCTTTAGCAAACTGAGAGGCTAATTTGCATGTGGGATCTTGTCAAGACTCTTGATACAGGACTCCCACTCCGATCCTCAAAGGAGTGGAACTCTAAACCGAGGCCTAGCAATTGAAAATTCAAGACGCTCAAAATAAACGGCCCCTTGGTGTGTATGGGATATTTTCTAGTTTTGCTCTAATAAAAGTTAGTCCATCGTAAAATACTATTTGATATTGTGTGGGGATATTACCCAAAGATAGATGACCGACCACAGCCTTCGGCCTCGGCAAAAAGGTCACTTCGGCAAACGTGCCAATTGGTCTCGACCAGTACTTGGAAAGAGCCAGAGTCTCCATCTCGGCTCTCAGCTATGTGCCCCATTTCGGTAAAATGCCCATGACTTCGGTCTCGGTACATCAGTACAAGCATTAGACCAGAGCTGTAGTCTCATCATGCTCCATCTCGGTCCCATGCTCCACCTCGGTCTCGGTCTCGGTCAGACTGCTGATCAGGATGACCATGGACAGCTGTCATGCCACAGCAACAGGATAAGGGCACCGCCCAAATCCCTGACACAGCTGCACCGTCCAAACGTTGGGGCATGGCCTGATAGGACAGAGTGGGCTACGATGGGACTACTATTAAAGAAAAGTAGACTGCGATGGGACAGCCTCTCAAGTGCTTGCCCCAAAGTCCACTCTCCTCCTCTATAAATACAGAAGCCTTCAACAGGTAAAAGGAGGGGTTATCCACATGTTGCTGGTACGCCGTCTCCTCCCACACTTCATCTCCTACCTCTGTTTAGTCCTGCACTTGCAACTAACAAAGGCATCGGAGAGCCCTGCGCTGCTCAAGCCAGGGTCCTCTGACCTTCTTCTTTTTCCCCTTTTAGGCTCAAGGCTCGAGGCACCGGTTCTTCTATCACAACCACCTACAAGGAGCTCCAGCCTCCGTCCTATTCCAGTGGGCCTCAAAATCACTCCCCCCCCCCGGGTCTGTGAGTTTTTGTGCGCTTACAGATATAAAATGTGATTAATGAGACATGTAAGGTTGTGTTAATCATGTTTTCAATCAAATGGTCAATCTTATGACTGGACCAATTCTTAGTGATGTAAAATATATATGCAGATATCCATACAATGGGGGGCCATTCATTTTGGATGATTTAGATTTTTAACAAGTGGACCCCACTTATTCATATTCTGAGCGCCACTAAATTGGAAAAATAGATATATCCTGGTCCAATTCAAAGACCTAAACTCAGTGAGCAGGTAGATTTTTATAAGAGACCAATCCAAATTCATAGTCAATAATGGGGATCGTAGTCAAATGTCTACATAATGACCAGTTTGATACCTCGAATATCTGACTAATATTTGGGCCCTCATTGAAAATTTCCATCAAAAGTTGGGGTCAGAAAACAAAAAAAAAAAAAAAACTCCAATCTACCCAAGAAAATTCTATCAAGCAATTTGATTTTGTCAATCAGACTTTAAGAAATTTCCTTAATTCCAGGATGACATTTGTGAAATTCCAGAATCTCTGGGTTTCTACAATTCTGTTAACACACAGATTCTCCAAGTTCTTGCAATCAAATGGGCCTTTTTCATGATCTAAAGTTGTCGCATGGCATCTAAAACATTCATTTAATTTAGGCAAGAAATTGACTGGGATTTAAAACATCCCATGGGATTGACTTTAGCAGAGTAAGAGAATAAATCTGGACCGTTTAACAAAAAGTAATTTCTAGCCAAAGGACAATGGAAGATGAACATTGAGATCTTTATAATTTTATTTTCAACCTACTATTCCCAAGCCATCCATAAGATGGACATGCTTGTCCAGTAGACAGTGTAACTCCTTGCCCTATCCCTTAATTAAATTGTGGGCCCAATCCATGTATGTTTTGCCTAGGGGGGATTTTGCCCACCTGGTGGGGCACTCCTAGATGTATGTCATGAAAAGGTCTCAACATGCTAAGACAAAATAAAAAAAAATAAATGATAATAAATAAATAAGTCCTTCAAATTATCCTAGCATTTAATGAAAAGTCTTAAGCTTTTTTTTGTATAAAGAAAAGTCTTAAGCTTTAATAGTCTTTTAGCCACTGTTTTTTTTTATATTCAGTTCAGTGATGAATAGAGGTCAATGAATTTCAAATCGAGCCTAGTGCCCAATCCTGGTAAGGGATTGTGTGTGTGAAGGAGGTACACTTATCAAGTGTAAATCAAGGGGCTCATACAGCATGACTGCACAGTCGAGAAAGTTTCTATTTTCCAGATTACACTAGCACGATGAGAGGAGTCCATAGTAGAGAGGAAATTTGCTGTGATTTTCTTTGTAACTGCTTTTAGGTCTTTCGGTGCAATACATTCTCTTCTCAAAAAAGGAAAAGGTAAATGAATGAGCTAATTTTTTCAATAGAGAGGATTATAATTTCCTGCATGAGAGATAGAAATGTAAGATGATGATATTTTTTCTGTAAATTTGTTGAAAGCGAAGTCCTTTCGCAGCATAGTCATACCCTAAGGTGCATTTATGCAACAAGAGGAGTGTTATGTTATAGAGTCCTTAAAATTTGTTCAGACTCTTTTTGCTGTTGTCTATATTATAGCTTGGGGCAACACATTTTCCTTTCAAAAAATAGAAAAGGAAAATGATCTGATTTTCCTTGGTAGAGACTACTTCATTTCCTACAATAAAAGATAGGGATACAAGATCTCTTCCTAATGCCTATTTTATTACTAGAATTTCTACGTGGAATTTGTGCTGTTGAAAATTCAAAGCTGGTGATGCGATGGTTGTCCTTTGAGATTTCTAGATGCTACGTTACTTTGCTTAAATTCTACCTGAGAAGTCAAAAGTAGCCTTTTTGAAATTCTCAAAATTCCAACCTATGCATTTTGGATGCTCAAATGGAGAGGATAATCCATGAATTCCACTCCACTTAGGAGACATCTTTCAAACATAAATTCTTAAAAGTCTAATAAAGAACCAGGCGCTAGAACAAAAATCCATGAGCCGGGAATCCTCTCTTCACACGGCCAAGTCTTTAAAAGATGGGCCTTGTGCTTGTACTGTGCACATACTATTACCACAAGAGTGAGAAAGGTATCTTGTATGCATGTTATGCAACTTCCCCACCAGTCAGCTCATGATACCACCGCCAGAGAGAACCAAACACCTACTTTCAACAAGGGCCCAAACAGCCTATCGTTTCTTAGTGATCCGGATGTAGACTTTTTATCATCTAGCTAGTGGGTCCCACCATGGATAGGTAATGGACCCAAAACTGCACTGATCACCAAAACCAGAAGGGGGAGGATGGGTTTTCAGCCGACAAGTTCTAACCATCCTTCTACTTTCCTCTCAAATCCTCTGATCAAGTGGGTTTAGTAGGGGACTGGAAAGATGAGATTCAAAATACCTATGGCCAATCCATCCATGATTATGGTAATCACATGAGCAACTTATAAGAAGAATTTGGAGTTTTTCAATGGCTGACAGAAGAAGAGAGAGAGACACAAAACATGACAAGCAAAGAAAATCAGCATTACCATAAAATCAGTTTGACAGAAGGGAATGCATGCATTCTCAGTGCAATTTGGCAATCCAACTAAGAATCCCCATTACTTCAATCAATAGGATTACCCAGAGCCAGATGTGAAAATCACAATCCCATGGATGCAAAAATGCAAATACCATCCCACCCAAATGAGCTTATGGAGCCCATGAAATATCAATCCATTACCCAAAATTCAGCAGAAAGAAAACACCCACTGTAGTAAAAAAAGACTTACTTTCACACCATCACATTGGAACTGGAAATTGGAATTGTCTTTCTGAGACTCTTACTACTACTACCACAGCAAGTGCTAGGGTCTAACTGTATATGTTGCATGGTGTGTTTGGTCAAGCAAGCTATTGATGGATCGAGCCTTCACCATGCCAATCTTCTTCCTCCTCTTCTTCTTCACTATCGCCACTTCCATCATTGCATTCCCCTCCTCCTCCTCCTCCTCCTCCTCCTTGCCGTCATTATCTTCATCATCCTCTTCTTCTTCTTCTCCCAAGGCCTCATCTTGCGGTGTAAACGACAAAGATAATATCGAATCACTACTGTTGTTGCTATCTCCACCCACATTGTTCTTCTGGGTCGTGATTGCAGGCAAGCGACTTCGAACGCTGCTAATGTTCCTCAGCCTTCCCTTTCCAAGATGATGCTCGCAGAGAGCATAGCCGACGAGGGTCTGTTGAGAACACCTCCATCCCCTCCCATTGACGCGACTGCACCTTGAACCCTCCAAGGCTACTGCATCACTAGCACTGCCATTCCCTCTTCCCTTCTTCTTCGATTCACCGCCCACCCACTCTCTTACTACTTCCTTATCTGCGTCCCCGGCGGCAAGGTAGTGAGTCTTCTGTGCCATCTTCTTCTCTTTCACTGCTGCCACGCAGTAGTTGTGGCCTCTTTCTCCCCTTCTCTTCTTAAAGGAAAAGACTCTCTCTCCTTCACATACCATCTCTATTACTATTATTCCCATTCCCCCACATATAAAGAGAAAAGGAAGGAAACTAGAATGGAAGCAAAGCAAGTGTAATTTCCTATAAAAGGTAATGAAAGAGGTTTCATTTCATATCATACCTTGATGAGAAGAAGAGAATGGAGGGAGCATAAGCCTAGCTGCCATTTCTACAGTGGAGCTGTTGTTTCCTATCCTAAAAAGAAGACAAGAGGAGAAATCACAACAAGGGGTGTTTTATAGATGCCTCTCAAGCTAAGATGCACTTCTTATAGACCACAAGCACACATGTACATTTCTTTATGTGCTATCAAACATATAAAATATAGAGTAATTTCTCTGAATAGTCAGATAGAGATGGATGGGTGGGTGGATGCATGTATGGAATATAATGATGAAGTGATGGGGGAGAAGAGGCATGGCATGGTGATGATTCTTCATACACAACCACACCACATGCATGTAAGAAGAAATAGCCCCTCAAAATAGCATTTGGGTGAGTGAGGTTTTGCTGGGTCTCCCCTCTCTCACCATTTTTTTTACCGTTGATATATGGAGAAATATGTATGAAAGCATATCAACTTTACCTCATAGTAATACCACTGCTGCTCCTCTTTTCACCTTCGACCCATTTCTCCACATTATCTCCTTTCTCTTCTTCTTCTTCTTCATCATCATCATCATCATCATCATCATCATCATCATCATCTTCTTCTTCTTCTTCTTCTACTTCTTCTTCTTTTCCTTTCAATGCCTGCAACGGGAAGTATAAAGTAGAAAACCCATGTAATCTCATCCCTTATTCTTGCTTCCAAATGGGTCTGAAGACTAGAAAACTATGAGAGAGGAGATTGGGATTTCTGACCTGGGGGTGTGGAGGCATGCCTTCATATGTACGGATCCATCCATTTCTCTTGCTCATCAGCAGCGTAGGATGCAGATTCGGAATGGGTCGGTGCATAACACGATCATGGACGAGATGGGCATCCCCATTTGGGTGCAACCCTCTTCCTCTTCTATCACCTCTCGATAATATTCCTTTCTTCCCTCCCTCATCCTCCTCCTGTTGTGGATGTTGGTTTCGATGGTCTGAGGGAGCACTGAAGGGGGCTCGATCTGGGATGGTAGAGGTGAGAGGAGGAAGATGGGAGGTGAGAGGCCATCTCTTTCTGATTCTCATGGGTGGATTGATGGATGAAAAAAGATGGAGCCTTTTTTTTTTTTTTTTTTTCCTTAATGTTCTCTCTCTGGAAGGATGTATTTTGGGCTCTTGGGGGAGGTCTAAGGTTAGGAGAGAAGAGGGTGCAAGAGAAGAGAAGAGAAAAACCCCTCAAATCCCTCCCTCTCTCTCTCTCTTCACTCTTTCTACTCTTTCTATCTAATCTCTTGTTCTGGTCGTCTTTGTTGCTTTTTTATGGGATATAAATAATGGGTGTGTGTTTTGGGTTTTCCTCTCTCCCAAGCAGTCTTTTGCCTTTTTATTCTTGTTGGGTGGTGTGGTGTTTGTTGCACTTGCACCACACGGAATAGGAATTGGAATAGGAATAGGAATTGCAATTAGGGAGGGCTGGGCCCTTGGGGGTGGGCTTCTATGCAGGTTGGCACGTGTGTGTAGGGAATCACTGTTGGCACGTGTGTGTAAGGAAGCGCAAAGAAAGAGGGAGAGAGAGAGGGGTAGATAGAGAAAGGAAGCGGATATGGAGGGTGGTGGGAGGAGGAGGAGGAGGAGGAGGAGGAGGAGGAGAGGGTGATTGCCAGGTTGGACGGAAGATATACGAATAATGGTCGATGGGGTTGTGGGGACCACGAGGACGACATGCACGTCCGAGGTCTTAGTGACAGAAGTTGGGTCCCACCTTTTATATGAGCTGTAATGACATTACTATGTCGGCTCGGCTCGGCTCGGCTCCTTTTAGCCAGCCACTACAAAACTCTGCAGGTTGAGGGAGTAGGGAGTGGGCCTGCCCGGCCCAGCAAAGAGTAGTCAGAGCCTGTTTGGCAAAACTATGACTTGGTGTTTAAATTGAGTTTGTTTCAATTGGGTCCTTTTAAAAATAGATTGTTTTCGTTCATTTGATTCAGTTATTTAAAAAAAAGGGAAACTTGTCGAATATAAAAATTACGTGTAAGTAAAGATACCAAGTAAGTACTACAGGCAAACTTGTAATATCGTAAAAGTTGAGACATGAGAATAAAATGTGATAAAAGAATTTAGTATTTTAATAAGACCGGCTCGAGGATGGCCCAACTCATGTTTGATTGAAATTTGTTTACAAGTCATAAGAATTTATTTTGAGTGGTTTAAATTTTTAATAAATAAGTCCCTAAAGGATCTTTAGGAGTTTCCCCAGTCCAAGCCACAGGGGATATAGACTATTTAGTAATGTGATAAATTAGTACCCATCTGGTGAAATAATTTGAAAGTTTTCAGAAAAGAAATTTTATGATGGACTATATCATGTGTCAAATTGAAACCACCATTTATAACATTTAATGCTGAAATACAAAGACACTAAATTTTACAATAATGAGTACAAAAAAAAAAAAAAAAAGGAATAAGTGTAATCATGAAAACGATATTCCTAAGTCTTTATATGAATAAATAAATAACCCGAATGTATGTTCTGAGAGAACATTTGTGCGGCAACATTTTCTTATAAAAATGAAGTCTTTGGCATAATTGAGCTAGTTCAATGGTTGAGCTCATATAGAAATGTGTCAACCATGGGAGTTAAAAAAAAATTAACCTCATCCATCCTGGGTCATTCATGGTCGGCACACATCCAATAATTATAACTGACATTGATCAGTCAACTTATAATTTTCTTGGAGAGCCGCAAACCTTTAAGGCTCATACTTAATTATTTGCAATTTGTGAGGTATATCAATAGAATGAACTTATTAAAATCTAAATCCATCAAAACAAATGCATGTCTCTTCATTGTAAAATCCTTTAATGAATTTTGCATCAAAATGGTCTTGGACCCACCATCAAATTGATCGCTAGAAATCAAATGAATTCTTTCTAAAATTTAGTTGAAATATTAGATAAATGATCATTCCCATTGAGATGTTCACTGTTAACCCAAGCATCACATGCATCAATCCAGTGCAAGTCAAAATTGGTCCAGGTCCAGTTCACGTGGAGCCAACGATTTTTAGCCCAACAGCAGTTGGCAGCGCAGCTGATTTTGATTCCAAAAGTAGCCTCTACTCTCCCCCCATTCATTAATGATAATCACTTCTTCCACCCTGTCACCATCTCCCTTGCCCTGCAACCGGCTGCAGCCTGTTACTCTTTCTTCCGTACAGATCCTCCCACGTGCCAGGAAGAGAGAGAGAGAGAGAGAGCGCTCTTCTTCCCCATCTCCAAACTCCTTTTTTTGTTAACTCGGTTTACTGCATTCTCCTTAGTGGGGCCCACATGAAAGCATTCCAATCAGAAATAGGAGTGATCAGGATTCGTCTTGGATTAGTAACCAGTCCCATCAAATTATTTCTAAAAATTATGATACAATGGTCTCAAATCTTTTCCTTCTTACAATTGTAACTTGTTTCTTGAACAATCAATCCAACCATGAAATATAATCAGACCGGCAAAATCTGAGGTGGGTGAGCATTGATTCATTGGTGTAGCTTTTGTGAATGAATTGGATTGATCATAGATAGACCCCACCATACATAATAAAGTGGGTGCACTACATTTTATTATCAGCTTGTTGGTCTTAGTTCTTCACTACAGGTATTCCGAATTCCAACCTCCAACAAAAGAACAACTCCAAATCTGTTTTGCACGCTCGATGAAAATCCTATAGAAGAATCAAAGTGTCTTATCCAGATCTGTCATTTTTTGTACTACTTCAAACCACCATACCCAACAAAGAAGATGGTGAAGAGACTGAAAAATTATCATTATCAATAGTAGGAAGAAGAAGAAGAAGAAGTTGCACTTGCACCCAAATATGGATCTCCAATGTTTCCATGATGGTTGGTCCAAAGGGAATGATCGAGCCACTCTAGATCTACACCTCATGTTACAGATAAGGAAGAGATGCAGATGGAATATTGTGCCTTTTTTTTTTTTTTTTTGGTAGGAGGATTGTGTCCATTTAAAGAGGGATATTGCACTGCTTTAATTCCTGGCCAGGGGGAGAAGGTTTGGTGCTCCATCCTTCTTTTTAGATGATTAGAGTTTCAATGTCTTCTTTCATCTTTTTTTCTCTCATTCGATTCATGTAGAAGGAAAAGAACAAGAAAAAGAAGACCACCTATTTCTCTAATCTCACGTCAGAGGTGGAGAAATGAGGTTTCCTCTTGTTTTTAGATCTTGAAAGGAGAAGAAGAGAGGAGAAATGTGGTGGTGGTGAAAAGTCTACTACTACTACAATTACTGGTAGTATGTAACAGCTAAGAAGAGATTTTTTTTCTTTCCCTTTTTTGTGGGTTTTTTTTTTTTTTTTTCCATATGTTTTAGCACATCTCCATCACATATTTCTTAGACATGCATGGATGGACGCATGGGTCATGACACATCATGAGTCATGACCCATGCATCCATCTATATGTATTATCAGACTATTCCAAGAAAGAGTACTATATATATTATAACCCATATTGTGCAACTGATATGGATCATAAAAGAAAGAGGTATGTATGTTGGGAAGATGCTGGTCCTTTTGCCTGTGCTTGTGGGGACTAACCACATACCTACATGAGAGGTGTATTATAGCATGTAAGGCTGATCAAGGCTACAATACGCCAATTCTCACACACTCTCCCCCTCTCTTTCAGTTGTGACCGTGGAAAACAAAACAGCTTCAGTGCAGAAACAGTCGATAGGACTTAGAAGCATGCTAACTCTCTCTTCTTCTCACGTTGGTATACATATTTCATCTTCCACCTCTTGTATGGAAATAGGGACGTTGTTTATTATTTTTCTTTTCCTTCCAGTATATGATAGTGCTTAGTATTTGAGATAGATAGCAAATGGAAGAGTGAATCTACTTTTAAAAAGGAGGAGAAGAGATGAGGAAAAGGAACAGATGATAGAGAAAGAAGAAGATAATAAAGATCCCAGAAGCCAAAAAATATAAACAAGAGATGGGGTGGATGGAGATGGTAGGAAAAAAGGGGAGCAGTAGTGCTAGTCTATGAGAAAACTTTGGAGCATGAGCAATTGCACCTAGTTCTTCAGCTATGACAGTGGTTAGACAATTTATTGTTAGATTACAATGAAGAAACAAAACATGAAGCTACCCATGAAGAACATGATAGAAAACAAAGCAGCGAATCGGAGATGATGCAGCGGGGTTAGAGATCACTGAGAAAACCAGTTTTTCATATTATCCTTTTCTGTTTGCTCTTTCACTGTTTGACTTTCCATATTCAACCCTTGAACCTGCAGAGAGGTTCTTTTATCAGCAGCAATCCGACGATCGAATGAAGTTTACTCTTGGGGAAAACAGACGTCCAGATTCATTGCAATGTTCATGAGAAGATGTGGGAAGCAAGAGAGATTTTCGGCCGACTAAACCAACGAGCCTTGAAGGCTCTTTTGTGGCCATCAAGTGTGGACTACAGGCACACATGCCAACATAACATGATATAACGAAGTAAATGAAGAAGCTTGGAGATGAGAAACTCCACGCATCCCTTGTAACTTTCTCAGTGTAACATATTCCATCACACCTTAGCAAATCCAATCATATCTCATCCACCTTAGGCTATAATGCAATCATTTGCCAATGTTATTGAAAGTGAGGAATCCTATTCATTGCAATCTATTCATACTTATAAATAGAATACTGCTTGCAGTCCTTTCTTGGGTATGCACCAACACCCTCAGCACCAATGTATGATGATATCATATATTGCAGCAAGAAAAATTATTTGTTTAAGCAAAAAAAAAAAAAAAAGAGCAAGATCAAGGTGAGACCCCTGCAGATATTAGGCTTGTGGTTACTAGTAAGACTCTCATTTGGGTGCATGGACTATTCTTATGAGTCCCCTGGTGACAAAAGAAGGGTACTTGTGATGGATGAATTGAATGGTAATAATCTTTCTCCTAGTTGCTCCCAAGTTTGTGGGAAGATGAGTTGGACCTAGTGGGTCCCATGTGGATGAGTGGATGAGTAAAGTTATTCACCTAGCTAGTGGGTCCAATGAGGAGCAGATGAATCCGAGGTAGGTATCATATGGCTATGCAGAATGGGTCAGATTTGTCCTCTAATGTGTCACACACCATTGGCAGTTGTCTAAGAAAAGATAAAAAGAGCTGGACTTGAAAGAGTGGCATTGCTTGTGTTGTTTATTTTGTTGTCAGTTTTTCTTCCTTATAATGTCCTTAATCTAGTCCTTGCTGATTCTTAATCAATCTTAAAATAATCTTTTCTTCTGAACATCTCAAATGCTAATCTGTGGTGATCTCACAAGGTACAACCACCCCAACAAGGTGGAGTCTCTCTATTGGGGCCTTTGGAGTTCTCTGAGACCTTGGCTGAGGAGGATCTTGTACTCCTAACAGCTAAAAATTACAAAACCTGCTTTGGTAGTCCAGCAGACACCTAATCTCATATGGGAGAGCACTGTATGCTTTGCGGTGGGTTTCAAGGGGTGGGTCCCACTCTTTTGGCCTGCTTTGCCACCGTTAGCCTGACATTGCTATTGCTGCCCCTCTTGGTAGTCCGAGGGAGTACATAGTCCTCTCCTGTTTGTAAAAGGCATTGCTGGTAGTGGTGCCTAGAAAAAAGTATTGGGGCCTTGTGTCTACTCTTTCACAGGACCCGTTTTTCATGGTAGGAAAAGTGCCAAGGGAACTGACACTGGCAGGCACATGGCCATAAAGCCACAACTGACAACACACTCTTATCAAATCCACAACGTTCATCAGGTGGGCCCTTGTTGTTTTTTACTACATCTGATTATATAGAAAACGATCAAATAAATACCAGAACCACTGGTTCTTGAGATTTTGATTATGCCCTATCCTCAATGTGCCTGATGGATGTGGTTTTTTTTTTTTTTTTTGGGTAAGAACTGATGGATTTGATTATGCTTGTCGATCCATTGTCCAAACACCCATCAGGTTTTGAAGAATATTTGCTCAACTCAGTAGCAAGACAGAAAAATCCAAAAATGAATGCTCAATGGATAGAAATAGTCTTCTATCACAATGATATATGTGACAATATAATGTCATTAGCACCACGTACAACCCTAAGGGCACGTTTGTGTACACAACATTTCCGCGGAAAGAAGAAATTGCCACGTCAGCAAATTCCATAGAAATAAAAACCTCGAAAAAGGATTTCCATAGAATTTAAATTTTCATGTTTGGTGCAAAAAGAGTTTCCTCATTGAATTGGTGGTAATGTTGTTTGGTGCGGCTATGGATTCCTTATAGAAAATCAAAATTTCTTATTTGGTGATATAATTTTTTTAAGAAAAATAATATAACATGTATATTATTTATTCAACATTAAATAATATTTTATATAAAGAAATAAAAAATGAAAGAGTTGTATGGTTTTTGGGTTGAAATGGACAAGAGTGAGGAAAAGATGGAGAAGTTTTCCGAGGAAATCCATTTCCCATACCCCCCCATAGGAAACCCGTTTCCACAATTATCAAGGAAAATGCTGACAAGGCAGGAAAGCATTTCCGCGGAATTATTCCGCACCAAACACCGGAAAAAAGGGTTTTCCGCGGAAAACCATCCATTTTTCCGCGGAAAAGTGTGACACAAACATGCCCTAAAGCTTCTGAGGGAAAAGAAAACTGTAGTTCACGGAAAGCATGTAATTAAATTCACAGTGAAATGGTTTTAATTATATATATATATTATATATATATATTCTAGCAACAAAGTCCCGTGCTGAGTCCGGGCCTAATAAAAAATAATTAAATTAGATATACTTAATTTCTCTTGATATAAGAAAAATATTTGAAAATAAACCTGCTGAAATTTGACACCTATTAAATCTTTGTAAATTTAAAATTTTTATTCAATTTGTACCATACTCAATGAAAAAAAGGTCTAACTTTAGTTGACCGGAATCTCTCTTTCAATGTCTACCTACAAATAGAAGGAGAATTTAGAAAAAAAATATTATATCTAAATGAATATAAATGTTAAAATTTCCGCATATTGCCATAACATTAGAGAAACCTTCTATAAATTACACCCTTTGCTCAAAGGTGGATCTTAGCAGCTACATGTACTTACACTTCAAATGGGTGCTTGTGGCTTTCACAGTGCTAGGGTGCAGGTAGCAGTTCTATTTGATCAGAAAATACTAAATTGTAAGCGTCAGCCTGAAGGATTGTTTAACTAATTCTCATCTTTTGTACTTAATGGTCTCATTTACAAATGATATGACCTCTTATTATTATATGTTTTTAGTGCATGTTTATATATACTTGGAACAACTCCAATAAAACATCTTAACTTGTGGCTCATGGTTTCAGGGTGCTTATATCTGATCAATAAATACTCCATCCTAAGCGTGAGTATATGAAGGATTGTTCTGATCAATCAATTCTGATGTTTGATCCTTCTTCATAGATATGTAATTGCTCATCATTAACAAATGATATGGCCACGTTATATGTTTATTATACTTGTACGTGTTCGATAAAAAATCTTACATTTCTTGGAATATTTCTTTCCATCTATTTTTGCTTTGCTCACATTTGTAGTGCATTCCTAAGCCATTAGGAAAAAAAAAAAACAACCTCTCCTAAGCAGACAGCGAACCTTCAAGTGGAAAAAGTTGTGATCATTACTGATGTATTTGTGCACAATAGATAAACTCACTGACCAGATTTATGAAGCAAGTATTAGTAGAATGTACAATATTAATCTTCATGCCCATCAGCCTATTTTTAGTAGAGGAGCTGGTTTTGTGAGAGTGGTGTTTGGAAAAGAAAATAAACCGACTGTAAAGAGTTGCTTATAATTTGGATAATGGCAAGAAATATGACACAAATTCAAACGTTCATAAAAATCTCTTATGAGAGAGGTTTTAGGAGAGAAAGAGTAGCCCAAAGTGAGATGGCACCTGAAAACAATGTGGGTTTTTTTGTCATATTTCTTTGAAATGAGAGACTTTTTAGGGATGAGGTGGCACCCCTCACAGCCCACCTCCCCCTTTACTTTAATATATATAATGGGGGATATTCATGTGCATCCATCCCTCACCATAGGGTGAGGGACACTTACATGGCTTTCTCTCCATGCATATGCACATTATTTTTTTGCATATAACTATATATGGCTTTTCCTCTTTTGCACATGAATATTTTCAATTATGTAAGTGTCTTTCACCCTATGGTGAGCGATGGATCCACACAAATATTCTCATATATTTATATACATGTATATATATGTGGGAGATGCTCCGATGAGAGATATCTCTCACCTTATATGAGAGATAAGGCGGGGACCCTCACATGCATTTCCCTATATATATGGGGCTAGTTCTCCTAAGCTCAAGCTTAGAATAAGGTAAGCTCAAGTGTGTGGTGAGGCCCACCTGATGACCCACATGGAGATGGGGGGCATTTCAAGGACTCCCTGGGATCTTTCTCTCTACAAAAAATTAGCCCCAAATTGTGATTTCTATCATCTCCATATATGCCCAAAAGTTTAACAGTCAATGATCTATTTGGATTGATACATAGTCGATTCAACGGTTCAGTAAATTCGGATTTGACCAAAAATTGGTGGACATTTACAAATTAGGGAGGTCATATGTTTGGTCCATTTGAATGGACCAAACGTAGGCCCCACAAACATGAGCTTATAAAATTTTATCCTAAGCTTGAGAGAATATATATATATATATATATATCTATATCTATCAAAAGATGTAAGGAGTGAAGGATATAGGTGGAGATGTGAATGGAAACCAACTTTCTTTATATTTGAATTACTAAGCTAGAGGATGTCTATTTCCCTGGCTTGATGTTTTGTTTGTTTCTCCTTTCTAATAAATCCACATCTTTCTCACCGAAAAATAAATACTAAGGGCTGAATATTCATTTTCCAACTCCTCTTAATTCATTTGTCATAGAAAAGAAAGATTATTTGATAGCAGATTATGGGTTGGACTTTTGTTTCTTCAATTTTAGACACTCTTTAAAATTCAATTTCATGCAAACAAGCGGGCCGAAAAACAAGTCCTCTCCTCCCTATATTAAGAAAATAAAATTTCTAAATAAAGCCAACTGTTTTTTTAAAGGAGCCAAGACCATAATTGGTAGTTTCACATACAGCATCACCAAAAACTTAGTCAGACAAATGGCCATGCCATAAGCATCCCTTCCATGCTCTTACTATCTCATTTTTTTTTTTAACCCTAAGCCTTTTTCCCTTCAACGAAAGGTAGCAAATTAGATGCCCTCGGGCTAATATAATACTAAGTGGGAAGCAAGCCTCTGTACTTGGTCTATGTTTCATCATTTATGTCATGACGTGTGTGGTGTCATGTTCAATGAGACATGGGATCATGTCACCTTTTGATGGTTATTGGTGGGCCACGACATTATACATCATGCCTCTTTTTCAGGATTCAATCATACGATGTGGGCTGTCTTCAATAATCAGGGTCTATAAATCTATGTTTAGATTTAGATTAGAGGAGACTACAATATGCGTCTCCTACTAAAACTCACACAACTCTGGCAATTCATCTCATAAATGCATGCCAGTTAGCTGGGCCAAAACAAGAAGAGGAGGAAGAAGAAGAAAACCATTGAACAAGGCATATAGTTGATAATCTGACAATCCTATCCATCCAATTTGTGACCATCAAATGCATTGGCTAAAAGAAGATGAGCACCAGACAAACAAAAGACTATATAATTTTCACTTGGTAAAAGTACATGACAAAATACCAGAAATGAACCTTTTTTCTGGGATAGGGAGGAGGAGGAGCTCTACTGGGCTTCTCATGGGTTTATTACCACATACAACTGGCCGCCTTCTTTTGAATGGTAAGCATACAAATGGCCTTAAAAGCTTTAAAGAAGCAAAGATCTTATAAACAGAACATCCAAATATAGAACACACAAAATTTAAGAAAGACCCAGGACTTTTCCAGTGGCAATGTCAACATCAATGTCGTAGAAGCAAGGTCGAGTTGGAAGACCGGGCATGGTGCTCATTGTTCCAACAAGGGGGTATATGAATCCAGCCCCTATGCTGGCCCTAACATCTCTTATTGGCAAGACAAAACCAACTGGTGCTCCCTTCTGTGATGGGACGTGCGAAAATGAGTACTGGGTCTTTGCCATACAGATGGGTAGACCAGAAAACCCCTGGCTGCTGTACATCTCAATCTGTTTCTCAGCCTTGATGAAAATAAAAATTTGTGTCAACAGAATATCCACATTAGAACTCCATGAATCAGATAATGATAGAAGAGCTTGCAAAGTCTAGAAGAAAGATATTGAATGTCAGATTAGATGCACATCAAGTAGCAAGTAGTCGGGGAGTAATAGACTCCCCAATGTATTTGTGGAACAGTGGAAATCAGAAACCATTTAAAAGGTATGGTTTTGCAGCTGTTTGCATCCAAGTCATTTATCAATATCAATAGCCCATATTGAGTTGGGATGGGGAACATCCCATCTAATTTGTTTTTCTTCCAAATGCCATAATGCCAGAACACAGTGGGACAACTAACCATCTATTTCTGCTAACACATTTAAATCAACAGCAGTTTAGGCACACCCCACACACAAAAACACAAAATCTGTCTTATTGAAATCCTGAAAAGGCCGACTATGTACTAAGATTAATAGCTCAATCAGGATCCTGGGGAAACCAGTTTACTTGACTGTTCCAAGTACTCATCAAGTTCCTCAAAGTAGACTTTGGGTTTTGAACCATTCAGAAGTGTCAGGATTTATTTCTACCCAAAATGGGATAGGGCACATATAGAATCATGCGGGCTCTAAAAGTAAAACACAAAAGGTCACCTAATGAGGGTCTCATTTCCATTCCAAAATAACTCATCTGACATATCTTCGGAAATTCAGAATGTATGTGAGTGGGGTTGGGGGATAACCCCTGAGTGATGTACAACCAGTTGACTAGTTTATGCTTTCAGCAGGTCAAGACACAGTTACCTGTTCTGAGTACTCCACACCACTGGCACCATAGGACTTGGCAATTGCCTCTATCTTCTCTTTGATGCTGATGTCTAAAGGATACAAAAACTTCAGTGGCTGTGTCTGATTCTCACATGCCTTTTGAACTGCAATTCCAAGATCCACCTGTAAATTTTGGCAAAAGAGAAGAGTAAAACAACCCATCAAAGTATAACCTGCTATTTAAGTTTAGCATTTAGATACAGATACATCCAATGGAGTTATGAACTGACCCAAATTGCCAAGAAGCCTGACATGATGGCTGAGGTTACATTTTAGAAGGTATGATGCCAACAACCTGCAACCTTGTGGTTGCAACATTGAGCACCTTCCAACCATGCAACAGACTCTAATAAAGAGAATCCTCTCCCAGTGCATGTGAAGAGAACCACACAGTACATCAAAGCACCATGCACAACCACATGTGCCAGCATGCCACACCAACCCATGCAAGTGGACATTTTGTAGATGATCTGACTCATCACTAGGCCACATTTTTTGTGGAATAATAAAGGCAATTAAGTTTGTCTTATTTGTGCATTTGTTTCACACATTCATAACCTTATATCACTACCTTCAACTAGACCTCAATTTTTGGCTTCCTAGTGAACCTCCATATTGATATGAGAGAGAGAGAGAGAGAGAGAGAGAGAGAGAGAGAGAGAGAGGATCATGGTCCAAATCAGAGGTAGTTTGACACCATATCCTATTTTATACACAATGGATTTCAACTTAAATTATGTTGGGAAGAGGAGCCTTTTTCCATCAGTGTGGAAATCAAATGAAAATAAACCCCAAGTAGGTATCCGAAAATCAAGAAAAGCCAAATAAAATATCAAGACACCAAGATATGAAACTATAGCATGGGAATTAAGTAGAAAATCCTTCAACGAGAGAGAGGAGAAAAAAAAGAGCCCAATCCGAAAAATCCACCATAAAAACAATAGAGAGTACAATGCTTCCCATCTTCTCAAGTCTATACCCAAAACTTGAGATATTACATCAAATAGATAAGATCTAATTTAACCTCTTTGATGTCTTCCTAGAACCCACGTTCTCACCAGAAACCAATCTTAAGCATGGTTGAAGGAATCATATGTTAAGTAGTTGTTTGTGCCGTTTCCCATTACCAATTGGTTTTGGGATTACTGACTAGCAACTCTGTCATGGTATCAGAGCCAGAGGTCTCAAGTTCGAAACCACGCCGGGTAAAATTGCCCCATGCAGCGTTGTGTGTTTGGGTAGGCGCAAATGCGCAGGGCAAAAAGGCCCCATGCCGCGCTATAGTCTTGTGCGGGCGTGTGCTTCGGATCCGGACAGTGTCCCGCCAGAGGGGGGTTGTTAAGTAGTTGTTTGTGCCGCTTTCTATTACCAATTGGTTTTGGGATTACTAGCTAACAACTTTGTCATCATACACGGTAAAAACACCAGGATTTAACAACAATCACAATTGTAGTGGAAGAGTGAAGGATGCTCAAATCTTGACTCTAAAGAGAAGACCTCCCTTCTATCTTTTTCTTCTTAAATCAATTCCAGAGAAGGCAAACCCTAAACTCTTAGAAATATAAAATACTTTCCTTTTTTCCTTCTTTTTACAACTTAAATGGTGCGGGCAGCCCTCATGGGCATGGGGCAAGAACCCCACGGGAATTGGAAATGAGTAAATCTCACCTTAATAAACGATGCAGAGGGAAACTAGGCAGTTTTCACCAACATAATGAATTCGATGTGTACCATTAAATGAAAAATAACTAGAAAATAATTGTAAAGTTCACACCAAACATGTTCTGCAATTTCTTAAGTGTGTTAAGATATACTCTAAGGTTAGGGTGGTAAATTATCTAGGTTTAGTAGATCCTTGATTGATCTATCCTATCCTATCATAGTCTAGAAAATCTTAACGGAACACATGTCAGATACATCAAGAAAGCTGCCAGAAAAGGCCCTCAATTTACCGGATTCACTGTCTTCCAAAATCAAGACACAAGTTTCTTCTTCTTCTTTTTTGGGGGTAACATGACTCGAATCCAGAGTCTAGATACACATACATGGATATTAACGTTATTTTCTTTAACAAGATTGCATTTCTCGGCCGTTATGATCTCATGAACTGACAATTTGCAATTATCATTTACATGTTAACAGTTAACTGCATGGTCTACTATTGGTTACAAGGGTTCCTATGCTCAAGACAGCAAACCCATGTTCAACACCAAAATAAGTCCCGACATAAGTTCACAACTAATCTCAATCATAATTCAAAAGCCATATCCAGAACATTCTACGTGTCAATAGTTTAAACCAAGACAAAAGAATATCAAATGATGGAGTTTTTATTAGGTACTTTTAGATTGTGTTCAGATTGATCCCAACTTACAAATCAATTTGAATATTTTGTCAGAACAGAAACTGCATTTGAGCCAATGGAAAAATCAGAAATGACAGTAGGACTTTGATATGTCCGACCCTAACAACATTTAAAGATTTTGCCACACTGATATGATTGGGCAAAAGAGGTCAGAGAAACAGTAAATCTGGTTTACAAAAATACTGGACAAAACACATAAACCATCATTTCTACTAAGAAATATCCCAGCCACTATCACATCCTTGAGAAACTATAATAGAGGCATTGCAAGGGAAAATTTTACTTACTGCTCCCTTTCCACCATGAGCATGATGAGTACAAATAACGGCATCAAAAGCACCCGCAGCCATTGCAGCATTTCTGACGGCATTCAGCTCAGCTTCAGAATCAGTTGAAAACATATTCACAGCAACTACAACGTTCACCCCATAAGCCCTTGTGTTGGAAATATGCTTGGCCAAATTCACACAGCCAGCTTCAACAAGAGCCACATTTTCGTTTAAGTAGGCATGGTCTAGAGGCTTCCCCGCAACCACCTCTGGTCCTCCCCCATGCATTTTCAAAGCCCTTATTGTGGCCACAATAACAGCACACTGAGGCGTCAAACCACTGTACCTGCATTTTATATTCATGAATTTCTCCGTGCCAATATCAGCTCCAAAACCAGCCTCTGTGATGACAAACCCACCAGGTCCCACTAATTTCAGTGCAATCTTATCGGCTACAATTGAAGAATTTCCGTGAGCAATATTAGCGAACGGTCCAGCATGAACGAGAACAGGAGTTCCCTCCAGAGTCTGCATCAGAGTCGGGTTGATAGCATCTTTCATCAGCACAGTTAGAGCACCTCCAATGCCAAGATCATCTGCGGTTACCGGCTCACCAGCCCTGCTGTTTCCTATCACCATCCTTCCAAGCCTCTCTCTCATGTCTCCAAGGGAGGTTGTAAGGGCCAACACTGCCATGATCTCACTGGCAACGGATATGTCAAACCCTGTTTCTCTCACCATCCCTTTCTCTTCAGGACCTTGGCCAACCGTGATTTTCCTTAGAAATCGATCATTGACATCCATGACTCTTCTCCAAGTAATAGAATCTGGGTCAATGTCGAGCCTAGCAAATTTCTTGACTTCTTCAGGGGAGAGCTCAATGGGGTTGTTCTTCGAGATTCCAAGTTTCTTTAGGCGCCTGAACATGACATCAGCGAAAGTCCGCTTCCCCTCTTTGTTTGGAGGGCATAGGCGGTTGAAGAGAGCCTTGTCTGATTGTGATGCCTCATGGAAGATCCGGGTGTCAATAGCAGCAGCAAGAAGGTTGTTTGCCGCAGTGATTGCATGGATATCACCTGTTAGGTGAAGATTGAATTCGTCCATTGGAATCACTTGACTATAGCCACCACCTGCAGCACCTCCCTTGATTCCAAAAGTTGGTCCTTGTGATGGTTGACGCAGGCAAGTGACAACCTGACAATGGAATTGTGATTGTTAGGCATATACTCAACAGAGTAGCAGTTGAAGAAATGAGGCACGATATCCCCATATCAGTTCTCTGTACAATCAGCATTAGGGTACAGGTATAGAACCACCTTTCAGTATCTTTGGTGTTCATCTGGTAGCATATCATGAGATAGATTGCGCACTAATCTCTCATATCGATAAAAAATTAGTAAAAATCTATTTCGTATCAAATGATGCTATCAGCCTATTACTGACCGTTTGGTTTGCAGCTAGGGGTGAAAATGGGTCTCCAAATACCCAAATGAACCAAATTCTTCATCATTGTCAAAGCCTTATCCCAACCATGTTGGGGTCAGCAATATGAATTTTGTTTCTCCATTCCAGTCTATCGATCAGGTGATTTTGAAAAAAGAAAGAAAAAGAAAAAAGGTATGGTGCAATATTTGGACCAGGATTCTAATTTGGTCCAGGTTCAAGTCCATTTCATAGACTTGGGGAAGTATGGAAATAGTTAAATCACATTACATGGATACCGGGTCCAAATATTCCAACCAGTTTTGACTAGAGTACCACCCAATAAACCCTTCACATTACATTTGCCAGCAGTATGATAGTTTAATAAAGGTAAACAACATTTTTTGTTGTTTATTCAGAAAGCCTAGATGCCAATTAATGCACAAAAATCCAATGTCAGGTTACTGCTAAGATCCATGTCATACCAAGAGAAACTAACAATTATGAATTAAAATCACTGTTTGTCCAAAAAAGCATAAATGGAGCAGGTTGTTAAAGTATCAGTTCCACATTCCAAGCCAAGCAGAAATGAAAAGGTCTTGTATACCAATGGGGCTACATTTCATGGATTCATTAAGTGAGCAACATACCAGGGTCAGGCACAGTATCATACTCAACACCATGTTGAATTGTTCTAGTACAAAAATATATCTCTTAATTTAAATGTCACAAATAAAAGACTTGGGAAGATAAATTAGTCAACAATAGAACTGACAATAGACTCTGCATGGACTGCAACTGGGAGTAGATCCCCCGAAAATCAAAGAAATCAAGCAAAACACAGCCGTCAGGATGTATCAAAATTCAAACCTATGGCAGGAGAATCACGAAATCAGAAACCAAACAGATATGACATTAGTTTTTAACAAGAATCATTAGACATAATAAACATTTCTTTCCCTTTTATATTCATGAGGGAAATATGATAAAAAGTCAAAATCTAATTGCCAAAGAGGGTATCATATGGTCATGTTGTCTAACTAGAAAAAAGTCTCTCTGGCTCTTGTTGTTTCCACTCTTATAGGTAATTAAATCGCCCTCTCTCTTATTAAAACATGTGGTTGTTATTACAAGGTCAAATGCTAACGCAAAATCCAATATAGCATCTCCTAACTCATTCTTTTCTCCAAATCCTTTTCCTCCACGAACTCTCTCATGCTCTCTATTATCCTTTCTCATATGCCCATTTAAGTCCCTTTCAAGGAAAATCTTTTTACTAGTTGAAATTTCTCATAGTAAACCATCCATCTTCTTCCAAAATTCTCTTAACACTTTCATCTAATCCCATTTCCTCCCCCCCCCCCCCCCCCCCCCCACCAAAACAAAACAACACAAAAAAAAAAAAAAAAGCAGACACAGTGAACCCACATAAATTTTCCTTTCAAATCCTTATCTACAGCTATACCTACTACATCTCTTGCATTATTCTTTCCTGCATAGAAGAGTTTATACTTTATAGCCACCAATAAGTCCCTTAGCTTTATCTCCTTTCCACTTTATCAACTCTACTTGTCATTACATCGACCAATTCCATTCTCGTCTGTCAAAGTTCATATATTCCAAGTAGCATGTCAAATCCTTCCCTTCTTCTGAACTAACTTCTTTACAAGCACTCATTCAAATGGGTGCAAGAACTCTTGCCTACTTTCCACTGAAATTGAGTGCGGCTGCAATGCGTCGCGCTTAAAATGACGGCGCCCCAGCGTTAATAAATAGTTGCAATGCATGTTAACAACGGAAAAATAATAAGTTTATTTTATATGAATCCGGATCCTTTGAGGCTTTAACCTAGAAAAATCATGAGTTAGAGTAGAGGAACTTCACAGTGGGGCCACTGTTAAAATCGGAACCATTCAAAATAAATCCATCTAAGTATATGGGTATCTTCAATATTTGCGTCAATCCAAATTTTTTCCCACTGTTGGATTGACTGTTTGATGATGAACATGACAATGAATATGCATAAGACACAGTTAATGGTGCTTTTTCATCAAACAGTCAAACCAATGGTGGAACAAACTCGGATTGACCTAAAATCCGAGGATACCACATATATGTGGAGGGCATTTATTTTGAATAGTTAGAATTTCACCACTCTAGAGTTCAACTCCTTTTAACTCTGGATTTCTCTAGGGTATAGCCTCAGATGATCCGGACTCACTTTTTTTGCATAAAACAATAAAAGGAAATGTCAAACTTAATTGATATTGTGCGTGCCTAAAAATTACGGACTTGATTTAGATGGTAATGGGGGTTTATGGAGGTGCTATTTAGCTGATCGGGAATGTCGTTGATGGCCTGAATCCTGAAAGGGAGAAGAAAACAAAGGTCAGAGCCTCAGACTGCTGTCAACCGAAGGCACTCCGACGCCTGAGTTAGTGCAGTCACTGAACTAGGGTGAAGTGGGGAAGAAGGTCTGAGCAAAATAACAGTGTATATAGTATCTTGCGTACCTGTTCATGGCTTACCATGCAAACATATATAGAAAGGAATGGAAGGTTCCATAGTGGAAGTAGGTGGGGATGCTTGTCCCATCAGCCCATACCTTGGACCCTTAATGGGGGTAGGTGAGGGAACTGTCCCATCAGATCTTTCCTCAAATCCCTTACATAAATGTGGATGTGATCTGCTGATAGGAAGGAGCTCTTATCGATGACCGGCGGCTACCCTATCTGTCAGGGGCTCCCTGTAATGTAGCCGTCCCAACTCATAATAGAGATTAGACGCCCAATGTCCATCTCGGTCAAGTGGACCGAAGTAGATGCTACCGAGGTCAGGCTTGCTTAAGGTCGGGTACTGTTACCGAGACGCTCAAGGCAGAGTCCAGAAAGAGCGTGGCCGGTACACTTACCGGGTCCAACTCCAACTCGGTACCAGCCTGCATGGTGCCGAGCTGGGTGAATGAGGTCGGTGTAACCCCTAATTGGTATTATTGTCCAGGTCGGGGATCACCTCGGTACTAGATAATTACTCCCACACAGATATGATAGAACAACAGCGATGCTTTTAGAACACAACCTAAGCATTATTAACCAAATGAGTCGCTACAGGAAAAAGAAAGCAGATGAACAAGAGAAAAGGAAAGATCTGCAAAATAACCAATGAAAAGAGATTCTTGATATTAAAGAAAGATCAAATACAAACTACATAGCAATTAAACTGAAAGATTTGAACAATACACATTTCTCTCCACCTTTTTTCATCATCCAAACCACCCCCCAAAACACATCTATAGATACCCAAAAGAAGATTAAATAAAGCAAGTTACCTTCTTATCAAGGAATGCTCCCAAAGCTTGACAAAGACCAACAGTAGTAGTAGATTTTCCTTCTCCAAGTGGGGTTGGAGTAATTCCTCCAACCACAACATAATAACCATCTCCAGATCCTTCAAGCTCATCAATCACCGACAAAAGCACCTAAAACCCAACACCCCATATCAACAAACCATCCATAAAAACAGAATCTTTTCCCAATCAATCAAACTTACATAGAAAGAGAAACCGATTTCGATACCTTGGCCTAAAACCCAACATCCATTTCAGCAAACCATCCATTAAAAAACAAAACTTTCTTTTTTTTTTTTACATTTAATGAAACATACAAAGAAAGAGAGATTGATTTGGATACCTTGGCCTTGTATTTTCCATAGAGATCATAGTGTTTGGGATTGAGATTGAGCTCGTTCGCAATCTCAGAGATGTGAAACGGTTGGACCGAGTTTGCAATGTCGATATCTGCAGGCACCGGTGAAACAACTTCCAATTTCCTCACCGTCTTCGAACTACTCATTGGTTTTAGGATCTGGGTTCTTCGATTTACTCGATTTCTCTAAGATCTTTACTTCAGCTTCTGAAATCGAAATCGAAATCGGAATCGGAATCAAAATCCAAAACAGATGTGTAAGGAGGAAGAAGAGAGACTCTTATCCCAACTCTATTTTGCATTGGAGTTTGGAAATGGTAGGCTCCCATGTTAGTCTTTCAATGATACCAAAACTCTGTGGTAACTGACCAATCCAAGTAGGAATCATTCTAATG
This sequence comes from Umbellularia californica, assembly GCA_028538565.1. NCBI lineage: Eukaryota > Viridiplantae > Streptophyta > Magnoliopsida > Laurales > Lauraceae > Umbellularia > Umbellularia californica. The sequence continues at coordinate 1,865,920 of JAPQWN010000011.1, read as the reverse complement.
TGAGATCAAAACCCTTGTGCTATGATTTCGGATCCTATGCACCTTCTATTATTTTGTTCTAAGGCTAATACCATTACCATTCAGTGGGACACTGAGAGGTGATATCATGATCAAGGCCACACTTTTGGATGTTTCCAATGAGATGGGGTTGCACCTGGGGAAGGCCCAACCTTGTCCTGACTGTTTAGACAAATCAAAACTCAAACTTGGGTCGTGTAATTTTGGTTCAGTTGGACATGCGTAGTGGCGTGGCAAATCGTGAATGGTCCACTCATGATCATACATAAATCGAATAAGAGAATTCCCACTGGGCATTTTAGAGGAGTACCCGTTCGGACTTGGACTGTCTCCAAAGGCAAGACCCTATGAACTCCATGTGCTCTTTTGTGCCTTGCTCTTTTGTGACAACCGGCACTGATTTGTTGACAAGTCATGGTTTGGGTTAGCCTTTTGGGATTCTGAGTCGAGTTTTGGTGGGATGGTCAAGGGAAATTGGGTTGGTGTCTAATTTGCCCTTTTAATATTAGCTAGATCAAGTTGGCTCAGCACCTAACCTTAAACTGTTTGAAACACATGCTGAATTTTATTTTTTTTTTTTCGATAGTAGATACACATGGAGTTCAACTTTCCAATAGTTGTTTTGGGTCTTTTGAAATCCCCAAAGCCTTAAAAGTAAGTTTGATTATTAAATGTTTTAAATGATAATTAAAAAGGTAAAAGTCATAAATATAAGCAAACATCGACTAACTTTGCGTTTAAAAAGCAACTTTTCATTTTGTGAGAAACAAGAGGAAGCATGGCCTGAGGGTTTTTTTTTTTTTTCCCACATATCTTATCTATCAAGGTCTATTTATGAAATTCGAACGGCTCGGTATCAAGACCACCATGTGCATTAGTGTTATGTCATATTTTACTCCAATGAAAGTGCATGATCTTACATCCCATTGAGTTACCACTTATTCCAAAATTAATTAGTTATAGAAAACGACACAATAATAGTTTTATGGTGAGGGCGAGGGCTCGACCACAATTATGACCGCTCAGGAGCGAGGGTGGACGTTTGACCTCAACAATCTATCTCTCAATCGCACACCCGCCACGACTCTACTGCGAATTCGCAAAACGCGTATCCCGTAACTCAAACACCCGACCTACCAAGCTCTAATATAACTTGTGGGATCTTACACCCCATTGAGCTATCACTTATCGCAAAACCAATCAGTGATAGGAAACAGCATAATAATAGTTTTTATGGTGAGGGCGATGGCTCGACCACAATTATGTGACTGCTCAGGAGTGAGGGTGGATGTTGACCTCAACAAAAAATCAGTTTAATAATTAGAAATTCCCAAAAGTAATTAAAATATGCATATCAAATGAAGTAAAATGATAGTGTTATACATGTAATAAATCTAATAGTAGGGTACTTTGATTGGATCGAAGCTTCTCCGAACACCAATACAAAGCTTTTAATTTTGAGTGATTTGAATTTTATAGATTGTTGGTACTAATAGATTTATATTTTATACATGGAGAATTAAATGATAGTACACACTCTTCCTTTATCCCAGAGTCCAAGTATTGCCCGGTTTATTTTGACGAAGGTGTGCTTTCATTGAATCAGATTATGTCATGATTTATTCTCATAGCCTTCCTGAAATTGGTTTGAATCACACTTTGGTTTGTCCTAACTCCTAACCAAGATCGTAACTATTGACCAAAGTATATGAGTCTACAAAGTACATATAATTAGATTGTTGAGAAAATACAAGCTGGATGTAGTGCATTTTCGCTTGTGAAAGTATTCAGACTCTCCAATTTTTATATAATAAAGGGAAAAAACAAAACAATATATATGTTTGTTTAACTTGCGCGAAAACAATCTCATATACTAGGGATAAATTAGCGATAAGGCAGTGTTTCAAAACTTGGACAAGTGGACAAGTACGGGTTGATCAGTTGGTTGGCAATCTTAATCCCTTTTGTCACCTAAGTGCTTAATTGACTCTGCCTACTTATGCCTGTGAGGGTTCTCTTGGGTCTCAGCCTCTTAAGTTGGCATAAAAAAAAAATTGGACCAGTCAACGCCGACTGAATTGACGCGAATTGGGTCGGAAACGACTTGTAAGAGCGTAATAAAACTCCAATGCTTTGTCTATGAGTCTTTCTTTTGAGAATCCATTTCATGGTGATAATTTATTTACCATATGAATCTCTTTCAGGTATTCCATAATGTTAGCAAAAAAAAAAAATGCAAACATGCCATTTTCTTAAAAAAAAAAAAAAAAAAACAACTCTGTGCAGAGTCTACATGAACATCACTACCATGTAAGGGTAGAAACAAATGAAAGATGTTATATGGGGGACACAGAACAACCTGGTATTGGGGGAGAGCTTCAACTCAAAAACTGCCCAACAAATCATCTATGTTAAAGTCCTCTGCTTCATCCACAATTTCAAACACTAACATAAAAAACTCTCTCTCTCTCTCTTAAACCCTAGCTTCATCAATGGATACTGATGGGTCAGGCCCACCCAAGTGGCCCATTCCGTCATGAGCCAAGCCTGAGTTAATGGAGGTCCGATTAATCCAATGGAGTCCGAGCCTAAACCCACGATGCCTGGCCACGTCACAGCAGTCCGGGTCGCTTCGGAAGCAGTCAGCCACGTCCCGCTTTTACCAAATCCTGCGGAGAATATCACAACTGCCTCGCCAGTCGAGGACACCTCGAAGGCTCCTCGTAAACGGCGCTGTAAAGTCGTCCCCATTTGTTAGGGGAAGACTATAAATTTAAGAGCCTCTCGATACTTGAAAAAGGAAAAGCAAGAATCTCTCCTCTACACCCTCTCCAAAGTTTGCAATCTCTGAAATACTTGAGAATTAATACATCCGGCGATCTCAGCTTTTCCGAAAGTGGACGTAGGTCACACTGACCGAACCACTATAAATCTCTCTCTCATCTCAATTACTGCATTTATTACCTATTAATTGACCGGTGGTGCGCGAAGACATTTTTTGCATCATCAGTTTGGCGCCGTCTGTGGGAAGCGACTAAAATTCTCACGTTAGAATCCTCTTTTTCCAAAATTATGGTGATCACCACAAGATCTGCAAGACGCCCAGAGGATAATCCCTCTCGAGAAGGCGAGAATGATCCTCCACCGACTAATCCTACCCCAGATGCCCCTGCTCCCACTCCACAACAGATGTTAGAGACTATGCAACAGCTGGTGACCCAAAACCAGCAGATCCTACAGTTCATGCTTACAGCAGGACAGGGAGGAGAACACTTTGGAGGAGCACAGCATGGAGTACCGCGCCCGGGGCACGCAAGGGCTCCACGCCGGGGAGCTCCTCCCCCGGGCGCCCATCCCCTGGGCGCCCAAGGGTTTCCTCTGGCCCCCCCTTTTGGGGTTACGCTGGGGGCTGGGAGAATAAATCAAGAAGGACCTCCTCCTCCCGGTGGAGTCCAGTTTGAAGGATTCCCACCTCCAGGAGGAGCAGGTTACGGAGGACTTCCACCTCCGGGGGGAGCACATCATGAAAGACCCCCACCTACTCCCTCTGCATCTAATGGGGATGGTCCTAGTTTCCAAGAAGGGGAAAGTGAAAACATGGAGGAGAGCAACTTCCATGATCACTCCCGAGGAGCTCCCAATCGCTGGGACGAAAAGATCAAGGAAATGCAGAACCAACTGGGTGATGTCTTCAACGCCATGAAGGCGCAGGCCCCACAAACAGTGGATTACTTAGTCGGGCGGACGGATACACCGTTCAAGCCCGACGTGGTAAACTACCCTCTTCCTCCAAGGTTCAAAATGCCGTCCATAGAAACCTTCGATGGGACGAAGGATCCATTGGACCACCTGGAGACATATAAAACTGTAATGCAGCTACATAATATCCCTGACGAGGTTATGTGCAGGGCATTCCCAACTACCCTGAAGGGTTCCGCTCGACAGCGGTATGCCAATCTAGCCCCAGCCTCCATCGCCACCTTTGGGGAGTTAAGCAAATCCTTCGTGTCACACTTCATCGGAGGGCGCCGCCCTCAGAAGCCTGCCACACACCTGCTCAACGTAAAGCAGGACAAAAATGAGAGCCTCAGGAGCTACCTCACTCGTTTTAACGAGGAGGTACTTCAGGTCGAAGATCCCGATGACAAAGTGACAATGACAGCCTTCTTGGGAGGCCTTCGCTCGTCGAGTTTCCTCTTCTCAGTGATGAAGCGTCAGCCAAAAAGTATGACAGAGCTACTAGCAAAGGCCCAAAAATATATAAATACTGAAGACATCACCAGGGCCAGACGAGGTGAGTCCTCCAGATCAGGGGACAAGGGGAAAGAGCGGGATAGAGACGAAAAGAAGGAGACAAGCAACAAGCGAAGCAGGACAGAGAGGTTACCTGTCAGAGACCGACTCGGTCCTGCTCCGCAGAGAGACCGACTCGTCCCTGCTCCACAGAGAGACCGAGAAGCATTCACCCCCCTCAATGCCGCTGTTGAGCACATTTTGCTCCAGATACAAGATGACCCAGCCGTAAAATGGCCTGGAAAGATGAAGTCCCCTCCAAACCGCAGAAACCCGGACAAATATTGTCGCTTCCATCGCGACCACGGTCATGACACCGACGATTGCTATGACCTCAAGAGGCAGATTGAGGATCTTATTCAACGTGGTCACCTGCGCCAGTATGTTGCTGGTAGAGTACAAGCACCACCACCTCACAATCGGGAGGACCAGCAGCCCATCGGGGAGATCCGAACCATCTCGGGCGGACTAGCAGAGTCGCTCTCTGCCGTGAAGGCCCATGCTAGGAGGGCAAGGCATCCTGATGAAGCACGCCCATCTAAGGCGCCCAGGCACGGCTTCAGCGAAACCATATCCTTCTCAGATAAGGATTTGGAAGGGATCCAGCAACCCCATGACGACCCTCTGGTGATCACTATGACCGTCGCCAATTTCCAGGTGCATAGGATCTTGGTTGATAGTGGCAGCTCTGCCGATATCCTATACGCAGAGGCTTATGATAAGCTAAAGCTGGGCCGGGAAAGACTGCGGCCTATTAAAACCCCCCTTATTGGGTTCTCAGCGGAGAAAGTGTATCCCCTTGGGGCAATCACACTGCCAATTACAGCCGGAGCAGCACCCCGAAGCTCCACCTCCACTATGCTGGTTAATTTATTGGTGATAGAATGCCCGTCAGCCTACAACATCATATTAGGGCGACCCGCTCTTAACGCATTAAGAGCCGTTCATTCCACCTATCATCTCATCCTCCGCTTTCCAACCCCGAATGGAGTCGGGGAGGTCAGAGGGGATCAGGTTGCAGCAAGAGAATGCTATTTCTCCTCAATGAAGGCCAAGAAGACACAGGAGGCATTGCTAGTCGAAATCTTGGACCCGAGAGATGACGCCACCACAGAAAGAGGGGAACCAGTTGAAAAACTTACCCCTGTGGCCTTAGATGAAGAACATCCTGACAGAAGAGTGTACATCGGCTCTTCTCTTTCGGAAGATCTGGTCTGCAATTTAACAGATTTTCTGAGAATGAATGAGGACATTTTCGCATGGTCCCATGCGGATCTTGAAGGAATCGATCCCGAAGTCGCCACCCACCGCCTCAATGTCGACCCTCGCCACAAACCTGTTCGACAAAAGCTAAGAGGCGCCTCCACTGAAAGGGCCCAAGCAATGGACAAAGAAGTCGGGAAGTTGATAGAAAATGGAGCGGTCAGAGAAGTAGCATATCCCGAATGGCTATCAAATGTGGTGATGGTGACAAAGGCCAATGGGAAGTGACGCCTCTGCGTTGACTTCACTGAGCTCAACAAGGTGTGCCCGAAGGACAGCTATCCACTGCCTCGGATTGACCTCCTCATCGACGCCACAGTAGGACATGAACTCCTCTCCTTCCTGGATGCCTATTCTGGATACAACCAGATCAGCATGCATCCCCCAGATCAAGAAAGGACGTCGTTCATCACTCCAAAGGGGACCTACTGCTACAGGGTCATGCCCTTCGGGCTGAAAAACGCAGGTGCAACCTACCAGCGCCTGGTAAACAAAATGTTCCAGTCACAGATTGGGCGAACAATGGAGGTTTATGTCGACGATATGCTGGTGAAGAGCTTGGTTGCAGCAGATCACATCGACCATCTTCAAGAGACTTTCAATGTTCTCAGAGCCTACCATATGAAGCTGAACCCTGAGAAATGCGCCTTTGGCGTAGGATCGGGAAAGTTTTTGGGATTCATGGTCGACCATAGGGGAATTGAGGCGAACCCTGATAAAATCGAAGCTATACTCGACATGAAGTCGCCCACTTCCACCAAGGAGGTACAGCGCCTCAATGGAAGAATTGCAGCGCTCAATAGATTCGTCTCCAAGTCTGCAGATAAGTGTTTTCCTTTCTTCAAAATTCTCCGAAAGGCTTTCGAATGGGGACCTGAGGCTGAGGAGGCCTTCCAGAAGCTTAAAACATACTTGGCCACACCTCCTCTCCTTTCACATGCTGCACCCGGTGAGGTGTTATATTTGTACCTGTCTGCTTCCCCCTCAGCAGTCAGCTCTGTTCTTATCAAAAATCATGATGGTGTGCAAAGGCCCATCTATTATGTCAGTAGAGCATACCGAGGCGCCGAGATCAGATACTCGGGGTTAGAAAAACTTGCCCTTGCCCTCATCTCGACTGCCAGGCGACTACGGCACTATTTTCAGAGCCATAGTATCGTGGTCGTCACCAATCAGCCCTTGAAAAGAGTCTTGACAAAGCCGGATGTATCCGGGAGACTCCTCAAGTGGGCAGTGGAACTGGGCGAGTTTGACATCCAGTATCAACCAAGGGTATCCATCAAGGCACAAGCACTGGCAGATTTTGTAGCTGAGTTTACGTACTCCGAATGTGAACCCACCACGTCGTTGCCGTCGAGCCCAGAATTACAAGTCAACCTACCACCTCGCGAGCAAACCCGAAGGGGCGCCCAGACGGCAGTAGGCGCCCAGGACACCTCGGGCGCCCAGGCCGAGACAACAACAATGGGCGCCCAGGCCACCCCGGGTGCCCAGACAGCAGTGGGCGCCCAGGCCTCCCCGGGCGCCCAGGCAACAGTGGGCGCCCAGACTGCTCCGGGTGCCCACACCCCTCCTGGCGGCCTGACATCCCCAACGGGCACCCAGATACCTCCGTGTGCCCAGGCACCTCCAGAAGATTTTTCTTCACTACCACTTTGGAACCTGTATGTTAATGGCTCCGCAACCATCGAGGGAGGTGGAGCGGGACTCATTTTGATTAGCCCTGATGGTACACCCATCAAATATGCAGTGAAGCTACACTTTGTTGCCACAAACAATGAAGCAGAATATAAAGCCCTGCTCTCTGGCTTAAGATTGGCAGCAGAAATGGACGCCCGGTCCCTCACCGCCTTTAGTGATTCACAATTGATAGTCAATCAAGTGAATGGCGAATTCGAAGCAAAAGAAACAAAAATGCAGGAATATCTTGGCATGACGAAGAAGCTAGTCCAGCAGTTTCAACATTTCCAAATCTGTCACATCCCAAGAGGTGATAACATGGCTGCAGATGCTCTCGCCAGGCTCGCCTCATCCCTGGAGGCCTCATTTACAGAACCAACTCTTATCGGGCACCAGTTCGAGCCAAGTAAGTTGGATGTGGACACCACAAACATCAACTGTACAACGGCAGAATCGAATTGGATGACCCCAATAAGGGAGTACCTCCAAGAAGAAACAGTACCAGATGATCCCCTTGAGGCCAAGAAGCTTAGGATGAGAGCTTCCAAGTTCACCCTCCTACAAAATGTACTCTACAAAAAGGGTTACTGCTTACCATTGCTGCGTTGCCTTTCTCCAGAAGAAGCTGACTACGCCCTCAGAGAAATTCATGAAGGAATTTGTGGGAATCACTCTGGAGGACGCTCCCTCGCCCACAAAGCACTTAGGCAAGGGTATTTTTGGCCGAGCATGGTAAAAGACGCCAAAGAGTTCGCCAAGAAATGTGACAAATGCCAGCGCTTCGCCACTGTGCCAAGGCAGCCACCAGAGGAGCTAACGACCATTGTGAGCCCGTGGCCTTTTTCCAAATGGGGCATTGACATCCTGGGCCCCCTTCCTTTGAGCAAAGGTCAGTGCAAGTTTGTGGTCGTCGCCGTAGACTATTTCACAAAATGGGCGGAGGCAGAACCCCTAGCGAAAATAACACACTCGAAGGTAAAGGACTTTGTCTAGAAAAACCTAGTCTGCCGCTTCGGGATACCTCACGCCATTGTCAGTGACAATGCCAAGCAGTTCGATAATAAGCTCTTTAATTCTTTCTGCTCCGACCTTCAAATCAAGCAGCCTCACTACAGCCCGGCACTCCCACAAGCAAATGGGCAGGCAGAAGTTATGGCGAGAACAGTCCTACGTAACTTGAAGACAAGGCTCGAAAGAGCGAAGGGTCTTTGGGTTGACGAACTCCCAGGAGTGTTATGGGCCTATCGAACCACTCCAAGAACTCCTACCGGGGAAACTCCTTTTTCTCTCTCTTATGGGACTGAGGCAGTCATCCCCGTCGAAATAGGAGTTCATTCCCTAAGGGTCCACCACCACGACCCCGTCACCAACGAGGAAGGACTTCGCATCAACCTCGACTTGGTGGATGAGACTGGAGATGGCTGTGATCCGCAACACGGAGTACAAGCGACGCATGGCGAAGTACTACAACTCGAGGGTAAAGCCTCGTTCCTTCCAATCGGGGGACCTGGTGCTTAAAAAGGTGATCCTCGCCACGAAAGACTCCCGTGAAGGAAAGTTGGGACCAAACTGGGAAGGACCCTATCTCGTCACAAAGGTAGTGAGACCGGGCACCTACAGGATCCAGAATTCTGAGGGAAAGGTCTTACCTCATCCGTGGAACGCGGAACATTTGAAGAAATACTACCAGTAACATTTTAAGAGGATTAGAATAGTGAGGGTTTGGGGCTTGATTTAATTTTTTACTACTCTGTCAATGTTGTTCAAGCAATGAATAAATAAAACATTCTATGTTTGTATTATGACAAAAAGTTGCATGTTCCAAAAGATAGGCTTACGTACAAAAGTCAGGCTACCGGCCTTTACAAAAAGAAAAAACAGCAAAAGTTCCCCCTATCCTCTAGTCACTCTCATCTCCCTCCTCATCGTCCTCCTCGTCCTCCTCCTCATCATCCTTGGCATCATCAGAGCTGCCACTGCCATCATCATCAGGTGCCTCAGTCGGCAAGAAGCCTGAAAGGTCAAGATCTGGGAAAGCAGTAGAAATCTTCCCTCGAAGCTCATCATAGCCGTCAATAAAGGCATTAGCGAGGTCATTTTCGAGGTCCCTCTCAGCAAGGGCAATCTTCTCCTCAGCCTGAGAAGCCCTCTCCTCAGCCTGAGAAGCCCTCTCGTGTGCAGCCTTCATCTCTGTCTTCACCGCAACCTCTCTGAGCAGCACCCTCTCACGGGTCTCTGCAAGCTCAGCCTCACTGAGCGAAGCCCTCTCACGGGCCTTCACAAGCTCAGCCTCTGCCTTAGCCGCCCTCTCGCGGGCTGCTGAGAGCTCAATATCAACCTTGGCCGCCCTCTCGCGGGCTGCTGAGAGCTCAGTATCAAGCTTGGTCGCCCTCTCGCGGGCCGCCATAAGATCAACCTCGGAAGCCTTAGTAGCAGCTTCCATTGCGGTAATCTTTCCTTCAGCAGCGGATAGCTCCTTCTTAACAATCTCATTCTCCCGTTTCACCTGCATGTAAGATTGGGCCCTCGACAACAGGTAGACAGATGCAGTGGAGGCCTGAAAAGACAACGGACAAAGGAAATGAGACGGTACAAAAGACAAAAAAGAGGACGAAAGTCTGGAGAAAAGGGAAATAGTAAACATTTACCTGAGCCAGACCCTCCAGAAATGTGTTGATGACCCCCTCGGTGCCCAAGGCATTAACCTGACAGACCTCAGGGGGCAACACAAATCTCCCTAGCCTTTCCCGGATCGTTCGCGGGTTGCCTAGCATGGGATCAACCCCAGTCGGTACCCCTGTAGAAGTACCCGCGCGCGGAGGAGGACACAACTGAGGGGCAACTGGAGAGGAAGACTGCGGAGCAGCAGTCTTAGCTGAAAAGGCCACCGGAGGAAAGCACACCCGAGGCCCCGCACGAGTCACTGGTGGAGAGGCCACCCGAGGGAGGCGCACCCGAGGCCCCGTACGAGTCACTGGTGGAGAGGTCCCTGGTGAGGAGTCATCTGTCCTCGCCACCTTGGAGGGAGGAGTACTCCTACCAGACAGGCAGGCCTCGATCGCTTTTCTGCTTACAGCTAAAAAAAAAAAAAAAGTGTCATTGGGGTACGGAATATCAGGTAAACACGCAAAACATTGTTAAAGTTGAAATAACTTACCTTTTCTCTTAGAAGTCAATCCCGGAAGGAGTCCGCCAGTTCTACCCAAAGCGAAGAGTCCGTAGGAGGTCCACTGGTCTTTCCTCTCTCCTTGGGAAGAAGAACTCCCAAGTCCTTGACAGGGTGATCTCTCACCGCTTGCAGCTTGTGCTCCTGCTCAGTGGAGAGTACGGGAGGATCTGCAAACGAGGACATGACAGTGAGCACATGCATAAAAAAAAAAAAAACAAGAAGAAAGCAATCAGAAAACGTATCGAGTCTCTTGGCGTCAATCCATCGTGTGGGTACCAAAGGTCGATCTGACTCAGCAACCCACTCTCCACCAATGAAGAAGAATCGAGATTTCCAATCGTGGCAGTTTGAACGCAATCCCGTGAGCAGCTTGCCGCCCCTAGGGGTAAAATAGTACCATCCCCTATTAGGGGCTGGGGACTCAATCAAACTGTAGGCAGCATGAAACTCGAGTGGAGAAGCGTTCTCTTGATGTACTCTCCTCCACAGTGCAAGGAAGCCGAGCAGAACTCTCCACCCGTTGGGTGCTAATCGCCCCGGAGTTAAGGAAAAATAGTGAAGAATACGGCAAATAGGAGAGGATATTGGAAACCTTAACCCTGCCTCGATCATCTCTTCATAAATGACAACGTCACCGGAGTAATCATCACAAGCTGGCTCGTCCGCTTCAGCCCGGCGGCACAGCACAGTAGGAGGGATACAAACAGTAATCTTCAGAAGGTCACCGTCAGTTTTGAGTACACTAAAAGTAGTATTCACCTTGGACTCGGCATCGTCAACAACTACTTTTCCTTGATATTTTTTGCGACGACGCAAAATTCTACTTGATGATCCAGTCTCGCCCGCCCGTACTGCAGCAGTCATGCTCCCGCCCGACGCTGCCACCACCGCCGCACGGCCCTCACATGCCACGACGCCCGGACCTGATGCCGTGGTCCCACGCCCGAAGCCCACAGCTCCCGGACGTGACGCATTCGCCCCACGCTCGGTGCCTGCCTCGGCGACCGAGCCAACTGCCATTGCTGTGCTCTCCTGAACGGGGCCGCTCGCGTCCGTGGGCCCCGCTGCCAAGCCGAACACCGCCCCGGTGCCCGCCACGACCGTGCCGGGCGCTGCCGACGCTGTCTGGGCGCCGCCCGTGCTGGGTATCGCCGCTGCCGCCCTCGCCGCTGCTGCGCCTGTCGCTGCGCGCAGGGGGGCTGCTGCTCCGGTCGACGACCGCGCCCGGGCTGTCTGGACGCCGCCCGTGCTGGGCGTCGCCGCTGCCGCTGACACTGTCTGGGCACCGCCTGTGCTGGGCATCGCCGCTGCCGCCCTCGCCGCTGCTGCGCGCAGGGGGCCTGCTGCTCCGGTCAACGACCGCGCCGGTGCTGTCTGGAAGCCGCCCGTGCTGGGTGTCGCTGCTGCCGCCCTAGCCGCTGCTGCGCCCGTCGCCACCCCCACGGGGGCTGTTGCTCTGATCGACGACTGCAAGTCGGCGCCCACGCCCGAGACCGCCCGTGTAACGACACCGGCGCCCACGGGGGCTGCTGCGTCTGCCGCGTCGGACGCCGTCACCCGTGTGGCGATGCCCACACCACGCTTGCGTGGCGCTTCTTCCTTCGGGACGCCCGAATAGGCTGCCGCGTCCGGCGCCATCCCCAGGCCGGTGCCCATGAGTGGCGCTGCTTCCACTTCGACGCCCGACCGGACTGCAGGTGCCTCGCCCGCCCAGGCCGCCGAATCCGATGCTGCTCCCTTACAGGCGGCGGGCTGATCCACTACACATCGCTGACTGCTGCTTAGATCTCCCTTTGTTTCAAGCACCTTCTTCTTCCCATGGGCAGAATCCCCTTCACTCTCCATTGAAATCTCTTGGAATGGGAAAAAGTAAATGGGTTTTTTGTCTTCTACTTACAGTCAAAGAAGATGGATGGAAAAAGTAAGAAATGTGAAGATGGAAGATTTGCTTTCTCTGGAAAGGGAAACAATTGAAGAATGAATTGGTTAAAAGGGATGGTCTCTTCTCTTTAAAAAGGGATTTTAGCCTAGGGTTTCAAAAGCCCAAACTAAAAATAGAGGAGTCCCACACTAAAAGAACTCTCCCAAAAATCCTTCTCCTCAGGGCTTGGGAGGAAAACAAGTTACTGGCAAGGAGAGGAATGCGGCAAAACTTATTTGAATGGGAAAGAAGCCCGGATATTCAAAATGCCCCCCTTTCAAAAGTTTCTTTGGGCGCGAGGCATTGAGAGGCAAATGATGGGTCAGGCCCGCCCAAGTGGCCCATTCCGTCATGAGCCAAGCCTGAGTTAATGGAGGTCCGATTAATCCAATGGAGTCCGAGCCTAAACCCACGATACCTGGCCACGTCACAGCAGTCCGGGTCGCTTCGGAAGCAGTCATGCCACGTCCCGCTTTTACCAAGTCCTGCGGAGAATATCACAACTGCCTCGCCAGTCGAGGACACCTCGAAGGCTCCTCGTAAACGGCGCTATAAAGTCGTCCCCATCTGTTAGGGGAAGACTATAAATTTAAGAGCCTCTCGATATTTGAAAAAGGAAAAGCAAGAATCTCTCCTCTACACCCTCTCCAAAGTTTGCAATCTCTAAAATACTTGAGAATTAATACATCCGGCGATCTCAGCCTTTCCGAAAGTGGACGTAGGTCACACTGACCGAACCACTATAAATCTCTCTCATCTCAATTACTGCATTTATTACCTATTAATTGACCGGTGGTTCGCGAAGACATTTTTTGCATCATCAGATACTTCTAAGTCCCAAGGGATGGCAGAGCTCAGGGAAGCCGTGGATGAGGAAGACTGAGCTTTCATTCCATTCCATCTCTCTCTTTTAAAGAATGTGAGCTTGGCCGAATCACACCCGACTCAACTAGGCTCAACTCAACTCAATCATGGTCGAGTGTGGGGGCAGATCGAGTTTTCAAAGACTATCGGTTGGGTGATATTTTTAAATAAATGGGCTTCGTTCCGGAGAGAATTGTTCTCACATAGTCACCTTCATAACTTTTTATGGAGCCCAACTGTAGGTCCCATCAAAGAATAGGATCGGAGAATGGAAAGATATGCGTAGGACAACTCTAAATATCAAATTTGACTCTAATTTCATACCCTTAAATCCTTCATCCATAGTATAAAAGTCTAACGGCTTCATATTCATAATAAACCCAACCCATCAACCAACCATCCATCCAATCCGTTCGATGGAAATCAAATTCTGAAATTAGTAATAATTAAGAAACTCCTGTCTGTACATGGTTTGAACAGGTTGTTAGTTGGGCCTGGCCATTAATCCGCACTGAAGCACGGTACAAACTAGTTCACACCGGCCTATTTCCATTTTTAAATATCATATCATATCATGCATTGTCACACATATTGAAAACGTTTCTAGCTCTCTCTTTAATTTTATAATATTCACACTCTTATCCCCGATCTCATTTGCATTTTTTATTGGTCCAAGTTCCTAGGTCTTTCATCTTAGATGCATCATGCATGCATGTGAGCTGTACCTGCCTTTTCACTCGATTAGGTACAATGGACACAATTACACCAACAACATGACCATAGCCAGCCTTAAGGCCGGCACTAATTTTAAAAGTGGGCAAGTGGGTGGGCAGTTAGAAAATCCAATGTGTAATTTACATTTTCTCTATGGAAAAAAAACAGTTTCCACACTGAACTTTTTTTGTAATTTTCTCTTGATTCAACGTACAAAATGCAAAATACAGGTGACAATTGCAAAATCAATAAAGACACCTAGTTGTATCAAAATTCCCCAGTGACTAATTGAAAGCTATACCACTCCCATCTACACATTTAATTCTTCATATCATGGTAGCAGTGGCCCCACAACTTCCACTGTTAGCCTAAAAAGTTTGACTTGAATAATTCCTGACAGACCACAGACCTTATCCCATGCAAGTTGGGAACTGAAGGTCTGAAAGGATCCGGCTTCAACGAAGCTTCCAAAATCCAAACCGTGCAAGCAAAGAGAAGTATATTGAACATCTATCAACAGCTGACATTGAACAAGGAAAACTCCTCAAATTTGCAGCCATGGTCACACATCCATGAACAGTTACAATAAAATCACACATCCATTGACTAACCCAATCAAATACATCTGTACAACTGAATTCATCAAATAACTATTCAAATTCTCAAACAACAAAAGAATACCAATCCTCACACAAAAAAAGAAAGAAAAAAAAAAAGGTTAAGAGAATATGAATATCACATCTCTCTCAAAACAACTGAAACTGCTGAGACAACCATCTAGTTCTTGAGTTTAGCTTTCGGGGTATCTTGGCGTGGAGTCCTTGAACTCTCCGACGTAGGCGATGGCTCCCCTCCCGCCGGTAAGTCCGAAAGGGCGGCGAGGATTCGTCGCATGCTGACAGATCGGGCCCTCTTGAAGCTGAAGGATCTCATATCGGTGGAGAAGATGTTGGATGAATTGGAGAGGATGAAATAGACAAGTGCTTGGACTAGGATGAAGATGCCTCCTTTGATCAAAATATCTCCTAAACTCGAAGATAAGCTACCCATCACCATTTTCAGCGGCTTGAACTTGAATAACACTAAGGGGAGATTGGAGAAATTATATAGTAGAATCCAAATGAAGTTCAACTCAGATGGGTTTGTGATTTGATGACCATATAGGCTAGGGAGGCCTTTTTATACATGGAGAGGGATGGATCTGTTAAGGAAGATGCCGTCTCCTTTCACTTGCGTATACCACTTAAAAAAGCTTTCCATATAACAGAAGAAGAAGTAAAAGCTGTTTGGATGACGTGGACGCGTTGGTGATCATGAATATAATGTCCAAACTATCCTTGTCCTTTCAGGAAAGAGATGCGAATGGGTCGGGTAGTGGTATTCTTTGACCTGCACCCAAATTGTCGTATGCATCTTGCATACCGATACAGTAATAGACTATTCTTCAAAAAGAACGAAAAAAAATCCAGCCATGAAGAAGGCTTTAAGAAAGAATCGGTTCCACCTTTGGATGGTTTACCCACAGTGATCTTGAGT
Source organism: Umbellularia californica (assembly GCA_028538565.1). Classification (NCBI taxonomy): domain Eukaryota; kingdom Viridiplantae; phylum Streptophyta; class Magnoliopsida; order Laurales; family Lauraceae; genus Umbellularia; species Umbellularia californica. The sequence goes on along the minus strand of JAPQWN010000011.1, from coordinate 1,850,462 downwards.
GCACCAATCATGGTCCACACGGTCAGCTTGAGGTTTTGCCTCACGAGGTCCGGAGTCTGGACTCTTTAAAAAAACAACATGATAATAAGGAAGGAACGAAAGCAATGGTAATTACAAATATCTTAGATGACACATTTGTGTACACACTCTTTTTTCGAAAAGGGAAAATTGCTACGTTAGTAAATTCCATAGAAATGGAAACCTCGGAAAAGGATTTCCGCAGAATTTAGAAATTCATGTTTGGTGCGAAGTTTTTTCCCTCACTGAATTGGTGCTAATATTGTTTTGTGCGGCCGTGGATTCCTTATAGAAAATCAGATTTTCTTAATTGGTGAAATAATTTTTTGAAGAAAAATAACATAGCATGTATATTATTTATTCAACGTCAAATAAAAAATTTATTTTAAAGAAATAAGAAATTAAAGAGCGTAGGGTTTTGAGTTGAAATGGAAAATAGTGAGGAAAAGAGTGAGAAGTTTTCTGAGAAAATTCATTGCCCATGCCCTCAATAGAAAACCCATTTCCAGCATTAATAAAGAAAATGCCGATAAGGTAAAAAAGCGTTTCCATGAAATTATTCTACACCAAATGCATGAAAAATAGATTTTTCGCGGAAAAACATCCACTTTTCTATGGAAAGGTGTTAACACAAAAATAACCGGAGAGTTAAAAGAAAGAGAATTTGTCATTTAATAGCTTCGTAGTGGAGTGGCATTTCACTTTTCATGGACTAAGTTAAACCCATAGTATTTATTATTACTATTTGCTAACGAGAGCATCGGCCTTTTCAAGAACTTACTATTGTCCCCGACACATGAAGTCCCTCCCTACCCTGCACATAAGGTAAATCCAACTTAATTTGACCTGGGCAAGTGGCCCCAAAGGGAAAGATAGCGAGTTCGAAACCCATAGCACCATACCACTCATCCAACGTAGCGAATATGAGAGGGATGGTCAAAATTGAGATTTGGAATCAATTGGTATAACATAATATAATTGGGTTAGGAACGGGCTAACCTTCCTGGGTATGAGAAAATATTGGAACATTTGACCAACCCAGCATTCAACAAGAAAAGTTCTTCAATGAACATGGGTGATTTTCTAATTGGACAGCACATCAAGGAGCAATTGCTTGACCTAGATGACATTAATAATCTAGAGCACCGCCACCAGGTCAGAATCATCACGTGCATCATACATCTTGGATAAGGGCGGTTAGGATTTTAAATTACTTACACGTATGAGTTGCTTTTGCTTACTTGCATGTGACAAGGACAATTAACTTTTCGTGGAAAGTGCAATGAGAGTTAGGCAGTGAAATCTCGCCGTCCATCAAGTCTTGATCGACCAGGTTTGAATTTAAAAGTCAAAATTATCGACCTCGTTGCAGGGTCGCGCTACTTGGTCCACAGTGGGCTCAATTGAGATATAAAATAATATTTAAAATTTTTTGGTCCCACTCAATTTAAAAGTTAAATCCTTTTCAAGTCCTCCAACAGCCACTTGTTGTTGTTGACATGTATTCTCTTGCAAAAATTGTCTCCAACTTTTTATTTTATTATCTTTTTATTAACTACTTATATCTAACCTTTTTACATTTATTTCTTTTGTGCCGCTATTACAGTGGTGTTTTGTTGGGTTAAGAGACTAGACAACTACAGTACTACTTTATCTTGTCCTACCCTCCTAGATATAGTATTTCAAACATATCTGAACCATTGATTTTTGAAATTAATTGATTTTTCCCCTCTACTATGCACTAAATGTATGTACATTAATACATGTCAAATTTAATATTTCTTTCGCCCTTAGGTTTGTCCGTCCATAGCTATTAATTAGGAATTTATGTATTTGAATTTTCTTTTTGGATTAAGAACTATTAGTAATAATGTATTAAAATTTTTATTTATTTTTGTTTGAGAATTCAATATTATCCTTGTTGGATTCTCGAAAATAGATTATTTGATAATTTTATATTATGTTTGTCGAATTACCGAAAGTAGATGACAGATGTTGATAAAGGAGAAAATAAATTTGTTCGATTTGTGGAAGATATGTCTTTTGTTAACCTTACTGACTCGAATTCCTGAAGCTGCCCTCGCTTCGTTGACCATCTTTCCTTCTGTTCATCATGTATTAATTCTTACCATTGGACAGTTAGGTTTTAATATGAGTTCAGGTGTGGGCAGTGGGCTAACCGTGGTGTGCCAGCACAACAACTCTTCCAATGGCTTTGGAGTTTGACTAGTATTGTTGATAATTTATGCAGTCCAAATAGGTTTAACTACAGTGGGAGTCAGACAACCACCCATATACATGCATGATAAATGATGGGTTGTGATTGACTTGTGTTTTATATTTAGATTTGATTTGATGATCCTAATCAATGAGTCAAGAGAATGCAATATGAAAGCATTGGACAAAATTGTTCTAGTCATCTATACAGTTTAGCTAATATTTCAGTTTTATCAATCTTTCTTATCTTAGCCATTGATCATGCAAATAAATGATCCAAGTGAAACCCATAGGTTGAATTTTAGTCGGTAAGTTGTAAGCTTGTAATGTAGTCAAGGGAATTTGGTAACTCTAAAAATAAGATTTTATTACATGATTTATAGTTTATTTATATATTAGATGTTTTTGGCAAATATCTACTTTTATATTCTATTTTTAGAGCTTCTTTACAAATGGAAGTATTTGCCTCTAGAAAAAATAAACTATGTGGGGTTTTTTTTTTTTTTTTTTTTTTTTAAGTGAACTTATTTAGCTAAAACAAATGGAGAGGAACAATGCAAAACTTACAAGTATTTTAGATGAAAACAATCTCGTAAAATATTCAAAATGACCCAAATGGCGGATTATGCATTGTCATTTTAAGAATCTCAGCCCCACTCTCACAACTCAAAAGGTGGGCTCCGATATTCTCATGGAATAAGAGCTTTTTTATAATTTTAGTGAACAAACTAATTACAAATTAGAGCTTCTATTTTAGACCTTAACTTATTTAGCTATTAATAATTTGATTAGAGTTTCCAAGCGGTCACTTAATCTATTTAGTCATCTTAGGTTGGGTTGATGGGTCTAACAGCAAAGATGGATTTGATTCAAACTGAATTCATTTGTTAAATGGCTTCGAAATATATGTATATTGTAGAAACTGGTTTGAAATGTTAATCAAAACTTACATGAGAAGTAAGATAGTTAAGTTGATTTGAACCCATAATTATTTGGTTAGTTTTAAATCTAGATTAGTGGGGTAGGTCAGTAATTGTCATCCTTAAGTCGAAGTCAGGCCGTCATGCTTAGGTATATTGGTTTTGTCTTTTTACATGTGAAGTGAAAATGTCATGTATGTATATTGTAAAATATACACATACTTCCTTTCATATAAAAAAAAAATTACATGTGCTCACTATGGTGGAACCCATACTGGTGCCTCCTTTTTTTTTACCACCTCTTTGGGTGGGTAGATTTTCAAAATGATTATTCCCTCATTTGCACCATCACAGATGCATAAATGGGTGTGCATGTGCATCATCTAGAAAAATAAGTACAAAACAAATGACTCTTTGGGATTTGTTTCTTTGCTGGGATTCATGATGGAAAATTTATAATTCCTGTCAAGAACTCACTCTACTTCGGGCAAATTTGAAGAATTTCCAAGTTTCAAATCTTTCAAATTTTCAAAATGATGCAATTGCAAATCATATATCTTCCCAAAGCATTTATGGGTTGTGAAATTTTCATGAGAAACTCCAATGTACTTTAGTGGGTCCGCATATAATAATTTCTAAGAGTGAGGCCCACATTTTAATTCCGAAAAGGCAGTTTCCAACTTTCCATGATGTTCTTATAAGGTAAGTATCGTAAATTTCAAAAAGGTGGGTTTCATATTGTAACTTTTAAAAGTGAGTCCACATTATAATTCTTGAAAGTAGATTGCATATTCACAGTCACAAAGGTGGATCCGTGTTGAAATTCTTGTGCAAGCGGGCACCATGTTGTCATTCCTAAAGTTAGTTTTAATATAGTAATTTTTAAAAGTAGATCCCAAATTATGATTTAGGGAGCCCCCATATTCTAATTCTTGAGGTGGAATCCATGTTGTAAATTTTTAAAAGTGGGCGCCATACAGCAATTACTAAACATGGGGTCACCTTGTAGTTCCCAAAGATGGGCCCACATTGTAGGGATGATTCCACTTAGAAATTCTTATACCCATAAACCATGGAATTCATGAAATTTAGAAGACATCATGATGAGATTCTCAAGTGAGAGTTTCGGGCTTTCAGCATAAATTTATAGCATGAATGAAACATATATTAAAAAAATGAATGAAATCAGGCAACATTCCAGAACTCCAATTTTGGGATTCCCAAATATGTATCAAAAAATTCCCAAAAAGAAATAGGTCCTAAATATTTTAGAAATTTGGCTGGGCGGTTGATCTGATTACGTTCAACATGAACTGGATCTTTGCCCTTGTTAGATAAAAAGTTAGGGCCTCAATAAAATATCATTCAAATTCATTAAAAACAGAGCAAAGTTGATAAAAATAATTGGATGAACCAAACAGACCCATTATAAAATGTTTTAAAATAATACTTTATTTATTATTTATTTTATATCAGTAACTGAAAATTTCATTAAAATGAGAGAAAACTAGACAGGGAGGATAAATAAAAAGATAAAAGTACAAGAGTGTTGGACCCACTAAATGACCATCCAAAGGAGAAACCCTTTCAACCCTGTTTGGCAATTTGGTTTGCAAATGATAGACGATATTGATGGAAGAAGATAAAGTTCAAATTTCATTAAAGAGGAATTGGAACTTCTTGTTCAAGGGAGCCAAGTTATTTATTTATATGACGTAGGTATTTCCGAGGTCTTTGATCCAACGGGACTAATCTCTTGAGTCGTGCTCACTAAACCCACACCAACATGTGCATTAGAGAGCCAAGCTAAACTTGATGTATGAGCCAAATCGGATTTGATCATTCATTCCGCCATTTCATCCTCCCTCTCCATTTTAAAATGTCACTTTTAATTTACACAATGGGTTACAGCTTCGAACCCGCGCTCTCCCCTTGGGCCCACTTGTTCAAAAAATAGCCCGACTTATAAGTTGCAGAGGAGGCATGGACTTCACGTGTCCGAAAAATAGTTGGTCATCGAATAAGCCTGACACCCTCATCAGGAAAATGAACATATGGGTCCTAAATATGGGCCAGTTCAATAAACAGTTCTTTATGGACCCTGTCGGCTACTTGGCTTTAGTTCTAGCCTAGTTGGGTTCATGTTACACTTTTTTTGAACACTTGAATGGGTCTAGCTTTATATTTATGTAAGAAATATGGTTTGTTTCTTAGCCGATTTCACAATTGAGCCAGATGGGTCAAGAGCCATGGACCATTCATGTAAGGTCCGGATTTTCAAAAACCTTAATCGGATCCTTACCCGTTTACAAAACCCTACCAATCCCTCTCACCACAACTAAAAACCAGGAAGAAAGAGAACAAGCTTCTTCTCACTTCTCTCCCGCAGTGGAGGCTCTAAGAACTCAAGAAGCTCTATCTCTCTATCTGGTATGTGAAATCATCTATCTCTCTAACTTCTAAAATCTCTCCACTGTTTTCAGCCTTTATGGATTGGGTGTTTTTTTTATGATGTTTTTTTCATGTGTTCTCTACTTGTTGTCACGGTTTCAAGGAACTCATCACCATTTACTCGAATTCCCTATAAAGACAGCATAAAGATCTGATTTTTAAAGTACCCCAAGGGATGTTTCATGGGGATGAGAAACCCCTTCAATTCCTTGAGCTTTTGATGGCGCTGTTTCACTTATCTCTGTTTCTTCTTCTTCTTAGGGTTTATAAATAAAGAAGGACAGCTCAAAAAATGAAGGTTTTGATTCCAAAGAAGTCTGTTTCGATTGACCCAGCAAAGAAGAAGAAGAGCAAATCACCATCGAGGGCGAAAACGTCTGTAAAGGGAAAGAGCCGAAGAAGAGTGGAACCCATTGCTTCCGTAAACAAGGTAATACATTCTGTGTCTCTAATTTGATTGAGAGAAGTGTCTTCTGGGAGGTTTTGGTGACATGGGTTTTAGGTTTTAGATTATTATGGTAAACCCAATTGTCTCTTTGGAGAGTTTGTTATATGGGTTTTAGATAATTAGGGAAAACCCACCTCTCTCCTTCTATCAGATCGTCCAGTTTGGTGATATTTGTGCTGCCACTTCTTTTGTTTGGATTCTAGCAAGGGCGCAGGGAGGAAAATTAACATTTATTCATGCTAATTTCTGTCTCTTTTTAACATTGCAATCTTTTTTTGTAGCATGGATCCTCTTTTACAGTTTTGTTTATGGTAGTTTATGCCCCTTCATGAGATAATGCTGAAATCCTATTGCAGGGTCCTAATGAGCATGAAAAGATCGAACAAGAATCCTCGGAAGATGAAATGAACCGGGAAGACTTAGTTGAAGATGATGAAACACATCAGAGCATCGAAGAGAATGAGTCCTCAGAAGATGAGGTACATGATAATTTTCTGTCGTGAATGAATTCTCCCTTTTGTCTGTCTTGAAGCTGTATTGGATGTCTGTTTTGTTTTCAGTTTTATAATTTTAATTCTTAGTATAAGAGGTAGGAACTTCTGGTGCAGGACTTTACTAGGAAAGAGGAGATCAAGGATTCAAATGAGGGTCATCTTCTGGGAGATGATGATGATGAAGCTAATGAAGCGCCTCCAACTGTTGAAGATAGCGATTCCTCGGAAGATGAGGTCTGTATGCATTCGGGGTCTGCCTAATGGAATGTGATATAGTGTAACTAACATTATTTCATACGAATGGAGAAAGCAATGTTCTCTGGCTACCACTTCAATGTCAACTTTATATTCCCATGAGTGGCCATTTTAAAGTTTTTCAATAAAATGATTCCATAGATTTTTTTTTTTTTTTTTGAAATTAGGCTGAATCACTCCATTTCATTGAACTAGTCACATATCCTAACTGATTTTAGCAACTTAATTAAATTCCCATTTGAGTGGAATTATACATGGCATTTCACCATTATGGGCACGCTTGTGTAGATTTGCGGAAAATCCAGCCAAAAAACCATTTTTATCCAGCAAAAAAACTGTTCGCACCAAATGAAGGAGACCATTTTGGTGCTTTGATACATGACAAGCAGTATTTTGGCAGAGAGCAGTATGGTACATAAGAGTGTGAACGAGCTGAACTTGGCTTGATAAGTATGCATACAGGTTTATATACTGTATATACATATATATATATGCTATATATGTTAGATTAATGAGGATGTTCAGCTCTCTTTATGGATTCTATATCCATGCTATACATGCACATAATATAGTAATCTATGTTACATTATAATACTATATTAGTGTTTATATAATTGATATAATATTATAATATTACATTATGGGGAGATGCTCCTAAGTCTTATGAGAGCATCTCTCACCTTATTATGAGAGCTACGGTGGGGGCCCTCACATCCAAGCTCTCATAATAAGGTGAGAGATGCTCTCATAGGAGCATCTCCCTACATTATGTACATATAAGTAAATAAATAAATCAAGCCGACCTCAATCTTGACCGGAGGCAAGGTTCTATCAAGCTGAGCAGAGCTTGAGCTTGAGCTTAAGCTTAGCTCATTTTTACTCTTAATCCTGTATTATGTGATTTCTGAACCTCCCTAAGAACACATGATGGACCGCTATCCATTTTGACACAGTGTTCAAGCACATTAGAGTGTGGGGAACATCTAGATGCAACCGTAAACATATGAAAGGGGAGATCAAAATGCACTGTTAGGACATGTTTATGTAAAGAAATGATTCGACATGTTTATGTAAAGAAATGATTTCACATGTTTATGTAAAGAAACGATTCCTTGATAGAGAGGAAAACTGCTCTAATTTCCCACCCAGCCGAAGTTTTTGCCATTTGATGGGATGATTTCCTTTTGTGCATGGAGGCACATTTTTTAATTGATTTTCATGATAAAGAGGACAACAAATCCAATGGGGGGAGGTGGAGAATGGGTTTCTGCGATCTTGTAGAAAGGAATTCCATGGAGCTGGATTCCTCATATTACACAAACATGCCCTTAATCTCATGACTTGCTCTATGGTATATGACATCTTTTCCTTTCACCTCTTCAGGTTCCGAGCCGGAATACAATTGGAGATGTTCCCCTGAAGTGGTACGAGGACGAAGAGCATATTGGCTATGACATTACTGGTAAGAAGATAAAGAAGCAGGCTCGAAAGGATAAGCTTGAATCTTTTCTAGCAGGAGCTGATGATGCTAAAAACTGGTGAGTTATATATATATATATATATTTATATATAATATTCTGGCCGACTCCAACATAGTTGGGACAAAGCTTTGATGGTGATGATGATATTCATATTATATTTATAATTGTTGTCTCATACCAGTTGCAGCATCTGAATTGATAAGAATTTCAGAGACTAGTAGCATTTGATTGAACTTTTTCATGAAAGCTCAAAATTAGGAGCTTGCTGTGCCTTACCTAGAGTAATATTTTTATTTTTATTTTATTTTATTTTAGACTGGTAACATGATTCTATTCATGGTTTTATTGCAATCTTATCATTTTATGTGAGTGTGATGAATTGGTTTGTAATGAGTTGCAAGTAAAAGGCACTAGATTGAATATGAAAAGCATACAATAAATTGGATACTTCGTACTTGTAGTTGTATTCATGTCCATTCAGATTTTGAGAAGTGTAGAGCTGCATCCTTGTTTCTGTATTTCTGTATGCTGTGTATGTCCATGTATTGGATACTTGCATTCAAACTGGCAAACTCGTCTCAGGCAAGGTCTAACTAGTTGACCTGGCAGGTTCACCGATTTTGTGGTAAAACTTGCTCCAACCAGGTTATGGCGAACCTAGTCAACCAATTAGTGATGTAGCATAGTCGACTTGGTTGAGTTCCTAATCGACCTGCTGAGTTGGAAAACTATGATTTCATTTGCTATCACTAAAGAAGATCTATGGACAGATTCAGAGATGTTCCTGAACATCGCTTCTCACTATTTACGTTTACCAGTATTACTACTCTATAAAATTTTACTTGGTTACCTGGATCTATTATTTTTATAAAATCATTCTTACATTCTTATTGCTAAGTAGTTTTTGCATGTTTTTTCATATCCAGGCGGAAAGTTTATGATGAGTATAATGATGAAGAAGTGGAGTTGACAAAGCAGGAGACTAAACTCATTCGTCGTATGTTGAAAGGAAGGACACCTCATGCTGAAGTTGATCCATATGCGGTCTGTAGTTGGTTATTATCTTTCTTTTCATTTAGATAATCTATTGTGGTTGGGCACAATCTTGAATATTGCAGGATTTTTACATCTGCAGAATTTGGCCTTTATCATCATCATCATCATGATGTCCCAATTATGTTTGGTTCAGCTAATTGAATTCTGTTTTTTCCATTCCAATCTATCTTGTGGGCCAAATCCTCGTATAGGTTGCAGTTCTTTAGAATTTGGCATATATAAAAATGTTATTTTCTAAGCCGAATGTTCTTCTGTTGCAACTTATTGCTACATTCAATGTTGAACGGACCTTGCATGAGTTTTGCCTTTGACCAATATTACTATATCAAAATATTCCAATATTAGGGGCCTTCTGCAAACTCTGAAGCTCTTATTTCATGTTTTGGAGTCTTTTCAGTTTTTAGAGTGTTTGACAAACCTCTAATTGCATTTCTCATTTGATTAGACGTAGACCTTGAGCCCTTTCAAAAAGTAAGTAAATGGCATCTTACTTTTATCTTTGGAGCTTTTTTGTCTAAAGGGGTATGAGGTGGAAGTAGAGTTTGGTTTTCTTGTTTTTACTTATGTGGCCTTTTTTATGATCAACCCAATCACTTCATGTGCAAGGAAATAGGTGTATTTCAATCTATTCAGATCCAAATTCCAATCAAATTTTTGAAAATGATAGAAAAGCGCCCCTCTAATAAGCTCTGATTTGTGATGTTTACCAAACATCACACTATCAGATAAGAACTCTTTTTATACTTTTGCCAAACAGACTAATTGTAAGTTAGAACTTAAAAATTTGGGAAATTTGTTCTAGACCTAATCTACCTAGCTCTAAATAGATTAGACTAGAGTTTCCAAACAGGCCATTAGTCTTGCGTAAATGCACCATTAGTATGATGATTAATTTGCTCTCTTCATTTTTGCACAAAGGAGCTTAAATACCCGTCGGTTCTGTGCTGTTTTTTTTTCCTTATGCAGCCTTATGTTGATTGGTTTGTGTGGGATGACAAAAAGCACCCATTATCAAATGCTCCAGAGCCGAAGAGGCGGTTCATTCCTTCCAAATGGGAAAGTAAAAAGGTAATCTTTCACGTCAGGTTTAGAATATCTTGTTCAATATTCTGCATGATATAAGGAGGAAATATAAAAATGTTTGAACTTATTTTATAGAATTCTTTAAATTGAACAATGTATTACTTGTTGCCATGTTTTTTGATACAGATTATTCCAGCACTAGTTCAAGCTTTATTGGAAATTGGAATGTTTATTACTTGATTGTTTTGGAGTAGAACTTTCACATTGTTTCATATTTGGTTTTTTTTCCTCATTTTATTTTTTCTTAAAAGGGTCTTTTGTTTAAACTAATTTATATATTATGCTGAATCCCTGAATTCTGTTTTTGGGATTTGCCGAGTTGGAAGCCCATTAGCAGTGTTGGATTCTAATACATGTCAAACACTCATGTAACATAGTTTGGGTACTTATTCGTCTCTATGAACTATATAAGGATTGAACAAATTCTCCTCTTCCGTTGCTAAGTTCCTCTTGTTGAAGTTTGTTCCATGTCCTATACTTATCCACTTGCTAGCCCCAAATTTGATAGCTAACTTGATCCAATAGCTGAGATATTAGGGCATGACCTATTCCATGATGGGGTCCTGAGATGAGTGACTTATGTTACCCCATCTTTTCCATTTCTGTTTGGATAAGAAATTCATTTCTCTTGACTGAGCATCACATAAACCTCTATATTGACAATGTGCAGGTAGATGCCTATATGTATATATTTTTTCTTTTCATGGATCAATTAATACAATTCTCATATTGGTTGCATTGGTTTTTAGCTGTACGTAGAGATTCATTAGCTCTTTGGCGTTGCTTCGATGCTTCATATTGCACTAACCATTTTTCATGGTTTTAGGTTGTCGAGTATGTCAGAGCAATTCGAAAGGGACTGATAAAATTCGACAAACCAAAGGAAAAACCACCCTTTTATCTATTGTGGGGAGATGATTCTAGCTCAACAAATAAATCAGGTCATGGATTGAGTTATATTCCAGCACCAAAACCAAAAGTGGCAGGTATATTTTTTCTGATGTAGTTTCACTCCTTTAATTTTTTAATGAAAAATATAGTTACTCTTTTTTGTGATGAATTACTGAAGAGAGGTGGTTGGGGTTGGGTTTTTGTTGTTGTTGTTGTCGTCGGTTTTTTTTTTTTTTTTTTTTTTGTGTTAATAATAGTAAAAGTAAAAAAAAGAAGAAAAAAAGACATCATGTTTTTTCTCTTTAAGGGTTGGTATTGTTTGATCCCAGTAACTTTTGGGATTTCATCCATGGTATCCACCTGATTATAGGTTTGGATCTTGTATGCTTGTTTGGTTTGTATGTGTATAGTTATTGATTGCTTCAGGAAAAGAATGCATCCAAATTCCAAAGCCTACTCACTCACCCACCCACATATGGTTTAAGAATCTTTAGTTTTGAGTTTTAATTTAATTTTATCTGCAGGCCATGAAGAGTCATATAATCCTTCTATAGAGTATATCCCTACTCAAGAAGAGATCAATTCTTACCAATTGATGTATGAAGAAGACCGCCCTAAGTTTATTCCAAGAAGGTACAAGGTTTTGCTCTAGTTGCTCAGTGTTGCTTGGCTTCTTTCAATACTCATAGCCTTTTAATCTTATTTACCCATGTGCATCTTAACAGGTTTGAATCTCTTAGAACCGTCCCAGCCTATGACAATGCTCTCAAGGAAAGCTTTGATCGCTGTCTGGACCTTTACTTATGCCCTAGAACTCGTAAGAAACGAGTAAGTGTGAAAATCCACGTGCAATATTATCCTTTGTTGGTGTTATAAGAAAAAATATATAATCCTTTGTTGGGTTAACTGCCTTTATAGGACCTCTAGTAGTTTTCTTTACTCTCTCATGTTGCAGTTATCTCACCTTTTATTCTTTAATTCCTTTTCACAGATTAATATTGATCCTGAATCTTTAAAACCCAAGCTACCAAGTCGGAAAGATCTAAGGCCATACCCAATGACATGTTATCTTGAGTATGGAGGCCACAGTGGTGCCGTGATGTCAATTTCCATTGATGTATCGGGACAGTGGATTGCTTCAGGTTCTTGATTCTATTCCTACTTATTAGGGTGCTGATGGTGTACCCAAACTGCAAGCAGGTTAAATGTGGCAGGATGGATCATCTTGTTGTCTGAAGTCTGAACTTGTTCAAGTTTGGACAACTGCCTTTCGACCTTTAAGTCCGAAACCAAGAATTACATGGTCAATGGTATTAATTTGGGATAGAAAATCTACAAAACCAGTATCCTGCCTGGTGCAGTTTTGAGTTTCTTCTGTGACCCAAACAAACAGAAGCAAGGATGATCATCTGTTTGGTGAATTATTTAAACTGCTGGTCACATGGGAACATCCATACACCTTCTTAAGCTTTTAGTATTTCAGTATTGACTAGCCTCCTTGGCTTGCATGCTACATTTTCATTAGTTCTCATAATTCCTATTTATTATTTACTGCCCAAAAGGTTCTATGGATGCAACTATTCGCATTTGGGAGGTTGAAACTGGCCGCTGCCGTAAAGTCTGGGAAGTTGATGAAGCTGTCCAGCATGTTGCATGGAATCCTTTACCTGAGCTTCCCATATTGGCAGCTTGTGTGTAAGTTCACTTGCATTGCTTCCAAATGCCGGTTTACATTTTTTGAACTTTCTCTCCCCCCCTAAATTTGGCGTCCAACACCTTGAAGGGGACAAGATGTTCTTCTTTTGAACACGGGGCTTGGAAATGATGAAGAGCAACAGAAAATTAAAGAACTGCTGCATGTGGAGACATCTGCAGTGCCAGATGAGTCAGGTAGGTCAATTTGAATATCTTTTTTTCTTTTACCTCATCGTAGTTTAATAGATGAAAACTCAAGTTGAGTCAGAAGCTCACCCATGGTCGTTTAATTTGTTTAGGATGCTGTCTTGGTTTGATTCCAGATTGAAATGATCATCTGGTTCGGTATTTTGGGGTTTCATTTTGAAGTTTATTCTGTAAAGTTAAATACTTAAAAAATGCACATATAGTTGAAAATAATAAGAAGTTAAACAAACTATATTTTAAAGAAGAAAGCAGACCGTCACTCTAGTAAACTCAGTCCCATTGATATAAACTATGCATATTTGGGATTTTACGCCAATGAGGGAAGTTTTGGCAACAATAATAATAATAATAAAAAGAATTTACATGTGATTCGGCTGAAATTGGGAAATTTGGCCTGGTTTAGGTAATTCAAAATGGAAACACAGATTTTGATCAAATATGTCCAAAATTTGGACGAAATGTCATTTGGGAGGGTTGTTTGGTTTTGCACACTAACCAAACAGAATAATTTCAGCCAATTCAGCCAAAGGAAACTGAATTCTATGAGTCCCCCATGTCAATTCATTTTGAAGGCTTTTCCAAAGGTTGGATTCTACTCATTTTAAAAAAAGTATATTAATAATTTTTAATATAAAACATTGTAAAGCAATGAAAGTCCAGATTACCGAGAGCCCTTAACAACTCTTCGAGTTGACGTGAACAATAACAGAGGTAAGTTGATTTTTCTGGAACTCAGGATATTGATTTTTTCTAACACTTAAGACTCATTGGACCCAGTTGAGTTGGGTTGGCTTGGCCAATTTTTTAGTCGAGCCACCAAGTTCTCCAGATATGGGTCAAATGAATATATGTTTAACCTTAGAGTCTTTCGGTGTAGGTAGCGCATCCATCGTCAGTTGGTCGCAGCATGATAAGCATGAGGGCATCAGATTGAAGCATCATAAGGTACTTTAGTGCTTCTATGGCTGCAATGTTTATGAGTTTCTGTTATCGCGAATTCACGAGTACTCATTACTACTGTCGGGATTAACATAATGCACTTGCTACTGAGAGTTGATGGATAATGTTCATGGTCTCTTGCAGACAGTTTCCTCAGTGGAATGGCATCGTAAAGGTGACTACTTTACTACGATTGTACCTGGTGATATCCTTTGATTAGTGGCCACTATCTTTTGGGAGATGTCATAGTCTTCTTTTTCCTTTTTTTACCCGTCTTCTGTAAAGTGTAAACCACTGATTCCTTTACTAGTGGTACATCCTTTATGACCAAGAGAATGAAGGGAAAGCATAGAATGCTTAGCTCAGAGAGTTAATTCATTTGGCCTATCTCTATTTGTTAGTGGTTTCACCTTCCATCCTGACTGTTTATTTGAAATTGGCGGGGACCAATGGAACGCCAATGCTACCAGGAATTCGTGCATCTGATGGACGATTTGCAAATGGATGCTTAAATAACAATGTAGACAGTGATCTGTACTTAACTGCAAAAATCTAATCAGTTAGTATGATTTGGCCCCAACAGAATTGTCTATACCTTAGGTTTAGCATTTTTTATTATTATTTCATATCGTTAATTGCTCTTTATTCTTATTTACTCATGATCCCAATTCCCTGCAAGTTTTGAATGTTTCCTAGTGCCTTAAATGCACCATTGCTAGGCGAAACATTGCAAACAATATATGCTTCATGTTTCTTTTTTTTTTATTGGTTTTAATATTGAATTAGAGCTTTTTCTGACATGCAAACAGTTATTGTTTTTTCATTCAAATAAGAAGGGCAAAACTGAAAGTATGATGTTTCCAGCCATATAGGAATTGTACTGATACTTATTTTTTGTGAAATTTTATTATCGTGTCCCCATAATTATGATTTTATTAGGAGAAACAAGAACAAAGAAGGCCTTTAGTTTTTCTATATTTTCTTATTGTATAGTAATCCTTGACCTATCGATGCACGTGATACAAGAGCAATACTGTTACACCAACTCTCAAAGAAGCTTACACACAATCCTTTCAAGAAGTTGCATGGGCTTCCAGTTTCAGCTGTTTTCCATCCATCTCGATCCATATTCTTTGTTGCGACAAAGAAGACTGTCCGTGTTTATGATCTTTTGAAACTAAGCCTCATTAAGAAGCTTGAAACAGGGCTTCGCGAAGTTTCCTCCATTGCAATTCATCCTGCAGGTAATACTTTGTGTTGCTATTTTAAGGTTATTGGGATCTATGGAACTCTATTGAGGGAATTCTGCTGTTTGCATACCCTTCTGGTATTCTAAAGAGTATCTGGAGCACAAGGCACACATGACATCCATGATATCAAGTTTTTCAGTCTGATTCTTTTGAAAAGCACGAAATTATCTGATTCCTTCAAAAGGAGTGTTGTTTGTCTGGGAACTCTTTATCTTCCAATCTCTCTTTTTGACAAACAGCATAATTCAAAATAAGGACCTTTCTCATTTGACTTTTCCAGGGTCTGAAAAGGTTCCTATGGTGTTTTTCGATGTATGTCAATCACACTGGGAAGGTTTGGCAGAATTGGTGGTTGTATTTTCTGCTGCGCATTTGTGAGGGTGGTGCAAGGATCAAAAATAGCATTAGGTGGAATACTATTTCCCTGATTTCCTGCACCAAAAAGGATGATTGCAGTGATAATTATTACTGGTGGGAAAGGCAGAAAAACAGTATCCCACTTACTGAAATCTGTGGTTAATGCTGCCCCTCGATGATGGCGTATGGTTAATCCATTTGATTAAAATGTTGACATCCATCCATCAATCAGTAGCTTCTTAAAAGAAAAGCCTTTTCTTGCACGTCATTTATAATGTTCTGCGAACTTATTTGCAGGTGATAACTTGATAGTGGGAAGCAAAGAAGGGAAACTATGTTGGTTTGACATGGACCTCTCCTCTAAACCATACCGAATCTTGAAGTATGTCACTAAAAATTTAGTAAACTTCATCATTCAAAAAGATAAAAGTAGTAAATTTATTTTAAGAAAATGCTGATGGTATCTTATTGATATTTAAAATTTACTAAAACCCACGGCAGATGCAATAATATGGTGACCGTTGAGCTGTTTGATTCAAACCTTTGATTAATGCCATCTTGAGCAGTCAGCTTCGGTTGGTGATTGTGCTTCTGCATGTAGTTCGCTATGGATGCTTTTGGACCTCATTTTTAAGCCAATAGATGAGGCTCAAATTTGAATTTTTAGGCATGAAAATAAGAAGGCAACATATGATCTTTTTCCACTGAGGACTGGCCCAATCAATCCTGCTTATCTTTTGTAATCTACACCAGACTGATTCTTTGAAATGAATAATGGCATGTATTAATGTTTCTGATTCTTCATGGCACAGTGTCTGATTCTTCTAGTACTGCTATACATTTTATGCATGGTTTGTTGTTAACATAATATCTTTTGAACTCTAAATATATTATTGAATTGTTTATTACTTGACCTTTTAGAGTAAGCTTCTACATTATTCATCATTCTATTTTTTTTTTTCATATTAATTTTTAAAATAACAATGTCCACATATATGTAAATATTTTTTTTTTTTTATTTTCCAAATCAGATACCTTGTGGCTTCTAATATTGGCAGATTCTGATATGTGTACCTTTACTTGGAATCTGGCTAGAGTTGTTCCAACTTTGGGCAAGACATAAAAATGCTAGGCCAGGATTGAAGTTTAGGCCTGATAAATAAATAAGAGCATGGTGCATTCATGCTGATCTCTACCCATTGACACACCCACTGTCCTCATGGGGGACAGGTAGGATTTTCAACTTTAGTATGAAATACCAAAGAATGTGGTCAGTTCACTCCTATAAAGTGTGATAATGCATTTATAGAGGATTTTTTCAAAGCATAAGGGAGTATTTGATATTTTGATACCGAATAGAGAAAATTTAAATGCTGGTCGCTCGTGTACTCTTATGGGCACTACCATGCATGGATGAAAGTTAAAAAAAAAAAAAAAAAAGTCATTAGATAGTCTCACCTTTCAACTGAAGGATTAGTGAAGGACAAGTATCTACTAAGAGTAACTTTGGTTGATATTAACCACCCAATTCAATGAGTAGTCGCCAAAGGCTCTCCTATTGAGTTATTAGGAGTTAGGGATTGACAGTGAGTTTTAGGATATGGCGTGTCCAGAGTAAGGCCTGTTGGGCTGTCACTTTTTATACACACAAACAGAACAAAATGGTCATTGGTGACTTTAGGATTTATAAAGAAATTACAAAAAAGTGAACAGACATTTGTTTATCCTTTCAGGTAATTGTCAATTATTAAAATCTTTTCTTTTTTCTTTTTTGGTTTTGTGGGAGGGGGTTCTTTCCCATGTAACTGGTCTTCCTTCTCTTTGTTGTTCCTCTCCTTTTTATTTGAAATGGCTGTGTTTCTTTATTGCTTTGAGAAATGGCTGATTTGCCACGACACCTTGAGCTTGCCTTTTTTTTTGGATTGGCAACCCACTTTGAGCTTGCCTTTGGTATTTAAAGTCTGCATTAAACACTGGGTTCTCAATAGAAGGGGAAAATCCATATCATGCGTGACCTGATGTATAGATGGTATCCTGGGAAAAGGATGGTATCCCGGAGCCTTGATTTTATAGATGTAGGGTAAACAGTAAATTGATTCAGACCTGATCCAATGAGCTGCACTTATTGCTAGACAAGGCCCCAAATATGTCAAGACCTCAAGGGGGCTATCTTGATCTTTCCATCAATGTTTTTTTTTTTTTTTTTAATAACAAATCTTTCCATCAATGTTGTACAGGTAGACGGTTAAGAAACAGCTGTGGTCCACATTGAAGGTGCAAAGTGCCAAATAATTGCTATCGGAATCTTTTAATCAGAGTCAATACAACTTACTTCTAATATAGTTAGGCACATTCATAGGTGGAAATCACCCTGAGCCACTCAATGATGGCTTGCTCACCGAACAATCACTTCATCTTTGAACAAAAGAAACCAAATGGCTCCATGTATAAATTTATGATGCTTAAATACCATGCTTATCCTTAGCATTTTGCTGGAGAATTAACTGAATTTTGGCACAACCGTACAAGTAAAAATGGAATTTTCAAAGCTCTATGATCAAACTTTTGCAATGTCTTATGAGTTAGAATTGCTTCATCATCATCATCATCATCATTATCATCATCAGATGCACAGTTGTTATTATTATTTTGAAAAGAGTGCTTCTGTTCGTTTCCCTGTATTGGTATTTTTTGTTATGTTGATCCATTCACAAGATGTTATGTTCCTTTGTTTTGCATGCTCTATGTGATCGATGATTTTATATGGTATTGAACTCTGCAGGAGTCACCCCAAGGACATTACAAATGTGGCCTTCCATCGTTCATACCCTCTCTTTGCTTCATCCTCTGAAGATGGCACAGCATATGTCTTCCATGGCATGGTGTACTCTGATCTCAACCAGAATCCTCTCATCGTTCCCTTGGAAATTTTGCGGGGGCATTCAAGTACAAATGGTAGAGGTGAGTTTTGTTTTGCGTTTTATCCCTTGTGATCCATAAACAAATAGTTCATCCTGATTGCACTGAATTGAATAAACTTTTACTTCATTTTTCATCTGTGACTGCAACTTTGATGCGGTCCAAGTCGTGGTGCCAAACATATATATATATATTTTTTCTTGGAAGCTTCAAGAACTTGACATTAGGGTGCGAAACAGGTTGGGTTGGGTCCATATGGTTCTGGTTGAGATGAGGGTATTGGTGGTTGAGGCCCATCTTGTATCGGGCATGTTTGTTAAACGACAGATGCACCAACCCTGCACTTGACGCAGGTCAACCCAATCAGACGACTTAACTCATTAATAGTAACATACTTTGGCAGTCTTTTGTGTTACTTCTATGTGCACTCTATTGGTAACCTGATGACCTATGTCTTTTGGCTGTACGGACCCCATTCTTAACAGTTGAAATTCATTATGGATAAATGATTGTTCTAATCCAAATGATTGAGTCCCCTGGTACTGAAAATCCTGTTACTTCTAATATTAGGATGAACCAGACGTACATTATCATTATTACGGGGAGTAAAACAGCAATGCTACTGTCATAAATTACAACATGACTTCCTAATGTTTTCTAACTTAATTTGGCATGCTAAATTGCATCATACATCATAAGCCATGCTTAGCAGCCATGTTCATATGAATGGATACTGGGTATGTTAGGTGGGTCACCCTAGTCCATCTGGATTAATTGCTGGTTAGAGTTACCTAACCCATGACTGACCCATACGACGTACAGGTTGGGTTGGGATTTGCTACTCCTATCGTACATACTGAGACATCTTTGCTAATGTTTTAAAATAGTACACACCTATTTTAAGAGTGATGAAGTTACCATTAAAAAAAATTGAAAGTAAAATTGAAGAGTGGTGAAGTTACTGGCAATTAATATTTTGCCAATCTAGTGATGGATCAGTGGAAAGGCATCTTCCTTTCCACTAGGATGACCTTAGATCAATCCCCGGCTGTTGGTTAGGGACTTTAGTATGTCTGAGTGCGTGCATAAGTTTTTTTTTTTTAAAAAAAGAAGAATAATAAATTTTAATTCCTTGGGTCATGACACAGTGCTACCTACTACTTAGGACCCACTTGAGCTTGCTGCATGGATGATTCATTGTTGGATAGGAATTACTTGATGTGGATTACTTATGGCCTAAGTGCCAGCGGGGTTGGCTAATCACAGCCATCAAATTGAGAAAATGCAATGAGGGTCACATGCATTTTTTAAGTTGTCTATTGTGGAAGCTCTTCATTAGGTGGTTGTGAGTTGTGATTACCAATTCATGATTATATACTCTCCATGGGGGCTTTTCTATCCATCTACTGATGCATGCAGGTGGCCCAGGCAGAAGCTGGGTTACATTATTTTGTATTGGCATCAGGTAGCTTGATCATTTCTCAGAAAGAAAAAAAGAGGACATAAAACTAGTCTCATGTGATCAGTACCATTTCCTTCTTTGCTACCACTATCAAGTCTTGTAGTCATGTAGTCATGCTATGAAAGTGTCGGTTACGCTTGTCTGTACTACAACAAAACCTTTTGACTGTGATGCCCTTGTTATGTGAAAGGTTCTTCAGCTCTTCATGTGTTGTCCCCATCTCCGTCATTGTTGATTATGTTCATCATCATCACAAACGTTCTACTGTCTCGAAGCTGAAGTACATCTTAATCAGTAAAAAACAAAAACTGAGGTGCACACTGTTTGCTGATGTGGCACAAGGTGACTACTTTGTCATATTGGTCCCTATCATGAAGAGCCCATAATCTAAATTTCACTTGTAAAAGCCTATCCTTTGAACTCAAGGACTTTTCCACATTAAAAAATGGATGCTAGGATGTCACTTTTTGAGTCCTTTTTTATTTATCTTTTATCCACCATCAAATGGTTGAATTTACCGGATTGATGCAACTTAGAGCTGTGGTCGGGTGGAGTATTGGTTTGGATTTCATACACTTGCTTTGTACAAGAATAGTCTGTATTAAGCTGATGTTGTCATCATCATTGTCACCACAATAGTAGTAAGAGTTATTTGTAAAAGTCCCTATCATTTTGTGCAAGGACCTTTGTTTTTTTTGTATTTCCAACAAGCAATCCACTTCCTCAGAGTAGTAAAAAAATCACCTGGGAGTTGGGGTGTTCTTGGGCTGGGTCAGGCCATGCCAGAGCTCCTCTAAGCCAGTTCATTTAGTGATTGAGCCTAATATTCAGTCTTAGGTCCAACTCATAGGCCTTAAAGTTGGGCTTGGATCCAACTTGTTTGAAAAATGTTGCCGCCTTGTGCTAATCTGTTGGGTGTACGTACGCACAATATGATGTTGATTTAGGTGGAATTGGCAGAAAATGAAAATTTAATGCAATTCTAGTTTTCACCACTGCCTCAATGCTTTGCAGGTGCAATATTTGTTTGACTAATGATATTGGGTGCATCTGAAACACACTTACTAGTGCAATTAATTGATGAGGTCATTGTTATGCTTGTAGGGGTAATGGATTGCAAGTTCCATCCAAGACAGCCATGGTTATTTACTGCGGGTGCTGATTCTGTGATCAAGCTCTTCTGTCATTAAGGTGGTCAAAGAGTGGTCACAAGTATGAATGGAATGCACGGGAACGTATGTTCGAAGAGACCAGGTTGCATGTAGACATTGCTGCAACACATCCTGAGTATATGGAATGATTGTAAATTGGCTGCTGATGATCCCAGGGAATGGTCTCCCATAGTGACATGAATTCCACAAATCCCTTTTATTGTGATCCTGAGAGTCATGTTGTTTCAGAATTCCTCACAAAAGGGAGCAGCGTTGTAATGGAGGAGTTGCTGGTTGGCTCATAGTTTTTAGCTCTCCTCCATTATAATATATTAAGCTGGAAGGTTTGTATCCAATTTTGACTGCCGGTTATGAGTTTGACCGGAAATTTCATCAACTACTTTCTTTATCTCTTTATCATAACCACTCATAACCGCTCTCCACTTTTCTTTTCTTTTCTTTTCTTTTATGTCTCAAAGACCTTGTTTCAATCCAAACTCTTTCATTCCCATTCTACTCTAATTCTCATTTTTTCATTCTATGATTTCAATTCTTCGATTATATAAATACATACTCATAATTTTTTTGTTTTCTTTCTAAAAAATCTATGAATTTTTTATGCATGAATATTTAAATTGCAATGTTTGCCATATCCGTGCTAAGCACGGGTAATTTTGCTTATATAAATACATACTCATAATATTTTTGTTTTCTTTCTAAAAAATCTATGAACTTTTTATGCATGAAAATTTAAATTGCAATGTTTGCCATAGCCGTGCTTAGCACGGGTAATTTTGCGAGTATATGTTTAACAAGAGGACCATGCCATTTTTCTATTGTAGTTCCATCGAATGCCCCAGGTCCATCGGCTGCCCCTGCCTCATCTCTGGCTAAGTTGAAGAGGAAGGGAAGAAAATTGAAGGTCTGGGTTACTGCAGTTGTGTGTGGAGTTGTGGGTTGGTTTTGGTGGGTTTGATTGGGGTGGCAGTATTTAAGTTTGTGAAGGAGAAGAAAATACAAGAACCCTCTCTTGTTCTCCCTACCTCTCACTCCCTCTCTCCCTTTTACCTGCCCCGCCCGTCTCCCTCTCTCCTCCCTCCCTCTCTCTATATTGCTCCCTTCCCCTCCCGCCGTGCTGCCAGAGGAGGTAGTGGTGGCGAAGGTGGGGATGAGGATATGTGGGTGGGTGTAGCAAGAAGTTAGGAGAAAGAGATGTCCTTTTAGGTAATTTTACACCAGGTATGTATGGTCATAAAAAAGTGTAGTGTGTGGAGAGAAAAAAACAAATGTGTATTTTGCAGCTCTCTAAACTTTATAAGACAACTAGGTGTAAAGCCATGCAACAGACAGGAGTGTGGTCCACGTTCTGTATAACCTGTAGGGGTGGTGCCACGATATAGCTGTGGCCTATTTCTTTGCTGGAATTATTAGAATTCATATTTGTTGGAATTAAGAAAATTTGAGTGGCTGGAATTCTAAAATGTTACTGAAGTCTGGAATTAATGAGTTCTTTGTTTTTTAAATCCTAGAATTATTGCTGGAGAATTTCATGAAACATCATCTCTACAACCTCAAAAAAGAAAAATATAATCCGATTTGAATCTTATGGTGGGACATTATCATTTTTGGAAGTCTGGGATCTCCGCGATTGGAAAGTTTCAGGAAGTTGGAAACCAAGCAGAGGGTCTAGGCTTGGTTTGGGTTTGATCTCGAAATTGCCATCAAAACCTAAAAACCCTTCTTTCCTTTTTCTTCCCATTCTATCTATCTCATAAAAAAGAAAGAAAGAAAAATATACAACAACAAACAATCAGGAAGTTAGGTCCGTTAGAAACCAAGCTGCTAGGCTTGGTTTAGATCCGATCTTAAAGGTAGCCATCAAAACCCAAAAACCCCTCTTCCCTTCTTCTTCCCATTCCATCAAAACATCCCATAAAAAAGAAAGAAAGAAAAATATGCAACAACAAAATAGAACAGAAAAAAGAAAAATGACATTGATTAGAGGAGTGCAAATGAAGAAGATGAACAGATCTGATTTTCTTGCAGTGACAGAGTAGAATATGGCCTATCACCGTCAGGAAGAGTCGGAGTTCCATGGAAGTCTCCCGGAATGACAGAATTTGTAAATGCTGGAGCAAGGTCTAGCATTTGGGAATCCCACCTTTTTGGAATTTCAAAATGGTATCGGCCTCAAATGCTAGGAATTCAAGTAAGTGAACATGTATTTTTTGACAGGAATTCAGAAATTTACAGACAGCTTGAATTCATGTCAGAAATTATTGGAAAGGAACAGGCCCTATGGTAGACCTAGCCCCAGTCATGGATTTGACCAGACAATCTCTTAATAGCTTGAACAACGATGAGCGCTTTGCCTAACCATCTAACAATGGCATATATAGAACACAAACTTTTATTAATAAGCAAGCAACCATTACATAGTTGATAGTAGACAAAGCTTATACATTACATAAGAAACACATGAAACATAGATAACTGGAAAATTTATTTTCAGCGAGGGATATATTTTTCATTTATGAGTCTAGCTACCACCACCGTATCCTTGATTTCCCATATTGGCGTTACCTCCACCGTATCCTTGATTTCCCATATTGATGTTACCACCACCACCTACTTGATTTCCCGAATTGACGTTTGCTCCTTGAAGTCCCGAAGTGACGTTACCTCCAACACCTGCATTGATATTCCCTTGGCCCTGGAGGTTGTTCTGTCCCCCACCAGACGGGGTATTAGCCTGCTGCCCCTGCAGCATCGGCCATAAAATGGTTAAGTAGTTGCGATATGAATCCATAAATAGGAAATACCCAATTGATATTAGATGTTTTTTTTTCTTTGCCTAGAGAAAAAAGGAACTTCATAGCATGTAAATGTGGTCAATCTATCATTAATCAGCCAAATCTACTAATCAGGTTCGCCGTGCAGGCAAAACTCGGATCCATGCATCATTTTTATGGCTTTTGGACTAAAGGATAGTAAATGAAATCTATTTTTCATGCGTTTTTTCTTGGTACATTGAGAGAACCGAAAATTGCGAATATTGCATTTGGAATCCAAAACCATTAGTTTGTAGGGGACGTTTTGGATTTCTTTTACGACCAAACACCCCCACCTAAATGCACTATCATTGAATATGGACTTGGGAGAGAAGAGGAAAGGAGGACATACCTGCTGGGGATTCATATTTTACAAGTGGTCTTGAAGTTGCAATTGAGAAGTTAGAAGTTGGCTTTTAGATCATAAGGCCACCGATCCAATTTATATAGAAAAATGCTAGGGAGACAATGGGAACTAAACTTGAGAAACTTCCCTGCAATGTGCTCAATTTGTCTTACAATTTTGTTGGTCTCCCAGCATTTCTCATTTCTATATACAGCAATGATCTGTCAATAACAATTAAAATTGAAATTCGAATGGACATTAAAACTGCTCCATCAATTCATTGGCCAGACTTCTTATTTTACTGTAACCAAAAAGACTCAAGTCAAGCAAAATAATCATAAACAAACGTATGAAGATAAGGCTTACATGAGTGAAAGCAACGACTTTGGCACAATGAAAAAAAAAAAAAAAAAAAACCCTCCGTGAATCAACAGAAGTTGGCGATACCGGTGGTACCTTGGGTGGGTCGCTGTAACCCTTCGGCATTAAGACTCCTTACTCCATATTTCTTCTTTCGTTCTCTCTATCTTTGTCCAAATTGTTAAAAGGGGCAGCTCTCCTAAGCTCAAGCTTAGAATAAGGTAAGCTCAAGTGTATGGTGGAGCCCACCTGGGACCCACATGGGGATGGGGATGAGGGGGATTTTAAGGACTCACTGGGATCCTCATCTCTGCAAAAAATCAGCTCCAACCGTGATTTCTATCGTCTCTGTATGGCTCCAAAAGTTTAATGGTCAACGGTCCATTCGCGTCGATACATAGTTGATTCAACGGTCCAGAAAATTCGGATTTAACCGTAAGTTGGTGGACATGTTTAATTTAGGGGGGTCATGTGTTTTGTCCATTTGGATGAACCAAAGGTGAGCCCCACAAACAAAAGCTTATTAAATTTTATCCTAAGTTCGAGCTTAGCAGAGCCTTGCTCTTGTTAAAATATGTAAAACCCCATACTAAATCTGTGGCCCACCGCATAAATTTATAACACTAAACTGTGATTGTCCTCCACGTAATTAGAGATTGGAGTTTTTCTTGCAAGCGACTTTAACAATAGGGCTCATGAGAACATGATAGGAAATGAGCCATGTCTAATATTCTCACAAGGAAGACTTGTGAAAACATTTTTTTAATTTTGTCTCGCTTGTATCTTTCTTCCATGTTAGGGCTTGTATCTTTCTTCCATGTTAGGGCCTGTTTGGATAGGTAAAAAATAGAGTAGCATGAAGTTAAATGACCATGACAATCTAAATTTTCAACTCTACCCTGCTTAGATGAATCTGGCCAGATAGATGTAGTAAAATAAAATTAACAAGAAGGCAAAAAACTTCCCAACTCTTCTCTCTCTCTCTCTCTCTATATATATATATATATATATATATATATATATATGCTCTCTTGGTGTTTGTAGAATTGCCATAATCAATTTCTGCCCATACAACGTCATGAGTATATGCGGGTGAAGTTCATGCCCTCCCGCCAATAGTCGTTATGCCACCATCTGGCACCATGATAGTACTCCTCTCTCCTCTCCACAATTCCATTTCAGTTTTTATTGACACTGATATGTGATATAATCTCATCAAGCGATCAAGTGCATGGGGGCAATTATGCATGATCATGGACCTAGTGGGTCCCCACCAGGATGTTTTTATTTCTTTAATTGTTTTCAGTTAGTGCCATTCATTGAATTTTCTGCCAAAAACTACTGTTAAGGTGCGATCTCTCATATGAGATTTTATCTTCTTACCCTCCCTTTTGAGCAGTGATTTATATTTTTTCACTATGGCTCGAGAAATGCTAGAAATGGTTCAAATGCCTAACAAATAGTGGAAACTGCACAAACATTATGAGAAGGTGCTCAGAGTTATAAACAAACATTTGGTATGCTTTTTTACATCAATGCTATTTTAATCTGGAATCATTTGTTTCTCATCACATTAGTGTGAAAAGGGTGCTGCAATTCATATTACCTGTCTGTCACCCAATATAATAAATAGGGGTAACATCTTTCTTGAAGATGTACATGAAAAAGAATCAGATATGCCAAATTCAAGAGTCATTCTCTGGATGGGCCTCATCCGACGACTCCAATTGATAGTGCAAAAGTTGTAGATTTGGGTTGTGGGCCATTCTTTCCCTTCAAGTGCCCTTGATGGATGGAATGTAAGTTTAAATCTCTTATTTTTATTCACTTTATTTTTATACAGTAAATGAGAACTGAGTTGGATGAAGGGGAAGGCTCAGTTGTTAAATGAGGAGGCATGTGTAATTGCTGAAACTAGAATAAACAATGCAAATAAGAGAAAATGTGGGAACAGTGGGAGTGTATTTAGTGAGTGTGGATTGAAGTTCTCCCTTCATTTTTATGAAAATCTTCTTTAATGATGTTTAATTTTTTGTGGATTAATTACTATTCTTTGGCTGTCATCATCGATCAATTTTGTCAAAATTATGTTTCCTCCTCTTTGATTTGTCATGGTTGTGATAAGTGTTTTGATTGTTTACTTAAGAATTTTTACGAATATTAACAATATTTGAGGAAGGTAATCGTAAGATTGAGATTGATTTGCAATTAAGCGTGTACAAATTTTATACTCATGTTCAGTGTTTTTAATGTAAATCTAGAAATTATTCGGCCTAGAGATGTAGTTGTG
Source organism: Umbellularia californica (assembly GCA_028538565.1). Classification (NCBI taxonomy): domain Eukaryota; kingdom Viridiplantae; phylum Streptophyta; class Magnoliopsida; order Laurales; family Lauraceae; genus Umbellularia; species Umbellularia californica. The sequence continues at coordinate 1,823,341 of JAPQWN010000011.1, read as the reverse complement.
ATTTCCATTCCAAGGATTTTATTATTATAAATAATTTTAATTTATCATTAAATTGGCATAAGATATAACTGTGCATCGCACGGGCTTTAGTGCTAGTATTGACTTAAGCTAATGACATCTATTAGTCAACTATGGGCAGTAAGGTTTTTGACAATTTTATCAAAATCATTATTTTGATGATCAATTTTTCTGTTTGCAATTTATTTTCTCAATTTTGTTACTTGATCAGTGTAAACACAAATACCAACTCTGTCAAATCACACAGTTCCAAGGCAGGTTAATATTATCAGGACTTTTTTAAATAGTATTGAAGGCACTTTTGAACAAAGGAGATCACTTAATAGAGCCCTTAACCACATTGAAAAAAATTCTCTACATGCAGGGCCCAACTTCTTGGTCATCTTGATCTGTTGTACAGTATTGATTAGGAGAGTCCAAAATATAATACCCAAAAAGTGGCTAGACCATCCGAGTGGATGGGGCTTGAGCATTATTGGTGCATGATTTGATGGCTTGTCGGCATCAATAGGCATATATGACTTTCAAAAGGTTGAAACTCTGAAGAGTCCTACTGGATTATGGTCTAAAATACTTCATTACATTATCAGATCATGACCATTGATCTTCACCTGATTTTCAATTTTTGCCTTTGTTAATGAAACTTGAGCAAAAATAAGAAGTTTAAAATCAACCCAGATAGGTATTGGTAATGGTATGCTCTCAGGTCAAGTTAATTTGGACTCGCCGAGTTTTGAACCGAGTTACAAGACATGAAAAAATGGGATATAAAACATATATGAATTTAGCAGGAGTGGTAAGGCATAGTCCAAAGTATGGAAAGACTTGTGCAAGTACAAACTATAATACATAAACAGAAAAGCCTCAATATGAACTATGAAGACTAGGATCATCATCTCTTAAGTTACATTTCTGTTCTCTCTTTTATTGAGGCTACCAGTATATTCCTCTTGGCACATGGTCGTTTGTATTCTGCAATGTTCAAAGAGATATTAAGTAATATAATTTGTAAGTAGTTCACAGAGCGTCGCTTTGGCCGAGTGGTTAAGGCGTGTGCCTGCTAAGTACATGGGGTTTCCCCGCGAGAGTTCGAATCTCTCAGGCGACGAATATATTTATAATTTTTTTCTATTTCATTTTTTTCATATTTTCACCTTTTAATAATTTTTTTTTCTATTTCTTTTTTCATATTTTCACCTTTTAATAAAACAAGATCCATTTTAGAGACCGAACAATGAGGGGCAGCTGGTGGGGGCCCACCCCAATCAAACATCTGCATATTATGTCCTACCTGCTTGCAAAATTTGATGTCCATCAAAGCATCCTAACCCATTGATCCATGAACCTTTTTGACCATTTCAATCCAATGGCCGATTTTCAGACGGATGAGTGTAAAAAAAAGGACGGTTAACATAAGGTGGGATTGTGGGTGACAGGATTTAGATGGATGACGGAGTCCCACCTCACCAAAATTTACTTGATTTAGTTCGAATCTCTCAGCGACGTATATATTTATATTTTTTTTTCTATTTCTTTTTTTTTATATTTTCACCTTTTAATAAACAAGATCCGTTTTAGAGACCAAACAATGAGGGGCAGGTGGTGGGCCCACCCCAATCAAACATCTGCATATTAGGTCCTATTTGCTTGCAAAAATTGATGTCCATCAAAGCATCCTAACCCATTGATCCATGACCACTTCAAACCTTTTTGACCATTTCAATCCAATGGCCGATTTTCAAAAGGATGAGTGTAAAAAATAGGACCGGTAACATAAGGCGGGATTGTGGGTGGCAGGATTTAGATGGATGACTGAGTCCCACCTCACCAAAATTGGCCAGTGTTCATATGATCATCATGTCTCTCAAATTAAAATTCTCCATGAGATAATGTAGTAAGTATGTCGTATGATTATGTACTAAGCAGTAGTGAGATGACCTAAATAAATGTAATTAATAGTAGTAATGGCATGGCAATTGGCATAATTCCAGCCAGCTATGCAACGTGCGACGTGGAAGAACGTGCGAATGAAGGGTTGTAATTTATTTACTAGTACTAGTATGGTCGGTTATTCGGTTGAATTTCAAGTCCCCTTCTTTACAAATTAAGACGCCTTTCGCGGGAAAACATACAAACAACGACCCCCACCACCCTTACCCTTCTAAAAAAAAACCATTCTCTCTCTCTTGTTTTCTTTTCTTCTCTTCTCTCTCTCCCTCTCTGACCGATTCCTCTGCTCTTTCTTGTCGTCGAATGCAAAATCCAATTCAATTCATCTGGTAATCATATCCAATCCAATCTGAAATATCCAATTCAATTGCATTTCTTCTTCTTCTTTTTTTTTTTCCCTTCTCTTTTCTTGTCTAATTGCGCATTAATCGATAGGTTGATAAACAAATCCGATTATTTATTTTCTGACAATAATTGAAGGATTTGGGTTGTGGGTTCTCTCTTTTTTTTTTTTTTTTAAGAAAATTTACCTACTTTTTTCTTCTTCGAGGAATAGGCTTTGTTTGGTTGTTGGTTTTGTAAAGGACTCCTTTCAAATGTTCTTGTAGTCTGTTATGTAAGAATTGTAATGCGAAAGTGATTTGGGAAAATTCAGATTGAAATTTGGGAGGATTTGCTTGGCATGGGCAATTGAGTAGCTTCCTTCCAGATCTGTTTCCGCTGCGACATCGCAACATGTTGTGCTGTGGAGGTGGAGAAGAGGAGAACTATGGCCAACCAGTCAACCAATACACCGCCCCGCCAAACCCTCATGGTAGTTTGCCTCCTCCTCCTGTTTCTGTTGTTAACAATGCTTTCTATTGCCTCTTTTTGTATGTATTTGGATGCGGATTTTTCCATTAGAGTCGTCATTGGAACGTGTAGTACAGTATAAAAATGTACCATTTATAAACATTTACAGATTAAGATCATTGATATGAGAGGCCCATGGTTGGTGATCTTAATGCAATTGGGGCTCACACTAGTTCATGAGAATACTATATGTGAAAGATAGATAAGACTATTGAATTTATTCATTTTTATCTATCTGATTTTTGTTTAATTTAAAGCATTCCAGATGTGACATGGAGTCAGGGGATTACTTTTGCCATAGAATTTTCTGGCTTTGAAAGAAAGAAGCACATTATCATTGCATATGATTAATGACCACGAAAGTTCATCTCTCTCTCTGTGTATAAATGTTCTTATACCTCTAGTCTTCTTTTGAAAGTAGAGAATAACAGTGGTCTTTCAATTGAAGAATGAAAGTTTTATGAGGAATACTCCCAGAATATCAATAGATCCTTTTATGTGCAGAAACGTTGTCTTTGTTAGCACTTTTAAAATATTTCATCTGCACTGAAATAATGATCAGTAGGCAATAATTTCTAATTATAACATGCAACATAGAAAAACTATATAAGAGTCATGCAATATGGCTGCAATTTGTCCTGTTATTCCCCATCTACGTTTGCAGTACTTGGTAAATTATTCTATAATTTGATTGATCTTTAAGAAAAATGACAGTTTTGCTCATCCGTGTATTCATAAAAATGTACATGAAAGTTTCTGATAGTTATACACCAGCATATGGATGTTCACAGCCAAGGATGCACTGAAATGTTTGGGCACTTTGGCAGAAAAGATAATTTTCTGCTCTACCAATGCAATGTTGGGCAACCAGAAACTCTGTATCATCTGTCATTTTTGGCCCAAATCAATGTTGAGTGGAGAAGTCTACCTCCCATATAATGTGGTTTCAAATTTTCTTGCATTCACAAATGTTAAAAGCAATTAAAAAAAAAAAAAACCTTCCTGTTCTACCATAGTAGTCAAATGTGGTTTTTTTTGGTCAGTTATCGTAGTAAAATGTGCTTGCAATTTAGGGTACATCCAGACACACCATAAAAATTTTGAAATCTTAATTCACTGGGCTATTGTGAAGTCCACAAAACCATGGGATTGATCAATACATGGACATTCAATGTTTACTTAGTGAATCTCTCTTGTTGGTTGGCTTCATGATGTGTTGTTAAATTTTTGTGATTTAGGTCATGAAAGAGAGTCTACTCGTCCAACCAAGAGCAATGCTCCTGCCAAGATCTTACCTATAGAAATACCAGCAATACCATTGGACGAGCTGAACAAACTGACTGGTAATTTCGGCTCGAAGGCTTTGGTAGGGGAAGGGTCCTATGGTCGAGTTTTCCAAGCTACTTTGAAGACAGGTGAGGCTGCTGCAATAAAGAAGCTGGATTCATCACAAGAACCTGATTCTGACTTTGCAGCTCAGGTGACTTTTCCATAGAGGAACTTTCAGTTGAAAATAGAAATCTAGTTGTGCTTATTTAGAGCGAGATTTTCTCCTATGGGAATGTCCACATGCCAACGTCTTGATCCCTTGAAGAGGCAGGGCCCTATCAAAAAACCAGGACCCCCCACTGTGACAACCTGGAAGTCTGCATGCGGACACGTCTGCAGGAGAAAATTTCCCCACATTTAGATGCACTCTAGATCTCCTGTTTTTGTATACTAGCAGAATGGATTTTTTTTTTTCCTGTCAAACTGTGCAATTTAATTATTTTTAATATTGGGAACTAACAGTGAAGTAACTGATCCTTCTATGACTTGAACCCTGGACCTCTCCCATAATTGGAGTATGCCTTACCAATGCACAATGTGCTGGTTTGGGTCAAGCTTGCATCTGATCGGAGACCATAGAACATATGTTGGGTAGAAAATATTTTTCCAGGAAAGGCAACGAGCCAAATCAATCTATGTGAAACTAGTTATTATACGATTTCAGGTTTAAAAGTAAAAAATTGCTGAAATGAACTGACTCACTGGTCTGTAACTTTAGCAAAATCTGAATGCATAATAGAATAGGATAAATGAAAAGAAAAAGGAAAGAGAATGGAATAAGAAAACCATATTGCTTTTCACATATGCAATGAACTTATTTTTTCCAGCTTAATTGTGTACTAAAATCTTTTTTTGACGTTTCAAGCTTGTCCTAAGATAAGCTTGTTTTATATTATAGCATACTCTGATGCAGTGATTTATCTTCTTGCCATGGTTTTTATGCAGTTATCTACAGTTTCAAGACTCAAAAATGACAATTTTGTTGAGCTTTTGGGTTACTGTTTGGAGGCAAACAATCGAATTTTGGTGTATCAGTTTGCATCAATGGGTTCTTTACATGATGTTTTACATGGTATGTACTTGGGTTTGTTTTTCTCCAACTTCTGTCACCCATTCAAGATGGGCTCTTGTGGGTTCCATGTTTCAGTGGGCCAAATATTGAACTGATAGACTCTCCAGTGCATGTCCTGCAAAACAGATTGTCCATAAAAAACAAAGCAATGGACATGAAAAGGAAAAATATTGGATCAATCGTTCTACCAGCCTGTGATATTTTTGGCGCATCTCCCGTCCATGATTGGCCCATCATATTAATGATCATAATTGAAACAGGCTTTAGCTGTATGGAAGCAACACATGAGGACCTTGTGATTTCCTGTTTCATGACTCTTATGATAATTGATTTTTTATACAGGGAGGAAAGGAGTACAGGGGGCAGAACCCGGCCCTGTTCTTAGCTGGAGCCAAAGAGTGAAAGTTGCTCATGGAGCTGCTAAAGGTCTTGAGTATCTCCATGAAAAAGTTCAGCCTCCAATTGTCCACCGCGACATCAGATCTAGCAACGTTCTTCTGTTTGATGATTTTACTTCTAAAATTGCTGATTTCAATCTAACCAACCAATCTCCAGACACAGCAGCGCGACTACATTCTACTAGGGTCTTGGGAACTTTTGGTTACCATGCTCCAGAGTAAGCTTACAGTCACTGAAACCAGAATAGTTGATCCTTTGGATACTTGACAGGGTTAAGTAATCTTCCCAAGGATTTTTACTCCAAATTTGTTGGAATCGTGCAATCTAGACCTAGTAGCTATATAGAATTAATACAACTAATTTCCAGCAAATCCTCCTTTTAGTTTTTCTTTCGAAATATATAGCGTTCGAGGAGGTTGTATGCTTTTTTTACATTTTTAACGCTTTTATATGTAATATGCTTAGTGATTATTGCTTTCTCAAGGTGCTATCTATAATCTTTGTATGTTCATTTTCTGGAACTGAATAAATGAAATTGAAAGAGAATCAGTTGATTTACTTCATTTCCAAAACATTAGAAAGAGAACTGGCAGATAACCTCCTTGCTCCTACCAGGGCTTGAACCTGCACTCTCACCAACCAAAAGTGGGAGGATTTTGGCGTCCTGCGATTCTTAATTACTGATTTAAGTGCAGGCACGATTGTTACTCATATTCTAACTAGTATCATTTAACTTTAAACAAGCACGATTGTTACTCATATTCTAAATGCAAAACATGTGAGACTTGTTTATTTACACTGAACATTTGTTTCCAAATGCCTGCAAAATCATGTTCCAGGTATGCCATGACTGGGCAAATAACTCAAAAGAGTGACGTCTACAGCTTCGGGGTTGTTCTTCTAGAGCTGTTGACAGGAAGAAAGCCAGTAGACCACACCATGCCCAAAGGGCAACAGAGTCTTGTCACATGGGTGCGTTTTATTGTTACTTCTGCCACAACCTCCTACATCCTTGTCATCCAGGCTACTTGTAATTGCTTCTGCTGCTACAACTTCTCTTTTTATCATCTCTAACCTCATGCTGACGATAATACAGGCGACTCCAAGACTAAGCGAGGACAAAGTTAAGCAGTGTGTGGATCCCAAGCTGAACAACGACTACCCGCCAAAGGCCATTGCCAAGGTGTCTTTTCCCTTCTTTACTTGTGATATTGTTACAATACTAATAGAGGATTAACAGTGGCAGTTCTACTATGTAGACCAAGGTTTTAAGACTCTGTATCAGTGCCCAACCCAGCCAGGACTTAAAATTGGGACAACATGAGTCAAGTCTCATCTTCTCTATACAAATGAATGTCAATAATGACTGATTGATGGCAGAGAGAACAATACAATGGTCTATTTTGAGAACAAGACCTCAAAAAATAAGTAGAAGGAAGAAACAAAGTTACAGTCTGGTATTATTTTGCATTTGAATTTGTATGTTTTTGATGTATCAGATGGCAGCAGTGGCAGCTCTATGTGTACAGTATGAGGCGGATTTTCGGCCGAACATGACCATTGTTGTCAAGGCCCTCCAGCCTCTTCTAAACTCCCCTAAACCAGCAGGGCCAGACGCCCAATCATGACTTCAATTTCTACTCATATCTTTTAGTCCTTCAGTCCAATATGGGCTGATTGTTGTATCTAAATTTTTTTTTTTGCAGAAGCATTGCTAGTTATATGTTTTGATGCTGTTTTTGTAATCTTTTATGGGTAGATTTGGAAATAAAATTACCCAAGACATTAAGAGTGTTATGTACTAATTGCAGCAGATTCATCACAGCTTGTTAACCACTTTCTAAGTTGGGAGAGTTATTACAAGATGACATCTTGGAATCTAGTTGAGCTGTTTGGATCACCATGGCACCATGGGCCTATTTGTTTGCATAGCATAGGATAAATAGGAGTTAATGTCTTACTAAAGTAGTTAAAACTGAAGATCAAAGGTGAATATCTGAAAAACGAGTATCAAATAACCTTTCTTTTCATAAAAAAAGAATCAATCAAAGATGAGAATGAATACCTAGACATCACTAAGCCTGTCAATTTAGGCCGTTGAAATGAGTACCGGGCCTGGCCCAAGCTTGAAAACACATGGCTTTTAAAAAAAAATTGAGTCTAACGAACTGGGCTTGGACAATTATTTAAAAGCTCAGTCAAAATGGGACTAGAAATGGGCAAAGCATGCCCAGCCCGTTCAGGTTAGGCTAGGCCCGACCCGGGCCCAATGTAATTTTTACTAATTTTTATATGTTTTGAAGGGATCCCTCCAAAAACTCCTTCCAAAATGTCTCTTCCCTCCGCCGTTTCTCATGAATTTAATCACTTCCCACTCCACACCAAAAACTCACACCATGAATTGGCATTGGACTCAATTTGATACTTGGACTAGATCCACTATTGAGTTTAGGTTTGAAAATTTTTGATAGATTTATCACCCTTAATTTTGAAGGCTTAATATCTAGTGTCTGATATCTAGATCTTTTGAAATTTGATCAAGCTGAAATTTGGTCCACCCCTTATCCGGCGATCATTATCATCTTTATTAACATAGCTTCAACAATTAAGAAGAAAAAATACGTCTCCATTAATGAAAATGCCAAAGCCCAGGCAGAGCCCGAGCCTGTACACGGCCTGCTCAATTTAGGGTCAGGCTTGAATCTCTGGCAGGTCCGGCTTGGGTCATTTACAGGCCTAGACATCACCGTAATAATTCAAATATGAAAAAGTGTAGGTATCATCTATATCACGTTCTCTCCAATAACCTTGAACATGGAACTCATTTTACCGTATGAATTCCTACGAAGCAATTGCCTGTATTCTATCTAAACGGTCAGGATCACCAGTTGAAACTCAAGAGACATCAGTTTTCCAGAATCAGTGGCACATCTACTGTTTGCTATCAATCAACGGTCCCGATTACCAATCACTCAACAAAACCTAAAGAAAAAAGAAAAAAACTACATGACCCCTACCCTTTCTCTAACACTACTACAAGAAATTAGGGTTTCGACATTTTGAACCTCTATATAAGCCCCTTTAAACCCTACCCCTTCCTTCATCGTCTCTTCCCGTTTCTCCAACCCTAGAAATTTTTTAGGGTTTTCAATCTTCCCCTCAGCCTTTCATCTCAAAAGAAGATTCTTTTTTTCCTCTTTCCCTTGATTGTCTCTAAGATTTATTTCTTGTTGTTGGTCATGTTCTTCTGACGACCAGTGATGTGATTTGAGAAATTGTCCGTACCATCTGAGACTCGGTAAAACAAGTCTTTGATCTGTTCATACTCTTACCTTTCTGAGGTCGTTTCTCCTTTTTTCTTTTTTTTTTAGATGTCTCTGATTATTCTTCTAGTTCTTGATCTATGATTTCCTTTTGTTTTGTTTTGTTTTTATCTTTCCTGAATGAAAGAGGAGGAGGGATTGTAGGGGCGATGATGAGCTACTAAATACAAATACCATCAAACGCTGAAAAGCCTTTTTGTAGAGGTTCTTCCTGTTGATGTTTTTATCAGTCTGAGCCTTAAAATGAAACTTCGTTTTGAATAACTTCTTTGTCATTCATACACATATTTTTCGATTGCTATCTCTCTCTCTCTCTTATTTTTTTGGTTTTCTGTTATGAGGAAAAACGGCAGTAAATTAGAGTCTCTGATGCGCTTTTATCTTTCCATAGCGTTTTCAGCGCTTTACGCTGCCAAAAATAAGATCGGGTTGAGATTCTGGCAATTGTCGTCTAGCTTTTACGCGGCTTTTGCATTCAGATGCCCGGACATTATTTATTATATATACCTATACCTATGTGCGTGCTTCTGTTGCTTAGAGGTTTCAATCTTTTCTTTTGCTCATATGATTTCTTTCTTTTTTTTCCTTCAACATCGCCCATCTTTTACTATCTTAAACCTTTCTTGGTGTTGATCTTGTTGGAAAGTTTAGCTGCCATTGCAGATAATTTCTTAAATTCCAGGGGATCAAATTGAACAGAACAGCTGTTTGTATATTGGGATGAAGAAACCCTTTACCTGTGAAGAAGGGATAAAAGTAGACTCTTCTTCCCAAAAAGGATTCGATCGATCTCAAGGAAAACAAAAAACCAAAAAGGAATACCCATATTCAATATTTATCCCATAAATTAAATCCTAAGAAAACCAAGATCTCACCTACATATATATCTCGTGAGAGGCAGGCAAGTAAGTCGGTTAAGATGCCATCCCATTTACTATGAAAAATTAATTTTTCCTCCTCTTGTTTGGAAAGTCAAAAGGTAGGGGGAAGAAAAGTGAAAAAGTAGGAAGACAAAGACTATTTTACCTTTATTTTTGAAAAACTTTTAAAAGAACAAAAAGGGCATTTTGGTACTTTCCCCATCGATAAAAACTTTCCCCTCTGAAGGGAAGGAAAATGAAGGGGAGGGGAAGGGAGGGAAAGGGAAGGAAAATGAAGGGGAAGGGAATGGAGGGAAAATTAATTTATCTCTTTGTTTGGGAAGTAAAAAAGTAGGTGAGAAAGTAGGGTTTTATTTATTTGTGAAGTACATAAAAAAATTACTATTTTGCCCTTACTTTTATTAAAGTTTCTAAAGGACAAAATGGACTTTTTCCCTCATTTTCCTTCCCCTCCCTCATTTTTCCCCTATTTTTGGGGGGGGGGGGGAACTTTTTGCCACAAGAAGACAAAAATTAAGTGGGAAGGGAGGGGAGGGAAAATTTGAGGGGGAAGGAAAATGAAGGGGAGGGGAGGGGAGGAAAAATTAATTTTCCCTCCTCTTGTTTGGGAAGTCATAAAGTAGGGGGAATGAAAGTGAAAAAGTAGGGAAACAAAGACTATTTTACCCTTTATTTTGAAAAAATTTCAAAATGACAAAAAGGGCATTTTGGTACTTTCCCCCTCATTCCGCCTATTTTTGCCACAAGAGGACAAAAACTTCCCCCCTTCCCAAACACACTCTTAAAAAAATTTTCCCCCCACTTTCCCTTCCTTTTTTTCCTTCCCCCCTCTTTCCCTCCTTCCCATACAGACTGTTATGCTGTGTTTGGGAAGGGGGAGGGGAGGGGAGGGGAGTGAAAATTTGAGGGGAAGGAAAATGAAAGGAGGGGAGGGAAAATTAATTTTACCTCCTCTTGTTTGAGAAGTAAAAAAGTAGGGGAAAGAAAAGTGAAAAAGTAGGATTTTATTTGTTTGTGAAGTACATAAAAAATTATCATTTCGCCTTTACTTTTATAAAAGTTTCTAAAGGGTAAAAAGGACTTTTTCCCTCATTTTCCCCTCCTTTCCTCCCCCCCTTCCCAAACACCCTCCAAAAAGATTTCCCCCCCACTTTCCCCTCCTGTTTTTCCTTCCCCCCTCTTTCCCCCTTCCCAAACAGAGGGTTAGAGTCTATTTGGGAAGGGGGGAAAGTGGGGGGAAAATTTCTTTGGGGGGTATTTCGGAAGGGAGGGGGAGGAAAGTGGGGGGAAAATTTTTGTCCTCTTGTGGCAAAAGTTTTCCCCCCAAAAATGAGGGGAAAATGAAGGGGAAAGAGGAGAATGAGGGCGAAAGTACTAAAATGCCCTTTTTGTCTTTTTGAAATTTTTTCAAAAGTAAGGGTAAAATGGTCTTTATCTCCCTACTTTTTCACTTTTCTTCCCCTACTTTTTAATTTCCCAAACAATCCCCTCCCCTTCATTTTCCTTCCCCCTCAAATTTTCCCTCCCCTCCCCTCCCCTCCCTTCCCAAACACAGCATTAGGAATTCATCTTACCCCATTTACTATGAATTTTTAGGAATTCAATTCCAAGCTAAGGACCCGGCAAAACTTGTTTTGCTCATTTCTCTGGAAACTTAAAAAGTGGAATTTGAAAATTCTGAGAAAGGCAGGCCGGCAGGAGGGGCCAGATTTTCCAGCCAAATGTATTTTTTATGCATGTACAATTTGAATGTTTTTCAAATATTTGCACTGTAGCTGCACCAAATTGTGATACATCCAAAAGCATCTTCAACATTAGATGAGGGAAAATAAATGTCATATAAAGAAATAATAGGGAATAAAAGGTAATATTATAACAAGTTAAACCATAGCTCAGAGCGTAAATTTGAAAACAAATACATCACAATTCCAGTACCAGTAGTGCAATCAGTTTCAAAAATGACAAAACCCTAAAAATTGAAAAGATGGAAGAAGTGATCATCATCAAATCCCATTCCAACTGCTTCCAGGCACTGCCCAGCAAATGACCAGCATTGGCTGTTCATCTCATCTGCAGCAATCACAAAACAAATATAAATAGAATTTATCAGCAAAGAAAGGAACAAAACTCTTAACCTATAAAACCCCAAAGGAACAAAACTCTTAACCTATAAAACCCCATACCACATGATAAGATGTCATGCAGTTATCAGTAATAAGCTTAAAAAATGCAAATGGGGCTGGCAAGCGGCAATGCTTTTTTGGTGCAAGAACCTCTGAATGGGCTAGAGTATCCTATTCTTTTGTTTGCGGAGTCCTCCGAGCCTTGCTTATGTGACAAGTCTGTTTGAGATTCTATTTTAAGAGTTATTTCTTAAGTTTGTCAACCAAGTAATTTTTAGGAAGAAAAAGTTATTGGCCAAATATTGATTGCTAGTAGGGTTTTTTTTTTTTTTTTTTTTTTTAAATGATCGCAAGTAAGATTATTAAACCTAAATCGGAGAGGCAAGGTCCAGGTCTGGTTAGTCTTTATACATACTCTGCTATGTTGGAAAAAAGACTAATTTTGTGTTGCTTTCATAGTTGTGAATTTCATTTCGGACACCATTCGGTCTTCAAATGAGAATTTTCGGCTGATTCTTAAATTTCGGTAAATCTTTTTAAACTTGTGTTTTGGAAAAAAAATATATAAATATAAATATATATATATATGTAGAAATTTGATAAAGGAGTTACCTTAAGTGGAATTTGATTAAGAGACTTATTTTACGTGGAATTCTTCTCATTCCTTTTATTTTTGTTTGAAAAAGGCCTAGGGCAGGGATTGGGGCTTTTTAGAAAAATATCACAAAAAAGTCCTTTTTAAAATAATTTTGGCCGAATTTTGTGAACTCCGCCGAAAAGTTGGGTGAAAAGTTGTGGAGGGTTGTTTTGTTGAGGTATGTGGACCAAAATGAAATTTCTCGAGAATCTCGTCCGAGACGAAACAAATTTCACAACTATGGTTTTTTTGCATTAGTGCTTCTCTTTCTTGGAACAACGTGAACCCTATCGATTGATTATCAGCAGTTTGAAGTCCGTAGTAAATGGCTGTCAACCGATTTGAGCAACCCTCCTTTATCCAACTTGAAACAGGCAGTTACAACACCTAGAGGCCTGTTTGGATAAATGAGGAGTGGAGTAAAATGAAGTGGATTTCACATGTGAAGTTGAGTGAAGAGAAGTATGTTGAAATTAAAGTAGAGTACTTCACTTCACTCAATTTGGATGCTTATTTTGAAGTTAAGGTTTGAAGTAGAATCCGCTTTTACTCAAGAAAATTGAAGCATTTTGAGTTGAAGTGAAATGGAGTACATGTGGCTTACAACATTACTTCATCTATTGGGCCAAACTCATCCAAACAATTTAGAGTTGAAATTTTAGACTGTTGGGGCCCATTTAACTTCACTCTACTCTATTTTTTGGCTATCCAAAACAGGCCCTAGAGGATTTGCAAACTGGAGCCATTTGTATCCTCTCCCACAAAGAAGCAAGCAAAAGCCATTTATCTAGAGGCCTAATTAAATGGCTGTCAACCGATTTGACGCAGCCCTCCTTGATCCAAGCTTGGAACAGGCAGTTACAACACCTAGAGGATTTGCAAACTGGAGCCATTTGTATCCTCCCATAAAGAAGCAAGAAAAAGTCAGTTATCTAGAGGGCAAAGCTACAATGCAGCATCTGGCATATGCGCATGGTTGGGGCCTACCTTTAAGCAATCCAGTTCATTAATCACCTTTTACACCCATCGTATTCTTTGCTGATAAAACTTCAAAGTGTATTTCGTGAGGCCTATTGTTAGATTGACCGGTTGATTTGAAATATGTGTCCGTGTTCTCTTTCCATCATGAAAGAGAACGAAAGTAGATAAAGTTGAATCATGTGTTCAGAATTTAGTTAATCCAACGGGGTGCATATTGCTGATTTGAATAATATTTTAAATGTATATACGAGAGTGGGTGTTAGAACCAATGAATGGATTAGATTTCTTAAAGGTGAGCCCCACCCATGTGCATATGCCAGTTGTAGCTTTGCCCTAATCTAGAATCTGCCAAATTCACAACGGAGATGGTTTCAGGTTGTGCCTGTTTTCATCTCATTTATGAACGGTGGAAATCCAAACCAGGGTTTGAAAGATTTGCAGTGCATGTAGCAAACAAAGTCGCATTTGGGGGAGGGAAGTTATAAGTAGGAGAGATTGGATCGTTGGTAAGTGAAGCGGGCAATGAAGGATGAGGGTTGTATGGAGCTGTGAGGTGGAAGAGGTTGAAAGAGTTGGAAAAGGGAGTTGATTTGGAAGTGGAAAGTGAAAGGGGCAACGAAAAATGAGGCTTTGATCTAGTTGGAAGGTGACAGGGATTGAAGGAGTTGCAAAGGGAATTGAGTTGTTACTAGAAGAGGTTGGCTCATTGGGAAGTAATGGAGAGGATGAGGGTTTAATGGCATTGAAAATGGATGGTGTTGGAAAATGAAGTCGAGTTGAAAATGGAAGGAGTTGGAAAAGGAAGCCAAACTGAAAATAGAAGAGGTTGGGTCGTTCATAACATCCAATCATAGATATGTACTGCACCAAAATGGCAACAAATACAATAAAAGAAGAACAAGGAAGAAGAGAGAAAAAGGCCAATTTCAAGGGGTCTCAAGTGATGCAGATTCAGAATGGTTCTGCTGTTAGCACCTCCCCTCTTAACTATTTCAGCTTGAGATAATCAACCAATCCATTTGGCTTCAATGAAACTAGTTGGTTATGAAGCCATTTTGGGTATAAAACAATGCTACAATAAGTCCTCAGTCCCAGGTCTTTGAGCAATTCCATCATATTTCCATGAACCATCCTATTCTTACCATTGCCAAAATCATCTACTGCTAAAAAATCCCTAACCCTTACACTATTCTAAACATGTGATGTACCCCAAAGCCCAAACTGCAAGGTAGCCGAGTTGGGTAACACAACAGGTAAGAAATATGTTTCTTTCTCCAATTAGCAATCCAAATTCAATGTCCCCATGGTTTCATATTCTGAGTTTGGTGTGGAGAGGGAACAAGATAACAATCTAACCTAATCCAACCTTCAATTTTCATGACTAATCGAACATTCAGAAAACAATAAATAACAAGCAATTCTTCCCAAACATTCAGTAACAATAAAAGAGAACTAAAGATCAGATCAAAAAACACATACCCAAAAACCCCCATCACACAATTCAATCCAAGCAAAACTACACTATCAATTTTGATGAAAACCCATAAACACCAGAAAACCCCAATAGCAAAAAACCAATAATTAACTACCAAACCCTAAAATTCAGGACATAGGGAAAGACACATAAATCAAAAGCAACAGACTGCAAACCTGTAAATCAACTGGTCTTTGGATCAGGCAAGGGAAAAAGCCCGGCGCCCGCGGCACCCCTCGGCGGGGCGAACCCCAGAAACTTCTGCAGATTAGTTCTAATACTAATTGAGCAAAGGAAGTACAGAAACGCCATGGAGCAATCAGTGGGATCGTCGCCCGGAAGCCCACGGTGGCTCATCTTCTGAACGAGGCCCGCCGGCGAAAAGGGGAGCTTGGCGACGGCCTTCCCTTCAAATAGAGAGTTGAGAAATCCAAACACGACGAAGAGAACGGCGGCGACGACGGCCCCGGACTTGAACTTGGAAAGCGAGAGATCGCGTGTGGATTCCTTGAGCGTCGTCTCGACGCGATCCATCTTCTTGGATTTGGGCTTCTTGGGGAGATTCTGGGACGATGGATTCGCAGAAGAAGAAGAAGAAGAAGTGGGGTTGGATGTTTTCATGAGCTCGAGCTTTTTGGAGGCTTTGTCGATGGAAGAACGGAGGGATTTGTACGAGGAAGTGCGGTAGATGAGAAGCCATGAGATTGCTTCACAGAGAAAAGCTGTGCAGATGGAGATGGAGACGATCGTTACAGAGTCTGAGTATTTGAAAGATGAGATTGCAGAAGCCATGGAAGGAGATTGGATTGGATTCCTCTTCTTCTGCTTCTGCTGCGGCTGCTTCTTCGTCTTCTTCTTTTGTGCAATCTTTCATATATTATTTAGGGAAATTTCAAAACAGGGCCTAAGTTTTTTTCAAATTTCAAAACAGGACAAAATTAGATTGTGATTTCAAAACAGGGCTTAAGTTTTCCAAAACCATTTCAATTGAGGACATCCGGTGAATTTTAAGAAGTTCCGGCCGTTTATTCCCTACTTTTTTTCAAAACCCCGAAAATGCCCTTTAGGGCTTAAGTTAAAGAGAGAACGTCCCTCCCTCTTTCCATTCCTTTGTTCTCTGTTCCTTCACCATTTCAAAACCGGCGAGCATCTTCTCTTCTCTGTCGAGCACCAGCGAGCAAGCCCTCATTGAGTGGGATCCCGTTGCTGGTACTCGGGAACAAAATTGACAAGCCGGAAGCTCTATCAAAACAAGGTTTGACAGATCAAATGTAAGTGATTTGAGCTGGATACCAAGACTAATCTAGCATCTGGCTAGACCATGTAGTGGGTTGTTTCAATGTACCCAAATCTGAAAGCAATTTGGAATTGTGAATATTTTGGAAGAGCAGAATCTTCATCGGTGCCAATTTGTTTGGGGTGACACTGAAAGCTGAAACCACATTTGGAGGAATACTGCCCCCAGTTCAAATCCTTAACCATATAAATGCTTTATGTTTATTTGGTTTCAAGGAATGAGAAAACCACTATTCTGCATGTGGTTTCTGATTTCTGATTTGCCCACACATACAGCAGAACAGATCACTACTCTGCCAAATTATTCATTCTAACTTATGACTTTGGGTACATCCAAACGCTTGTGGAATTTTGATTTTTATTGAGGATGAGAGCTGTGCTGCAGGGATCTAAAGTTGATCACCGACAGAGAAGTCTGTTGCTTCATGATCTCGTGCAAGAACTCAACAAATATTGACTCTGTCATCGATTGCTCCACTGCCTAAAAACATGAATCTGATAAGCATCTATGGTTGTGCATGGAGTCCTAGATAGAAGGAAGTTGTGCTTGTGGGGCATGATCAGTAAACGTAAGGCATCCCATGGACGATCACTCCTCGCTGGTGCTCGTCGGAGAAGAGAAGATGCTCGCTGGTTTTGAAATGGTGAAGGAACAGAGAACAAAGGAATGGAAAGAGGGGAATGGAAAGCGGGAGGGACGTTCTCTCTTTAACTTAAGCCCTAAAGGGCATTTTCGGGGTTTTAAAAAAAAGTGGGGAATAAACGGCCTGAACTTCTTAAAATTCACCGGATGTCCTCAATTGAAATGGTTTTGGAAAACTTAAGTCCTGTTTTGAAATCACAATCTAATTTTGTCTTGTTTTGAAATCTGAAAAAAACTTAGGCCCTGCTTTGAAATTTTCCCTATTATTTATGTATGTGATGGAAGACTAGCATCAATTTTTTATTGTGTTTGATTTTTTGGTGTTTGGGTTGTGGCCTTGTGAGGTGTTGGTGGATCTAACATTGGGAATTACGCCTCCTGGGCCCACCAACTGCTGGATTGGTGTTGGATCATCTGAGCCGTGCATCAGATATAAACAGTTGATGGGGTGATGATGGTTTGTGATTGGGCTTTGTTTGATTCGTGATTGGGGTTCTTTGTGTGTGTGGGTCCTACTCCTACCTTATGCTGCAGCTAGTTCCATGACCCATGGGTCGTTCTGGTCCATTGGGCACAGCCCATAGGCCCGAAAGGCTTGGAGATTTAATTAGGAGTTTCTGAGATTTATGATTGGTATTAAGGCACATTTGAAACTTAATAGATTGATTATGGGCAACTTGATTTGCCATTTTAAGTAATTTGGTTCCGCGGATGTTATCCCGGGGAATAGTCCTGTTTGGTCAAAGACCTCTGGAATGCTCATCTCAATTTTTTTTTTTTTTTTGCTATAAATCTTCTTTATTTTTCACCGGAGAAGGTGGCTTACACTAAACACTCAAAACACCCCCATTGACATGGGAGTGAACTCCAACACACTGGGAAAAGAACCACTTGTACGAGAAGAGGAGAGAGGACTGCGCCTCATAAGTCTTGAGACGGAGAAGTCCTAACTCTAAAGTATCGAACTCTAATCAGTTAGATGAGAATGCGAAGGGTATTCCTAACCACTAGACTATCCCTTATCCTCTTCAAGCAAGGTGTATGTATTGGGCAAGAGGGAGTTTTACAGTAGGATACATTACACCCATAGGACCGTTTATCAAAATACAGTTAAAAGGAGATAAAAAAAAAAAAATTTGGTACTGATAAGAGGCAGATCAATGGATGTATTTTAATCTTCCAATTTCATAGGTTTCAATGAGTGGGCTCATGGACGCCATGAGTTTGTCAAGAAATGGACATGCGTGGCACAGATAAAATAGGAATAGTAGGCAGCATGACCCTTGTGTCCACTTGAAACAGAAATTAAAAGAAATGAATTGTAGATCACATATTCTTAGCCATCATATAGTAGGGTTGAAGTACAAAAACAATCCAGGTTTATTGCCTTGGCTTGAAAGGCTTTAATGTCATAGAAAACTGATTTTTTGCAATTGGCCAATCCAGGTTTATCCTTTGAATTTAGTATGGACAGTGAAGCCATTAGAATCTTGCGTGTGACCCCCAAACATGCGTGAATTATTAGCCCCTTGCCATCATCACACAAAACACCATAGGATTGCCACATACTTGTCATTGTTTCTACTGAAACATAATATGGGATCGAATGTAGGAGGGTCAACTTTCCCATGATGATCATCCACCCTAGAAACAATTTCTTTACACAGCTTTGAACATTGAATATGCGAGTGAAAACAGAGTTCAATGAGAGCTTTCAATTCGAATGTTAAATATGTGAATAATTCAATACAGAAAACTCACTTAAGAGTTCGGCAAAAGGCGGCCATTGTACATCTTATCAAGTAATTTTTGTGCGTCGGGCCTCCGGAGAAGACCCTTGTTATTGGGCACACCGGTCCCTAGACAAACTGGACAGACAAGCTTTCCTCGACCTGCACCACATGGAAAGTTAAAATAGAACTATTAGCACAATCATGGATATGGTCAAGGCAAGACTATGAGTGCAAATGCATAATGTTTTAAGTAAATGTTATTCTATGGTTCAACATTCACAAATAAGAGAGCACACACACATAATGTGATCAAATTTTGATATATGTTGACTAATTACCCACTCACTCGATACAATGATTTAAAATAAAAATAAAAATAGCAAGTCAGTCTGACAAGGACGAGTTCAGCAAATAAGTCATGTCTCAATGTGTTAGAATCATCCATAACTGCAACTGCTATGAATATTTCAACAGAAGCATTAGTTTTCATTTCTACCATGACAAACGTCTAATCTGGTTTTTTGTAGCATTAGCAACTGTTTCTTCATCTCTTCTATGCAAAATATTATTTTCTTTTGGTGGTGGAACTAGAGTTGAAATGGAGACTTGCATACTTGGATTGGGCTTTACAAAGGTTCCCGAGCACCAGGACTTGGAAACTTATACTAAAACTATCGCCACATCTGGTACATAAACATTCAAGTCAGGCATCGGCCTCACGGCCACATCTGAAAAAGTTTAATCAGGCATGCGTCCTCAGAATGCATCCTACATGCATTACACAAGCAAGGGAATACAAATCCCAGTCCAGGCGAGGTCAGGGCTCTTATACAGAGGATACTAAGATGTAGCAAAAATTATTATTATTACTACTACTACTACATTACTACTCCTATTTATTAATAATAAACTATTATTTATTATTATGAGATTTTGCCTAGGAATTAAAATCATTGTGGGTTTACTTCATGTAATCAATTCCATCCCATGGCAGCCCACTAGTCAAATTTCTTATGATCATTTAGAGAATGTCTATCAAATAAGGTTTCTCTGGATTCTCCCTTTACTGAATGCACAACTTCTTCTTCTTCTTCCACTTTTCTCTATTTTGGTTTCAGGCACAGCAGCAGTGTGGATCTTCATGTTGGCCTTACTGTGATTATGCATAATAAAGAGCACAAAATGCTAGGGTGTATCATTGAAGCGACTGCGCTGCTAATATGTTATATTAGAGTCTACTGCACAGAGCACAGGCAAAAATCATTTGCAGGGGTTCAGAGCAGGATTATAAATAGCATCTTTGTATCTTCGCACCTTGTCAAAGTGTTAAATCCAAATCTGCACTTGTTATAGGACACCCCCTTTAATTTAAATAAAGGGCAGTTAATCTGGTACATTTATTTTCCTTCTTAAAATCCTCAAGTGTTAAACTTGGAATTTTCTTTCATTTTTTCTTTGAAGGATGATCAGAACCTGTGACGAAGATAGATGGCTAGACTTAAGCCTAGGATTACTGGATTAATTGAAGTTTCTACCTTCTTACACTGTTTGAAAGCTGGGTTGGAAGTTGGAACCTCTGCCTTCATTAATTGGAGAAACTGGCCTTTGCAAGTTTTTCTTGTTCCCTTTGATTGGAAGAACCAAGAGCTTCCTTGGTGTTTTAGTTTCAGCATATCGTTGCTGAATCCAGACTTATTCATGGTTTTCTCTGATTTGGTTCATTGTAAGAGAGATCTGTGTATAAAGATATCGCTTGAATACTTGTGTTTGATTTACAAAATGGGAGTTTTCATTCCGGAGAAAAAGGTTGGATTGACAGAGGGGTTTGATCAACCAACGAGAATTGGATTTTCTACTACAGTTCCAGACCTGGTCTATCCATGGTGGATGATGAGGCTTTCTACTACAAAACACATGGCCCAGACCATGGACCATGAACTGGATTCATGTCCTCATAAACCACTCACCTTATTTTGTTCCTTCAAATGAATCCATTTTAAGAGCAATCAAGTATTTAATGCCCGTAAAAAAAAAAACCAACAAAAACAACAACAATAATAACAGCAAATGACTACCAAAGTACATACCATAACAATTCGGGCACTCTGTAAATTCATAAACATCTTTTGCCCGTTTTCTGTTGAGCGCTTTCCATTTTCCTGTACCACCACACATGTCACCTAAAAAAAGAGAGAGAATTATCTTGAAGGCCACATCAAATTATCAGAACTACAATTATCATAAAATATTAGTCACTTGCAAGAATCCAAGAAAGTACATCCGATGTTGCTGTGTAAGTTCAAGCAACTTCAGACATAGCCAGGATGTCTCAACTGAGATCAGATATCTTTCATAATGAAAATTTTGTAAAATGAAGAATTCTATGATCCTTACTTGAGGATTGTGTTGTCATCTCTCAAGTTTGCCCATGTGACACCCATAGTTTGGCGCTCCCAACTGCTAATCTGATGGACCAGACAGTAGATAGACGAAAAAACCCAGATTGGGATATCCTAATACATTGGATTCTTTTACAATAGATGCAGACAGCTGCTTCATTTCTTGCATAGCCAACCATCTATTAGGTCATCAACCAAACAGAGATGATAGTTCCATCCAGAAGACTTTTGGAGAAGGTCTATTAACAGTGGGGCCCACCGGATAATGGAATCTAGATAACTTGATAATGGCCCCCACTTGCACAGATTTAGAAGGCCCGGTGACAATAGGATTCGCAAGACAAATCAACTCTATCACATGCAACCATCAATATTAAAAGAGCATGGTGGTACTTGGAAAAAGTAGAATTATATCTAATAACTCTATGGAATCTAAAACTCACTAGCCTCGTCACTTGATGTGCAAATCCACAATGTGGTTTATGAAGGTCCTGAGCCCTAGCAGATATAAGTACCTACTTGTGTTAGTTCCAATATTTCTACGATCTAACCATTTGTCATGGTAGAAGAGCATAATCAATACCATCCACTACGGTCCCTGGATATTTCAAAATAGGCAACATGTGCATATCATATTGTATCTTATACCTCATTTTTATGTGTAAAATAAGTGGGATCGGATATTCACAATTAAATGGTATGCAGACTTCAGCCTTTTCTCCAAGTGCCTATGCCAATCAACAGTACCTCTAAAAATAACAGTAGTTGGATCATCTAATGTGATTTCCAATTTCTAAGCCTACCCAAGTTCATAGCAGAATGTACAACAAACTGTTCTGCCAAAAATTAACAGCTTCAAATTTGAATCGCATCCAAACACACCATAAGAAATATAAAGAAACAAAAGAAGAAAAGGAATACAGAAATTCCATACATACTTACAGATGATAGCACCACTACCACCACAATTCCGACACCCTAATCTTTCTTTTCCAGTTGAATCATCCATCACTTCCAAACAATCTCCCTTTGATACAAAGACTAAACTGCCAGCAGCATTTATCAAAGATAGGGTTGTACATAGACACCAGCGTCTTGAAACTAGTAAGGGAGCTCCCTGCAATGGAAAAGGCATTACTTTCATATATCATATGAAGAAAAGAGCCATCCATGTCAACCCATCAATTCAAAACCTTACTTTTATAACTGAAACCTTCTTAATGAAATTCATTTAGTCATTCTGTTGAGTTTTCTACTATGGGTTCAGCAATTGTAAGATCTTGTCTACATTATCTTTATCCGCATCTTGGGAGGACTTGTGGATTGTATCTGACTTGGACTGAGTTTGCAACAACTTGTGCCAGATATTCTTAAATTGCGCTTTTGGAAAGTAAGGCTATTGTTAGAATTTGGCAAGGGATCGGGACATGTTCTAATACCAAATGGATGCAAATCAAAGGACATGAATTCCCTAAGCTTGCATCCAATCAAGACCACCAAGTGCCCTTTGATAGACAAAATCTATAAATCAATCAACCAATTTCCAAGCCTCTCAACAAAAAAAATAAAGGTACGATCAGTTTATTGGTTGCACGGTCAGCTATGGGGCTGCACCATTGTTGTCAACTTCACTAAAGAGGCCATTCCTTGCTTCTAAGATGTCCAACCATTTCTGTGTTCCGTTTAAGAAAAGATGCAATTGAAAAGGTTAAAAATAAATCTATTAAAAGATACTATTGAAAAAAAATAAAAATATATCTAAAGAAGATAAAAATTACAAAAAAGGAAATAGTATTAAAAGATACTTGAAATCACTTCTTTTAAGCCCTTTCATTTGCCTGGGAGGGTTAAAAATATCTCATCCATTATTAAAGCTACATTTAGAGGTTCACAGGAACAAAGGGGAAATAATCAAAGTTGTCTATCTTCATTAAGAATGAACCTGCTTCGCAGTCATTTTGTTCTATTTTGGCCCAAAAACAGTATAATTTCTAATCAAAAGACTCATACTCAAAGCCCTACTGATTACTGAAATGAGACTAAATTGACAACGAAGCATTGAATCTTCTATGTCAGGAAAGAGGGAATTTTTTATTTTTATTTTTTTGGATCCCTAACATAAGCTTCCATTAAATGGAAATGAACTTACAAAGAAACAAAGCCCCAAAAAGTAAGAGGATACAAGAGCATCGTACCCCCGCCCAACGCCCATTTGGCCATTTACATAATAACACCCACCAAGGAGACAACCTCAACCTCCTATTTGGCTAAAGCATCCGCCATAGAGTATGCCTGATTTATGAAGTTGAATATAATATCGAATAATTGAAATTGAAGAAAAGATTCGTCTTAGTTTCTTATATTTTGATGAATGACGTCGAAAAAGATGGTAAACATGCATGCAAGCCACATCCATCAATCAGTAACTCAAAAATCAGATTCACAAATCTGCTCTTTGGGTCATAAGGCCTTACACCATGGGAGAAACTAAGACTTTGAAAAAGGGCCCTCGTAGCTTAGCTTTACTCTTGAAAGTCAATCATTGTTTCATAAATAGCACTGCTGACAATCCTACAGTAGTTTGATTAGATAAAAACAATTTAACACCCTATAGTCAATTCAAAGCCTTTCAATCCCTCCCAGATACTACTGAAATATATTAAAAAAATCATAAGCAACTTCCTACTTAAGCTACCACGTCCATTAAATAAAACACTAAAAAGGAAAAGTTTTTAAATTATCTCTACAAGATTTGTGGTTTTTTTTTTTTTTTTTTTTTCAGTTGTCTGTGGGTAAGCCACACTTCATAAATGAGTATGATAAAATAAACCTTTTTCCTCATTGTGAAGATTGAGAATATACTTGCTTCAGCAAGAAAGGCATACATATGGATGGAATTCACTTTAATTCAAACAAAAACACAGAACAGGAGCCCATCAAGGCAGGAAAATACCCAGAACATGCTATCATAATTCATAAGCTACCTTATCTTTTAATGTTTCTGATGAATGGTCAGGATCTCTTGATGTACTACTCTCATCTTTCAAACTGGATCTGACACAAAGCCCAACTGTCCTAGAGTTGACTGCCATTCATTGAAAAATTAGAAATTTAGTTTTATCACAAGAATTAAAGCGGCATAGTGAAATTAGAAGCAAAGTGACAGAGATGCATGCAACACGCACTTAAATGATTCTAGGTATGGATGTGATATGGATTGAGTAAACAATGTGATTTTACAGTTCTCATGACAAAAGATGGGAATACATAGAGTGCATGGAGAAAATGTATCAAATCATTAGGAGAAAAGAAGTATCCTAATAAACTTCATACTGCCAACCATATCTTGCACAGTAAACATATTTATAAATTTTCCAGCACAAGTATTGACATTGTGCCATGTAAATGTCATTTACCTTGAGCATATACCAGCACCTAGGAACGCATTTTTACATCTCATTACAAACCCAACTTAGCTCGATATCAAACTACTTAGAAGACTCAGCTAAAGTCATCATCATCCTCGAAGCCTTATCTATATCTGGAGAAGGCTCGGCAAGGGATAGAATCATAGAATATCTTACATGAAAATGTTTTTGAAATTTGCAAATTGAAATCTCCTTTCGAAGATGGCCACCTCAAAAAGGCTAAAATTGTCTCTTATTTTTTTTACCATCTTAGCACTGTTACAGAACTTTTGGTATCGAAGAAAAGAACTCACCATGGTGGTAATATTGACAAGCATGAAAGAGATGAAACAAAATTTTTGAGGGCTCAAATAGAGAATATGATGACAAGAGACTGCCTTAAATGAAAAATGAGATATGGTGTAAGCTGCTTAAATCTCACTAAACAGGGTCAATCCATATAAAGTCAAACCAAAGTAATGCAGATGGCCTATTTGGATTTGCATTCTTAGGATATGAAGTGGGTAGGAGGTGGAAGGACGCTACTAAACTCTTTCTCTATGGAAATTGTATTGATTATTAAGGGTGAGTCTTCTTTCATTCTTCCAATGAATATAATTGATTCGAGTTTCGAAGTTTTTTCATTTTATATTAAGTGCCTAAAGGAATACTTCCTGCATCTATAAAAATCAGAAATAAAGGAACCAGGTAATAGCTTATACTTGAGTCCTAAATTAGAACCCAAAAAGCAGATCCCAGATCTATGGGATAGAGGGATGTGGATGGTGATGATGGCCAAGCGTCTAAAGGGGCCTACTCATGTGGACAAGTAGTCATTCAATTGCAATTAACTAGTAAGTGATTAGGTCAATTATAAGTCCATTCGGGACAAAAAAAAACTTTTTCCCCTTTCTTATATGTTTATTGGTAGCTTCTGGAAAGAGAGAGGAATTTGTGGACCTATGATGCCCAGACACGGCATGGAAACGATAAGGACACACTGTGGACATGGCAGGGACCTGGATTTTACATGTAAAAAGTAAAGTATCGGATACGATACGACACGATACGTTGCCCATTTTGAAGTATCCGTGCATCATAGTTGTGGACCTTTAAACTGTGAGTTTGTAGGGGAGTTTTGGATCAATGAATGGGATTTGGATTCATTTTTCTTGGATCTCTCTCTCTCTCTCTCTCTCTTCCTCTTGTAAGGTAATTCCTCTGCTTCTTTTATTCTTTCATTGCATTCTTTCAATAAAACCCACTTCTCTATCTTCCCTTACCATTCTTCCTCCTAACATCTCTGGCGGTTCATTGTCAATGACAACATCTGTAGTTGTTTTGTAACAATAAGACCCGCTAGTAATTTGAACAATGGGAAGCCTTAGTTTCACCAAACAGCAGCTGTTCATTACTATCATTTTCTTCAGTAATAATCACTATACTTTCACTTCCAAGATTCTTATCCAAATTCTATGCTACATTTTTTTTATATAAAAAAGAATAAATTTCTTAATGGATATCCTCTCATGTTAGGAAAGAATGCATCTGCGCATACCACCATCCTAATGGATAACCCATTTCCAAAAGAGAAGAAGTTCCCAACCTCTCTCCAACCTGGCATCTCCCAAACAGAAGCTAACTTATTTGACCACATATATCTGATCCATTAGTGATCTGGGGTATACTACACCAAATCATCCAAAAATCATTCTTTTAAAACTCATTGACTCTCCCAAGTCCAAAACAGTCGCCCCATCTCAGCGACCTTCCAAGTCAATTCGATTCAAGTTTCTGAGTCTTTGAACATTGATACCATTCAGAAAAAAAAAGAGAGTGAGAGTCTTTAAACATTTATGAAACACAGACCCAAGTTTATTAGGGGAAAGAAACCAGTGTTCCCAAATTGAGTAGAACCAATTCCGGGTCATGACATGACAACCAAATTATGACTTTGAGAGGTTCAAGCAACCATCAGATGTTCGTTCATCAATAAAAATATATATATGAACATTTAGAGACTTTAATATAAAAATACTCAGAAGTCAGAACTACCCAAGATAAGAAATATAAGATAGAGGTGCAAGCACCACTTAAACAGAATCACCAAAGAAAGGAATTGCAGAATAATAGGAAAGAAGTGGAACAAGAGAAGGAACTCACTGCAGCTTGTGCCATAGCTCTTGGCGGGAACGACGCGAGGGAAGAGAACACTGAAAAACGGAGATGCTGAAGTACCCATCTCTCTCTCTCTCTCTCTCTCTCTCTCTCTCGATTACTGAATCATCAGTTGAGGAACCCTCACTTGTCAAAATACTTGTTTAAGTGAGAGGACTCCCCACTTCCAAATGAAGGGACTTCACCTGTTCTCACTGGTATAATATCTATGGGATTTCAGAGCTGACACGTGGCACAATACATGATCAGTTGGGCCCACCAACGCAAGGGGTTCGTGTTGTACCGGCCACCAATTAAAAGTTCAGGTTTTATCGCTTTGGTTGTGGTTCTTCATTAGACCAGAAATAGGCCCATGCATCTGATTTTTTTTTTTTTTTTTTTTAATGGATGGATGATTTGAAAGTAAATCTGGCATTTGGACGCCCCACCCCAATGGATGGATCTGAGTGAACCTGGCCATGGGATATGAGCAAGCCAGCCAGATGTAATAACTATCTCATTTAACCTAGTCTCACTATTCAATGATGCTCCTCCCACATTTGGACGGGGCGGTTTGTTTAGGGGTATTTCTAATAAGAATTCTCCTCGTTCGTAGGGAATTCCTCTTAGCAATGCAACTCCTGTCTCTCGGAGATATTTTGTTCTCTTCTCTATTTGAAGGGAGAGAATTCACATAGCTACCATTCCAAATGTCACGGCCTGCAAAATTCTCAAAAATTCAACAACCGAGCATTTTGGAATTCCAAATGCTCAATAGACAATAAATCTCCCAAAACTTGCAAACAAACAGGTATTGGATTGAAAAACTGATTCAATCAGAAAATAGAGGATGGACCGTTCTTTACTATTAGAAATTTCATACTTGGGTGGGGCCCGCTGCACATCACTCTCCAAAACTCCAAGAATAAATTGGTAGGCACCCCAAAAGTCTGCTTTATTTATCCAAAGGACTACAAAGATCAGAATGTAACATTCACCTCACTTATAGAAAAAAGATGCATCCATGAGATCTCTAATTGTTTAGAGGGGAAAAATCATGAAAATTCAAATTTTATTATTTATTTAAACATGAATGAAAATAAATATATATATCAAGCAACATAGGGACTCGAGCCAACCCACCCTATCTTATGATGAGCATGCATTGAGGAGGGACCCAACATCTCTGCAAGTTGAAAACTAGCAGATAGGAGTTTTCCTCTCCAATCTGATCTCAAAGTTCAGACCCTGTATGGAAATTTTAGATATATGAAATGACCTAATCTGTTACTGAGAAATGATCAAGTCTCCACGCTGGTCCCTGAAGCCAAGAGGGAAGCAATTGGATTGTGAAGTCGGTCTGGTAAAGAAGACCAGCAGGCGAGACTTGAACGACAACTTTGTGTAAATGTTGTTACAGGCTGAAATGCTGAATACACAAAAATCCATAAGACTGGAGGCCCCTCAAGGTGGACCCCCATTGTCGAGTGCAAAGGGCACCACAAGGTCATGCATCAAAAATTTCTTTGAAAAGTAAAAATTATATCACATAATCAGGAATAGGGGCAGCAACTAATATGCTTAGTTTCAATGGTCTCTTTAAAAATTAATTGTTGTCTATGCATTTCACGGTATATAAAGTTAATATATATAACTCATGGAAATCCAAAGAAAAATATACACTTCATAGGAGAAAATGAATAGAAACCAAAAGGACAGATAAAAAACTGCCCACAACCTCCATGTGTGCCTCCATACAAGAGTACATACAATCGGGTACAGAAAAAAGATCCTCCAGCGCCCTCAAGTCCTGCCCTCACAGCTTGCCTCATGAGATGCATCCTCCAGCAGCACCCCCCAAGTCTTGCCATCACAGCTTGCTTCATGAGACGGTGCGCCCATAGCATATGGCAGCAAGGTAAAGATTCTTCGCCCATTTTTCCTGCCAGCCATTGAAAAATGTAAGTCCGTGTACCTTTGTATAGAAACTAGAGACTATTATGAAGGTGCATCGATTCCTGCCTTCAACGGTGCATAGGATAGAAGCAGTATGAAAGATGAAGTCACTGCCCTGGAACATGTTAGTCAGGAGGCAGTCACTGCCCTGGAACATGTTAGTCAGGAGGCAATCATTCAAGCATGCCCTCATTGCTTGATCTGATTTTTTTAAACAGTTAAAAGTTGCCATTCTGGTCACTTCCAAACTGGAAAGGAACAGTTTAGAGGATCTAAAATAATCTGGTGCATATAGCCGTACACTATATCGTGCATATGACACAAGGATAATTTTTATTGAGGCTGTTTTTGGATGCTGTAATGAATAAATTGCACCAGTGCAGTTCCTTAGTAAATAGATAATGAAGGTGAAGACGACCAAACTGCTCAGAGAAAGGGGCTAGCCCCAATGCAGGCAGTAATATGCCTCTAGATTTAATAATGCAAGTAGCATCGTGCTTCTAGTCATACTGAAGCAATACGTCTGTACATTCACAGTGAATGGCTAGAGCTAAGGACCAGTTGATCATTTCTTAATTACTGAGACGAACTTAACACAACTCTATTCAATTGAGCATCCAAACCCACAGCATATTATTCATGCATACTTAACACTGATCCCCTTCAACTTTCAAAAGAGAAGGACAAGTTAAGGGCATATGCAAAATATGAACTGTAAGAGGGAATGAAGCAATCTCCACCTTGACATGGGTACTTGGAAAGGCAGAAGTGCGTAATGTCTCCTGAGTTTCATCTACTGTTTTGCGCTTGGGCACACTGAGGATAAGAGCTGCCTGATCCAAAGTTGCAGCTGTTGATGTAATTCGGTAACCATTGTCCCAGCGTTTGTGGATGCCCTCACTAGGATACAGGAAATCAAGTTCGACAACCTGCAGAAACAGAGAGAAAATAGAATAACACACAAAGGGCCTCATTATTAGTGAGCCGCTGTTAAAATGATAAAACTTAATGAAAGAAGGTAAATGAGATTTCAAGTTCATAAAAGACCGAAGTGAAGTCTCCATTTTCTGTTTAATTCCAACCAGTTGCCATACATTGGCTTTGGCAACACTAAACAAAAATTTGGTGTACTCAGGTGCCCCCAAATCAGAAGACTGTAAATGTTATGGCAGAATGAGTGGTCATCTGTTCTACTACATGTTCAAGGGCAGGCAGGAAATTCATTTTGGTGTACACTGTTTCTCAAATTTTCTGCTCCCAATTTAAATCAGTACTGACGATGGAGGTAGAAATGGTAGAAATAGTGCAGAAGTAAACAGTAATAGTATCAATGTACTCTATGTTCACCAATTTCCATGAGGCCTACAAACGAATAACGAAATGGATGACTACCCATTCTGTGAAAAACATACCAGGTCACAAATTGTGGAGCATCCAAAATAACTCTTATTGCTACTGGTCCACCAATTTCCACAATGTTTGTAGCAAAGATTGAGCATTGGAATATTTAAAGGGGGAAAACAATTTGGAAGACTGCCAAGCACATAAAATTAAAATTCAACCTGATCACTAAAGCCAGAATTGCGGGACATGACAACACCCCATCGGCTTCCAGCTGTTGCCATTGAAGTCACATGAAACCCTTCTCTCCATTTCTTATTTATCCATTTAAAGGGGAAGGAATCACTGACTTTGTAAGACTGTTGTGTATAGCCTGTACCTGAAGAATGTTGATTACAACTATAGAGATTAGTGACTACAAATAAAAATCAATGCTTCGATTTACTGAAGAAAACAGAGCCACATTCAACAATGACACGGAAGTAAACACTCTGATGTACAACACAGTTGAAAACCTAAAACGCTGTTTCTTTTCCTCAGTTACGAGGGACCTTGTAAATATGGCATGTTTAAAACTAAACTTTAGACTAGTAGGTCCTCTACTAGGAATGGGGGCCATAATCAGGCATCCATCATTGGGCTCATACAAAAAAGAATTCATGGCATTGCAGCATATGATCACATGCATGCACGTCAAACCCCCCACACAAAAAAAGGGGTGAGTGAAGGAATCTAACACAGAGAAAGGCAGAAGCATGCTTCACGACATCAAAGGAACCATCAAAGTGAACTCTGAAACAACCTGAAGGAGGGGCACAAATGAAGGGGAAGGGTGGTATCACAACCTTACCCTCCTCAACTTATTCTCGGAACCTAGGCATTGAAGTAGCATGCATGCAATTGCCAAGCGCCATCTGTTTATTCATCCCATCACCTCAACTATGAAAGTATACATTGCGACTCCAATTAAAACGGACAGTCATATCTATCGTCATAATACCGATCAAAATTGTGACCATGATATTACTTTGAAGAGTTTTTCTTTCAACAATTATAAACCAATATCCAGCCATATCAAAACCAGCCCCTATATTCTACTTGCACACCACTGTTGGACCCATCTTTGGGTCCCACATCTTCTCTAGTTTTGCTTTGTACCATATGATTAGATTATTGCTTATCTAAGTTTATTTGTATACCAAGCCCACATGCTTAATTAAAGTTTTTTAATTAATTATTTTTTATCCTATGAGTCTAATATTGCTATTTTCTAAAAATACAAAAAAATATATATTTTCTGAAAATTACAATTAGGTCCTAAGTAATCCCAAATCGTGCCCGAATCCTTGTTTGTGCTCTAACAGTGCCCTAATTGTCAAATGTTAATTGATTTCCCCTAATTGAACCTTGATGTGCCCTAATTCAAAGGGATAGAATTGTAAACACTCATTATTTAATTAAAAGAATTATTTAAAATTATTTAGAAATAATATCTAGTGATGGGTCCTTACAAAAAATGTACATATATACATACATATGTATGTAACATAATATATATATGGAGCAGTTACGCATTCATATTCTTGTAAAATAATGATTCCTCCTTTTTTTTAAGTAACCCTTTTTCTAAGCATCCAGATTCCCTTTAATTATATTTAATTTAGTAAGATGGCTTTAACGATAAATCTGAGCAAAGAAGAGGCAACAGCAGAGAAACAAATAACTATCCAGATTCCCTTGAGATAACATAATAACATCATCGTAATCTAAGTACCTCACATCATTTTCCACTTTGGGGTTGCAGGGGAGTTCTCTAGCAGCAGAAGCATTTTTTATTTTACCTATTTGCATCCTTCTAACATGTGAGTC
Source organism: Umbellularia californica (assembly GCA_028538565.1). Classification (NCBI taxonomy): domain Eukaryota; kingdom Viridiplantae; phylum Streptophyta; class Magnoliopsida; order Laurales; family Lauraceae; genus Umbellularia; species Umbellularia californica. The sequence goes on along the minus strand of JAPQWN010000011.1, from coordinate 1,791,501 downwards.
AGGGGGCATTTCCTAAGCTCTAAAAATAAGCTCTTATTTTATGATTAAGAGACTATTTACATATTAGAGCATTTGGTAAACTACTAATTAGATTTTTTAATTTTAGAGCTTATTTACAATTTAGAACTTTTGTCTCTAAAAAATACCTAAGAGGGAATTTTTTTCGAGCTTTTTTAGCTAAAGCGGATGGAGGTGGACAATGCAAAATTTAAAAGTGTTTTGGATGAAAATGACCTTATGAAATTTTCAAAAAGACGCAAATGGTGGGTTCTACATTGTCATTTTCAAAATGTGGGCACCAATTACCTCATTAAAATAAGAGCTTTTTTTTTAATTTTACCAAACACGCTAATTGTAGATTAGAACTTGAAAAATTAGAGATTTGATTTTAGACCATAATATAATTAGTTCTTCTTCATGAGATTAAGCTTTCCAAACGGCCCCTTAGACTTAAGTTTGGTTTTTAGTTTTTCAGTTAATTGGCACAAGCTAGTCAACCAAAAGTGAGAAGGAACAGTTCAGCCCATCCTATACATTAAATCTATTTCCATATGTAAAAGGAGAGAGACCCTAGGGTCTATTTGATAGCTGGTACTACGGCAGGATTCTAAAATCCTCCAGATCGTTGCCTTGGGGCAAATCAAAAATTTGGTTGGGCATCATTCTCAACTATGGATATTCATTTTCAAATACTAGCTCCAAACAGGTGCTTATGTCATACAAAACCTTCACTAGAAAGCACTGTCCATCTGATCCATTGATGATTACAAACATCCCCTTCTGATAAGATATAACATAATGATTTCACAAAGTGTCTACCATGCAAACAATGCCTCCTCAATTTGTCTATAATAAGATATGGAAGAGAATATAAACATTTATACTCCATAGTATTAGTGCTATAGTCAAATATGCACTGCCCTTTGATTGTCAATTCCGTGTCAATTAGTCCAAGACCTTGCCTCTAAGTGTCTCTTAAGGAAGATCAAGATTCAAGACATGGATTCAAGTCTTGGAAGGCCCGGATGAATCCAAGAAGATCTCCAAGTTTGTGTCAACCTATTCAGGTATATTGGACCCCAAACCAACCACGTAAAGGCCCCTAGAACCCTTAGATTAATTGGTAAATTTAATATGGTTTAATTGGCCAATTTGACTCATTTCTGGATGCAGGGGGTCGACTAATCGTGGACCATTACAGTCAACTCGTGGTCACAAAGGCAGAATTTAGAAAATCCATTTATGTGACTCTATGGTTAGCTTACAGCTAGCCGTAAGTCCCCTACAGCAAGACGTGAAGCCCGCCGTAGAACAAATGCCCTATTTTTTAGTAGGGTCAGACTAGCCATTGGGGCTTGATGGCTAACCGCGAAAAAGTTGGAGGCTAACCGCCAACTAGCCATTGGAGAGCTTTCTATATCTACAAGAACTCATTCCAAGGGCTATAACTAATGTGATTTTGAGACCTCTTTCCCACACATTGTGCCCTCATAGTTAAACACTCTAAGAGCTCCCAAAATCCAATTCCACTTACACTTAGGCTTATATTAGGCATACTTAAGGGCATTCAAAGCTCTAGTTAAGTGTGATTAGTGGAATTACTCTAGGGAACCTTGAGCCCTCAAAGTTAAATCTCTTTCTCCCCAGATTTAGACTCCCTAGCCCTCAAGGTTGTGCACATCTTGAAGCATCATCATCACCAAGGAGCAAAGGAAGAAGTCAAAGCTTGGAGCACCATTCAAGCATCAAAGAACACTCTCAAGACCAAAGAAGCACCGACACACCGACACAGCATTTCTCCAAAAAGTAGGACACGGACACGTCGGGGACACGTTAATATTAAATAATAATAATAATATATCTAATCATTTACTAAAAGATAATATCATTTTAACTTTGTAATCAATTTGGCAATCAAATAAATAAAAATTCAAGTACCAATGTACCAACTAACAAACATATCAAATCATCAAATAGCACTACAAAACTTAAACATAAATTTTTTTTTTTGAATGGTAAAACTGAAACATAATTAATAATCATTAAACATGAAATATCCATAGTTCCATAAAATCCATACAAAGAAAAGGGAGGATCGTCAATTTCCCCTCCATTCCAAAATACACTGCCGTGACGTGAGGTTGAGCCGCTGCCCTGTTTCGACTTCCCCCTTTCGATCGTCTAAGATAGAATGCAAGAATAGCCTAGCCTCTGCCTTAACTTTTATTTAAGTTAACAAAATAGCATTTAGGCAAAATAGCATTTAGGCTCTTTCCTTTTTTCTTTTTCTAATTTAAAGCCCTAGCCTCCGTCTTATCTTCCTTTTTTTTTCTTCCAACTAAAAGAGATTTTTTTTACAAACGGCCCCCTTCTCTTGTCTTTATTATAATTTGAATACTTTTCTCCAACTAAAACATGTCCGGGAAATAAAATATAAAAAAATCAACAAGGCACCATTTTTGGTGTGTCAGACACGAGTCCGGGCGTGTCCGTGTCCGACACTGACACGCCGGCCCAGAGAGGTGTCCGTGCTACCTAGCTCAGGGCCAAGTCAATAGGCAAGTGTTCTTGTTTGTAACTTGTAAATTGAGTTGTAAAGTGGATTAGATCTTTGTGATTTAACCACTATAAAAAAAAAAATTTGGGTGTTGGTGGACTAGATCTGTGTGATCGAACCACCGTATCAAAAAACAAGTTGTGTATGTACTAAGGGGTGTATCTGTGTAGTTGCCTCAACATAGTGGAACTAAGAGTGAAAACTCTTGAGAAGTGGATGTAGGTCAGAGACCGAACCACTATAAATCCCTTGTGTCATCATTTATCTATCTCTCTATGCATCATTGAAATTCTATTATGTTTAGCGATACAGGTGCTAGATAGTTACATCTTTGATTGACTTGAAACACATACACTTGTGCTAAATTACATTGATCTTAGTGGTATATCTTTGATTGATTAGCATACACCCTATTTTGCATCATTTCACTTGAAGTTTTGGTCTTACATAGTTATACACATATTAGTTATACACCCTATTTTTTATAGCTCTTTTTTTTTTTTTAAGAAGCAATGATGGGACATTTTTCTATTTCTCAAATAACTAATAAGACCATAGACTGACAAGAGCCCGTAGCAAAGTTGAACTGTGCTCATTACAAAACATGAAGTTGCAGGAAAGACATGATTACATACATGAAAACCATTGGTAATATTCGCCGAAGTAAGTCAACTTGAGGGCGCTTTACGCTCCCTTTTTCTTTTTCCTTTTTTTTTTTTTTTTTTTTTTTTGTGCACAGCACCAGTTGGTGTTTAAAAAAAATATCACAACAATGCATAAAAGAAAAGATACTGACCTTTAGACATCACCACAAGAGAGGTTCCATTGGTAAGACCTGCAATTGAACTAATGTAATAGTTCTTCTCCCATTGCTCCATAATCCATTCCTACAATGTTTGAAAATAATAGCAGCAGTCCATCAAACTCTTTCAAAACAAAAAACATGGCAACAACAGTTCATACCTTATGTAAAAAGTGCGGGGACAGCTCATAAACTTGGCTTGAGAAACCAGTTCCCGCATCCATAATGAGTGCCCAAAGATTGGAACAGGATGCTACGCAACTTATATGCAGACCATCTGCACTTCCTCTATCCACATGTTGTGCCAATCGAGACTCAGCCACATTATAGTGGTACCTGATGGTAGGAAAAAAAGAAGTCAATAAGAAAATCAAACTAGAGAAACGATATGTTAGACTCCACCTTATGATAAGGTCGATTCAAATCCATGCTTGCAGGGCCCACTTTTAATCGTGGCAAACTCTTAGGTATCATCTTACAGACATTGACAGGTGTGAAAATTACCCAAGAAGGAGTTTTTCTATAAGAAACTTAGGGATGTCAACAGGTAGCAAGCCTTGGTAAATCATTTTGAAGATGATGATATTTACTTTTCAGTTTCATAATTAAAAAAGGAAGAAAAAAAAAGAAGATGAATCCAATGGTTATATCACTCTCTCGAAAGTAATATTTGGGGGAAATAATTTAAGGGAAGTGGTTCTCTATGTAAGATTTGGAGTTACAATAAGCTCCCATCACAAATTTATCCAACATTGAGTATAACCTCCTTGTTTTTGGTAAAATAGGAATATCACTTCCTTGAAAGTGGAATTTGGGTAAATAGTCTCTCAAGGGAAGCTTTAGGATTCACGGCAGATGCCACATCTCTCTCCACACAGCAAAACAATAGAAAGAACAAAGAAATGAATGGTAACACCAATTGGATGCCCACAAGAAAAAAAAAAAAAAAAAAAGGACTAGTGATAATAATCAAAACGAAAGCAGTTAAGTTACACTGTTCGGGAAAACAAAAAGTACAAGGGAAAATAAACTTTGAACATAATACCTCTGCTTCATTGGCATCCTGGCATTGTAAACTGATATCCACTGAGTAGCAGGAACTCCTAAACGCACCTTCTTCTTTGGTTGGTCGTCTTCTTCCTCAATGGTTAACCTACCCCTCTTTTGCCCAACCTGATAGATAATCTGGAGATGGAGTAGGAGTAGGAGAAGGATGAGGAGGATAAGTGATTGAAAGAATAACTATTAAACCAATGGCGATCCAAAGAAGGAAATGGAAAAAATGCAATTCTTACCTTCTGGGCTCCATCAGTATTAACTGGCCTCATAGCTGGATCTGGTCCTAATAACCCCAGAAACAATGAAATTAACTTGGAATAGTTTGGCTCCTCATCAAATTTCATGTTCACCACAATCTCAAGAAATTGTTTCAAAGGCGGTGGGCAAGAATAACACAACATGTCAGGAGATGTGGCCATCTTTTTCTTGCAAACGAGAAAAGACTTGTTGTCACCCTGAACACAACAAATTTGTGCAAAAACGTAAAATGGCCCATATTTTATACAAATCTGGAAAACCTGATTATTACAGCATGCATTTGCACTGTAAGCAATACTTTACCTGGTATCCCTGCCATGGTAACCTTCCTCGGTGAAGGAATATGAGTGTATATGCAAGAGATTCTAGATCATCTCTTCTACTTGCGGTTCTTCCCAAGTGAGCATGAACACTGGCATAGCGAACAGTTCCTCTACAACAATAAATGGAAAGTAGTGGAAGTAATATCAGGAAAATAGAATTTTAAAAAAGGAAAAGGAGAAAAAGACAGAAGGCAAGAACTTGCTAGTAAATTATAATATTAGAAGTCTAAAACACGCTACAGCATACCTGAATACATCTGGGCGTTGATCATATTCGACATGCTGGCCACTAGGACTATCTCTCCATCTTGACGCTGAAAGATCATATAAAGGGAAGTAATTAAAATTTAAAAAAATAAAGAAAGAAAAATCAATCATGGTGAATAAACTATGGACAAGTGGTTCCACACCTAATCCTAAATCAACAAGATATAACTTCTTCTCCTGTGGTGTGGCAGGCTGACCCATCAAAAAGTTCTCAGGCTTCACATCTCCATGGACGTAACTAACAACGGCACAAAGACATCATGTGAATGATAGCAATAAAACCATCAGTACTCCAAAAGCAAGTTATCTAAACCTCAGAATTATATACATGCAAAACTATGACATAAGAAACATCCCTATGTAGCCAGCTTTCCTCCACAATGTTTCAATTTCCGACACATGCCGGTCACAAGCCAAGATAAAGGATGTGGTTTGGGTCAAATCAGCAACAGATGCAAACTCGCTACACTTCTTTATGACTTCTCATATGCTTCTTTTTGTTGGGGTTTTATGGCCAAATCCAGATTTGATGTGATAACGCTCCTATGATGATGATGGTCCCTATTATCCAGCAAAATCTAGAAATATGTACTTAGGAGCCCACTTCTTGTCAAGGTAAACTGTTGGATAGAAATCATTCCAGTAAATAGTGCTTTGCCTGCCAAACATTAGTCACGTTGACGTGGTATCACCATTGGATAGAAAGATGTTCATCAGCCCCATAACAAATTTTAAATCACATATAACAAAACCTACTTTCAATCCAATGGTGAATCACACCAAACCGTGACTCTAGACAAAGGAAGTAGCTTTAGCCTTTAATCCAAAGGTCTACTCATAAGTGGACCCACAAACAAATTTTTCAGGTTACACATGATCATCCTATATATACATATATATGTATTTAAATCTCAACAAAGACACAGGATAACTCAACTACATGCCCAACAAGAAGCATGTGGTGGAAGTTCTTATGTGCGAAGTCATTTGATTTAGAGTATAGACTCACCCTTTAGAGTGCATTTTCTCTAGGATTGAAATAGACTCAGCAGCAATGCAAGCTACCTTCTCGGCTGACATACTGCAAAATTGACAAAACCAGACACATCATGGAAGAACAAGTACATAATGTTTAATAATTGAAGTAGCATTAGCCACCATGAAGGCTAAAGATTGAAACGGAATGTAACCAAAATGCCACCATAAGAACTAAGATCCACATTATTCACGAAGAGGGAGATGATGTAATTCTAACTGTTTACCTCAGAGTTAATTCACATCACCACTACGACAAAGTCTCAGCTTCAATATAATCATGTTAAATAGTCAGGAGAATAAAGCATCAATACTTCGGTGCCAAGGATTCCAATGCAGCATACTTGATATGGTAAGAGAAGCATCAAGATATTTCAAAGCAATGGATAGCACGTCGTAAAAGGCAGTGTCTTAGCATCATATTATTTCTTTTTTCAAAAAAATAAGGTACCATATTTTTGGTCCTAGGCGAAGGAAAGAAACAGTGGTGTCTTAATAATAAAAGAGTACGTGTCAAAGTTCTTAATAATTTTAAATAAGCAGAAACATTCTGTATAGCATATAACGGTCATGTCAGTCAGGTCACAAAAGGTTAGCATTTATTATTACCACAATGGTAACATCAAGTGAAAAAAGTCATGCCACATGACGTTAATGATGCATAAATGCATAATAAAAAAAAAATAATGCATGAGAATATGTTAATATGTTAACTAACACACAGAACAACCATCAGGCAATGTACATCTATCAAAGACAGGAACAATTTATTATATAGCATTAAATACATTTAATAATAATAAAAATGGTAAATCACAGCTACGCGTCATCACCAATAGAGTAGACCAGTGCCGCACCAGAATATTAGCATTTGGAAGCAGCCACCTAAGGCACTACAACCCCATATATGGAGGAAAGAGGAGGAGGGGCGGGGGTGTCTGAAAAAAAAAAAAAAAAACCCTTATATTATGGGTATTTATATATATAATATATATACACAATTCCACACCCCTACCGCCAAAAAAATTATATTTTTACATACTAGCCCTCTCAAGGCGAAATCCCTGATTCCACCACTGCATGCATATATCATTCTATTGAAAATGTTGGTGCTGGATTAGTAAATATAGAAGAAACCTCAAGTGAACTGGACAGTATTAATTTTAATTATAACTTAAAAGGAAAACATGGTGCATGAATAAAGGGGAAAATAGAAGTTTGCAAAATAGCAATACTCAAAAAGAATAATCATGAAAAAAAATGTCAGACAACTTTAAATTTCTACGTTTATTTGTTGACTAATTAAGTCCAAAGAATTGATGAGCATTAAACTTCATTTGACGTAATAAATGTGTTAAAGCATGATAACAACTTGATTTTCAGATTTCAGAATGTTAAGGAGACTCACGGTTCACTCGAAGAATTCCACGTATCCCATAAACTAGGACCAAGCATATCCATGACCTGCAGGGAAAAGAAAAGGACAGAAACAAAGTGAACTACAAAATGTAATGAGAAAGGTTACCAGATAACCTGAGGGAATTTAAAACACAAACTGCATGAGAAAACATCGGAAAATTCCGAACAGTCCAACAAAAATTATAATAATAAGCAACCAAGAAAGAGTCTCCATAGGGAAATGAAGGGAGGCCAATAGATACCATAATGTAGTAGTCGCCTTGCTTCCCTTTGTAGTGTACCTTCGGGACCCCATGAATTCCACCAAGGTGACTATACATAGAGGAAAAATGACAGGCAAATGCATATTAGAAATGAAAGAACGAATGGTACATCTCAACTTCCCACACGCGCGCGCGCGCACAAACGCACGCGTGCACAGAGAGAGAGAGAGAGAGAGAGTAGACGTACTTATAAACTTGCCACTCATATGGAGGACCATAATTACAGCCTTTGCTGCTTCTATGCTCGAATTTTAAAGCAACCTGTAGGAAAAATATGTTATTTATCGAGAAGCAACCAATATGTAATTGACCACTAAAGAAAAGAAAAACAAGGGTTGATCAACATGGGGGAAAAAATACCTCCCACATTAGAGTAAATGGATAAACTAAGCTAAGAAATCACCTCAGCAGCCCCAGAACCCGTTGTGCGTTCATTCGCTCCAGAGAGACGACGACCAACAAAAACCTGACCAAAGCCTCCTTTGCCCAACTTCCTCTCAATCTTATAGATAGGAGACCCTCCTACCTGAACCTGAAAAACAAACAAACAAAAAAAAAAAAAGAAAAGGTAATAACCAACAAATAAACTCCCAACTTGATGACTGCCAAGAACATGGAAATTCAAATATTTAATCCAGTTAAAACCCCATCATCAAAATGAAAATAACAAAACAATGAATAAATGTCTAGATATGCTAAGTCAGTTAGACATGTTGGAACTACACTTTCTCAGAAATTACTAAAAATTGTTAAAAAAAAAAGAACATCTCAGTCTGATTTGCTTGTTTCACCACTATAAAGTACATGTTGGAACTAGTTAATACTGAGGGCATGTTTGGTAACGTTCCACAGATAGGAATCCTATCTAGTTTTCCTCGCTAGTGAGGAAAACCCATGTTTGGCAAATCAATGATTTTATCACTGCAGATTTTAAGAAGTCATGAAAGGAAGGATTTCACGGGTCTGACCTCCCCCCATAGGATCCCATAAATTCTCTATTGAAAAGGGGGAGTATATAAGGCATTTTCATCGTAGGGGCAAAAAAAAATCCTACTCCTGATCGAAACCCCTTGATTCTCGCCCAACAAGTCTCCACCTACTCCTAACTGAATCCTGCCTGCTCTCTGCATATTTGCCGACGCTGGTCGCAATACTCTCTCTCTCTCTCTCTCTCTCTCTCTCTCTCTCTCTCTCTCTCTCCCCTTTTCTGTTGCGCAACACCCAAATCAATTCTGTTCATCTCGCTCACTCCTGCTGTCTATCTCCATCTCTCTCAATCCTTATCTCTTTTGCCCAAAACCCAAACCCAGCCAATGGATGGAGTCCCACATCGACTATTGAGAGGAAAGTGAATGGGGTTATATGTAGAGCTTACACCATTACCTTGCATGAGGCCTTTTGATGGGTTGAGGTCCATCAGAAACAAAACTGTGAGACCCGTAAGCCAAAGCGGATAATATCATGCATGCATATAGGGTGGGCCGTTACAAATAGTATCAGAGCTGACTCTTGACTAGTTCGAGTGTGGGTCCCCTACCGTGGGCGGGTTTCCATGTGGGCGGGCCAAGAGGGCTGGCAACTACTGCACAGGGAGGTGCAGCCTTAAGGGGATGGATTGTGACGCCCCGGAGTCCCACATTGACTATAGAGAGGAAAGTGAATGGGATTATATGTAGAGCTTACACCATTACCTTGCATGAGACCTTTTGATGGGTTGAGGCCCATCAGAAGCAAAACCGAGAGGCCCATGGGCCAAAGCGAACAATATCATGCATGGGTATAGGGTGGAGCGTTGTGCTTTCTTGTAACGAAAGGAGGTGTAAAATGGATCTGTCTGCCTCGTTACCTAACATTGGCCAAGCCGGTTTTAATAGATTTTCTCGTAAATTTTGGGTGTCAAATGTCGATTGTGTGTATTGCTTACCAAACATTAATTTAAGAAATCATTCCTGGTTTTCTTGTGCTAGCCAAAATTGGTTTCCCATGAATCCTCACTGAGCAAAGCCCAATTCTAGCAGCAGCAAGAGATCCTCTGAAAAGAGGATTCTTCTCCCGTTACCAAACATGCCCTCAATTATTTTTCAGAAATTAGCGAGAGCTATTTAGGACGAACATATATGATCTGATTAAGTTGTTTATTGCCACCACTATACAGCTCTATTTACTGTCATACAATTGAGGAGACTTCAATAGTCATGTAGGGTGAAAAGAAGTCGGTTACAGCAGAGAAAATGGAGGATATGGCTTCGAACAAAAGAATGACGTAGCCACCTAGGAAAAGCTATCCTTGGCTTTACAGCGGCTTTTGATTTTGCAATAGCTACTGCGTACTTTGAGAAGAATATGTAATACTTTATGGCATTTAAGAGCACGCTCAACATGGCATAAATAGATTACTCTTTTACTTGGACATAGAGAACGGAATATCTATAATAATCACAACATCAATCAAGGAAGGCATCCTTCAGCATAACACGGGATCTTAATTAGATATCCTTATTAATAATTCCAGATAAGCATTAGCTTTTGCTTTTCCAGGGCGGCAGCAGCGTATATTTAAAACATGACCCAACTGCTGAAATGAAAACAATAACATGATGTAATGCAGAAAATTGAATCTTTTGAACCATCCAAACCCCAATTTAGCATCAGTGTCCATTGTGTTTCGCGCCCAACCTGAAAATGATTAGATTCCAAGTACAACATTCGCACGAACACCAAGTGTGACGACCAAAAAATAAAACAAGCATAACCATCATGACACATAAATAGTGATGAACACACAAATTCTGTTAGAATCAAGATAATTCAATATATTATACGCATATACATACATTCACAAATTTAGATAAATAGATGGATGGATAGATCGACTCACCCTCTCTGGAAATGGAGAAGTGCTCCCTTCCTCCTCCTGTCCCGTCACCTTATTCGCGCTCAAACCTCCGCTATTGTCCCCGACCATTGCTTCCCTCGGATTCTCACACTGCACACCTTCGCCTCCTCCCACTCCAACTTCCTCAACACACACAGCCTTGACGCCCTTCTTATCAGCAGCAGCAGCTCCCTCTGCAACCTTTGCCCGTTTCCGCCCCACCCCCAATCTCGTCCGTGTCTTCTTCCCCGCTCGGTTCTTCCCTCTTTCCTTCTCCACCACCACAACCGCCCCGGCCGCGTCTGCCGCCTCTTTCGCTACCGCCGCCCTCGTCCGAATATAATTCCCAACCTTATGCTCCGATTTCCTCCCCGCACCAGCCGCCCGACGCTTCCGCCGGAGATCTAAAGAAGGCGCCCGGTTTCTGCGTTCTCCCCTGCGCAGCACCGGCATTCTTCCCCATACTCGTCAGAGAAAATCCGACTTTCGGCCCATTTCTCAGACACGGATGAAATTGGGGATTCAGACGAGGTTTCTTGCTGTTCAAAATACACAGATTGAATCAAAAACACGATGCGATCTGATCGAATTGGAGTCCTGTGATTCGATCCTCCTTTTTCATTTCAAGATTTCTAGGGTTTTGATTTAAAACACGAAGGAGAATATACCTACCTGATAGAGAGAGAGAGGGATTAGAATTCCGCAAACGATGATTTGTGTCCGAGTGAGACTGATCTTGCGTGCTTTATATTTATAGGTGATTTTGGGGTGTGTGTATGTGAGACTGTGAGTCTTAGTCCAAATGGTAGCAACTCTTTCCAGGCAACGAAAGGAGTGCATGGATGTTGGGAACAAGAGTCAAGAATGACCGAGTCCGACTCGTGGCGCGAGAGGCTCCACGCTAGGCTCATGAAAAATCTCCGAGTGGTGGAAAGAAATACTCCTCTCAAGTGAAGCTTCCACCAAATTCCACTTCCGTATTTGGTTTTTTTCCTTAGGATTTACGGGTGGGATGGTCACTTTGACGAAATTTTTCATTTCGATCGAGTAGCTGGGATCTTTCAGTTTGAATTTCAGTTAGTTTCGGACGAAATTTAAGATTTTGGCTGATTTAGGCCGAAATTAGAAATTTCGACCGAGATGTCGCTTTTCGGTCAAAATGAAATTTTACATAATTAATTTTTGTTACTTTTTTTACACATATATTTTGTATTTCTTATATTTTCACAAAATATAATTTCAAAAAATTTATTATAATGGATAAAATCTATATTTATTGCTTTTTCTTTTTCTTTTACTTATATGTATATGTATATTATGTTATATTTTCTCCGATATGTAATTCCGAAAAGTTTCACCGAAACCTCAAATCGGCCGAAACTTTTCACTTTGCAGGCCATAGCGAAATAAGGTTCGAAACGATATTGACAGCTATGGGTATTCATCGGCCCCTAAGCTCGCCCATTTAGTCAATTGGTCGTGCTTGAATTAGATTTTTTTTACGAGCTTTACCATGTTTAAAGACATTATTTGGATAAACTATCACTAAGCATTCATTGTTTGGGATGGTGAGTGGCCCATTTTGGTCTTTTTCGGTTAATCCATGTCCGGTCCAGTTATTAAATGGGCCCAAGTTATACATCCAATGTGGCCAAGGTGGGCCATTGACATTTCTAACCTAGGCTAGCCTACCCCATGAACACTCCCAAGTATGAATGTAAATGAGTAGTTGATTATTTGATTACTCGAAGGTTCCGATCCATTAAAAACCAGATTTTTGTCCTTATTTAGGCCCCGATATGTAAACAGTCTTGGTCCTTTTTTTGGGCATGTGATATAAACATGTATATGTCTAGTTCCACTTTGGTTCCAACCCGCAGACATAAGATCTGACATATTTCGTCAACTTTCGAAATTCCCTCATGAAAAATAGTTTTTTTTCCATATAATTATGTACCTAGACTAGACCCATACCCGTCCCACGTATGAAACAAATTATCTTTTTAACGATTCCAATTCTAGAACTAAGAAACTAGTTTTTGAACCAATTCTAGTTTCATTTTTCATCTTTTTATTAAGGACACGTTCATGTACAAGCAATTTCTATGGAAAGATAAAATCGCCAGTCAACAAATTCCATGATTTTTAAATACTTTGGAAAAGATTTTCTACTGAAATTAGAAATTCATCTTTGGTGGAAATTCTCTTTCCTCAATGAATCGTTGCGAACGATGCTCGGTGCTCCCGAGGATTCCTTTTTTAAAACTGCTATTAAATAGGAAATTGAGTAAATAAAGTGGGCCAGTTTTATGTGGAAATAAACTTCCCATACTCCCAATAGGAGGTTTAATCCAAAGCCTAAGGGCCCGTTTGAATGTTTACAGAATAAAATATTTACAGATTTAAATATTGTAATGATAAAATAGTACTGAACACAATAATGCAATATTATAATATTAAAATATTTTTACTGTTTGGCAAATTTTTGAGAATATTACAAATTTTAAATTGAATTGTTTGGAAGGTACTATGATTAAAGTAAATTACATTATTAGAATACATTTTTTTTTAATATTTTAATTTATATGTAATTTACCACGTATGGAGGAAAAAGTAATTTGATAAAGTAAAATTCAACTGTCATGTTTTTACTATATGTTACTTTTCTTTTATCACAAAAAACCATAGTAAAATATTGTAAAGTCAATAAAAAAAAAAAAACAACTACTTAATGACTCTCTCCTGTTTTGCTTTACCACATACTTCATCCGACCTTACTTTACCTCACCTCTTACCATGATATGATATCAATATTTATTTTACTTTACCACACTTGTAAACAAGTCACTTTTCATTTACCATATAAAACTATGATAAAATGTAATAAAATAAAGTAAAAAAAAAAGAAACTACTTTACCATTCTTTCACACTTTACTTCACCATATACATTAACCCACCTTTACTTTACCCCACATTTACCGCCCTGTGACGTTTACTTTTATTTTACTTTGCCATATATGTAAACAAACACATCATGATGGATTTGGTGAACTAAAATATTTACTTTACTCTACTACTTTGTAATCATCATTTTGAAATATTCTTATTTTACAGAAAGTTTTCTACAAGGGGAAACTGTAGAAGAAGATATTGAGCTTTTTGAAGAAAAAGAATATTTTATTTAAAATTTTATTGGATTACCAAACACACAAGATTTTATTCTTTATAAAATCAAAGATTATATTTTATAAAGTATTATTTTATTGTGTATCCAAACAAGCCATAAGAAAGAAAAGGGCGATGTGGCAAAAAAGCAATTCCGTGAAAAAACTCCCTCACCAAATGCATGAGAAAAGGGGGCTTTTTTCCTATAAAAAACAATTTTTTTTTTTTTTTTTGCAAAAATAGGCTATACAAATGTGTCCTAACGTTTTCAGGTTCGGATTTTACCTGTTTATGTCCCTTCCCCAAGGAGAAGCTTAAAAGAAAATGGACGCAAGATTTGGAATTGCATTCATGGAACTGAAGTTATCAGCAGCGGGGACCATCTAGGTTCACATGAATCAATTCTAACTAGCCCACTCGTTGATGGAGGGTTACCTTCCAAATTATGATTATAATCCCAAGCCTCAAAAAAGAAAAAATCGACAAGGCAAAAAAGCAATTCCGCAAAAAACTCTCTCACCAGATGCATGAGAAAAGGGTCTTCTTTTTACCATATAAACAAATATATATATATATATATATATTTTTTTTGCGAAAATAGGCTACACAAACGTGCCCTAATGTTTTCTGGTTCAGATTTTACCAGTTTACATCCCTTCCCCAAGGAGAAGCTCAAAAGGAAATGGATGCAAGATTTGGATTTGCGTTCATGGAATTGAAGCTATCAGTTGCGGGGACCATCCAAGTTCACATGAATAAATTCTAACTAGCCCACTCGTGGATGGAGGGTTACCTTCCAAATTCTTAGTCTAATCCAAAGCCTAAAAAAGAAAAGGCCATGTGGCAAAAAAGCAATTCTGCGAAAAACTCTCTCACCAAATGCATGAGAAAAGGGATTTTTACCAAATAATTAAGCTTATATTGTAAATAATCGATTTTATGAAGAATAATAACAAAATCACCATTTAATTGTTCGTACCTCTTTTTTTGACGAAACTGCCCTAGTTGACGATATCGCCAACTTCCTGTATAAAATTCAACGCATTTTCTTCTTCTTTTTTGTGAAACAGTCTTCTCTTTTGCTCCCATTCATTCATTTTATGGGTTCCCTATTACCATTTCTCATAGATCTTTATTAAAACTAGTTTATGAAATTAATCTTCAACAACAGGTTTTAGACTTTTATATTATATACCTCAATCTCACACATTTCATACACACTTTAATGAATGATATACACTTCACTCCAATATTCTACAGGCCATTCACATTGTAGAGTCTTCATATTACATTATTCCATACAGATTTGTCACTAGAACATAAATGTGAAAATTCATACATACAATGTTCTTGCAATCAATGCAATCAATTTTGGGACTAACCGTCATTCAACATTCATTCACATTTCATTTTCTTGTATAGTTCATCTATCATTCAGTTAATTTTGTATTAAAAAAGGGTATTCTTTATTTTCATCCAAAAACATGATTCTTAGAGAGAGAGAGGAAGAGAGAGAGAGAGAGGAGAAAAATATTTAGGAACTTGATGCTTTAATGCTTTATTTACAAATAAATTTAACATAATTTCTGAACTCGACAAGCTCATAATGTCAAAATTCTGATACATTTCAACATTCACACATAGCCGAAAAGCCCTACCTTTTATTTAGTAGTTGGGTAATTACCCAATAACATCATGTGGTAGTTTCTTAATTGATTTTTACTTAGACAATTTTAATTTGTTGCTACTAGTCAAGACCCATCAGTCACATGCACAACATAGCAACTCTGCCCATTCAAATAACCAACACATCTTCACCACTCGGTCTGCTTCATTAGATATGACCCATCAATCATTGCACCTTGCATCATCCAAACTCACCCAAGCCTGCACACACTATCTTCACAATTCATTCATCATCATGTTCATCACCATCAAACCAACACCCACTCATATTCAACTCAACAAGAATATACAATGCTCACCAAACGAATCACATATGTGCCCATTTCACCCTACGGCATCAATGTCTTCATTTGAACTCTCTCCATGGCTCAAGGTTCGTTCAAACATTTCATCGACCACGTTGAGTACCATTTACCCCATTTCACATTTTCTCTCCATCTTGCTCAACTAAGATGAACAAAAGAAAATGAAAAATAAAAGGGGTTTTTATGAAATAATTAAGGTTAGACTCTGATTATTCAATTTTATGAATAAAAATCAGAAAACGACAGGTTAGTGACAGAAAACAGATGAATCGGAGCAAGAAAGAAGACTGTTTCACAAAAAAGAAAAATAAAATGCGTTGATTCTTATGCAGGAAGTTGACGATATCGCCGACTCAGTTGACGATATCGTCAACTAGGGAATTTTCGTCAAAAAAAGAGATACGAACAACTAAATAGTGATTTTGTTATTATTCTTCATAAAATCGATTATTTAAAATATAAATTTAATTATTTGGTAAAGATTTCTTTTTTTAAATATAAAAATAACTCTATTTTTTTGCAAAAATAGGCTACACAAACGTTGCCTTACGTTTTCGTGTTCAGATTTTACCGGTCTACATCCCCTCCCCAAGAAGAAGCTAAAAAAGGAGATGGATGCAAGATTCGGAATTGTGTTCACGGAACTGAAGTTCTCAGTTGCAGGGACCATCCAGGATCACACGAATCAATTCTAACTGGCCCACTCGTTGATGGAGGGTTACCTTCCAAATTCTGAGATCAAAAGATAGACGGGCTGTCACTTGTCACTTTCCTTCATTTCCAACCGTCCGTTTTACACGTTACCAATCCAGCCCCGTCAGTGCATCACATTTAGTGGCTCTAGGTCGAACCAGCCGGACATCAAAAGAAGCCCTTAAATCCATTATATAAACCCCTCAATTCCATTCCCGCTCGATGTAAACCCCTCAATTCCATTCCCGCTCGATTTGACCCATCTCTCCCTCCATCCTCATCTTTTCCCGCCAAAATATTCCTCTTTAAATAAGAGATAGGAGATGAAATGGAGGATCACTGCAGAGGACGGCCTGCTAGATGGAAAGGCCGGATTTTATGTGCTCTGGAAAAACGAGGAACGAGCGTGGAAGCCGAATGTAACGAAGTCGATGGTAAAACAGAGTGATGGTGTTTTTTTTTTTTAATAGAATTGAGCTTTTTCTAATTTCAAAGAAGATTATAGGAAAAACTCGTTCTATTTGGAAACTGCATTACTCTGTTTTACCACCACCATTGTGACACTCACTGCTTTCAGGCCCTTTCCTTCCTCGATCTTCTAAAGCCCATGAAATCTGTCTTCTCCATCAGAAATGAGGAACTTTGTTAGACCTTCACCAGAAAATATCCATTAAGAAAATCAATTGCTGTCATCTCTTTATTGTTTCTTTTGTTGTCATATCTTTATTGATGATGGAAAGCATCAAGTGTTTGTTGGTTGTAGCTTTTTTATTTGCAAATCATTTGATTTTTTTTTTTTTTAAGTTTGGATCTTATTTATTTACTTAAGCATGCTTTGTTTGGTGCAGAAATGAAAAATACATCAAAGTGGGTGTTTCTGTTCCTTATCATCTGCTATTTATGTTGCCCTGAAGAACCTATCTTCATTGGAAAACTTTTCCCATTTTGTATTTACAATTGGATTGCTCTGTTTCTCACCATCTGCATGAAATGGGCAGGTGTGATTGTCCCATTAATGAAGTTTGTCATGTGGTTAAATTGAAGAATTTATGGTGAAGATCTTTAAAATGATTGTTGAATAAATTCTCCATCCATGGAAATTGAATTGAGGGGAGATGGAAATTGATTACCCAGCCATTAATCTAGTAAATCAAATCTTAATAGATTATTTCATTATCAATTGGCTGCTGGGTGGATCTGAATGAAAAGAAGATGATGATTCTACCATGTGTCTTCTATGACATGTCATAATGGAATATTTTACATTTACATACTTGCTGATTGGTAAATGGTATTGCACCCACCATGAGAAAGTGGGATGGTTGGGATGACTAGATAACAAGTTTATTTTGGGGCGTGCCTAGTTCTTCTTTCTGTTTGGTTTGGTATGATGAATCTGATTTATTTAGTCTATGTTTGAATTGATGATTTCAAAATTTTTTATGGTGAAATGTTGGGCCTTACCTTACCTTAGCTAGGTTGATTTGGGACAACATTCTAAACAATGTTTTAAAACTTGCCTGAGCTGGGTCATGTCCAATTCAGCTGGTTCATATGGGACTCCCCTGTTTCCTCTTCTGATATCACCAATTTGAATTGGGCCTTCCTCCAATTCCTGAAGTTTTTCCCATTTTTTTTTTTTTTTTATTTTGTGGGAGGAAGGCCCAAATTCAGACTCACCCTACTCAACCTGTCCCTTGCCAAGTCAGGGCTGAGTCCAAGTTTTGAATCAATAATCTGTAAAAACTTCATATCATTTGATGAAACATATCCCCAGCAATGGCCCAATAACTTCTCCTTTCAACCTTGGCATACTACTTAACCAAGGTATTTCAATATCATTACAAGATTTTGGCTTTAGGTTATCACACTTCCATTCTAGCAAAGTGATTCTTTTAGCTTTGAAAGAGTGAATGAGTGTCATAATTTTTTTTTGTTATGTTTAAATTTGTCTATCACTTAAAGCCTCTAAAATAATTTTCAGATCTTAATGATCATGGTGATTCTGCACAAAAAACCTCACCACAAGCCATCTTGTATGATCATTGCTTCCTCTGTTATTTGTTTTGGATCAGTAACAAAAACTTTCATTTGGAAAAGGAGAAATACAAATGAACTATCACCCAACCACAAGTGGAAGTGGACAGAGATGGTATAGGAGTGATATAACCAAGCTAAGGAAGAGAAGGCATTAGAATGGAAGAGAAGACAAAGCTATAAGGGATAAGCAAGAAATGGATGGGATCTAACCACCCCTTGCTTAGCCAATGCATCAACAAAATAATTAGCCAACTGCCCAACATGCTGGAACTCTACACACAAAGAAGAGGACAGCACCTTGAACTTGCTCCAAGGGGGCAAGACGGATGAAGTCTCCACATTTTGTGAATCACTTTCCACCACTAACTTGGAATGAAATGAAGTGAAGATCCGAAGAGCTTCTAAAATGGCTAGCACTTCTGCTTTGTTAGACTCCATGCATCCTACATGCTTCAATGAAAACCATTTGCTTCTCTATTTGAACAAAGATGATTAAAAATGAGTCTCTCAGATTCCAAGAAAGGTTTACAATGGTCTACTTTCTTGTTTGAAATTCGTTTGTTAAGAGTACTTTTTTTTTTTCCCTAGTTGGTTTTCTTATTATCAGGGACCAAACTTTCGGAATTTGCCCGTGTTCTTAGTCCTGATGATAAATTCCTGTGGGAACCAAATGGGTTTATCTTTCTCATGGGAAACGTCTGCTATTGACTTCATTTTGGTCTGCATTACATAATTGGATTAGATTAGAACAGAATCTGATGTAATGGTTTGGTAGAGCTGAAACCAGTAAAACTGACAACAACAATTTGACATCTTACATGGTGTTATGCACTTTTTATTGCACTGCCTTGTGCACCCATTCTCAGGGATAACTCACAACATGCTAATGATTTTGTTGTTCGGTAGTGTCTTTTGATTGTTACATTTGAGCTAAGATGTTTTTCAAAAGAGTGCTGCTATTGACATATCAATTTTTACTTTTCAAATACAGGCAATTTATCATTTTTTTATTACATTATTACCCCTTCATGAAATGATCAAAATATTCAAAATTCCACAAAACCTCAAAATCCATTCTCTTTTCACACACAAGCCCTTCTTTCTTTTTCACCCATTTCATTCTTCAGTTCTCAGTCTTCACTTCCTTCATTTTTCTTGGGTAACTCATCTTCACTAATAGATCAACATTCTTGAAGCATAATAAAGTTACCTATAAAAAAATATAAATTAATAAATAAGAACTTCATTAAGTGCATGTCACAACCCGGGCCCGAGACTGGGCTAATCGGGGCCTAACCCTGGGTCGCGATGCCACCATACTTACTCCCGTAAATCTTGGATTAACCGAAGCTAAGATAAGACTCATAAGGGATCTATCATGCATACCTGTCAAATGTACATTTTGCGGAAATATATATATATATATATATATATACATTGACAATAAGTAACTTTATATTAAAAGTAAAGTTCACATATACAAAATCACAGTTCAATAAAGTCCACTATTGCATATTCAAAATACAATGTAGAGGACATTTAATTACATCTCAAAATGATTTATAAAAAAAAGCATCTATCAAAATAATTCCCAAAATACTTTCAAAATATTCAAAGCTAACGCCCTCTGAACTATGCCCATTCAGCTAGACCTCTGAGAGGTATCGGATGGGCCTCTTCCGCTGGCGGCGCGGCCTCCGCAAGGCCGGGAAGGGCAACTGGGCCTGTGATGTCATCAATAACACTATGAACACGACGGTTCAGTAATGTACAAATAATTATATGATAAACCATGCTAAATTATCCATTCCTCATGTAACAACTCTAGATAGTTAAATCTAGCACAGTATAATGTCCTGAACAGTGTAGTTAAATAATAAGCAATAACTAAATTACAATTTTAATAGCATTATTCTCATTTAATTTAGTTTCACAAAGGAAGCAGTTGGTCAGTTCATTCCATTCATTTCCTATTATCTCATTCATTTTCTATCATTTCATTAAGTATTTATTAGATGGCTTATGGGACTCTTTAGTCCAATGTTATTTTACATTCAATACGTATTTTCATTACATGGCTTATACATGGTTTTTCGATGACTTTTCAGTCTATGTGTGTAATCTACCAGTGTCTTGATCAGAGATCGCTGGCATCACAACGGAGCTCCGGAACACTCCAGTCATCTGCTACAGCAGGATTATTCATTAATTTATTACATTTATTCATTGTTCAATAATTCATTGTGTCTATTCATTATTCAATGGTTCACTGTAACTATTCATTGTTCAATGGCTCATTGTATTCAGTCCTTATAGTTCCAATTGAGTTAGAAGAATCATTAGTCATTTACGGTTCTACTTGTCTCTATCTCAAATCTAGACAACTACTAGGTGAAATCATTGGTTAGTAAATGCATGTGTTATCTTCGATGGACATCACATTTATACATTTAATATGTGCATTTAGTCCCCAAAATTTCCACCCACAATATCAAAATTCACTAGTCCGATCGATTGGCCAAATTTTTGCTTACAGTTCATGTTTGGCTAGTATCAGGTTCGCTCGAGCGGATCCAGGTTTGCTCGAGCGAACTTAAACAGACAAGGGATTTGCTCGAGCAGACTCCCAGTTCGCTCGAGCGAACTCCTACAAAATGCAGTTCGCGTTAGACAGAAACTTCATCGCTCGAGCGGACATCGAACTCTTACAGATTGTTTTTCGCATCAGACAGTAAATAGTTCGCTCGAGCGAACTGTCCAGAACCCAGACTCCGAATTCTGAACGGCCACTCTTCTTCTCCACTCCAATCCATTCACAATCTGCATAGAAAACTTGGGACCTTCTGTCCCCTCCTCATCAACATTCTACAACACTTCTATTGCATCCGAAATATCATGTAATCCATATAAAACACATTCAATCTAATCTCCATTTCTATAAGAAGGAAGGGGGTTTGAGAACCCATCCTTTACAACTCAAGAAAACTTAGAAATCAGCATGTTTAATCATAAAGAAGCATTTATACTTGCCTCATCAAGTCTATTAGCAAAAATCCTCTCTTTACATAGCTTGCCTTGGGATTATATCCCCAACTCAAACCCTAATGCCATGAAAACACAAAACACTAACCTATAAGCTATTTGTGCTAGAAACCATATCTAATCACTCATTATAACTTGAAAATCCTTTAAAAGCTCAAAGTACTTACTTGTAGTGTGGGTAGTGAACTCTTGAGCTTTTCTTTCAAGTTTCAACACTCCAAGGAAAGAAGACAAGTTGAGGAAGATGATGGGAAAGAAGTAACCTCTTCAAAAATCCATTTGAATCTTTCTAAAAATCCACTCTTAATGAAGAAGAAGGGAGAAGAAATGAAGGATAGAGGTGCCTAGGGTTTCTATTGCAATGGACTTGAGTTGAATGAACTCAAGGGGTTCATTTCTTTTATACACACTTCCTTTTGCATTTAAGTCCACCCCACTAATGCTATTTGCATTTTGAGTCAAATAGAGGGTCATTTGACCAAATTCTTGTCAAACGACTTCGAGTTTATTACGAAAGTTAACGTACTCGTCGAGATACGCGTGTTGGTATTACGAGTTTCCGTGTTCGATAAAATACTTATAAATCCATATTTACGAAAAATGTCTTATTTTCTTAGTTTTAGTTTAAACCCTCACTCAATCCATTAAATATCCTTCATTATCGTTTCATTAAGCTTAATTCAATCATTTGAGACTAATCTCATCCAATTTGATCATTCGTCATCATTAATCTAATTAAACATGATCAATTAGCTTAAATTTCAATTAATAAGAGTTAATCTTGATTAACTCGGGGCGGGGCCTGACAGTGCAGTAGAAGAAATGCTCAAGCGTTGAAATGGGTAGTAGAGGTATCTTTTGGGCGGAGTCCTTGTTTAGGAAGCTTAATTGGGGAAATGGGCCCACTCCACCATGTGCTGGTTTGGGAGTGAGGGATCCAGCTGTTTCAGGCGGGAGGGACGTGTTGGGACTTGGGATGGCCACTATAATATCAATATGTTCGGACCTGAAGGTCCGAATGAAGTGATTTTGTTCGGACTTTCAGGTCTGAACAAACTCACTTTGTTCGGTCACTGCGTGACCGAACCTGTTGCGAAAAAAGGTTCAGGAACCCTTGCCCAGATCGATGGATTGCAGCCGGAATGCACTCATCTTCACTCACATTGTTTCTAAAAACATACATTGAACTAGAATATATCCCCATAACAAGTTTTCACGAAAAGAAAGGTAATCTAAGATGGAAAAAGAGGTAAAAAAGAGATGGGGAAGAAGAATAAATGGTAATGTGTTTTAGGGATGCATTTACCTTTGAAAGAGGAGATGGTGGAGACAACGGGCAACGCCGGAGGATCACCGGAGAAACCAAGTCGCCGGTGATGTGGAGAGTACAGTGATTTGTGCGTGAGAAGAAAGGGATGATGATGTGTGTGGGAAGAAAGAGGGATGGGTAGTTTAGGAAGTTTGAGTGTGTGCGAAAAGTAAAAATGTAATTTTAAAATTTTAAAAATGTGTGTAGAGAGAAATTGTGTGGGAAAAGTGAAAAACTGTGTGCCAGTAGAATTTCCGTTTTCAAAATCCAAGCAGGGCTTATTCCTTCAATACATGTGGTATGGCCAGGACTAGAATACCTGTATCAAGAAGAATGGTTTTATTTGGCACGGCTATTTTGAAAAATTCAAGGAACAATTTTTGTTTGAATGTATTAGTTCTAACATCTAGTTTCAGACATATACATACTGCTCTATATCCTATATTACCTGTCTGATCATTTCCGGCATAAACTTAGTACTCAATATCGTTATGTATGTGTCTAAAACCTGTTCCCACATATGTTGTAGGTTCCAGACTATTGTCCTCTGTGGGAGGGACGTCCATTTTTTTTATATTGCTTGTTGCATTCTATGTGGACCTTTTTGGCCACTTATGCTTTGATGAAACTGTTCCAACTGTGTGACAAGCCTGGAGCCACATAATCAGGTTGTGCTCTCACTCAAAATAAGTTTTGAGTGAAATTTATTGTTTCTTAATTTCTGCACTTACTAGTGGAGAATCATACATTCCTGCCCATACAAAGTTCTCACAATTTGTGGGAATGCCAGATTGCAAGGTTTTCTTGACTACTATAAGCTTTATGGCCATGTGAAAGAAGGTTAGTATTGTTGTACTTTCTGTTCTTACATTGGATTCTCCATAGTTTTTTTAATTGCTTTTTCATTGCTGTTTTGTGCAATAGTGGTTATGACCAATGATGAATGTGGTGAGAGATTAATGGGCTAAGACGACACTGGGGTCTATTTCTCAACAAGTGGAGTTAGTGAACAGGGAGATCTTGATCCAAAGTTTTGGAGCTTCTGGTTTGGAATAATTGTCTTCATTAGTGCATGTTGCTTCAACTATTTCCCAAGTTTACTCTATAAAGGGGGGAATACTCTTCTCTTCTTTGAGTGTATGTGCAATCAATCTAGGATATATATGTAAATACTCTTAGTTATGTCATGGTCAGTATCTCTGAGAATTGTACTGATTTGCTGTGGGAGGGAGAGTAAGCCCACCAATGGGCACTAAAAATGGCTCTGTGTCTAGTAAGAGTGTACTTTCTTTTCTTGAAGTTTATTATTGAAGCTTTGCTTTCCCCCAAGAAAACAGGACAAGAAAGAGAATTTTCTTTTAGTTTTCATTTTAAGTGCTCATTTGTCTACCATCCTCGTTCAAAATAGATGCTTGTTCTAATTTTAGTAGAACCATACACTTGCAGGTCTTGTAAGGTTGTTTTGGATGACAGATAAAAGGTGATGCAGAGGTGTATGACTTCCACCACTGCTTACATCTGATAATTCACAATGGTCTAGGAAACATATCTCCCACAAAGAAAAAGGAAAAAGAAGAAAAAATTGTCCCCCTGTTTACTTCAGCAATTTATTTACTTGTAATTTTGATTACTTGTAATTAGTTGTAGCAAAGAACTAAACAACTCTCACATAGTGCTAAGGTTATCTTATTTTTTGAACCCTGATTTACTTCCAAATCTTAGTTGCATCGCTCAGGTTACAAACATAGATGAGCCACATGCTCTTTCCACACATGGGACCACCTATTGGAATCAAACAATACAACTACAAGGTCTAGCCTCTAGGTTCAACTTAGTATACTACAATCTTAGTGTCACTTTCGAAGATTACATATGGCCTAAAATCTAATTTAATTTTATTATTATACACCTTAATCAATACTATAAAGTTAATGATTGGACCAATTATTTTGGTCATCTATTTTGTGGTCCTCAATTGATGGCGATGAACATGAAATCAAAGTTATTGTTGAGCCTCAGACAATCTATCGAATATGCTTTCACTTTATAAACTTTACACCCCTCTTGTTTGCAATAGGTGATTGGGGTGTGTTTAATGAACTGTGGTTGTCCCAGGGCTCCTTAAATGAAACACAAAAGGGTTAAAATGACTGAATTTTGGTCATTCATCATACTACAAAAAAAGCAACATATTACATAGAAATCAAAGCAAAAAAAAAAAAAAAAAACTTAAAAGCTTTTGTTTAGCACAGCTGAAAACCAATGCACAGACGAAATAAAAGCAAGTAGTATGTCTCACATTAATAAAAACAAAGCCTACTCTCGCAGATACATAATTATACAACATACTCTTAATCTAATCTGCTTTTTAAACCATCTGCTTCTTCTTCATCTGCTTATCAAAGGAAACCAACGCTCATGGAAGGATGATTGATAAGAGATCATGAACAGAAGGAACACTAGGAGAAACCCAACACCCCATGGTGAGCTCCCAGCTCTATGGAAGGATTCTCTCTCTGGTAAGGGGACAAGGAACGGAACCCGCGTCCTCTCTTCTCTCGACAACCAGTGGACCACCAGCAGAAGCACCAGCGGCGACACCATGACCGCCAATTTGAACTGATCGATGATGTCCTCGAAGACTGACTCGTAGTTTATGTACCAGGAAAACCCCATGAACAAAAAGAGAATGAGGAGGAAGAAGCAAAGGTGCAAAGGAGGGGCTTCAAAGTGATAGTAAAAAGGCCTGTTTTGGTAGTAGTTATTGCCAGCCATGTTTGCTGATGATCTTGAGAGAACTGCAAGTGTTGGGTGATTCTGTGACTTGGGTTTTTCTTGGAGAAGGGAAATGTGAAGAGAATTCTGGTGCAGCTGCTATGTGGTGATTGTTAGAGGTCCTTTTATAGAGAACTGCCTTTGTATGGTTTGTATGCTTTTTTGGGGAGGGGAGAACATGAAAGATGGAGGTTGTTAGCTTTTACTTGCAATATGGGATTCTTTCCTTTTGACGATTCGTGGGGATACTGCCAAAGGAGGCTGACATGGGATTTCATGGTGTGGGGGCATTAGCCAATGGGGGGGTGCCATGTACCACCGACCATGGGCTTCTACTCTGGGAGGTGCTACTAAAGTAAAAGCTAAAGCTGGAGTGTTATATGGAAAGTGTCCCAGTAATGGGGTCCATGTCACCGGCTTTGATCTTCTTTGTTTTGTAATTTAATAAGCATTGAAGAAAAGGAGAGGAGGAGGAAGGTAACTTGCGGTCTAGATAAATTTGTAGTTCGCATGGTCTTCCTCATTTGGCTTGAATACTCTGACCTCATTGCCTGAATCTGTATGTCCTCTAAATGTTGCCGATCAGTAACCATCTGGACGGCCATGGTAGACCTCCTCGCAGATCATGTAAGTTTGGTGGGACACAACAAAGAAGATTCTTGGGCGCTTGCTGATCAGTGATGAATATTTGATATGTATATCTTGGGGCTGATCATGAACTGAGAAAAAGATGGGTTGATCAGATTTACCAATTATGTTCTTTTTTTAGTACTGATTATCAGATTTGAATCCTACTTCTACTTGGTCTTGTCAAAAATAGGAATGGAAAAACAAAGCTTCTATAACCGAGTTTAACATAGTTGGGACAACACTTTGACGATGACAAAGGTCTACTTAGTCTCACCACCCAAACAGACGAACCTACAAATAAACATGCTTATGCTAGCTAGGATTGTTATTATAAAGTCATAGCTTTAAGTAAAGTTTTATCATGTTATTTTTTATATTATATCATGATTGTTGTGTTTTTGTGAATTGAGATACATTTATGCAACATGCAATAATGACAACAGTGTCATCTTATTCTATGACATTTTGTTTATGGAACATTTTCACTATTGTCTAATTGATAAGAAGGCTTAAAGTGTTTTTGTTCTCTCTGTCCTTTTACAAACTATGGATGCCCTTTTGCTATCACATTAAGTCTGACGAGAGTTACCAAGATGTATACATGTGTAGCACATCAAGTTCTAAGTGCCAAACTTTGTGCAATTTTTGATGAAATAGACATCACAGCTCACACCTTCTTTTCATAGAAGAAAACTTCTAAAAACTAAGATGGCCTGTGGGTGTAGGGAAGTAAAGCGGTGGAGATTCTTCTCTAAAAAAGGAGAAACAAGGAGGTCGGTAAAATTTCTTACTTTACTATTGGTTTGCATGTATAGGGTAAAAATAAAGAAGAGGTATTAACAATATCTAAATCTAAGTGCCAATCAACTGGGGAGTTAAGCTTCTCTGTATTCACAAATATAGATTCCTGAGTCTAATGGATAGGGATGTGGGGAGCACTCAAACAAAAGAAGAAAAAGGAAAGTTAGAAGGGTTCTTTCTATTTTCCTTAATTTGAACTAACCCAATAATTCGTGCTCAACACGGTATCTCCCTACACTGCAAAATAAATAATTACATATTAAAAAAAATTGCCTCTTTTCATAGGACAAATTGGATAAAATAGAAATAGATAAATTAAAGCAAAAAGCGTATGGTTACATAGGAACAATTGAAACATTAGTGGTTTGATGAAAAATGAGTGGGTAGTAAGTCACATGAGTAGTTATATAACCGTTTGTCAAAATCAAAACCGACGGTCAAAATTAGATCTAAAACTTAATGTATTATAATTTGGCTTTTCCTATCAAGGTGGTTGAAAATTTTCGGCCAAGTCATACCCCACCCTTTTTGAACAAAAATTACAAGCAAACAAGGTCTGGCAGGGGAAAATGCTCTCCCACCTCCAATTTCCCCACTGCCAATTCCAAACCAGGCTGATGGGGCTATGTATATATATGGTAGTCCCCAAACTACCCAACCAGTACCGTTTTCAAACGACTTTGTTTTGTTTGTAATTTTTTTTTTAAAAGTGGGTTTGCCTGGGTCTATTGAAATGGTCTTGATGTGATGTGAGATAGAGAAAAAAAAGACAATTGTGACTGACAAATGTGCATAGTTGCTATGGCCCCCCTCAGGCTCATATGGAGGTCCTGGTCAGCAAGAATCTTTTCTGTGGCCTACCTGAAAATGTCAAATTCATGGAGCAAGAGAGGGACATCATGACATTATCTTTGGATGCCTTTCGGCAAATAATTAAAAAAAAAAAGAAGAAGATTGTTGTTCATGACATTTTGCCCTAAACTGATTTCTTTTGGATGTTACTTTTGTTTGCTAGCTTTTAATGATTATTTAAAAAAAAAAAAAAACAGTCATTTTCCGATCAACTTGGGCGCATATGTGTGGCAGTGTTTTTCAGAAAAAAACATAAAAATTTGGCCGCTTTTTTACGATAAAATGTTTTTTGTTTGATGCAATTACATTTTTATGAGAAAAAAAGCCAAAGAAAAAGAGCTGAGTTTTCAATAATTTCATGGGAAAGCATTTCTTATCAGGGGTATTAAGAAAAATTTTACATAAGGAGAAAAAGTTTGTGTACATGATTTTTTGTGGAAATACACAAACATGCCTAGTGTTTAGGATTTGTGGAATGGTCTAATGTTATATGATTTTTAATGGGTGTGGCCCACCTATCCTAGGTCTTACTTGCTCGTGTCCCATATTAAGAGTTGAACCGCATTTTATTGTAATATGGACATTAGATTAATCATGTTGCATATTTTACACAACCAAATCCAATGGGTTAGATCTCTCCAAATTGGAGTGGAACTTGAGACACTCTCTATATGTAGTTGAGATATAAACAGGTTAAATCAAGCAAAGGTGACTTGAAGCTCATTAAAAATTAGATCATTAATGTAGAACAGATGACAATATAGAATGAGTTCTATTTCTTGATGGTATCTTTTGATGATATCATGATATTTTTTGAGTATAATCAAAATCTAAACTATGGGGAGAGATCTATGATAATAACAAAGTAAAAATAGGAAAACAATAGAAAAGACCCACAAAACCATTTTAATAGTATTTTATATTTATTTGTATTTAATTTATTACAGTTTATAACTGAAAAGTTAATCCATGTTCACGACATTTTCCCAATAATGGCTCAAGAAAATCTAAAATATTTCAAGGCATAATTTCCTGATAACAATATTTGTAGCAATGATCTTAGAATTTAAGATTTAGGACTACCTGTTTTTTTATTTGACCTACAGCGTCTCAAATTTCCATTTCCTTTGAGGTAGTTGGTAGGCACCTTCCTTCCACAGAAATAAATAAATAAATATAGATCAATTCTTGGTGGTAGTGCTAATGGTGAGGAACTTTGGTGAGCATGCATGTGAATATTTACCTTTAAAAAAATTCACTTTACTTGAAGATATATATATTTTGCTTAGGTGCGGTCTGTGTGGATGTCTCTCACCATGTGAGAAAACCAAAAGGCCCACCTATGCCCTCTATGATCCATCAAACCTCTTACACACCGCTATCCTCTCAAATACCATGGTCTCATATATATTTTTCATATCGATTTTAATGAGACCTATTTTTGCATCTGGAATAAGAAATAATACCTTATAAAACCATTAAACCCGAATGCCATAGATAAAAAAGTTAAGATTATTCAATGGACTTGAATTTCTGCACACAGATGGGTCACGCTCAAACATCTCAATCTCCCAATTCATCCATGATTTTTAGGGCTCTAAGTGGACCTGATAGGGCAGATTGCATGGTGTTCGGTGCAAGACATCCGCACAACACCACACCCAATTCTGTTGATAATCACTTAATGTGAAGTTTAGGCTAACAATTCTATTGATAAATTGATAATCACTTAATGTGAAGTTTAGGCTAACAATTTATGTATAAATAAAAGCATGTGGTATGAGCAAATAAAAATGAAGCCATCCAGCAAGAATCACACACCACCTGCCGAGCAAATCTACCGACGCCACCATTGGATCCTTCCCTTTTCCTTCTTTGCCTACTTAATTAGGTGGCCCACTTGAAAAGAAACCCCATGATTAAGGTGTGATGTGCTACAGAAAAAGGTGTAGCTTCCAAAACTTTGGCAGTACAAGTGTACCCAGTCCATGTAATCTCAACCGTTTATTTGTAAGCATTAAATGACACCTGTCTTGGTTATCATATATAGTAACAAATCAATGAGCTTTTGAAGACAATAATGTTGGATGATGAGATGTTTTTCTGGCATCTATGTCCACAAGAAGAAAAAAAAAAAGGTCACTTGGGATTCCTTCATATGTTAACAGGTATTGATGGAGAAGGAAGTGATGGGTCCAGCATCGTCATAATCTTATATTTCTCACACCTACTTTGACTGATAAAACAAAGAGGTTTTATATGAATAGTGACTGATACTCCACCAGGGGTCTTGTGCAGTGGATTTGCATACCTCTGGCTCTATCATATGGAAAATAGTTTCATATAGTCAATCTTTTCATCAGCTACCTCTAATTTCTTCACATTCAACATGGCAATCATCATCGACCAAGAATTGCATTGAAATGCATTTGCAGCATTTCCATGATCTTCCTTATTGACATCATGTTAAGCAAATTCTACCAGAATTCTTAGAAATTGAAAGTTAAGATTTCTTTTAAACCTAGAGGCGAGAGTGAAAGTTTACTCTGCTATGAAAAAAAAAAGAAAAAAGGTTAGGGCTTGATTGCCAAGTTTATATTGAATTTCTAATAATGTGGTATGTACCCAATGAATATTAAAGAGTTTGGGTGAGACCCGATTAACACTGGGAGATGACTTAGGGATCGATCGAAGTCTAGGAAATTTGAGTGAGATCAGGGTTCTTAACCACTGGACTATCCCCGTAGTCTCGTTAATGAGTTGAAGCGTAAATGGAAATGAAATGTAGATGTAAAAGAGACTCTTACTTTTCTAGGATTTAATTTATAATAGTGATGATTGAGTACTCATTTTCTACCAAAGAAAAGATCTTTTGATGCCGATATCTAAATCTTCACTTAAAAGTCCTCTAATCTTAGCCCCCATAAGAAGGCATTGGGCATGTCCTAAGATTCTATTAGATTCCGAGCAAACAAACGAGCCCTTTAAAGGGTCCATTTAATTTCTAATATATGATTTTATAACTTAAGTTTGTTTGTGAATGCCTTCGGCCACTTGGTCAGCACTCACAAGTATTGGATATTGAAATCTTCACTTTTTTTTTTTTTAAGGAATGAAAGCCCCACCTCAACACTTCTAAGTTGCTCTTCAATTTCTTATTAGTTTAAATGCGGCCTTGTAAAAAAGAAGTTTACCATTCTAATACCACCTGCTCACACAAATGAATTCTAAATCTTCATCTTTTAATTCTTTAGTTCTTTTTTCACAAGCTCATTTTCAGGAAAGTCACCAAAATGTCAAAAGAACTCAATAGAGGCTACACAAATTCCCCTAATTAAGTTTAAGAAACATCAACAAGATGTTTCTACCCAAAAAAAAATTAAGTTTGAGAAATGTTAACCTCTTTCTTTTTTCGGTGGGATTGAGAAATGTTATCCTACAAGCTACACCACATGCAGTCTAGCTATGTGGAGCCCATTTGGATGCGATCGATGTAGGTTCTTTCATACACTCATCAAACCTTTTATCCACTATTGGATTGAATCTAAAAGAAATCAATGGTTAAACACCACTAAACATTATGGCTATTAAATCAAGGCTAGGATGATTTGATGGGCTGTTTTTTCTTTTTCTTTTTTTACCACTACCCAAAAGGAAACCTTTCCATATAACTCACTTCCACTAATAAGAAGGCATCTTCGTGTACCCCACGAACTTCGTGTACCCCACGAACTGAACTACATATAAGCAGTATGCAGTCTGCTTGTAGAAAAACATTGTCGGTTAACTTTTGATATAGTCTTATCAGTGTCTATGAAATGGAAGCCCCACCTCTTGAAACTCAAGGCTATGGTGTTTTATTTTGCAAAGCCATGGTTCCACAGTCATGTAGTATAAATTTATATCTATATGACAGAACTCCAAATGTGCCAAACTACATCTAGCATCCTGCCCATCTCACATTCACTTGTGATCTGAAAACTAAGCCTGTCAATTGTGTCCAGTATATAAATTTAGGGTAGACCATCGGCCAAACAATTTCTTTAACCACCAATTTTTCAGCGCACCTTGGCTTACCAAGAAATAGCCTGAATTGGGCACCATGTGCATATATGGCTTAAAAACATCTTTTAATTGTTGACAAATACAAAATTAGCAATGTCTAGCATAATAGCATTGTTTAGAGGCAACAAATCATTCACAGAAGTTCATGTCTAACATAAATAGCATTATTGGCCTAGGACTACTATTTGCTCTTGGAGGTTGAGGGTTCGAAACTGCACTACTCACGCTGGGGTCACAGGAAATTTACCCCGCTCCCCTTGGGCCCGTAGGGATTATTCTGGCCCGAAGGGCTATGACACCCTCCGTTATTAAAAAAATATTAATAATAATAAACATAAATAACATTGTTCCTAACATATGAATAGTGGCAAAAAGAAAGGAAATCTTCCTTCTTAGGGACAATTTTTATGAGTTTGGTTATGGAAGGAAAGATTTGTAAGTGAATGCTTTGATTTTAGAATGCCAGCCAAAGTACCCACCTAAACTTAAAATCAGTCATTGGTGTATTTGATATCAGGAGAGTAGCTGCAACAACCTACCCAAAATTTTTTTATGGACCTCATTATTCTGGATTTATATACTTCTGCTAAACAACTCCTGACCTGGTGGAATAAACACCCATACGGTTCTCTAAAATCAGTGCCTCACACAACCCGGGCATGGGCAACTTTATGCAAAAACAAGGTCAATCTTTTCCGTGAGTTGGGCTCACTTATGACCAATCTTGAGAAGTTTTTTTTTTTTTTTACGACACAGGGTTCCAAGTCTTTCGGGCAAGAATAATCCCTACGGGCTCAAGAGAGAAAGCCGGGTAAAATTTCTCTGTGACCTCAGTGTAGTAGTACAGTTTTGAACCCATTACCTCCGGGTGCAAACCTTAATCCTAGGCCAATTTGATTCAGATCTTGATGGATTGAGTCACAATAAAAAAAAAAAAGTAAATCCGAGTTCCTCAAATCAAGAATTAAGATGATTTGATTACATTGATATTTTGCTAACCCCTGTTTACACTATTCTTATTCTCTTCCTTGCCCACATAAGCGACATTCATTTAGGTGGCTGCTGCAAATAGAAATGCTTTCAAGGAGAAAAATAAGTTTATGTTTTTTATGTTTTTTTAATTAAGTTTATGTTATTAGTATATATAGTAGAGACTAAAAGATAAACCCGCATATATAACAGGATTAATTTACACTATCAACATTGATTTTTTTTTTTAATAAAAAGAAGAAAGAATGATGTCGTTACCTGGAATTGAATTACTGGAATTCATTAAAGTGGAGACGTAAATTAAAGCTCGGTGTGTTTGACATCATGTCATTTGGAAGTTTCCAAGTTTCTATGAAATAAAGTCATGAAAATTATGTTTGTTATAAATGTTAAACATGTTCTCACGTTTCCATGTTCCCAATTTTAATCTCGATGGAAAAAGACCGCAAGATTCAAGATCTTAGAAGGGCATGTTTGGCACCGTTACGGTAATGTTTAGAATGAATGAAGAAAAAAACTTGTTCGGTCTCTATCGCTTCAGCTAATTTCTCTCACAATTAAATGAGTTTTTCTTCATTCATTCTCTGAACAAAACGTTTGGAGACAATGATGCCAAACAGCCCTATTGCTTGAATGGGAAAGTTGGGAAAAAATTGCAACATGGCTACTTGCTTGAATGGGAAAGTTGGGAAAAAATTGCAACACGGCTACTTGTTTTCAAGCTCTCATTCATCAGTTTTGACCATCATGAAATTGCTAAAATCCTCTCTTTCTAGAACATTTCATCTTCTCTCTCTCAATCCATGTGCTACCTAAACCTAACACCCTCTACCTCTCTAAAAGTGTAAACCGAAACCCTAACCACCCTCATTTAGTCATTTCCCCAATTTCTCCACCACCTAAGACAACGTGGGGTCAGGTTGACCCGCCACATGTGCGAGTTCAAAAAATCAGATACGGGTTGAAGCCCCGGCCCGTCCCATTTGCCACCCCTAAATTAACCAGACAAGTTCACACAGTATGTTATCACCAAAAACATTTAAACTTGATGTTGTCAAATAAGTTTATTTAAGTCCTGAGCTCAACACAACCTCATTTGAGCACAAAATCAATAAGAAAAAAGGAACGATTACAAATACAAAGTCTAGGGCACGTTTAGTAAACGCGGAAGAATCTTCTAAATAGAAGATTCTCTCCATCTCCAAAGAAGGCCACAATCTTCAAGTAGGATTTCCAATGAGAGTTCCATGTTTGGATGGAGGGAGGATTCCTACAAATTGTAGAATGTATGATCTAATGGTTATAAATATTTTTATAAAAATTTCCAAAATCCATGAAAAATCAAGACCTCAACTTTTACCTCAAAGTTATTTGTGGTCATCTAGAAAATCTGAACGGTTCATATCATGCAAAGGGGGCCCATAGGAATAAGAAATTAATATTTTAGCACCTGGACTTCTTTACAAATATCTTAAGATATAGTAAGGATCAACCGTTGAAATTTGGTCGACTAGCCATATTTGACCTTCCAGAAATAACTACCGGTTCAGATCATGATCTTGGGGCCCACAGGAATCAGAAAATTGGAAAGAATGGATTGGTTTTAATCCTGTTTTTTGCCCACATAATCTCAGAAAATTGCAATCTAATGGTTTGGACATTTTTGAAAATATCTCAAGATCTAAGATGAATCAATGACTTAAATTTGGTGAAATGGCCGTTTTGGATTGTTTAAACATTATTAACAGTTTGGATCTTGATTGTGGGACCCAAAAATACATTAAAAAAGCAAAAGCCGGCCATTCCACATTACCGTCTCACATCACTATAGATATATTGTAGCTCCGCTTTTCCATTTATGCGCAGGTTCTCTCGGTTCGAGTCGAGGAGGGGGGTGTGGGTTACAAATAATCCCATTAGAGGATAACTCCTGTCATTTCTCTCAAAATCCTCTTCCAACCAAATGGGGGAAATCCTTGGAAATGCAGAAAATGCCGAGGATTCTTTGGCCATGCCCTTTGCCAAATGTGTTCCAAAGGGACCTTAATTTTCCTCGTGAGCCAAGAATGGCCTCTCAGTAATAAAAGGCGTCTGTTGTTATCTGACTGCCGCCCAAGTTTCAAACTAGAGCAGCACCTTCTCTCATTCCAGATTTGTTCCACCGCACCCGAGATCTACTTTCCTCACCGGAGGGTTGGGTACCACTTCCAGCCCCTAACCTGGGTGAACCTAAAAACAAAAAAACTTTCCTCTTGGGACTTTCTTGACTTCAAGCCCGGCCTAAGTGCCAATGGGCTCACAGCCCTAATCCTTTAACTCTCTCTCTCTCTCTCTCTCTCTCTGTAGGAGCAAAAATCCCTTCTTCCGTACCACACGGCACAACAGATTTCGTCGATCAAGCTCTCCATTTCAGGTAATGTATTTTTGTAGATTGTGGATTTGTTCACTTTTGCTTCTTTCTGGGTTTCTTCTTCTTCTTCAATAGATATATGTGGATGCTGTATTGTGATCCAATGTACACTCGACGGCACCTTTTTTCACTAAGAAACCCCAACAATCCACCGTTTGCTCATAATCTTAATCTTAGATTATTTTTTTAACCTATCATCATCGTCGATATTGGACATTGATGAAGTAAACGAGTATAAATTGCTTTCATATTTTGCTCTTTTGATGATGATGATGATGATGAAGGAGGAGGAGGAAGCATAATGTTTTTGTGTGGATGATAAACTGACAGTGATCAAGAGTTCTAGGGAGAAAATGGGTTTTAGAAGGTAGCTAATGCAGGTGGGTACCAGCCCAAATAATAACTGGCTGACATTGATGGGGCTCCCCATTTTAGTAATCAGGCACTTCTTTACACCCACACCAAGCATCTCATAGAGATAACTAAGTACTCTTTAACTTCCAAGTGATGAACCCAACATTCACCCAGATACAGTTCTTAGTTCACTAATTTTTATTTCACTCAAGTTCATCAGGGACTCATAATTCAAGAATTATATATATAATATATATAATAAAACTGACCAAAATCTCATGGCTTCACATGGTGGTAATTGAACTTGAGAAGATCTGAATAACATGCTGAGAACTAAGAATTGAAGCATGTTTGGCTAGCAAATGAATTAACACTAAATATGAAGAGTGTCAAAGTTGGTGAATTGGTGGGACTGGTGGAATTAAGTGATTGAGAATTACATGAATTGGGTTATATGGGAATCCAGTATTTACAGATGTGGGTTGCACAGGGGTGAATTATATCTTGATTTATTTCACTAGAATAGTGATTTAGTGGTGTTTGCAGCCTTGTACCAACATTTGAACTACCATTTGTTTCCATTGTGTATAATTTTTTTGTGTATGACTTGCCTATGCTTCCCACAAATTTTCATGCATGCATTTGTGCCTGAATTAGATCAAGTGGTGTGCCAACAATAGTGCTGCTTATTTCAAAAAGAGGAGGAAACAGAAATCGGAGTCTGAAAACCTCTAAAACTGTTGCCCCATGGCATAAGTGAGGATGCAGCAGTCATCATTTTTTTGGAAAGGGACATGCATAACAGGGATCCTGGGATTCCATCGAATTTTCCTTTATTGGTTTATTTTTTTGTTAGTTTTCTTCAAGACACATGTTGCTTCTACTTGACATCAGGGGCTGACTTTTAATGCATTTTAGCATTCATGGTCTTCCATATCCGAATCGCATAGTTCAGGCTAAGAAAGCCTAGTTCAATTGTTTCATGATTGCCTGGTTGCTAATTCGTTGTCCTAATTCATTCTCCATGGGTTAATGATAGCCTATTGTAAATTTACATTGCAGTTGTTTCTACTAGATTTGTGGAGTGCTGAAGTAATTCTGTCGTTTGAAAAGCACGCTGCTGCTTTTGGTTTTAGGAGTGAGCTATATTTGTATTTCATCCATCTTTACCTCTATCCAGAGTTTTCCTGTCTCGGAATTTGTTTGTTGCCTTCCTTTAAAACGCATTGTTGACAGAAGAGGCGTTGCAGTAATGGGGAGCAAAGCACTGATCAAATGGTCAAAGAACATTACAGCATCCCAAGTTGAGCAGCTGATACGAGCTGAAAAGGACATACAGAAAGCCATCCTTATATTCAATTCTGCCACAGCAGAGTATGCGAACGGCTTCAAACATGATCTCAACACCTTTGGCCTCATCATTTCTAGATTAGCTGATGCGAATCAGTTTAGATTGGCTGAGCAGTTCCTGAATAGGATGAAGGAGGATAAATGCAACTTCTCAGAGGACATTTTCCTCTCCATATGCAGAGCCTATGGGAAAGTGCACAAGCCTCTGGATGCCCTAAGGGTTTTCCAGAAGATGAAGGAATTCCAGTGTGAGCCAACCCAAAAGTCATACATTACAGTCTTCGCCATTCTGGTGGGCGAAAACCAGTTGAAGTTGGCCCATAGATTCTATCACCATATGAAGGAAAAGGGTATTCCACATAGTGTAGCTTCACTAAATATTCTGATCAAGGCATTTTGCAGGAGCAGCGGAACCTTGGAGGCGGCTTTTAGGGTCTTCAAGAAAATGCCTGAATATGGGTGCATTCCAGATTCTTATACTTATGGTACTTTGATTAGTGGGTTGTGTAAATTGGGGAAGATTAGTGAAGCAAAAGAGCTTTTCAAAGAGATGAGTGCAAAAGGATGTTCACCTACAGTCATCACCTATAGTTCATTGATTCATGGTCTTTGCCTGTCGAACAGTTTGGATGAAGCCATGGATCTGCTAGCAGAAATGAGGACTAATGGCATTGAACCCAATGTGGTTACTTACAGCTCTTTGATGGATGGCCTATGTAAAGGTGGGCGGTCTTCACAAGCCATGGACTTGTTGGATAAGATGATCAGTGAGCATCATTCACCAAACAGGATCACTTACAGTACGTTAATTGATGGACTCTGTCGAGAAGAAAAGATTTGGGAAGCATTGGAAATTCTTGATAGGATGAAGCTTCAGGGTTGTAAGCCAGATGCGGGATTGTATAGCAAAGTCATAAATGGTCTGTGTGGCAATCATAAATTCCAGGAAGCTGCAAACCTCCTTGATGAGATGATACTCTCTGGGATTTCTCCAAACCGTGTTACTCGTAGTGTTCATGTTAAGATGCACAATATAGTTGTTCAAGGACTCTGTACCGACAATTTTCGGGATCGAGCTTTTCTAATGTATTTGCGTATGCGTAGCCAAGGCATTTCTACTGACCCAGAAACATTCAGGCTTCTTGTTTTTTGTTTTTGTAAGAAGGGAGATATTTTCAAAGCTGCACGTATTGTAAATGAGATGGTCCATGAGGGTTGTGTTCCTGATGAAGGTATATGGAGTACGATTGTAGGTGGATTTTGGGGTCGGAGAAAGGCAAGAGAAGCAGCAGAGTCAATACAAGATGAGCTGCTGAGTGAACTGATGTTGCCCAAAGCAGAATCATAATAGTCATTGCATTCGTTCCTGCAGATTCTAGGCTTCAATGGACTCCAAGTCGTGCAGAGTTGTCATTGTTGAACCAAAGGAGCGTACATGGCTGTCATGCTTGAAACTTGTTTTTTCACCATAGGGTGTCACTGATTCACCATTCAGTAGGCTGGGTGTAGAGCTGAGTTCCAAAACCAGCTTGAAGATACAATACAATGCATAGGTTTGAGCCCACCTAAGTGAGATTTGAGAAGGGCAAAATTTTTCATAGTCTAAAGCTTGATCAGCTTGAATTTTAGTGGGCCTGAGCCAACACAAATTGGAATTTCTAGTATACATTTCAATCATGTACAAAAATAAAAACGTAATGAATGACATTATTATTCTCCTTGGTTTTGAATGCGGCACTACCTGACCTGACTGATGGACTAATGATGGTGGCCCAGGCCCGCAACCTGGTTAATGATCGTCCTGCATTTATGGGCTGAACCTGGTCGATGGCCTCTAGGAATTAGTACCATGCATGACAGGCCGAGCCTGAGGTCTTGGCAGGCTGACCCAATCAGTTGACACCCTTATGCAGGTAACTATTATATAAAGCACTGGTAGGGAAGACTTAACCTTGACCAAATCTTAATGACTGATGTATTTGATATTTACTCCCATCTGCAGGAACAAGCAATACATTCTGTGGCCATCTCGATCCCGGATACCTGTCCTTTAATGGTACATTATTTTATATGGCATCTCAATCTAGCATGGTTTCAGTTCTAGTCATGTCATTTATACAAAAAAAAAAAAGGTTTTCTCAATCTGCTTCAGAAAACCTGTCGGAAGCCGAGCACCTTGCAGTATGAATTATTGACTCTTGTCTTGAAGCTGTGAGCTATTATACTCTTAGAGGTAAGGTTTTTCATGTAATTACAAACATATTATTGAGGGACGAATGGAGATGTTTTATTTTTCATGTTAAACTTCCATGTAACCATAACCAGATTATTGAGTGACAAAATGAGGTATGTAATGACAAGTCCATTATGTTGAATTCATACAACTGGGTAAGGAAATGCTTTCTTCCTAAAACCGTCAGTATTAACAAGAGCAGAGAAAATGCTTACACACATGTCCTTTACCAACTGAGAAGTGCTTATTTTTTCCTGCCATATTGGGAACTCTTTGACTCACGCACCCTACTTACACATTCAAGTTACTTACCAGCTGAGCTACAGCTTGGGAACGGAGAGAAAGAAATGCTTTCTATCACTATAAATGGGAGTAGAGAAGTGCTGATGAAATCATATGAAAATGTCTTGTAATTTTCTCTCATTATTTGTCATGATTCCATGGAAGTAATCCTGTCTTGCACAAATGAATTCCCCATTTCCAAAAACCTTTTTGTCTTCCTTGGTTATCATCAGCTTCTCTTGTAATCATAAATAGAAATCAGTGGGCTGTGATACATCTGGGCGTGTTATACCATTTTCACCATTCCGGATCGTGCTCAGCTGGTTAGCAACGTAGTATAGTGTGTGCATGCGTGAGTTTGAATATCTAGTAAAGCTTAGTGATGAATAAATGATGACTTTAGCGCACCAATTTGGCGTTACCATTTTTAATGCAAGGCAAGCACACATGGTCGTCCCTTCAGAAGAGTTTTTGAGGTGTTTCCTGGCTACTCATCAAAGTGTAAGAGAACGTAATCCCCAAAAATATGGCTGAAGATTCAGTATTTGAAATAGAGTTGATTCAATAACATACGTTTGCAACAGAGCTATTTCATCAGAAATTAGACTGTTTGCTATGTCAAGTAAACTTGTCATATTGTATGTTGTGGGGGCATTCATGTGCATCCATCCCTCGCCATAGGGTGAGGGACACTTACATGGCTTTCCCTTTTTGCACATGAACATTCTTATTTGCATATGACCATATATGGATTTTCCTCTTTTGCACATGAATATTTTCAATTACGTGCCTCTCACCCTATGGTGAAGGATGAATGCACATGAATATTCTCCTTGTATGTTTATTTGGCCAAGTTTACCAAAAAAGAAGGGGGAAATTAGATATTCATGTCAAGTTGGGAAATTAAAGTTTTTGGTACTCTCTACACGAGGCAAAAAGTTGAAGATTGATCCGATCATACACTCACGTGAAGTTTCTCAAATAGTCTAAAGCATTAAAACATCTATATCTGTTAATTTTAAATCAAATGGACTTATGAAGTAGACTTTCAGGCACCTTCAGTTTTTATTCTACTAAAATAGAATCCAACCAAGTGTCACGAGATTTCCCAACAAATCAATTAGCACGAAAGCTGTAGGGATTCATCCTCAACTGGTAAGGAGCAGCATGGTAACATAGGCACCTGGATCCTCAATCTGGAGTTAATAAGAATCTCAAGGTCATCAAAAGACAACTTGAGATGTCAATAACATATTCACGAGGCCAAGGTCAGGGCAA
The DNA here is from genome assembly GCA_028538565.1 of Umbellularia californica. Classification (NCBI taxonomy): domain Eukaryota; kingdom Viridiplantae; phylum Streptophyta; class Magnoliopsida; order Laurales; family Lauraceae; genus Umbellularia; species Umbellularia californica. The sequence continues at coordinate 1,750,382 of JAPQWN010000011.1, read as the reverse complement.
AATGTCAATGAAATCAAGGTTGGAAAACTTACGACTCAAATTCAACTTGACCAATGCGCGCGCACACAAAAAAAAAAAAAACCCTCCGATGGAGTCAACGTGGAGACTCCGGAGAGTTGTGTTTTTCTAATAATTTTATAGATACTTAAAAATAAATTCATTACTTGTAAAATATAAATAAGTATTTATTTAAATACATTCATAATAATTAGTTTAAATTAATAAATTTATCTATGTAAGAAAAGTTTTACAATAGAGAAAATAAAAACATATTGCATTTTATATAATTTGTTAGTCCAAATACCGAATATAAAAGATCAAATATAAGTTTCAAATTACATTTTAGTCATCATTTTTAAATTGTTGAGTCCAAACACCATGCATAATTACTTGTAAATAAACTTTAATTATTTAAAATTAGATCTACCTATAAAATCTTTCGGAATGGAAACAACTTATTACAATGAGATGACTCGGGCTAGTCTCCCCTATACTTGACTCGGTCTTTCGTCAAAATGAGATGCGAGATTCAAGAGTCAACTCTAAGAATTTTGCAACCATGAATGAAATACCAACAGCACTAAAACCAGCCCCATAATGATCTTATTATGTTGCAACTGATATAAGAAAAAATACCAGAAAGAGATCAACCTCCAGACAACCAAAAGGGAAGATGTCAGGAAAGCAAGAAACACCTACGCACCTGACCATTCTAAACAAATTTGATGCCAGTTGTAGTGTCTTTCTCGATCATCAAATGTGTAAATGCCATTATGGGAATGAGAACAGTTGGAGATCTTTGTTCATCATTAAGGATCTTTGACCATGGCAAAAACAAGAAAGAAAAAACAAAAAATTGCCCCTTAATACATACAGTAGAAAAAACAATCAAAACAACCTACCTCACACTAAGAAGACAGACACGACATTCACAGCAACCCTTTTTTTTTATTTTTTACAAACATAAGGCAATATGCTGATGCCAGTGAAAATTCTTCATCAATTATATCTACCTTCAGTATTATTATCATGGTCCATTCCATTAGACTTCTTCAACTTTGCCACAAGAACCCACATGTTGGCTAGTTCATTCTCGAGATATGCTTCCCTCTGTTTAGATTCCTCAACCTTTTTCTGAAGTTCTGCTTCTCTTTGCTCCTTTTCCATCAATGCAGCTTCCAGCGACAGCTCTCTCTCATGTCTCATTGCCATTTCTCTCTTTCCATCTGCAGTTGGTCCCCCTTGGTCACGGTCATGTCGTGGTTTAATGTGACCATCTCTTCTGCCATTCCTCCCTCCACTAATGGTCTTCCGCTGTGGGTTATATTTCTGTGCTGCCAGATCAGCAGTCAGTCTCTCATTCTGGTTCATTAGCTTGGCAACTTCCTCTGATAATGCCTTCAATTCCACTGCTGCAGCAGAGGCCAACCCTTTGGCATACGAACTCTCATCGGCCAGTTTCTGGTTTCTGACCTCTAGTTGGTTTTTTGCTTCTGTTAGTTCAATCACTTTCTGCTTCAGTTCTTCAGTCTCTAATGCCTGGTTTGAGAAAGGAATAAGTTTGAGATCATCAGTTGAATAATAGCTGGAATCATGAAAGAATGTGTCTGAAACATTTCACACACAGAAAGCACCCACCAAATGTCATCATCATTGATCATCATCGTTGAAGGTTATCCCATCAATCTGGGGTCACTTTAAAGCGTTCTAATTATGTGGGGTCATTGAGGCTAAAGCACATGGTGGTTTGGGCATAGTGGTTTGGGATTAGGGAGCTTTGCCCTAAAAAATAGGGTGCTTCTTGCCACGCAGTGGTGGATATTTGGAGAAGAAAAAAAAGCCTTGTGGAGGAGGATTATTATGTCTAAATATGGTGAAGATATGGGGTAGGTCCCAAGCAGAGTACCTAGGTACAGAAGGTCTGGGTGTTGAGCTAACATATCTTGTAGGGATGTGTCTTGGGTTTTGTCAGTAGGTTTTTATTAAGGGGGTGGGCTGCATGGGTTTAGGTCGTTTGTCGAGTTTAACCCTAGAGTGTTAAGGGTGGTATCTAATAAATAAAATGTCCTCGGTCAGAGAGTGTTACGTTGTGGATGAGAGTGGTGTCTCTTGGGAAGTGTCATTTAGGAGAAGACTGCTTCAGTTTTAGGAGTCAAGACTATGAGTCTATATTGAGCTTGCTTTTTGACACTGTTTTATGCAAGGAATGTGCATTTGGAAGCCAAATCCCTCCAGGCTCTTCTTCGTGAAGTCTTCTCATTGTCTTTATTTCAATGCTTCTGGAGATTTTCATCCTATAACCTACTTGTGCATGGGCAGCCCCTCCCAGTGGAGGTCTTCTGTTGGTTGGCGGCAGCTGGGAAAGTGTCTGTGGTGAATAATCCTAGAAGGGATACATTCTTCTTAGTCTATCTGATGTCTCTATCCTGTGCAGCGAGGGTGAGTTAATTAGCCATCATGGATCAGGTTGGGTATAGAGCGGGGTAGGCATGAGTCGGAATGTGTTTCAGTTTACCCTGACCTAACGATCCCTAACTTGGGTTTGTTAACAACGCATACAATTGCTACATCAATTTCTGAATAATGCAGACAGCATGCTGAACTGACACTTCTAAGTTTACCAGCTATAGTTAAGAACCTCTTTAGGAAACTGGTTCCGGCATGACAATACATAATGGGCTACCGGATGAAAGATTTGGATCACTGAAAGATCCCACTGGAGTTGGCTTGAATGAACCAATCTGGACCTTCTTAACCCCACATATCGATGCTCCTCTTAAGTCAGCCTTTCAAAGGACTGCTAGAAATAACTGGTTGCATGAGGTCCACATTTGCATTAACCTCGTGAGTCGTGAGATCAAGTCTTGAGGTTTTACCTCAGGGGCCGATGGTTAAATTAACCCATGTTTGAAGGTCCTTTCCTAGCAGTATCAGGCCCTTATAAGAATGTGGACTGTGGCTGTGCTTTATTTTAAGCACCCTGAATTAGGATCATCCAAATGGGAACTTTCAGGCTATGGGTTTTTTAGTTTTTCATTAAAGAGGCCTTTAGGTCAATGGCTTGGATTACTGAACCATGGGTCTCACTTGTACATACTCAAAGCAAGGCTATCAAAACATTCACAGGTTGAATGTACTCCTTATAATTCTTATGAGTGTAACTTTAATTTATAGGAGAATCTTTTTGTCATCTCCAAATGTGAAGATTCGATTTAGATAACGAAATTATAAAAATTGAGAAGCATGTGTCTATAGTTACCTGTGCTTGTAGCTGCGGCAGCTCACTAATGGTCTTTGAGAGTGCATATCCTTTGTTTGCACAAAGTTCTTCCTGAAATCTTGTCCTCCCAACATAATGTTGTGAGTGGCCCACAATTGAATCAGAATTACTTGAATCCAACGCAAAGGCAAGTTGCTGTTTTAAACAAGCAACTGTTTCCTGAAATGCTTCGCATTCACGGATCTGATAGAAAAGGAAGCAAGATGTTAGAGCTATTTGTTTGATTCAAATTGGCTTTTTGGAAGTGTGCACTAACAGTTCTAATACAAACCTTCTGGCTCAACTGCTCTTGAATTACTCTGTTATCCGCAGTCTTCACCTGAAAAAAAGGCATGCAAATTTTTACTATAATATAAACTTTCAAAATGATAATTAAAGAAATATGAGATAATAAGTAATCTTAAAATAAGGAACTGATTCCCTCCTCAACATTATATTACAAAAATTTTCCAGAATGGCTTGGCATTTCCACATAAAATAACAGCCAAGCCTGTGGCGCCAGGTGAAGACCCTCTAAGATCGATTCCACTCCTCACACTGATTAACCCCTCTATGAATTAGAACTCCATGATTTGGCACCAATCTGAGTTTCACTCACTCTTGAATAGATCATGTAGGCATGTAGAAGACGTTCTAAAGGTTAAAAATTGTCCAACGTTGGGGCCCTTAAATCAAGGTTTTAAATGATAAAATATTCTCCATTTTCTTTGTACAAGCTTCACCCTTTATATTTCCTCACCTACCTCATCCAGGTGCACCCCACAGGTTAGGCTGTTGATCCAATTGTTCATTATAAACGGAATTCATGTACATGTGTGGGCCTGTATAAATGCGATCTCCTGGGTGACAGGCCGACAACCCATGAGCAAGAGCCCATGAGGGCCTAACATTGACCCCACACCCAACCTCCATGAATTGCAGCTAGACCCAACTTGACATTAGACTGGACTATGCCTACCGTCAGATTTGAGCCTTGAAACATTCAGAACATTGATTTTAGGTGTGGATGTGGGGGGATATCATGAGTTGACAATTTTGTTCTGCTTTGGCAAAATGGTAGGTATGTATATAAACATATATTCATTCAATATTTGGGGTTATTTCAGCCCGAGTCTGCTGAAATGGGCCTATTTTGGCTGAAACAGTTCAAAGGCCTTTCTCTCTCTTTCTTTTATTGCAAAGCTGCCCCTCCAATGAGGGCATTTTCATAATTTAAGGGCTTCTCTTAAATAGATCTTTAGCATTTTTGTAAGTAGAAAATGCAATACTCCTATTTGAAAGATTCATTAAAACAAATCAGAAGAGGAAGAGGAAGCAACAGCTTCTCAACCTCTGGCTCTCAGCAAGTTCCAGGTACTCTCTCTCTCTCTATATATATATATATATATATTAGGGGGAAATATTCATGCGCATCCATCCCCCACCATACTGTCTACTGTGTCAACACTCCATGGTGCCACTCTCTACCCACTCTCTACAGTCTTTGAGCTGCAGTAGACATACCAAATACAAGAGGCCCTTGGAATCTAGTCATGTAGGAAGAATTGGTTCAAATGGAGGCTTGAGCAATTTGATCTAACCTTCCATTTCAAGGCCTTGCTTAAATCAGACAATGGGGACTTTTGTTAAACTTCCTTTTTTTTTACACTCTTCTGAACTTGTGCTGGTGTGTGTTCCTGTTGGTGTACGGGTGTGCACTTGTGTTGAACTTCCAATACTATCAAAATTGTAATTTTTGAAACGTAGTGCAAAAGGATATGCAGGGAAAATTTTTAGATAGGAATGGTTACCTCAAGCTCAAAAGATTTCTCATTTAGTTGTGCCTCCAGTTCAGCATAAGACTGCAAGATATGTGGAAAACAGCTTTTTAAGTAATGGAATCATAACAAAAACAAGTAGCATTTACATTTCAGACTGGTCCATACCTGCGATAACTCCATTACATCATCTGTTTTGTTCTGAGGTCTCAGAAGAGAACCAGAGAAGGGCGTGGGCATTTGATTCTCAAGGGAAGCTATCTGTTGATTCTTCATGTTGATTTCTTCATTCAGCTTTGCCATTTCCATCTTCAAGAGCAAGTTAAACCCGTTAGGATGAGAGTATACTGATACCAAAGAATTACATGGTCATTCTAAAAATAAAAATTACAGGGTTATTGGAGATTATTTCAGGGATGTATGTAGAAAACCAGAAACAAAATTGTATAAAGAATCAAAGTGGTGCAAATACAAGGAATTAGAAGGGAAGATTGAGAGACTTGGAATGAGCAGTAAGAGGTAAAATGCTAGATTTGACGGGAAAGAATGTAGCCCCCTAAATAGTAATAAGTTGAAAAGTAGAATTCACAAGGCCAATCCTAAGTAGATGAAAAAAGGCTCGCACGACGATGATAGTTATCAGCAAATGTACAGACACCCAATAGAAGACTTATGAGACCCCATGTTTGGTGATTCAGACTGTAGATATGATGGGTGAACTATTAAAGTAGGATGCAGAGAAAAACTCTGTGAGAGGGGATGATCTATTCCTTCAGTCCTCAAAAATTCATTTTTGGAGCAACTGAAAAAAAATTCTGGGTCACTGCACCATAGCTTCTATTATTAGGCATTAATAGAAAGGTCCCAATAAACCCACTCTTGGAGATTTTTGGCTCATTACCATCAACAGCAGGGTCTCATCAGATGAAATGTTTGTTGAACTGATAAAAAGGTCTGAAAAGATTTAATCTCTGCACTTCAGGCCTTATATTTATTTTCTCATGAATAATGTCTAATTAAGCAGACGATTCAGGAGTCAAGACATTACTTGAATCTGCTCCTTCTTTGGATTATTTGCTGCTTCTTCTGAGAGGCGCTTCAAAGCACTTGAATGCAATGCAACTTCTCCAGACAAGATCTTTAATTGCTCCCTTAGCAGATCAATATGGTCTATCATTTTGGCGCCATTCTGACAACAGATGCAAAAGCGAACTTCAAAAACGAAGCCACAAAATACACTTAGCATTATATTAATGCAGGTTTGATAGTATCGCGTGCCAGTCTTAGCATCATGGTTCTAAAACATCATTTTGGACCGTGTAAATGTGACAGCCAGAACTGAAACCATGACATGAAGGCACTAACTGATGTATCTGTGAGATTCATTGGCTTCTAATTTTAAAGTTTATAAAAACTTTAAAATGAAATGTGAAAATATCTAAGGGTCTTGAGGGTGCTCAAGATGTAAATAATAACTAAAAATACATCACCAGTACATATTGTATAGTTTTTCTACATTTCTATGTTTCAGACAACTGTATCACATAATGGTAAATATGAATACAAAACCACTATGTAATGTGCAAAACTACCTTGTTTTTAAACCACAATTAAATATACTCATTTTAATGAAGCTGCATGTGAAATGTGGCCCATGCGTGCCACGGTCTAAGCCATGCATGTGTCTGGTTGGGTCAACTTATACTATGAGTCATGCTAGTACACGTGCAGTGTCGGCCAATCTCTTGTTCTTTAAACAGACTTCTGTTTGTCTCATCTACGGCCACCACCGGATGAGTAGCCAAACCCAATACTTGGGCAGGAGCATCTACATAGTAACGTTGAGACAGCTCACATCTTCCACATGAGAACCATGATGGCACAGACACATTTCAGACAAGCAAACCTTTAGTGTTTGACACAAATCTGAATTTACATACATCCCTATATGCATATATTTCAAACTATGATTGTTGATGGAAATATAGGAAGGATGTTTATAGAAAAGAATCCACAAAACAATGATGTTATCTTTTCTTGATTATATTAGAAACTAAAAAAAAAAAACACACTCGCTACTATCTGTTGACCTGTAACTAGGGAGTTGCCCCTTTTTTGGACCTGCGCACATGCACAGCAGGCCTACCTTATGAACAGTTTGGACCTCATACAGATTACAAGCTCGAAGAGTGACCGCCAACCAATTTCTGTAAACGATTCTCATAATTTTCCATTTTTTATGCATTCATCGGCATAAGAAAGTCTTTAAAAAAATATAAAAATTGAAAAAATAACAGCTTCCATTTAAGCAAAAAAAAAAAAAGAAGAAAGGATCAAAACTATACAGCATAAGCCAAGTTTCTCAACAAGTAAAACTGTAAGTTAACTATTTTGTATTTTTTTATCACAACTTTTTTTAGGACAATACAGGAAAGATTCAAAAATATGCTTGTATTAGTCCGTATAACTTGAATAACATATAACCAGGGTTTTAAAATCCAGCCAACTAATTCAGACTTGGTCCCTGACCAAGTCAAGTCAGGGTCCAATACCCCCTTTTAATGCAATTGAGTGAGTCGCATAAACATGACCTGACCACTATGTAAGGCTTCTTTTCAAGGTTTCTTGGCCTGTGGTTGACTCAGTCCGACTATGATGAGTTGGATGTGACTTGGCTGTCTGGACTGAACTCGAGGGGGACCAAATTGCTCCCTGAGTCCAAGTTTTTAACCTAGCATAGAAGTATCAACTGATTCATGGGAAGATACATCCACAACTAACTATCATAATCTATGGTGCGTGGATACTTCAAAATGGGCAGATATCATGTCATATCGTATCCAATACTTCACTTTTTATGTATAAATCCAAGTCCCTGCCATGTCCATGGCATGTCATTGCTGTATCTGGGCATCATAGGTCATAATACAAAAATTAAAAGGACCAAATCACTTACCAAAGGTGTCTCCTGTCCAGAAAAATGATCATCTGGAACTTCTCTGGTCTGCACTACCTCCAATAAAAGATCTGATGAAGGATTGCTTTCTGTAATTAAAGAATTTGAAATTCTGGACTCTGTAGGACAGTTTATGCTCTCTGCTTGAGGTGTCGAAGGTGCCGTAAATGATTTTATTTCGCTTGATTTATCACCATCTGTACTGATCAATGTAGACAAGCCACTCTCGCGTTTCTGGATAAGGAATTTTAAAATTACAAAATCATTTATTTAATGATAAATCACAATACATTAAAGGGAACAAAAACCTTATAACCATAAAACTAACAGTACGCATACATCCTTGTTTCAATGCAGGCATGTGTGGCTGCAAATTGATATGCTTTGAAGCACACAGCAATTGATTGAGAATCACTTATTTAGAATTAAACGAAAGCGGAAGAGGGGGGGGGGGGTGGTTTGTGTTTGTCTCAAAGAGTGAAACAGCTCAAGTGAATCCTGGCCCTGGTCTGAGAGGAAAGCTGACCAGAAGAATTCATCAAGAACAACATTAGTTGGTAATGAGAAGCAGATTAAATATTAAGTTTGTATGCACATGCATCGATACATACATATGATGATGCATGCGCCCATTGCATCCACTAAAGAAAACTTTTCTTTTTATCATTGTTGCACTTAATACCATATTTGATATTATTCCAAAAAAAATTCAAAAGGTCAAATGATATTAGTGAACACCTGATAAACTAGATGCTGGTCCACTTCTTTCATGCCAATGAATATCTAGGTTTTGAAGGAGAAACAAATCACTTAGTCCTATGCAGAGAAATGATTTTTTTTTAAATTGCACATTTCAAACCTTCCATGTGATCTATCTATCTGATGGGTTATGTGATCAGACATGTCAAAGTAAAAGAAAAAAATGAAAAAAAAAAACTAAAAAAAAAAAAAAAAAAAAAAACTAAAGCAAAATAAAGAAGATGAAGCTTATACAAAATAAAACATTTTCCAGAAATTCTCCTAATTGTATTGAACTATGGATCAAAGCTGGTTCAAGCTTTAGCAGCCCGAATTAGGTAGAGGAGATATAGATAAAATGGTGTCCTTACACCATGAGAAAATAATCAAGGAATGTGAAATGTGAGAAATTTGTTTTTCTTGTTAACTTGATAGCTGCATGAGTCCAATACAGCCGAAACTCTCTTTTTTTTGTCGGTAACAGTGAATTATATTAAAGAAAGGAAAACACAAGGATTACAAAGTGTGTCGCGTTTGGAACCAACAAGGATACCTTTCTAAAAAAAGGGACCAATAAGGATAAACATCATTCCGTACAACTGTACCTGCCTTTATATAAACCTGCTTAATGCAAATACCTTAAAGGCCTTAAACAATGCATTTCACAATATGAAAGGGAAGATACAAAAAGAATGCAGGCCATTTAAAACACTGTTTGAAATCTAGCATTTCAATGCACAGACCACCAGAGTGCCATATATCACATCATATATTACCATAAATACCAGTATCAATTACCATGGATGCATACCCGCAACTTGAACCAATTTAGCAGTCCCTGCTTCCGGCTCTTTTTCTCCTTACAAGTGTCACTACTTGTCTCAGCATTGCCTTCTAGGGAACTATATCCGTCGGCATTTTCCTCATCCAATATCAAGTCCCGCCTTTTGTAAGGAAGATAAGCAAGCTGTATGTTTTCATGAGTGCGTACAATCAGGTCAAGCAGGAACAGTCTGAACAAACCAAACATCCTTTTTCTTTTTCTTTTTAGGTTAACGAATCTTAGGAAAGTTAAACCTATTTACATTGAAATTAATATAGACAAACCTCCTCTTCTCCAAACGAATGCCTTCTCCTTGGACCAGGACGTTGAGGAAATCGTGTCGACTGTGTAGTTTTTGTAGAAACCAAAATTAATTTCGTTAATCTCTGTATCCGTCCCAGCAATGCTGCTTTAGCTTCTTCCTCTTGTTCCAACCTTGACTGCAGCTTGACTTGACCATCTTCTAACTTTTCAGACATAATAGGGAATGAATGTGTTTAAATTATACACAGGTAATCAAAATAAACAATGCATCCGTTCAATCCAGATTGCCATAAAACAGTAACCTAGTAAAACCACATAAAGACAAAAGTAGATAAAACTTTTATATAGATAAACAATCAAGACCTGTCTCAAACAAAAGACGTTGTGCAAGTAGCCAAGTATACTATGATCTTCACCAAACACTTAAGCAAGAATTTATAGTTACATTTTATTGCACTCCAATTTCAGTACTTTCTACTTCTAGCTTACTTCATTGTCTGTTCCTAATTTCTAAAGCTTTCAGTAACTTACGTCCTACCACGCTTTACAAACACATAGGACTGTGATCAGGTGCAATGATGCCTGCATGAGATAGCATGCAATAACAGTTGATGTCCCGAGTGGATGGGCATTGTAGGAGACCATGTGGATCATAACTCTCTCTCTCTCTCTCTCTCTCTCATAGAATTTCTGTACTTTCTCCATGCAGCTGTTCTGAATCACTACTAGAAGGTCCATTTTCTCCATGCAGCTGTTCTGAATCACTACTAGAAGGTCTATTTCGGAAGACTCTGGAATATCACCTTCCCTTTTGTTGATCAACAACAGCCACCAGCTGCACCTGAACTGAGCCTTTCCATGATTTCATTTACATGTCCTTGTCCAATCATTTGTCACCACCAAATGATCCTCATTGAGATGGCCTCTTAGCTGGTGACTATTTTAGGTGAGAAGTTTGTAGATGCATAGGGAAAGTTGTGTGTTCGGTCAGTCAAGTAAATCCTGTGCACTTGGGAAGTGAAACCATCCTATGATCAGTTGGTAAATAAAAAGGAGGCTTCCAATGATTTTATATTCCTATTAAGAATTAAGGCCCCTACCAGTGTTCTAGCCAGCATTCTGTTGGAGCGCAGCATTAGATAAGATCTTGATTCTTAATCATCTTAGAAATTGCAATTGGAATTATGTTAATCCTCTTATATTGCGCCACAGTGACATGGAAGATGCAAACCATTTGCTCATGTACTGCCAATTTAGCAAAATTGATTTGGATTATATCCTTCCTTTCTTTGGAGTGATTCTTGTAAAGCCAAAAACAGCATTATCTTTCTTTGAGAGTTGGAGGTTCAGATTTTATACTTGCTGAGGTTATATTCGGTGAAGTTGATCTCTACTTCTTGTAATATAGACAGTACAATTAAAAAGAAACAGTCTTACTTTTTAATATAAGCAGGACATCTCTAGTTGTTGTAGTATAGAGAGTTCGATTAAAAAGAAACAGTCTTCCTTTCTAATATAAACATGAAATGGTGGAAGATATTGCTATTAAGGCACAATTTAAGGACATTTTGTTCTGCAAAGAAGTTTGCTAGAATTTCTGATTCTGAATTGTGGCCTTCGAAGAGATGGAGAAAATGGTGTGGTGTTCCCATTTAGCAAAATGGGAGGCTCCTTTTGCTTTAGGATGCCTGGATGCCTTCTTAAGCCAATTAGGTTTTGTTCTTAAATCAGTCTTTAGTAAAATGACCACAGCATATAGCAAGTTGAAGGTACTCATTACCACAGCATGAGGCTGTGGATTCAAGCCATGTTACCTGTAAAAAACCCTTCTCTTCTATTTTCAAATTGGCAAAATGATTTGAACCCACAATCTCATGGTCGCGTCAATGAGCACTTTCCAATGATGCTACATGCTCTTTAATTTAAAAATAAAAAAAAATCTTACTAAGTAATTGGTTACAATTTCAAAAAATAAAATAATTTAAAAATAATAATTTCTTAACAAGGAATTCTAAAAGGCCAAATAAATATGACCACATACCAATTTGCCACTGACGTACCTTCTGTTTCAGCAGGACAATGTCATCCCCATCATCCTTTAATGGAGTAACAGTGGTAATACCCCTTTTCAATTGTTCTAGCTCCTCTCTTAAGCTACGAATCTCATACTGGTACTTCTTTATGAGAGACTTTTCATCAATTATCTGCATGAAAAATGCTTAGTATCAATCACAATTCAAAGCTACATTTAGGCTGTCATAAACTCAGAGGTGCATACTTTATTTTGGGATGCTTGAATCTCAATGTGTTTTGCACGGTGAGCAAACTTCAATGTGTTATGTGTCTCTTCTGAATTGCTTGATGAAGGAGTCACAGTGCAGATGAGCTGTGACAAAAATAAAACACTGAGTTTTTCCCTTCCAAAAAGTTGTTCACAACTCATCCAAAATAGAACATTATATGTATGAAAGTAATGTTAGCGGAACATACAGATACACGCCCATGACCACTTAAAGAGGACTGAAGAAGCCTGGTTAGTTTGGAATCCCTGTATGGTATATGGGTAGCTTTTCCATCAGTTAATTTTGCAATTACCTGCAATTATCAACTGTTCAGCCAATTTCTGGATAACTGTCACTGGAACTGTAGAAACAAGCAATAGGAACTCGTTCTGACACTAAAATGGGAAAAAAACAAGGCAAGGCATACATAGCTAACAGAACTGCAATGACAATATATAGTAGCTCATTCTGACTCTACAAGGAAAAGCAATGCAAGGCAAGGATAATTGACATAAGTCCTAGATCAAAGATAAAAAATTCAAAATATTGCCCCACATAACAAATGCCAAACAGATTGGAACCCAGAACCATGTTTCAGTAACGTTCCCACAAACTGGCAAATGTTAGACTTGTCACAATATCCACAACTCAGTTCAGACAATGCATAGTCAAAATGACCAATTGCACTCAAGTATCAAGATGACAAAGTAACCTAAATCCGAACATTCAAAACCTGCAAGTTCATTCATCAATATTAAGCATGTTAGCCACATAGATGCTGACACCCTGAGCTTTTCAATTCATTATCTCAATGTTGAGAAAGGCATTGTTGCTTTTATTAAGTTTCCTCCCCTTTAGAACACCAACTTGTACATGATGGATGCTTCCATTCTCAATCTAAATTGCATTTGCAGAGACAAAAACTTATAAGAGGCACAACAGTTGGAGTGGGAGTGCATTTGAAGGTATGGAATTGACATAAATAGCAAGGTGTAGGTTGGCCACATCAAAAGAAGATACATGCCATTAGGGAATCACATAGTGCTAATTAAGGCACCCTTGGGTAACCTTCCACTCTACTATTTATCTTTATTTAGGATACCAGTAGCCGTCGTCATCATCAGAGCCTCGTCCCAACTATCTTGGGGTTGGCTACATGGATTCTGTTTCTCCATTCGGGTCTTTCTATCTTGGGCCAAATTCTAAGATAGGTTCCATTATTGAAGAGCCTAGGATCCCATTGGATAGAAAAGCTTTTGGGTAACTTTTAAGAGTCCCTGCAGCAATTACTTCCAAGGTGAGGAGTTGGATGTCATTAGTGAGGAAGTTGAGGCTAATTGTGAGAGGAGCCTTTCGATGCAGGGTTCATTTTTAAGATTGAGAAGATACAAGAGTGCTTTTGGAGGATATCTGGGTAGGGGATGAGTCTCTGAGATTAGGTTGCCCGTGTCACCGGGCCCATTTGGTAATTTCACTTATAAAGTCAAGTAAAGTTAAGTCAATTTAAACATCCCATCAAAAGCACTTTTTACCAAAATTCCCTCCCTCTTTTCCCAAAAAAAGTCAAAAAGCAACTACCTTTACTCACTAAAAGACAAAAATACTCCACTTTTCCAAACAAAAAGTCAAAAAGATTCCACAACAAACAACTAAAAACAAAATACCATCATAACCCACTTATATTTTATTCTTTCTTCAAAATCAACTTTACTTCACTTGACTCAATTAGTAGAGTTACCAAACGGGCCCAGGGGATAGACTGATAGAATATTAGAATCCATCACTATTATGATTTTTTTATCAGGTTGTGGGTCGGTAGTTGGTTGGGAGGGTTATTCTGGTTTGGAGAATGTCATTCAGAACAAACTTGTCTAAGTCTATTGAGTGCAAGTCAAAGTAAGTTTGCTCAACATTGCTTTCCTGTGTGCTGAACAATGTTTCATTTAAGGCTCTCACTCTCTTGATGGGACTTCCTTGTTGGTCAGCAATTCCCAGACACGTGTGCATACCACAGAATCTTAGAAGGGTTGAAAAAGGCACGTGACTTCCATTCAGGTCATATTCTCAAGAGGAGTTGTAAGATCCATTATAGTTCAGGGTGCTATTGGTGCTCCATGCTTTGTCAGAAAACACAACAAAATGATAAAAAAGAAGTTCAGAACCAAATGTTCACATTGAATTGACCACCCAAATTACAAAATCAGCAGATAATAGGCACAATAACATGCACATGAAGTTGATTATCCGCTATTCCAACTTAAAAGGTTCATGGGGAAGATGGATGCAAACAAATTCGATTTGTAGAAATACCGAAAGGGAAAAGACAGAGAAAACTCATAAGATAAAGCACTCTATTGAAGCATAATTACAGATCACTTTAGTACTCACAGTGCCAAGAGTCAATAGGCTTTTATTGATATAAGCTCCCTCTTTTCGCCGTAGACCAGTAGTTTCAGCCCTCGAGCTCTCAGAACCTGCCAGATCGATGAGGTTCTGCATGTATAAGTACCAAACAATATAAGAAACAAATTGATCATAAGTTAATAAAAAAACATCAACATAAAGACATAAAGACGTTATACACAGCAAACAGTTGGGAGTTTTTCATCATGCTAAGGGGCAGAGAATGGGGGAAAAGGGTAAAATAGGATATAATTGAAGTAGCCAGACTGCCAGAGTAGCATGAAAGTAAAATGCCTCATGTAGATGCTTACCAGCTGGGATAAACTTACTGCTTCTCCATCACTGTTTTCACCACAAGGGCTACTCTCAATTGTCTGTTACAGGGAAGTGCAGAATTTAGGATTAAAAAGAAAATGAGAACTTAGAAGAGAACTTAGAAATGAGAGAAGCATAACGTAAACTTAATAACAAAGATCAAACATAATAAATTATCATTATTAAAAAAAAATTCATAATCTTTGATTAGAAAACTGCGATAGAAAGAAAAAACTTGTTAAAAAATGTAAATTGAGTTTGAAACTATTGAAATTACATTTATACCGTAGTGTATACATTCTCAAGCTGCATACAGGACACCAATCAGAGAATGCTATATATAAAGGAATTTAAAATTAGGCTTAAGAATACAAGTACAAATACCAATGTAAATATTGTATGGCTTCTGCTGCTGAGTAAATTGAAATTGGTGGAACCCACGTGTCTGTGCTCTGTTATCATACCAAAGCACTAATTATCAGGGATCAGAAAGTAAACATATTTCATCATTAGATGAATGACATTCATGCATTAAAGGAAAACAAGAGGGCAATATGAGAAACATCATGGATTTATTATAATAATATGTCATTCATATATTATTTGATAAATATCATCCATATATTATGTACCAGAGAATGCCCAGTAGTGATTAAATATACACCTGGTAAAATATAGACACCAAGCATCTTTATTGCGGGGTGCAGTATCCTACATCTTCATTGTGGGGTGCCTTATGCTACAAAAAACTTGGGTTTTCTTTCCAAAGTGCACCCCAGTTTGTTTGATGCCCACCAGTATGCATGCCAATCGCTGGTGTAGGGGTGGAGAAGGGTATTGAGTGGATTAGGAGTTGGCCAAGAGTCAGTATAATCAGATCATCCTAAACCCTTGATTTTAGGGCCTCAATTTCGAAGTTAAACGATATTTTAAGTGCATTTCTATTTACGTTTTAATGCAAGGATGGAAAATAGCTGGACAATGTCGATCTGGGACGGGTACCAAATTACCAATGCATGGAGGTAGGTGTACGGGAGGGTTGAATTGATCATTGGTATTTGGTGGCCCCATTATATGAAACAGAAAAGGCGCTTGCTTTACTAAAACCCAACACGGGTTCTTTTTTTATATATATAGTTTTGGTCCTTTATTTTAGGAAGTAATTACAACATTATGAGAACAATTTATTTGGCAAAGATCCCTCAAATCACGAACTACAAATTCATATATCACAGCATGTGTACATGCAAGGCCCACTATTGATGATACCATTGAACATTAAGAATTCTAAAGTGGATGGGGACCCTTTAAAAATCACTAAGATTGGAAAAGGAACAGGGCAAAACAGGCATATTCCAGCCAGAATGACCAGAGCAGGATTGAACAAGGCAGAACTTTGGCCAAATTTTTTTTATAGGGAGTGTTCCGTTCCGGTCCAGCCTCTGAAATGGAACATCTGACCATTTTGGCCGGAATGTAAATGGAATTGACAACTATTTGTGCAACAACAATGCATTTTACGAATATATCTAAAGAAAGAAGCTCTTACAAGATTAAACAAGAAATAAAAAGGTAAAACATTTACCTTCTCCAGCTGCTATAAGAGAGAGTGCATGAGCAGGTGACAATACCACTTCTTCCTTTATACCCTCAACAAAAGTGCCCTGCCACAAAAATGATCAAATCTTTTATCCAAGGAAAGAAATAAAATCATGGTATTTAAATCAAGTCTTTTTTTTTAGAAGATGACAAATTACTATCACATAATAAGAGAAAACAAAGATATAATAGCCAAAAGCTAAAGAATCATCACAAAATAAATTCAAAAACTTGCCACTCATAACTCATTTGTTTAATAGATATGAGAATAATATTCAGCTACAAATCCTACGCAACTCTTAAAGAGTTGCAACCTCAAATATGGAGCCCACCAAGATGCATGCAAATCACTAGGATATGGTTTTTTTTTTTTTTTTTGGGGGGGTGGGGGTACCTCCCCATGTACAAGCAAATGGGTACCACAGGAGCACCATCCAATGATCATAACCATTCAGAGCCCATATTCAGATGGTTACAGTCATCAAATCACGTCCATCTGGGGCCATTTGGCTATTGTAAGAGTAGACGAAGGGCAAGGACCCATGCAACAAAAAGAAAAAGTAAAAACTTTTAGACCCACTTGTTGCATGTGTCTTCAAGAAATGTTGGAGGTCCAACAAATTTAAAGAATTCTCAATGATGATGCCACAAACATTTGCCGTGATAGGAGAAAACAACACTAAACGATATGCTTATTCAGCATATTTGCACTTGCAATTGCAATTGAAGAACTTCATCACAAAATAAGCATTAATTGGTGAGAGGAACATGGCTATTAAAAAAGTTGAAGCAACAGAGGAAGAGGAAGTAAAACACAATTATGAAAATGAAAAAGAAAAAAAAAAGTTTTCTTAAGAAAAATAATGGATCTAAAAAGATAGTCTAGAAAAGAAAAGACATGCACCTGAGCATCCTCCCTAATTCTTAAATTCTGGCCAGCAGGATTAAGTAAATCATTAACAACCTGAAACCAAAGACAAGCCAAAAGACAATCAGACAAATAAATTAGGGTATGGAGTTCAATGTATATGAACATTATAGAGGTGCAGAGTTTATAAATTAGGATAGACTAATGCCCAACAAGGGCGCAAAATTATACTTATAACCCAATGATTACATTTATAATATGCTTTGCAGTAGGGAAAAAATGCAGCGTTTATAAATTAGGATTGACTCACACCCAACGAGAGAACAAATTTTTACTCATTAACTCAAATGGAAAGATAAAACTCACCTCATTATAAATCTCCAAATATGACACACGAAGGAGAAACTCCCGATTTGGAGTCTACAAAAACAGATTGTTAGATGAAGTAGTCACTTTCATAATTAGAATATTTACATGGAAAATAATCAAGAAGTAAATAGCCCATCTATAGTACCTCCTGTATGATGCTAAATGCATCCTTCACAGCCAATGGTATAATTCCAGGGGACCTCTGATCTCCCTGTCAATTTTGTGTCAAGGATATTAGAACATATTATTAAAAAAATAAAAAAACCCTAGATTGTGTCCTTTGTTTTACATATGAAAAATTAATTCTACTCAGTGATGTATCACAATGGTTGTCATTCTAGAACCAAAAGACAAGATACAGTCTTGGCGCCTAATTCTTTTTCCTTTTCTCAATCATAAGCCTATCTGCCTGACAATTACAGCTGATTTTATGAGATGCTCAGAGTTCATACAGATTCACATCGTTTTGCCAAATAACTAGGCTGTTATTAATAATATGGTATAAGTACAAGAATTATGTCACTTATATCTAGTGAAAAAAAAAGTTCATAAATTGGATTACTTTGTACTTTGAATGATCAGTCCATAAAATTTATGCAACCCTAAAAAAGGAATCATAAAAATTAAAAGCACATGATCATGATGGATACAAGTGTAAAGGGAACTATAAGGTCGTCACCTAGAACCACAGTAGAGAATGCGGGATGATTCATAAACTATAATACTTACATGCATCGTATGGGTCTTCCCGCTACTTGTCACGCCATAAGCAAAAATTGTGCCTGCGATACAAATATTAAAGGAACATAATTGCAACCGACACTTTTTTTTTTTAACAAAGGACTAAACAACATAGAAAAATATTAAAAATAAGTTTGATTCAAATTCTTAATTCAACAACTTCTACTGCAATGAGTATGCAGTTGAGTAGTAAAAATATGTATAAATGATAATTATACCAGAAATTGTGTTCTTAATCTTGAATTGTAGATGGTTAATCATATGTTACACCCAAGTCATTGTCATCCACTTTGAGAGGTTGTCAGTGAAGATATATCTTGAAAAAAGGCTTCCATGATGTAAGAGACCCATTTAAAGAGTATCACAAACTTTCTACAAAATGTTGTGTGATATTGTAGCAACCACTTCTTTTAATGGCAATCCATTATGCAACTAAAGTTCAACAACTGTTCCATTTATCCCACATTGAAAAAAATTTATTGCCATCACATAACTTTAAATGCTATTATTTGCCGCATCATCAAAACCATGTCATTGCATAAAAGTGAATTCATGGGATGCTTTCTGAACAGTATGCCAAAAACCACATCTGGTGCCAAAAGCATATTTGTTCCTTCTTACAGTGTTTCTAAGCATGAATCAAAGAAAGAAAGTATTTTTGCCTCATCCCTTCGGTTAATGCAACCTAATGCCTTTTAAATTGGTACGTTGTCATGATAAAGAAAGAATAGAGCAAATAACAATCTGCCCAGGATAACTGCAACAAATCAAGCCATTGCAATAAACGGTTCACAATAGTTCATGCGAGCTTAAAGAGCGCTAAAATAGCAAAGCCTGACAACAGTAAAGCCTGCCCTTTTATCAAAGGGTGGCTGTCCTGAGCATTTAACAAATTCACCCTTTCAGATTGGGTCAATTCCAAACAACAAAACACATAGTGGGACCGTCAAGTCTCATGTGAGCACCAAAGGACAGAGGTCAACAAGTTTGGTTGTTTTCCTGAGGTTCACCACCTCTATAACACGCAAGCACATGTTTACATATATGAGGAGACAGCATAAATAGACAATTGAGACCATATATAATCCCAGAAGAAAACAAGCATAAAACCAAAAGGAGGAACAATGCGCTCATGTGGACATTTATTTTATATATATATATATATATATATATATATAAAGATTGAAATAATCAAATGCACACCTTACTAGACACGATTGACACATTGGATAACACATTTTTCCCAGTGATGCCACTTACCCTAGGTACTTCTTATTCAAGAACAAAGCATAGTAATATTATGTATTTACCATTAACACCCTCCATAGCACCACTGATGACATGTTGAGCAGCAACATCATAAACATGACGCGTTGTGGTTGTGGGGCCAAACACTCGATCTGGAAGCATATAAAGCAAACACATTATAAAAAATAAAAGAAAAGGCATATAAAGCAAACAAAAGAAACTAAGATAAATAACAAAAGAATACAATAAAATTTTAATTGTAATTATTCCACAAGGAAACTGAGAAGGGTAAAATTGACTATTGGGCATGCTCGACATAGGATCAAGTTAGAGCTAGATGACTGGCACCAAATGTCACATTGGGCATCCAGTTATACTATTTTTTTAAAGGTGTTCACTTATACTATTATTGATTTTTTTTTCCTTTTGTTATTTTTTGCTGCTATTCACTTTAGTTATGCAAGTATCAAAGTCTTTTTCCTCCAATTGAGTCGTAATGACCGGCATTAAAACATCTACAGCTTAATCCTGTAACTGATATTTCATTTAAGGGTCATTATTGCCTTGCAAATATATTCGCAAGTTTTCCACATTCTTTTTTTTTTTTTTTTTTTTGAATGGTAAGTTTTACAAATTCTTGCACTGTTCTAACTAGGTAGTGACCATTTTGGGGGTTGATTTTGGGGTGGAAATTAACACTTTGCGGCTAGTTTCATAGGAGTTTACTTGAATTCCATTTATAGCTCTTTTTTTAAGATTTTGTGGGTGTTAAAAGATCGATCCAGTTGATTCTGCTGAGATGGATTATTCAATGCATGTATAAAAAAAGCTAACCCTACAAACACTGGAAATTAGGACCAGGCAATGTGTGAGGATTTTAGTTATTATTCATGTAGATATGGATGAGAATGACAACTAAGAAATGCTAATTGATACAGAGAATTAGGTCAATAATGTCTTACTGCAGATTCAGCTTTCTTCCAAGCATCTAGATTTTCAATAAGTCAATTGGAGATCATTTCAGCTGTATGTCTGGAACTGCACAGATGGCATAACTGCTACACGCAGGATACAGTTCCACTCACTCCACCTTTCCCACCGACAATCAACAACTATGGGCATACTACATGAAGGTCGGACCTGATACCCAACCAATACCCAATAACAGGCAGAATGCGTAACCACCAATCCACTTTCAGGGAGCACCAAAAATTGAAGAAAAGTCTAATTTCGCAGGGCTTTTGCCTTCAGCTGAGTATTGGATTGATAAAATTTATTTCACCTCAGGGATGAAAATTTATTTAGCAATGCAATATTCAACAAAATCAATACCAAATCTTTTTCCATGCATTTGCGTTATGAATGGACTTCCAACAGTAACCAACAATGCGACAACAATGTTAAAAATATTTCCATCGAAACATCAAAAGAGTGAATTATTAGACTTTTCCAGACACATAAACTGATATCTTCTCTCCAATATCTGATAAAAAATTTTATTGTTTTCTTGATAAACTTGAAATTTCTATCAGATTTAGTTTCATATTCTGAGAGAAGAAAAATGTTCTGAAATTTATGGATAAAGAAATCTGAATTTCATGATTTTTGGCAGAAAAAACACCTTAACAAGTTACTCAATCTGCAATTGAAAAAAAAAATCAACCTAAAACCTTGCAACCTGTCATTCCTGGCCTACAACTTACCGTATGCATACGCAACAGACGGATTGTATTCGCTCCTGACAATGGTATCTCCATCTGCATACCATGCCACTTCTTCTCCTTGCCGAATTTCCCGAGCACTGAAACATCCACGAGCTACAGTTGAATCTAGATAAAAATTACACACATTTGCCAAAAACACAGTAAAAAGGAAATCACACCAAACCAAACCTCAACGGCCGAAACCGAACGGTAACCGTCACATTCTCCTTCGATCGCTCTAAATCCAATGGCATGTTCTCAGAGTAGAAATACTGAGATTTGCTTCTCGCTGCTGAAGACGACGCCGGAGAAAGCTGACCGTCCATGGAAACCTCCGGATTCAGCCTCAAAGACGACGCCGTCGAAGACGAAGGCGAACTAAGGCCTTTTGAGTTCGACGACGGACTCGATTTCTTCGATTTGGATGCTTTAGACGCCATGAAGATCAGGAATTCCAGTTTCTACCAGTAAAACCTGCAATCCGCAGAAGAGAAACCGTTTGATGCACTGAAGATAACGTTTTTCCCAGTTTAAGCAGCTTTTGACGCCATTAAAGCGAGAATTGAAGCAAATTAGCTGAAATGTGGAGTGTTGGAGACGCCTCTAAGCTTACCTGAAGAAAAATCATGTCGATCTGGACGCTTTAGACACCATAAGATCAGGAATTTGACTTTCTAGCGGCAAAATCTGTAGAGAAACCGTCTGATGCACTGAAGATGTCGTTTTAAACAGCTTTTAACGTCATTAAAGCGAGAATTGGAGTAAAATAGCTGAAATGTAGAGTGTTGGAGAAGAATCGATGATTACTTGAAGCTAATCATTACGACATTGCGGAAATGACAGTTGAAATGGATGGGTTTTGGGGATCTGAGAGAGAGGAAAAACACCACAAAGGTAGACGACGAATCAGAGAAGGCGAGAGAGATTCTAGGGTTTTATTTTCTGCTTGCCTTGGAAGTAATGCGCTGCTGTTAAAAAAGGTAAAGGAGATGGCATTTTCTATCTTAGATCACAGGGAAAACGATATGATGGCTCTCGCTCGCTTTTTTGTGTGTCTCTCTTTCCCTTGTTTGTCTTTCCATGCCGAATCCGGACTTCGCTGAGGCGATTTCAGAGTTTTGATAAGGTCGTTGATACGAATCAGCATTTTGGGACGTGTTTTTGGACTGCATGTCTTTAATTAGCATTGTGTTTACCTGTAAAAAATCTAAACTACTTCAAAAAAATCAATCCATATCTAAACTACTTAAAATAAATCAATTGGCTTACTTTCACTTCAATGCGGGTGTGTGCTGGTCCGCTTATGGCTAAAATTAGTCCCATCTTATGTTTTATGAAGAAATTATATTTTTATAAAAAAAGAAACTTTAGTGAAGCGTAGTGTCATAGCTGCCGATTCCGCTTCGTTTCGGCTGAAGTTTTTCTTTTCGATCCTCCAGCTGGAACATAATGGGCCCAAAAAAATTCGGTAAGAATTCTAATCCATTCCGGTCATTTCGGTCCATTTCAATTGTTCATTCCCGCCAATTTTTGTTTATAGCATAATTTTCACTTTTTTTATTTTTTCTCAATATTCATATCAAGAAACAGCCATAATTTATATTTATTATATATAAATGTATATATTTTAGAAATTATTTATTATTCAGAAAAATTAATTTTGAAAAATTTTTGCCAAATTTCCAAAAGACCGAAATATTCCATTTTGTATGCTACACCGAAATGGAATTGACAAGACTCGGTGCTCATAATAAGGTGAGCGCGTCTCTAAACACCTAGTGGGGCCTACCATATGATTCATCTTAAGAGACTATAAAACAAGGATTCCATGGTCAGCAAACTCGTGTTTGACACCCATTTGAATAGATTGAACCGTTAGATTAATTGTGTACTCTTTTAGACAGTAAAAAACTTATTGGCTATTAATCAAGTGTTTAAGATTGTGATTTAGGCCTCCATCACCGTAAAAAGGTAGGTGTGTGATCTTTTAATCCCCTAGTCCCATCTCCAGCTCCTGGTGGGTTTCACAGGAAAAAGGGTGCTCATCTTATCATGAGCGTCGGTGCTCAACTGAAGGGGACCCATCTATAAATAGTTTAGAAAATTCAAACAGCTGAAAATGAAAGCCCATTTCCTTTGTGGAGTGTCTAATTTTGCTTCAAATTAATCACATGATTAGGACAATTTAATAGTATGTTGAATCTTATAAACACTCAGAAGACCAGTTTCATGGAGAGCTACCTCTTATCGTACACGTGTGTGACCGGCTGATCCAGACCATCTACATGTGCCTGACTTGTAAGGTGATTGCAATTGAAATCAATGCTACCTGAACTGAACTTGTATTTCTGTTGAGTCCCCATTTTGCAGCTGCTGAGAATATTAATGACTAATAAATAACTCGTGCAGTCATGCCAGCTGAAGAAGAAATAACAATAATAACATATTAATAGAATGGCAATAGAAAGGGATGTAAACCGGTCGGTTTCGAGTTTGGGTTCATGGTGGACCCAGATTAGAAAACGGTTTGGAATTAATTTCTTGGTTTTGGAACTGAAATTGTTAATAAGAATATAGAATTGGAAATGAAATCGCTCCCATGTATGGACGGGTTCGGATCCGGGTCAGGTAATATATCAAGTCCACAAGTCAGAACCAAGGCGGGAGCAAATATAGACCCATTTAGGCAGCGTGTCCAAAAAATGGACTTGGGCACAAACCCATTTACTTATTGGGACATAAATAAGAACCCAATCCCGATTATTAGTGGGTTGGAACTTGGAATCTCCGGTTAACTGGAGATCCGGAAATCCATTTAAGAAACATGCCTCTATATGATAATAGAAGCATGGTGTCACCCCCATTGAAATGACACTTACTAGCTCATTTGATATCAATGAAAATGGAGAAGCTTAGTTAATGGTGGAAACATTGTAATCTTATCTATTACAGGATGAATTAATTGTTATGGACTCTTTCTTTCTTTCTTTCCTTTTTCCCCCCGACATGGGTGTCCTCATGATACTTAACCCGACATGGTCAATTCCCAAGGTACATGCACAGCCCCGCAACACATACATCTTAAGTAAATCTGGTGGTGTTGAATAAACAGTGAGCAAAGTAGCAAACCCATGCCTTATGCCGGCGAACTAACACCTAAGTGGGTTGTTATGGACTAATCAAAGTAAATGTTCATTATTTGATCCATCTTAACTTCCAAAGTGGATTTTGGGGCACTTTGGTGCCTACAATCTTCTCTAACTCACTTTATTTCTTTCATTAAGGTATCAAGCGTCGGTCCTATTTCTTTAAAAAAAAAAAAAAAAATCTATTTGGAGGACTTCAACTTACACATTTACATGTACGAGTCCAACCAGCCAAGCTCCAATTGTGAACATCCTTCCTGTTTTTTTACACATCAAATCTACCATGAAGTCTATTTTTTCATTTTTTTTTTAGACGATGGAAGTTAAAATCTTTCTAAACCACATTCACTATAAACTCTAACAAAATCACTACCAAGCTCACGTATAGAGCCTGTTTGTTTACATTTACATAAAACACGTATTATTTTACGGTGAAGTGATTTTTAAAGAGGTGGGTGACAGATATAAGATATAGATATAAATGTATGCTGAAATAAAATTTTTTGTATTTAATCACGGGAACGCGAGCTTGGCAAATCAATTGTTTGACCTTTTAGTTTTAACCCAACGCGTTCTTCCTGCATGCAACAGACAAGCGAGGATCACATGACTCGCATGCTACTCCGTAAGAACGCAACAGCGGCCCGTCCCATGGCCAATAAAAACGCCGCACGTGTCCCAGTGTGTTGACTGACGACAGGCTTGTTAGTGCACTGATGTGGGAACGGACTCTGCTGCTCCGTCGTCTTCTTACAGCATTTGAGTAATATGACACCAAAGAAAGTGAGCTGTTCCCATCTCACATTCTGATCTCTCTCTCTCTCTCTCTCTCTCTCTCCACAAATTTTCTTTTTTTCTAAGATATATAATACAGTAAAGTTCACCTGCACACCTTTTGTTTTGGAGTCGTGTCACCATGCAGACTTGGGGTCAGCCTAATCAACCATTTAAATTGGACCGCACACATGGCCCCCTTCCTATTAGCACACTTCACAGTGGGGTCAGCCTGATCACCCATTTAAATTGGACCGCACACACGGCCCCCTTCCTATTAGTCACTATTCTCATTTTTTAACATCCCGACGAATGATCACCCATTTAAATTGGACCGCACACATGGCCCCCTTCCTATTTAGTCACTATTCTCATTTTTTAACATCCCGACGAATGGACTGGACCGTTGAATCAACGGTCCATTCTTTTGTATTTTGTTACCGGCTATTGATTAAGGTATTTAGATGGTCAGATGAACCTCATATTCTGTACATGAGTAGGCCCTAAGAGAATCTTTCGATCCCTCCAATCCCATCATCAAGCGAGCCCTAGGTGGGCCCCATAGCAAGGTGCGCTTGGGAGTTCTCATGCACACCACACGCAGGGGATCAACTGTATATAATATCAATATAACTTATCAGTTGAGAGCACTAATTTGTACCATTGCCTTTCACATATGCATATACCCAAAAGAAACAAAAACAAGTGAAGAAAAGTATCCAAGGGACCCAAAAGTCTACACACCACATTGGAGCAGGTCTTCAATGATGAGAAGGTTGTGATGATAATGAGTTAGGTCTCCAATATTAAAGGAATGCACAGAAATTGTTTATGAAGTTGAGTGGTTAGAACTGTCCATGGGACAATAATATAATATACTTTGTCCAATTATATGTTAATATGATGGAACTAATTAACTCTTTGATTTGAATACCTGCTCAATTTCCATTTGGTGCTTCTTGTACCTGTCTTTTTCTTTTTTCTAAAAGAGAGTTGGCTGGCACAGTGGTAGTGCCCTTTTGGCTGTGGGGCCGAAGATTACAGTGGATTTAGCACAGTTATGGGTGTTGGCTGCAGGGAGAGAGACTCCACACATGAAAAGAGAGAATGAGCACATGTGGGGAGTGAGAACTCACATGTGCAAGGAGCATGGAAGTTGGGTGAGAGGTAGGGTTATGAGCCAACTATGCAACCCCTCATTCTTGATACAATGCGCTTGACATCTTGCTCACCGAATTGTTTTGCAGCGGTGATCTTTATCATCAAGAAGCTTTAAAAATGGTTTATATATAAGTCGCATGTGATCAATCAGACTAAGCAAAACGCGCCCGTGCCAATAAAATCCACAATATATAAAAAATTGTAAAAAGTTTAAAATTTTAAATGAAATTAAAAATATGATATTATATCTCTTATATTGAGAAGACAATTTTTATAGTAAATTTAAAATATTATGTTTTTCTGCTGGGGGTGAGTTTGGTAGTAATAACGAGGGAAAAACATTTAAGAGAATGGTAAATAGATAGATAGAGTGAGAGAAAGGAAAACATGATAACCGTTTTGAAGAGTTATGAAAATAACATCAATCCAGCTGCATCTATTAACTTAACAATAATATCAATTAACTTAATTTTAATTAGGTTATAATTATTGGGGTGGGGGTGGGGACATTTTGGGAGTCAATTATTTAGGGAGTGTCAAAATCAATTGATGTCAATTGGAATTGAATTGACGTTGATTTCGCAATTAGGATTAGTCCATTTCTTAAATTATAATTAATGTGGGCAAGTTGAGGACGTGAGAGACATTTTGGGAGTCAATTATTTAGGGAGTGTCAAAATCAATTAATGTCAATTGGAACTGGCGAAAGCACCCCGTGCTGAGCACGGTCAATGTAATTAGTGGTAGTTATAATGTAAAGGTCTAAAATAAAAAATTAATAGAAATAGTTTATAGTTTAACCCTAATAAAGAAATCAATGAGTTATTCATTAGAGAGGATGGAGAAGAGGAAAGGGCTTGTGGCTTTTAAAGGTGGGAAATGTAGAGACATGAATAGAAATACAGGGAGAAAACGAAAGAGTTTCTGTAACATTGGATTAGTAAAAAGAATGTTATTAATAGGGCTAATATTAGCAGAAGGTCAACATGAGAAGAGTCAAAATCAAATTTGAAATTTACAGTAAAATTGAAAATCGAATCCACTTCGCTTCGTATATAATAATTGAGTTGATGTTGATTTCTTAATTAGGATTAGTCCCTTTCTTAAATTTTAATTAATGTGGGGAGGTTGAGGACGTGAGGAGACATTTTGGGAGTCAATTATTTAGAGAGCATCAAAATCAATTGATGTTAATTGGAATTGAATTGATGTTGATTTCTCAATTAGGATTAATCCATTTCTTAAATTATAATTAATGTGGGAAGGTTGAGGACGTGAGGAGACATTTTGGGAGTCAATTATTTAGGGAGCGACAAAATCAACTAGCGAAAAGCCCCGTGCTACGTAATTCACAATATTATATAGTGAAAAATATTATAAAAAAAAAAGCTTTGTAAATAGAGAGGGGAAGATGTAGAGAGTAAAAGGAAGAGAACGAACACATAGAGAAAATGAAATAATGCATTAAAATGTTGAAAATATATCGAAAAGAGGACAGGAGAGGAGAGAAATGAGGAGTTTCAATATTAAAGAGTCATAAAGAAAGAGCTTCGGTAGTAATTAAAGAGGGTTTAAAAACAGAGGGTAGAATCAATCTATTAAAAGAATGGGTCAAAACAAAATTCACATGGTCCAAATCAAATTGTAATTAATTTCTTATTTCTCAGTTCGCTTCATATTTGATCAATTCCATATATTATATATTCATTTGAGTTTAGTTTTATTGTAAAATGGTTGTCATAGAAAATTAATGACTATATAGGAAATCATATACAATAGTTATTTCAAAAGTTTGATTATCCATGCTTAAAGTAAAATGCATAAGTATGAAAATAATAACAACAGTATTTATAGGGGCCAATATTATAAAAATATAGTTATTTTTATAAATATCTCATAGATAAATTCCAACTCCCGGTCAATATTCCAAAATGGGGCTGGGTCCCTTCCTCATTAACTGATTTTAAGTTTTTGTTGATAACTATTAACAAAAAGATGTTTTGTAGTGTAGTGGTAGGATTGGCCATTTGAAATCCATGTTGTCTTGAGTTTGAGTCTTGGCATATACCATATTTAATTTTTCCCGCGTCATTAAAACTGTTTTATATTTGACCCGATCTAATTTACCCAGACCCGACCTGTTTGCTAGGATCAAACTAAATTAAATTGGATGAGTCAAAATCAATTACCTAATTTACCCCGAACGCATTAAAAATGTTTTATATCTGACCCGACCTAATTTACCCCGACCTGACCCGTTTGTTATAGGATCAAACTAAATTAAATTGGATGAGTCAAAATCAATTACCTAATTTACCCTGTCCCGACCCTTTTGCTATAGTCAAACTGATTTCAATTTGAAACCACTTCGCTTCATATTATATAATTGATGCAACACACTCGTCCCGATAGTTGGTATCAGACAATCCTTTGACTATCCACCCACTGTAGATTGAACTATTGGTAAAATGATCTTAGAATGCTGATGAACTTTGAGGCACCCAAATCAAGGGTTAGGATGATTTGAATGCCACTCCCCCTTGTTGCAATCACTAACTATTGTAGGCCCTTTTTGCGTGCTTTGAATTCAATTCCTAATAATTCATAGCAACTCAGGTTCAAATGGGGAAGCATTATGCTGATTGAAATTTAAGAAATTTACATGGAGAAGTCAATCGGAAGCTCACTTCCAAACGGTTTTATTTACTAGGGTGATTGTTTGGTAATTATTTTCTACCAAGTGAGTTCCCGTGTGATGTCCTTTCATTGATTTTTACTTTTCCTCCCTCAATTTCAGCCCTTTTGATTAGACCAACAGACCATTTAGTAAGAGGCTCCTGGTAAGGAGGTTTAAAGAGACATGGCTAAGGGAAATGTAGCTAGTTTTAACTGTAATGAACTTATGATGAGATTTGTCATGGAGGAGAATATTTACAGGCTTTGGAGTTTGTAGAACACAGATGCGTGCACAGTTTCCCCTGGCAGGTGTGGGAGACACATCAAAATGCTTAGTTTGGTGAAGAAATTTACTGTGTTAATGAGGACATTGGAACTAATCATTTCTGTAGGACCCTGATTGAACTCCATAGTTTTTTCTTGAATTTATGTGAAAATCTCGAGTATTGTGCAGTCATGCAGAGAAGAATGTCATACATTTTCATTTCAATCGACAGCATTAATTCATTGACTGGCCATTAATTCTCAAATATGCATGACATGCTCCTTCCCATCCAGGACTTTAACGTTGACCCGGGTCAAGTCAAACCCGTTCAGCTGGTCATCTAATCTCCCAAAAAGCTCAGCGCATGGGTCCAATTTAGACTTGATGGTTGATGCACAGTCTAGATCATAATACCTGAAAGACGCTAAATGCAATGACGACGGATCGAACTTGGGCCCAAATATTATAATAGTTATATCACAATAAAGGGAAATATTAACATGCATCCATCCCTCACCATGTTATAACGATGGGCAATATAGTAGGGTTGACTTTATAACACATCCAAACAATCCACACACATGGAACACTCTTAAGTACATTAAACCCATTGAATTTTCACTTATTTAAATGAATTGGACCGTTTGATCGATGGTCAAATTTTTTCATTTAATATAAAGTCATTAAACTTGCAGGCTGCGGATGAAGGGGTTAGAGGCATGAGATTGACCCCAAATTTGATGCCTCGTCTCAACCAAGATGCCTCTTCCCATGCCCTACAAGTCCCCTGATCAGTGGGTCCCTAGGTGGGCCCCATTAAGTTTGTCCCTCGCCATATGGTGAGGGAAGGATGCACGGGAATATCACCCCACAATAAATAAATATTTTCTTCGGAAATAATATATAAAAAAGAATAAAAAGGTTAAGTTAGAAATAATATAGTATGCAGCACTCATTGCCTGTGCATTGAGTAGAATACTTAGCTTAAATAATTTAATAGATATAAAATTATCCGGGGGTTTGTTTTAGGGCATTTTGTAATGGGAATGGAGGAATTGTTGTAAAAAGGAGAGAGACAGAGAGAATATTAGAGGGAGAATAAAGAGGGTTTTCTATTATCTCATATGTGTATCTCAATACAAAGGTAGAGATACCTATATATATAGGCAAAATAACCCTACAAAAGAGGAAACTAAAATCTAACCCTAACTCATCCCAAGTGGGCATCCACTTAAGATCCATATCTTATAATAGGAATAAAATTATCTTCATACATCGGTTTTATTGCCGTTGAGTGACTAGTAGAAGGGCATTTTGGTTTATATTTATATACATTTATATATATAATAATGAAAAATAGGAGGGTCAGGCCAAGCCAGGCCAGGCTTATTACTATCCATGTCCAGCCCTCAATTTTCAGGGCCCACAACAAATCTATAGAAGCCCTGCCCACAAGCTTTTTCCTAAAAATAAAAGCAATCATTTTAAGATTTCTTAAATGTTGGGCCGGGCCGTGCTCCCTGGTCTGAGGGCTGTATTGACAAGCCTAATCATGATCAGTTTTGTTCAGCATATTTACACAGTTTAAGTTCAAGATCCTTGCAATTGAGAATTGAGTTCATAATCTTTCTCCAACCTTAATTTACAGTAACTACCAATGCCTTCTATCTTAATCCCCTACCTTCTGGCTGGGTTAAATGGTTAATGAGTTTTACTGTCTAGGATAAGGCCTAGATGGTTGAAGTGGAGGATGTCAAATAAGATTTAATTGGGTGAGTTTTACCACAAAGAGAGTAATTCACTACTTAGGTTTATAGCTACCAAAGATGGGGAGAATGAGGATGGTGATACAACGTATGATAAGAATTTGATGGTTGGAGCAGAAACTTACTTCTTGAGGGCATGTTTGGATAAATGAGGAGTGGAGTAAAATGAAGTAGATTCTACATGTGGAGTGGAGTGAAGAGAAGTAGGTTGAAGTTAAAGTAGAGTACTTCACTTCACTTCATTTGGATGCTTATTTTGAAGTTAAGGCTTGTAATAGAATCCAGTTTTACTCAAATAAATAAAAGTATTTAGAGTTGAAGCGAAATAGAATACATGTGGCTTACAACATTACTTCATTTATCGGCCAGACTTATCCAAACGGGTGTATAGTTGAAATTTTAGATTAGAGCCCATTTAACTTCACTCTACTCCATTTTTGGCCTATCCAAACAAGCCCGAGTGTTTTTAGATTGGTTGTACTAACAACAAGGGAAATTTTTTACAATACAAAAGCAGAATGTTTGTTAGTTAAAATTGACACTAAAATAAAAGAAAAGGAAAGGATTGTAGAAAAGATGAGATAATTAAGATAGATGTTTAGTATGACCGAGAAAGGTAAAATAAAAAACAGCTGCATTGGGGACCAACCATAGATAATATAATAAGAGAGCCTAATTTGATATTGGTTTAAACAATTTTCAATCGAGGCGTTATTAGAAGTTTTTCTAAATAGGTTCTTATCCTCGAGAAAAAAGAGGTAGGTTGAAGGTGCAATCCATTTGAAGGCTTGACCCCTAAAACGACAAAATAGAATTCACATAGTTAGACAAGGCTTTGATGATGGTGGTGAATCCTACGATGGGATCAACTTCAAAAAAATAAAACTCAGGAATATTATTTATATGGGGAGGGCCTTTATTTAGAGCATATCGGATTTTTAGTAAGTGGGCCTTTCTTCATTTCCATTCCTCAGCTCAAGTCAAAGCCTGGAAGGGTCCGGACTGGGACTGGTAGGTCACGTCGCAACTTGGTAGTTCGCTCACAGCAACCCACTTCACAGCACTCACTTCGAGCGAGCGCGCGCGCGCGAGAGAGAAGGAAAAGAATTTCGCACTTTCAACATCAAAAGCGCGACGGAACTCTCCCCCAATCTTCTTCCACACTCATGGAAACGACGAACGATTAGATCCGAATGTCAGTTCATCTTCTTCTTCTACTTCTATTTCTGTTTTCTTCTATTCATTTACATCACGATGCGATTCACCTTCTTCCGCGTTTCTCTTAGTTAAAATCAAAATCCAAACATCAGAATTTCCAAGAAGTGAAAGGAATATTAGGGATTCGAATCTCGTTCAGTAGTGATTATAATTGTACAAACTTGAACTGTCTCCCCCGTTAGGGATTTGCATATATGATTGGATGTGTCTTCTCATCCTCTCATCCAGTTCTAACCCTAATTTTTTTGGGGGTGGGGGGTTTCAAGATTCTGTAACGTTGTTGCGTTTTGGTGGATCTGGATGTGCAAAGATGAAAAGAAGTTTGAGCATTTTTGATAGGATGGATGGTTTTATATCCCTATGTGTGTTTTGAGCTTGTGTGAAGGTAGAGACTGAATTAGAGGGAATGCTGTTTATTGGATTTTATTTCCCTGCAACTTGATTGTTGCGATTGTGTTGGTTCTGATGTTGGATGTTGGGTTAGAAAAAAAAAACTGAGAAGCATCATGCAGAAACATATGAATTCACACTGATTGGCTAACTTTCTTTTATTCTGTTTGTTTCTTTAATTTTTTTTTTCCAGTGGCCTGGAAATGAAGGAAAGAAAGGCTTCAGTTCTCAAGCGTGTTTTAGTGAGTTGTGCTTCCCAGGTTTGTTACTTATTCCAGCCTGAAGTCAGAATATTGACTGTTGGACTTTCCTTTTCTACTGCATTAAGATGAGAATGTTGATATGGATGTGCGGCAAATCAAAGAAAGATAGAATAGAAATGAGTGTTCTGGGGAGAATTTAGTGGTATTATTACTCGGTGATAAATTAAGAGAGACTTGTTTGAAATAGCTTAGACACGTCTAATGGAAGCCAACAATGGCGCCGATAAGGAAAAGTTTTGGAGGAGCTCAACCGCAAATGTCTTAAATGAGCTCAACCATTGTGAGCCAATCTTCTACGATCAATCCGAATGGGACACACACATCGACGCCCTGAATACCACTGATCTCATTCTTTTTACACCGACCCGAATGGACTGATTGTTGGATTGAAAAAAGCAAAAAAAAAACCAATCATTTTAAGACCATTACAAGGGCCACAAATCAAGGTGTTAGGATGATCTAATGGACTTGAAATTTTGGGCACATGTGGGTCATATCCAAATCTTTTGATTTGTCCCTTCCCATGAATTGACGTGGCCCTAGGTGGGCCCCACAAGGCCAACCACACATTGCTTAGATGAGCACGTGCACACCTAAAAAGCCACACACACGCACACACATGTATACATATCAATTCTACAAAATGCCCCTCTTTAAAAATGTCTCTCTACACTGCGGGGCCCACCTCACAATCCAATCCTTTCACACACACACTGTAGTACTGTTCCAGATATTTTCACAGTTGGATTTTATCATGAAAATGTTTGGGCAGATCCAAAGTTGGAGATGTGGCACAGTGTTCTTGCACATGGTCTAGAACATCCATTGGTTTGTTCCAGTCTTGATGGTTTATCATCTTCTGATGATGGATTGATCAATTCTAGCTGTTTTGACCTTTGAGGTGATATGAGGTATGGAATGTGAGATGTTTTAAACTGAAATGTATTGGCAGTATTGACTGAGGTTTCCATCTGATTTACTATATGACAAGTTTGCCTGTACTACTATTAAATGACTTTGCCCATATAACTTTTTTTTTTTTCTTTTCAATATGACAAGCTTGTTTGGTGTTTTTTTTTTTAATTGAATCAGATGCACTGGACGGTCTATTTGTAAAAAGGTCTAATTGAAACAGCTATATTTCAAAAATATCTGATTGAATCAGCTCTATTTCACTTTTTATTTTTTGCTTTATTGGAAAGCAAAGTAATCATAAACTGGCTCTCATGTTATTCAATGCCATGACCTTTCCTCTAATGAGAGTATGCCTTACCATTGCACTACGTGCTGATTTGGCAGCTTTGACCGCCTTAGTGTGTGATATAGGAATATAATCAAAATATATAGAGGTCACCTGCTTGTTTGTTTCTATTCATGATGTTTGTGAACTTCTGTGCAGGCAAAAGACTATGGGACCTGCATTGCAGGAAAGGTTCCAGAGATTGAACGCGACATGTGTTTGAAGGAGTTTCTTGCACTAAAAACATGCATGGAGAATACGGTACTATGTTTTCCAGTTGTTAAAGGTTTTATTTCCCTTGCTGCTTCTAAAACACAGAGCAAGGTTTAAGGTTGATTACAACTGAACAGCGCAAATCAAGTTCCTATATGTGACCAAAGGCATGAAAATATATGCGTGAACTGCAGGGTACCATTTTCTTTGATGATGACTTATATGGTTTAAACCATGACGGTGCGTAGCATCTCTTCGCCTTGGGTTTGCCCATTCCTGTCAATTATTAGGTGATCTTAGTCATCTAGTTTTTAGTCTCTTATTTGTTGAGTGTGGACTATTGTTGCCTTACCTGTCCTGTGGCTGGCTGGTTATCAGTGAACTATTGCGGTTTTGGTCTATTTGTTGTGGGCCTACCAACGAACCATAGGCCTTTTTATTACATACCCATGGCCTGAGGATGCGATGGATACTCTCACGTTGAGGACCATAAACTTCTTTTATTCAGAAGAATGCTTCTGAAGTATCCTTGTATCCTTGTTTCACACCACTATTTCACTAATTAGGATTTTTTTTTGTGCTGCTTATAAAGTTGAGAGGCAAGGTTTGAGATTGCGTAGAAGAGTACTTACAACAATTTGCTGAGTTCTACCATTGGAGATCAGAAGGAGATAATATCGACATGTCTGGAAAAGTGTCTGATGATCAGCCTAGGGTTGGTTTCAATGGAGCTGGTGCACTATCCCATGTTTACATTCAACATCCACCACAAAGTTGCAGTATTTCTGGAGCACGGGGTCTGTTTTATGACGATGGATATAAGTTACTACTCGCTCCAGTGTTGAATGAGGTAATACAGAAGAATGCAATGCCTATTTGTTCATTCTACATGCTGAGGCTAAGTACATGGTGTGCTTTTTAAGATCAAAAGCCTAACCTTGCACTTGCGTGCGATGTTGACACTTTATAGTGTGCTTAGATTTGGCATAGATGAATGCATATGCATAGAGTTCCATTTTAACATTTGTGATATCTGTGTATCAATTTTAAAATGATCTGCAGGTAGGACTAAACTAACTATTTTGATAGAGATTGCTTTTGCAGGTTTTTTCATGGAAAACTAGCCCCTTTACTTCATTTCATGATGCTCCTAGTTCTGATACAATAGGAGAAGGGCCTGTGTTGTCCATTCGGTATTCTTTGGATGGAAAGGTTATAGGGGTTCAGAGATCAAATCATGAGATCGAGTTCAGGAATAGAGAAACTGGAGAGTGTTTTAGTCAAAGGTGCACATCAGAGTCTGAGGGCATACTAGGATTTTTTTGGACAGACTGCCCATCCTGTGATCTTGTGTTAATAAAGACTAGGTATGTAGAACAAAAAAACTGATGTTTGAGCTATTTATTTTGTGTGCACTGTTCACTGCAAAGCTATTCCATGCTCATCTTTTTGGCTTAATTGGAATTTTCTTTCTCTAATTTTTTTTCTTTGTTAGTAAGAGTGTTACTTCTAATACTTATGGCAGTAGTAGTCCAACTCTGAGACCATTGGGGAATCTATTATTGTGTGATCGCTTGATAACTTTGTATACATCACTCATTTTGGCTGGTTAATAGCAAGAAACTGCTAATTTTAAATGCTTTTATATAATCCATTGTATTTAGTTTTCTGACTTATATGTTTCTAAATGGATTTTGTTGGAATAGTTTGTGAATTATGTAATCAGGCAAGAAATAAGAACATTTGACACGTGCAATTTATAAATCAATAAAATTTAAGATTGTTTTCCCTCTTTTAGTGAAATATTGGAGCCTATATATTTTAAGTCATGATAATGGCATCATTCAATTCTTTCCCCATTCAAACTTTCTAGCACTGCTTTATAATATATACAAGAACATAATGCTAATAAAGCCACTTGATGATGAGGGTCATCCGTCTTCACCTCCTTTTCCCAGAATGAGGAACTTTTAAAAAAAAATGGTGATGAGAAGGCATGAGTGCTGGCAAGGACAGTAAGTTGAAAGAGATCTTGATGGAGCCCTCTGTAGTGATAAATGCTCCGGGGTGTATTCCCATTTTCTATCCTGAAGGCTATGTTCCATGTGTAAGTGATATCTAAATGGTGCGAGATCATTTTATTTAGACCATAATTAAAAAACAGAAGGTAGACAAGTAATGGATCAATGATATTTGATAAGGGAAAAGGCTTTGATGATGATGATGATGATGATCTAGGAAAATATTTAGATACGTAAGGCCTTTTTCTGGAGAATTTAATTTATGGCATTTTTATAGTTAGTATTCTCTCCCATATTGCTCTTGGCCATATTTTATTGTTTCTTGTCAAGTCTTACCTTTTCCCCCATAATGAACTCTAATTGCACCAATTTTGTGCCCAACCTGCAGTGGATTGGACTTGTTTTCCTATGAAGCAGAATTGAAGAAACTCCGCTTAGTTGAAGCAAAGCGGTTCAACGTGAGCTGGTATGTCTACACTCATGAAAGTCGGATGGTTCTACTGTCTACTGGAATGCAATGCAAAATTTTTTCTGCTTTTCAGGTATACTAACTAACTTCGGCTTCAGCTTTTAGAAGAGGTTGCATACTATTTTTTGAGCTCTTGGATTTTCATGTTAAGATCTGGATAACTATTAAAGGAGTGTTGGCTTTTTCTGAGATTATGGCAATGGGGTGTGAAGGGGGAAAATTAACAACTTAAAAGAATTCCAAAAACGCTTTTTTTTTTTTTGAATGGTTACTTTCATTGAAAAAAGCAAACAGTACAAGAGATAAGTACTGACAGCAAAAGACTGGTAGCAGGAAATCACAAAAGCCAAAAACAAAAAACAACAAACTAAGGCCCTGCGTTAGAGAAGGCCAAAAACTTTTAGGGACAAGGAGATTGGAACCAATTTTGAATTCTGACAAAAGCCTGTAGCACAGAAGGTTTCTCATTGCCATGACCACAAGGTTGAGGGTTCAAGTCAGCTTACCTTGAAAACAGAGGGTTATAGAATCAAATGGCAGGTTGTATTAAGCAGATTATACCTGGAGAGTCCAGGGGGATGGTCTATATGCGCAACAAAACCTGGTGGTGGTGGATAGCAGTTCAAAAGGCTAACAAAGAGAAGAACAATTTTCAAGGATTGGTAAGAATTACAATCTCTGAATGTTATAGAATGATTTTTATACTTGAGTGACTAAAAGATGGAAGTTAATCATGAAGTCTCCAATAAATTGTACATCCAATTTAGAACAAAGTGGAGAAGGGCATCTATAAGCTGCAAATCTAGGAGAAAGGAAAATGGGAAACTTGATAATATAAGGTTCATTAAAGATGAAAATCAAAAGGTCCAAGTGAAAGATGGTATTTATGATAGACAGGGAATGTGTTTTAAAGAACTGTTAATTATGTAGTGGAAGTCATGAATTAGAACCCAACTTGTTTTTTTGATCGGTATGAATTAGAAATTAAGAACCCAATCAAAGTGCAATTAACAAATAATGTAGTTTTAAAAACTGGCACAGGCTACTTTGCTTTGGAAAACCTGATGTGATGAAAACAGGAAATTCCATAATCTAGGGTTTATTAAAGATGAAAATCTAAGGTCCAAGTGAAAGATGTGATCTATGTTTGATAGGGAATGCATTTTACGAGCTGTTAGATATAGGCACAGTGTATGTCAGTGAAATAGTCATGAATTAGAACCTAACTTTTTTTCTAATTGATCGGGTATGAAGTAGTACCCAATTGAAAAGTGTGATTAACAAAATAATGTAATTGATAAGCTGATAGAGGCTACTTGGGTTTTAAGGCCCTGATGTGATGAAAATGTTGATTCTTAGTTGTCTACTTTCGGATCTTGTGTGATCAATTGATCAGGGCCTCTGTGGGTTTGTGCTGCAGATTGTTAAAGCATTTAATGTCAAAAATAGTTCATAGATAGAGGTGATATGCTAAAATTGTTTTATTTCAATCTATGATAACCAGATGCTTCAGAATAGGCAACTTATCATAACTCTGATAATTCAAATTTTAATGTGTAAAGTCCATGTCCCTGCCATATCCATGGCTTGTCCCCGTCTATCTTACAGAATGTTTTTTTTTTTTCGAACATTTAAAAAAAAGTGAAAGTATGATCCTAATTGATGCTAAAGAAAGTATCTGTACAACACAGGGCATTGTTAGAACTAAAAATCATGAAAATAACAACAAAGAATTACAATTGACAGTATGCTATGACAAGTTACCTTTCTTTTGTTGGGGATATCAACCCCACAATTCCCCAATTTAAGAATATGCTGAAAAGAATCTTGTCCGATGTCACCCAGATCTATTATCTCATCCATGACCATGACATTTGTCTGACCAAAAAATCATGAAAACAGCGCCATAGAAATACGTAATTAGGTAGGTAGATCTGAAAATACATTATGATGGGCATGGGTCAACCTTTTTTTTTACAGGATACCAGCTGCAGTATTCCCAGAAGTAAGAATATGCTGCAAAGAGAGCTGCCATGTGTTACTCACCTGTTAACATTGCTAGAATTTACACAACTGTAGAATACCTTCGTTGTTCTAAAAAAGGTTTTAACATGATTCTTTTAAGATGAAAGGGTTTTAGCATGATTCGTTTAAGATGAAAAGGTTTTGTTTAAGATGAAAAGGTTTTAACATGATTCTTTAAGATGGATTTAACATGATTAAAATCATGTTTTCTTACTATAGCTTCTATGCTGATTTGTTCTGGATTCCTAATTGAACTATCTCCAAAGTTTCGCTTAAGGCTACCCCTAGGAGGACTCCAACAACGGTATGCGCCCACCTTTCTCACATCCAATGGGCATGGGACTGAAGATCATCACCTATCATGACCTGTAAATGAAAAATGCTTAAACTCCTGTCACTAGACGCAGGAGATAACTTGATATTTAATTCCTTGATGTATTTAAGCTACATATTTTTACCATAACTTGATATTAGTTCCTTGATGTATTTTAGGTACACATTTAGACCCTTTAAACACTCCTTTACCGTGCTCTCTCCAAATCCACCAAAGCACAATTATGGAATCTAAACTCCCTTGTACATATCCCTTCAACTGTGCATGTATTTATAACTGTGTCAATGTTTTTCTACTTCATTTGCATCCTATACATATATAATACATTGCCAACCTTTTACATCAGTATAATTTCACATATGCATAAAGAAGGGTAATTTGACATATGTTTCTGAAGCCTTCAAGTCTACAAGAAGAGAAAAACTTGTGTATTTAGTTTTTGGTTACATGCCAAATTTTGTTTATATTCTGGTGTTTTCCATTCATTATGTTTTATTCTCGAACTAGATTTTAGTACAGGACTCCACTTTTGACATTCCTTTCTCTCAACTTTCATGTCTCAGAAAGTGCCAGTTTACTTAGGCAACCATTCCTTTACAAGTAGTCGTATTTTTTCTTGAGTGTGTTATATTTGTGCCACCCTTGATTCATGGTGATGCCCATCAGATTAATGATCCAGATCACTGAGCCGTGGCCTATGGCCCCTATCATTAGAAAAGTGTACATTTGTTGCAGCTAAGGACCCTATATTCTACCTTCATTTTGTGGCGTCACATAATGCAAAAATAATTTTTCTTTTTTCCTTTATGAATATGGGCACACAATATTATTCACTTTCCAATTAGTACTATTACTTCTGTTGTTATTGTCAGAATTCTTTTGTTCACATTATATTCTTTTCTGATTCAGTTTTCTTCTGGAGGAGTCATTCGCTTGCCAAGGTTTGAGATGACAATGACAAAAGCCGAGGCAAATAGCAAACCTGTCCTAGATGCAGATGATGTACATATAGTCACAATGTAGGCTTTTCTGTAAAGCTTCTCTCTCCAGTCAAGTTCATGTTACTTCAATTCAACTACAAATTTCGTATCTTTTGTAGGCATAACATATTCATGTTTCTCTGATAAATGCTTTTATCAATATTTACAGCTATGGCAGGATATATTGCTTGCAAGTTGATAGAGTTGGTATGCTAATCTACCTGTATAGATTCTATCGAGATGCTGTTGTGCAACAGGTATACCTTTACTTGAAACTTGAAAGTTAAATTAATTGAGGAATAACAGCATGTGTTTGGTTGCACCTGGATATCTGGCAGTTTAAGCATTTCCAACTTGGTCCTAAGTCCTAGCCTACTTGATCAATTGACCTAATCCAATTCCAAACTACAGCACTTGAAAAATCTGATGCGCAACTTCCTATTTGGATAACCACTGTTAAAACTATTATGGAGATATTCAAGCAACAAGCAAGATAAAAGAATCCAATATCTACACTTTAATCTTAGCGATTTTGCCATGTGCACATTGTGTAACTAAAGGAGATTGCAACAGAACCAATAGGCCCATGCAGCTAATGCTGTAGACATTGAAGGGAAAAAAGACACCCATAATGAGTATGTTGATATTATACAAGACACATACAGAGCGGCAGTGGTGAGCATGAGAACTGTTCGTGGGTGATGACTGAGTTCCCAATTAGAGTTGGATTGTATCAGGCCTGTGTGAAGTCACTACTTCTCGCCTTGATTATGGACTATACAGGATAAAGTTCTATGGTATAGGTTATGTGTAGATGTTGTGGTACTCATAGTCAGACAAGAAAACAAATAACTGGTAAGTTGGAATTCTGGAGAAAGGTATTCGAGTCTAATTGGTTGAAATTTAGCATATAAAGTAAAGACAATATATATGGAGTGGAAGTTTAGTGGATCTGAACGTATTAAGTATTAACTGGAGTGGATGTAGTGGCAAGAGTTGGAGATTAGTGCCACTGTGTTATAGATTTCTACTATGTAAGAGCAATGATAGATCAAAAAAGAAGGTTATCTGGGCAAAGTGGAGATAGGCTGATGGAGTGTTGTGCGATCGTGAAGTGCCGCCTCAATTGAAGGGGCATTTTTAGTAAGAAAGCTATTATACTAGTTTTTTTGTTTGCAGCTGAATATTGTTCATCAAATAAACAAAAAGAATCTTAGATACCTGTGGTTGAGATGTGCAGATGTTTAGATGGATGTGGAGTTGCAAGAATGGATAGAAGCAGTAATATATGTACATGAGAAACATATGAGTTGCTTCAACAATAGAAGGGGTAAAAAATTAAGGAATGTCATTCGAAATTGTTTGGGTGTGCAGGTAGTAGGCCAGAAATAACTACTGGCAACATATTGAAGGGTTTTAAGTTCAAGGACCTAGGTGAAATGGGAGACCTGTAAAGACTCGTTCCTTCTATAAGCTGTGGAGACTTGCAAGGACAAGGGAGCACCTTTAACTTTAACCTGTCAACCATGGCTTGATATATGACATTATTGATACATTAATGTTAAAAATTTATTCTGCAAACCTGTCTGTTACATATGGCATGCAATTTATAGAACTCTATCTTGTATATCTTAACCGCTTTCTACTATTGACCCATGCAGGGGCTGTAAACATTACTAGCTGCCTTACTAATTTTTCTTTGTATGACACTCCATAAAATGAACTTGCTCCCTACCTCTTTTTTGTCTGCCTCAATTATTTGGTCCTTTTCATTTTGATCCTCGCTGTTGTCATTTCATATGAATAGTTTCTCGGTTGACAGCATTCAAAGCATTTGGAAACCCACCCTCCTTTTCTTGGACCTTTACTATCTTCAATTATCCCAACATGCACAGGAACATTGGTAGATAGGATGGTTTTGATCATTTTAAACAATTTGTGGTCTTGATGATTAGCAATGCCTTCAGCTTTGGTGGCATGCTAGATAACATCAGCAACACTACTGAAATTTTTTTGAAGACAGATTCTGGCTACCTAATTCCAGCCTGTGGATTGGCTCATCTTCTGATTCCTCTAGGTCACACCTAGTT
The DNA here is from genome assembly GCA_028538565.1 of Umbellularia californica. Taxonomy (NCBI): domain Eukaryota; kingdom Viridiplantae; phylum Streptophyta; class Magnoliopsida; order Laurales; family Lauraceae; genus Umbellularia; species Umbellularia californica. The sequence goes on along the minus strand of JAPQWN010000011.1, from coordinate 1,708,005 downwards.
TGGGCCAAGAAGAATTCTTTAGTGTACCTAGCAACAGGGCAACAAGAATCCCTTGCTTTAATTCACGAAGCTTAGATAAGTGATCCTTTGCAAAATTTACTGGTAAAAAGATTTTGTTTCAATAAGTTTCTTATCTCAGCCAGTGTTTGCCCCCAATCCATGTTTAAATCTATGTCATCTTTGTAAATTTGTTCACCAAAGTGCGGATTCATACCCACGAAATCATATTGCCAGTCGACCAATGTTTCCTTGTGGCCCCCAACCATTGGTTATGCATAAATAAAAATGTTCTCCTTGCACACTACCCTGAATGATAATTGTTGATGATAGGGCTGATTCTATTAAAAGGATCTTTTTGCACACTGAAAGGTTATAGGTTGGAAGGTTAGAAATTAGAATTGTTCTGGTGGTGCATTTTTTTTTCTCAGTGGGACAAAATGGATATTTGCACTGTACATTGCACTAAACATGCACCCAAATGCAAGTAGTTGCATTATATATATTTTAAGCATTTAGATAAACGCATTACAAATTACAAATTACGTTATCTGTATTTTCTTCTTTACTAAATGTGTCTTACTGCCATTTTAGGGCTCTTTCCCAATGTATTCAACCAAGATTGCAGTCAGTGTTGTAGATAATGTGCTTCTTGTTCATCAAGTTGATGCAAAAGTTGTGATACTATATGACTTGTTTGCAAATTCACAAGCACCGATATCTGCTCCACTTCCTCTCTTATCGAGGGGTTTGTCTCGGGCAGCTGCTTCTTCCTCTCAAATTAGTAGCCCACAAGCACTGAATATGGAAGTGACTGAAGTTAGTGTTGATGAGGGAAAAATCTATGGCAATGGCTGGACTTTCCTCATTCCTGACTTGATATGTGATGTTACTCATGGTATGTTGTGGAGGATCCATTTAGACTTGGAGGTAAGGTTTCTTAGAGCAGTCAATTCTAATTATTTTCTACTTTCTTGTCATAAAGGGAAAAAATATGGCATGAAGTGTTTCATATTCAGTTGAATATTTTTCATATATCTTGCTCTCATGTTTCAAGACCCATATGTTGGGCCCACTATTCTCAAGTGTAAGTTTATTCATAGCACATGACGGCGAATATATAATATAAGCATTATGAAAGATTCATTTTAATTAGAGCGAGAACCACCATTGGATTGATCACATCTGAAATAATTGGTGAGCTCCAATGGAATAAATCACGTTTTTACATGTGATCAATTTAAATGTGGTTATCCCTCTGAGGAGTGAATTTTGGATGAGTGGTTAATTCATTGGGGAGGGGAGCATGTGGTATGAGTGGTTGGATTCATCATAGAGTGGCCCATTGCACGTGTTTTAAAAAGTGGAGATAAAATCAGTTCATGCACATATAATTTTGATCTGATGTGAAAGTAAGGTATCCAACCACTCATCACTGTTGATCGATCTCATGTAAAAACATGATTTATTCCATTTGAGTTGATCAAGTATTTCCGATGTGATCAATCCAATGGTAGCTCCCACTCTCATTGAAGTGAATCTTTTATTGTGCCTATATATTTGCATCTGTGTGATCTGGGCGGCCTAGATTTATTATTGCACCACTCCCTAGTGAATTGGCCCTCATCGAGAATTCGCTCCAATTGGAGGAATAACCACAGTTGGTTAAATCACATGTAAAAATGTCATTTATTCCATTGGAGTTAATTAAGTATTTCAGAGTTGACATCTCATCCAAGTTTGACACATTCGGATGTTATTCTCGCAATTGATTGAAAGGTGAAAACCTCAAACCATTAAACTTTGAGGGTCTAAGATCAAGGCTTCGGAAGATGTGATGTCAGTATTTCTTATATATGTATATATGTTTTTGTTAAGATCATATATTACACTGCTTTGTAGGCTATAGCTGCCAGCAATTCAGAAGTGCCATCTGTTCTAGAGTTTTTGCAGCGGCGACGGCTCGAATCGAATAAGGTAACAACCGTTCTTGTCCTTTGGACATGCATTTAGGGCCTATTTGTTTGCATAAAATGCATAGGAATTCATTGTGAAATGATCTACATGGAAGGATTATTTAAGAGTCGAGGGGTGAAGGAGATGTAGATGGGACCTTGACTTTCCTAGGTATTGAATTACTAGGGTGATTCTTGAGTATTCATTTCCCATCTTCCCTTGATTCAATTTTCATTAAAGAGGAGGTTATTTGATGGTCATTTTTTGGATATTCACCTTTGGCTCTTTGTTTTAAACCACTTATAGAAATACAATCGTAGGTGTTCAATTACATGAAAGAAACGGGTCCTTCGTGAGTTTGGGGATCACTTAGTTGAATCATTTGTGGCAGTCATTAAAGTAAAGTTGTTTTTTTTTTCCCTCCATTGTACTTGTATATATTGGTTGACCGCCTCCTATAGGGAGTTTTGTCTTCTGTGTGGATATTGTCTTCTATCTTCTTTCATAAACACATGGGGGCTATCTTGTTAAGGTACACTAATCAGTAAGTAGGAAATATTTTTGAGTTCTTTTCCCTCTCCAGGTACATGGTTTCCATATAATCAGAACATGATTGTTCTTAATTCAAGCAATCAATCAAATTTGCTCTTATTTATATAATCTACACTATTAGATATCAAGCTGCGAAGCTCCTTTTCCTCTCTCGCATGGATGCAAAACTTGGCTGTCTCCAATTTAGCGACTCATCCTGTCCTGGAACCCGCTTTTGTTGGGCCATATACTGACTTTAGCAAGTACACAACCGACACGATCAATTCGATTGAAAAGACCAGATCCTGAAAACCGGTGACTGGTTAAATTTATGGGGTTTTTCTCTTCAACTTTCTTCATGGAATTGACAATGTTAATTGAAATCTAGCTTCAGATTCAGAGAAACACTCACCAACCTAACCGATCATATAGTCATTTGGGGAAAGCATGGTAGTGTAATTACACTTATTTTATGAAATTTCAGTACCCTTTCCCACCAAAACAAATGTGCTATCGGGGTCTTGGTGGAAGAGAACCCCACTCGCATGTGCAACTTGAGACACCAAAATGTACCCGTAAGGTACATTTTTTCAGGCCAGGGATCACAAGCTATAGGCCTTATAGCAAATATTCAAATATAGAACACTCAGATATTGGCTGAGTTCTGGCACTGACCCTATGCTCCGCTCTTTCTTTTTTCCTTTTCTTTCAGGCTAAGCAGTTATGCTTGGCGATAATGCGTACCATAATTCTAGAGAGGAGACCTGTATCTATGGTAGCTCAGGCGTTTGATGTGCTTGTTTCTTCCTTTGCTCACTCAATGAAAAGTGGGAATATATGTACAGATAGACCTATTTCTTCTGGAAGTGAGAGGGCTCCAACTTCTGACATCCAGCATGCAAGTATCTCTGGAACAGCAGCAAACGAAGCTATCAGTAGAGTAAAGATGCATGGAAAATCCATCGGAAAAGAATCGACAAGTGTTGTGGACAATGAAGCTCTTAATCTTGATGTGGCTTCCTTAATAAACAAATCATCATCTTTATTTTCCGACTCAGACGAGCCAAGTGCCCATATGGATGAGTTTCAATCAGGCAATCAGCATAATTTGACTGCAAAAGAGGGGGGAGAGAATCAAACAAGTACTGAAACTTCTGCTACTGATAAGTTGCCAACACCTCTGCGGTCTGAAGTGCTTGGAGCTAGTGGCAATGCATTGGATTCTAACACTTCTGGCCCACAAGGTTCTCAAGTTGCTTGTGTAGCAATATCACCAGATGAAATGTACAGCTTCGTCTTTGCTCTTGTTGAGGATGAGATGGCCGGGGACCCTGCATACTTGTGTGCTATTATTGTGGAGTACCTTAGAAGGTACACTATTTGATATATTCTATATGAATGCCATCTATGATTAGGAGTTGTTCTGCTTGGCCTTCTCAGGCTACACAACTTCGGACAGGTAAATGTGTGCCAACATTGTGTTCTGAGGCATGTGCAAGGTCCAACCTGCTCAGCATCTATAGAAACAATGGACCGTTATAAAAAAATCTACTGGTTCATATTCTATGTAATTGTATTTGTATATGTGAAACTACATGGTTAGCCCATTTGACCAGCATGGGTCTTGCAAATATAGATGCATGTGCTTGTAGCATATGAGTAAGCAGGTGTAGGTAAAGCTTAGCAACTAAACTATAAAGCAGAATGATGGAAGTTTAGCTTCATTTACTAGTTAGTATTTTGTTTTTATTTATTTTATTTTAATATATTTCATCATAAATTATCAATTTTTTAAAACATTTATGTTGCAGTACTACTTCAGAAAAATTCAGAATTCCTCCAAATCTGTATGTGATGACTGTTCAGCTACTTGCCCACAATGAGCGCTATGCAGAACTTGCGCTGTTCATTATAAACAAGGTTATCTCCACAAACTCTTGCCCAGTCAGAGTTTCTAGTTGCCCAGTCAGAGTTTCTAGTCAAGGATAATTAGCTTATTGGGGTTATTTGTTTATTTCCCATGCAGATCCTAGAGCCCTCGAAAGAAGTAGCTTTTCAACTCTTGGAGTCAGGTCGCCAAAATTTCCTAATTCGGAAGTTGGGGCTGGATATGCTAAGGCAGCTCTCATTACATCATGATTACGTCTTGATACTGGTGCAGGATGGATATTATCTTGAAGCCTTACGATATGCACGGAAGAATAAGGTAGTTGCCTCTACCACTCACTAAGATGGACAAATATTTTAGTCACTGTTACATTTGTTTGAGTGACAACTAATTTAAGAAGTTCAAAAGGCAGAAACCATTATCAAATTCATAGGTAAAAAAAAAATGAAAAAAGGAAAAGGGTAGTCTAGTTTACCTCTGTTACATGTTACATATAGAGAAACTTATCACTACTGTCACGTTCTTCGGGAACAAACATAGGTGGAATACTGTATCTGCCTTTCCAACTTTTCAGATTTGCATCTTGCCAGTACTGATATTGGTCTAGGTTGAAAGTGGGCAAAAGCAATCCACATAATGTGGGTTTTAATTTCAATGATATGCAAATTTTACCTATTTTTTGCACACAGGTAGGTCATAGGTCACAGGTAGGCCAAAAATGGGAAAAAGGAATTCCACATAATATGGATTTTAGTTTCAGTGATACACAATTCTTATCAGGATCACATTGCCATTCCTACGCTAGGAGCTTTTTTGCCTCTGGACCCCGCCTGCCACATCACCTTTCCTCTTTATGCGTGAACTGCCACCAGTCCAAATTTGACGCTCATCTGAGTTTTGTACGCCATGATTGTTATACTTCATGGTTGTCAAGCAAAATTTGGCCAAAATTCAACCTTCATTTAATTGTTCCCCATGATTGTTATACTTACAGGTGAGTCCCCAGCTGGACAGCCATTCCTAAAGGATCCAGCAATAATTATATGCCTATCTGTTCAGTTAAAATATTTGGGACATCCCAACACTCCAGTAATTGTATATACTCTTGTTTCCAAAATAACAATTGCAGTATAAAGATGAATGACTGACAGATTGTTCTTGGAGTTACAGGTCTCCACAGTTCGGCCATCCTTATTTCTTGAAGCAGCATTGTCATCCAATGACTCGCAACATCTGGCTGCAGTTTTGAGGTTTTTCTCAGATTTTATCCCGGGTTTCAAAGATACAACGGATCACAGTATGTACTGCCGCATTCTTAATGAGATGAGCTAATCTTTATCCACTATAGTTTTGAGTGGGTAGTTTACCTACTTGCAGAGTTCTGTAGTTTACCTATTTGTATGCTTTTTTTTCTATTATAAGAAGAGGGAAGGAAAAATTGTTCTGGGAGTGTATGTGCCCCATGATTAACTGTAAGCAGACAGAATTTAAACAGAATTTTTAGTCCCTTGAGAAACTTTTTTTTTTTCCCTAGGGAGAAACTAGTGTTGAACACAACTGTCATTGTGTGATGGATTGTCTATATGCATAGCAACTAATCAGGAAAAAAAAAAATGCATGCATGTTAAATGGTTTATGCTTCTAGTCAATTGTGCAATTGGCCATACTTTAGATGTAGAAGAGCCCAAAAATAACAGTAATTGGACAGCCATTCTTTACAATAAAGTCCTTTGGATGAAGTGTTAGGATAGTCCTGAGTCTTGGTATGTGGTCCTTTAATTAGAACTCATAATAAATAGCTTAATTACTCATATAATAAGGGTTAGGGTGATGATCTTTGCTGTGTTGCCATCCATGGTGGGGCCCACCACTAATGTAGTGATAATCAACACAATTGTGGTGTTTCTGGAGACTGCTTAAGTTGAACAAATTGGATTAGCAGTCTTGTGCTTTGTATCACGCCCAAAAATTTCAACTTTGCCCCCCCCGTTTGAGAATCTATTCCGACTTTAGCCCTGCCTGATGCGTATGCAGGGATTGAAAAGCACTGGCTAAAGTGCAATTTTCTTGCTCGCCTGGTTGGGGACGTCATAGTCCTCAAAGGGGATGCAGGGTACCTTAGGTTTGATCATTCCCCAATAGAATATGAGCCAATGGAGTCCTAAGAAAAATGGATTAGATAAAGTAGCTCACATGAGTTATTAGGATTAAAAGAAAAGGTGGGGGTGTGTCTTAGCAAAAGAGAAAAAAAGGGGATGCGTGTAAGACCCAGGTTTTGAAGTGATTGGCCGGGAAAATTCAAAATTCAGATTTAGCTGGGTCAGGCCCGGCTCGAAAGTAGTGTGTGTATTGCTTGCTTTTGCTTTGCTTGGAAAAGTACTCCCAGGCTGCATTCATTTTTTTCAGTTAGTGTGCATTTTGAAATTTCTATGGGTCTTCCACGAAACAGAATATTGTGTCAGCTCATGCGTCAGACATTTGATGCACATTGCGACCCCAGTTATTTTAATGGTTCGAGTTATTTTAAGCTCCACTAGATCATTATCTTTTGCCTAGGTATGCATTTGATCTGTGGCGCGTATTATAAAATTAATGCTACAGATTAGCATATTATACATGTCACATGTCACGTCATGTGTATAGTTTGTTGTCCGAATGGTCAAAAGGCACACTAGTTTCTTTGCCTTCCATCATTATTACGATACCCACAAGCATAAAACTGACGTAGGCAGGGCTTTGTTTCAATGTAATTGAATTCTTAGGAAGACATTATTGAATTCTTAGGAAGTCATTATACAATGGCTTCCAAGAAAGGATTACTAAAGTGCGGAACTAGGTGGGGGTATACATTTGATTTACTACAGATGATGGGTGGGTATTCATTTACTACCGTTCCTTTCCTATGAATCTTCAGCTGTGTACTTTCAATTTTAAAGGTTTTCCTAATACTTAAAAATCCCAGAAAGTTAATTGCATATGAACAATAGGACCCTTAAGACTAGTTTTGGCTCATCTAAGGTGACTTCTGATTTGGAAGCTCACAAGTCAGGTGAATTGGGTGAGTCTGACTGAGCACTACGTCAACTGATTTATTTGACTCGCTAACCTTTCATAGTCTAGTTTTCGAGTTTCTCTGAACTCTGGTAGTGAGACTCGCTATGGCTCAACCACAACCCCACTATTTGGGCTGGAAATAAACTCACACCAACACAGCTATTGGTTCTTTGCTCAACAGATTGAGATGGGGGTTCAAATTCAATGCTGGTATCTAACTTGTTGGATGAGAAATTGAGCAAAAGCTCTTTTTAACAAACAATTTTATCAACTGATTGCTCTAACCCCTTCAACTCTCTACTTCCCATAGAAACCTCGACAATTTTGAAGATTTCAATGGCAAGTGGTTTTATTCAGTAGTCTGGTTTTCTTATCAGATGGCTAAAGACACCCAATCTGCACAATATATGAGCACCTTTTTTTTTTTATTTTAATCAACGTGCAAGTTTTTTTATTGGAATATATTGTATTCAAAGCAAGGGAATACGATCGACAGCATCATCATCAAGATGATGATTGCAAGTTTTAAATTACAATGGAATGGAATACAATTAGCATAGTCAGATGATGATGATTGAAATTTTAAATTTAAATTGTTCCAAGCTGTACCTCAGTAGGTGGGTCCCATCGTGGGTGCGCACTTTGCACGCAGTGTGCATGAGTTGTACCCTGGCTGACACACACACACATATAATGACATGGGTGTCTCTCACGCCTTTAATCCAAAAGGACTAAACTCCTGACACCCATTAAACCCGCACAAACGCATTCATAAAGTATAGCTATTAAAAATGATTATGACAATTTAAATATGGGCCAGTTTCATAAAAATGTTATAAAAGGCCAGCTCTCTTAAGCTGAAACTTAGGATAAGATAAGCTGAAGTAAACTCAATTGCGTGGTGGAGCCCCCTTGGGGATCCATATGGGGATGGCGGTGGGGGGGATTTTAAGGACTCCCTAGGACCCTCATTCCCATAAAAAATCAGCTACAACCGTAGTTTCTATCATCTCCATCTAAGCACCAAAAGTTTAATGGTCAACGGTCCATTCGGATCGGTGCATAGTCGATCCAACGGTCTAGTAAATTTGAATCTGACAAAAAGTGGGTGGGCATGTGCAATTTAGGGGGGTCGTGTATTTGGTCCATTTGGATGGACCAAGGATGGGCCCCAGAAGCGTTAGCTTACGGAATCTTATCCTAAGCTTAAGCTTAGGAGAGCCTTGCTCATATATATTCGGAGATGCATTGGATATGGATGTGAGGGCTCCCACCCAATCTCTCCTAATAAGGTGAGAGATATCTCTCACCTTAAATGAGAGATTGGGTGGGGGCCTTCACATTCATATCCAATGTCAACAACTTAAATGTGAGGGCTCTCACCCCTATCTCTCATAGTAAGGTGAAAGCACATCTCATAGGAGCATCTCCCATATAGGTAGATGCTCCTATGAGAGATATCTCTCACCTTAAATGAGAGATTGGGTGGGGCACATCACATTCATATCCAATGCCAACAACTTAAATGTGAGGGCCCCCACACCTATCTCTCATAGTAAAGAGAAAACATATCTCATTAGGGAGATGCTCCTATGAGAGATATCTCTCACATTAAATTAGAGATTGGGTGGGGCCCCTTACATTTATATCCAATGCCAACAACTTTAAGGGCCCCCACTCCTATCTCTCATGGTAAGGTGAATGCATATCTCATAAGAGCATCTCCCTATACTATGAGAGATATCTCTCACCTTAAATGAGAGATTGTGTGAAGGCCCTCACATTCATATATCATAGGAGCATCTCCCATTCCTATATAGGGAGGTGCTCCCATGAGAGATATCTCTCACTTTAAATGAGAGATTGGGTGGGAGCCCTCACATTCATATCCAAAGCCAACAACTTAAATGTGAGGGCCTCCGCCCCTATTTCTCACAATAAGGTGAAAGCATATCTCATAGGAGCATCTCCTATATAGGGAGATGCTCCTATGAGAGAAATCTCTTACTTTAAATGAGATATTGGGTGAGGGCCCTCACATTCATATCTTATAGGAGCATCTCCCATAAATATATATATATATATAAAACTTTTTAAACTAAAAGAATATTTTACCGGAAAAATCACCTTAAATGCAGACTACACAAAAAAGCCCCCCTTAATTTCTCTTGCACGAAACTGGTTTTTTATTTGAAACGAGATTTGGGTCGATATCGCCCTTCATGGGCAAAGTCTATCTTAGCTCATGATTTTGGTTTAGGCCTATATTTAGCAAGAAGAATCGAATATTTCTAGAAGTTGAGTTATTATTATGGATGCAATAACTCAACTTCTAGAAATACTGAAGACCAAAAGTCCAAATCTAAGCAGTTGCGTTCCGTCACTCGAGGGCTCCCGTTCCTCCTACAATATCTACTTCTCTCATCCAAGGGCTACCTAATTCCTTAATGGGCTGGTCCCAGGCCCAAGCTGGGTACCCCAATAAATAAATAAAAAAAGAAAAAGGGCCACGTACATTACAACACGCTAATCACACACCAAGAGTTAATTAATGGTAGCACGCAATCACGTGAGATGAGCGGAACTTGTAGATCACGGGACATAGGAAAGAGGTGAATGAGATTTCATTTCTAGAGAAAGCACAGGTTCTCTACAAAAAGCACAGGTTCTTTTTGCTTATTACTAAACAGGACAGAGCTCCAGATGAAATAAATAGAGAGTTTACGGAATCTTAATTATTTCCTTTGTTAGTGGCCCAACAAAGAAAACACTCCACATTAGGATGCACTTTTTTAGGACTTTGGGTTAGACCTAGGTAAATTTTATCTGGCCCAATGGAAAAGCTTATGTATGATTGAAAACCCACTTATAGGACCAGCCTGATATTATGTTTACCATGTGTCCAAGTCTAAATTTTGAGATTGTGAGCTAGTCTTGGGATCAAAATGAAAAGCCCAATAACTAAGAAAGCTGGGCTTGTACAAGCTTTTGGCTCGGCTCATGAACACCTCCAGTACGTTGGTTTGCGATACTACCCTAATTGTACTCTAATTGGTCTTGTGTGTATAAATCCTGATAAAAGGTGAAACATTCATGGACTTGGAGATGGTCTACTGGGGACTGGAAGCAAACAGAGAGAAACAAATTATATCTAACACTAGGATGGGGCAGTTCAAAGGATTCTGGACTTTGAAATGGGTCTGTTTTGACTATTTGACCCATTTCTAAATAGAGCTGTCCTGGGCTATGTTTTCCTATGGGCCCCAAAATGCATCATATCTAACAACAAGGGACCTTCTCACTGAAGGGCTGGGCCCAGTCCATTTGCAACTACCTTCCGCACCAAACAAGACAGACACAAGAGAAAGAGGAAACATGCCAAATTAGGTGTATTCTGCATTTTATACAGCCTATCCAAACTGTTAGACATGAGTGGTCCTCGTGACCACATGTGCATTGTTGGGACCCACAGTTTGATACCACTAATTTAAGTTATTTTCCCCTTTGGTTTTTTGATTTACTAATTTTATCTTGGATTCAATTTTAGTAGGCCCAAATCAAATAGGACTCTTGTTGGCTAATTTTGAGGGAACTAAGAAAACTTACTTTTATGGTAAGAACTCTTTTTAGGGCTTATCTATATATATGGTTTTCCGGTCCTCTCTGTTAACCTACAAGATCAAGATCTGAAAAGTAACCATCAACTTCATGCATATTGGAGGGGGTGATAAGAGAGATAGGAGAGAACCCAATTTCAGAAAAGAGTTCCGCTCATCATCTCGATCATGACCCACTAATTTAATTTAATTTCTCTTTTGGTTTTTGGATTTACTAATTTTATCTTGGATTCAATTTTAGTAAGCCCAGATCAAATAGGACTTTTGTTGGTTAATTTGAGGGAACTCAGGAAACTTACTTTTATTAGATTTCTTTTATGGTAAGAAATCTTTTTACAAATACGTTGTTATCCCACTGCAAACTGCTATTTTGGTCAAATAAGTAACCCATTCCCCAAGCCACCTGAACCTCAATAGAAGGTTCTATATTCAAACAAAATATGGAAACCTCCAGCCTTCCAAGAAGCCCAATTTCCAATCTCCATTCTTATTAAACCCGATCTTTTCCACCCATTTCTCTCATTCTCCTAAAGCCAAAGTGGATCCTCCCGTCCCCTAAAACTTCTCCACCTCATACAACACTTTTTCCCCAGCACCACAGACAAAAAATACGCTTCAGAGAAGCCCCAATCAAAGAAAAGTATGGGCACTTTGGTTGGCCATGTAGTACCTGGCTCTGGGTTCCTCCTCATAGGCCTGTGGCACCTCTTTAACCACATCAAGCTCCACTCCCTCAATCCCAACTCCTACACAACCTATGCATGGTTCCCAACCTCAATTTTAAGGTACCTTGAACTCTTATTGATCATGGGAGGGAGCACCATGTCTATAGCCATGGAGCTATTCATCGGACCTGAGCGCCACCAACCACTAGACCCAGACTGGACCATCCCCTCAAACCATCTCCACAACTTTGAACACTCCTTGATATCATTTTCCTTCTTCATCTATGCAGCTTTCGCGCTCCTCTTCGACTACCTGAAGCTCAAGGCTCGTGAGGAACTCACCCAATTGCTCGGTGCCATCGCCTTCGGCCAGCAGCTCCTCCTCTTCCACCTCCACTCAGCCGACCACCTCGGCGTCGAAGGGCAATACCACATGCTCCTCCAAGTTGTAGTTCTTGTTTCCCTAGCCACCACACTATTGACTATTGCTTTCTCGCGCAGTTTCTTCATTAGCTTTGTTAGGTCCCTTAGCATTTTATTCCAAGGTGTGTGGCTCATGGTCATGGGGTTTGTGCTATGGACTCCGGGGCTAGTCCCAAAAGGATGTCACATGAATTCGGAAGATGACCACATGGTTGTGCGATGCACTGGCGATCAAGCTCTTCACAGGGCAAAGTCACTTGTTAACATTCAATTTAGTTGGTTCTTGGTTTGTATCACAATTTTCGGGATGGTCCTTTATTTGGTTTTACTTACAAGGTATGAAAAGAAGGTTGCAGAGTATAGAAGCCTTGATAAGGAAGTGGAGAAAGACGATGGCGATGGCGATGGCGATGACGATGACGTGGAGTCTCAGATAAAAATGCTTGAGGAGTCACAGAGTTTCATTCACATGGGGAAGGGATCGGCACCCATAGACATGGAAAGGTGAATAAGAATTTTTGGTTGTTAGGCATGTGCCACCTTGCTTTTGTGGAAATCAAATTTGGTTTAGGATTGAAGAATGGTGTTTCTAAAACCAATGAATATGGTGGAAGTACAGCCTTTTGATGTGTGAAAACTTTGGTTTGTGTTGGTGTGGGGGGCAAGTAGCTCAGGGGGGGGTGTCCATTTTTTATTTGAAAATGTATACAGAACTTAGCTGATAATTGTATCAAGAAACCACCAATTTAGTGAAGATTGCTTGTTGATTCTGTTCCCATAAACAATTTCACTGCTTAAAATATTTTGGTTTTTGGGCTATAAAGCTCTATATATAGTTTTATTGATATGGATGAAAATGATCCTCAGAAATACGCTACAAGCGTGACTTACAAAAATCAGTCATGGGCCATGGGTTGAAGGCCATTTTTAATGGGAGTGAATAAAGGTTGAGTAAACAATTGGAACAAATCCCAGATGCTCATCACCTAAATATTTATGTTAGTATCTATTGGTTTTATTATTATTTTTGTAACCATCAATTTTTGCCAAATCTAAAAAACCCTATATTTGTTTTTTGGCTTTTGTAATCTTTTCTTTTTCTTTTTCTTCTTCTCCTTCTTCTTCTTTGGGGGGGGGGGGGGGGGGCGCTCAGGTGAGGTGATGGAGCTTTTGGCTGAGAAAAGGTTGCATGTCCAGATTTGAATCCTAGGCAGTTAGGGGGGGCGGGGCGGGGAGACCCCTCCCTCAGGCGAGGTGATGGAGCTTTTGAGTGAGAAAATGTGGCATGTCCAAATTTGAATCCTACGCAGTTAGGTGGAAAATGATGCCCCTTGCCACTCAAATATAAAGTCACTCTCGCAGCCTTTTCTTGCATATGCAACTAAAGTGCATAATTTTTACATTTATGTATTAAGTCTATGAATTTTATTAATGTTTGTATTTGGTCTAGATCATGGTCAAGGCTTAGAAAAGGACCCGGGTCTGAATGTTGAAAAGCACATGCAGCAGGAATACGGTGCACCTGGAACTGGATGTAGGTCTAGGTACAGACCCCTTTGAAATAGTTCAGGCCTGGTTTAGTTCTCATTTGTTTGATTGCTATTGCAATTTGTAACAAAATCATATGATTATGTTCTCTATGTTTTATAATATTAATCTTATTATTTTATTGTTGGGGTGTACCCCACATGCGTCACCCCCCTCATATCATTTGTCATCTCTTATCTTTTGAATGCCGATAATTAATGGATGTGGGTCTGCTCCTCAACTGTAAGCCCCTATTAGGTTAGGAGCTTTGGTTGACATTCCCTCTCCTCACATTTTTCATCTATAAATTCTTCCCTTTACCCTTTTTATTTCCTTTAAGGCCCACATATAAGCCTTTCCTTTTCCTTTTTCTTTTTTGTAATCTTATGATTTAAACCCTGATCTTCCATACTGCGGGTTCTACTACCTGGAATTTTTTTTTTTGCATTAACGGAGGGTTTTCAACCCGTTGTGCTGGATTAATTCCTCTAGGCCCAAAGAGAAGTAGAGTCAAACCCATGTGGCCCCTAGGTGGTAACACTAGTGGACTCAACTTTCAGTCCCTGAAGAGGGGGGAATCGGGAATAGATACCAGGAACTGTGGTCCTGACCACTCGGCGAATTATTCCCTTACATTTGGTATATATACCAACAACTCTTTCTATATTTTTGTTTGAAGTGTGCATACGCTGTGCCAAACTAAAAACAAATTAGGTTATTAGGGGTTGCTCATTTGGTTGGCAATCCTATTTGTTACCTATTTATTTTGGAATCGATCCTTGAACATGTGACTCTTTTCACTTATGTGGGCTTTTCACTTTGCGGGCTCTCCTTTTCACTTATGTGTGGTCTTCCTTAGGTCAAACCGGCAAACCACCCTTGGCTGGGATTAAAAAAATCTAAAAATACATTTATACACTAATTAATTACATTGGTATCATTATTACTGCTGTTGTGCCCCATCACAGCTCACAGATCAACCTACTACAGAAAATCCTTGATCAACCTACAGTGGCCCTCGAGGGAACCTTCATCGCCGTCATCACAATCATTGTTTGGAAAAGAAATACATAGCTCCAAAAAAGATTTTGAGCACCCACTAAGTTGTATTTAGTGTAAAAAATGTGGCTTATATGTTTATCAGTTAACACCATAGTCTTCCCAGCTGGGTAATGTTGCGTTGGCATAAGACTTGGGTTTGCTCCCCAAGGTCTTGTGTTAGATTCCCAGTCCCAATAATGTGGGCTAGCACTGTTCCTCTCGAGGAATAGTCCTGTTGGGAAGTACCACGGGAAAACCTTTTTTTGAGAAGAAGAAGAAAAAAAGAACCACTATAGACAGTTGCCAAAGACCTAAGAATTAAAAAAAAAAAAAAAGAGACTCATTGGAAAAGGTTATAATGTTGTCTTAATAAAAATGCAGAAAAGAAAAGTAGTTAAAAAAGGTTAAAAGGTTAAAATGCTGTCTTAATAAAAAAAAATTAACATTTTAGACAGTTGCCATATACCACAGATTAAAAAAAATCTCTCAGTGGAAGAGATCATAAATCCTAAAATAGCACCAGACAGAGTACCAAAAAAAAAAAACCAACTTGATGCAATGTTTCAATCTTATATTATTTTGGCACCACATGACTTTTGAATAGCAGGTCACATGAACAGTCAATATGGACCAGCATGTGAGGCCTGTATAGTGTAAATGCCATGAACATATCATGTCTAAAGATCATATAGAAATTCAATTCATCTTCGGTAATAAGCACATTTAATTTTTTCCCCCTTACAAGCAACAGTGTAAGTTTGGCCGCCATAAAAATGATAATTTAAGTGATATTTGAAGTAGCTGTTATTCTTAAGAGGGATCATGATTTTGTACTTACATTGGGTTTATCTCAATTTAGTGTTTTTTCTCCACATAATGATATTTAAGGCGTGTACGTTTGTATTACAATGCAAAGGAACGGAACACATAGAAACTCATAGTCAAATTAGCTCCATTGAAGGATTATTAAAGAGAAGTATAAATGAAGTGAGGTGAGGGGTGAAAGATTTAATGTACCAATATAGGTGGCCTTTACTTTTCCATGATTTGAAATACCAGGGTAATGGCTGGGCATCCATTTCCCAAAAGAAAGTTATTTAATGCTCATTGTAGGTATGCAGTCTTTTGATCGAATGAATTTCTGTGTATTCAATTCCTATGTATTTTATACAAATAGATAGGCCCTATTAGCATTTAACTTGTTGAATAAAGAACATATAGACCATATGTGGGCAAGAGTGTCATTCTATGAAATTTATAGGGTCAAACTTGTCTTCAAAAAATGGAACGATGTCTACCCTTATCATACCTCGGAAGTCTGTTTGAAATCTGTCCCATTTCAAATAGAGGAAAATTATCTTAATTCTGATTCAATTATGTATGCACTTTTATATTTTCCAAACGGTTTCTAATGTCCATTCGAATTAGACTTGTCAAACGGCACCTCAGCTTTGCTACGGCTGCCACTAAACAATGATATTCGATGGGCTTCAAATTCCCAACCTGGAGCAAGCTTCTAATATATCTTGATAGCATGAAAACACCTTTATCATCCATGGTGCCTTTTCTTTATCACAAAAGATGGAAAAAAATTTAAGAGAACTGTTTTCAAGAAAGGGAGTAGGATTTGCATTTGTGGGGAAAAAACAGAAGGTGCATTTTGTGGGATGAGAGAAATTCACAGCAGAGAGGATAATTTCATGCAACCTCATTTTCAATCACGGTGGAGAGGATAATTTCATGCAACCTCATTTTCATTGTTTTTGTTTTTTTAAACAGTAAAAAAAAGTTTTCTGGGGCCATATTGGAATTTTACCCGGTTTTCTTTTCAAGGCCGGTAAGGATTATTCTAACCCAAAGGGCTAGAAACCCTGCATTATAAAAAAAAAAAAAAATTTTTTTTTCATTGAGAGAGGAAAAAAATACAAAGAGCAAAAACACAAAAGAAGATGAGAAGAAGGAAAAAACTAAAATAGCGTTATACCATCCCCCAATCCCAATTACAAAACCATGCCCAGCGAAACAGACATAGCTATCTAACCTTTCCTTGTCTAATGCATCCAAATTAGAGTTGGATGATCTAACTTCATGATAAAAGGAAACATCTATGCTGGCAGATAATTTCCTAATTTTCATTGTTTTGTGTAATATGTCTTTTTTGCTGAAAAATAACAAAAATAACTTATTTTTCTTAATACATAAAATTTTGAACTTCCATGTGAAGTGGAAGGATGGAAGATACCCTCTCTCTCTAGCTCAAATGGAATCAAGTGGAGAGGTGAATCCCATGCCACAAACGGCTGATAGATACAGAGCGAACCCTGAAGCAGAATGAACTTCTCAAAAACTGTGGGTCTAATCACTAATGGGTCCCACTTCATATAATTGAGGATAAGATTGAAGAACTCAGGGCCAAATTGGGAGTTTCACACTCCTTCATATCCAATCCCCTTTGTCTTCCCTTTTGGTCTCTGTCATCCACTCTCTTCCAGGATCTGCACTTCCCCCATTTCTCTTCAATAGTTCAATCAGACCCATTTCATTTTCAATCTTGCTTTTTTCACTATACCATACATTCAGAATATACACTTACAAAGCAAAGAAAGTAAGCAAGCACTTTGCTCTGTTGCCACCACTCTGCCCAAGAAATGCTTCTCTCACTGCATCCAAACCCTTTTCCTTCACCTTTCCAAGACACCCAGATCAAGGGAAAGCTTGGTCTGAGCAAAACCACCTTCTTCCCTTCTTTGGAAAGTATAAAAAGGACAGGAAAGGGATTGCAGCAAGGGAGATTGATCACCACTCATGGAAGGGTAACAACACAAGCTTACATGCTGGAAACACCTGTGTTGTGGGCAGGCAGGCTTTGCATTTTCTATGCTCTCCTCAAGGCTGGTTTGGCTGGATCTCAACAGAATCCATTGGTTTCAGGTTTCCATTATTGGATTCTTCTGTTTCCCCATTTAAATTAGAAATGAAAGAGGAGAATGGAGTTTTAATGGGTTATTTTGTTTTTTTTTTCTGTGAATTCCTTGTTATTAGATTTAGTTACAGAGAATGAGGATTTGGGTTTTTCTAAGTGGCTGGAGAGCTTGCAGGGGAAATCAGGTTTGTGGGTTTCTTTTTAGTTACTTCCTTCGTCCATTTTTTGATGATTTGGGTGTGTTTCTTCATGTGTGGATTTACTTGAAATTGCTGTAATTTGTTGTGAAATGATAACAACCCCCATCTTCCTTCACTGAAAAATTGGATTTCTTTAAGTCTTTAAGCTTGAATTTCGATGTTGTGAGAACCCATCTATTTATTTTTAAATTGATATCCTCATTGAACTCTGAAATTAAGAAGAATTTATGTAGTGTTCAACTCTTTTACTATGGAACTTAATCGATCTTTTAAATGTGGGATCAGGCATGGATCTATTATTTGGACAAGAATAAGATCCCATTAAATATGCTTGCAATTGGATCCACATTAAATCAGCTTGAATCTGTTTAAACTTAGAGAATTTGAGATATATGTGTGTGTGTGTGTGTGTGTGTGTGTGTGTGGGTGGGTGGGGGGGTGGTGGGGGAGCCTAAGTTGAGTTATGAAAAACCCTTCAGCTTGTTTGATCTATTGTCAGCATTGATGAATTCATGATCACAGCTTTTTTCTGGTAATTATGGAAAGGGTGCAACATTTCTTTCTTATTTTCCTTCTTTGTTTGCATCTGGAGCTTGCATTGTTATTAGTAGTCATCTACTTTGTCTTGAAACATCAGGGTTGCCCAAAGGAAAGTTAACCAGTATAATCACACTGGCTTGTTTTTTTTTAAGCTCAATTAGATTAGTCCCTAGAAGAGCGGTCCCCAGGTTGATGAAATTAGAAAATCAAGGATTCTTTGCTGAACATATTTTTTTTGTTGACACTTATGCTTTCATGAAAATTCATTTGCATCTGCCTGAATTTGCATTTCTTATTTCGGTTTGATTTATTAGAGGAAAAAGAAGCGAGTGATAAAAGGAAACTTGTAAGCAAATGGCATCCCACAACAAAGGGCACTCTCAAGAGGAGTTACAGGGTCCCTTCAAAGTCTGATGGACGTCGTCTTCTCAAAGCGATCGCTTCTCTACTCTCTGATGATGATCATTTTCGAGATGCCACTTCTCATAAGGTGCTTTACTAACTAAAGTATTATTCTTGTGATATGAAACAAACTCTAGGTCACTATACTACGGACCTGTCTTGTTACCTTCTTGTTCCACACCTCCACCATGAAAGCATCTTTACAATTTTGGCTTTTTAATCTGATCTCTGTGGCTGGTCCATTGGTGATAGGTCACTCTGACCACAGAAATCTGGTTTTTTGAAGATAAGCGCTTTCTCTGGTGATGAAGAATGTGTAATGTTGAAGTTCAGGTTTGGTCCTTCAAACAGGCAGTGAAAAAATTCCACTGACCATGAGGGTATTTTTTTTTTTATTTAGTAAAAAACGGCATCCCACTTGTGTAAAGGTCTTCATTGTCCAACATTTGTGATTTTTGGACCATCTATAATCGAAATTGAGTCATTCCTATGCCATCTTCAACTGACCATGCATGTGTTGCAAGTCGACCCGACAAAGAAGCTCTTATCTTGTTTCATCAAGATTGACACTCATTGTGTCTGTATAGAGGGTAGTGAACATGACCTTCAGAGTCGACTTATAACTTCTGTAATGGACTGTTTATTGTTTAAATTGTCCAGTTTGTATGGTTTTAGCACCATGGGGCATCAAAGATTTTGCTCGACAGATGGATGGTTGCTACTTGTAGAACAATGTGTTGACATCAGTAGCAACCAACCATGAGAGGTGTCGGTATATGAATCAGAAAGTTCCCTTAGATGATCTACGGTGGGTTTGGTCATCCCAATCCAATATCCATGAGTGGCCACTGCAAGTGTGAGACACCTGATCCATACAACAGGTGGACTCAACGATGTAGATATCTTGGCCAAAAATCATGACAATCAATTCTTACGGTGTACCACAGAAGGAAGACAGCATAAAATACATTGTCCAGACTCCACACTCTTGATTTTATGACGATCCTAAATTTTGTTCAGGGCATCTCACGGTGGCTGGGCTTCATCATGGCCCAGAAATCCCAAACAAAGTTGTTGCATATGGAATTGTGTGAAATTAGCAAACTATCTTTTTCGCTTTTTTTTTTTTTTTTTTTTGTTCCCATTCTGTTGGTAAATGACTATTCTCAGCAATATGTTTGCTTGTGTTGATTTTATTTGTGGGAGTTTAGGGTTGTCAGATTAGGAGGGAGAGCGCCCATGGAGAGAGCGTGTGCTGCAACAATGTGAGAGCACTCTTTGATGAACTGCCGACGCCACACCTTGTTGTAGAAATCACAGCTTTTCCTGCTGGGCCTCTTACAGAAAAGGACTATGCAAAGGCCGAGAAGCTTGAGAGGGTGCTTAGGTCTGGTGCTTCCATCTGAATCTCTAATTTCTGACAGTATATAACTATCCTCCATCTGTACATAACATGAATACAAAATTTTGTAAATTACTGTGAAACTCGTTAAAATCTACTTAATCACGTCTGAGTTGCAGACAGTGATAATCTTCTGGTTCTGAAATTAGACCGTGTCTCCACTTTCAGTTGTTTCTTTATGTTTACAAAAACAGAGTTTGGTCCAAAGTCCAGAACAGGGTCAGCTGTTTGGTGAAAATGATAAGTAATTCTAAGTGAGTGAATTATTTCCAAAATGGCGGAAACCGGTTCTTAATGTGGGCTGTTTCATGCTGCTTATACGCTCGCTTGCTCATACCACTTCCAGCAGTTTTGACAGGATTTTGATTATTGACACTGGCAAGGGCGCTGGTTTGGTAGTTCCTGCCAAATGGGGCTTCATGGAAGACCTTGGTAATTTCTGCTTCTTGTTCCTTTGTTAATGATGCAGGCGTTATGTACCTGATCCCAATTCTTGTTGGATTGAGACAAAGAAGATGAAGATTTCAAAACAAAAGAGAAGAATAATTGGGTGCCCATGTGGGAAGCACATGAAAATGTCCCCACATGGAAGCAAGTCCATCAAAACATTTATTAGTTTTTTCCATTTCACTGTACATTTTATTTTTTTTCAGCATGGGCAAATATGCCCAATTGGCATTAGTATTATATGAAATTGATGTTGGATAAATTCGGTAAATTACCCACTAATGAGCTCGATATTGTGAGATACCAAGAAGGAATTGGGAAGTCATGATTTACAAACCAGGTATCGGAAATTGCAAAAATTATTAGTGGACTAGTTTTTTCTTTTTTCCAAAAAGTTCTTTAACATTCATGATTGGAGGAAGGTAGCATCCCTACTAGTTTTCGACTATTCAATTACTATTAATTCAGTCTAACTTACTATGTGATCCGTATTAGGTTGCAGAATAAGAGAAGATAATAGACAGGGTTCCCAGTGAGCAGTTTTACCTTTTCCTATATGTTCCAGACTGACTCCGTTAATTATGTTGCTAGATAGATTGACTGTAATTACCAGCCTTACCGACCAAATTCAAGAGGTTGATGTTGCTTGTCCCTCAGATTTCTTCAGCATACTAAATCTGGGAATTTGGAGCATTATCAATGTCATTGAATGGTGATCCAAAAGACTTTCATTAGGAGCTTGATTGGATCCCATAACCTGATATCCATGGATCCTTGTGTCAATTGAATCTTTATATGATTACCATTTGTTGGAATTCCTAAAATTTCATATGAAAAAAAGTGGTTTTCTGAAGGCCCTTGTGCGTGCGTGTTTCATTTGGTTAAAACTCTTGAAGGGACATGTATGGGTAATGACTGCAGAATAAGCGTGTGGATGATTAAGACTATAAAGGAAACCATCAATTTCCTAGGATTTGATTTACAGGGGTTTCAGGCAGGGAAGTGATTTCCTTTAACCTCATGCATCTCCATCTAGAATTCGCTATTAGCCCCGGTATTCCTACATCACCAATTAAATGTATATCTTCCTTGCAGAATGAAGGGAGAACATTGACCGCTGACCAATCAAGATCAGCAACTTCAGAGCCCATTTGGATCTCCACAAACCAAGCGCAGGTAAATCAGTTTTTGCAGTAATGATTCATGCCTCGTATAAACTGAGTTCTAAGGATACAAGTGGGGCCTTGGCTTCACAATCAACCGGACACAGTTCGTTCCATCAAGCAAGATCAATCCACATGACACCAATCAAACTGTTAGGAACAAAATTTGTGAATTTCCTCTTGTTTCATTAGCAAAACTCCCCATTGTTCGTAAGAAACATATGCAAAGCAGTAATCCAATCTTCCGTTATGAAACACCCCAAATATCCCAAAAACATTTATGAGCCAGGCTCAGAGAGGTACTACTAACCTGGCTTGCAGCAGATTCAAATCCAAGTGCAAGCGCACTTGCCTGATTCAAATTTAATCAACTGCTATAGAATTCAGCACGCCATTGACATGGTGCAAATAGAAGCCCTAAGTCATACAACATACCAAGGAAAAACTGACTAGTTCAAGAGATCATCTCTGACACCTTTCAAGCTTTAAAACTCCTAGTTCAAAACTGGAAGCTTAATACATCAAAACAGAGATGGATCAAGCATTAAATACAAGTACTACGGGTCATGTCATCTATTTGGGGCTCTTCCCATCAACTACAGCCAGCAAGCAGGCTTACTTTGAGCTGTAGAAACCCAAAGTCTTCTTTTTGGTGTCCTACACACCAATTTGTAACCCCTCTTCTTAGCCAGGATGCTGCAGCTTATACACTCATCTGACTCCCACTGATGCCATCAGATCTTCATACTCGGCATCTGTCTCTTGTTTCCTCACTGGACGACCTCCCTGCTGCTGTGGACCTGATGGTATAGAGGTGGGTGAGAATGGATCATAGATCTGGTTACCTCCAGAGGGACTTGAAACAGGTCTTCCAGCCACATAACCTGACTGTTGGTTTTGAACCATGAGGCTCCCTGGCCGGTTTGTTGGAAGTAGTTGATTCCCCGGGCGGATAGGCAAATGACCACGTGGATTGGGAACTTGAGGAGCTGATAAAAAGTTTGGTGGTCTCATTTGAGGTGACAGAGGAGAAGGCAGGCCAGGGCGTGGGTTCGGAAATGATGGAACCCTTGGTGATGGATGGATAATGACCTGATTACTGGAGAAGGAAGCAACAGAGTTGGGTGATGGTGGTGGAATGGAAGACTGAGGTTGACCCATTTGGTTAGCGGTGGGCAACCTTGGAAAACCCGGTATGCCTGCTGGTGGTGCTGAATTGTTCATTGCAGGCCTGAAGGACTGTGCCTGAGGTGCAGAAGGGAGCTGGACTGCTGGTGGAGGTTGCATTGGAGTATTTTGAGCTACAGCTTGACTAGTTGGCCTAGGAACATTTTGAGAGGCAGGAAGCTGTGGCCTTTGAGGCTGAAATGTGAAGTCACTTGAGCTCGGACGTTGGGGTTTTGGAGCAGGAACCGGCTGAATACCTGCTGAGCTTGTCATTGGTGGTTTCATGGAAGAGAAACTAGGTATGCTTCCAGAAACCGAACCAGGTGATGGCAGCAGTGGAGGTTGGGATGCTGGCATTACTTGTGCAGGTACCCCTGCCGATGATGGTGGGGGTGACGACGAAATTGATACATGTCCTCGTGCCATGACCAGCGGCATTGGTGCCGTGGATGACTGGGTAAGGGATGGTGCTTGACCTAATACTGAAGGAGAAGATGCATTTACGGATGTCGGTGCTTGAGAAAATGCAGGTGTGGCAGCTGGCTTCAGTGTCGGCATGGACAAGGGACGTGGTGTGGGCCCCAGTAATGCACCTGAGGATGGTGCTACAGAATTCGTTAGCATCTGGGGTGCAGGCATGGTTAGTGATGATGTTGGTGTCATTGGTGGGGCGCCAGCATGTGGTCCAGAAGCAAAAGTTGGTGCTGTAGCCTGATGGTTAATGGGTGTAGTAGATAACTGGGGAGTTGAAGGTCGGGGAAGGAAAGTACCTGGAGGAACAGCATTCCCCAGTAGAGGTCTACCAGCAACTGTTCCAGGCATACTTGACTGAGCATTGAAAGGGTTGGCAGATTGTGGAGCCATAGGATGAGAACTCTGAGGAACAGGAGGGGGAATCATTTGCATAATGTTGGATGGCCTTAAAGGTGGAATGTTAGGCATGCCTGACCACCCAGATGAGTTCCCAACAGCAGGCATGGATGTCGATAGCTGATTGGGTGGTTGCCCTGATGGAGCCACAGACACTGGTTGTGGAATTGAATGCACTACTGGGGCTCTCGGAGCTGACATGGGTCCAGTTGGCATTGGTTGGTTAGCAGTAAAAGGAGCCGGAATGGAAGAACTGGCTCTGGCGGGTGCAGCAGGATAAGTTGGTTGTTGTTGTTGGCCTTGCATGGGATGATTTTGGTGTAGGGTAGTTTGATTAGGAGGCCGTGTTTCAGGTATGAAAGGTCGCTGCATAACTTGCATGGGTGGGTGTGGACCAGAGACAGCGAGGGATGGGTTTCTTGGAACTGACCCAAATGATCCAGGAGCAGGAGGCCGGACCCCAAAAAACGGAATTGTATTAAAAGGATTTGCAGATGATGGAGGAAATCGAATGGAGTTATTCGGCATATGAGCAGGGTTCAGATGGGGCATGAAGCCAGAGGGTGGACGCAAGGTGGTGTTAGGTGGGCCATGTGGAACCCAAGGACCTGAGAACGACTGAAATTGAACTAATGGATAGCTAGAGGGTACAGATCCCATCGGTTGCACTAAACCCTGATTCACAGCAGACACAGGCATCATATAACTGGCAGCTGAGCTCTGAACTTGATCGATGACACCTACATGATCCCCAGAACCTGAAGATGTTGTCGTTGAAACAGATACCAAACTTCCCTAACATAAATAAGATCAATGCAGTGTAAGATTTTAAATGAAAATGATCATGGTCTTAACCGCAAAAAAAAGGGAAAAAAAAAAAAAAAAAACATTTGGTGCATTGACTCACAGATACTGGAGTAACAAGCAGTTCTATTAGAGCAACTGCAGCATCAACTTTCTCAAATGTCTCTGCTGATATATGGACATATAGTTCCTCGCAATCGGCCTGAACATCATTCCCATCTGAAAGAGTAATTTCCTTCTGCATGTGAACACGCAATAGAAGCCATTCAGTCTATCCATAGCATCAGTATCATGGTTCTCTTGTACTAATCCCCTAATCAGTAGTGGGTTCATTTTCGGAAATCAGTGAAATGAATCGATAATAGTTTCAGAGATGGTGCACTGAATGGACTAGATTACGCGCATGTGTGCCTAAACTACATCAAGATAGTGGTTGATAACGTCATCGTAAGTGTTTGACTGTAGTCTAACCCATCCCACCCATCCCCCCCTCTTTCCCTCTTTCCCCTTCATTTCTTAACGATAAATTTCTCATAACAGAAATAATTAGATAATTTCCCCCACTTAACTTAAGCAAGCAATTCTTAAGGGAAGCCACAAGAAGAAAATCCTGGTCCCGCTACTGGGTACTATCATTTGTAAACAAATATGGTCTACCACTCTTATACGTAGTTGTGGCCGTGTAATGTAATAGCTTATCAATATATAATAATTTTTCGGATGCCTATCAAGAAAGGGGGAAATAGATTGAATAGATTTCTTAAAATTTTTTTTTTAAGGTTGGCTGATTTTATTCAAATAAAAAAGAGAAATGTACAAACGAAGGTGCCAAGCCTAAGGAGACAATGCGAATGCAAAAAACTAAATGCTAGCTGCAAATATAAAGCAAGGGGTAGATCGGTCATGTAATCTTAGTGCTCCTATAATGTAGTTGTGGTTCGTGGCTGTATATTTCTCTTGTACCGGTAAACCTATGAAAGGTTTATTGTATGGTTTTCCTGAGTTGTAGCTTCTTTCTCTTTAATAAAATTTTACTGTTACCAATCCCAAAAAAAAAAAAAAAAGGAACAAATACTGCAAAGATAAAGCAAAGGAGAAAACTAAGGACATCATCACTAAAACCAGTACAGAAATCCAGAAGGCATTCACATAGGACAAAATAAGAAATACAAAAATTAACATGACGAAAAGCTCTATACACCTACAATTCCATGGGGTTTCACAAGCTTCACGGAGTAGCCTAAAATCTAAATGCAGTGAGACCCAACAAAGTGGAGGCCAGGGTGGTTAGGGAAGGATTGGGGATTTTTTCCTAACTCATTCTCCAGGAGGTTTGTGAGTAAGGATTCAAGTAATGTTATACTGCAGCATCTAAATTTCACTCCAAGCCATGGAGTCTTTTGCATATATTTGATCAAAACCAAGTTTTACAGTCTCAGGTTAAATGTTTCTTTATGCCTTATATTGTTGAGAAGCTAATAGACAACCACAGGTTGAATGGGATAAGGTCAACATCGTGATATTGATGATGACGACAACAATGATGGTGGTAGTGGTGAATTGATGATACATTACGATGCCTTTTGGAACACCTTAATTAAGCAATGTTTAATCATTAATAAAAAATTAAACAATGTTTAAACACACACCAATTTGTGAATACATGTCCACTTTGCTTGAGGGTGGAGATGGTGATCGATTTTCTACTTCAGTGCCCTATGCTCAGTCGGTCGGACAGTCGGTGTTAGCATGATTTGATTGCTCTTGCTTCTTTCCTAATCAAATTGACTATTTCTTTGCATCTCGGAGGGGTATGGCGATGCCAGGGAAAGGCAAGCTTCTTTGAAACTTAGCTTTCTTGCCTAGTATATGGTAATTTGAAGGAAAGATGCAAGAAAGATGCTTTCAAAACAAGCTGCTTCCACCTGTATCTCTTGTGGCTGGGCTCCATTATCCTGTAATTGAGTGGGCACTAGTCCTATCCCCTTTCAGAGGTGTGTCAGTGGATATTCTACATCCTTGCTACAAAAAGAGGTTATCAAAAAATAGCTAGGCAGGCAGAGGCTAACCCTCCAAGATGGTCACCCCTGGAAGGGGTGTTTAAATTAGATTTCAACTGAAGTGCCTTGGAAAATTCAGAAAGACAAGTTAGAGGCATCCTCAAGAAATCAGCTGGAAAAAATATATTTACTTTCTCGGGCCCGATGAACTTTGTTTTGATTAATGAGATAGAGTTAAGTCCATGCTTGTAGGCATTTCAAAAAAAAAAAACCTGTGAGCTTGTTAGTGAAGGGGACTCTATTTGCCATCAGGCAAGTGCAAGGGTTTTTGTGGCTTTATGGAGAATGGAAGATCTGATCAATGAAATTCATGATTTGTCAAGGGACCAACCTATCATTCTCATACTGCTTTAAGCAGAATGAGGAGGCTGATTCTCTGCTGAAGCTTTCCAGATTGCATATCCTTTTTATGTCTTAATTTGGTAGCTTTGGTTTTCACTTTCTGGGGGATTCCTTGCTTTCTTGGTCGCCTTATTTGTGTGTGGGCCTTTGTATAATCTTTCAGTATACCATCGTATACTGCATAGTTTTCTTCCTTTTGGTAAGATACAGCTATTCAAAATTGGAAGAAGGAAAAAAAAAAAAAAAAAAAAAAAAACAATTGAAACCACATGGTTCTAACATTCATTGATGCAACCTAGGGTTAGGATGCAAGTGCCAGGGCACAATTAGGGTTCCCACGGGAACAATCACACGATGAAGACACTCTCCAACGAAAAATCCACACAGGGAATTCTATTAATCAATTCTAATCTCTGAGATTACCAATCTCTACAATGTTATATTTATAAGAAAAGAAACTAAAGCTCTAAGAAAGCTTTCCTAATCAAACTAGGAAACCAAATAATAATCCTACCCAAATTAGAAACTAATCATAAATGCAACTTCTTAAATAAAAATTAGAAACTAATGAAAATTAATAAATTAGAATCTCATGGGTCCCACATGTGGCCCACGATTCTTGTTGCAATAATATGGAATTACTGCTGCATCATTCATGCATAGCATTGGAAAAATACTCGAAGAATCTATGTATCTGATGCTTTACCTTCTCTCCTGTACCTGCTTTAGTACATTGAACGCGTATTTTAGCTCCAGTTTCCTGATAAATATTATAACAAAAGAAAAGGAAAAAATTAGTAACTTATCAAAACAAAACATTAGTAAGTAAAATTAAATCATCATAAGAGAACTCCATCTCAAAAAATCTCTTAACTTGATAGAAGGAAACATCTAATCACAGAAGAACCTGAAAACCCTTATCATATGGTAATCATGGAAGAACTCCGTACCTCTTCTAGACGCTTTTGAGTATTGCTTTCGGGCCCCAGTAGTAGACCAATAAAATTGTATCCAGGGTATGCTTTTAGCTGAAGAGACAGAGAATTGGAAGGTGTTGGTTAATTTTAATATACTTGAGCACACAAGTTTTTCATACAGAAGCAACCATCAAGAATAATATTGAATATTTCTAAGAAACTTGAGCGCAAGAACATTGCAATAGTTCAGCTAAAACTGAGCAAAACTGAGAAATTCCAACTTCAGAACAGACAGAAATAGAGTATAGAATTATGAATTTATGGTAACCATCCCATCCAAGTCACAAGTTATACATATTCTTCTCTCACATTTTTTATTTCCTCTGATAATTCTAACCTCCCTCCCTTGATTATTCTAACTTCCCTAAAATAGAAACATGTATCAAATCTTTTTAATATCCAACCAAAAACTTTTAAATGAACTACAGGCTGTCAGCCATGATGGGGAGGGGGGGATACAAATAGGACTCATCATTTTCACAACATAGCATACAAATACATGTACAGTATAACCACTAACTCATTAATGCTGTAAACAGTTAAATAAAAGGTTTCTCCTCCACTTTTTCTTGAAGAGAGAGTACATGCGAGCGCACGCACACACACAGAGACAGACAGACAGAGAGAGAGAGAGAGAGAGTACAGCTCCCTAAGGGTTTTTTTTTTTTTTTTTTTTTTTGGGCTGTTTAATGCATACTGTGTCATTTGGATTAACATGCATGAGATGGAAAGAGAGGATCAGCAAAGAGGGCATCACCTCTATTTAAGAAGACTTAAATATCCCTTTTACTTTCAGTAACAATGTCAAGATTTCATTAAGCTTTTTTTCTTACAAAATTTGATGGCATTGAGGCTATAATCAAGCTTTTGAAATTGGAAGATCCATGCAATCCAACAAAATCATTGTTTGGTCTTTCCACTTTCAAAGTCTCTATCAAATCCTTTCTTTTTCTTTCTTTCTTTTTCTTTTTTACGTCCAATAAATTATAACCTTAAAACCCAACATGAATAATCTACCAAAGCTGACACTGTGGTTCACTTTTTCAAAAATAACAACGGCAACAATTCAAAAGGTGGTAACAGCCAACAACACCTATGCATGTAACATCTATGGATGAAATCAGGGCTAGAACACACATTACAACTGCCCCTCTGAATTACAACAGCCAGTGGGCCTGGCCACCAAAAAATAGAGGGTTTAAACAATATGGCCACAATACTTACTGGAATAGGAACTTTGGCCTCTTTCAGCAATGGCTTGTAATCAGCTGGTGCCTTGTAGCCAGGGTTCAACCGTAATATTTCACCTGTAAATCCCAAGTTACTATCAGAGTAAAGCACCTACTTCAGAACATGGCAACCCAAAAAACAAAAAACTGGGGTTCTGCAAAGGTTTACCAATAGCTTCTTGCTTCTCCAAATCAAGTAGTTCATGCTTCCCTAACTGCAGATTTTCAAGTTGAAAACTCAAAGTGAGGAGAAACAACAGATTCATAACACCATTTGCATAGCTAATAATAGTTTGGGGCGCATAATTAGGGGCCTCTGGGAACCGAGTCATAGGGAAATGTGCTAGTTCCAAGCATAACAGTTATCTTTTCCCGTTGTTAAACAGGCAGTTCTGGGCTTGACCACCTCAACAGCAACAAGCTGACCATGCCAGACCTGACTTATTTTAAATCACAGTCAGGCTAACTACTCGGTTAACAAGCAGAGCTTGGGTCCAACTTTTAGGCATGCAAGTAGGCCTGAGTATGTGGATATGAAGCCCACTAGTGAATTAGAACCAACCTCTGATCAACCTGACAGGCCCTTTATGAATAGGCGCTGACAGGCCGAGTTGCACTTGAATAATTGAATAAAATTAATTACAACCATACCTCTTCAATCTGATGACTGGAAGAATCCTGATCTGAAGCCTGAGCAGGTGACTGAGAGCTTTGATCTTCTCCAATCTCCAGATCTCCAGATTTCAACTGCTTTGTGATTTGATCGACTCGAGTCTGCTCAAAAATTGTACCACCACACAGGTAGCAATATCACTTAATGCCACCTGGAATTGGAAGCTTCCAAGTGAGAAATTCACAAGGAAGATACTGGCATTTTAGCAACCAATGAGGAAAGGAGAACTTCAATTCCCAGATGAGGAGCAACTGATTCCCTTCCCACAGAGGAGCTATAAATGCTCATTACCAGACTACCAGAAAGGGGGCATCTAAAATGCAACAATAAAGATCTAGCTTAAAGACGAGCATTAAGATAGAACTGCATCTATAAATCTCACCCTACACATAGTTGGGATAGCTTCCTTGTGTGCAATTATTTGGCCAAAAGTACAGCTCCATGGCAGTGGGCAGGTTCTGTGGATGAGATTAAGGATTTTCAGAGAGGGACTCAGGTATAGTTCTCCCATACTTGCAGGAGCGCAAAAGGTGACGCTGATGCCAAAGCCAGACAGGGTGTTTCTAGGCCTTGTTAGTTGGGATGATTTTTCTTAGTAACACTGTTAGGTGGTATTGCGCTTGAGGGGCTGGTTTGCAGCATTGGCGGCCGTGTTAGACGTGGCATTGGGATATCCCATCATGACACCATCATCGTATCATTATTTCTCTTTTTGAATAAAATCTATTACAATTAGAAAAAGTTGAAAGGAAATGCTAAGGCACTGTTTAGTTGCACATGAAGAGTGTGTATATAATGCTGTTCAGGGCCTTAGGCTAAATATGAAAAAGATCATCATATGCATATTACCACGTAAACATGTAGTTATAATTGTTGTTTGGATTGTGAAAAATTCACATTGTATAATATGCAATGTGGTTTACCAGAAAACCAGCATTACAAAGGTCAAACAGTGTGCTGGGCTGCTAGCAACATTGGGTGCATACAATCATGGACTGCCAACATTACTGTGTCCCACTGAGATTACCCAACACTAGATGGGTCCCATCATGGACTTAACATAGTGGGACCACCTAACATATGTACTTAATGGGGGATCATTTGATGACAATACTCCACTGTAGGACCCATATAATGTCGAAAATTAAACCTGGCAATCACTGCAGAACCCATCTTATGTTGGTGATCGCTACACAACCCAACAAGACCAATTTAGTATTCGTGGTCAATGTGGGAACCATCACTGCTGTTTAGTACAGTGAGACATGTCAAGCGATGAAAATATAGTGAATTAGTGATATTGGTCTAATATACCAATCACAGTGGAACCCATCAAATGTTGGCTGCCCTTAGTAAGAAACATGAATGAGGGGTCCAAAAAAAGTACAAAAATGTGTATTTATATAGGTCTCCCTCTTCCATAGGGATAAATGTGATCAGTGATGCATTTTGTTTCATGGGGTTTCTCACCAAACGTGGTTCAATATTTACCTATATAGAAATTCAAAGATAAAAGGAAAAATGAATCTGCCTTCAGCAACCAAAGAGACTAAAATGCAAACTTTGGGACTAAAAAACTGCATTGAAAGGTTTTAACCTTCTGCTAAATATTACACACCCAAACTTTCAACTAGATTGGAGGTCCAACATTGAAATTTTGAAATTACAGGCAGAAATTAGCATCAATTCCAAAATTTTGAACATTTTGTTAGGTGCCTATCTTTGTGAAAACATTGTGTTATCACAAAGTACTCCATCCAAGCTTCCTAATACAACCTATGATGCCCAGATACGACAGGGATATCCCATGTATATGAGGTGGACACATATTTACACAAAAAGTGAAGCATAGGATACAATAAAACACGATAAGTTGCCTACTTTTAAGTATCCGGGTATCATAGTGTACTCCTCCTGAAGGAAAATAAATAGATTATATTGAATTAAAACCATTAGCTCACCTGGAATTAAAAATAAAAAATAAAAAATACATGCACAGCCCACATTTGGTGGGTGATCCAAGCCATTTCATGTCCCTAATATCTCCTATGAATATTCTAATTCTCCGATTTTCCACTCATCAAAATGTCCACTAATTGTTGTAGTTGTCCATATCAATGCATTGCCTAGGGCTGCACAAAAAATCCGGTATTACCGCAAAGCCGAACCGAACCAAACGAACCGGGCAGTTCGGATCGGTTTATAGTAGATCGGTTCGGTTAACGGTTTGAAAATCATAAAAATCGCTTACATCAGTCGGTTATTGGTTTTATCCCATGGTTAACCGATTAAACTGAACCGACCATATGCAGTAACTTAAGTATTGATTTTTTACAATTTTAGCCTTAGGGATTTGTTTTTGACTACTTTCAAAGTTACATTCCACAACTTCAGTCTCACGTGAACTCAACCGTCAACATTGCCTCAGTGCATCTCCTCTAATCTCTCAAATGCTTTTTGATACTTCATTGCAGATGGAGAGATTACTGTATAGGGTGTGTTTTCCTTCCATCATAATTCCTATCTTGTTTCAATGAGCACTCTTGAGAATGCTAGAAAAGCCGGTAGAGGCTAGCCTTTTGATGGTTGGTTTTGGTCTCACCTAACCAATCTGTTAAGAAACCTTTATTTCTGAAAAATACATCGGGTTTTAATACAGATTCCGTTTGTGTGTGACTTTTCTTGACAAAAACTATTATTCTCTTGTGATTCCAAATGGTATCATTTGAAATGAATGTTTCACTGCAAGCTGTTTTTTTCTTTTTCTTTTTCTTTTTCTTTTTTTTTTCTTTTTGTGCGCTTGCGTTTAGTTCACTCTCTTTTTGGAGTAGAATTATTGTTTATATGCGTTTAGTCCAGTCTGCAATGTTGGATTTTTATGTTTGCACTAAACATTGGAATAAACGCAAAGGACAGGGTATCATCATTTTAAAATTTTCAATATCTGATTATAAAAAAAAAATGAAATAAAAAACAACAGGTTAACTGACCGAACGGTTCGGCTGGGTTTAAGCCCTCTCCATTGGTCGGATCGGATCAATTAATTAAAAAACCGACAGGTTCGGTTTGGTTGTTGGTTTTAGTGTTAAACCAATCCGAACCGCCCGTGTGCAAGACTAGCATTGCCCATCTGGAACCCAGGCCAGTCAAATGAACAGTTTAATTTCCCTTCCTCTTTCCAATAGCCAGATAGGAAAAAAGTTGATTTTCCTGTCAATCGAGAGGCCTATAATACCTCAATGGAAAGACGGTCGAAATTCTTCAGAAAACCAATCAATTAGAAGCGAAAAAAAAAAATAAGGGGGAATTTTACATTAAGGAAAATTTTCTAGTTCAAATCTAAGTTCTCCAAACGCTCAAAATGCCCTTTCAGAAATACAAACAAAATCCAAGTGAAACAAACATTGAAAAAAAAAAAATGCAACAGTGTTCTTATCAAACCTGATATGCCAATGCTCTTCCTCTTCTGACAGAAGCATCCTGATTCAGATCAACGCCCCACTTCGTTTTCCTCTGAACCTGCTTGCTACTGTCTTCCTTGGCCTCCGCATCGCCAGCATCCACCTTTCCGCCGCCCCGAAACATGGGGACCAACCTACCTGATAATTTATTCTTCGGTATAACAAACCCAGATTTCTTTGCCCCAAACATGGAAACCTTGGGACTAATAGACGAAGCAGGCGCCGAAATGGGGCTCTGTGAAATTCCGGGTTCAACAGAAGACGACTGCTCGACCTTGGTAGCCATATTCTTCTCCAGCTGCGTTCCCTGCAGCAACCCAAAAGGCAAACTGCAATTACAAATCGAGATTAAGATCAATGTCGCAAAATTTTCATTGGGGAATATTCACAAACACATGGGGCTCATAGAAACAACGATTTAGATACCGATCTCTGCTGGAGAGTGGGTTTTGAGGAGGAAACTCACGGAATCAGACGTGCAGAGGAAAAATGGAGAAATGGGGGTAAAGAAGCAGGAAAACAAAAGGTGGGTCGGTTGGTGTTGCTGAATTTCTGGGTACAACGAGGAGAGAGAGTAGAAGAGAGAAGGGGGAGAAGGAGAAAAGAGGAGAGAAATAGCAGTGAAGTTGAAGGGGAGAGAGAGATGACAGAGGAAGGAGGAGGAGGTGAGGGAGGATGGTGAGGAAGAAAGAGAGAAAGGGCACGGTTTTCTTTGGGGAAAATTATTCCCCAACTTGCTGAGGGAGGTCGGTATGGGGCTGATATTTGATATTTTGCAAGTGGTGGTTCTAATTGGATGCATCACAAATTTAGGGCTAGCTTTTGGCACCGTAGAAGTTAATTACAGCATCCATTTTTCAAATAAAATGTCTCATCAAGTAAAATATTTTAATTCAAAACTCTTTCCAACTTTTAAAAAAAAAATAATAATAATAAAGAAACCACCTTTGTCCAGTAAAATACAAAAAAACCCAACTTTTTCGTACAAAAAGTAAAAAAGATTTTATAACAAACAACTAAAAACAAAGTACCATCATAATCTATTTATATTTTATTCTTTCTTCAAAATCAACTTTACTTCTCTTGACTGTATTACTAGAGTTGCCAAACTGGCCCTTTTAGGGATGTAAGTGATGTAAGTGGGTCTCCTTTTTTATTATCTAGAGGTTTCGATCCGTTAAAAAGGGGTTTCGGTTCTTACTTAGGCTCTGATAAAAAAATAAGTCTGGGTCTGGTTCCACTTTCGTTCGGACCTTATACTTGACATATTACCTAAAAATTTTAAAAATCTCTTCTAAAAATCATACTTTTTAAACATCATTCTCTACCTATATTCAAATTCGGATCTGGACTCATCCTATATATTGTTCTAGTTTCGGTTCCGAAGCCAAGAAACCGATTTCGAAATGGTTTCAGGTTTGGATCCATTTCCACCTTTTTTCTTAATGGTTTCGGTTCCGCGTCCACCATGGGTCCGGACCAAAAAAGAACCGTTTACAACCCTAATGACAATCAAGGGAATGTGGAGATCAAAAGATTTGCATCCTTATGAGTGAAAATATTTTCGTGCGCCTAGTATTCAAAGGTCCAATCGATCTGAGTTGTCCCAGAGCTAGGACAACCCCCTTGAATTTTAGGGTCATGCTCATGAGTGATAACGATGGGCACTTTGGTTCACTTTGATCAATTCAATCCTAACCATGGGCACTTTGGTTCACTTTGATCAATTCAATCCTTTCTTTTTACAACGCCATGTGAATTGGCACATGCTTATAATGTACACTATTTAGATGCCATTCACCATTGGAACTAAAAAATAATAAAATTTAAGGGTTGGGATTTTTATTTATTGGGTACACATGCCAAGGGGCTCCGGCCCCATGATAAAAAAGGTAAGCACAACTTTTGCTATAGTTTAAAGGTTGTTTGCTAACATGTGAAGAATTTATAAATGTGGAAATTCCTCTGTGTCTCTAGAATAGAGATTCCTCTTTGTGAATGTTTAATACTTGAGGACTCACATAAATATTCTTCGTATATCAATACATATAACTAAGAAAAATACATACTTTTATACACAAGTAGCTCACACTATACATGTAAGGTCCCGTCCCGAGTTAATCGAGATTAACTCTAGTTAATTGAATTTAATGCTAGTTAATCGTGTTTAACTAGTTTGATGGTAATTGATGACTAAACTCAATAAGATTAAGTCCCAAATGAATGTAATGATCGGATAATGAAAAGATTAAGTGAATTGATTATGTTTAAGGCTAATTAACTGAGGTTAATTGAGCTAATAATGGTTTATAACCAAATGATATGGAATGAGCTTTAAATGAATGAATTGGGCTTAATGGAATGGTAAAGAATGGATTTGCATGGTTTAAATGGAGTTTTAGACTCGAACATAGAAATGAAGGACTTTTATGTAAATACGAATTTTCGCGTATTTCGTCGAATACCGAAACTCTTGATACCAATGCGTGTATCTTGACGAGTACGTCAACTTTTATAATAGGCTCAAAGTCGTTTGACGAAGATCCGGTCAAATGACCCTTCATTTGACTTAAATTGTAATTTAGTGAGTTTAGTGGACTTAAATGCAATTACTTAGCTTATATAAGCTAAAAGAACTCAAATGAGATCATTATCTCATTTTCAAAGCTTTCAAACCCTAGACTCATTTTCTTTCTTGCTTTTCTCTTCTTTCCTTCCAATCTCACTCAATCAAGAGGTAAACAAGGAGTTTACAAGTGTTTTCAAGAAGCTTTCATCCTCTACTTCATCTTCCCCAACTTTGTTTTCAACTTGTGGAGGTGTGAAGCTTGGATTTGAGGTTTTTTTCTTGGAATCAAGCTCAAGAAAGGGGTTTTCATCCAACTAACCTTCACTAGAGGCAAGTATATGTGTATTATTGTGATTTACAATGTTTTAGAGAAGTTGGAGTCTATTTGACTCAATTTCTGGAAGTTTTACTTCAGAAAATCCGAAGTTCAGAATTGAACTTCTGGGCATGTGTCGGTCAGCCGACACCTGACCGACAGACTAACCGACAGCTCTGGGAGTTGTCTCAGAGAGTTTTCTGTTCTCTGGAATTCTGACCGACATTGTGTCGGTCAGCCTACATGGAAGTGTCGGTCGACCGACAGGTCAATCGACGACTAACCGACAGATCTGGAATCTGTCTCAGTGAATTCCAGCTCTCTGGAATTCGAACCGACAATATGTCGGTCAACCGACGTGGTATCTTCGGTCAGCCGACACCTGACCGAGGCCTGACCGACAAATGTATCAGAGAGTGGAATGGAAATCCAGCTTCTGGAATTTGAACCGACAAAGTGTCGGTTAACCGACATTCCAACCGACGTTGTATTGTCGGTTAGCCGACAGGCCAACCGACAGCTGAGTCAAACTCAGAGAAATTATGGGAATGAAGCCTAAGACGCACAGGCTATTCTATATTAATATCTAAGCCTACATAAGTGTTAGCGAAGGTCGTCTCAATGTACAAATCAAATACATAAAGTGACATTCATCGAAAATAACACGTACATTGGATAACTAACGCTTCACTCGTTGGTTTGGCTTAGAAGTGTGAACAGAATTGATTAGAAATGAATAGAATCCATGAAGTGACACAGAGATGAACTTCATTGACATAATGCACGAACTGACATAATGCATGAAATAACAGAATGCACGAATTGAATTAATGAAATGAAATGAAATGAATAGTCACTGAAGGTGACAGTAAAGTGAATAAATGAATAATTCCTGCTGCAGTAGATGTGAGGGGCGTTCCGGAGCCTCGTGGAATGCCAGTGCTCTCTGATCAAGACACTGGAAAATTTCCACCATATGTGATAAGTCATGTAATGAAAAGTGAAACAATCTTGAAGCCTCGGCCATGAATGGTTTGCCCTTCCGCCTTGTGCTTAATTAAATTGAATAAAGGAGAATGAAATAATCTTGAAGCCTTGGCCATGAACGGTTTGCCCTTCCGCCTTGTGCTTAAACAGAAAGACACGAAATGAACGAAATGAATGAAATGAAAGGATATGATTGACATAGATATTTGTTATGGAATTGAAGTAGGTTATATAGAACTGTTAAGTTCTTGCATTGATGAATTCTAGTATAAAATTGCTAAATATCATGAAAATGCATGTATCTTGTTGAACCTTCGTGTTCACGTGTTATTGATGATGTCACAAGCCCAGATGCCCGTGCCGGTCCTGCCGAGGCCGCGTCGCCTGTGGAGGAGGCCCGTCCGTTACCTCCAAGAGGTTTAGCGGAGTGGGCGTAGTTCGGAGGGCGATGTAAATGAATATTTTTGTAATAGATAAGTTGAATTGTAATTAGATACCGACTGCATTGTATTTTACATGTGCAGTGTTGGTTTTAGCAAACTGTAATTTTGTATAAGGGAACTTTACTTCTCGTGTAAAAATTAATTGTAGTCAATGTATATACCCATGTTTTCCGCACATTGTACATTGACAGGTATTATGTTTTGATATCCCTTGTGAGTCTTGTCTTAACTTCGGTTAATTCAGGATTTACGGGAGTAAGTATGATGATCGCGACTCGGGGTCTGTCCGAAGTAATCAGATCTCGGGCCCGGGTTGTGACAATACACCTCCACATGTTTAGCACCAAGATTAGTCTTTATCCTTTGTATTCCCATATGCAAAATGCATATTCATTATATGTATCACTCACTTCAAATTGCATGAACGTAAGTTTGTAAGTGAATCTTATTATAAAGCGAAATAATAATATTTTGGATTTCTTTTGTGCTTATAGGGCTAGCAACTGTACAATTCAGATTCAATTAAAGGCATGGTTCAAAATAACATCCATTACCGCTACGTTACAATGAATATAACGGCCGAGATGTATATCGGGGTAAAAAAATTCCAAAAAAGGGGTCCATATTGGCCGTTATTTTCAAAATAATGTCCCTTATAATGCCTGACGGGAATTTTTTTAAAAAACTTCCCTTTGGCCTTCTTCTTTCACTTCTTTCAATGTGTTTCTTTCTGAAGCTTCATATGGCCTATACAACCTTTAAGGCATAGAGGAGAACTTAAAAGCTTAGATCTAAGTTACTTTTTGGTGGATTTGTATGTGGGGAAATCTAATCAAACTCAAAGGACCTCTTTAGTAGTTTTTTTTTTTTCAACATCCGACATCAAAATAACTTATAGATGTTTGAGGCGTGTTGATCTATACTTTTGGAGCAAAAAAATTCAAGTTTTAGCACTTTTTTGTAATATTTTTTATTTTTTCATTATTTAAATTCAAATTATTTTAGTTGTTTTTTTTTTTTTAAGATTGTGTAATACATGAACCAAAAGCTTTATATTGAGTTGGATTTGATGTTATTTACTAATTTTTCTCTAGATCTAGTGTTTTAAGGTGTGGATCTAGATTTTTTTTATTTTCAAAATTTGGGGCTTTTTCTTGATATCATTTACATTTTTCCAAATCAGTGTTCAAATGCATTTACAATGTGTTAGCTTACAATAAATCTAAGGGCGTGTTTGGATGTGTGGTGAAGTGAGGTGAGGTGAGGTAAAGCCTCCATTATCCAGACAAGAAAAGACAATGGGTCATATCAAAAGTACACACTTTCAAAATTCCTTCCATTTTTTTCAAAAAAAGTCAAAAAAGCAACCTCCTTTTTCCACTAAAAGACAAAAAATCTCCACTTTCCTATACAAAAAGTCAAAAAGGTTCCATACCAAATAATTAAAAATAAAACACCATCATAACACCTTATATTTTATTCTATCTTGATTTGATGCTTCACCTCACCATACTTCAATTCACCATACATCCAAACAGACCCTAAAGTGTGAGTTTTGGAACAAAAAGTGTGAATTTTATGATTTAAAGTGTAGGCTTTGAATGTTTAACACTATTAATTTTCCCAAAATCATGGTTGTATTATGTCAAATTTATGATATTTCAGCTTATTTTAGTATATACATCGATACAGCAATAATACAGAATGTTATAACTTGATGGGACCGTTATTTTACTTTAGAGTGTGCACTAATGGAAATAAACATTAGTTTCTATCATTTTATAATATTCTGGGTTTTTTTTTATTCAAATAAAAATTCGTTCCACTATGGGCCGCGACGACCTCGAACCGCGACGCGATGACCTCTAACCGCGATAACTACGAACCGCGATGCAATGACTATACACCACGAGTTTAAACCATGATTATAGGACAACTTATACTTGACCAATACCACATAAACCCATGATCTAACAGTTTGAACCCGAACTCAAATCAAAGTCTACAAACTTTTATCTATCTCAAATCCAACAAATCCGCCACCAAACTCACCTCTAATAATAATAAGGACTAGCAAAACATGCATGTGCTAAGCTTGGGCCAAAAGATAAAATTATTTTTAATTTTAAAATATTTTTTGAGATACTATTGAGAAAAAAGATAAATCTAGAACAAACAAATTTACCATTTTATATTGTTATTCGTAATAGAAATATTTTAGTAAGGAGAAATATACCATTTATCATTTTTAGAATTCCATTTATTAAAATTTATTTAAAAGTAAAATGTATAGAAAAATCACATAATTCGAAAATCAAACTTGAATTTATAAAAGAGGATTTTACCCAAAAAATCCCTTAAGACTTGTCAATTGCCAAAAGCACCATCAACATCTTAAAAAGACCACAGTAGTCTCAAAGGCCCTGTTTGGTATTTTTTTTTGCTTTTAGTGCTGAGCGGGGATATCCCCGTTTATTCTAAGTAAATGAGCGGGGATATCCTGTTCGTCGTTCATTACAACTTAAAGACTGTCGAATACCCTTTTTCCCTTTGCCTTCTTTTGGTATCCGGACGAATCTCTCTGCGACCCTTCTTCCACATTAACCTTTTGAAATAATAAACAATACAGTGTGATCTAGTTGGCATTCATGAAGTCTCCGCTTTTCTTTGTAAATTGTATGATTTAGATTTCAGTATAGAAATGAAGAAGAAGGGGTTTATTTTATTGTATAAAAATCAAGTTCATTTAACGGGAAGTTGGATTTCTTCCAACTAATGATCAAATAGATACTTGTTGACATGAGTAGGCATTCATTATAGTGGTTGTTTTAGTTAGAAGATGTGCAAGAGGAGAGCATCTGCAACTAAAAAAATTGGTGAAAAGTTGGGAAATGTTGCCTTCTAATCCTTTTGATCAAGATTCAAGAATATGATTCTCCCATAAAGGGTGGGCAGAGAGATTCTTCCGGATACCAAAAAAGGCAAAGGAAAAAAGAGTGTTTGACAGTCATTAAGTTGTAATGAACGATGAATAGGGATATCCTCGCTCATTTACTTAGAATGAACGGGGATATCCCCGCTCAGCGCTAAAAGCAAAAAAAAAAAAAACCAAACAGGGCCTTAGAGACTACTGTGGTCTTTTTAAGATGTTGGTGGTGCTTTTGGCAATTGACAAGTCTTAGGGGATTTTTTGGATAAAATCCTCTTTATAAAATTTAATGTATTTTGATTTTTCATGTAAGAAGTCTACATAAATTTTTTTTTAATACAAAGTAAATTCTAACAAAAATATCAAAAAAAAAATTTGAAAAAAAGACAGAACTTTATATGAAATTGATGATTTGGTTTATGGATATCACATAATTTTATAATTATATGGTTTTCAATTAATAGACCTCTTATAGTGCCCATGCTAAATTCGGACCCTTATTTAGGAAAACATTAGTGGCTAACTTGAGAATTATTCTTTTCAAATGAAAAATTAATAAATTTAGAATCATTTTTTTTTCGAAAGGAATAATTAATGAAGTCAAGAATCTACCACAAAGAAGCAGGGGAATTCATTTACATGGTAAAAGTCATTTTTCTTTGTATCTAAGATATTATAAAATCAGTTCAGAATTTATAGTCGGTACTAAAAGAAAAAGCTACTTTGTATAATACATGGATGAAATTGACTTTTGCAATTCAAACTCAATGTTACTTGATCACTAAAAATAATTACACATAAGATTGTTTTTTATTTAAACCACAAATCTTCATTCACAAAAGAAATGAAAGAATTCCACTGCATCATCTCCCTTCAACAATGCAAACACAGATCTCCTAGTCAAAGGAGGAAAATTTTATATAGAAGAATTTGCTTTAAAACACTGGGAAGGTGGCAAATACTGATGAACATTAATTTTTATATTAAAAATAAATAGCTTAGAAAAAACTCCTTCGATTGTCCATGAGTCTCTAAATTATCTTTATCTTCTTTACCTGACCAATCAATTTGGAGCTGCCTTAAAGGAGAATCTTTGTACCTGCATCTACCGATATAATAAATAACTATAATAAAGTGAAAAGAAACATAAAATTCTACATTTTTCAATTCCATGATTGAATTAAAACAAAAATTACATTCTAGTAAAAATTTATCTAAAAGTGTGGGAGGAGTTTCTAGCGATAGGAGTTACTGGGGATGTTCAAAATTGAATGATCAAAACTAATGGGAGAAAAGTTATTAGAGAAGTTCAAAATCAATTGGCAATTGGCAAGTGAAATTGGAAATCAAATCCAGTTCGCTTCATATATGTAACTAGCAAAATGCCCCCGTGCTTAGCACAGGAATTAAAGTCATACAAAAAAAAAATCATTTAATCTTATGATAGAAATAAGGAATTTGGATTTTGATCTCATACGTTTATATTATAAAAAGTCTAAAATAAAAATTTTATATGCTTATAATTATAATCACCGATAGAGAGGGTGCTATGCCTTGTGTCCTAATCATAAAACAAAGAATAATTAATAGCCCTTCTTAGAAATCACACAATTGAAAACTTAAATAAATAATTAATATAAGAATTTTGAAATTTTAGTAGAAACTTGAATTATGATATTTTTTTATATATTATATTGAGTGAGATCGAGAAATTTAGAAGAAATATAAAATATGATACTTTACAATGAGAAGCGGGTTTTGTAGTTGGGTTCAGGGTACGAAGTTATGGGTTTATGGATTTCGACTCAAGATAGGCAGTTTTAGTTTGCTCGACTTACTTTTCCATCAATAATATTGATAAAATCATCACCACTTATCTTTCTTCATGACAAGCTTTATGCTGAAAAGTTATTATAGCAACTGGTCTTTATAAAATAACTAGTAATTGCCCGTGCCTGAAGGCATAGCGCACCATGCTCTGAGCACAACTAAATCTAATTACTCTTCTTTTGACCACCTAACAACTAACACCGCCCATAATTTAATAAATTTGACTCAAATTTTCTATGTGGCCCATTGGATCAATCAGCTTCAAATCAAGCCCAGTCGGATTTTATTTTTTTAGGTAAAACAACCCAGCCAATTGGACCCTTGTTTAACCACCATTGAATATTAGAAGTGGCCCACTACTATAAGCAGTCTAGTTTAATTGCATGCAAGCCACGTTCGCATCTGCTATCAAAACAATCCAAGTTAGCTCAGATTCCATAATCTGTGAAAAACAACATATATATGTGAAGGGGCAAATTGGTAAGTTGTGGGCTCAAATTCCACACCGTTCAATCACTCAATTGCAATCATAGCCGTGTATTTAATCATATATTTACTTGCAAGAAAGCTTTGAAAAGATAATGGCACGTTTCGTAATTTCACAAAAAACCAAGGACACTCCCATATCCTCTGGGAAAAGATAATGGCAGGTTTCGTAATTTCACAGAAAATCAATGGCACTCCGTATCCTCTTGTCTTTAGTAAAAAGTTACTACCCTTTGTTTTCAAATAATTACAAAATTACCAAGCTCTTGAATCTCTTCTCAGCCCTAGGATTTATATACATAAATCCAAGGGTCCAAAATGTCCAGGGATTCAAATACTGCTCTCCCTTATTATATAGATATAATTAGTTAAGTTGGAAAATAAATTAATATATTTATAAGTTCTAAA
Source organism: Umbellularia californica (assembly GCA_028538565.1). Classification (NCBI taxonomy): domain Eukaryota; kingdom Viridiplantae; phylum Streptophyta; class Magnoliopsida; order Laurales; family Lauraceae; genus Umbellularia; species Umbellularia californica. Next base: position 1,664,678 of record JAPQWN010000011.1, on the reverse strand, counting down.
AACTTATTTAAGTTGAAAAAATATAATAGATAGATTCAAATTTAGGATTTTTCCATTACTTGGCTTTACCTTGGGCATCATAGATCGAATATCACATTATTATTCATTGCAACAATAAACGTCCTTCAATAAATGACATTTATATTGAATTTAATTAGATTAAATAAGATTAAAAGAGAATTGTGTATTGGGATTAATGATGGTCTCTTGGTAAAAAATGGTCAAAATCAGTTGGAGTTGATTTCTCAATTGGAAACAGTCCATTTCATATATTAATTAATATTATATAAAATAGGTCGGACAACATTTGCTCCGACTTTGGGCCGCGCAAGTTAACAACCCGGCCCGACCCAAAGGCGCAACTTAGCAAACACCCTCCAAAGTCCCGAGAAACCCTAACCCCATCCCCAAAAGAAAGAGAGTATAAAAGCCACAAAACCCTAGAAACGAAGAGAAACAACAAACAAAACAACAAACCCTAGAAAGGAAGGAAGGAAGGAAGGAAGGAAGAGATGCCTGCAGGTCATGGTCTTCGATCTCGAACGAGGGATCTCTTCTCTCGTCCCTTCAGGAAGAAGGGCTACATCTCCCTCACGACCTACCTTCGCACGTATCGGATCGGCGATTACGTCGACATCAAGGTCAATGGAGCTGTGCACAAAGGAATGCCACACAAGTTCTACCATGGCCGCACTGGTAGGGTTTGGAACGTCACCAAGCGAGCCATTGGCGTTGAAATCAACAAGCAGGTCTCTCTCTCTCTCTCATTCAATTCAATCACCCACATCCTAATCGTTGTTTTCTCTCTTCTACTAGCATTTTTGAAATGATTGGTTGTTTAGTATATCAATTGCTCTGCTTGCTTTGTATTTGATGATTGATAGAACGTCATAGATAGTGCTTTCTTTGTAATGAAAGATGCGAAAAGTTGTTGTTTTTCTGGATCTAATGTGGGGTGATGCTATCCATGGCCTTTGGGTTGTAAGGAGATGGATTTCTACGGTAAAACTAGGAAAGATAGAATTGAAATTTAGAAATGAGTGGATAAATTAAGTGGGACTTGTTTGAGATGGTTTGATTGAGGACTTTTATGCAGTAGTGTATATATTTTGGTTCATGGTTTGCTCAATTGATTGGATTATGTTCTCCATTTGTATGTACATGTTGGGTGGTTGGTTTATGGTGGTTTACTAGGCTGTATTACAACCTTGTAATTTGATCTCTTACTGATTTGTTGCTACTTTATCTTTAATTCTTTATAAAGAGATCAGATGACAATGTTTGACTCTGTTCCTTTTCTTTCTTTTTTGGTAATTTAAGCCATCCAAACAGAGAAACCCATCATAGAATAGCCATTCTAAATTGTCTCATGTCTAGGTTTGAAGGATAAAATGTAGGTGGTCCAATTGGGCCTTCTTCACCCTAGTGATGGGAGCTGGAGTTCTCTATACCTGTAACTATGCTGTAACTATGCAACTTTGAGTACACCTGTTTGGATCCATTACCTGAATTTGGTTAACCAATATCAAAATGGGTAGTACTTAAGTTATGTAGGTTCATTTTACAGTGAGGCAAAGGGGACAGCATTAATAGAGCCATCCATATCGATTATTTCTGATTAAAAACCTACTTTTGTAGATGCTGCTATCCATAAATTGCTTTCTTTGGTTAGGACTGATTTTTCCAGCAGGACCGAATGATTAGATAATTGTTATGCCATGCCCTAACACCTTCATGCTTGTTTGTAACATAGCGTGTGTGTATACGATTGTCAGGTTGGCAATAGAATAATCAAGAAGAGAATACATGTGCGTGTGGAGCATGTTCAGCCTTCAAGGTGTGCTGAGGATCTCCGACTAAGGAAGGTGAAGAATGATAAGTTGAAGGCAGAAGCAAAGGCCCGTGGGGAGGTCATCAGCACAAAAAGGCAGCCTGAGGGTCCCAAACCTGGTTTCATGGTGGAAGGCGCCACCTTGGAGACTGTCACTCCCATACCATATGATGTTGTCAATGATCTCAAGGGAGGATACTGATCATGTGAGATTCAATTCCCTCCCTTGCCTTGCAGTATTTGCTTTGCAGACATTTTGTAGGTTATTTTGATGGAACTTGTTTTTCCCTGTTCTTTTCTTTTCTTTTTGCGTTTTGATCTGAGATTTTTGGCACCAGCGAACATCTTATCCTACTCTTATCAAATCAATCTTTAGATATTAAGAACATTGTCTTGTCAAATGATGGTGTGGCTACCTTGAATGGTTATATATATACATAGGATTGTGTGACAAAAAAAAGAAAGTTTTGGTAATTTCTTACTCTGACAATAATGTTAATATTGGGTTTTTGTCTGCAACTCTTGAACAAGGTGGCACTGGCATGTATTTGCCCAACCTGAACCTGATTTATTTATTTATCAGGTTGTGCATGTCATCCGAACCAACCAAGCAAGGTCAACCTTTCCCCTTTTTTAATTTTTTTGGTCAACCTAATGCTTGATTACTGGGTTGGGTTTAGTTTGGAGTAGGGTTGAATGACGTGTATGGACTTGACTTGAACCCGACCTGAATCCAGCCAGAAGTAAAAGGGTCAATTGAACCTGGAATTCAGGTTGGGTGGGACTAGGAATTGCCGTCTCTTTTTGAAGCCCTTCTTGTTAGCATGATTTTCAAGCGGGAATGAATTATCTGATATTTGATCCAAGAAAGTGGCATGCATGGGTTATTCGTCATTTTTGTATGGACTATTCATCAAGCGATGAAGCAGTTGCAGGCCCGTGGTTGCCTCGTTTAGTCAACTGTACAGCATTTTTTTTTTTAGCTTCCAATTATGTGGGTTTTAGGGTTTCACTTCAACTTTTTCAAACTTACCAAAATATCCCTTATGCATTTTATAATTTATGTCATTTATCATTTGGCTGGTCGTATTAGATTGTTAATAGGTTACCGGTTTCATTCGTTAACGACCTGCTAATTTAATGGGTTAATGGGTCCGACCCATTAATGATATGAACCCATTAAGAGGCCATCCAAATTTGTTAATATTGGGTTGTGTGACATTTTCACAGCCCTAATTCAGATTATGTGCCAGTTCAGAGGTACATGTCCCATTTGTTTTCTATATCTTGGAGCGTGCTGGGTTGCCTGTAAGTAGTTCATATTATGCCTGGACCCAGTTGATGTTCCTAATTCTTTTTAACGCCCACTCAAACTTGGACTTGCTTGGCATAAACCATGTGGTGGTGGTGCCCCCACTGGTAGGGCGCACTAGAATGGGATTCAAGCCACTGATCAGTGGGGGCCAGCCATGGATGTGGTGGATTCTCAAAATTCATGATGATTCAATGATTCTAGCTGCGACATTTGTTCATGAGCGGATGCAACATGCATCTATTCTATAGGAAATGGTTTATTCTTTTTTGCATATCTTGGTCGTCTAGGTTTAGTATTAGTTCAGTTTTGGATGTTTATTTGAATTCTAGAATGAATGCTCGGCAATAAATTTGGGCAATGTGGCTCATCTGTTTCGTAACAGATTCTAAATTCTTTTAAGATTGCAAAAAGCATGTTTAAGTTTGGCAATTGAATGGAACTGGTAAGAAATCTCTCGGTTAGAGATATATGGTCAAGAGCCTCCCAAACGGATGGAACTCCATCATGAGGCCCACATAATGATAATCAAGATCACCCTCTTAATGTTTAGATTGTGCACGACAGGTAACAATATGATTCACACAAATCTCATGTATTATTAACTAAATACCTTAATTCAATTCGAGCACTTAACAACATGAAGGGAAAAAATGAACTGATTTCCCTTGACACAGGATTTCGATCGTAGGAGTCCTGTCATGTGGAAATATAAATCTAGAGAGCACTCGGCACAGAATCCTCTCCCTGTGATTTATGACAGACAATTAATTCCCCACAAGTTTGTACTTAAAAATGCTCATTAGTCAAGGTCCACGGGCAAATTTTGGATCACACACACTTGGCTTGGCAAGAGACTACAGCTCAAACATTTTCAGTCCTCTCTCTCTCTCTCTCTCTGTGTGTATATATATATATATATATATATGGGGTCTTCATATGCATCTATCCCTCACCATTTTGGGTGAGGAACACCCCTTTTGGGGGTGTTTCAAGTACAAAAGGAGTACAAGAGGGGTACTTTGTACCTCCCTTTTGTACTTGAAACACCCCCAAAAGGGGTGTCCCTCACCAAAAATGATGAGGGATAGATGCATATGAATATTCCCCTATATATATATACACACTAAACGCACCACGCTCTGAGCACAATTATATCTAATTACTCTTCTTTTGACCACCTAACAACTAACACCGCCCATAATTTAACAAATTTAACTCAAATTTTCTATGTGGTCCATTGGATCAATCAGCTACAAATCAAGTCTAGCCGGATTTTATTTTTTTTAAGTAAATCAGCCTAGCTAATTGGACCCTTATTTAACGACCATTGAATACCAGAAGTGGCCCACTACTATAAGTGGTCTAGTTTAATTGCATGCAAATGCAAGCCACGTTCGCATCTGCTACCAAAACAATCCAAATTAGCTCAGATTCCACAATCCGTGAAAAACAACATATATATGTGAAGGGGCAAATTGGTAAGTTGTGGGCTCAAATTCCACACCGTTCAATCACTCAATTGCAATCATAGCCGTGTATTTAATCATATCTTTACTTATAAGGAAGTTTTGAAAAGATAATGGCACGTTTCGTAATTTCATAGAAAACCAAGGACACTCCCATATCCTTGGGAAAAGATAATGGCAGGTTTTGTAATTTCACAGAAAATCAATGGCACTCCCGTATCCTCTTGTCTTAGTAAAAAGTTACTGCCAATTTATTTTCAAATAATTACAAAATTACCAAGCTCTTAAATCCCTTCTCAGCCCTAGGATTTATGTACAAAAATATGTACATAAATCCAAGAGTCCAAAATGTCCAGGAATTCAAATACTGCTCTCCCTTATTATGTAGATATATATATATATATATATATATCACAATTATTGCTGGTGTAGGGGAATAGATGCTCTATCTATGGAGACCTGATGAGAAACTTCAATCCAGACCCCACATAGAGCATTTATGATATCATCCACTTCCAAATTCTCCAGAGATGTGCAGTGCTTACCACTTTGAATGCTGAAACTTTATTCATGCCAACTGCAGGCTTAAGATGTTTCTTTTTCATTTTTTTTCAAAAAAAAATGCTTCAAAATGGCAAGAAATGAACTCAAAACACGCTTTCTCAGCTTATGCGCTGCATAAGCGGAAAACAAAATTGGTTTTTATAGTCGCATAAAAAATTGCAAAATCCACTAGTAACATTCAGAGCTATGCTGCCAATGAGAGGTGACAAATGCAGAAACCCGTAGAAAATCCCTGGTTAGTTCATGAAGCCTGTTTCTTGCTTTTAACGGCAAGTGCTGCAGCTCTGTACCATACTGATGCAGCCATGGCACCAGGGTCGGGAACTGATGCAAGGATCTCACCTGTTATATAAGTCGAACGACCAGCCTACATACGAGTAAAAACCATTGTTAATAAAGAGGCATTGACGCCTACAGAAATCTTGGGAATTTCTTTTTAAAATATTAATGCATTATATGATGCAAACTCCTTCAGAGAGCGGGAAGCTTGATACAGCAACGGCGATCCAATTATGGATGGCAAATGTTAGGGTAGAAGATACCATATGATGGGCAAAATCTCTACCCATAAACCAGTTTTGGATCCCTAATGTGGAGATATTTGAAACATGACAATCCATGATCGCCCACTAGATGGTCAACAGCAAAATATGGCTCTGTTGGATTTGTCTGTCAAATAATAGCACAACGGAGGATCTGATACCATAGGAACTAGCTCGTAAATCATTGAGGTTGATTTCCTAGGACTTCAAAGCAATGCCTTTCAATAGAAAGGGTGAAAAATGAAGAATTAAAGGTGAAGCTCCACAAGGGACCATCAAATGATCTCCTTTCCGATTAGGAAATGATTACCCGCCCATCATCCCAGTGAACTAAATTCTAGGAAGGCGATGGTCCCATCTACTTCACCTTAGACCCATCATTCAACTCATCAATACATCTATAATAAAAACCCCTTCACTGCGAATTTCCGAGGTTAACAAGTACACAAACAGGCCTTCAAACCTTTGTTCCATGGGGATCATCAACCTAGAAGCAGAAGCAGGTACATTCCCACATGATAACGACCATATATTCGAGACACAGTTTTGGGCAAATGGCTAACATGACTAATACTTGTTTTTATCATTACGGACCTTTTTATTTCTTTTTTCCCCCTTTCACACAAAATTCTACCTTCTGACTGCATCTCATTTTGAAAAGTCACACAAAATGAATAACCGAGCAGAAGGCTTTACTGGCCCTCGGAAGGATAAAATATAGCATGAACGGAACTACAAAAAGTTAAAGAGTAATATCCTTCCCTCCAAATAATGAGGATCAACCTCCTTGGGTTTCTCATGAGAAAGGGAAGGAGGGAGATGACCATGAACTGTCTCTCAAGCACTTACTTCCATGGGACAAACCAGACAAAGTCCCTCCATTCTATGTGGTATATTAAGGCCAAGTTGCAGGGAATGAGAGCAAGAAGCCTTGCTATGTTCTATTATTCCCCATGTCAAAGAAAGCATAAGGCTTTCCTGGAGACTACACTCGTGGTTCAATATTACCTGTGGCTGCATATTTTTGGTAGCTTCTGCACCACTTAATGCCTTTTCGGACGAAACTACAAACGCATTCACTGGATCATCCCCTGCATCTAACCTCTGTTCATGAAGATTAAATTAGTCATAATGTTCAAAAAAACATTGCTTCTACAACAAAATTGGCAAATAGCTACACCTCTCGAAGGACTGTTGATGCTGGAATAAGTGCATCCAACAATGTTCTATAACCCGCAACTGCACCTCCATACTTGCTTACTGCAGCAATGGATGCCTCAAAAGCATTGCTCCCTGAACCAAGAAAAGTTAACCTTATGATGCAAAAGAAAAATGTGAAAATATTAATGTGCAAATAACAAAAGACCATCTCACATTGCCTCGCTGTAATGCCTGACTGGGCGCTCTCTTTCAATTTAGCATATGCTGCCTTACAGAATATATCATATCTGTCAAACAGAAGTTGGTTTACCAGCTGGGGTAAAAAAGAACTAGATTATATTTAAATATAAAATATGCACTACCAAACCAGAAAACCATTGGAGCTCTCCCCACTCCACAGCAATCACCACCACCAAAAAAAAAGTAATTTACGGGATTAAAGTATGATGCTTCATTGCATGATCTGCAATTTCCATTTGACCTGGAAATGGTAGTGGCCCACCTTTAAGTAATATAATAATTTGGCCAGATTGATCAAATCATAAAATGGACCAATATTCCCTTCGATCATATGATCAGATTCAATGAAAATGGGCGATTATAACCGATGGTTGAAAGGAGCCTAATTGGATGCTTAGGACTTAGGATCAACATATAATTGAGATCTTTGGGGATCTACACTCCATCCACCATAAGGCAGGCCTGACATGTATGATTGTACCTTGTATTGGGCCTAGAAGTGTCGATCAAACATTGCATGCTTCTAGATAGTGAGTAGCATGGGCATGGAATATAGAACATAAGTCATAAAGGGTAACAAAGCAAAGAGACGTAAATATAATACATGATCCCACTTGTTCCTCCCATGACCCTTCGAATAGAAGCTCCAATTTCATTGACCGTTTCTGCAGCATCATTTAGAGGATAACTGTGAACCAGAAAAAGAATTCTAATTAAAAAAAAAAAAAAGCAATTTTTCAAAATGTAAAGCATCATTTTGTGAGTAATTTGTTACACTATGAAGTAAATGAACAAGCAAAGAGTATAGAGTATTCAAACATCAAGTAAATGTATGCGACCATGATATAAAAGCCTTCCCATAGAAAACAAAATTAAGGGTCTTACACCTCAGTATATGTACAGTTTCTTGAGACCCAAATTCCACACACATACAAGGCACATTATTATTCAGTGATCCAAATAGTCTAAAGAATGAACACATATAATCTAATAATAGACAGTTTGGGAACTTCAGCCCATTTACAATGGAGCCTGTCTGCCCTTTAGACAAATGGATGTAAGCTGAGAATCAGGCTGAAGACTTTGTGAGGTTTGAATTATGCAATTTCTCCTTGAATTAGCGAATTCATATAATAACCTATTGACTGAAAAGTAAACTTACTGTTTCCTCATGTCCTCAAGGATAGCTGTTGCGCCTCTAAACATCTGTAAGAGCACAAGTATCCCAAATAAATGACCAATCGAATGCACCATGGAAGTGGTAAGCTAATAAACACTGGGTTAGGACTTGGTAAGTGAACTTACTGTTGACCCACAATCACCATCACCTACTTTGCTATCCCATTCATTTAAACTATCTTTAAGGTTGATGATTTCTTTAGTTGCTGCTTCTATAGAAGCCTCAAGAATGTAGCCTTGCTCATCCAGCTCTCGAGGTCGACTCAGTGCCTATCCAACCGCATATAAGTAGCACCGATGATAAGAGTTATAAGAGGTTTCAATAAAAGATAAGGGAAATAATACAGTTGTTTATGCCAAGCATTTTGTTTGACCAGGGCTCTTTTATCAGTGATATAGAACTTCAATTTGTGTGACACACGGTGGCTGTCACAGGGAACAGCCGGCCACTGATGTTGCAAAATGCGCTTGCAAAAGGACAATGGCTAAAAGTAGCAGTGGTTCAAAATAAACTGCAAAAAGAGTGTCAGTTGGACGACTGGAATTGTCCAATGGAGGAGAATCCTGTTCTGTAGCCTAGTCACAGTGTCCAGCGAAACAAATCATTTAGATCATTTAAAGAAGACTTCAACTATATAGAATGATAGATCCTAGATTCTTGGTGAGGCTATGATGATGATTGATAATAAGAACGGTTGAATCAGTAGTATTTACTCTACAGAGAGCATTAACATTTCCAGGAACTCATTCTAAGCATTAACATTCATGCTCTCTTTTCTCCGGAAATTAGATGAAACTCCAGCTCTAAATTTATATGATTATGATGAACCGATATTTTATAGATAATAAATTTAAAATTCTGGTTAAATCCTAAATAAGACAGATGTTAAATTCTAAATAAGATAGCATCTCTATCTTCTGTTTTTTCCCTTTCTACTCTTGTTGTTAGTAGACCAGTGAAATATTTGTTCCATTTGATGTTAATACCATCTAAAGATTACCAATTGCTGAGGATAATATGTGCATGGTGCATAAGCCACTGATCCCAGGCTTAAAAGTTGCCTCTGAATACCAGTCTAACTGATTCCATGAATTACATAACGAGAAGAGAAAGAAAGCATAATATCCAGCACGAAAGTAGATAAGTTTCCTCCCAGGTGAATCTTTTCTCTTACGTGATGGTCAAGGAAATGAAAGCTAAATAATAAAGTATTTTTGAATGATCATTACCTCCTCACTTCTTGGTGCTCGAGATGGTGGGACAGGAACAGGGATCTTAGCAGGAGGATGATTACCTGCAGGTTAAACCATCTCTTAGTGAGCTCATATACATTCACTAAAATAACAGGTGGTATTTGTAATAAGGAACTAGATAAGGTCAATAAAAAAAAAAAGAATTCTTAGTATAATTTAAGATAACTCAACCCACAACCTTATAGTTGTGACAATGAGCACCCTCCAACCAGGCTAGGGCTCTTGTCAATAAAATGGAAGAAATTTTCTATTTTCTTCTTCCAAGTCTCTTGGGGTGAGCTATAACCATCTTCAGCCAACTGTTGTGTGATAGTTGGGTTCATTTGATAAGAGAGGGAAGGTCTTGAGATCACTAGTGCTGCTTGCCATTTTGTGGGAGATTTGGAAATAAAAGGAACAAGTTTGATAATGTTGTAAAAAAGTATCATTCCAGGGTATGAACAAGTCCGCTAGATATTACTAGTGCTTGGCTCAACGGGTATGCACACCCTCTATTATGGAGGGAAGGGGTATGGGTTAGAACATGCTTAGTTTGTGCTTGCATTCCCTATAAGTAGTCTCCATTTGGAGATCTATAACTTTGATTCGACTCATTCTTTATATACATTTTTTTTTCTGCCAACACAACCTAATTAACACTAAAGAACTACAATGGTATTATAAAGGTACAGATTAATACTTGTAATGAGCTATGTTGGTCCACTGAGCCTGATTATAAGCACAGGCATTGTGCCAAAACAGATTTGGGTTGGGGCATAGGATTGACCAATCTATCGAGGGCCTGACTGAGAAAACCAGGCACAATTCTGTTTAGTTAGGAGAGGATACAGGCAATATTTGGGGTGAGTTCTGAAGATAAAAACCTTTTTTCTTTTTCAAGATTTAATGATAGGAAGATTGAGGTCACTATCTATCTGAACATAAAAAATGAAATTCAATCTATAATCACTTAAACTCATTATCATTAATATCAATTAAAACAAAAGTCCTTAAATTATATAGTTAAAAGAAATTCTTTCATTTCTTTAGATTTTTAATGAAGTTTTCTTATTTTAACAATATTTTGAGTCTTGGGTACTACTCGGTCCAACTTGGATAGATCCCATGCAATTGACTCAACTTGAGGGTGATCAAGTAGAGCACACACCACACAGAGTCTTGAGTTTTAAAACACTGACCAACCCAATACATTCCTGTCACTACAGAAGATCCCAGTTGCTTATATAAATTACAACATTGTTAAATTCTCATTCTTAGAAATTCCACTTCTTGAGAACATACAGGGAGCTTTTTCAAAAGTTAGGGTTTCTTCATGGGGTAGAACCCAGAAAATTTTCTAAAAAAAATATGTAAATGGCCTAAAATAAATCTAAAATATATGCTAAATAGCACTTAAAGTATATGATTTGAAAAATTAGAGATGCTAGGAATAAACCTGCAAACATGTCACATAAATCTTACAACATTTTCATTTTTGTCGATATTCATAAAAAAACCTTGCACTAGGATCAGGATTGTCTTGGTCAACCAAAACCTTACAAGAACATTGCAATATTTTGAGAATATTAGCAATACTTAGAGGAAATTTTTTTTGGAGAGAGAGAGAGAGAGAGAGAGAGAGAGAGAGAGTGAGAGTACCATCAACACCAACAGGCCAGCACGGAGCCTTAGTTGGAGCATCCAGACGTTGCAAAATTGATTGATCTGCCTTCATAATAGAAATGGAGAATCCTACAACGATGGAAAGAAGGAAGTGAATTCCTAATCAGTTCGTGAAGCAGAAAATTGCTTCTGACTATAACTAACCTGCCATATCAAGCGAAGTCATAAATGATCCTGTATATACTCTGTCAACAGCAAGCCCATGTTCCAGCTGCAGCTGCGGAACTGCTTTACCCGCTGCAATCATCAGCTCCATTATGGGGGTGGCACCTAATCTGCATCAGCATAAGTTAAAGCCATCATTTTCCTCCTGACTGGATCAATTTCGCAGAGATAAGTGAGAAGTAGAGTAATCAAATAGAAGCATCATATTTCAAATTACAAATGCCCCAAGAAAAATATAAGGCGTGTTTAAATAGAAAGTGTGTGTTTACTACATTCTTCCCACAAGAAGCAGCAGACATATTTTTCCCAACACAGCTGATTTGCAACCTTTTTCAGAGGGTGCTGATTTGAACCCACCACCAAGTGCCCACAACAATGAGCACTTTAAACTGTGCCATCAGCTCTCCTTTACAGTTACAGAATACTTCCACCAAAATTTGTCATTCATGAATCCCTAAACCAAATCATTGAACATTTCCAAAGGCTTGTACACGAGTACTTTGATTCCAGATTAGGGCCTTTGTTACTTTAAAAAGAGAAAAAGCTGATTCGTGAAATGAAATTGGCAATTTTCTAAATTTACAGAAGCAAATATGGTTTTCGGTTGGAGCCTAATTGTAGGCAACGGAATACTGAAGACTGACACCAATCCACAGACCATATGAATTGGGTTCCATGATATGGCGGATCTATACTTATATAGGTCTATGCTCACAAGAATGTGCTTTAAATGCAAGGAAAATCCTGCAATGGTTGCCTCGAAACAGAAACGGCTATGAAGAAGTCCTGAAAGGCATTGAATTTATTTATTTTTTCAGCAGAAGAAACAGCAGTATCAATTATTGAATTGGGGAAATCCAAAGGAGACTAGAAGAAGCAATCCCTAAGGTGATAGCCTTATGAATGACTTAAAGAAGCCGAAAGAATAATCACGTAAATAAAATTCATGGGAGACAATAACTATATGCGAGTGCGTCTGTACACACACACACATCATGAGAATTTTCATATGAGAACCATTCTCCACAAATTACAAGTACCATATCCTATTTGGACCTACATGCAACAAGCAGACCATGCATGATGGTTTACACCACACACAAAATAAGAACCATTTTACAGGTGGAAAATCCCTTATAATTTCCCCGCACATTGGTACCACATTTCAGGGCCCACCTAGATGCATGTCAAACTCATGGGAAGGGGATGATAACTTCTATATATAGATTTGGTATGCCCTCATAATCATCCTATTCAGGCCATCACAAGAATAAATATTAAGGCCCTAAAGATCAATCATCAAAATTTTGAAAAAGGGGAGTGTCAATCCAAATAGTCGGATGAGTGCCAATATGTGATGAGTACCTTTTCTAGAGGAGGTAAGGCGTAGTGAGTGTGAGGGGGTTGGATTGATAATAGACAGGCCAGGCGGGTTCACATGGACAAATGTTTCGGTACAGTTGAACGGTGCTCATTGTCACAACTCACAACCACAAGGTTGTGGTTTGAGTCATGATACAAATGATTGAAAAAGAAAATAAAAAAGAAAAGGCAGGCACCACAAGGTGATCCGCATGTAGCTTATTTGAGGAACATCCCTCATTTGAAAATCTTCTGCACACCCGAAGGAGATCACTCAATCAAATTCATAAATTGGATCCAAGCTGACTTAACCTCTTTTGAGTCCAAGTCTAATCTAAAGGTTGATCAAAAGCTTAAAATGTTGAACAAAAAAACAAAACAAGGGAACTCACCCGTTGATCATGAGAACCACCCTGCTTCCCCTCTTGATTGGAACGTAATTAGTTTCCTGTGGATAAAAAATGTAATTTAATAATATTATAATAATAATAACCACCACAATAACAAACGCAACCAACCATCCAAGCACAATTGCAAATGGAAGGCGTTACGTTATTATTAAGAATAATCATATTTCTATTTACTCTTGTCAATATAGCAGACACTGTATACCATATTATCAATAGAACAAGCTTATAACAACAGGACACAGTCTGTTCTTAATACCAAACCCCGTATGAATACCTTATCATTGACAACCCATGGCAACTCCCTTTCTTCAAACCAAGTCCAATTCTAGCTAAGTGGACCTAGGTATTCTTGTCACCTCAAATTCTACCACCCACCAACTTGACTAGGTGATCAACTTTGAGCATTGTCCTAAATCAAACAAATGTAAACACTGGTTCTGTCCGTAGATGTGGACATGTGGTCCCTTGGCTGTTGGCACAAAGCAACTCATCATCTACCCAGGTAGATAACAAATTCTCACAACATCTATTCTTGCAGATCCATCAGGAATCTTAGGAATGAAAAGGGAGAAAGAACTCTGTGCCTCCTCCAGGTTTCTTCTTATTTCCATTACATTCCCCATCTCCTTCATTCAGGATTATATTAAACATCAACATTTACTTTCTGTTGTAATTTGAATATCGTTCCATATGTCATTTTCATCAGCTAATTGGAATCAACCACTGGTACCAATGCATTTCATGAGATGCTATAACCAAACATGAACTCACAGTTTTGAACTGAAGTAAAAACTACAAGTTAAGATTTTTTTAAGAAAAAAAAAAGCTATAGAAATTCACATCATTACACCAGCCTTATCCCATCTTATTTAGGGCTGACACTTTGGGTTTTACTTTCCACTCAAACCTATGAAGAAACAAGTTCACTGTAACTCCATATTCTAGATGTCTTTCGTAATTAATTCATTCCAGGTCTTCATCGGTCACCCCCTTCCCCTAGTTCCTTGAGTGTTTAACAAAAAACAGATTTATGACAATGATTTGGATGACCAACAAATGTTAGCACTAGCAGATGATTATTAGCATTTAGGAGCACTAGAATAATAACGAAAGGCTAAGATGGGGCCAGATCTACCACTGATTGCGGTGGCTCACATCTTGATTGAGCCCATGGTTGTAGAACCATGCCAATACCAGCTATCCAGTGTTATAATGCACACTAAACAAACATATGGCTAGGGCATCCCATAGACTCTCTTAATTGCTTTGCATGTTTCACTTTGTTTCTAGGGTTGTTAATAGACTTTTAAGTTCAATTTAGTGTGGCAAAGTTTAAAACATCTATAATATAATCTCAAGGCTAATAATGCTTTAGGACTATTTTTTGTATAAAACACTATATTAACCTACAATAGGAGTTGACTATGCATTCTCTATATTTTCAAACTTCTATCATATTGTCACATCTCCAGCTAGGATTTTTTTTTTTCTGAATAGCAACTCCGGCTAGGCTTTGGACACCTGAAAAATCCTTTTGATTTGATTTCTGACATATTTGTGATGGTTCACAGAGTTTTTTTGACTTCCCTCATAGTTTTTGTTTCCACTTTGGATTCTAGGTATTTGAGTACCAACCTGGTCAATACATAGACCCGGATTGCATCAATTTACAAGGCACAAGAGGCACTTTGCAATCAAGCCAATGGTGATGGATATAATATTTTCCAACATGCTACGACTTGGTTCTGTTGCAGCTTCTATCACTTTAATGACATTTTAAATTAATTCATAACCAACACTGCAAATGCTGTTGCTCCTTCGTTGAATTACATACTGTCCTTTATTTCTACCTATTTCCATTGACTTTGACTCCTTGTTACTGGGTTTCTTTCAAGTTGACTAAATATCCTCTTCTACAACTCTGTAACAATTTTTTTATCACAGGTGTTGATACCGTCTAAAACTTTCACATGGTACCGGTTTTCTCACATGCCTAGATTATAGACTAGGGCACTGGTTGTTGAATGGTTAAAAACTTGCCAATACAATCTTATCTCCCGTTATTATCAATAACTATCAGGGCCAAACAAAGGTTTAATCAATGTAGAGGGATGAAAAGATGAGAAATGGAAACTATGTGGAGTTAGCAACAGAATTTCAATGTTTTTATCAGGCTCTATAAGCTTTCCTTCCAATTTGTTCAATAAATAGAACATTAGACTTGAAGCAGTGAGAAAAAAGTGAGAGAATGCAGAGCAACAGCCATCCAGTGAGACTAACCGTTGACAATATCTGATTCAGAACATGAGATACGATAACATCAACAGGCTGAATGTCAACCACAGCAGCCCCTGGCTCTCCATGCTGGAAAAGAAAATGACACATTTAGCTCACTGATTTTGTTTAACTAAACAAAAAGGTAAACAAAAATATAGGTGACCTTCACGAGAATATCTGCCTCTGTAAAACTATATGATGTCTCCCTTTTTTCTTGCATATGAGAAACATTCTGATTGTTTCTTCATCAGCAGTTATAAGGTCCTTGACACTAGTATTGATGGTATCCTAGGGCCTTGAGCCAGTCCATTTAAAGCAGAAGGTTCAGTGTCCCAAACTGCTGATGTGATGGGCCATGCTACAAAGCTAATACAGACCGGAAAAGATCAAGGTATTCAATGTATGGTCTATATTGTCTTCTATAGACCATTACTGCAATTTATTTCCAACAGTCTACTATTAGGAGCCATCAATCAATGGTTAGGAATTATCCGACATCAGGGGGATTATTCAGGAATCAGGAAAGGTCTTACCACAAAGTAAAGCATCAGAGCAGCGGCCTTTGTCAAAAAACCATGGGACCCAATTGTTCAAATTCAAGGCTCAAGGACTCGAGCATGTTCTCAGCCAAAGCTTTATACTCAACTCTGGAGGGACCATCTCAACCTATTTGGAGGCGTGCTTTTGGTTAGCGATAGCTGGGGCCTAGGAGGGTTTCCACGGCAGACAACTTGAGAAGAAGAGTACTGATGGTAGATAGAATTTCTAATGTTTGTGTGATGTGCAACAAGGAAGAGTCAATGGATCACTTATTCTTACATTGTGAGGTGGCTTCCTCTATATGGAACCATTTCTTCTGCAAGCGTGGGGTAGCTTGATGTGTTCTAGGTTTCCATTTCAGAAGTGGTGGAGTATTGAGCATGGGGGCCTTTTTCAAGGGTCATGCTTTGGAGGATTATCTCATCTGCCATTTTGTGGTCTATTTGGAGGCATAGAAATGAGAGGATCTTCAGGGGTTCTTCGTCTACGATCGCGGGGGGGGGGGGGGGGGGGGGGGGGGGGTGTTGGGGTTTGGAGATTTGAGAATTGCAAAGCGGGGCGGTGATTAGAAAGGATTTTTTCCAATTTGTATTTGAATGATATTCATTTCAATTGGAAAGCTTGTATGGGTTATGGCTAGGGTAGAGGGAAAAGGGTTATCCCTCTCCTTCGCTTGGGGTGTTAAAGTTTAATGTGGAAGGTGCTTCTAGAAGCAAGCGGGGCTGGCAGGAATCGGTGGTGTGCTTCACAATTCCAAGGGTGAAGTGTTGATGTTCTCAAAACTGGTCAAATTTGAGATTCGGATGAAGAGGAGGTTTTGGCCAATTCAGAAGCCCTTTGTATTTTTTTTTGGTTCATTTCAAGATAAGCTACTTGTGAAGAGTGATTCTTCTAATGCAGTGGGTTGGGTCTCCCACAGTGGTCCTAAGCCTTGGACGCCAGTTTAAGGGGCTATTTTCGCACATGGACATTGCCTATCATCATGATATTAGATCGGCGAATAGTATGGTGGATGCACTAGCAACGCAAGGATTTTCAGATCTTCTCTTTGGATGGGATCCTTGTTGTAGTTATCAAGGTGTTGTGGGGTGGGAGCATAGTCACTCTTGTACCCTTCCCTTTCTTTTTGGTTGTTGTACTTCTTCTTTTCTAAGGGGTCGTTTGCCTTTTGCACATATAATAGGAAAAAAGGGTTTTACATATGCAACATGCAAATGTTACAAACATATTAACATGTTTGTCAAAATCATCTGCAAATGAGTATATCCAATGGTTTTAGATTTTTTTGGATTTTTTTTAACTTTTTCATAAATTTCTCAAAATCCATGAAGAAATAAGATAGGAAACTTTATCTTGATGTTGACCATTAATACAAGAATATTGAATGATTTGGATCATGAATTGGAGGCCCAAAGAAATCCAAAAAATTAGATCTATAGATTGGGATTTTTTTTTACATACTACTCAAAATCCATGAAGATTTAAGATAATCAACTTCAAGAATTTGGGGTTTATTAGTTCAATAAACAAATTGAACAGTTTGGATTAGGAATATGGGGCCCATAGGAATTAAAAAATAAAGGTCTTTAATGGACCCCACCAGTGTGAAAAATACCGTGTAACTCACTCACTATACCAGCGCCTTTTTGGTTGAGGTGTGTGAATCACTTTCACACCTACACAAGTGAGTAAATGGCCATATTTACACACCATTTCCACATCTCATTTATGCACCACATCCTAAACTAATGCAAACAAATGTAACGATGAGTAACCATTATACATGGGAATCATTTCCATAGTAAATGAGTGAAAACAAATAACCCCTAATGAGATTTACTGTTGCTGATAAAAAAACAAATGACCCCTAATGAGATTTACTGTTGCTGATCAAAAAAAAAAAAAAAAAGAAGAAGAAGAAAAAGCTCAAGGGCGCTTTGTATAATCCTCGGTTGAAGAATCATAGAATTTTTTTGTCTACCAAATAGAACAATTTGGTCGTCTTGCATGTTATGAAGACTGAATAGTATAAGGATATCTAAAAATCAACAAGAAACTGCATGAGTTTTAGGTAATATGACCTGAAAACTATAGTAATTAAAAAAATATTTAATACGATGGCTTATTTAAATAAATGCAAAACTATCAGCTTACAATTCCAAGACCAAGCTCCATCTTCCCTGGGCGTAAACGGTCTGATGTCACCTGGCCAGGAAGTGTGCAAACAGAGAGGGCAACACCCATTGTTCCAACCATTTCAGATGCATACTTTGCTTCTGCAGCAACATCTTCAAGAGAGAGACCAGCAGCAGCTGCTGCCCCCGCGACCTAGACACATCGCAAAAGGATCACTGAAAATTAAAATAAGAGGCATAAAACTATGCCAGCACTTTAATACTTTTTAATGGGCAACCATGCAACAAACTATAATTGATCCCTAAATTATTAAAAATTACAGAAACTCTTATTTTTTAAATCAGGTTTTCACCCACCAATCTATACATTATATTATATTACAGAAATTTCTTGAGAAGAACAGTTCGCAAATTTCAAATTTGTAAAAAGCCTGGGTGGCCCACCTTGATGCATGACAATCAGGGGAGCAAGGTTTTAAAACTCAGGCTCCTAAGGGGAGGATGTTGTGACTCAATCACCTTCAAGTCGAGTTGGCTGAGTCCTGATTCGCACCCTAGAGCCCCAGAAAACCTTTAAATTGTGAAATGGTAAAAAAAATTTAAAATGACAACTATGAATTTAAGCCATGTGTGTTTTAATCTGTTAGAATGAATTCAAGTAATAATAGCTGGTGCAAATTTATTTTCATTCATTGGGATGAACATTACCTCCAATCTTTTAATGCTTGGATCTTTTCAAAAATGTGGTTTTGATCTTTCAAAGTCGGTGCAAAAAGACCCCCGAAACCACCAACATCTTCTCACACCAAGAAAATAGGAGGAAATATTAATTTTGGCCTTCTCCCCATAGAATTTGATTGGAGAAGTCTAATTAGCATCATTCAAACAAACAATTAACAAAGTATCGATGTGAACTAAAATTGTCTATAGTGGCTTAAATATGTAGGGAAGTCCACATGTATGGGACAGCCTCTAGCTCTAAAAGACTCGCATATGAGCCCCTTGTCAACTGAGTCCCTACTTGATCATGATGGGTCACAACTTGAAGTAAACTAAATTGTGATGCCAAACGAACTAGGTATCACTTTTAAAGGGAATTGGATTGGAACCTCATATAAATCATTAACCATTCACAAACGATCCATCCCATGATCGAGATAGCCATGACTTGAATCATGGATTGTGAAGCCGGTGCAACCTAAGTCCCCACATATGATGGTTCACTATCTTCACTGTGGATAAAACAGAAACAATGGCAGGATAAAACAGAAACAATGGCAGCCTCCCCTTTTTTATTGGTAAAGGGACTCAAACCTGCAACCAGAAGGTTGCCACAATGAGCACCTTCCAACTGTGCTGCTACAAGCTCTTGTCACAGTAGCTTCCAAAAACTAAGAGACGGATGAGACCCGGGAGGAAAAAAATCACCTTGTAAGCAAGGATAGTCCCTGCCAAACCTCTTCGCCCAGCTATGCCCCGAGGTGGTGGAAGAGCACAGTCATCGCCCACAATGACAGACTGCACATATCAATCTTTCTTTATTTTATACAGTTTAAAACAAGAATAAATGAATAGTTGCACAGAAAAGCCTATAAAGGAATAAACACCTCTATTTTGTAGCCTTCAGATTTTGCTTGCTCCGCTGCCAAACCAAAATTTAATCGATCACCTGTATAATTCTGTCAATTTCCATATTACAACAGCACAGATCAACAAAGCATCAACCAAATAGCAGAAGTATAATGATCTTCAGAAGACATGGTGATAATTCTACCAATATGCATGTTCAGGTTGAACTAGAAACAGATTAATTTGCATAAGGTTGGCCATGGACCCACAACTGGCCATGGACTAATGGCTGGCAATTTCTGACCCAACCCTGCCACTAGTAATTCAGGGTTTGGGTTACCTCCTTTTATTTTCGATTTGGGTGGGCTAACATTTCTGAGCCGATTAATAAATGAGTTGAATTCAGTTCTGAGTCCATCCTGGCTTTTCAACCCACCAGCCCAACATGCACCCGACCCAACAAGTTGTATTATGATCCCCCGACCTAACTGAAAAATTGATGGTTTGGATCAACTCCTTTAACTTCCAGGCTGGGTTCAAGTTGATATGAAGTTCTCTCTCTCTCATGCACACAATCACGATATGAAGTTAGAAGCATGGGCATTTTGTTCAAGCTCATACTCATAATGCCTGATCTTTTGAACATGTCCTTTGCCCATGGCTGCTTCTCTAGCCTCTTCGGACTACAAATCTACTTATTGCTTTTGATGAATTTCTACTGACTGCTTCTCATGAATTGCGCTTATTGGGTATGAACAATAGTCTTACTGAATTTTTTTTTTCTTCTATTATTGTGTACTATGAATTATACTTACTGAATTTTTTGTCTTTTATTATTGTGTTCTAAGAGTGATATCTCCTTCACACAAGCAAAAGTGCGCATGCACACGCACTCGCATACACAGAAATATTACTTTTAGTGGGGTCAACCAGGAAAGGTTCAGCAACACACGAAGTATCTTGCTGATAAAATCAACCTAGCCCTTAACTTTAGGTCTGTAAATTTTAGTGGCTATACATCGTGCAAACTCATAGTGAAACCACTGGTAGCTAATACCCGGATCAATGTCAAATTAGGATCAGTGCCAAATAAAAGGAGTAACTGCATGTGAAGGGATTGTAGTTTGTACTGATTATAGGTGAGCGCCTATATGAAAGAAAAGGGTGCCAGAAAGGGGGGTGCTATAGAGAATTTGCATATGTTCATGTATGTAGAGATATACTAAGCATCTACAGCCACATTATTAGAGGCCTTGAGGCCCCACCTTGGGGGCTAGGTCTAGTACCGATGGAATAGTGTAGGTTTAAATAGGAGTATGAATATTCAGGTCCAACGAATCCATCATAATCGAGATATGCGCCCATCAGCTATCTATCTGCAGAAAATGGAAATCATCTAATCATGAGCAGTATCAGTATTGTTTTTGAGGGCCTCAAAGTCATCCATGTCCTAACCAATGGATGGGTCCTATAAGGCAATTCATTCCGTACACACACAAGTATGTATACATACTAAGCATATATATGAGTTGTCCAGGTCCTAACCATTGGATGGGTCGTATAAGGGAATTCATTCCATACACACACATATGCACACATAAGTATATTAATGTATGTATATACACAAACCAATCTCCACCTCCCTCTTTCTTCTGCCTACATCATTGAAACCTAGAATCAGGCATGAATCTGCTAGACTTGCATCTGGTATACATACGTAGGCGTATAGATCTCACACCTTGGTAACGTGTCAAGTCCAAGTATAACGAAACAGGCAGGTCCGGATACACAATGGTGAGATTCATTTATAGCCTTAAATTATCAGAGGTAAAAGTCTCTTAAATAAATAACAAAAACTCCATTTTAATGAAAATTAGAATACATACAATGTATCATTTCTTCTTTTAATATTACTACCATCATTCAAAAAAATCCATAAATACAAAATCATAAATAACCTTTTTTAATGGTATAAATAATTATGTTTTTTTAAATAAGTAATAAAAAAAGTTATTCATAAATACTGTATAAAAAAGTATAATACCTTGATCACTAGAAGGCATCCTTTAGGACCTGTCACAGCTCGAATGCCCTAAATACATGACAAGTTAGTCTATGGATTTCTAAAGCAAGTTATTAGATAACAAGAAAAATGGGGAAAGAGTTGACACTTGAAACCTGAGGCATATATTAGGGAAATTTTCAAAAAGGTATAAAACTTTTGGCTCATTTTTAAAAAAAGTACAAAAAGATTTCAAAAAAGCAAAAGTTTTCCACAATTCTTTCAATCAAGTCCTCTCCATAAAAAATTCCTGAGAAATGACAAACATACCCTAGTCATTTTGCAAATTTACCCTTTAATAAATCATTTAAGAGAAATGATCAAGTCCAACCCAAATGACCTAGTGGGGCCCACTTTAACTACCTTTATGCATGGATGATTAGAAAAAAGGGATTCCAAATGACTAAAAATCTAGCATCATTAAATGGTGGTTTTTTTTTTTTTTTTAATGGCAAATTTCATTAAAAGCAAACAGAAACAGAGCCAGTACAAGAGAATTATACTGACAGGGGCTTCATTAAATGGCTATGATCATCAACATCAAAATGGCCAATTTTGGAGAAGAAAGAGGTTAATAAAAGACAAAAACCACTCATAAAGGAAGGTTATTTTTGTCATTTCTCAAAAAAATTTAGGGAGAGGACTAGATTGAAAGAATTGTGGAAAACTTTTATGCTTTTTTGAAATATTCAATATTCAAATCTTCATGTACCTTTTTGAAAATGAACCAAAATTTTTATACTTTCTTTGAAAATTTCCCTAACTATTATAATCTAAATAGGAAAATAAATCAAATGATCCATACACCCATTGTTTTTTTATAGAATCATAATACTATTTCTATTCTTCGGCGTACAAATAGCACGGAATGTACTTCTATTTGCCAAAAAGAAACAATGGGTGTTACCATCAAAACCTATGGTCTATAGATATGTTCATCCACTTCTATCGTTAGCAGCAAGAAACCATACAGCTAAAATGGAATCAACTGGAGGTGAGGCAAAGACATCCCCACAAATAGCTGCAGTGAGCATCCCTTCTCCCACAAATCCAGCATGAGCAGGCTCATGGCCACTTCCACCACCTGAACGATAAGACAACAGTTTTAGCAGTCCATTAGCTGACTAAGTTAAAAGCACTCCAACCAGCATCGCAATCACATTACAGAAAACATCATTTAACATTATAATAGCCTATAATAGGATGCAATCAGTCATCTACATACATGTTTCTCATGTTGCGTTCTTCTTCTTCAGAATGATAGTGGCAAAAGAAGAAAGGGAGAGCGATATGAGAGGCAAATGAGATTGTTGATTCTTTGCTAGGCAGGGATTGTTGATTCTTTGCTAGTGAGGGACCTCATAGATAGCAAAGATGGAAGGTTGTCGTGGGTGGAAGTAGGTTACATATTTCTCATTATCACCAATGTTTCTCTAGCCATGTTTAAGAGGCAAATTATTGACTTGCTTGCTAGATAGAGGGTTATGAAAGAGTTAAACCTCATGGACCTCTGCCCTGTAGTATAGCTATCTTTTGCCTATTTAATGAATTTTCTGAAAAAAAATAATTATAACCACCTCTATTCTAATATCCTTTATATGGAAAGATTCTTTCTGTTCCCACAAAAATTTAAGTCATGAGTCATGCAAAAGAATTGTTATTATTATTATTCAAGAAAATAAAATGAATAAATCCACTTCACTAATTGTAAAACGTCTAATTAATCAAATCAATTAACAACATCTTTTGGTTATATTGGTTAATGTTCTAACTAAAATAGAACCATAGGGCGTATCACTACTTTCCATTTTCAAATGACATTGAAGGGTTTGGAAGTCATTTTGCAGAGAGAATAAAAGATGATCCTTGCTACAATAAAATTCTCATGTACATCAGTATATGAATGTGAATTTGGATTCAATCTATTAAAAAAAACCACTCATTTACAATAAACAAACTCACGAACATCTTCTGCATACTTGCTTGAGAAAACACACTTCAAAGGGGGAAAAGGTCATCTTGCAGTAGTGCTTCATAAAGATTTTCAGAAAACCCAATAGTGGTCCAAGATACTCCTATAATCAGATCCAATTCCACAAACAGTAAAACTAGATCAGGCCCAAGATCCAAGTAAAAAGTAAGTCAACAATGGATTGACCAATCAATTGGCAGCCTTATTAGTCAAGAAAATATCAATTCTTATTCAAAGCCTTCTGTTAAAAGTCTTCTCAATCACAGAATCTTTTTTCATCTCACAAAAAAAAAAAAAAAGCTTCGTGTTTTTGCTTAACTTACCAATGAGAGAGAGAGTCAAGGGTTCTCAAAGTTTGATGAATTCACATAGAATTGAAGTAATAAATTAGTATACATGAGAAGCCTTCTACTTTTCTTTTTGATTGATAACGATGAAACTTCATTAACAAAGAAAAATACAAAAAGGCGGTATACAAGGTTTATACTAAAATACACCAGATAAAAAAAAATTACACCAAAAGACCTACAAATGGCTCAACTCTATTTACTCCTTGCTTAGCCAACAAATCTGTAAAATCATTTGTGGAATGAACAAAAAGAAGAAGCTAAAGATGTAATCTCATTGCAGATATACTGAAATTTCCAAGAGCCTTCCTTGGGTTTGCTACCCAAGCAGTAGCCTGCAAAGAATCACTTTCATTAATAAGTGCCTCATGGTAGGAAAGGGAATAAAACCTCAAAGGCTCAAGGATAGCCAAAATTTCTGCCTCAATAGAATCTTTGATGCCAATAGATTAAGAAAAATCAAGTAAAACCTCCCCTTCAGTATTACGCAGCACGCCACCAATTCCAGCCGGACCAGCTTGCCCCTAGCTGTTTAAGAAAAGTGGCTAAAGGAGGGCACCACCTCCCTACATTACTTACTAAAATAACCACACCTGAAACATGCTTCCTAATTCTACAAAATGTTGTCAATAGACGAACTCCAAAACTCCTTCCATACCAAAGATAATTTATTAATCCATACCATCACAAATGATAACACTTCATCCAGAGATGACGCCGAGCATCTGAACAAAGATCACAAGGTGTTGTTTTGAATTCCAACTTCGTGGAAACTAGTGAATCAAATCACAAGAAGTTGTTTTAAATTTTAAAAGTGGGTTGTTTGGCCTCTTTGATATTTGTAGTCAATAAGGGAAAAGCATACGAAACTCAAAATAAATATGTAACCATTTTGGGCAGCGGAAAAGAAATGCAATCAAGAGTGGATGCAATTCTGCCCAATTATGCTATAAATAATTTCAGTCGATAGCATTTGCTCCATTGCTTGACTTAAAAGCTCACTTTTCCCTTGTTTACAGTTTATTTCCCTGAATAAGTATCAGTAGTCCATTGTTTCCAAACTACCCAACCAGGTTTTACTCAAACAGCATTCAGTACATGAAAAGCACAACAAAGGTGAAGAAAGAACTTTTTCCCACATTTTATTTCTTTGTACATTCTATACAGAGAATTTCACATACAGTCAGAGTTATCACCTGAGATGACAGCAACCTTGTCGTTGGTCATGCCTGATACATCAGCGCGCAGAACAACCTTAACCTGTGCTGACAAAAAATTCACCACATGTAAGAATCTCCCAACTGGTATGATACAATGCAAGACCCTAAACAATCCGATCCATTTCCTTATCCCGATTGTCCTGTGCTGATGGGAAATGCGCCCAATAATCAGCAACGGATGCGATTAAGCAAAATGCCCGATCATCAATTCCGCCCAATGTAGCCTAACCGCACAGCATCCTAATTCCAAAATCAAAGACATCAAGAAATCCCTAGAACAACAAGAAATCGAAGAAACCCAATCACCTCAGGGAATCCATCCAAGTACTGCAAGCCCGGAAATGTCTCGACAATGCCCTCGATAAACTCCGTAACTACATCTGCAAATAGAACAAAAGAAACACCAAATCATGAAAAAAAAAAGAAAAGAAAAGAAAGAGAGAAGGAATCAGGGCTATTTCAACACCAAAATCCGTTCTTCTGCACGAGCACAGAACTGGAAATCGGAATTCGAAGCCTTCCGATCTAGAATTCCTGCATGCAGCAGATTCGATCGGAAGAACATGCACAAAGAGAAATAGCTGAGATGATTCGAATCTGACCGTTTGGATCGTTGATGAGCTTCTTCTTGTGGAAAGACATGATCGAATTGGGAGCTCCTGGTTCGATTTCGCAGCCGATCAGATCAAATGGAGAGATCGATCATTCGAGAAGCTAAAAGAACGGATTTTTCAAGAGAGATGAAGAAGAAGAAGAAGAAAACCCTACACGAGAGAGAGAGGTGGACTTGCGCGCACTCTTCTTCTTCTGCTTCAATAGTTTTGAGTTATTTATAGGTACTCCAGTTGCTTGTCGGATTGGGTGACAACACAATTACCATTCTGCCCTTAGAAATTTAGGATAATAACTGGAGTGTTTGCGGGAGTATGGTAGAAAATATTCGTTCCTCGGGACTTCAGCTTCTATGCTTATCCTCTTGGTTGCTTTCTTCAACTGCTAGTCTTCCACACACAGCAAATTATCTACGCCGTCCTACACGTCGCAACCGTGGCTTACCCAAGAAGCCAACAGTCCGGATGCTCTGAGGCTACCTCTGTAACGCAGAGGAATCCAACCTCAAAGGTTCCTCAGCCGGCCTTATAATAATATATTTTTTACTCGTAAATTGGTGGTTCGAAATTACACTAATACAATAGAGCTACAAAAAGTTTATTAGGCTTTTTTCTGGGTCTTAAGGGATTAATCCCGTTCAAAGGATTGAGAATCCTCCAATAGCAAAAAATAAAAAATAAAGAACATCGAGGAATCCAACCCTCTCCCCTTGGGGCTACATGTTAAAATCCGAACCATTCAAAATAAATCAAGACTAAACATATGAATTTTGTCGAATCTTATGTCATCTTGACTGTTTGATGAAAATTGGAATAATAATGAATATGAATAAGATTGTATTAATTTTTTTTTTTATCAAACAACCAATCCAATCCAATGGTGAAAAAAACTAATGTTATACTCTAAATTTCCCAGAATAGGAAATTTTCGTCAAGAGTCCACCTGCAAGGAAAATCTTTGCCCACCTGCAGTCTCAATTTCCCAAAATGGTTGGACTCCTTGTGTATAGCGGTAGGAAAAAAATTTTCCTCTTTTGATCAATTTGACTGGATCATACCTTATTCACGGTCAAATTTTACAGAGGCTAAAGCAAGGGAGGATGAGTATTCTGCATCACATGTATATAAAACTTACCACATTGATTCACCCCATTGCAGTAAGCATTGATTCCCTTGCTAAACTCCCATTTTAGGTCTACTTCTAAAAATCCAAACATTCAAAATCACCACCATCTCTTTCATATTTGAGCCACAAATTTCATTTCTCATCGTCATACCCACTATCAAATTGTTTACATCTAGAGGTGGAAAAAACAATAATAAAGAGTCAAATCACATGCTTTACGTATGATTAATTTGAAGATAGTCATAATAGTGCATCAAGGAAAGGTAAGAGAGTGACTTGAATTTTAATGGCGGGCAAACAATAATGAATTTATGGTATCACTTCGGCTTTGCTTGGGTGCTGTCAAAACCAACATGTCTTTTTTTTGCTATCAGAGATTTTCCAACTCTGTGGACTAGACTAATCCTTTCGGGTCCAGAGGGAAGCCTAGTAAACTCCCCTATAGTCCCAGTGTGGTAGTGCAATTTCGAACCTACAACCTCCGGGTGGTCCTAGGCCAACCGAACTACCCCTTAAGATTGAACCAGCATGTCTCTATCAAGTAGCAAAATGATCAAAGGACTCCATACATAACCTGTTTTTTTTTCTTTTTCTCTCTCTCTCTCTCTACATCCGGGATTCTCACATCCTCTTTTCCCTTAACCAGTTGAGCTACAACCAAGGGATAAGGCCAAGTGGACTTGAATATAACAATTGTCATTTTTTTATTTTTTCAATTATCTAGTGTATACTGTCAATATTTATTTATTTATGGGGTTTTGACGTATTAATCTTTCTTAAATTCAGTTTTTTCAATTTCATGACCGAAACCCAAATAATTTCACCAAAATTGCTCGACTCTAATTAACATTTTTTTAAAAACTTTTTTGCCCCAGATCCTATGATATCATTAAAATAGATACTGATAAATTCCATTATGTCACGACACTGTCCCATGATGTTATGGCCTTTATGCAGCATCTTAGGAATTTTTTTCTTTCAAATAATAAAATGCGAGAAATAATGGTCAGATGTGTATTTACTTTTTACAAAAAGTCATATTTCATATTTTACAAAAGAACAGATTTGCTTGCCGATTGTAGAAAGCGTATCAAAAGTGCATGATATTATAGCATGGGATATTACACAAAAAAGTTAAACCAATGTTGACCCGAGTTAAGCATTTTGTGACATTATGTGGATTCAGTCGTGAAATTGAGAAAATCAAATTGAATGAAGACTAATATGTCAAAATCCTTATTTTGCTATCATGTTGACTTGAGCTCACACACCCCCTCTAGAGGAACCCACCCTGCCCCTAACCAGGGAACCAAAAGCTCGGTCCGGATAGAGTCATGTGTGAGACGTTTTTTTATCACTGCAAATCCCATTGCATTCGGTGCTCCGGAGGTGTACGTTGTTTTGCCACTTTTCTCCACTGTGCTTCTGCGTCGCTATCAATGTGAAAACGACACGTTTGACAAATTTACCAGCCGTCCGTTGTACGCTACACCCGTTTGGAAAACTGGAAGGTTGTTAGTTAGGTAAAGGTTAGGTCATAGCCCATAGGTATGGGTGTGGCCCAGTAGTACGACCCTCACCTGACCTGTGAAGAAAAGGTTCAGGTCGCTTTGATTTTGTATTTGAGGTGCTGAATTGGACCAGATTATATTTGGGTTTGGGTCCAGGTCCAGGTCCATCAGTTCTAGGCGCACCTGAATTCCTATGAATTCTTGGACTTTGCTATAAAATGAAGACTCAAAGGTGAATATTCAACAAAGACCATCATATAACCTTTCATTCGATAGAAATTGAACATGGGAAGGGAGGAAATTAAATACCTTGATTGCCCTAGTAATTCAAATTCTAAGAAAGTCAACGTCCCACTTACATCTCCACCTTACATAGTTACATTCTTTACCCTTGCCTCTTTAATAATCATTCAGTGGAACACACTTGACCATAAATTCTGATTCATTCCATAGAAAAGGCCAGCCCTTTGTATGCAAAATTAATATTTGAAGAAGTTAAAATGGATATTTTACTAAATTCTTATGTTAACACTGCTGCAGCTGGATAAAAGGATGTAGACAGACTAGGTCCATGGTGGACTTGGGCTTGAACTTGACAAGTACCAATGTCTATGACCTGGCCCATCTCTGATGACCTGATTAGACCAACTCTAGGCCTGAATTAAAGCCTCAGTAAATTACCATATATAAATAATAGTATTAATCTAATATATTATTGGAACAGTATGAATATTATGTATAATATGAATTGTTATATATTCATACTATATATAATACACCCACATTGACAGGTACTTGGGTTGAACCTAACTGGACCAGAATTCAGAACAGAGCTAAAAAAATTAAATTTCTAATAGGCCCGTCCGCAAAGCCCAGCATAGTCCATTCAAAATCTAGCCCAAGTCCAGCTATGTAATTAATTTTGGTAATCACCATCTACATCACTGGACCATTATCACATCTATTGCTTAAATATTGTCACTAATGAGATTTACACAGGTCCTTACAGAGAAGAACCTAGAATTGGAAGCTTCAACCAACTTGGTCATCTTGACACACAAGCATTAAAGGATGTAGTAGTTATTGGCAATATAAACTAGTAAACTACCCGCGCTAAACTTAAATAAATAAAATAGTTATAACATCAGAATGAAAGGCAAACTATAAGTACTTATGACATTTGCATTATATTGGCCATAAGTAACCTTTAAAAAAAAAAAAAAAAAAAAGATTGCCCACAAAAGGGAAAAACGATGCTTCATTTAAATGAAAAATTGAGTTAGAAATCAGCCTTGTAGAGATTTTCTGATGGCCAACCTCCTGGATCAACCTTGAGAAGGGCAATGATTCCTTACCACAGATATAGATCAACCAGTAGTTACTCTCCAACATAGCTATTATCCTGCAAATATTAACCACTTGATAGTTAGCAAAAGTTGCATAAGATGGTGTCGGAATCCAAATATAGTGTCAAGTATAAAATTCTTCTTAGCTCAAAGAAAAGGATTTGTGTATGATACAGTCTATAAGATTTTGAGAATAATATACTTTATATGATACCTACAGCTATAATGAATTCACAATGGGTGGAACTGTCACTTGCAAATGTAAATTCATATTATATGAAATTTGGATGAGATGGGCTGAAACTGACTCGCCAATGTGTTATTGGATTCCAAAAGAGAACCCTGCAGCTGCTTGATCCAATAAAATAAATGTATGTGACATAGACAGTTAACAACCTTACATTTTCCCAGGTTCAACAGTCATTTTGGCATCTTTATTTAAAGAAAGTAAAAGGACCGTTCACTGCTTTTGTTTAAATTTAGTAAAGGGCATCTATCCCAGTTTATGCTGATGGTGACTATTGTGACAACCACCAAGAAGGCAGTCCAGGTAGTAAGAGACTTCTTTCAAAGTGCATTCATTTTCCTGGTAAGCAGTTTGTTTTGAAAGGATTCTTTGCTCCATGGAATATAAAATGAGTCGTCTGAGCTGCATAAAATTTAGACAACATTTTTTAGTAGCTATAATAGTTCATACTTCATATACTGCTTCTTGCTTTAATTATGTCATCATCCTGAACTTGTTAGAACACCAATAAATAAATCTGCAACAATGACAACAACTAATCAAAATTCTATGGCCGAGTAAAGTAGTAACAGAATACACCAAAACCTCTAGATCAGTGCCATCAATGGCTTAAAGTGAGCAATGTGCTATAGCAGTGACAATGGCATGTGAAGCCATGAAGTAAAGAATTAAAGATGACACTAACATAAGAATAGGTGAACTGGCGACTTTATATAGTTGGAACTATCCAGCTTTGCGAATAATTGACATTTAAATGTATTTTTTAAAAACCAACTGACAATCCATTAAAAAGAAATTTAATAAATTTCTGGATATGACCAAACAAATGGCATCATAATCCAAGCAATAAGAAACCTGAAGCTGAAAGAAAGGACTACCAGGGTACTAACAAACACTGGCACCCCACTAGAGACTCATCAAATTCTCAGAGGATTTCTTATTGTCTTTTTTTCTTTCTTTCTCCCCTGCTCAGTCTCTATGGGACTGTAGAACCCCTAGACCCTGATCCTGCCCCTGGTTGATGCGTACGGAAGTCCAGAAGAGGACCTAGGCCCACATGATGGACCCAACCATCCAGCCCAGCCTTTGGGTTCAGTCCACAGACCCAAATTGGCTGAGAAAGCTACTATGGAATTCTAAATTATCTTAGGATTGATTAGGAATTGTCTCTTGTTTTGTTATTTGATGAGAATTAGTAGTTTTCTAGTTTTCTTATAGTTTACTATTTTAGTAGACTTATTACATTATAAATAGAGAAGCCCTCCATTGTAATAGGTATGCTTATTTCAATTAATCAAGAATTTCTTTGAGTTGATCGTGAGTTATGAATTGTTTTATGGTATTGTTTGTGCCCTAGTGGTTGGAATCCATCTTGGATTCGATAAATCCTTCATGAGATTGATCTACTACTCGATCATGTATCTTGGTTGCGCCACTAGAGAGCCGGGTGGATAATTGAAATGTAAACATACACTACCCCTAACCTTTTTTCCAGAGAAAACTGGTCGACACCTCCCCAATCCTGAGCTCCTGCTTCCCTCAGGTAGGATTTTCATGACACAAGCAACAGATTGGAAGTATAAGGTATGATTGTTGAAATATTGCATCTTACTTTTGGATGATGACTCAATCTTTGATATATATACAACAAGAATCAGTGACGTTCTAATTACATGACATTAGGCTTAAACTCTTCTCGGAAAATAGCTCTTAGTCACCAAAATGCGTATTGGATTAGATGTAAAACTGAGGTGTCAATGGTCCTTAGAAAATACACACCGCAATAGGTCCATACACAGATATAGTGAGATTAAAAAAATGTAATATGAAAGATACCTGATGGAACCATCCATAGATTATGTGAAGGTAAGGATGATAAATAACTAAAGAGTTCTTTTCCTCTCTTAGAAGTGGTGATATGCATCTTAACAAAAATCATGGACATGTGTCCTACATGACATTTACAAAAGTCATGGACAAAGGTTTCAGACAGGACCGACCGCTGATTTTCAGACTCCACTGGTATATTCTATTTTGTTCTTTTTATCTACATTTAAACCAACTAAAGGCAATTTAAAACAATCTGTGAAAAGGGGACCGAGATGAGTTGAGATATCAGTCTTGGACCTGATACATTGGTTAATGCATAAAGCTTTCAGCTTTAGCCACTATAGTGTCTGAAACTTTGTTTTGATTTTCGAAACAATGCTCCTAAGCATACCTCCAGTTTGGCTTTGGCTTCATGATCAAATGTTTTGCAGAGTATCTCATAGCTCTTCTCAACTCCAAACTGCAAGCAAATTGGTGGAACCTTATGCAAGTCATCACAGACAAAAAAAAGGAAGAAGAAAAGGGGAAAAATCATATATATATATATATATATTATTTCCAAGGGCCAAGGCCAAAAAAGGCATACCTGTGGATCAACTCTTGATGGTGAAGTGGTTGATATTGTGTATCTGCTTGGCCAAGATCATCAAATGCATTTTCAATCAATGGACTGGTAATAAGATAACTAGATAGTATGTACCATATTTTGAACATCATAATAAAGGTATCAGCAAGGCCTGATTTGACCTTAGCTTATTCGTATAAAATCTCATGGCTAATACATTTCTTTTCTGAACAGTCAGCATCACAGCACCCATATGATTCTGTAACAAAGATGTAAAACGCCAGTTTCAATTGTGATCAACAATGCATTAAAGATAATTTAGTTCTATGCATTTGGGAATGAAGAATAAACAACACTGGGTCAAGCATTTGCCTGGCTCAGCAAAGTGCAGATGCAAGTGCCAGATTTTGGTGATCCAAATTATTCATTTTGATGAACTCCTGACTTCTGAGGATGAGATACACAATGATCTCAACAATCAGATTATTTTTTTTTTTTTTTTTTTTGAAAAAAACAGTCAGATGAATTCAACCATCCAATTGGGACTCCTTTTTTGGGTAGATGAATTGAACCTCTTTTAATTGTAGGGTAACAGTAATTATTTGTTTTCATCAGATAGACATAATCATTTGATAGGAAAAATACTGAGTCATGGTCCACTTGAAGATGGGGCCCACCAGATTAATAAATAACGATACCAAAAGGTGTCTCCACCTGTACCATTTGTTAAATAGAAAAAAGGAAGACACTTCAAAAATGTTCTTTCTATGAAGCATCATATAATACCATTAACATTCTTTAAAATAATAAACACAATGTACATGTATAGAGATCAGCATATAGGAATTCACAACCTTGCGAGCAATAAGCTCAATCAGCTGCATTAGGAATTTCCCCAATCCTTTCCCTTGCACACAAGGCTCTAGCTGTAACTCATACACATAAACAACTGGAACTTCTTCTTCTATGACAAATCGGTAGTGCACAAAACCAACAACTGGGTCTCCATCACCCATCCAACGAGTAAACGTCATCTCCCCCTCTGCTTTTGAAAGAGTTTCATTTGTATTTGCATTTGAAGTTTTTCGTACAAATATATACCGAGCTTCTGGTGCAACCATCTCTCTACGCTTCACCTTCTGTTCTGTTGGCCACTCAGGTCCATAAGGCCCCTCCATAGTGACCTATAAAGGTTGTGTTACACAACAGATGGTTACAAATGGTCTCAATTTCACTACCCCATATGACAGTCAGATCGAGTATTTTGACAGGATGGATTGTTGTCAATTCCAATAATCATTTAGATCAAATCATAAAATGGGGTTCCAATATGATGGGAAGCAGCTATTTTTTATTTCTCAACCCCAGCTTAACAATAAATGTCAATAAGTATTTGGGGTAGAAGAGTTAAAAAACAGTATTCCACCTTCTGTGGCTTTTTATTTCCACAGTGCACCAAGTGCATGGTGAAATGGATAATTATCCATTCTGCAAAAGATTCTAGCAGTCTAGCTGCTTGTGATTTGTGTGCAGGCAAAGACTGTCTCTGAGTTGTTGAAGTTAAAAGAAAAGTAGCATCACCACTAAGCTTGACAACCTTGAGAAGGTCCTGAATGTATCGCTTCATGGGAGAAGAGAGTTGCTCACCAGATCCTGACTCCAAGTATACAAACAGACCTGAATATCAAATTGCCATGCATTAACGAAAGCCAGATATCACAAGCTATGAAAATAGTTTCATGTGGAGACTCCTTATGAAGAATGGATAGAATCACATAATAAAGGCTTATAGAAAGTGAGCAAACAAGAAAAGGAAATAGGACATGGTATTTACTCAATTTGCCAAAGATCGAAAGCAACAATAATTCAGAAAAAAAAGGAACAGGCGATCCATTTTCTTCCCACTGAAATGTTCTCTTTATTAGTTTGCTTTTTATTTATTTTCTGTTTTAATCTTTTTTTTTTTTTTTTGGGAAAGGTGAGCTGACTCGAATCTACAAAACAAAGAGCACCGATCCACTGTGGATTATTCTTTTTAATAGAGCATTCAACATCAAGAGGAGTGGCATTTCTCAGGATACTCGGATGCTTGTACATGTTTCAGGTACACGTACAGCATGCAGATACAGACAATTGTTGGTTATCTTTAATAGTCTCCTATCATATAAGGTTCACAATTTTCTAAACTTCTAGTAAGTTCTCAAGATATTTAAGTATGGCGAATACTTGTATGACCGTAGTTTGTACCTGTTTTGAGATTTTGGAAAAGTGGAATTGTATCTCCACGTCTTTAAGAAGAAGAACATTAATATTTAGGTATCTAGATGAAAAAGAAGAAGAAGAAGAATAAATGAACACTAATATTTTGATATCGAGATGCAGTACTGGTTCAAACATTTAATATCCTTCTTTTATTTACTAGTTCATTTGAATTCCTGATTTTGTGAGACCCATGACAATATATAGATCTTTTACTTATTTCTCCCTGCAAAATGAAAAGCTTGGAAAGATGGGAATCAACTTTTTTCCAACAATGAACGTGGCAAAAAGTAAGCCAAAAGGGGTAATGTATCCTGCAAGAGTTGCAAAAAACAAACAAATAAATAAGAACATTAGACTTCGAGGAAACTTACATTGTGGAACCAAAAACTGTATGAAGGAAACAAGTGAAAGAAATAAACTCAAACATGGGTCTGGGCAGTTCAAGAAGATAAAATAGCAAAAAATAAAACAAAAAATCATCTCCTATGAGAGCATCTCTCACCTTACTATGAGAGATAAAGGTGGGGGCCCTCACATTTAAGTTGTTGGTATTGGATGTAAATGTGAGGGCCCTCACCCTATCTCTCATAATAAGGTGAGAGATGCTCTCATAGGAGCATCTCCCATATATATATATATATATATATATATATATAGAGAGAGAGAGAGAGAGAGAGAGAGAGATTGGATTTTGTTTATTCAAATAATAGAGGATAAGATTTGAATGCTTTACCATTCCTATCATACTGACAGAAGGGTAGAAAAGAAGCTAGATGATCCTTTATAGCAGATGCAGCTTTTACAGCCTCATCAACAGCTTTCTTCTTTTCCAATACCTAATCCGAAAAGATATCGTATTCCTCCATCAATACAGTGGAGCTTGAATGAATACCAAGACATCACTAATCTAAGAAAGCATACACAATTTACCAAAAAGAAGACCACCAAGCTTAAATCCTCTCTTTCATATTACAACAAAACATTATAAAATAGACTCTCACTTTATTAAAGGGAAAGTTGAGAAATGAAAAATCAATTCCTGGCTTCATCAAGTCTCAAGACAAATCAGTAGATATATTTACAAATATGCTCCTTGAGGAACAACATAACTACATTTTAAGCAAGCTTCACTCTTCCACTAGTCACTGTGGGCTTGACGGCTAGTGTTGGACTGGATTATTTTCATATGGTCAGGTGATAGGTCCATAGTTACTAGAAACTTGTTTTCGCTTGAAAATGCCTATATGTCTTGCATCATCTGTTTCGTGATTTACATGAACATTATAACAAATATCAACAGATGTCAGGCATTTCCTTCACTTATTTCCTGCATCTGTCGCATGTTAGGGCAACTCTATCCTTGTCTCTTGCCAAAATCCCTCCTTTTCAAATCCTCTTATAAACCCATCCTCAATGTTTCTGAATTTCTTAGAAGAAATCACAACCTGCAAGATTTCTTTATATTTGGGAATGCAAAGGTTTCCATATATTTTCATTAAGAAAAAAAAAAACTATACAAAACCATGTCTTAATCTCAGCCTTTCCATCAAGTAATGTCAATGAAATTGAAACTAAAGTACAACAAATTTCTAAAAAAGTGAAGAACCCCATTAATCCCTATGATCATGAAGAAAAAACCCATGACTTGTTTTTTAGTTTATTGCCACTAATTTCAAATACCAAAGCCCTTGATGCTCCCATATCAACTCTCCAAAAACTGATGGCAAAATGGCTCAATTTCAAAACAAGGGCGAGAGATCTAAGCTTAAAAGAAAACCCAAATCAGAAAGAGCAATGAAATGGAGAAATAAAGAAGATTAGATCCAGACCTCTTTTCGTTTGAGCTTCTTCTCTTTGTTGCTGCTGTCAAGTCTCTTCTTGGGCTCCATTGCTGGAACTGAAAGCTCCCTGAATCAAACTCTTTCATTGCATGTGTATTATTTCTTTACAGAAATACCCAAAAGTTGCTGTCCCATTTGAAATTTTTGGGCATAAAAAACCACAATGGTTGGGTTTTGACTTTTAAGCCCAGCCCATTAAAAGTTGCCTTGTAGCAATTAAGGGGGATGGGTCAGGTTGAAGTTTGGATAGAATATTAAAGGCCCAAAAGTCTAATTGCTAGGAGCTCTGCCACTCAGGTTCTAGCCATCTCTTTGTTCGGTTGAGCCGGATGGAGGGAGGCTTGGACCTAGAAAATAATATTATGCATCCATATGGGGCAACTAAATTCTCAAAGAAACATATTTTTTTGTTTTCCACAAAATTGTTGGAAACCTTATGTTTGACAATTATAAATCTATGAGGATTTTATACTTTGGAAATCCTTTGTGTTTTAGGGGACGTTTGGTAAGCATTCACGGAGAGGAATCCCACATGATTTTCCGTTAATTCACGGAAAACCCATGTCTGGTATATATATGAATAGTGTCGTGTGGATTCCTTGCATCCATGGGACTGAGTATTATGGGAATCAGACCTCCCCGCATTGGAACAAAGGAATTATCTCACGTCAGATTTGCAGAGCTACAGTAATATAGGCGTCATCTTTGGAAATACCGACTGCTTTAGATTTTTTTTGTGGGTCTCATATTGATGATCGCAACCGGTCATCATGTTTAGAATGTCCAAAACTGCTTATATCTCAAATATCGGCCATTGATTCATCTTATATTCTCAGATATTTATGAAAATATCCAGACCATTGGATCCATAGATCTGGACATTTGTGGGCCCCTTTTGAAAAATCCAAACAGTTAGATGTGATCGGGAGACCCAAAATGGTCATAGGACCAAATTTGGAAACATGGTTCATCACGGATCATGAGATATTGGCAAAAAAGGCTCAACCGTTAATCACTTATAGTGTATCTTAACGCGCGTGATTATTTTGATGGCCCCTTTTTTTCCAATTTTTCCACCATTATGGGCCTCAAAATAATTATCTGAACCGTCACTAATTTAGAAGAGGTCAGACACGGCTAGGTGATCAATTTTCAACTGTTGATCCTTCCTACATTTTGAGATATTTACAAAAAAGTACATTCTTTAAATCTTTTTTTTTAATCTCTATGGGTCTCCTTTCCATGATCCGAACTGTTCAAATCCTTTCAAAAGCTCTACTTAATCATATATATTGACAATTCAGCCGTTGTTGATCCTTTATGGATTATGAGAAACTTTCAAAATCTCTAGATCCTTCATGGGATTCCTTTCTTTTACCAAACTTGGAAATATCTTGATAGAGAATGGCTTGATTCCATTGGAACAAAGGAATCATCTGGAGCATAGAATCCCTTCCCTACCTGGATGCTTACCAAACATACCCTTACGGTTTTCAGGTCCGATCTCCCCGGATAGGATTTAGAAATACCAACTTCTATGGATTTGTGCACTTAAATCAGAATTTCTTAGCTATATGCATCAATATGAATAGATCAATGTGAGATTCTCGGTAAAGAATCCTTATTAGAGGGGCAGCGAGGATTTTTAGGGCATGTTTGTGCGACCATTTTTTTCTTTAGCTCAAAGAGCATGGAAGGTAGAAATACTTTTTCGTACTACAGGAAAACCCATGTTTGGTATAGCCGATTTTTCATGAGGAAAATTAAAAAAGAAATGAACTGACTTTTCGCAATTCTATGGATGAACTTTTTTAATTGGTAGGGGTGCTAATGAGCTTGCTTAGATATATAATCTACGCCGGTTTAGTATTTTGGTAAGCTTGGATTAAGTGATAAAAAGTTCAAAGCTAGGCCTAACCCAACTGATAAGTGCCTGTAATATAATGTATTTTATCCAAACAATAAGTAGAAAGCCCAGCCTGGCCAGGCCCAATTGACTAATTGGGCAGGCTTGGCCTTGACTTTTTTGGCCCATGTTAGGCTTGGGCTAGCCCCAAGCCTAGATATGCCTTAGCCTAGCCCGGGCCATGAACCTAGTGCTCAGGTTTGATTTCCTCATAGAGTCATTGTGCAGGAAAGCTCATCTGTGGATCCGATTTCCTGCACCATTGGACAAATATACCCTTTGTGTGTTTGTGTAGTGAGAAGATTCCACTCTTCATGAATTTCATTCTAAGAGAGAGAGAGAGAGAAGTGAATCTTACATTCCACAGGAAATCAAACTCCTAATAAAATGAACTTATAGGAAGTTCCTAAAACTACCCATGGCCATGAATTGGCCAGTCAGTCAAAGAAAGGATAATGTTAAGTCAGGTGGGAGAGAGAAACTTGTCACTTGAATTCCCACATTTGCTGAAGTTAAAGGTTTTCCATTTATTTGGTGAGGTTGGATGGGGACCCACATGCACTTAGAATGTAATCTGCACACTTAAAAACTAGGTATTTGGATAATTTAGAAAGTATCCTACAATAGCTCACTTTTTTTATAAAATACCTTCATATGGTAATATTCAAATATATTTTATATCAAACAATCTTTTGTTGAGAAAACTAACCCAAACAAGGGTCAAGAGTAAAACTTGGTGAGAAACTCCTATCACGGAGGCCAACTATATATATATATATGTATATATATTTTAAATATTAATGGTTTCTATAGGAATCCTACTATGACTCTCAATCTTAGATGAGACCTTTAGTATTTATAAATTTTATGTGGGTCCCATAGCCCTATCATAATTACGCAGTTTCTTTATTGATTACTAACATTAGGTGGGTTCTACAAGTATTATATTAGGCAATTTCTACCATGATTACCAACATTAATGCCCCTCCTAGTGATTACTATAATAAGCATCCCACGTTTATTTTTCATAAATGGATTCTTCAATAATGTTTAACAGTTGATAGGGGTCTTTGCTATAATCATGATTGGATATATTACATTATAATTATTAACATTTGGTGGACCCACATTGATTAAAATACATTACTCGTGGGTTTTGACATTCAATCTAATGATTTTATAATTAGATGGGCCCTATAATGGTTACCAATATTAAATTAATCTAGTATGACTACTAGTTAGTGGGTTCCCATTGGGTCAATCATCCCAGTTTCTCTATTCATTTCTTATTTCGATGCATCATCTAGTGAAAGTTTTATAAATTGCCAAACACTTCAAGGTATATTAAAATTTGTAAAAATTGTCAAATACCATAAGTGACACAATATTATAATATGACACTATTTTATTATGTGATAATGAAATCTTACAATAGTTAAATTTGCTGATATGATGTTCTTATCCAAACACCCCCTCTGATCTACTTTAACCAACTGCATTTAAATCAGTCATGCACAAGGGTTCATGATCATGAGCTAAGATAATTTTGAGTTTCATGTAAGTCACTGTCATTCTTTTCTTTGACCTAATCAATCAAAACTAATTTGAGTTGCTTGTAATTAGATTTATAGATAAACTGAGTGCGGGGCAACCAAGTTGTGGGACTCTTAAAGTATTGGTATTAGTACCATATTCCAGTCATCAACTTACCGTGACCACAGATTATGCTAATATAAAATTAAAAATTGAAAATCAAAGTGTTTTTTTTTTCTTTTTTTATCGTGGTGAAGATATTTTTGGCTGTCAACATTGAAGAGAAAAGAAATGCAACTCCCAATAATAACAGTTATTATAATCTCTTTCTTAAAGTAAGATTAACTCCTAATCAAAGTTGTTGTTTAGTGGATTGCTTATGATTTATATTAGGAGCCTCCTCTCATTGGTTTCAAGTGGAGTGCACAAAACCAGATAATATTGTTCACATATAAAAGAGGGACCACTTCCACTTGTTCCAAGATTTGTCCTCTTTTAATTTGTATATTTTTATTTGTTGAACCATAACAGATACAGATGGAATATTCATACGTTTCCCATGGAGGAGGAGGAGGAGGGAGGGAGGGGGTGCGGTGGTTGGTGTACCTCTTGGGGCTATTAGCACTTAAGCTCAGTGAAAGAGAGGAAAAAAAAAATAATAATAATAAAAAATCTATCAGTGTATAATATAAAAACTAGTGGACATTTGCAATCTTAGGGTTCCGTTGGAATTTTTTTTTTTTGGGAATTCCTTTGAAAAAACCTTCAAGAAAATTTAGGGCCTCCTAGATGTATTTCACTTGACAAGCATGAAGGAGCACTCGTAAACGGAGAAAGAGTAAATCTAGAGATCAATTCCTGGGTAACTGGGTGAAAGATGGGGTCCAATTCCAACCAACTAGGCAGACCGGTATTGCACTTGCTTGTATTGGATTTACGGTTGGAAAACCCCTGACTTGAACTCGACTGTTCCAATGCAAAGAAATTGACTTGAATAAAGTCAACGCGTAGACTCAAGAGAATCATAGTTTTTTTTTTAATATTTAAAAATGAACACATTACTTATAAAGCATATAAATACATTTATTTACCTACATTCATACTAATCAATTCAAATTAATGAAGTTGTATATGCAAGAAAAGTGCTATAATAAGGAAAATAAAAGAAATAAATTGCCTATTACACAATTTATTAGTCCAAATACCTAATGTAAAAGATCAAATATACGTTTCAAATTACATTTTAGTCATCATTTCTAAATTATTTACTCTAAACCTCATACATAATTACTTATAAATAGATTTTAATTATTTAAAATTAGATATGCCTATTAAATGGTTTGGAATGACAACTTATTAAAATAAGATGACTCGGTGAGTCTCCCATATTTTTGACTCGGCCTTTTATCAAAACGAGATGAGTTGGGAGAGTCAAGAGTTAACTCGAAGAGTTTTCCAACCTTAATTGAGTTTGCTTGTTTTGAGCCTCATGGGTCCCTGATGAAGGGCTACTAGAGTCCTCTTCCTTATCAAGGAATGGCGACCCATGAAAACTTTGACCTAGTAGGTGATCATTTTCATGCGTTTGCGCGCATGCTCAGGGGCACATAATATATAAGTGGTTAAATATGGATGCTTAGTTGTACAAAATCTTAGAACATTTGAATGTTTCTTATTTTATCTTTGTCCCAGATTAAAGATGGTTCACATGTAAAGTCTTCAAAATTACCTAGAATATCAACCCCTGGAGCAAAAATTGAACATAGTTACTATACACTATCAGGCAAGATATACAAAAGCCTCTTAAGCTACTATTGGCATGGGATCACACCATACCAAAGTGAAACATTACTGGAATATCACTTAACCTTTTAATTATTTTTAAAAGCCTGTTCCATCACTACTTTGGAATTCAATCTCTTCAAAAGATACTGAGATGATCCATTGTAGAATCAAGTATATCCGATGTGGAGAAGCTTTCCAAGGCTTTCGTTTTCCTTGAGACCTTAACCTCCACAGTGAAAACTGCATGAACTGGCCTATGATCAGACAGCCTTGATTCACCTCTTTCATATTGGTTTTCTTTCAACCCATTCCCATACCAAAGAATGCGATCGCACCTGCAAAATTCAGGAATATCTCACTGTAAATCAATCAAAATCTTTGTTTTTTCCTGTTATTTCTTAAAGACTTGATGAGAAAGATTGAAGACATAGTGAATGATTTTTATACTCACCAAGCTGGAACGCGTTTTT
Source organism: Umbellularia californica (assembly GCA_028538565.1). Classification (NCBI taxonomy): domain Eukaryota; kingdom Viridiplantae; phylum Streptophyta; class Magnoliopsida; order Laurales; family Lauraceae; genus Umbellularia; species Umbellularia californica. The sequence goes on along the minus strand of JAPQWN010000011.1, from coordinate 1,622,372 downwards.
TCTCTCCTTCCTTACGTTGAACACAGCCCCCACAACCATAATATTCATCTGAGTTAGAATGATACTTGTACGTGGGTGGAAATTTGATCACCCCCTCATGCCAACCTTCAAATACTCCTCCCTTGGTTCGCTCGACTCTTAGCTTCAAGATCAAATTGATTTATGGGTCATGTTTTTCTTCTTCTTCTTCTTTTTTGGTGTGTGTGTGTGTGTGTGAAAGATTTGTGGGTCATGTTGGGAAAGAGAAATCATTTATTTCAAGATAATATGCACACTTGAATAGAACACTTAAGTTGTACCTGATCATTCTCTAATAACATATCCCAATTACTTTCTTTCACTAATTCTCTAGTCTTGGCCTCTGATAAAGAGATTCTGTAGTTCAGGTCCCCTAACCAGATTATCCGACTGCATGGAATTAAACTTAATTAGTTTACAACATCTAAAACAGTTTTTAATAAACTACTGATATCACCCAGCTAGATCGTAGTATAGTTAGATTAGAATGACAGATTCATTAATCATTGTTGCTTTTAAGAGTCAAAAGAAGGAAAAAAAAAAAAAAATCAATGGTCTTAAGTAACTACATTAAAATTGACTTACTCATGATCTAGAATATTTTGTGGCAAATCAAGAGATGGGCCTCGAGGGAAGCTTGTCCTCGACAATATTTCCATGGCATTGGAATTTCTATGCAACTGATCCCCCTCTTTTCTTCCTGAAGCTAAGTGACTACACACAATGCAGAAACTTGTTTCTTGCAAGAAAAATCGGACGGACACCGCACCCTGCAAAGAAATTCGAATAATGATTTGAGAAGAATTAGAAGGTTTTGGAATGTAGCTTTATTAAATACAATATGTTCTTCTTCTTTTATAGAAAATAAATACAATATGTTAATAAGTTTGAGAAGCACCATTTTAGACATAATAATCATCATCATCTTAGACTTATCCTATCTTCTATTTTGGTTCTGCTTGAAGCTTTTCGCTATATAACCATAGGAAAACTTATGTTAATACGTTTCAGAAGTACCGTGTTCGAAGTAATAATAATTATTATCATCTTAGCATTATCCTATCATCTATTTGAGGTCTTCTTTGAAGATTTTTGGTTCCTAACTAGAGAAAAACTGTGTCATCTTATATTCTAACTTTGGTTGACGTAAAAAATAATATTTGCACCTTATTTCCTAGGCACCCCATGATCCCACAGCCAACACAAGAGACACTTGGATGGCGGACGAACTGATGGAGATCACCCTTCACCCAAACAGTGATAAAAATTCCGACCATCTGCTTGCTGGCGACGCACTTAAAGACGCGCGGGTTGCCTTCCCTTAGATCACCATCCTTGACTGGATAGACCTTTTGTTTCTCCCCCACCTTGGGCTCTTGAATCTCCTTGGTCATGCTCTTGTTTAAAGCTGATCGAATCAAAGAATTCCATTTCATGGGAATTCTACTGTTTTCTCGGCCTAGAACGTTTCCGGCACTCAGCTTCACAATCTCTTGTAACCTTAATCCAAAAACAAGAGATTAGATGGGGTCATCTACTCTGCTTTTCTTCTTTTTAATCCATGTTGGTCTAAGTTTTGGAATTACCCAAGAATATAGATGTCACATGGGTTATTGCATGTGTCAAGCCAATCCTCCAACTTCAAATCATCAGGGGGTGCTACAGCTCCAACATTCCATGTTCCAACACAAACTCTACAAAAGATAAATAAATGAATAAACACAAAGTGAGGAAAAAGGATAAATATGATAATCTTTCAGGTGTTGAATGATCCAATAATCTTAGAAGAAAGAAAGATACGAATGAATTGAGGCAATGGGTCGCAAGAGGAAGTGAAAAATAAGTGTCAAGAGACCGAGTTTTGGAAACTTACTTGTATGTGACCTTAGGATCATTGGAGAGATTTATGGGATAGAATGATTGAGATGAACTTGGTACTTCAACTATTGGTTCTGTGTTTGGAACGTCAGCCGCAAATCTATCAGTGCCGAAGCTCTTCCTTAGTACCTTATTAGCTATTAATCCAGGCCACATGACCTTGAAACAGAAATTTTAGTTAGCTTCATGTCACCAACAAAATATGTTTGCATTGCCATAGCCCATAGGATATAGAAGAGATCATGTTAGAGAGAGAGAGAGAGAGAGAGAGAGAGACTCACTTCTCACTTTCCTTGCATATAGGTATTGGTAGGAGAATCATAGAAGTGTGCATAGCGAAGGAAGGAAGGGATAAAAAGGGGTGACTGAGATGGAACGGGGAAGGCAAAGAGAGGGGTGGGCTCCACATGCCCCTCCAAGGAGCAAAAGATATGGTTTGGCAAGTTGAGAAGGGAAAGTGAAGGGTGACATGGGTCTACAGTCTGGAATGTACTTCTCATTGATTTGATTTGCTGGCTGAGATTTTATTTGGAGATTTGTTTATGGTGGGGCAGTTGGATGGGATAGGCTCTGAAAAGCATACAATATGTTGTCTATGGCAAGTTGTTCTTATGGTGGGGATGGGCACGTTCGTCCCCCCTGTCAGTTCTGGGATATACAAAAACCCTAAACCCCACCCCAAATGAAGATAGTGCTTTGGTATCTAAAACCCCTTGTATTTTACCACAAAAAGAACATATCTCTGTGTACATAACCATTCAATGATGGGGAATTACAAATCGAACGTCACATCTGATGCTGAGAGAACATTGAACAACAGGATTCAATCAACCATTCCTTTAGCCCAACCATTTTACAACTAGAGCCCACCTTTGGTGATGCCAACAAAAAAAAAAGTGTGGTTTCCTTTGGTTGCTAATTAGGTCATTGGGCGCCCATTAGTTTAACAACTAATCCAAGGAGAGCTTAATGTACTAACCTCACTAGGGGTCCGTATAAAATCATCAACTTGATATTTCAATAATGCTAGATGCTACTTGGGAGACTATTATTCCCTCACTTGCAACCAATAGAAAATCCAAAGAATACCTTTCAAGGCAATAACCATGCCATATTTAACTTTTTAAAAATTAAGAAGTTGATTATTAAAATGATTATTATATGGTTATAAGGTTTTAAGTGTGAAAGGCAGGCCTTGATACTGCAGATTAGGTAATTCAGTGCACTAGTCACACATTTAAAATAAAAAAGTTAAACATCTTTAAAGAGGAATGTTCATGTGCATCCATCCCTCATGGTATAATTAAAATGGGATCCTCTGAATATTTTGACCCACGGTGACGGTGAGTGAATCAATCATGATCTGCCATGTGATCATAAGTAACATCTACCTTAGACAAGAGCTAGCTGCCCGCGTGCATGGCCAGCTATCCATACAGGATCCAGACTCCGATAATAACATTCTCTTTTTGCACATGAACATTCGTCTTTTGCGTATATAGCTTTTCCTCCTTTGCTCGTGGATATTTTCAATTTTGTAAGTGTCCCTCAACCTATGGTGAGGGATGGATGCATATAAACAATCCTTATCTTTAAAAATGCATAAAGAATTTAATGAATTAGAGTTGATGGATTGAATCAATGGAAAATGAACCCATTTTAGATTCTTCTTATCCTAAAATTTGAGCATGATATGACCCACCTAAATCAATTACATTTGATGTCATCTGAATCAAACAGTTGTAACATATGGTGACTGCTCCATAAAGCTGTCTGCAGGATAGCGTCAGGAACCCTTACTTTGGATGTAAATCAAACCTTTTATTGAATTTGTTTAAATTACTATAACACACGTTTGTGTGCATATGCAAAAGACCAATTCTTTCCTCTTCTGTAGAAAAATTGTTTTTAACTCCGACTGAAAATGCTCTTACGTGGGACTGCAAAAATTTAGCTCATTTTGTGCTTTTCATCACAAAAAGTGGCCACAACAAATATGAAAAATTCCTACAATAAAAAAGTGGGTAGATTTTCCACGCGTTTTCTCCGAAAACACATCGGTACCAACATGACCAAAGTAAGTTTACTTATCCACAAAGAAATGTATAAAGATCCCATGATTCAATAGAGTGAAATACGTGACATGTTGGTGGTGTCAAACGTAAAAGGAAAAAAAAATTAAAAAATACGAGCAATGAACTTACCAATCCGTCATTGATTGTATGGATAATAATGATCTAATAAGGATTGACCTTCATATGCACATGATCCACAAATAACTACGTCCTATCCTTTACAAAGTGCTAACTAACCCTTTAAATATATGTCATGAACCCCACTTTAATATGGTTTTTGCCACTTTCGTTTCAATCAGTTTTACTCATTCTTGGCGTAGAAATAAAGAAAACCTTGAGCATGACATAATCATTTCATGGACCATAGGGTTTTAGTTAACCTTGAAAGTGATTCAATTATTTGATTAATGTTGGCCCCTTTAAATAATAATAATAATAATATTATTATTATGACCATTATCATGATGATACTTTGATATCTTTTAAAATCAGTAAACTCGAGGGTCATAAATTGATGGTTTAGGATGATATTTTTTTATACCCCTAGGTTTCATTCAGATCTTTCGATCCCCCACCTCTCGCATGACTGGTACAACACTAGGTGGACTTCAAAGGGGGATCTCAAGGATGGTGCTCACAAGAGGTGTTCAGGGGAGGGTAACCCTTAATTAAATGTTTATTGAGATTCTTAAATATATTAAGTTAAATATTCACTTGTAAACAATATGCAGTTTTGTTTGTATGAAAAAACGACACTTGAATTACCAAAATATCATTTTGAGCAACACTCAGATGGAATGGCCAACTAAATGACATAATCATTGTGGAATCATGTAAACGCTATATTGATAGTGGGTCCTCTTAAATGATGATGGACCCACGTGATACACATTAGATCCAACTAATCTATCCACACATGAGACCCATTCGTGAAATATTGAACGATAGATAGAAGGGTGGATGGGTTTGATGTGAAGAGTCCCATGTATTTGAAGACAAAGGATGGATTGGGCAAGTGGGTTGCTTCTGGTGGATCCCAGTTAGACAAAGTTTAAATATCCCGGATCTTCTTTTAGCGGATCTCACACATTTACGTTAATGTTTGCCAAGGAAACCAAGGTGTGGTTGAGTACAGAGATTAAGGCCGGTATTCCCAATATCAAACCAATCAAATAATTCTAATTTCTAATTTCAAAAACTCAAATTTAAATAGCTCTATATCATATAAATCTAATATACAAAAAATCAAAGGCGACATTATCGGTATCAAATTAGGATCCGACAATCCAAGGGAAGTAGGTATGTGTGAAGGGATTGATTCAGACCTAAAAAAACGCATGAATGGAAGGTGTGGTGGAGAGTTTGCCATATCTAAAACACAAGAACAATCTACAGCAAGAAATAACCGCACACATTAAGATTAAGCATAATCTCCATGGTTCAAATTAATTATTGGACCTTTGTAAACAATTTAACAGGCCATGGGTCCGATGGTTGGGCTTGTTTATTCTTTGTATTTTGGCATCATGCCCCATTCATATGTGGTCCGATGTCATGGTGCATTGCCACAATGTGCTAGTGCAATCTTATTCTTTACCAAAATCTTATGTGTCACATAATAAGCCTTGTTGCTTTGAATGGACTGGCATTTAGGAACCACAAAACTGATGCATTTGTGGCCACACAACTATCAGTTAGTTTAAGCTGTCGGCCAGCCTCACATTTGGCAACCATTAGATGAAGAGGAGAGGATTCTAGATGTTCCTTTTTGTATGTACTCTTAATATTCAATTCCATAGGTCTTTTGCATAAAGTAAGAACTTGACTCAGTCGAGTTAACTCAACTCGAGGGGCAATAAATTGAATGAGTCTGATCAAGTCTGAAAACCAAAAAACACAGCAAACTTTGACTCGATGCTCTTCCATGTCACTTTAAAGTTAATTATGGTGTTATATAGGGTTGGTGGGGGGTGGGTGGGGGTGGCGGCACAACTTAATCATGGGGGGTGGGCCACAACTTAATCAGAAGCACATATTTAATGAAGAAAAACAAGGAGAAAAAGGGGTTGGATAAGATATACTAGCACAACCACCCGTGCTCAGCACGGTACATACATGTACTATAAATTAAATATTTATACATTAAAAAGATTATGTGGATTACCTCTTTCCATCCATTAAGTTGAATAAATGAAAAAAAAAAAATAAAAAACTTGGGGAGAAATGGAGTAAAAAGAGATAGGCGGAGCAAGAGACGTAAAAAAAGAGGAAAAAGTAGAACTAAAGTGAAGAGTAGTGGGTAGTTTGATGAAATAAGAATATGAGTAGGTAGTATGGGGAGAAAAAGTGGAACATTTTAATAAAGAGGGATAACTGTCGCTCAAAATCGTAACTGACAGTCAAAATCCAATCCAAACGCACTTTAAGCTTAATATAGTATAATAGTATAACTAGCACAATAACTCGTGCTCAGCACGATATGTTCATGCATTACAAATTGAATATGCATACATTAAAAAGGTCATGTGGAGTATCTCTTTCATAAATGAAAATAAAAAAAGCTGTGCTGAAAGGGAGTAGAAGAGATGGGGTGAAATAAAAGACTTTAAGAAAAAAGAGGAAGAAGTAGAATTAAAGTGGAGAGCAGTGGGTGATTTGATGACATAAGGATATGAGTGGGCAGTTACAAAGAGTTAACCATTTTAACAAATAGGGGTAACTGTAGGTCAAAATTATAATCAATAGTCAAAATTGAAGGCAAAACCTCCTAACTTAATATATTATAATTAGAATTTAGAAGAGAGCCTATGACCTTGGAACAGTAGCTACCTAAACTCCCCAGTCATCTTTTTCCTCATAAACTCTTCTTTATATCCATTAATTTGTTCATTCTTTGAGATTCCATAGGAGAAACCCACATAAATAAATGTCTTGTTGATTGTAACCCCACCAGGAATATGGAACAGAATTGTCAACATGAGCATATAGGAATTTTATACAGGCTTATATATAGATCAGGCCTACTCTTGATGGGGTTCCATGATATCTCATAATGGGGGCCCCATATCACCATTCCTACTGACAAAATGAAGTTAAAAAGAGAAAAAATGACTCATCAATTCCTTCCAAATATAGAGACCAATGTCTTTATCTCATTTCCATATGCATTAAATGATAGTTTAATACAGCCAAGTTGGTGCAGTGTTTTCATATAAAAATATGGGGTGCTTGGAAAGAATGTGGGCGGGGGCCAGGACTATTTCATTTTGGGGGTAGGGAGACCAAGATAAGTTGGATCCCATTCAATAGAGCTTATTGTTTATATATAATATCCTAATGGTCTTAAAGAATCCCATCTTTCTCAAGCTATGACAAGGAACTTTCCAGATAAAGCAAACTAATGATCCTCACTTTTTTTTTTGTCACATTTACGCATGTCTTGTAATCTTTATATTGTCCATGAACAACATTGTATGACTTCACAGTTGCACAAATTTATATCAGATCACAAAAAGAAATTGTTTTATTTTGTTGTTGGCCTGCCATTACTGACATTAAGAGGGAATATAATATACAACACTCACATCCACTAATAAGGCCCTTAAATCATCAAAATCTTGAATAATGTGTATTATTATTGAGTGTTAATTGTTGGTTTATGTCTTGTATTCTGAATTAATCAGGTTTGTCAATCAAGTTCAGTCAGAAACCAAATTTAGGGTATGTGAATGTTTTGGTCATTTGTACCAAGACTTGATGAAGGAGATGTTATAAATATTAATGTAACTTGTAACTTTAACAGTCTAAGAAGTAAAAAGGAAGAGAGAGATGAAAAGAGAAGAGAGTTCTATTTATAGTTGACATAGGTACACCGTCAAACCACGTAACTTTTTCATACGTCTTTCCCTTTCATGTGACTACTTGATTAGATGTATATGCATATCATGATTGTGAGTTGATAGTAGGTTTTGTGGTTCAACATAAATTAGATAGTCATTAAAGTAACAATAAGAATATTTTAGAACAGAGGCCATTAGACGAATGTCTCCCTCAATAAAAGACATATGATTTTGGACAATTGCAAAGTCAATAAGTGGTCCATGGTCGGGGTTATGAGCCATAAAATTAATGGGCCTAGCATTTTATTCGATGGCCGGAAATACTTAAATTGAGTGTAATAATCATCTAATTAAGCCAACATCATGTCATGAATGATGTAGTTCTACACTATAGTAGAGTAAGCAATGTTCTTTACTTAGTTTATTCAAACTTGATTTGTTCCCAACAGAACAAACATGTCTCCATTGGCCTCCTTATTAGGAAAATGACTTGATTGAGATTAATAAACTCTGTAGATTTATAATTCTTAGCTTATTATATATGTTCTTTGAAGGATCTAGACTTTAAAGAATCGGCCGACTAGGCCACTCTTTCTGATCATAACTGTTTTGTTACAAGAGTTTAAACTGTTAGCTAATCACAACGCCATGTAGCTTAATCGCCTTATTTTAATGTCTCTTTAGAAGATAAATTTAGACAAAGATCATACCAATAATACCTTAAAGTATGGAGGAAGAGCGCCAACATACGGTGATTGATGATTTGATATTAGCAAAGCATGAGATAAACTTAATTATATATGGCTAATGCAACTACTTTTAGACATAACTATGAGTTAACTGCTAATTTAAAAGCGCCCAACCAATGTCTGCAATACAAGATTTCGACCTTTCGCTTTAATGAAAATCACCAATCTTTAGTTTAATGCAACAGGAATTAGAATTGATCCTGGGCATATATAAACTACCTATGACACCACAGTTTGCACATAGATAATCTCTACCATCCAATCAGTTTCATGCAGATTACTTGGTGACAACCTGTCTCCTGGATGGGCATGAACAAAGAAAAATGGATCAATTGGTTATGGGCCATGCACTTTTGGACAATTCAAAATAAGTCATAGACGATAGTACAAAAAGTCCAAATAGATTAGAAAGGTTATGGGTTTGTTCACTAATTAAATATTCTGATCAAATTTTAATACCATCCTCTTTGTTGAGTTTTGTAATGACCTTTTAACTCTGATGTAGTTTATACCTTGGGCCAAAGTATTAATCCTAGATATCATCTTTAGTAATATAATCTCAAGCTTTTTAGTGCCATCCCCTTCATCATTGTCATCATCACCATTTTCAAAGACTTCATGGCTTTTCCCATGTATCTAAGGGTGCCCAATAAGATTGCTTGTATGACATCCCAGCTGATATGGACTACCAATCCATGATGTAAATAGAATAACTATAAACACAGCGTCACGGGGCACGAGAGATTTTTTTTTTTCATGGAATTGAGTTTTTACGAATTCTAAAAGAATTTCTTTTTCCAAAAATGAAATAAAATTAAAGAAAAGTAGGTGTTGTTTGGCAAGTGAATATGCGTTTTGAGTATTTGACAATATTTATTTGGATATCTGATTCAATGACCTTTAAAATTTTTGGCCTTTTTTCTCAAAAATTACAAGGTAGCCTTTTCCAAATTGAAGTATATGATAACTTTGCGGGTATAACTCTAACAGTATAACCATCGTTAAAAAGAATCTAATTGAATCAGCTGATCTATTCCAAACATATTTATTTGAATCAGTGCGGTTTCAAACCGATAAGACCTACTTAATAAGCCCCAAGTGAAAATCAATAAATGGTCATCAAATAAAATTGAAGAAATAAAAGAATTGAGCTCCATCAAACCAAATCCAGCGTTTGGCATCATTTGATCTCCTGTGCCATTCCACTGTGAGGAAAAAGACAGGATCGCTAATAAAAGAATTAGTAGAGTTGTCCCAACAACCATGAGAGAATAGTAAACATTGTAAATAATAGGATAAGGGCATTGCATAAAATTGTATAGTGTTGCAATGCTACCTTCATTTGATTATCAGGGTCAAATCATCAGAGACCTCGCTCCCTCACATTCTGCATGCTCTTGACTAGGGTTGTAAATGGACCAGGCTGGTCTTAAGATTAACAGAAAAGTTAAGCAGAACTAGCTTGTCAGGCCCAGCCCAGCTGGTTCCAAATCAGTCCTGGACTGACCTGTTCAAAATGAGGCCCGTTGGGTCGACAGCCCTACTCTTGATTCAAAGGTCAATGAACCAAATTCATGAGTAATCTGTGACCTAACCATCCACAATATGTACAGTTGCTGACAATTTAGTAACAAAACAGCTCAATCACAGTAATAACAGAAAAGTTTTAAGAGTTGTATATAAAATCAAGATAGTCCCTTATAGAAGAAGAATAAAATGTAGCCACCCAAATTGTAGTAAATTATTGGCCATTGGCCATTGTTCTCACTCATACACACACAACTTGTCAATCATAAAAGTTACAAAAATCAAATATCAATTAAAAAAGAGCAAGAGCAGTGCTGATCCAATTGTCTTATTAGTATAAAAATGGCATTAATACCTTACTTTATATGGGACGCTGGAAAGAACCAAAAACTTATCATATAATGACAAAATTAACCAAAGATAATCTATTAACTTCTAAATCCCTTGCTACCATAGGCAGATGTTTATTCTTCTTTAGAGAGCATTCGTCGTTTCATTAAGATTTTATATTCTTATCATTATGCCAATCATGGTGTAGAAAATCTTTCTGGTTAACCCTAGCTTAGCTGAATCAATCAAGGCATAGTAGTAGGTCACCATGCCAGACAAGCACAGACTGACTAAGTTAGGGGCCAACCTGACTTGTTTGAGATCTTCACTTTAGGCTGCTGTTCCTTATCTTACACATTTAAAGCCGCAATAGAACTTCTGACATAAAGATCCACACCAGATTGCACCACAAGAAATGATAAAATCATATTTCTTATATAACCAAGCCATCATAAAGGATTAATCTTTTCCCAATCTGAGGTTAGCTAATGATTTCTGCAGATAATAACAAAAGTAGACCCAGCATGCCATGTATTTCACCATTAAAGGTTGCCCTATTGAAAAAAAGGCAGTCGAACCAAATATTGTACTGATCAAAACAAGAGATGCCAATTCCTAAGCCAATACCTGACCAGTTGGTCATTTGGGGCTGGAGTTTTCCAGTCCAATCAATAACAGGTCTGGTTTATGTTGGGTGGTCACACTTGATGTCAACCCCGCCACACCCAACTCACTCCGATATCTATCTACGAAGGTCGATAAATCCATAAAAATGCCATCAATATCTAAGGAGGACGCTTCCAACAACAGATTGAAATAAAGTACAGTTTAATTATTCTTTTCTGTTTGAACAACAAAGCACATTATCAATCAATTTCTGAAACAGATACATATCTTGCCTGTAAAACGAAAAACGTTTTTAACATTGGGAACTTGATGCAAATTCTAATTTCGAATCTCCTCTTCTATTCACATTATGAAATTAGAACGCAAATCTAAATAGACCTACAACAAAAAGATCTTTTCCCCCAGCCCATTCACAGGCCTTCTTCCAAACGCCAAAAAGCCAACTGCCAAGGATCATTAACAGTCCGTTTGGTAACAATAAGGGAGTTGCTGCCTATTTTGGCACCAATCCACCAAACACCACCAATTCTTTCCCACCCCAAATCAAGCAATCACCAAGCAGCAAGCCAAAATAATGCTCGCTGCAACAGCAACTGCAATTCTACACTAAACATTTAGCTTAGAATTCAACCAATCAATAATGTATTCCATGATCTCTTCTCGCTCGGGTTCAAACAGCAGGTCATGTAAATAACCTTCGTATAGTTTGATGGATTTCTCAGCTGTGCAAGCTTCTTCATATAGCTTCTTAGATGCTTCTGGGTCAGTTATCGTGTCCGCAGTGCCATGGAGAACTAGAAAAGGTACCTGTACTCTGCTGAGATTCCGTTGCAAGTAAGATGATATGCGTAGAATCTCATAGCCAGTCCTGACCCTGATAGGACCAGTATATACAAGTGGATCAGAATACTTAGCCACAAGAGCATCGGGGTCACGAGAGACAGGCAATCCCTGCTTATTTGCAGCACTGAATTGGTATTTTGGTAGGAAGAAGGACAGAATAGGTGCAATAACCTGCCATGAGATATTTAGAAAGGTGTTACATCTCTAAATAACGTTAGTAGGCAAAACTACATGTAAACAGTCACCAATTTTGAAAGAAAATTGCCAAGGCCTTTTGACATGCAATACACAAAACGGTGCATATTTTATTTTCTATTTTTTTGATGAAGAGGGCTTGTCCTCATAGCTTATGGGGCCTTATGCACTCCACACGCTGGAAGCAGATCCATTCGGGAACCAAGCAATGCCCATCTTGCTAGCTGCTGCGATGAAGTGGGATCCCATTCGTGGGACCCAGAGGATAGTGTTTTTAGCTGATTTGAGTCATTAGCCAATTGGCGAAGCAAGGATATATGCTAATACCTAGACCACTTGTGCCCCTCACCTGAGAGGCACGAGTGGCTGAGGTAATAATAGAAGATGTTCCTGCTTTGATTGAAAAGATTTGTTCATTAAGTTGCAACACATTCATGCTTTGATCGAAAAGATTTGTTCATAAAGTTGCCACACATTCATTTGTTGATGGGTGAGAGGCAAAGCAGGAACCTTGAGCATGCGCCAGTGAGGGAATAATGGAGCAAGCAATAAGGAATGGAGTGGGCACCGCCACTGGAGCTGAATAATAAGGGCAAAAGCAATGACTTTCTTGATTCATTTATTTATAATATATGAAATGAGGTCTCCCCTGTCAGTATCAATCCTTGAACCCTTTGACCTCTTTTGCATGCTTCTAATCATTCAACCATAGAGATACAAGGGAGATTGGTAAATAGTGTATTAGGATGAATGTGGATATCCTCCCTTCTTCCCTACCGGTTCGGATATATTAGCAGATATGGTTACGAGCAGCATAAAAATCAGAAAACATAAGATGAGTACTTAAAGCCTGTGTGAAAACAGCACTAATAGTGTCTGGCAAAGACTTCAAGACTGCCCCAAACACAGCGTAACAGAAAACACTATCCGACATGATGTTTGGCCTAAAATATACTCAAAGCAATTGAGATCTGGATTAGATTAAAAAGCACCCGTTAAGGCATTTAGGCTCTTGTAGTGTGCCCTTCAAATCATATGTTGAAAACCTTCAAGAATGACTGCTCTGTGCTCAGTCACAGGATAGGGTTTTTGTTAAGTAGCAAAGAATTTCATTCCAAAAAACTTATGTAATTATATAATTAACAGTAACATATTATCTGTTGAGTCCAAATGACAAGGCAGGACTCAAATCAGGAAATCCACACAATCTAATGACATCTACTTAATCTAACCTAATTGATAGATTATCCTCTGATGGGATATTTTCTGCTCTGGGACTCCCATATCAGCTCTTTGCTCCAGCTGTATCAGCTTACTTGAATGGCTTCAGTTCAAAATTGCCAAAAATGCTAATAGGGGGTCCTCTAGCAGGAATTTTCACATCCTCTAATTAACATCCCAACTATATTCTAATCTATAGAGTAATTGCTAATTAATAATGAAGTAATTGCTCAATGGCATCATTAATGTGCATGCACCATCTATAGCTTGTGGTGAACAGGGGAGAGTTTTGGTACCACCATCCATAACACAGAAATGGTCCTAAGTGCCTAAATCTGATATGCACAAAGCATTTCAGTTGGAAATTGGTAACATTTAGAACACGTTTGGTATCAGGTGAGGAACCTGCAAATCTGAGGATTCCTCATTGCCCCTGGAACACATCCTCTAATTAACATCCCAACTATATTCTAATCTATAGAGTAATTGCTAATTAATAATGAAGTAATTGCTCAATGGCATCATTAATGTGCATGCACCATCTATAGCTTGTGGTGAACAGGGGAGAATTTTGGTACCACCATCCATAACACAGAAATGGTCCTAAGTGCCTAAATCTGATATGCACAAAGCATTTCAGTTGGAAATTGGTAACATTTAGAGCACGTTCGGTATCAGGTGAGGAACCTGCAGATCTGAGGATTCCTCATTGCTCCTAGAACAAGGATTCCTTGCTGAGGATTTGTATAGCTGGGCATTTCACATCTATATTGGTGCATATCGATGCAAATAGGTGATAAAAATTGGTTTTGGTGCACAAATCCGCAAAAGTGAGGGTTTGCAAATTCAATGGGTGGAGGTCGGATCTAAAGATCCTCAGAAATGAAGATTTCCTTTGGTCAAAATCATCAGGGATTTACAATTGCCAAACTGAATTTTCCATGACTTTCCGGAAATAAAAAATCTTTCCACCAAAGATTTGGTTGCCGAATGTGACCTTCGACAGGAGATTTCTATAATTTTAAAAGCTTTGTATTTGCGATGTAAAATGAAATACACAATTGTTAGTATAACCTGTGTTATAAAGGTCATTTAAAATAATGACCTTTTTTATAATAGGTTATTATTAACACAGTACTACAATTATAATAGAAAGCACCTGACATAGGTAGAACTCGAAATCTTCAGAAATAGTTAAGATCTATGGGCTTGGTAGCCCGAAAAGACTACAAAATCCAGAATTTCACACTGAAATAAGTGGGATACCAGAATCAAGCATGTCCGGACAAATATTTTACCCTTCACCACAAAATACATGATCTTAGATAGTTGGATGAGGTTAAGCTACCTTTCTTTCTTTCTTTTTCTTTTTTTAATGACGTGCTATCTTCTTTTATTCTATTTTTATTTTTAGAATACCATCTAGCAATTAACATTCATAAAGACTCCAGCAGTATCCAAATTCATGGCAAGGTGGAATGTTTAATGGGGGTCCAAATGTAATCACCCAATCCTAGAGAGAAAGATTCATATACCAGGCATCATATTCCATCACAATCTGTGTACATCAGACAGGCTGAAACTGAATGAACCTGACAAAAGGGGAATTTTTCTTTCTTTCAGAGATCTTGGCCCAAAGGATCTTGCTGATAAGAGAAAGATAGCAAGACAACTAGTTGTCATTTAACTAACATGTCTTAGAGAACCAACTTAGATTTCTTAATATGGTATTACTTCTCAAAATTTCATCCATCTATGCTGGTAGAAAACTAAAGCAGTGAGCAGAAGGAACAATTTTTCTTACCCCAACAATTGGATGAGATGGCTGAACTCTTATAGCAGGAGACGTCAATACTATGCCTTCTACAAGGACTTCAATTTTTGGGTCCAATACTGCCTTCAAAAGTCCAAACAGTAGGAAAAACTTCAAATAAATTCTTTGGCTAAAATATCATTAAATTATTTTAGGACTAAAGAAGAACAAGTTCTTACCTTGAGGATAATGGCTCCACCCGTAGAATGTCCAAAGAGAAAACATGGGAGACCAGGATTTTCTGCCAGTACTTTCTCAAGAAATTCTTTCTGTAGATGTAACGAAAGGAGAACAGGTAAGTAATGCAGTCGAATGATCCTCATGACAATTACTATTTTGGAGAACATACCGTATCACTGACAGCTTCATCAAGTGAATGGACATATCCATGTAGCCCATTGCTTCCGCCATGTCCTAAATGAAAAATTATTTTATTAAGTCACAGCACTCAGGACACACAGTTTTTAAACAATTTCATTTGTTAATCTATTAATTGATCTTGCAACTACAATTTATAATATATATATATATACATATATTCTATCAGCATATGTAAGGGTGTACTTGGAGTGAATCTCAAATCATAATCAATGGAAAAAGGCACAAAAACACTGTCCCACCTAATGCTGTAGCTGCTGATAATCTGACCCCCATTTTAACACAAATCCAGAATCACAAAGCAAAAACGCGTATATCATAAGAAACATGTCCTAAATATAACTAGGCCTACACAGATACTTTGCAGCATATAAAGCGATTATCATAAGAAATGAACTTTTTAAGTTTATAAGTGATTTACTGTATTTTTAGAAAGTACAAGAAAAAGCCAGCCGGTCACCCTGGGTAATGTAACTCCCTGTCGGCAAATGTTAACTGTTTCTATCAGCATCGAGTTTCTATGATGCTCTCAAACCAACTCATGAACCACCTATGCTGGAAACTTATGGACTATCCAGCCGGCTTGATTTATGCAACTAGAAGAGAAAGATATGCACATGCATATAATATAGCAGCTCAACAGTTGGTATGATCCATTTAAAGAGAGAATTTCAAAATAATTTTTGGGTAAGGTTTTTTTTATGAACTTCTACCATAACAACCTGTATGCAATCATATATCATACGAAATGGGTTTATATAGTAATATCATTCTTCACCCAAACACTCTAAAAAGAGGCCCACTAAGAAGGTATTGGACAGTTAGATGGTGTAAAGAAGTAACCAACCACTTACCGGTCCAATCCATGCCATACACTTTATAGCCATTAGCATTCAATTGCTTTGCAAAATCATTGTATCTGCCACTGTTGAGAATGAAATGAATTCATAAGCAGTTCTTCAGGTGTAAAGAATTCACTTCAACAGGAACTTTAGAAACTTAAAAATAAATTTTGTACCTGTGCTCATTAAGACCATGTAAAAGGACCACCAGTCCCCTGCACAATAGAGACAAAACCGTTAATAGCTACCTTTTTTTTGAATGTTCTGTTTATAATTACCTTTAGTGAGCAATCTAACAAAACAATGAATACCTACTGATAAATGATAAAAGTTAAATGGCAAATTGATGCGACAATGAGGATCCATAATCTAATTTACTTCACCTCTTGAACCACATTGAGGATTCTACTTTATTTTCTATTCATCGTAAACATAATCCTAGCCATTTTGGAAGCATTGTAAATTTACTCATTTTTTTTCAAAATGATTTTCTTCTATTGGTAGGAGTGTTGTAGTACAAGTGCAGGAGAGAATAGGGAAAGATTTCCATGGATCTGACAAGCTGTCAGCATGTGGCCCGCCTGATCACCGATGTTGGTCTTCAGTTCTTACAGTTATTTATTACCATAAGGAATAACGAAAGCTAATGTGCACCAACCTCCTAAGCAGGAGGGAGGGAGGGAGGGAGGGAGGGATATAAAAAAAATGCTAAAATTTCCATTTCCAGTAGAAGAAGGAATAATTGGTTCAATCACAAATACAGAAAAGTACACACAAGAAGACACCCTCGTAAAACACAGATGACTAATACAGCTAAAAGTGAAGCCAAGTACAGGTGATTGACATTACCATGTGGAACCAATGGTTTATAAATAGTCAAGATGGAGGAACATCAAACATGGGAACAACATTGGTAAATTAGTTGGCGATATCTAAAATAATATTATGATCAAATTTTCATTTTTCAATTTTTTGGATAGCTAACACGACTTGAACCAGCAACCTTGTGGTTGCAACAATCAGCACTTTCCACCTTTACTGCAGGCTCTTGTCATGATGAAATTTGATTATTTTAGTAAAAATAGAAAATATATAAGAGCAAAATAATGAACACTGATGATGGCACAAAACGGGAAGTAATTTATAGCAACACACAAGGCAATTAGGTAAAATACGAGCTCAGGTTGGAAGGTTCTTGCAAATAGGTCTGCAGCATAAATTTTGAATAAAAAATGCCCACACAAGTGAATAACAAGCTCCAGCCATCTAAATTCTAGAAAAGATATATATATATATATATCAGATTTATTCAGGTGAGAACTATGAGAACTTTTAGTGGGGCCCAACTGTGGGTCCCATTTGGGGATGGAAAGATCTATGTAAGACCACCTCAAGCATCAAGTTTGACCCAACCACATGCCCCTAACTCCATCCGTAGCCCACAAGTTTAATGGCTTCATATTAAAAAAAAGATTCAACCCTCAATCTAACGGTTTAGTTCATTCGGATGTGTGCCAATCCTTAGGATCAGTGATTATCGGGTCGGGGGGGGGGGGGGGGGGGGGGGTTGTTCCCTATTTGTGCACGGTTTGGATGGGTTGCTAGGTGGGCCCCACCAATACTTCTCATGGAAACACGATGAGAACTTGAATATTTGTGTGTGTGTGTGTGTGTGTCACGATGTGTGTGTGTGTGTGTGTGTGTGTGTGTGTGTGTGTGTGTGAGATAGTTCTCATGGAAGCACGATGAGAACTTGAATATTTGTGTGAGCGTGTGTGCCACGATGAAAACTTGAATATTTGTGTGTGTGTGTGCACGATAAGAACCTAAATATTTGTGTGCGTTGGATTTATCTTGATTTTGGAGGCGATCATTATGCAAAAAACAACGATAATCGACTTTGATTTGTGGGACCACATTGTTTCAGGTTAGGAGAGCTGGCCCCATATATATATACGAGAATATACGTGTGCATCCATCCCTCACCATAGGGCGAGGGACACTTACATAATTGGAAATATTCATGTGCAAAAGAGGAAAAGCCATATATGGTCATATGCAGAATAAGAATGTTCATGTGTAAAGAGGGAAAGCCATGTAAGTGTCCCTCATCCTATGGTGAGGGATGGATGTACATGAATGTCCCCCACATATATATATATATATATGCGGTCCTATCCCACCTTCCCCTTCTTTACCGTCTTCCAAACAGTTTGGAGAGGTTATGAATATATATATGACAAATGAAACAGAAACAAATTGCATTTTGTTTCCTCTCAAAAAATAATTATATCCACATAATGTCACTTCAATCTGCATAACCACCAGCTGTCCTAAGAGAAGCAGGCGGGATCGTTCCTCCAGATCTTCACTGCTGTTAGTCGGCAGTTGTGCACTGGGTGGAATCTAGCCTGAAGTTATGAAACTTCTATGGTGTATTCTGATTAAGCGTGAAGCCGCACTTGAAGAGTGATGGGAGATAGCTTGGATGGGAATGGTGGTGGTTTTAGGGAAGACTATGCAGGGCAATTTTGTCCCAAATCCAAATGTAAAAGTCAAGTCAGAGTCAACCCTGACTGAGTCTTAGTCGACTTGGACTCGGCCAAGTTTTAATACCATGGCGGGAGCCACATGTGGATTTCCTATTACATAAGCATTTCTAATTCTATTCATTTTCACAACTTCACCTCTACTTTTAGCATCCACGTCTCAGCAGCATGCACTTACGATGCTTGTTATTTCTTCATTGCCAAAAATTCAATCCCTACAAAAATGTAGGACTTAATGCCGTGAAACTCCCTTTAAACAAAAGTGTCACCTGACATTCACACAACACATCACAAGCTTTTCTCCACTTTGTCCAACCTTGGCTGGATTTGCAATCTCATGGATTTCCTTTATGTGCACATTTGTAACTATGTCCTTGTAGCTTAATTGATACATCAAAGCATACACATCACAGTTACATCTACTTTAGCTATTTCCCATTTCCTTTTTGCCCAAGATTCAACTCCATAGTACAAAGCACGAATAATCGCCATGAAAGACAACAAGTGACATTTGATGATCACACTACACATCACTAGCTTGTCTCCACTTTGCCTCCCTATGTTGATCATATTTGCAATAACCAATTCAAATTCTTTGCTTTGATTTATAGTTGCTCTTAGATATCAAGATTTATCACACTATAGCAGCAAGCTATTTTCCATTTTAATAAACTCATCTATAGTTGCTTTGATATCAGAATCTATCAAGACTACGGCACTAAGTTATTTTCAGTTCTAACCGACTTCTTTTCTTCTTCTTCTTCTTTTTTTTCCTATTGTTCTAACCAACTCCTCTTCCTATTTTCTGATACAATAAACTCGCATGGTTGCATTCTAATTTACTTGTTCTCTTGTTTGATTAATTAATAACACATTCTTTACAAAAAATATATATATATCTACACATTAAGTTGTTCATAACCAAGGTGAATTAATGGGGAGTTGGACTTCAACTCCAACTAAGAACATAGATGTCTCTCATGCACTTCTCATACTCACAACCATAGTTGTTAATTTTGTTTCAGACCCCATTTCATTCTGGCCTCCAAAATGACATATTTCGGTCGATTCAGAGTTTCGGTGAAATATTTCAGAATTATGTTTTAGAAAAATAAATAAAATTAAAATATACATATATGCAAGAAAAATAAAAAATAAAAAATATATAATGTATGCATTTAATTCATTATGATAAAATAATATTTAACTTATAAGTGTAAAATTTAAGCACATTCCTTACCAAAATAAAGTTTAAACACAATTTTCATAACAATAAAAGTTAACAACCTTTAAGATTGACATTTTGACACATTCCCCATAACATTATGATCATTTCGGCCATTTCGGTCAGTTCGGCTGTAATCCATGTTTTCGGCCGAAATTGACCGAAAGTAAACCGAAAAGTTACACTTAGCATTTCACTTCAGCTTCATATAGCCAAAACAAAATGAAATTGATAACTATGCACACAACTACCCCTTTGGACATGTCTAGATTTCCATAGAATTTGAGGATGCTTCTTTCTTCAATGTCTACCAAATTGATAGATCCAACACTCCACTATAGCTTCTTTTAACTGATAAAACCATATACAAATTTTTCCTTTTCTACAAACTTTTTTATGAGTTGTCTCAATAGAAAAATGGCTTGTATTGTAAATCAACCTGCCATAAAACCAAATCAGTACCCCCATCCCCCAAATATCTTATTACTTCCTTTGATTCTCGAAGCACATCTTTGGCAAAACTCTTTAATACTAGGTGTCATTTGATCCCACAATTCATTATAATACAATGTCCAATTTTAACTGCCTTGCGTAAAAATTTTCAAATGAATGCAGTTAATTTTTTTTTCTTCTTTTCCTTGTCAAGCATCACCACCTTACTCTTAAATTAATTTGTTACAATCCATAATATATTTTACACTCAGAGAGAGCATTAAAAAAAAAAAAACAATAGCATACATTATGCTGTCAGACTTTCTTGGGATTCTAGACATCACCAAGATAGTCTTTTCTGTCAGTCTCAGTTTTACCATATCTAAAAGGTACCTCGAGGAACATGAATGCTATGATTTCATGGCTCAAATTCTTAATTCTTGCAACATCTTCCATGTCAATGATCAAGGCCCAGGGCCATCATTAACCCCATTATTACTGCACAGAAATTCCCATATGCAACCCTCACTATCTTAACTTGGACATGCACATGCATGATGCATTGGTGTATAACACTGATACATGGTACAAAAACAACTTCAAAGGGGCCCTCTGACTGTAGGGCATCCTTTGGAGATTGGATTTCCAGAATGAAGATCTCTCTAGTCCAAAAAATATATATGAAATCCCTGAAAACTGTTATTTCAAGCTTATTTTTTTATGTTTAGATGTTCACTAAAAATCTCTCCTCAAGTCAAAGTTTTCCATAAGCAAAAGATGATTTATTTGAATATTGCTCAAATCTCTAAAAAATCTCTTTTAGGCCCACTCAATAGCCATGAATTCTCATTACTGCGAGTTGCATGGGTTTGAAAGTTTTAACTTTCATATTCCCACAACAATGGAACCAAAGGCATGTTTATGACAGGAGCATGTTACATGGTCAAGTCATGTTACCAATCAAAATAAAATAAAATAAAGCAAAAAATTATGTTTTTCAGAGATGAGAGAAATCCTCAAAAATGATAATTTTGTTGATATCGGATTTCTTTCATAACATCCTGTGCTATTGAAGAATGAACCTAGTCTGATATTGTTTCAAGAGAATCCAGGATACAAATATGGTCTTTAATACGTTAAAACTTCCAGAATTTCATGTCAACAGGCTCATGGTTTCTTTAGATGGTGGTAGTTGCATATCGATGCTCAACGACACATACTCAGCCAATTTGAAACATATGTGGTGAACAGAGGACATCAAGTTTCCAAAGAAGCAATACTAGTCTTCCAGGTCTTTCAACATAAAACAGATCATGGAAATACAGCTACAGCACAAATGTTCATAACACCCAAAATGGATATAAAATAAAATTTGCTTGATTGAATCTATGGCATAAATATTCATGACAATAAGTAGGCTCAAGAATTTGGACACGAGGGAACAATCCTAGTAAATGATTTTGATCCTGTCCTTTTACAAAATTAGCACCAACATTTAATACAAATTAAGGGAAGTAAGGAAATAACTAATAACAGAACATTTAATACAAATTAAGGGAAGTAAGGAAATAACTAATAACAGAAAGAAAATCGCAGTCTGATTGTGAGGAGAAAGCCATATCGAAATTTACTCAGAAACTCATAAAAAAACATATTCAAGGGTTTAAAATGGACATCAGCCTTGTCCCAACTATGTTGGGGTTGGCTACATGAATTGTGTCTCTCCATTCCGATCTATCCTAAATCAAATCTTCAGATAAGTTGCACCACTTCGCCAGTTTTTACTGCCGGTCCCAAGCCCGGATAAAGAAGGATGGTTGCGTTAGGTAGGTTGACAGCCGGCATAAAATTTTGTCACAACCTAAACACGAATTCTATGATAACAACATTCAAAATAGATTTATCTTGCACAAAAAATCATTTACAGACTACTTAGAAAATTATACACCGTCAAGGTTCTTAAACATTAAAACTAATAGGACTGGTTTTTTGGTGTCTAAACTAATACAGCAGATTACTAAAAAAGGTATAAAGCTTCACCCAAAACAAATGAGAAATGGCACTTAAAAAATCATGAGTTATTAACTATTGGAATAGAATAGCAGGTTAGCCCATGGCATAAAAGCCCAAAGCCTCGTATTGAGAACTTGCAATCCTAAATTGACCACAGGGTGCAGAGTCATTTCTTTAGGGAGGTAAGTGGATGCGGTTGTGTTGCACACTTGATCCAACAGCCACCTTAAAAATTGAAATTAGCTACCCTATCCCGATCACCATCCGATCTTGAATTCTTCCTTGGAAGTAACAATGTCCGCCTTAGTGAAAACTTTTCTTTACCAGGCACCACAGTAAAACATTTTCATTGGTGCTTCACACTGATGGAGCCCTCTTTCAATTACCATCCAATCTAGAATTTTTTATTGGAAGTCAATAGAGTTCTTTTTACTGGTCACCATCATAGAAACCTTCAATACAGTCTAGCCCAATAACTTCAATGTTTATTGACCAACATATCGGCTATGTCCATGTCAGACAAGTCCCGATGATGCTCACCAGTATGTACCTATTTTAACCTTTTTTGGAGAATTAACGAATAGATTATGCCATTGCAAATTGCACACAGAGTTTCCACAAAAGCATATTTGCAGATATGTTCACTCACGAAACTAATAGAAGTATATCCAAAATCATAGTTTCTAAATCCAAGATAACAATATTGCAAATTTGAAGACAAGGAACCCTTACAAAAGAGATGATGCCATTGCAAATTGCACACAGAATTTCCAGAAAAGCATATTTGCAGATATGTTCACTCACAAAACAAATAGAAGTATATCGAAAATCATAGTTTCTAAATCCAAGATAACAATAGTGCAAATTTGAAGACAAGGAACCCTTACAAAAGAGATGATGGGTTGAGAAACAGCCAAAACAAAAGGGCTGAATATCCTTGGGTATTGTATCCCTAGGGAGGCAACCCTGCTTCAGAGCAACAACAGTGATTGAATTGGAAAGCAAAGATTCATTGAATATAGAGAACAATATCATTTACAAGAACGGAATATATTATACTGTTAAGCGAATGCAACAAAGATTTGGAAAATAAAAGAACCACATTATACTTGGGCGAGTATTGGATCATACTCAAGAGCTAATACTATAAATGTGGCACCCAGTATGTCAATCAACTGTATTTCCATGATAGAGCAGAACTTATCTGCACAATGGGACCCATTTCTGATCAAAATTGACCATTGTTTAGATTTATTCCCCATGAATTGAAACTGATCCAAAATCCCCTCCCTCCCTCTCTGCATGAAGAAAACTGTCCTCCAATTCAAATTTGTAAAGTGAACAGTTTTCACTACCTTCTTTACATCCAAAAGGGCCCTTACAGGTTTTCAACTCGCGTGCATTTCCAAAAAGTAGGGAAAATGTTTTCCTTCTCAAAGAGGCCGTGAAAATTAGTCTTTTGTATAAAGAAATTCATAATGTTTCTCTCCTAATTAGCTTTCTCCATTCATCCAAGCAGGCTCTTTTTCCCCCACAGGAGTCCCTCATATGGCTGTTTGTTTCCAATTCCAGTCCCACCTTTTAATCCAGGATCCCATTTTGTGGATGGTTGGGATTGAAAATCATGCACAGCCCAAGTTTGGGGCTCCCACATGTCAAAAAGGCGCAGAATCACAACAAATGATTGCTTAAATTTCTCCCCATTCTCCAGCTCATGCCTTTCCACACAAGTCATTTTCTCTTTAAACAAAAAAAAAAAAACCAAACTAGTCAACAGATTTGCTCCTCACTCAAACTGCTCTATAATTTATGTTTCTTTCTAAATCATTTTCACTCCAACCTCTAAATATTCTTCATCTGTAACTTAACCCTCTTTAATCCTCATACTATATTCTAAGCTAAAGTTGATGGTTGCCATTTCCCATTAAAAAAAAAAACAGATTTTGCTCCATGGGTCCTCCTGAATTCAGTCTAAATCACCCAAATGTGGTTCCCACCAATCCCAAAATTGAAAAAAATTAATAAAAAACAAACATTAAAAGGAAAAGAAGAAGAAGAAACCCTAATGACTTAAACATCAAAGAAGAAAAAAACAATCCAGAAAACCCCATACCTAATCTTACCGGAGACCGGCATCCACGACTGCGCAAACATCGTCTCTCCTCTCGACGTCGCGAACAACGACCACTCCCTCACCGTCCTCTCATCCCCATCTTTCCCCACCCTCCCCATCGCAATCGCCCGCCTCGTCCCCACATCCAGATCCACCGCCACGCTCTTCCGCAACGACGCCACTCGCCCCACCGCTCCCTTCTTCCTCTCCTCCCTCCTCCGCTGCCGGAACGGCAGCAGCAGCAACAGCAAAATCACGTGCATCACCGCTAGAACCGCCTTCAGCACCCTCACCGACAGAAGAGCTCCGACGCGCGTGCTTGCCCCAGATGTAAACATCATCGACGACGATGAAGACGCCGCCGATGCACTAATCGCAGCCGTCGGATTCATGATCGGAAAGGATCGTACCGTCCTGATCTTCTTCTTCAAGGGCTTCTGAGAATAATTGAAGGAAAATCCTCTTTCATAAACCCTCTTGCAGGAGACGATGGATGAGGGTTTTGGATTGGTTGTGACGAGAAGCGAAGGAGCGAAGGAGGAGAACATAGAACAAGAGACGGAGATAGAGAGAGAGAGGGGAAGGGCAAAAGTGTAATTTCCCTGTCTCTGGAACGCTTGGGAGCTCTCTCTGCAGCTTTAATGGCGAAATGAGAGGTTTGCGATTTCTTTCCGTTTTTGGATTTGGTCTCAATGGTTGGGATGGGTTTGTGTTTTTCGATTTTGGCGCGAGAGGCGAGGAAGGCGTCTCTCCTTTTTATAGAAGGACGGTGGAGAATGTGACGCGTGGCATTGTTTCAGTGGAGGATGGACACGTGGCGATCTGGGGTTGAGTTTTCGGTTGGAAAAGGTCCGGATTGTATTGCTTCCCACACGCTTCATGTTCGTGGCATTTGCGCTCTTCGCGCCCATTGTATTTGAAAATTCAAAATACTTCAAGGTTAATAATATAATTAATAGGATTTTATTGAAAAAAATCCCGAAATAGAACCATAATTTCCAAAAGATCCTCGTAAATTGTGTAGTACTAATGAGGTCCTCTCGCCAATTTTTTTTTTTTTTTTCTGAACGACGATAGCTTCATCACGGGTGACTCGTGCTACACAATTTATGAAAACCTTTCATGATATATGGCTATATTTCGGAATTTTTTCAGTAAATTCCTCTATAATTAATATATATGGTTAAATAGTATATGTAACTAATTACATTATTAATCATGCATCTAATCTTAAAATACAGGTGAGACTCTGATTAAAGTGAGATTTGATGTTAAATTAATAAGGTTGACATTAATTTTGAACTTTTTAATAGGTCTTGAACATTGGATTTCGATGGATATCGATTATAACGTACAAAACAGATAAGAGAGAAGATGAAAGGAATTTTTTTTATTAATTAGCACGTGAATGAGTAAAATTAAAGTTAGAATTAGCTGAGTTTGACCTATTTTTACCTTTATTATATGTGGGTGAGAAAACGAGTTTAGAAAATAAACTTATGATGTGACATTTCTAACCTCTACGCTGCCAAAATAAAATTTATTTAAAAAAATGTGATAAAATAGAATAAAGTTAAGTTTAAGATAGAGTATTTTTCAAGCATACACTTACTCTTTCGCTTCTTACCAATATATGATATTTTTATTACATCATACTATCCAAATAAATATTTTACCGCACTTTTATAATCATTTTATCACATTTCACATTTACATTTTATTTTATGTTGTAAAGTTCACTATACAACCAAATATGCGCTTTAGATGCTCGATAACACGAGAAAACCAACCATTCCAATTGCAAGCTCAGAAATGGGCATGACATTTTGCTAGTATGAATCTCATTAAGTATTTCCATATGTTGTCCTCCTCCTCTTGACCCATTGTTTAAGTTTCATATTGATAATGTAGAAGTATTTTTTTTTCACTACCTGGTGTATAATTTCGGAGTTTAGACCTCTAGATCATCAAGCTTGGACTCATAAAAAAATTTGTGAGATTTTATTAAAAATAAAAAAAACATCTAAAATAAATTTCTTCATTTTTAAATAGGCCCTAACCAAATTTCCCTCTACATTAGGAGTGATACTTTACATTGAATCAATGGTGGTCGAAAAATTGGCTGGACTAAAATTTGGCTATGGTGCCAAAATGGAATATTTATTTTGCAAGTTAAGATTTTAATAAATGGGCCCACAAATTTTGGCTTTGGTTGGCTAAGAAACTGGACTGCTTTAGTAGCATGTGGCGAATTGCTGATGAGTGTATCAAATTAATTAGTCAATAAAGAGGCATCATAGATAAGGTTTGTGGCAGGCTAACCTATTATCGATTCAAACCTCTTCAGAGTCCACCGGAATTTCATATTACTTAGCAAAGATTAGCTTTTGCTGACTTTGAATGTCCACATCTTGAAAGGTCATGGGAGATATCTTGGCCACAATGGGATGACCCAGCATGCCATGCCACATGCCCAAATGTAAAAAGCATTGACAGAGACGTGCCCAGCTAGGCTGGGCATCTGATTGGGGCACCACCACCCAATTGAAACGACAAGAAAAATATCAGTTTCTTGGCTATATTTCATAAGGGTGAAAAATGCTATTAGGGTTAAATTATCTCCATCCACATCCTCTTCGGTCTGCCCCTTTCACTCGGTGGGTTATCAACTTATAGTCAAACCATTTTTTATCTGAGTTGCATTGGACATGAAGATGTATACTTCATCTAAGGATTTGATTTAAAATAGATCGAAACAGAGAAAAAGAATTCACGTAGCCAGCCCCAACAAAATTGGGAGAAAGCTTTGACGATGATAACAACGACGACTCTGACATAGTTGGGTGAAATACTTGATGATGGTGGTGGTGGTGGTGGTGGTGATGAAAGTGTTGAAAAATGTTAGAAAGTTTTAAAGTTTCAAAATGATTGAAAAGATGATTAATTGATAATGCATGTGAAAAATAAGATTGTTCTAAATTATGTGATCAGTATGTGCTCATTATTATGGTGAGACTAACTCTTATTAAAGAAAAATTTGAAGATATGGCCGCCAAACTTGTACGGTACAAGAGTATTGGTTGGCATTTTGGATGAAAGGGCCAGCTTAATTACATTGTACTTGGACTCTGTTTTTGTGTTGCTCATGCATCAATGAGGTCTTTGTGGCCCATGCCAATTCATCTGGGATCCAGAAAAACAGAAGCTCTAATCAATATTTCAATGCAATTGGGAAAACACATGACTATATGTCCCTGTTAGTCTTGGTCATTCAATAAATTTGTTCTGTTGGCACAATCAATTTTTTTCTTTAATTTCAATGAACAGATTCTCATGGGCTCCATATGGCCATCTTTATTGACTGGGTATTTCTCCCCAATGCCCTTTCAAAATTAAGGTGGTTGAGCTTTGACCATGAAATCACTCCATTGCTTCTTTTGGTTAGCCATTCAACCCTTCCAGCGGCTTCTAGCATATGACTTAAAAAAAAAAAAATTTGTCTGACCACAATTCAAGTACTTGCCGTAGCCTGTCAGCATTAATACAAAAATGTCTTTTGGACCACAATTCACACCATTGAGAATCCTTGTGTTGATTCTCAACGTTGCTTCCACAAATTTTCTGGCTACAAACTGATAAATTCAAAGATCTCTGTTTATGCATCTGCAAAATACAACGCTTAAGATACATTTATGTATCTACACGTCACTTTTCCAAACACATGAGAACATTCTACAATACTTTGATACTAATCTACCATACTGCGACACCATTCAAAATTATTCAACAGTATTTCACAATTTTACAAAATCTTTGGGACCCTTCCAGATTACGATCGATCCACGAAGCTCCATCCATCCATTCGATTACAAGAGTGTCCTACCACAGGTATGATTTTGATGCTCACACAACTCCATGAAGCCTCAAACCCTGCCATTGCATTTGCACGCTTAATTCATGTGCGCTCGAGACACCACTTTCAAGGATCCAATTCAACTCGTAGTAGAATTTTCTCGGAAAGCCCCATTCGTTTTCAGGAAATTAATTTCTTACGAATTCTAAGAAATGTATTTGTAAAAGTTACTAAAATTGAAGAACAAAGATAAAGACAAATAAATTGTCATCAAATAATCTCCCCTCTAATCGATTTGAAAATGAAATAAGTAGAATAGAGAATGAAAAACCGTCAATCCCCGCAGTAATTTTCTTTAGTACTTACAGTTTTTTTTTTTTTTTTTTTTTTTTTTTTGTGGCAAATCTCTATAATATTGGCTCAAAAACCGATTTAATTACCAGCCCAAATCTCATTTTTTTTGGCAATCTTAAAATTTGAGCTCAATCCCACTATTTCAAGAAAGTTGGAGGCAAGAGGGGGAGCTCAATTGAAAACCTCATTTTTTGAGTATCTACAAATTATGTCTAGTATTTTATTTGAATGGATGGGATCATCATTCCAGTGGATAGATTTTGATATCTTGTTCTCTAAACACTCTAGTACTCCACATGCTTCCTGCAGTCACAGGTTCTTGCTTGTATCTAATTTTACATACAATTTGCGACTGTGTTTCTTGCTCATTTTCCCTGCATAATTTATTAAATACAGTTCAATGACTTGCTCGTTGAATTTATCAGATTTGATCAAACTTCCAAGGGTTTGATTCTCCAAAAATTAATTGCAGATAGATCTACCTGGCTGTTTGTATCAGTACTTTGAAAATTTTTGAGGTGTTGGCCGGAGGGGAGCCATTTGGGCTTGTGGCCCAATATCCATCAGAACCGTCTACTTAAGTTATTTGTATTCATTCATCTAGTGTAGGAATTTCTTTTACTATTGAGAGAGAGAGAGAGAGAGAGAGAGAGAGAGAGAGAGAGAGAGAGTTCACAGCACCAGGCAACAATCATATATATTTCACTTCCTTGGGGAGTTTTGATGTAGGGGCACTGGCATTTTGGCACTATCAAGGGTGGGTCTCCAGATCCACATGAATCCAGCATTTTTCTAGGTCGATCAATGTCGGATCTTGTGTCCATTCAGAACCCATCACAATACCAACCATCCAAATTTGGGGGCAGTGGATGTACCCCTAGACCAAAACAACAAGCATTACAATGGACCCACAACTTAGACTTTACCTCTACTGGGTCATCCCCTTTAGACCTGAACCTGTCCCAGCCAAATGAAAGTCAAAGCCAAACTAAAGAATGTAAGAGTAACCTTGGTTCTTCTACCTTTTGATTAAGTGAATATTCCCACTATCGTACATAGGCATTGGACTCAACTAACAGAATGGGATGCACTGAGTCAAATTTGTGGGTAAGAAATTGATAGAATGCAACAATAGTGATGGGCCTTGTTTTTATATGGTATGGCCCAATATCAACTGAAAACACCAATTGGGTTGGAAGAGCTCCAAGACAAGGGATTTGGATTTGGAAAGGAAATTGATTAAGGAAGCTGAAATGTTGCTTTCAGATGGATCACACTGGAGGTTTCGGAAAGCTCGGTGGCCGTTGTCGCTCAGAAAGCCCAAAAAATCGATTGACTGAAGGCTTTTCGCATTAGGTTGTAGGGTGGCAACTCTTCTTGAGTGATCCAGCTTAGGTTTGCCTGGCTGCTCTCTTTGTGATCATGCAAGCATTTGAGGGTAGAACAATTACTGGGCAATTGTTGGGTAACCTAGAATCTGACATGACCTGGACTTTCGCTTGTCAACAGTACTGAGCCCGTATGTTGTTGGGCCAACATTTCAGGCCATATCTATATCTAGGGCCTTTGTAAAATACTAACCCAACTTGTGTCATTTGTCAAGCTGGGCCTTTAGACATACAAAATTCCCAATACTGGCCTCCCCAAAATTAATTACCAGGCTCTACATTTAGGACCCTGTGCAACATATGGGCCTAAGAATCAGGCATGTTACCAGCCGAAAGGAAAAAAGGTAAATCCTAATTTGAGTAAGAAAGGTTGGTCTGGGCCAATCATTAGGGCCTTTAAACAACACCAAAACCTCTTATGTATCACACTAAAACTGCTTACCTTGTTTGGGCTGCCAATTGGAGCTAATTTAACATTGTTTGAACCTTACGGTGCTGAATTGTGTAGGTTTGAATTAAATCCATACAGTCCTTTGGGGAAATGATCTTGTGCATCATCTGGCCCAATACAGCCCAAAGTATCTTTCAGGAATGGACCCCATAAAGTTGTGATTATGTGTAAAGAAAAGCTATCTTCTAGACCCAAGGACTAAAGTATCCCAGATGTGTGCAGGAGTACTCAGCAAGACTAATGCTCAGGTGATGGGCTTGAGCCCAAGTCTGCTCAACTTTTGAAACTTCTTATAGAAGTTGGGCTTAGAAACTGGTGCATGTCAATTCCAGGAATCATATATTTGTTGGGAATTGTGTCAATGCTTTTGGGGATTATTATGTATTTTAGGGGTGGGCCACCTCTCTTAAGCTTAACCATATGTGTGTGTAAATGGAATCTCATGACTTGAAGGCAAGATATAAATTAGATATATATGCTCTATCTTTTTGCAACAACCTCCAAAGGTTGATGGCTATGTTAGCAATTTGTTTTCATGTAACACGTATCATGCTTTATTTCTCAATGGTGTACCTTATGAGATAAAAAGAGGTCTGGTTGATATATCAATCTTTCTATAGATTGCTTTCCCTGTTCTCTTATCTTTTATTAGGTAATCTTTTCAAATCAAACATCATAGAACTGTGTCATGATCTCTTGTTAAGCCATCTGACAAGTCAATAGAAGTACAAGGAATCAACCATGGCTATAAGTAGCCGGGCCAACCCAACCCCACCGAGTCCAATTTCTTTGGGCTGACATGATTTGTTTAATGCACTGGCTAGGAGTGGTCCTTCAATAACTAAATGTGTTAGGCCCAAGCCATTTGTTGTGATAGTTGATTTGTATTTGATGACGAATTTGGGTCATACTACAGACCGCTCTCCAATTAGGTGTGGGGAATTCTGAGATGGTGCAACCTCAAATAGTTTTCAAAGCTATTTTGTTTGAGTAAGTCATTTGGGCTTTTTTCTGTAGAATATCTTAGGGTTACCAAAAATTAATTTAAAAAAAAAAAGGAAAGAAGAGAGAAGAGTGGAAATGGTAAAACCCCATAAAGGTGCAATCCTAATTTATCAATATAGCATTTATGAGCATGTGTCTTGCACTTTTTTGGTTGGTCATATCATATATCAATTTAAATATAAGTCTTTAGATTTAGTGCATTTAATATATATGATTTTATACATAAGGGCCCACGTGTATCCACATTTGTTTTAAAAATGTTATATAATATTTTAAGAAAGGGTTTTTAAATCACTCACACTAAGCACAACTTTATATGAATTTTTAGATAACTGATAAAGTTTTATTTTCAATGAAAAAAAAATCAAAATCTTATCATAGTTTACACTTTACAGGGTGCATTTGAAAACCTTGCAAGTGCACACATGACAAGCATACTATTATTACTCAACATTTCAGTTGTGAGTTACTGATCTCTTGGAAAGAAAACTGTATTCTCTAGCTGCCTTGGTGCTAATCATGTAAATTACATTTAAATTGTAACCTTTGGATTGGTGGGCCAGGCTAGATTTTATATTCAATCATCATCATCGTCATTATCTTTAGCTTGTTAAGGTGACTTCCACAATTACAACTATAAAAAAAAAAAAAAAAAAAAATCTATGTAAGACTCTAACTTTATCTTCTTTTTATTTTGAGTAAACTTGCACTTGGAAAGTTCTTGTTGCCTCTCACAAGTTGTTTCATTTCGCTTAAATTATAGCATTGGAAGAAATGCTTTTATTAATTTTTCTTTCTTATGCACTTGCTTAACAAAACAAGTTGGGTGTTCAAAACAAAATGCACCAACTTTGCATGTACACATCCATGCAAAGAGCCCTAAATAATTTATTACACCAAACTATCTTCTGCTTGCTGTCCTCTAAAGACAATGCGATCCGCGACTGAACCAACAATATAGACCTAATGTTACCAAAGTTTGGTGAATAATTTGATGATTCCATGCCATAGTTGGGATATGTCTTGGTTATATCTGGAGGAGCATCCAATCAATCCCAATGTGTTTAACTTAAGTAGTGAAAATGTTTTTAGCACGGGTGGTTGGCTACGAAGGGAAGAAAGATGGAGTGGTGACAAGTCAATTGACTTTGTTGGGCAAGACCCATAACATCTTTAAGGTTGTGGTCCTCATAAATTTAACTTTCATCATGCATGAAACCAGTCCCAAAGAGATGTGAGCAGTCACTTGTGCCACTACATTTTAGATAAAGGTGGTGGCTTGCCTTTTACTAGATAAAGCCGCTTTCATTCCATGACTTGACACCTTTTTATTCGGTATATAGACGAGTGAGAGGGGAAGAGATAGGGACACAAGCTCATGTACAAGACAAATCAGCTAAAGGCCACGTCCAAAACCATCAATAGGTATTTTGTTTAAACTCACATGGATAGGGTATAGACAAAAGAAATTCCAGTGCTTTCCTTATCATACCTCTCTCTCTCTCTCTCTCTCTCTCTCTCTCTCTCTGTATATGTATTTATATGTGTTTTATGTGGGGTCAAATCAAATGGAAGGTAAAGGAGGTGCATGTGAAAGATGGCCGTGCACATACATAGGAATGGATTGACAGAAGCAAACATGGCAATCAAGTAACAATTACCTATCATACTGTTTCGGTATAACAAAGTAACAATTACCTATCATACTATTTCAAAGTTAATAAAGAGAGCAAAGAGAGAACGAATTGTGGGAAGGATGAGCTATAGTTTAATTACTTACCAATGTTTCAAGGGGTTGGCTGAGTGGTCAGGACCACGGTTCCTCCCTCTTTCGGAGCTAGAGGTTTTGGTATTGGACCCGGCTCCACTCTCTTCAGGAACCGAAGGTTGAGTCCATTTGTGCTACCACCTAGGGGCTATAAGGGTTTTACCCGGCTTATCTATGGGTCTGGAGGGAATAGTCCAACCCAAAGGGTTGGGAAACCTTCGTTAGCAAAAAAAAAAAAAAACTTCTTCCCCCTTTTCCACTGCCTTTATTTGAATGTTCTTGTACATAAACCTTAATTTGGGTTCCTAGTCCTCCATTAACTAGCCATGTACTGCTTATAACTATAGTGTTAACATAATGTTGAGATTGTACTAAGAAATAAGTGTCTTCCCTTTAAACACAGCAAGTTAACAAAGGGAGAAGATGGTCTTGCACTCATAGCGCTCACACCTCCAAGTGTGGCACTTGTACCCCATATAATTGTAAATGTCTGAGTATCAAAAAGGCCTTTGGATTTCTTAAACTAAGTGTTGGCATCTTGGTTCATTCAACGACTAGTGTGGATATCTACAAGATATGATTATCTTGTTTTTTTTTGTCAAAACCAACTAACTATATGTAAATAAAGTTGTAGGTAATTAGAAATGAAAGTAAAATGAGTTGAGGGAAACCATGTTTCATGGGTCCAAGTGTGAACAAATCGTTGTAATTTACACGTGCTGAGTCTTTGGGTTTGAAATCTTGAGCCATCCAATTTGTCTGACGTTCATGCTGTAGCTGTCTAATATCTCTATCTCAACCATCATTTTAACTCCAAATCTATGCAAATAGATTGGGAGAGAGACTTTTCATTTGAAAACTCATAACGTGGTTAGAGAGCTAATATTGAAATAAAGACTTGAAGGATGATTGGCCACTTATCTGATGGTACCGTCTTCTTTGAACCATATATAGATAGCCACCCTTCTTCTTTCCCTGATCAAGAAGGACAATTGGTTAGATGCAGTGTTAAATGATTCCATCTCATTCCAGTAGTCTTCAACTTGTGGGGGCCCTGTTCAACGTAATTGTTGTTAGATTGATAAAGAAATATGATGAATCGGATTCCTCTATAGCTTTTGTAATAGGTACAGAAATCTCTCTACGTCTTTCTAAAATAGGACAAGTGGCTTTGCTTCTATAGCTAATGACTTACTATGTATGGAAGGCTTTGTGATTTACGCAACTACAGATGAGAAAAATCCAGCTTAATAGGTGCTTCAAGTTAACTTATATAAGGAAGGAGAATCTTCTTCAACGAGTGGATTGCATATGCCTATCAGCTCTAAGAGGTCCCATCTTTGATCAATGCGACTCCTCTTACATTCTGATTCCCTTGATGTGGCATGCCCATTTTTATGCTCGTCAGATCCTTAATCACCATTAGATTGAATCTGATTCTTTTAATTAATAGGCCATCAAATTTAAATGTTATGCTATTAAATCAAGGGTGCAATAATCTGATGGAATTAGTTTTTTGCATGATTGTATTCCGTAAAGAGACTTTTCCATCTACCTTACCCACGATTGTAAAAATGCATCTAAGTGGCCCCACAAGGGAATATAAATTCACAATAGAGAGTATTGTTCCTTATTTAAAGCCACTAAATAAATGGCATGCAAAGTTTGACTTTGACCCTCTATCTCAGGACCTTTTATTTTTTCTTTTAATTGTCTACCTCATTACCTTAGTAACTTAGATAATAGCAGCATCTAATAACCTTTATTATTTTTACTTCAAAGATGATAAGATCATAAAGTTCTCTAGAGTGAAATAGATAGCCCTCAAAAACTCTCCTACATACTGACCCATTCGAAAAAAAAAAACAAGAAAAAAACAAAAAACAAGAGACATCTTGATCTACAAATTATCAAACCCCTAATATGGTTAGCTTGACTTTCAAAAATGAAAAACAATCTTCAAGATCAAATCCAAAACACGCCAAGCTTCATCATATAACCAACTTTCTTTTTTTTTTTTTTTTTTTTTTTTTTTTTAACTTTTGACGAGCTTTTGAGGTGAAGTGCCAGTAAACACATTCCTGTAAGCACCCGCTGACTTGATCATGACCATTGAAATTCAAACACTGAAAACGACCAACTGGGGTCGTCAAACCCACGGACACACACCTGATCCAACGGCTCAGATGGTCCCATGACTTTGAAAAGAATACGCAGAGGGTTGTACGAACCGGAAACGACCGAGTATTGCAGAGTGCAAAGAACAGAGAGAAAGAGAAAGAGAAAGAGAAAGAGAAGAGAGAGAGTGTATGTAATTCCTGGGGCTTTAAATGGCGGGCAGGAGACAGAGAGCGGGCAGCGACGTTCGTGGAGGACATGTCAGCGGCATGTCTCGATCCACGTACCCTTCGGGCAGAGCTGGTTTGAAAATTGAAACGGGCGGTCTGTCTCTGATGTGACATGACCGCTGCCCGCTTAGACCTTACGGTCAGCATCCCCACACTCTCCTCGGGCAGAGCTGCAGAGAAAAAGTTGAGTTGGGGATTATGCCCATCATAAGGCCATCATAGCTATATCTATCTATACCTTCTTTATTTCCTATCTCTTTTTCAATGTCAGAGGAAAAGCAAACAGACCGTCAATCATAAAGCAATGGATTACAAAATCATTTCCTCTTACTTTCTCTTTTCCCCATTGCTTACTGCTGTACAAAGAGAGAGAAGATGATAATAAATAAAAAGGAAA
The DNA here is from genome assembly GCA_028538565.1 of Umbellularia californica. NCBI lineage: Eukaryota > Viridiplantae > Streptophyta > Magnoliopsida > Laurales > Lauraceae > Umbellularia > Umbellularia californica. Next base: position 1,586,141 of record JAPQWN010000011.1, on the reverse strand, counting down.
AGGAAAATCATCCTCCATCTGCTGCTTCTGCTCCTCCTCCTGCGCTCTCTCTTTCTCTTTCTCTTTCTCTCTCCCTAGTGCATTTATTGTAATCTTTTTCCCGCCAACCTGTCTCGATTCAAGGGCCACCTAGGGCTACCACAACCATCCCTCTCTCATGAAAAATCTGTTTTGCAGGACCACCAAATAAACCCCATGCACCCATTAATTTGATTCTATGATGTGTAGAAGGAGGATATAAAAAAGAAAATTCTCTATATATTTTGGTAGGGGACCATCAAATTAAGAATTCACCCCCATTAATTATTAAAAAAAATTTATATTACCTCTACCAGCGCCTTGAGGCAATGGTAGGAATTGTTAGATAAAAAAATTAAGACAGTTAATGGTAGGAATTGCTAGCTAAAAAAAATTAAGATAGTTAACAGAGCTAACAAGTCAAGTTTTGAATCTATATTGATAATAGGTCCCATGTCGCCACTTGTGCGGCGTGTGTTACGAGTCTAAATAGGGTCCCACCCAAGATGAGTGTTAAGTAGTTATTTTGATGTACCTTATAATGCCTAGGCATTCTAGGTGTATTAGAGATGGTATTAGTGTGAGCCGGTCCTGATCGGATTTTACCTTAGTGTGAATGAGGAAATTTAATATTAATTTGATTCTATGGCGTGTAAAAAGAGGGATACTAAAAATTTCTAGGCCCGGATATTTAGGTAAGGTGTGATGATAAATTGACATCTAATGAGGAAGATATGGTATGTTACCTGTCTAGCCTCTAATATATTTGACGTCAAAATCTGGTGTCATACTCGACTTAGACTCATGTTATTTGGGACCCACTCGTTTGATTTTAAGTTTAAATAGAATGGGTATGTCTGAACTTGGGCATGCCTAAAGCTTGGAGTAATCGAGCTCCATTGAAGGCAAAAAAGACTTATTTTGATATATTATATCGATATGGTAATATTGATTTATTTGATAGACAAATGTAATATAGCCATGCCATTGGGTGTTTTGGTCTTTAGTTATAATTTTTTTTATTTTTATAATGATAACTAAACATGACTATTCTTCTAAGTGAACGTATGAAATCCACACATGTGCACCGAGTAATTCTAGGGTAGGATTCAGGCACACGCGGACGTGGGGAGTTATATGCTAGTCACCCAACTCCCAGATGGGTTTTTCAGGCATGAGATTTGTGAGTCCACACTCTAATATGTTTTTTACCTCAATCTACACACATTCAACTTGAACTTTGAATTGAATTTAAAAAATAGGTCAACATTTTGATTAGTACATAGTGATTCTAGTTCAAATATACAGGTATTTGAGGACTCCATTCCAACCCTAACCTTTTGAACGAACTTTTGAAAAAAAAAAACATTTAAATATGCTAGAAAACAAGACCTATAACTTTTCTTTTAAAATTTCTTTTGCAATGTTTAATTTAGAAATAAATAAATGGTACCAAAAAAAAAAAGGTAATAGAAATGGAGCTCCATGTTTGAGTTCAAATTAGGCACATAGATTTTAAAATCAGTTATCGACATTTGTACGTGTTGCATGCATCAGAAAAAACAATTAAGTTTTCGCGGGTTTTTAATCTTTATTACATCACTCTGATGCAAGAAATTCATCCAAAGGACATTTGGTGTTGGGGTCGTTTGCTTTTTTTTTTTTTTTTCTCCCTAAAAATGTAAGCGTGATCCTCCAATCTCCAACCCACAACTAGGTAGACCTTTGGACCATCATATGACAGCCCTCATTTTAAAAAGGAAGGTGAAATAGCTGTGCCCCCAGTCCCCACATCTCTTACGTCCACTTCATGGGTACAACTATATTTACACGTGGAAAGTGATAATTGGGTGATAGGCTGACTTTTTGGCTAAACCTTGGTAAATACAGTCAAGGACTGTTTGTCTCTCTTTCTCTCTTTATCCGGGTTGCATTGCACTAATATGATATTCCTTTCCCTCACAGAAATTGCTGAAATGACGGGGGCCATTTAATTCCTTATCACCCACCTCCTTCCAAGGACTTGGACTCTTCTGCCCGCTCACACCCCACTATCCCTCCTTCCTTCCTTCCTCCCTCCCTCCCTCCCTCCTTTTCAATGTGTTGTATTGACCATTACCACCAGTTTACAACTTGCTAGCTTTTGTACAGTTTGAACATCGTACATGTCTAGAACAGCAGAAGAGTCTACTTAATTAAATGACTATGCATTTGAGAATGAGACTACCTTTCCTGGATCTTTCCTTGATAATACCCAGATTTATTACACTTTATTATGTGATAGGATTCAAACAAAGAAATCAGGTTACAAAACCTATTGCTTTTTTTTTTCCCCCCTAAAGGCTTTGATCTGATGATCGAATGATGATGCTTTTATTTGGACTGTCAAGGAAATTTAGTAGGGTTGATCCTTAGAAGGACAGTTGGTTGGATGGTAAGGGAACAATTGATGGGGGTAATCTCAGCTGAAAGTTCTGTCTGGGGTGTTGGTTGTACATGTGATTGTTCCAGTAAATGACGTCAACTCTTGTATCTAAAGTAATAATGTCCAATTTCTACCAAAACAAAAAAGTAATAATGTCCAACAGTTAATGGCATAATCTCTTCTGCTCTCCAGTTTTGACCATCTTAGTGGTCCCCAATAGGATTTTGCAAGTATTTCTCAAAATTTATATATTTTGAAGATTGGCCTTTGAAATAAATAAGGGCATTTTTGTTATTCAAAAGGAGTACTTATGAGGTCTAGGGTCTTAGTATTGAGGAGTGGGCTCTATCCAAAGGAGAATATTGAAAAGTATTTTCACTGTCTCTACTAACGTCTTGAGGTTTTAGTACGAATAACTAGCTAAAGAAATTCAAGATGGTATCAGAGACAACCGGTCGTGAGTTCGAATCCCAAGAGGAACGACTTGGCCCAAAAAAAAAAAAACCGTGTCACCAGAAGTGCGCTGACCAGGTTCCACTTAAGGGAGAGTATTGAGGAGTGGGCTCCACCCAAGGCAGAATTTGCCTCTACTCACGCCATTAGGGTTTGGTTGGTAGGAACATTTCAGAAAAACATAAATAGACAGGTTTATTATACTGCAGAAAACCTTGCACACAGAGTCGTGCACAAACCATTCTCTAATGATTTTCATTGTAAAATATAGAAAAAAAAAAGAAAAAAATATTATTTTTTACTAAGGATTCGTTTGTTTAATATCCGTGGTACACCGATAACTCTTATCACAAAAAAAAAAAAAAAAAAAAAAAAAGAGCGATTGTTACCTCTCATGGGAAATGCTTTCCTGATGAAATAATTAGTACCAAAACAGACTGAAAAAAAAAAAGTGTAGGAAAACAGTTGCTATCTCATTTTTTAATCTTCTAATAGGAACCACGAGTTGTACAAAGATTGAACATCATCAAAATCTAATTTAAACAAATTTCAAAATTAACTTTTATCTGTAGTTATTTCTTTATATTACATATGTAATAGGAATTCCAGCTATTGTAGATTCTCCATGATCAAATGTCTATCTCAAGGAACGTTCATGTCTTCATTCCTCAGTTCAAATTATGGCTGTAATTAAAGGCAGGCCAGAACATTAAATTCCATCTCTCCTTTTCTTTTGTGAAGTAACCCATATCTGTCCTACTCAGAAGTGAGTGAATAGACGAATGGATAATTCCAAGGGGCCAAAATTAAAAGATCACACTCACATCAACCTACCAAAAGAAGACTTGAAGCTCGATTGCCGTGTCGGTTTGGAATATTCTAAAACATGGATTACTGGATTGTTGTCGATAATCACTGCCATACGACAACCCTACACAACGAATATAAGAATGAGATCAGGCCATTCACTTAGAGGGCCACATGCTGAAAATTGCAAAGCACCTCTTTGGGCTCGTAGGCAGTGAATGTACTATCAAAACCTGCCTGATGAATGGTTCAGATTGCCATATCTCATGTGCCACAACACAAATTTATGGTAGGGAGGTGACTTTGTTGAACCAAGGAGAGCCAGTTTAGTTTTATGAGGGTGGATCTTCTCATAGTGGGGCTAAAAAAACTTCTTGACCTCAATGTTGTGAATCCATCAGTTTGGCTTAATTTTGAATTCCAGACCCCTCAAAATAACTGTTCCACATTTAACTGTAGAAGTCAAACCATAACTATATACTAAAAATAACACTCACCTTATACTAGGTTCGCTCATATAATTAGTTTTAAGCTATGTTTCATTTCAATGGAGTTTGCTATGTGGGCATTGTTCTTTCTAAAGACAGCTAAAATAAAAAGAATCAAACCAAGTTTATCGGTCATGATCAAGTGATATTAGATCCAAATACAATAGACAGTGATCTTTGAGTAGTTTGAATTTATTACAAGAGTTTTAATGGTTTAATAGTTTGAATTTATTACAAGAGTTTTGATGGTTTAATAGTTTGAATTTATTACAGGATTTTTAATGGTTTAATCCCTGTTCATGCTCGACGCTGAAAAACGAAGAATAATGTGTATTGATTGCAATAGAAAATGAAACACGTGAACCCAAACTGTCTTCAATGGAGGTACCGACATCCCTCCCATTTCCCTCATTCTTCCTAATCCTCTCTCTCTCTCTCTCTCTCTCTCTCAACTGCCAAGGAAGGCAACAGATGAGATTTCGTAAGAGTCAGGCAAATCCATATCTGTCTTGACTCCCAGCAGTTGGCTCCATTCCCATCCTACCTTGTGATGTTACATGTCGAATTGGATTTTCATGCCATGTTATTGTACACACATTTCTTTCCATATAGAATTTTTTTTAACATTTTAAATTTTACTTCAAGTACTTTCATCATGAATAAATTCTTGTTAATAAATTATATAAACGGGTCATAAATAGAGCATGATGAAGAGTAGCAACCAAAACCCAAGCTTGTCTTGAACATGACTCAATTCAAAATGCAATGCATAGGCTCAAACCTGCCCGAACCCATAATGGTTGTCGCTACCCTCCTTGGATACCCGTTCGACCCGACCCACCACCAGCAACCTTAATCACCGTTATCGTGAGCGATTATCACATTTCTAAATTATCATGAGATCTTCATGTTTGGATGAGGAAAAGAGGTGGAGAAAACTGTTTAAAAAATGCTAATCTTTAGCTACCACTATTGGCTCAAAAATGAAGTTCTCTAGATAAGCCTCATCTAGACTTTTCGATTTTACCCAGCACTAATATATTACATATATAGTACAGGACCCACACTGCAAAAGAGGACCACTTTTATTATGATTTATGATGCAATCATATTGCATATCAAGTATTTAAAACGTTTCCCTATGCATGACAGCAAAATGACCATGCAATGGAGTCTGAATCTTCTACAACCTTATAGGTGCAAGCCTTCATTGTGGAAGCATTGAATCATTTAAACAGGATCTTCTACCATCATAAAGACCGAATCATAGTTACCTAATTCAGTTAGAAGGTCTTCTATGGACTTTTCATGTTTAACCATTTGTCATTACAACTGAACTACTCTTGCATAGTTCTCTAAGTCGACACATGTAAATTAATTAGTGGTGCTCATTAACCTAAAAAATCTAAGCTTCTCAAATGCACTGCATCCATATGTATTAGCTTACTCTATATTTAACTCTATATTTAACTCCAACTAAAGATTCGCCATCCATAAAACATGTTATTTTACTTTGATTGTTATCTTAGCTGTGTAACTCCCATGTAATCAATCTTATTATGAGCCCGACTCTAGTAGACTAATTTAGATTTTAAATGTGGCCACTAGTTATGGACTTGAAGCATAGGTTCAGATGAATTAGTTCATTGAACGTGTCGAACTCAAACTCCCAATCAGATGAGTTGAAAAGAAGATCAAATACACCTACTCCATTGAATTTTTAGATCAACCTAAGTCTTAGGGTAGGTTTTCTAACAGAGATGGACTCTATCTAGCATAAACACCTCTAGTTGTTTGGAAACTTTTACATATAGAATGAAGTGAAGTGAAGTTTCAAATCAAGAGAGAATGAAATATAAGTGGGTTATGATGGTATTTTGTATATAGTTTATTGTTTGGGAATCTTTTTTATGTAAAAAGTAGGTGTTTTTTTATTATGTCGTCGAGAAATGAGGTTATTTTTTTTACTTTTTTTAAAGAAGGAAGAAAATTTGAATTTATGTATATTTGATATGACTCATAGTCTTTTCTTATCTAACAAATGGGGGCTTCACTTCACCTTAACTTGATTAGTAAATTCCCAAACGGTAGACGGTTTAGATCTCTATAACCTTTGGTTTCTCTCCAACAGTCTCTCTCTCCCTTTCTAGTTGCATAGTGTTCAAAATCTTATATAAAATGGTAGAAACCAAGTTTGATAAGATAAGGCTCTTTAATCTGATAATGGTAGGGAATATATATCAAGAAAATTCCAGACTCACTTGTTCGAAAATAAAATAAAATAGAATTTTGGATTCAATATGCATACACATTTACGAGAGTCATTTTGATAAAAATGATGCATCATATATAGGGGTGCACCTTCTATTATTTTTTAGTTATGGTGTTTTCTTTTAGTTCTCAATCAAGTACTAATTAGATGCAAAATATGAAAAGGAACCTAAACAATTAATGCAGGTGAGGGTTCCTTATTATGTTCGGGCCCACCCATGTGCTGACAAATGTAGGCCACACCTAAATTGTTAATGGGAGGAAAAAGTACTCAACAAAAAATGTAAATTAGTAGGCCCTCTATGGGCTTCAGGGGAGGATGATAGGGTGGGACATTTAGGATTTTGGCAGATAACGATAAGCTAGGATAAGCTAGGTTTTACCCCATTTGACCAATATCATGATAATTCGATTTTCACTTCATACTATATTCAAATGACAAATATATAAGATTGATCTAGTTGAAATCATTAATCGAGAATGGGGCTATGGTAGTGAGCTTTAGGCATCATTCTTGTGCTAAAAATATTTTTACCGTGAGGATTGGTTGTGGCAAGAATGGCTCTAGTTCGAGAATTGATTGCTCTATACTTGGGGGCGGGGGCGGGGGCGGGCTAGAGAGCCCCCAAAGCCAAGAGGCTACATCAACCAACTGGAAAGAAACAAAGCAAAAAGGCTATACAGGTAAAAACCTGCAGTTAGGCCAAGCCCAAAAAAACCCAAAATAGGATGAGTAACCTTTACATTAGAGAGGGATAAGGTCTTTGATCCTATGAAAAGTACCTTGGCATGCTCAAGAGTAGACTTCTGATTATTATGCTTGGAGTCATTGCGGAGTAGCCAAAGTATTTGACTGCTCTATACTTGTTTAGCAACGTTCTGTTAGGACTATTGCCTCTAATCATTATACTTAAACAAATACCTCCTTTTTTGGACAGAAAATTAATCATAGAGAAAAGAGAACGAAGAGATAGAGAGAAAACATACCTTTAATTAGTCAAGCAATTAAGAAGTAACTTTTTGTTATTCCTAAAATTCCACTAAGGGAATGAAACTACAAAGAAATATTATTTGCAAATGATTGAGAAAGTGCAATCATATGGACTTGCAAAAATTTCATTCTAGAGGAATGATGAAATGTTCTCACAAAATGATGCCAAATGAGTCGTAGAAACTCAGTTAAGCATCCTAGTTTATATAGCGATGGAGAACATCATGCTATAGAGGCATTGGAGGATTCTAGTATTTTTACTTCAAACTAACATCACCATCAAATGTGCCCAAAAGTCTAGAGGGTGGATCACATATAATTAATAAAGGTCAAAGGTGGATCACGTCGATGAATTGCATTGCTAAATTATTTTTAAGGGTTTCATAACAAGAATATCAGAAATCCTAATCTTTAAATTTTCAATATCCTCAAAATGTTCTTATAAACTCCGTTATTGATTTTTACTTTTAAATATATGTTAATATTGAAAAAGCATTTAAAGTCCTAACGTTTAAAGCATTGACGGGCTTCTTTAATCATTAGAGATGGTTTTTTTTTTTTCATTTGGCTAAGTTTTACTACTGATGAGGAGTGGTACACTTCAAGATCCAGGGATCAATCCAAGTATATATATGATACTAGCTAAAGTGAAAATACCACTTGACCATGAATGTGTTGGCAATAATTTTGACTCTTAAATTATAATTTGTAGTAAGAGATTCTGCTCATAGAACGAACTAAAAATCTAACTTAAACGCTTGTGCAAACGCACATTCGCAGTCAGCCCTCCAAGAGAGAACGTAAGCATGACAGTTTCATCCTCTCTTTGATAGAAATATTCATTTGTAGCCTTCTTTTTTTCCTACTCTTTGATAGAAAGCAATTCATGTGATGTGACCACCCAACCTACTCTTCCCAGCCAAATTATACAATATGCCTTTTCCACTGTTTCGGTTCCCAACCAACCACAAACGTATGTGGCCCAAACAAGATGCGGGTCAGATCCCAATTAGTCCCACCCACCCTAGCACCATTCCTTGCATATCATCCACCTGAATCTTCTAAATATTCTAGAATTAATGGATGGGGTTGTTTCAGGATCGAGTATATAAAAATGCAAGTTTACATATTTAGTTGGTTTTCTTCTGGGCACCCTACCACCACAACAAAGGGATTGGAGAAAACGCCCCTTTGTATGGGGAGAAAGATATATATTGTCTATTGTGGGTCTCACATGCAATCTCCATCAATTATGGTGTGGGGTAGGAAGGGAAGGTCCAAATCTCAATCAGGTCTGGCTAAAATATTAATTTTCTTGAATGGTTATAGCCAACATTAAAAGCATTGAATTCAACGAGCTTAAACTCAACGTAATTGAATTATTTAGTGAGTAATAATGGCCATAATCAAATATTGAAAGTGACAACAACAAGTTGGTGTTAAGTTTGAGAAGATTGGATTAACCAAAGGTGGGGCAGATAGAAAAGATTACATGTGCGAACAGCTGGATGAGCATCGTTTTCCTTGACAGTGACTTAGGACATGCATTTTAGAAAGCAAGATTGTGGGGTCACAACTCAAAGGCATTTTTTTAAGAGCAGATGCGTGCAGATTTTGACCTCACCTGCCAACTCAGTCAAATCTAACCCTCTAATTCAACCTTATTTAGTTGTATTAGAACACATAGGAATTCATAGTCAAATGAGCGTCACTGATTATTAACAAGGTGGAGTGTAAATATATATGATGTGAAGGTTGAAGGATAAGGTGGCAACATAGATGAGACCTAAACCTCTAAGATTTGATTCACTAAGGTGATGGGTAGTTCTTCATTTTGTATCTTCACTCGATGGACTTTCCATTTTAGGGGAGGTTATTTAAGGATCATTTTTGTATATGCATCTTGAATCTTCAAATTAAACCACTTATTTAGTATGAATTCAAATGTATTCAATTCAAACCCTTGATTTCATTTTGATATTTTTACCTGGATGAGCATCATTTTGCTTGATAGTGACCCAGGACATACATTTTAGAAAGCAAGATTATGGGGTCACAACTCACAGGCGTTTTTTTTAAGAGCAGATGCATGCAGATTCTAACCTCACCTACCAACTCAGTCAAATCTAACCCTCTAATTCAACCTTATTTGGTTGCATTAATATACATATGAATTCATAGTCAAATGAGCTTCACTGATTATTAAGGAGATGGAGTGTGAATATATATGCTGTGAAGGTTGAAGGATAAGGTGGCAACGTAGATGAGACCTTAACTTTTAGGATTTGATTTACTAAGGTGATGGGTAGTTATTCATTTTATTTCTTCGCTCGATGGACTTTCCATTTTAGGGGAGGTTATTTAAGGATCATCTTTGTATATGCATCTTGAATCTTCATATTAAACTACTTATTTAGTATGAATTCAAATGCATTCAATTCTTAGATATATTATGCAAATAAATAAACTTTTGATTTCATTTTGACATTTTTAACTTAATTAATAAATGGGTTGAATCCATACTTGTAATTCAACCTGACTTTTTTTTTTGCTAAGGGAGGGTTCCCAATCTTTTGGGCTGGACTATTCCCTCCGGGCCCAGAGAGAAACCAGGTAAAACCTCTGTGACTCGTAGGTGGTAGCACAAGTGGACTCAACCTTCGGTTTCTGAAGATAGGGGAATCGGGGGTCGACACCAAGACCTCTAGCTCCGGAAGAGAGATGAACCATAATCCTGACCACTCGGTCAACCCCTTGGGGTTAAACCTGACTTGACCAATGGAGCATTAACACATTTCATGTCTCTAGGGCAATTTCCAAACAAGCCCATGTGGGCATGTGATTTTTCTTTATCATTCGAAATAATAGAAGGGTAATGTGGATTCTCTCTCTCATTTGAAGAATACGAAAGACAGGAATTGGAAATATTCTCTCATGCATGCTAGAACCGCATCACTTTAAGGGAAAGAGACTTCAGACATGCTTTTGCATGCATTGTCGTCAACTTTGAGAAAGAAGATAAAAAAAAGTCAGTCTTCTCCTACAGAAACGTCACTAAACATAAGCAATACATGAACCTTTCTCCACCTTCCTTCCCAAAAGGCCATCTGCACGCTTTGGGAGCTGCGAAAGGTGATTCAACCATGTACGTGAATTCACTTTCTCAAGTCGCACCTGAGACCGACAGATCTTGACCCACCTTGGTGCACCCACATGGCTCTTGTCGTTTCTTGATCCACACCATCCATGATTTGGGAACCACCTTGTAAATGTGTTATGTCCAAGACTTGTCCACCACCAATCCACCATTGGATTGCCCAACTATGTAATTTAGTGGCAGATGACTCACCTTAGGATCTTATGTCTTGTGCGTCAGCCATGGCCAAATGCTGGACCTCATGGCCTTGGAGGCTTGTGAACATATATAATCCATGTGTTTTTAATTATCTTTCCACATGGGTCGCTAGTAAAGTGACCTAGACCCTTCACTGACAGGCCATGGACTTAAAATTTCAATCACGAGATGGGTTTACAAGAAAATTGTGAAGGAAAAATATGAGATTCTTGAAAGGAATTGTGCTTTTTTGTTACTTGATAGAGAAAGCAATTTTCTCATTTAATGATGGAAAGCACAAAAAGCGAAAGCTGTCTGTTTTCCTAATCAACCATCAAATACATGGAAAACTCCAACAAAGGGAATGTGCTTTTCGTTCCCTGCTTTAGTGCTTTCTCCTAATACAAATGTTTCCAATCACAAGATTTATGTTGGTGTTTGATAGCAAATTCCAAAATGTATAATTCCGTCTTTTTCGTTAATTTTCTATGTACAATTTCTGAGAGATTTCAACACTTGATAGTAAATAGAAATGAAAATCTTTACTGTCTTGGAATTTCTTTCTCTCTTTTTTTTTTTTTTTGGCACGTTTGATGGAAAATAATGGATAGGAAAAGGTTTCATCTTGAGTTTGTAGGCAATTAAAAGTGGTTGTTTGAAAATACATTGTTTGGTTGGAGGAAAACAATAAAACTTGCAGATTTTGGAAAATCCCCCTCCTACCATTATTGAAGCCTTCAAATTTTGATTGTATCACCATGGCCATTGTGGTTATTATCATGATGTTATAGCCTCATCCTATCTATTTGAGGTTAGTTTGGAGCTTCCTACTATATAATTAAAAATTAATTTTTATAGATGCTATATAACTGAAAAAACTAGATATCATTTTTCCAAGATTCCTGTGTTTTTCTACAGAGAAATGATCCGCAACCAAACATGTCCTTAGAAATCAATTTCCAAATGTGACATCGAAGATAAAAAAAAAAAAAGTTTGTATGAGGAGCAATCTTTAAGAACAACAAGATCGACCTTTCCAATCTTGGAACAATTTGGCTTGAAATGGGAGCCATATGGTGAAACTAGTACTTCTTTGTGGGCTTTAAAGTAGTCCATGGATCCCAACGAATGGACAAAATGGGCTGACTGCCAAAATTTTCATGATCAATTTTGTGTGAAAGGCGTATATAATTGGTAGCTTAGTTGGTGAGGCACCTCTCTTTCATAGAAACAATCATTGACCAATCCATGGTTTTAGCGCTAATGGTGGGCATTTGAGTGGGTTTTTGCAGGTGTGTGAGCACCTACCTTTAAAAAAGTCTTATATTATTCATATAAAGTTTATCTTATCATGTAAAATAAATCCAGCAAACTGCAGAGAAAGGCTATCAGGGAAATTTGTAAAATTCCTGAGAAAACCCAATAATTCTAAAGTTTTAGAATGTCTATATATTCTAATTCCAAGTTGATATAGTACCCACCATCCCCTATAATGATCACTGCCTATCCTTGATTGTCATCAAGTGTAGTTCAACAATTGTGGGGACCATCAAACAGATTACCTTGGTCTTGTAGACATGGTCACTTGTCCAAGTAATGTAGGGTGCGGATGGCTCAGATGGATGTGATTCAGTGGTGCAAAAGATATGAGGCCCCACTTTTTGGGTTCTTTCTTTTTAGTTTTCCCTAAATGTTGGTACCTTCTTGGAAACAAACCGTGAAGATTTCCATTAAAATAAGAGGGAAAGGGCTAGTAAAGAAAAAGTCAAATATTCAGGGCAGATTGAGGGAGATATCTCATGAGACAATGTAAGATGGGGTGGGCCCACAAGGAATGTTGCTGAGAGAGTGTGATAGAGAACAGAAGAAAGGGCATGGGCAGAATCAACGGAGCTTTTCATTCTCCAATATATTCTTGAGATGTGTTTTCGCATTTGCTTGCTGGTTTCCAAAGTATACCTTTAGCTAAAGGGGATGTGTTGTTGAGCTACAGTTTAAAATAAGATGACTGACAGTGTTTACAAAAAACCCACCTGTAACTTTGACATTTACAAAAAAGAACCAACCTGCCTTTTTAGTTTTAACCTCATTTAGGTTGAAAATCTCAATCAACCACCTTGAGTTGCCATCTAAGTAGGCCTTCAAACTTTTCATGAAATTTCAAGTGGTACATTTTTTTTAAACCTTGCCTATTCAGATTAAAATGAGGGTATAACCCTGGCAATGGCTATTGGGTACCACATTACCTTGAAATTAGGGTACGCGGATGCTCTAAAACTCTCCATTATTGGGTTTTCTTCTAGATTGATAATGATAATAGCGCAATTCAAGAAAGGCAGCTCACTTTGCCTTCTTGTGATTAATCTAAGCCCATCACACTCATTCCCTCTGAGTTATGTAGGTCCTTCAAATGATGGTGCAGCTTCTGGCCTCACTTTGCCTCTTTTGAAAGTGGGCCCACCATAAAGTCCCAACAATTACAACACCACAATATCCATTATCCAGGGTCAGGAGCATCTGATGAATGATAAGAGTAAATTGAAGGCCTAAGTACTCATCTGTTTTGCAGCAATGATTTAGATGGATGAACACCCGCGCCATTGTTTGAGAAAGTATGACCACTTGTGAACACAATTATATAAGTACCATTCATGAGTATCCTCTTTTTTTCAGGCATGTGGGAGACCCTATGATTAGTCTAATCTCCTCACATAGTCACTCGCTCCCTCCCTCCCTCCTCCTTTTTTAATTAAAGGCTATCTAGATTATAATCAAATAAAATGATGTCTTTTATAGCCATTGAACTTGAGAGGCATAGATTGACAAGATAGGATGATTGAAATATTTTATTTGCCTCCGATCTTATTTAGATTTTTCGATCCCCCACTCCCCCAATAATTGGAATGGCCCTAGGTGACCCCCCAAAGTGGTGTTCACGATGGTTCGACCCTGTGAAGATGCTGTGAAGATGTTGATGGCAGCTGTGATGATGAAGATGGGTTTTTTTTTGGTAGAAAGATGAAGAGGTATTGATAATTAGAAAAGGAGAAATGGGTCATGTGACGACATGTTTGTCTAACATGAACATGGGCAGAGGGAATCTAGCTGATTCATCTCTAAGCGAATTTACCGCCACGAAACACCCGTTTCTCCAGGCCTTGTGCTGCCTCACATTCCTTTCTTCAAAATCACACAAAGTAACAAACAACTCTCTTTCCATCAAAATAATATAAAACAAACTCTCCCTCTCTCTCTCTCTCTCTCTCTCTCTCTCTCTCTCTGAAGCCTCCAAAATCCCACAGTTTGACTCTCAGCATTTATCATCATTTCTCAATTATTGGGCCAAGGTCTACAAACCCATGTGGGGAAACGTGGCATCTCATGGTTGGGTGCCAGAGATCCCGTACACACCACCCACAGAGACCAGCTTCTCCTTTGCATGCTTTAAACCCAGTCAGTTCCTCTTCTCTTTTGGTTTCTCTTTATCTGATTTGGAGATGTACTTCCACTACCAGCTTCTTTGTGCATGTGGTTTCAACAAATGTAAGAAAAGAAGAATATCTATTTTTTTTTTCTTTTTTCTTTCACTTGAGTTTCTAAACAAGAGAGTTTTCCTAACTTAAAAAATGAGAGACCAAGGTGGGTTTTCTTTAATTTGATGGGCAAATCTATTTTCCGTCAAGACATATTCCTAAAAGTATGACAAGGCCTCCCAACAACCCCAATTCCATTCCTTGGTCAGGTGACAAGACCTTTTATGTATTCTTGATTAACTGAATTGGCTAATCAGGTTAGGAATATATGCACATATTATTCAATCATGTCTGGGTCTAAGAACCAACCACGTACCCACTAATAAAGTTGAACGGAAGTAACATAGTTATTTATCCTCTTAGCAATACACACGAATCTCGCGCCGTATCCATAGATATTGATGTGAAATCCTCATCTATATAAATCCTCAGTGACAATCCTCAAATTAGAGGCAGTGAGAAATCCAATCAATTCTACAGATACCTCAACTAGTACCAAACATGCTCTTGATTTCATCCCATGTCCATAAATGGTTTCGATTTCAATCCGGGCCCCATTCATTGGTTAAGAGAAAAGTGATGCTATATTAGAGGGGAGAGGTGGTGCAGTCCTCAGTAAGCCCATAGAGATCCTTTTGATGATAGTATAAAAAAACCATATATTAGAGAGAGGGAAATTGATTTCCAGTGGGACCCACTAGATGGACGGTATCAGGCGCACTCACATCCACGTGTTTAACGCTAATGATGTGGAGATAGATGTTCACATATGAAGGATTAATAAGAACTATCTCTTTCTATACACCCATCTTTGGAAGTACTTTGACACAACATATGCATACGAATTATAAATGTTTGGTAGATTCTGAACATGTTGAAAAACTTGAAATAAATAAGCGGTCAAAACAGGAAGAGGAAGTTGGTCACCTCAGTGGCATTAACTATGAGTTATAAATGGACGGTGGAGGGTGACTGGTCTCACCTTCCTTTCCCCTCCTCTTTTGCCCTTTCTCTTGAATAAACCTACTTTAAGCTTCTATGATACAAATTCATCAAAAGCTCAAGAAAGGTAGCTTCTTCATTGCCCATGTATCACATGATATGCTCTATCATACAAATTGTTATGTTCTTTTTTGAAAATGTTGATAGTTGCCTTTTCAGCATTGAGATGGATGGTTTGATCAATTAGGCAATTGGGGAATTTGTTATTGTGATGCATAGTCCTCTTGAAGAGAGAAAAGTGGAAAGAGATGTGGGGTGCAATCAATGCCTTATGAGTTTGTTGTTTGTATGTTATGATGGGGTTCATCACTTAGCTAAAGCCTAGGAATCTAAAGATATTAATAGAAAGAAGGAGAAGAAAAGTTGGGTGATAATCATATTGCAATTAGCAAGAGTAGGGTGACTTTTGAATTTATGGGAGTTCTCTTAGGAAGTCTTTATATTTGAGTGATTGCTTGGTGGGACCAAGCTAATTGCATTACAGGCAAATCTAAACAGTTGGGGTTTGGGTGGAATCTTAAAAGGCAACAGTCCCATTATTCCTGAGTGATGATGCATACAGAATCTCTCTCCTTGGCTTGAAAGTTCGGTGTTACCACTTTGATATCAATTGATTCATGAGCTCCACCTAAGTGACCCATCTGGTGCCCCACTAGAGGTCAATCTGAGATGATCATGAGCTCCACCTTTGATGATGGGGCCATTTGTAAATCAGGCCTGGCTAGCCCGATTGAATAAATGGACGTGCTGGGGCTTGACATATTTGAGGTAGGCTGTGCTCGGGCCAAGTACTTATGATCTACTTTGGGTCTTGGCAGATACGGGGCATGTATTTCTAAAGCCAGGCTAGGCTTGAATACGCCTCAGCTCAGCCCGGCTCGGCCCATAAATAACCCTACCCACCAATCAGGATACATTGGAGATCCCTGTTGTGATTTGATTCTCGCCCATCCATAGCAGGTCCCACCATGGATGAATTAATGTTAAGATCATCTAAAGTAAATTAATGGGATGCAATGCAACCAAGACCTTCCCTTGGATTCTTTGCTTTTTGTATGAAACCTCACGTACAAAGATGTGACACTAGATAAGAAATGAAGCTCACATTGAATCCATCTTCCATGACTTTCGAGCATACCAATACATGCCATTTTTTATAGTAGAGGTTGTGGCAAAAGGACATTAAAGAAGGGCAAGACATTCAATAAGCAATAGCATATGCTCTGGGTGAGTTTGTTAAAGGGTATGTGGAGTCTCTACACACCTTATGTTTTTGTCAATGTCTTGTCACTATCCCGCTCTATTCAAAGGACTCATACTTTAAATAATATATACACATAAACTCAGTGTTTATTTGGCCTAATCATCATCAAATCAGACATACACAAGCCCCCACCCTCATATACCTGGGTCTTCCCCTACATCCAAGAGGCGGGCCGCCTTTGGGATCGAAATTAGATCGCTGGGGGCACATTGGACTCCTAAGATCATGTCTTCTTCGGACCTCCCATCAGAGCTTAAGACTATCTAATTGGTATAATTTTCAACCTATTAAGTAGGTCTTGTCTTGATTGCAAGTAGGAATGGCAAAGGGTCAAGTTCTATGTTGATCAAATTAAACCGAAATTGTCCTGCTTACAACTATCCTCTCTATGCCCAACCAAGCCCGTGATAGGTTTATGACATCCAATTCACCAAAATCACTATCAAAATATGTCACCCATTTGACCCTATCAGTTGACATCCCTAATTGCAAGGTTTTGACAACAAAGGACTACATAGTTGGTTAGCAACCCTGCATGTCATCCGGCTGCTCAGGAATTGATTCTAGGGCCAGCATGCCACTCTTTCCATTGTGGACTTTCTCTTTCCACTTATGCGGGTTTTCATTTCTATGGTGTGAGCTTCATCTCCTCAATTTTGTGATCTTTCTTGGGTCTAAGCCCTCTATGTTGGTGTAACACACACACAAAAAAGAAAAAAAACGAAAAAAAAAACTGCAAGGTTTTAGTCTAAGTGCATGAGTTAGAGGGTAAATGTAGTTATACACCAAATTTAAGTGCGTCTTACATCGGATCACGTTGTGCATTTCCTTGAGGAAAATAGGCATATGGGTCGAGCATCTTTAAATTGGAGTTGGGTGGACTTTTATCATGTCATTAATGCAATGTATAGGAGTCAGGTGACAAAAGGTAGTTAAAATATTTTATATTTTAATGGCATTGTGTACACAGTAGCTTTGGGAAATCAAGTGTGGATTTTCTTAATAATACTTTTTTGGTTTTTCTTTTTTTTGCTTGGCTTGGGACTCTTGGGTTTTGGAGTGATGTTGGCGCTGTCAATCATCTCTGAATCCTGATGGGGACACTCTATCAAGTCACTGAAGAATGCATGTTTATTAGCATGCCTACGGGCTACGGCCCTTAAAAGGCAAGTGCATTCCCAATGGAAAAAAAAATAACCCTCTTTTCATTTCTTCTTTTGATTCAACCTAGGGTTTAGAAATCTCTATTCATATGGGAGTCAACTTTGTGTGATGGAGGAGATAAAAATCACGTGAGGATGACATAATTTGCCCAATACCCCAGACATGGATGTTGATAGATTAAAAGGGAATCTTTGGGAGGATGAAAGGGAATTAGAAGAAGTGTGTGTGGAATTAGGATCTTATAATAATGATAAATGATCATGTAATATAATCATTTCTCTTATGTGATATTTAATAATGATATGAAAGACAACACCACCCTTGTTTGGGTCAATGGGGCTACTACTCACCTATTGGAAAAAGGTCACAGTATCATACCACTTTTGATTTTATCCTTCTAGTGAAGTTGAAAGCAATGTTCCAATATGAATTTGTCCTAAATAACTAATTCACTAAGTAAACTGAGTAACATTTTTAAAGGACTGGTGTCATAGCAGTGAACTATGATATTAGGAGTGATCCGGGGCAAAGCTCTGGTTAATTTGATTGAGTACAATCCTTATTCTTAAGTATGCATTTGTATACTTATGTATTTTCCAAAGTATTTGAGTAAATAGTGTTCTCATCTCTACTTGTCCTGCTTGATTGTACAAGGCCCTGGCTGTCCCTACAAGCTAGCTCATTTATTTAATATGGGCTAGTCTCTTATGGTAATTAATTTTGTCTGAGTAATGTGGAAATGATTGGTATATGATCTTAATGTGTGACTTCAATCAAAGAGGCATTTTTTTATAAAGCGGGAGAAAGAGCTGCTATGTTTTATGTCCTGTTTGTTTGTATTAGGGATGGAATGAAATAAAATTAAGAGTCAAAATAAGATAAAAAGGGGAGGTAACTAAGGTAATGCCTTTTACGAGTTTTTTTTTTTTTTTTTTTTTGTCATTTTAGACCTTTTTAAAGTAGTTTTTTTGTCATTTTGTACTTTTACTCTCAACTCCCCCCTCTTTCTTTTTATGTTAATTTTGTCCTTAATTTTGCTTCATTTCAGCCTTCATACAACCAAATGGGCAATTGATGTTGGACAATAAAAAGAAATAAGAGAAAACCAAAATACATGTTACGAACATATGTCTAAGAGATATTTGGAGTCAGAAGAAAAGATAGAATTAGGTATAAGAAAAATGAAAAAAAGGCATGTAGGTAGCTCGTTAAAAGAGAAAATCAAAGAATGTATTACAATAGTAAAGGAGTGAATACGAAAGACTAGATACAGCATCCACAATCTATTACAAGCACACATGTTTTATAAATAAAACCCTAGAGGTGGATGTTTTGGGCCTTGTGGTCTTTAGGCCTTGGGCCCATCGACATATCAAGGTTGGTTTACGCTCTTGTCGGCCATGAATTGCCTTGGGCCATGTACACGCCTATGCCATTAGACCATGGATGCTTGTGGACCTATATCTAGTTGCTTTCTTTATCAACATACAACAAACTGGGGAAAGAGGGAGATCAAAAAAACCTTAAGGGTACGTTTGTGCATGTAGTTTGTAGCTAAAACGAAGAGTGACTTTCCTCTATGCATATCTCATCTTTGTTCAATGTAGTAATGAGGAAACTTGAGTCCAACCCACCCCATTCGGAAACCGTTTTTGTGGTATTTCTTCATTTGCGGCATTACACAAACAAGCCCTAAGAGTGCACCACATTGGACCATTGTTTGGTGCAGTATATTTACTTGAGAAAAATGAATAAAATGAATTGATTTTCATTGATAAAAAGGATTTTGATTTTCTATGGAAGGGTAAGAAATGCATGACTTCTCTCTTCTGTGGAAATAGAAATTCATAAAGCATGGAATCCTCTCGTTGCACAAACAAGTCCTAAATGAAGTAATGAGGAAAGAAATGATGAAAAATAGAACCATTGTAACTATGGTAAAAAAGGGTTGAGCAAAAATGTAAAACTCAGAAAATCAACCTCAATAGATGGAGGCTTTGATTATATGAATAACATAGAAGTGATTAAGTGCACACTGTTTTCTACCATTATATTCACATCTTTCTTTTTAATCAACCTATCATCCATCCACCACCCTCACACTCACTGGCCCATTAGATTAGCACTCATGTAAACTGGCACCATAAGGTAAAATCACTTCTTCTTTTTTATAGCAAAAAGTAAAAAAAAAATAGATGAAAGGAGTGCCCTTTGGAGATATATGTTGCAATGCTTGCGTCACTTGAGAGCAATATACATTGTCTCGTCATCGTATCATCATCTCTTACGTTGCTCAATGGACATATGTTCCCCACGAAGCTTTTGTAATCGCTATCTACTTAGAAAGGAAGCCTTTCATGATTCAGTGGCTCTGCATCGCAATCTCACAAACGCTGCTCCTCCATGCACCCCATACATGAAAAATGTGGAGCTAAAGAAGTTATGGAAACTTTTTCAAGTTTTAAAAGCTTATAGCTTTGGTCAATTATTATAAACGAAAGTTTGGTATTGTACCTCTCTCTCTCTCTCTCTCTCTCTCTCTCTCTCATTAATTAATTCTGTCGGGGGATGATGAGATTAACAAAGGTAAAAAAATTATGATGAAAAGCCCAACTAAATTAGCCTTTGGATTATTGTTTTGGAAATCAAGTATCAACGGATGAAATCCACAACAATCAAATAACAAGAACCATCCATTCAAAATGATTTATTGATCATAAATAGTCTATCCACACATCTTCTCCGGATTTTACTCTTGAAATATGAATAAATACAACAAAGAAGCATGAGCTTTCAAAACTTTTATTACCTTTTTTATGTTCTTGCATCTAGTCCTAAACACAATCTTAACTATCTAAACTTACCCTACCACAAAAAAAAAAAAAAAAAAAAAAGACTATCTAAACATACATTGGATATTTAAATCAAGAGCCTATAAAGAAAATGAAAAGAGATAAGACTACAAAACTCTAAAAACTAAAAAAAGGTGGTTGTCACAACTTTCTTAATTTGGGTCACAATCTCATGAAACAGGGATCCTCCAATAGGCAATTGAATAATGCATTCTCCTGCATTTAGTTTCATATTATTTGAGCTTCATTTAATTAGGGATGGTGAGTTTTGACCCATCCCTGCTAACCCATCGCACTCCCGGCCTAATAGTTAAGTGTTTTGGCTCACTTGTTTATTTTCAAGTTGGATTCAGATGACATTTGTTACCCTTTAGTAAAGAGGTTGGGTTCAGACCAGACTTGAAATCAACCAAACTTAAAAAAATCACACATGACCTTCTCTTTGTTAATCAAAGGTTCAGATTGCCCTTCTTAACTTTTAGATTATTTTTAGGTTGATAGTTATGACCCATTCAATAAATGGATATAGTTAGGGTTGAGCCTATGGATATTACCCGCAATTCCACCTAAACTCGACCTGCCCCATCCCACCCCTCCACGTAATGCACGAAAAAAAATCATTTAATGCTTGATTTACATATAATATATATATATATATATATGTAGGGATGACAAGATTCAAACACATGATGGTACCCATCATGGTACATCTAACAAATGACCTATTAGCCAGTGAGACATTTTATCAGAAAAGACTGCCATCTATAAAAATTATGCAAATGAACAATGGTGCCACTCCCCCAAAACTTGTGGATCATCCATGGCTAATTCATAAGTCCCTCGTAATCCAAGACTTACCACCAGAATATATAGTCTTCAATGGCCTCAATCACCAAACAGTGGGTCCCACATCGAATGAGAGAGAGAGAGAGAGAGAGAGAGAGAGAAAGAGAGAGTGGTGTTGTACTACTTCCATTTGCATTCAGCATTTGCATCTCTCATCTCCTTTTTAGTTAGAAAGGGAGACAGCAAAGGAACCCACAAGCGAAGCGGGTGGGGGAAAAGGAATCCTTAGTCCCTACACACACGACCTCCTCCTATTTTATAACCCGTCGTCTCCGGGAGAAGAAGAGAGTCCAAGTCTCCTTTTTTTTTTCCTCTCTCTCTCTCTCTCTCTCTCTCTCTCTCTCTCCTTTGCGTGTGTTTTGACTATTTAGGAGAGAGATCCCTTCTCTTTCTCCTTACTAGTGTCATTTTCCTAGATATACTCTCGAGGAGGAAGACACCCAAATCCCCTCTCCTTTCAATGCGCTCTCTCTCTCTCTCTCTCTCTCTCTCTCTCTCTCTCTCTCTCTCTCTCCCTCCCTCCCTTGAGCATGTCTGTTTGTTGAGATAGTGAGTTCTTACTTTACATTTCTTTCCTCTTTCTTCGAATCTCTTTGGCTCTCCTTTCCATCCTTAAAACATAGCAAGGTGTGTTCTCTTTCTTTTCTTCGCTCCCACGTATGCTCTCTCCCAATTCTCCACAACAAATAAGAGAAAGGAAGAAAGAAACCAAAAACGCAAACACGCAAGATTTAAAGCTCTTTTGGTTTTCTCCAAACACCCAATTTCATGAGCTGAATTGGTTGTTTCTTTAGCCAACCAACATTCAACCATTCCACAAGCAACCCCACAAAGCTTCCTAGTAGAAAAGGTCTCTTGATGGAGCTCTCTTCGGCGCAAGCCCCAGACCTATCCTTACACATTAGCCCTCCCAACAACACGCCTCCTTCGGTCTGCAGCAACAGCATGGAACATGAGCCGGCGATTGATCTTTGGCCACGATGTGATTCTTTTAAGTCCACTGCGAATGGGGCAAGACCCAACTCGGCCTACACCGAGCTCTCACTCGCGAACCCAATTGGCTCCATGGACGCTGAGACCCCATGGAGGAGAAATACACCGAGAGGTGTCGAAGGCGAACACCATCAGAGCCATCTCCACCATTGTCATCAGCACCTTAGCAGCCACCACCGCTTGAATCAAATGAACCATGGCGTCTCCCTCATGGAAATCTCGGAGGGGTCGAGGCCCATAAGGGGAATCCCGGTCTACCCTAATCGCTCTTTCCCCTTTGTGGCATTAGACCATTCAAGAGAGAAAGACCCCAAGACGCGCTTCTATCAAATGCCCTATCCCTCTTGGTCTTCTTCTTTATGTTCATCAGCGCCATCGCCTTCATCTTCTTTGGCTCCTTCAGCTCCACTCATAGGAGGAAGTCTGGATTCGATGGGGCTATTACACGCCTCTTCATCGTCTGTCGCTTATCGGATGGCCACAGGGACAAGGTTTAATGAATTCTCAACAGATCCGCTAAAAGCGCACCAGCTGCACCACCACCACCACCACCAGCAGTTTGGGTTGGGAGCTTCGGATGCTTCTTCTCATGGCATGATGAGACCGAAATTCGTGCCCAAACTCCCAACAAAGAGGAGCATGAGGGCACCGAGGATGCGGTGGACAAGCACGCTTCATGCTCGCTTTGTTCATGCTGTGGAACTCCTTGGTGGCCATGAAAGTATGCAATTTCACCTCTTTTTCTATGTCAGTCTCTAATTTTGAGGGTTATTAGCTCAACATTTTCCATTTTGTGCAATGGGTTCTGGGTTTGATTGTTTTTAATTTGTTGAGATATGGTTGGCTGTTGGTTATTTAGGGGCTACTCCAAAGTCAGTTCTTGAGCTCATGGATGTCAAAGATCTCACACTAGCTCATGTTAAAAGTCATTTGCAGGTAAGGATCAAAGAAATGATATTTAGACACCCTGTTTTAACACCTTCTCCACCTTGCAGACATTATAATTTTAGGCTTTGCACTTTATTCCAAATAGAGGGGGTTGGAAAGGGTGTAAATGTATCAAGAATAAGGTGCTAAATATCATGTTACAATTTCTTCTTCCATCTCCTCTCTCTCTCTCTCTCTCTCAATCAAAACTCCCATCCTAGAGACCTTAGCCTATGGCTACAGTGAATGACTGACTGGCTGACAATGAATGAATGGAAGAGTGATTTTCTGAGACAAGAAACAGTCCACAGAGAGGCCATCATTTCACAATAATACAAGACATTACTAACCTCACCAAACTAGAAGCTCGTGGTTATTGAAAAACAAGAAAACCCCAAAAAGGAAATAGTAGGTGCATCTGATTTTGAATGGCTTTCTTTTTTGTCAATTTTTTTAAATCTTGTCAATAGAAAAAAAAATGAAGTCTATATTAGTACACTATAATAGAGTCTACTCCTCTGCCTTCTTTTTTCTTATCTCTTGTTTACCTTTTACTTACCTTGCTTCTCTTTTTGTAGATGTATCGAACTGTCAAAACAACTGACAAACCTGCGGCTTCCTCAGGTAATTCGCATTGCTTTAGATAGCATTTACTTCTTTCAGCAGCTTTTAACCCCATTTAGTTCCGAATATTCACTACCCATATGGGAATTTCTTCTCTCTCTCACTACCACCATATGAACCAGCCATATAGCTCAATCATTCAAATCACATACATTGTCCATTAAGCTCCATATAAGAATTTCTTTTTCTTATTCTTTCTTGAGGCCAATCCGACGGTTCCGGTGATGACGATTTCTCCCCACCAGCCGCTGCTTCAAATGATCTCAATCTCAGACGACTCATGGAGGGAAGAGGATCAGATGGCTCTTTACAGCATGACATGGATTACTCTTCGAATACTACTTTGTGGAGCAACTCCTCAAGGTACTCTCTCTCTCTCTCTCTCTCTCTCTCTCTCTCTCACGGGCTTGTTACAGAGAGAGAAGTATGTGTCTGCTTTTGTCTCACTTTTTTTTGTCATGGGTAGCTTAGAAGGTTAGAAAATCAAGCCCCCCACGTCCATCACATTTGAAGAATAAAAGGGTTTCTATGGCAGCTTTTGCTTTTTGGGCTTCATGAGATTTCCTATGGAGATGTGCTAATTCGCTTTCTTGTTCAAAAGCAAAGCTGGTAAAATACAACAGCAACTAGGGAAAGAAAGCAAACACCTCTTTATGCTAGCGTTTGTTATCAAGGGGGGTTCTTAATTCTTATTCTCTCCACGAGGGATGATTTTTTGCTTATGACCAAAAAGACCTC
This sequence comes from Umbellularia californica, assembly GCA_028538565.1. Classification (NCBI taxonomy): domain Eukaryota; kingdom Viridiplantae; phylum Streptophyta; class Magnoliopsida; order Laurales; family Lauraceae; genus Umbellularia; species Umbellularia californica. The sequence goes on along the minus strand of JAPQWN010000011.1, from coordinate 1,561,411 downwards.
CCTTGACTTTTTAAGTGCTCTCCTCTTTTTCATTGTGTTGTATTATACAATGGCTTATATTATCTGTACATTGTCTGTTTCCTTGTTGTTTCCTGCATCTATCCTTCGTCCTATGTTCCCTTTTTCTTATACTTCTCCACATTATCATCTGTGTTTTGGTATTACGGTTTGTAACAATATATATATCCTTCTATAAGCATTTGGGTTTTTGATATTGTGATAGTGAATGCTACTTCTTCATTTTATTTTTGTTTTTTTCTATACTACTATGCTGTGAGAGGGTAAATAGCTTTGGTGAAGCTAAAAGACAATGCCTACATTCTACTTCACTAGGATTAATATTACAAAGTTGTATTAGATACTCAGACATGGACACATGTATGATCCTTCTCATTTGTCTTTTTTATTTTTATTGTACTTGTTTTTTCTGGTCTCATTTAATCAAACCCTTCGGAATGGTACATCTGGGTCTTTCACTCATGCAACAGAATCTTACGACTTCTTTTATGTGGGTGTATTATAATCAATCTGTATATTACAATAAAGACACAAGTGAATTGTTTTGAACTTCTGGTATAGTGTAATGAACAGGAAGTTGTGCGCTCAGCTTTGACAGTTGCAAAGACCCATCTAGAACTCAGTTACGTAGTTGCTTATTAGTTGTGTACTTTAGTTGGTTTAAAATGGAGCAATAAAGCATAAGAAAGTGATGCCTAGGAAGAAATTAAAAAGCACAATGTTGGACAAGATAGTAGTCTTGTATGAAGAATTCATACAGTTCAGAACCTTCAATATATAAAAGCATGCAATGATATCATCATGTCACAGTAAGAATCGTAGAGTGCATTGATAAACAGGCAACTTAAGCTAAAAGATTTGTGTTCAGTCTTTTATTTGACCCTAAAAAATATGTCAATTGAGTTTCAAATTTATTGTGCCTATCATTTTCATCAAAACCTTATATATCCCGCTCTTCATCCCTAGCTTATTCGATAAATAGCGCACTCTACACCTTAAGAAGTAACTGAGATTGGTGAACTGAAACCATTTCATAATTCGTATGCATCTGTATAAATTTATATCATAATCCATATGCATGGACATTGCATTCATATATATATATATGTGTGTGTGTGTGTGTGTGTTGTCTTCATCCCCACGAGGCATCTATTTGATTTAAACACAACAGTATATACAACTCTGGATTATTATTTAGTTTGAGTAGGATTTTTTCTTCTCGTTGGTCAAGCATTTGGCCGTGTTCATTTGAGAATTCTCGGGTTATCGATTGTCAACAGTAGAAATTGACTTGATCAATAGATTATCTACAATATATGGCATTGGATCCTCTATTAGAAGATTGGCATTTACGTGCTTCCATATCCAATTAGTATCCTTATCAGTTGTCATCTAGGTTACCTCTATATTACATTATTTTTCTTGCTATTAAGAGGTAGGCAACATTTGTGTTTGACAACCCTAAATTATTAATTTCTCTAATTATGAAGAAGATTTAACTTCTTCGCCACTATAAAACTCTTCATTATCTTGGAATCTTGCTATTGTAAACTTCCAATAGATGTGAAAATAGATCCCAATTTATCTTAGCATGCATCCATCTCTATCCAACCACTATGAGGGCAAGCCAATTACAAACCCATGTTTGAAGCCCACACAAGCTTAGCCCTGACACAACTCCCAAACCCTTGCCTTGTTCTGATCTCCCTATTTTGCTCTTTAGCCCCTTTAGTATTTTCCAAGTAGTTGTCGTGATAGACATTTATACATACTTGCCATAGAGATCGAATGAAGATTAAGCTTGATTCTATTGTAGAAATGCTCACACAAGTATATAAGAATGATACATAAATATAATTTCCTTGTGTGTCCCTAGGGTTTTGAAATCCAAGGGCTTGTGCCTACTAGGTTTGTTACTCCTTGTCGCCTTTGTTTCTTGGGGAATCCCCTTTGAGAATTATTTGGAGGAATCCTTTAGTGTAAAAATCCTTGAGACTTCACGAGTTCAATCCGATCGGCTTTTGAGTCCTTTAATTTATCACCTCCAGCACCTCTGCAGCATGCACGAGTCTTTGCACGCATTGCATCAAATGGCAAAGACCAAGGACCCAAAAGTGGTTATAATCCCTTGACGCAGTGTTCCCAGTAGGTGGGAATTGACTGTGAGGGCTGAAGAAAACTTCCACCCCAACATCTGACAAAATTGAACCAAGTGTGAAAGTCTCTACTTTAACTAACCTTCTTTCCTTGTTTTTCCTAATATTGGTAGTATGAATCAAACCGTCACCCTCGTTGCTGCAAACCATCTCCATCATTGCTAGCTACAAATTTTTTTTTTTGTTAAACTACCTTGGTTAGATATCTCTAGAAGGTTAGTATTGTAATGTAATTTTGTGTACTCTAGTTCATTGATGAATGAATGACAGAATTTATGTAATAGAGTAAAAGATTTGTGTGAAGGCTTATTGGTTCGATTCCTTGGTTTGCTAAGTTGGTTCCATTTTGTGATAATAGAATCATTGTATATAAAATGTATTTTTAAAGCTGACTCTTTTGACACGTTTTTTTTTTTCTTTTTTTCTTTTTTTTTTAGATTCAAAATAAAAAAGGATATTGGAAGTATGCCTTTTTTTTCTTTTTCTTTATTTGATATCCCAAAGGCAAATGAGTTAATATTTGACATCAAGTACTCTCTTTGGATAATTTCAGTAGAGGAGCCTGGGTGCAAACTGACTCAAATAATATGGAAAGGCTAAGACCGGCAACCTTTTCCTCCCAACATAGATGTGAGGTAATGGCTTTTATTCATTTTATATATTAGAATGCTTGGTTACCTTTTATAATTATATATATATGGACCATGGTAAGGAGTGGAACCTCGCCATGCAGATCCCCTTGTGGGGCCCACCTGGGGCTATATCAACTATATAAGAGGTGGGGGGATCAAAAGATATGAATGAGACCTACATGCGTGCATGATTTCAACTCGATTTGATCATTCTAACCCTTTGATCCATGACCCTCAAGTTTAATGATTTTAAAAGACATCATTTTATTAGGATTTCAATTCAATGGTGGGTAATAATTGGTTGAGTGTCAAATTTGGGCTTATGCCAATTTATAGAGGGGGTAGCGACTAGTGAGTCTTAAGGGTTGAATTAATCATAGGAGGTACATTTAAAAAACAGAAAAGGAGTCCTTACGATTCTCTCCCACAAGGGGATCCACACTTTGAGCATTTCTGTTTTATGCGATGTATGACTGGCTTTGTTTTATGTACACAATACCCATGTATGCAATGTCGCCATGCATTCCTGCAGCATGCATCCATACATGGCTACGTGAATGCCATGAAATACCATGTTGTAATATATGCACATTATTCTAAAAAAAGGCTTGAACCATATGTTAAAGATGGCTAAAACATCTGAACTGCTACAGGAAAACGATTCTACTCCCTCCAAAGATTCTCCAGGCTCTCATTTGGATATCAAAAACCCAAATTTGGAATTCACCTTAGGGATACCGGATTGGAATGGCAAAGAGCATGATCCATAATATCAGAGTCTACTCCCAAGAATTCAACATATATATTTATATATATAGTATGTCCATGTATGCAACCCTCATTTTCATCAAATATACATCTTATTTGGCTTGTAGTGGCTACATTATAACCATGAAAGCCAAGGAGAGAGTGGGATTATATAGATGTACTACAATTTTAGTTGAAACTATCCCTTACACAAGAAAATCAGGAGAGGGGAGAAGAGAGAAGAGAGAAGCTCTTGTTGTTGCACTATGAGTTTGCAATCTTTTCTTTCCTTTTTGTATTTTATTTTTGAGTATGTAATTTTTCAGGCCAGTTTTTTGTTATGGTATGAAACCTTGGCCAAGAAATTTCTGTATTAATGTTTAAAGATTGAACTTTGAAATCGCAAAATTGCCTCCACCAAAACAAGTTACTTAAATCGGGAGATATACCAAGATATGTTGCCATGCAGTGTAAATGGGCTCCTTTTTTTTCTTCTTTTGTTACCATGCATGCAGCTTAAAGCTAGCACCCGAGAATATCTTCGGAAATATAAAAGCATAATGTGTGTGGGCACTGGTACTGGTACAGTCAAATCCTTCAGCTGTAATTTGTATGTGACCCAAATGGAGAAATTGGCCCATGATCTTGTCACCATTTTTCCAGGAAAAGTGTGTGTGTGTATATATATATATATATATATTATAGAATTAAAAGAGAGAAGCTTCATTTTTAATGATCATCAAGGCTCTTCGAAAATCAAAACTCTGGAATGTAATACATCTAGACATGTAAAAAGCAGGCCCTGTCAGTACGCAGCGGCCCACCAGAAAACATGCTATTCATCAAAGGAGGGAAAAAGTAACGCCGGGCTTGGTCGGTTAGAGGTGGGCCAGATTTGGTCCCAAATTTAGGGGCCCTCCTGGGACATGGTGGATTAGAGGTGAAAACCCATTAACCCAGCACCACCACCCAAGCCCGTGGATGCTCGTCACAGCCAAATCAGCCAATAAACAGCCATGAATCGAATCATGAATCATGTTGATGGAGCCATGGCAATCGAACCATGTTGTTGGAGCCATCATTCCAACCAAGCCAATTTGTCACCTAATAGCCCAACCAGGCTGATGGGACACCCATTGGAGTGATTAGTCTAGGCCAATCGTCAGCCATTTACCTAGTGACGCCAAAAGATATCCATCAGCGTGGCTGGGGTATTGTACCACCATGGGTTTGCTATGGGTTTCCAATGGCCTGCTCAGGGTGACAAGTGACCATCAGCCAGCCTGGTTTGAAGGCACCATCGGCCTAACTGGCTGATGGGCAGGGCTCACTTGTCTTAAGTGTTGGCATCAACTTGGCTTGGCTGATGGCTGCCCAATGGGTAACCATTAACCTTGGCTGGCAGACCGGCATTTTCGACCTGGCTTGGACAATGGGAGCCCCCATTATGGTTCAACCAAAGATGTCTATCAACGGCTTAGGTGATGGTCTGGCTTGTACTATGGGTGACCTGTCCATCAGCCTAGCTTAACGATGATTGTCAACCAGGGCCGGCTTTACCATAAGGCAAACAAAGCCATTGCTTTAGGCCCCAAAAACAAAGGCCCAAAATAAAGGCCTCATAATAGGAACTAACATCTTTTGAAATTCCAAAAAAGCCGACTTGCCAACTGTATCCCTTTTTTTTCTACCCAAAATATAAGGCCCCATAATATCCCTCTCTTGAGAAGCGAAGACTAAGTTTTTCATGGGGCCTTAAAGTGTCATTTATGACCTATTATTATATTTTCAAATCTGCCCCTTATATTTCTATTGGTAGGAGTCCAATTGATTTTATCACACCATTATATTTTTAGCAGTCCATGTATATCAAATCAACCATACATTCAGTCATGAACTTGCTTCACAAGCATTTCTCATTATTTCTATGTATCCTATTTCCATAAAGGCCCATTTAGATTTGGTCCATGATGTGGTTGTAATAGATCCATAGCTCGGGATTTCAGCCCTAATTATAGATCTTAAAATTTAACATAAACAGTGGACCCCATAGGATTTTATTTACTTGCCCACAATGCATATGACAATCGCGCATCTAGAACATCCAATACATGGTCTGAATTCCATCTTGGATGATCCTAACTCATGGTGTATATGGGCACCGTGCGCAAGTGAAAATGATCCGATCCCCACCAGTGGGGGACTCAAGATTTTTTTTTTTTTTTAAGGGGGGGGGGGGAGCGAATAGGTAATTGGATTTTGTGACCCAATATTTTGATGTGAGTTTTGGGGATGGGTCCAAAATTTCCATGTGGTTTTTGGAGATGGACTTAAGATAGGTTAACAAAACTTGAATCTAAAAACTTAATTAGTAATTTTGCATCGTAACAAAGCATGAAAAATAAATTTTAAATAAAATATTTATAATAATATTAAAATACAAAAAATACCTCATTTATGATTGTCGCTTTAGGCCTAAAATTGTCTAGAGCCGGCCCTGTTGTCAACCCGGCCCTTCACTTAGCCGACAGGTTACTGTCCACTGGCTAGGCTCGTCACGTATTGTCTTTGTTGTTAAAAATGAAGATCTATGGTGCACATGAAAATTGAGTATCAAATAACCTTCTTACTTTAATGAGAATAGAATTAGAAACAAAGAACGATGAAAACTGAATGCCTAACCAGGACCTTAGTAATTCAATTCCATCCCAAGTCTATCACCTTATATCCTTCACACCTCACCTCTCAAATAATATTAAAGATGGAGCTCATTTGAACATTAATTTCTATGCAACCCCTCTTAGAAGTAATGCTCCTGTACAAGCTTCTTTTACCGTCTTAACGAAAGATCCAAGTGGGGCTAACCTAGTTGCGCACAAGATAACTGCTCCATATAAACCTGCAGCCTATTGCTCTTTTCATCGAATGAATATGTACTGCAAATTACTTTACAGCCTTCAAAAACATATTGCTCATTTCCCATTATTAAAACGAAAGAGATGATGATGCCTGGTTAGAAGCATCCAATTTAAAACCTAACTGGTAAGAGAGGACAGTTCTCAGGCTGCCCAGCATTCCACCTTCCCTCACCAGAGGACCTTGTCACCTCACCCGAGGGCTCCATCACCTCCTCCAAGGTCAAACCCCCCACTTCCGCATAGCTGGGGTACCTAAAAAAATACATTTAACTAGAAATATCGACCATTTATGACACAATATTTAAAAACCGGTTGACCCCAGGCCTAAACCTTTTTTGTTTCTTCCCCTTCATTTTCCAATGCTACGCGTCTGCTTGCCACCTTGTAGGCCTGTAGGGCCATTTCAGCACATGGTTCACATCCCAATTTAAAATGGCTAGGCCAGAACACAAACGATCAGCCCTAGGCTGTGGCCCATTAACAACCCTAATCATGAAAGCAGCTCAGGATCCTCTGCAGTCCATTAACAACCCTAATCAGAGAGTGTAGTAATTTCTAAACGAACACGAACAGTCCATTTGTTTCAAGGCTAATATGGTTGGCTGGAGAAGCACAAGTACTCTCCAAATAGATAAGATAGGGTTTCAATCATGATGCTGATGAACATTGGCAAAAGATGAAGTTTAAACTCTTGAGCCAACATCAGTAACTTAAAATGCATATCCCTTTTTTTTTTTTTGGTCTCGTGTGAGGTATAGTCCACGACATGAGGGGAAAAAAGGCCTAGAAAAAACAGAAAAATAAGTCCCTTGCCCAAGAATCTCCCTCAATCGTCAAAGCTCTCCCATAGTAACTTTGCCGCTCTTTACATTTGCCACCAAACTCATATTGCAGTTGTTTCGAAATTACCTTCTTGAAAAAGAAAATGAACCCTTTCTTTTAATCAGCAGCAGTAGCTGCCGCCGCCTCATCCACTGTGCAGTCAACACTTTGCTGCTGCTGCTCTTCCTTGCTAGTCAGCCTGCCACCACCAATGCCACTCGCACTTCCATAACAATCCTGCATTTCGTCTTCCTCATCCGGCTTACCCCTTGGGGAACCACTGCCGTTACAATTCAATGTCTCAACAACATTCTCATTCTCTGCCAGAGACGAATCCTCCATTGAAACATTTGTTTCAGCTGGCAGCTGCAGAGAGGGTGCCGATAGGCCTGATCCAGAGGGTGGAATGAAAACTCCTGTGCCAGGAGCTGGGAGCCGAGCTGCAGAATGCCTTGCAGGAACTGCTGTCCATGCAGTTGACACAGGAGGGAGTGGCACTGGTGTGGGATAAGGTACTGCCTGTGCAATCGGGGTCACAAATACTGGCTGTAGGCCATTTGGTAGCGGAAGATGGTATGGCCGGATTGGAGGGGATGATAGGACTCCTGTTGTGGGTACCACTGCATAGTTCTTGGAGCCTGATGGATTGCGTGGAAGATTTGTGTTCCTGCTCAAAAGTGAGCCCCACAGTGAAGCTTGTGCTGCAGATGCTGGCATCGATGGAGTAAACCGAGATGCATCAGTTGGTGGACGCTTTCTTGGGAAGGACTTTGTGAAGGTGACTAGGATACGTTGCTTGCATAATGAAGAGATTGCATGCTTGGCAAAATCTGCGCATTTTCCTTGCATCACTAGCAGAGATCTGTAATTCAAGAATTAGAAAACATCGGCAGTTGGAAATCTATGACATAAATGCGAACATCCAAACAAGAACAAAGTTTGATCCAAGTAGGGAATGAAAGAAGTTGCACCATTAAAAACAAAAGGTCAAGGTCTATAAACTTGGCATTGGTGGAAAGTGAGACCCAACTAGGAGTAGATATACGTAAGTTGGGTTGAGTCAGCTTGGGTTAACCACAAAGTTAACATGTATACACCTACCCCAAACAAAACTATTCATTTATAATTGACAATCCAAATCCAGAATTAAGGGTAGAGTTCGATACAGCTTAGTGAGTTGTTCAAGAAGTACCACCCCTGGACCCACCTCGAATGGTTCTCTGTGAGCACAAGGTCGATGGGTTAAGAAGGTGATACATATCAAGACCATGATTGGGTAGGGTTTTGTAGTTGTCTTTCTGTGAATGCCCCAGCTCCAAAGTCAAGCGAGCAATCTGCATTATATGGGGATGACATCTGTTATAAATTTCCAACCATCATCAGGTCTGAACCTGCCTAAATATTGATGCTATAGTTGGGCATGTAACTTAGGTGTTTAATGCTGACTTCGAAAAAATTGCAAGAGGATATAAATGGTAGCACTATCCCATTGCATTAGGCTTGCTAAATTTTGGGGTGTAGATCTCATGTTGTTGAAAGCCCAATAGTTGTGATAATTGGACCTTACATGTTGAACTTTGATAGGCCCAATCATCATCGCAATCAGAGTAACTCTTTGGACCCATGATCACATCAATCGGTACATTGTTCTGGTAACTAGTAAGAGATGTTTATAGTACATGGCAGCATTTCTGAACAAAGAAAAAACTGAGTATGTCACATACTCCCATCATCATCATCTAGAGCAGGCTTTGTAAGTTGTACCATTTTTTAAATACGAGTAGGCAACCTCATAGTTGCGACAATAAATTATACATTTCTCACTTATTAGTTCTCTTCCTATAATCTAACACATCACTTCTTCTAACCACTTTCCCCTTCTAGTTCCTTGTAAATTTTCATTTTTTACAATATGCTGTGTGCCAAACTGCGCCAGGTTCCAACTGACTAGAGCATCTACTTGTACCTAACCCGGGGTTGGGAAAGAACACTGTCTACTCAATACTGTATCACTTGGGCCAGCCGAAAAAAAGGATGTTTCTTCTGCTCTTTTATATGTACCCAGACCATCTTAAAGGGAATTCCTTGAATTCCTCCTCTATTGGATTCACTTAGGGTAACCCTCTCATGTACTCGTTACTTCACACATCCCCTAAAGTATTCACATCGCAGCCATATGTATTGCTTTCTACTAGTATCTTTGGTGATGATGGCATCTAATACCTAATTTCATGTGTGCAGCCCTCCTATGTTTGATCCAAATCTCCCATATCACATGTTCCTCTATGTAAAGCCACCCCAAATTCCTTGTTTCTCATTCTTAAAAAAATAAAAAATAAAATAAAAAAGACTGCGCGTTTGATCCTTTGCCACAAACACTAGTGCATCTTTAAAAACATGCAAACCTTAGAGATTTTTCTTGAAATTTCTGAATGAATGATTACCTGTGTTGAAAATCATGAGATCCTTGACAAATAAAAGGGAAAAATAGCGAGATATGATCCATTGAAATCTCAGTATGCTATATTTTCCTTGAATTTAGAAGTCTTGCAACATATTTGTAAATGAATGGAATGAGATAGGAAATTGAAGCCAACTATTGATGGAGCCTCTACCGGACCCCATTTTTTAGTTTTAGAGAACCCCAAGCATGCCAAATGACATTTGTATTGCAACATCATATAATCTGGTCATAGCAGTGAGAGCATATAGTAAAAATAAAAATAAAAATAAAAATAAAAACATTTTTCAAATAGTAAAGCAGTAAATTCCATACCCGGCTGCAAGAGAGAGTTTAAGAGAGCCTCTATAATCCCCAGGGTGGTCTATTCCAATTACTCTGCCAAAAACTACATCACATTCTGTCAAGGACAGAATGCAAAAGGGCCTTCCATACCAAGGCGGACATGCATGAGCATGTGAGTGGTCACCCTACAAAGAATCGCACAATTAGATTCATACAACATATCACACCGGATAATTTTGGAAATATGATCATAAAGTCATAACAGCACAGCTCCTTACATCATTAAAGAAGTCAATTATGCAAGAATCTGGCTTCACAGTCATAACTTGCATGCAAACAAAGTTATCAATAACATCTTGCAGCTCTTTAGGAATTGCCTCCACCATCCTTTCTGCAATATCAAAGTCCAAGACATTTTCATATTACAAAATATTTTAATTTGTAAGCCAGTGGGTTAAGGCTAAGACAACGATGATCTATGATGCACGGATACTTCAAAATGAGCAACGTATCGTGTCGTATCGTATCCGATACTTCACTTTTTACATATAAAATCCGTGTCCCTGCCGTGTCTATGGCGTGTCCCTGCCGCATCCGTGCCGTATCTGGGCATCATAGACGATGATGAATTGTAATGATTGTAATTTTTAAGTAATTGGTCATGTAAATTTCACTTACAATAACTTTATTGTAATGAAAAATCCATGACCTCCGCAGCATGAGCTAGAGAGAGCTTTTTCATTCTTTCCAGAAGATGGAAAATTAGGACAGTTGTCATATTTGTAGGGCCCACTAGCCCAAAGAGACAAAGGCATTTATGGATTAGCCATTTGCCAAATTTCATATCTACAAGGATGTTATGTTCCTAATTGTTTGATCTAAGGTCATGAAACCAATGGTTAATGTAAAAGGGGAAACTTTTTATTTTATCATTTATTTGATGGCCTTAGATAGACCAGCTCGAGCTAGGAATGTCTATTGAATCTGATTCTCAGTAGATGGCTAACCCACCAAAGACTTATATCTCTGGTGGCTCCAATACATCACATTATCATCTATCACTCAATCCACCAGAGAGAACTCTCTCCAGCGTTTGCTTGAGTGGACCTAGAATCAATTGTGGATTGTTGACATATACATTAGTATGGGACGATATGAGATCCAAATGCATGATATATTGATACATCCACACCATAACGTAATGACACAGAAAAAAGCATTTTATTCTGTAAAATTAGTTCATAAATGCATAAGATATATAGAAATGCATCCATAAAATTTGAAAACATCAGAACAGTATAAACACTATAAATGATAAAAAAGATAAATTAATTTTCTTTATTAATGACTTCAGAATTTGTCAATTGGTCAGAGATAGAAAATTTCATCTAGGAAATTAAATCTTTTTTTTCTGAAATGGTATAAAGCTTTACTTTATTAGAACTACAAGCTTCATATAGTAGGCAGAACTTGCCTTTGGAGCTTCCAGCTGCATGTCCATCATCTGGAGGCCCATCAACAACAGGGAGGCCCAACTGAAGCATTTCTCTTCCATGGCCTTTCATAGGTCTCTTTAAAGACACATAAGTTTGCCCTGCATTTAATCACTCCTGACCATCATTGATAAACAATGCCAGCAGAATTCTACCAAAGTTACTATTCTGGTGGGTGGGTGTGTGTGTGTGTGTGTGTGAGAGAGAGAGAGAGAGAGAGAGAGCTATCCTTACTCTTGATGCATGAGAGGCAATGAAAAACCAAGATAATTGTACATACTGAAAATATACTGAGAATATGACTCGAAAGATTGATTTTAGATAGTTGCATCTCTGAACTCCCATTATTGATCGAAACAAGTTATGATAATGTGGCCAAAGGTGCAACCACTTTGATACCTGTTCAGCCGTTACAATCCAGATCTCAGCTGTTTGGTTTTTAATAAAATTGAGTTACCATTCCCCCGAAAAAAAAAAAAAAAAACATTCCTTAGTACTCAATTGCAGTTCTATTGGATGAAAAGGTTGAACTGTTCAGCTTTGTATAAAATTAGGGTCCATTTGATACCTGTTCAGCCCTTACAATCCAGATTTCAGCTAAAGGAAAATAGAGTAAAAAAAATTGTTTGAAGCATCTTTTTTTCTAGACAAAAAGGCTCTTAATTCTTGATCAATCCAAAACACGTCGTGGAAGATTTGCAGAACTTCATTTGAACTTCCATTTATTGAGCAAAACATTTCATGATGTGTGGACAAAGGTGCAAATAGAACTGCATATCCCATTGTCTAAACATGTTAACGGACCCTTAGTAGTTAGTAGTCCATTTCATATCTGCCGAACAGGAATAAACTATTTCGCCGTGTAAAATTTTGGTCCATTTCGGTCGAGGCCGTTAGAATCCAGGTCTCAGCCTGTTCAGCCAGATTTCAGCTAAAGAGAAAATAGTGCAAAAGATTTTGTTTCGAATAATTTATAGGGCTCTTCATTTGTAACAGATCAAAACATGCCCTGATGTGGTGAACAAAGGTGCAAATGGAATCGTATATTCCATTGTACACCCTTCCTTAATAGTCAATTTCAGTTCATATTGGCTGACCAGGCCCCGAAACTGTTTGGCACAGTGTAAATTTGGCCTACTGGGGACCTGTTTGACCATGCTCAGTTGTTGCTGTCCAGATTTCAGTCTGTTCGGCAAGATTTGTGCAAAAGGGAAAACATTATAAAAAAAAATAAATGATGTGGAGCTTAGGTAAGCATGTAATAATTAATTTTTACAAATTACAACAGCCAAAGAGTGTGAGGTCATTAAAAAGCAATTTTTTATCAATAAAAAAATCAATCTAGAAAATATTGGTCAACTATATACATCAATTTCTTTCCATATGCAATTTTTGTCACACTATATGCAACAAAAAAGGAGAGTTTTCATAGGAACAATAGGGACCAATCAAACGATGCTATGAAGAATGAAAAGCATGAAACTTAAATTTTTTAGTCAGGCACCCAGCATGCCCTTTATGCTCCATCTTCAGCAAATGCCCTTTTTTAACTTCCACCACCATTGATGGGGCTAAATCAAATCAACAATCTAAACAATGGTTCCCATAGTACAAAGCACAAAATGGAAACAGAAAATGCCTGATTAGTAGAAGTTTCCTATTAAAGGAAACAAAGTATTTGACTATTTGTGCTTGTGCATATTAAAATAATAAAAATGATTACAAATTCAAAATCCTGGATATTAGAAAAGAGAGTCACAATTCTATAGTAATCATTTCAAATTCAAAAGATTTTATTTATTAAAAAATCTTCATATTTCATTAATGTTTTGGTCTAGCACTTGGATAATCAATCATGGTAGACAAGTTTTTCCTTTGTACCCTAAAAATGCATTCCGGCACCACACAAAATGTGTTTCCATTGTAGCATATACTGAGTGCTACATGAAGTTTTTCCTTTTTTCATATTTCAATGATGTTCTAATCTATCTCTTAAACCATCAATCATTATATTAACATGTTTTCGCTTTTTTCAAGAAATGGATACCAATAGAATAAAAAAATGTGTTTACACTGAAGTATGTTTTAAACTCTAGACAAGAAGGGTAGCCATGTCCTGATCACCAAACTGTGGGTGCCACCTTGAGAAACTGACTGCATCATGACCCAAACACCCCCTCTCAAACTGGTAAGAAAAGAGTCATGTACAGCCCCTTACCAAAAGATTAAAAAACTAATAGAAACACTGCACTTGGCCATGAATGGTGGATGTTTCACATTACATGGACAGCTAGAACATGTGTCACTCATAAAAAGATCCACTTTAAAAATTTTCTTTTCCTTCCTTTCTTTTTGAAAGGAGCAATGTGATAATCCACTGTATGCATAAAAGAGATAATGGGTTTCCAGGATGTCAACAAAATCTTCCTTGGAAAGAGATTAAGGGCCCGTTTGTTTCATGTAATTAAGTTATTAGGAATTTTCAGAGTTTATTTCTGAAAGTGGTCAAAAAAGAAGAAACAAAGGTGCTATCCAAAAATGATCATAAAAAAATCTCCCTTTTTAATATAAAATGAATCAAGGGGAGATGGGAAATGAATATCCAACCATCACCCTAGAAATTCAAAACCTTGAAAAGTCAAGATCCCATCTATATCCCTACCTTGTATCCTTCACACCCCCACCTCTTTAGTAATCTTTTATAGGAGCACATCTGGCCATAAATTCCTATGTATTCAATTTCAATGGAAACAAGCAGGCCCTAAACAATACAGCAGGAACAGAGTTAAAAGGAAACGTATATCATGACATTGAGACATGTAAAAGGTAGGAGAAGACTTGCCTTGAAACTCTCCTCTCCGACCAGCTGCCCTCATCTCATTTGCCATTGAAACAAGCCTTGCAATTTCCGAGCTGTCAAAGAGTCCCTCGTATAATTTCAACCCTTCAACAACATTTACCTACACAGAAAAAATGTCATGCTTGCTAAGCAATTACTCAAAACTATATAAAGGCATCCGTAAGTTATTTCGAAGGAGAAGCTATGACACGTAAAATAAGAGACAATGCTTTTTATTGTTCATGATATCCTACCGCCTTGCCATCAAATACTTCAACACCCGTAAAAGTTTTAGGGATTGGAACCAGTTTCTGTTTTTCATCTTGGTTTAAGATAGCATCATCTGCATTCTTTGGAACAGCATTCTTAAAAGACCCTGATGTAAAAAAGATAAACATGACTATTAGATATTTCTTCCTTCATAAGTTGATGACATCAATATTTGAATATGAAATTAGGAAAAACATAAGAATAGAAGAATCATGCCATACTCAGATACAGGGTAAACAAGATGGAAAGAGAAGAAACAGCATTATGCATCCCAAGTGCACAAAGACAATCAGGTCATGCTTAGACTTGGGTTTAACAAAACAAGATTAATGAAGAGAAACAGCTTAATGAATTCCGTAGTGTAAACTTATCAGGACTAGAATACATATAAGACATGCATTCCAGATAATGCATGATAGCATAGATGTTCTTTGCATCCTTTCAGTAACAATCACAATTTGTCCCCAAAAGAAAAAATCTACATATGCAAGGAAAAAATAAAATAAAATATACCTATGTATGAAAAAATACAAGAAGAGATGGAGAGAGTTATCAGCAGAAAAAATATTTTACAGAAAATATAAATGAAAGACCAGTCGTTGGAGATTAGAAGGATTAGAAGCAATCATAAAGAAACAATGGGCGTCACCCTTCCTATCTCCATGCAAATATTCTTCAGCAGTGCGGGACTGAAACAATCATACCTTTCGACTGTACATCAGAACCATCCTTCGTCTCAGACTCTGAATTTCCACCCTCTATGCTCACTGGATCTTGGCCATGCACTGGTTTGCATTCTTCCTGAGAATTAGCAATGCCATCAATCCCTACACCCAATGCCATGAATTAGTACAGTGCAAAGAAACATTTCTCCCCAACGTAATGCGTCATTTACATCAATCAACAGAACTCCTTCCATAATTTAAACAGCTTTCTACCGACACCTCTGTAGCCTTCAGAGACCAAACATTAGTGATGCAGCATAATATTTCAGTGTGTCAAATGATACAGAAATATTTGGGAAACCAAGGAGTAACTACTATCCAGCATTAACATACGCGTTAAGGGTTTTATAAGTATTTAAAATCCTCATATCAAGCATTAAATGATTTTTGGTTTAACTATGATACAAGATTCAGGACTCAGTTGGTAACCCTTTAGCCATATGCATGTCACAACTCACAACAATACTTTATGAACTATCATTACTGAGTTAATCTTCTCAAAAAGGCATATATCAATTATGCAAGTCTATCACCTTAACCAGTCTAGGCATTTTCAGAAATGCAATCATGTGCATAATTATAACCTTCCTTGTCTCCCATCAATGAGAAATGAATACACTAACAATTATCATTACCAAGCCAACCTTCTCAAAATGGCACAGGGTAAGGTAAAATTTCCTTAGCAACAACAATTTCCAAACAGATGCAAATAACAAGTAATCTGTTTTCAAACTAAACTAACCATTAATTGCGATTTATTACTAGATGCAACAGAATTGACCTAATTTTAATCTCACCTTCATTAAGCATTGAATCCTTATCTTCGGAGATTTGGACTTCATTCCTCTGTTTGGCTTCTCCTTCTTTCTCCTCTTTTTCCACTCCTTTCTCCAAATTCACATCGGAAAGACTCAATGAAGCCAAAGAATTTGTATAGCGAGAATGAGGGGCATAACTGGATTTATTATTCTCCCTAACGCTCTCAACTCTCTGTGATTGCCTATAAGACGCCCATTTCCTAAAACCCTTCTCTGCACCATTCGCCTGATCCAAATGCTGCTGCTTCTTCTGCTTCCTCCACGTCACCTGCTGAAGGGCGTGCGTGATTTCTGCGGTCCACTGGTAGGACTGCATATGAAGCACAGGATGCCAATTGCACCGCCTCTGCTGTATGCAACCAAACACGGCATCATAATCCCCAGGCTCACCAATGCACTGCAAGTGGTGGCAGAGGGAGTCGATGATGGCGTTTGCGGCCGCAAACTCGCCGCAAAACCACGAGATCAATCCATCCCGCTCGTCCGGGAACCACTGCCGGTGATGGTGGATCTCGCCGCCTCCGCCACCAGCACCACCACCGAAAAACTGCATTTTGTCGGAAAAAACCACATTTCCTGATGGCATTTCCATTAAATTCGTCTACACCAATCTCATTCTCGCAGATCAATCTCTATCTAAATATAATCCGACAAATAAATAGCGTAAGAATCGATCGATCTCTATCTATTCTCTCAGATCAATCCAACAGACAGACTACAAAAATCAAAAAGTGAATAAATTGAGATTGATCAGATGCAGATCGCTAGAATCCGTGCTTCTTTTGAAGCATTTGATGGTGATCGGATCAAAACTAGAATACAAACCGATCAAAATCGATGAATGTGACAGTAATTGTAACTGATCAAGAAGCCGATCGCGGTATCAAAACACGATCGAGGCGAAAGAAAATCGAGAATCAGCTGCAGAAAAATGAGATCATGCGACGAGAATCATCAATCAGTCTAGAAATGAAGTTGCTTTCTAGATCTGATTTGGATGTGAAAATCTGAAATTCTATTAGATCGAGATAGATTAGGATTTCGGGCATGGAAAGAGATCTAGGGTTTTTGGGAGAGGTAGAGGGAGAGAAGATGGCTTTTGGAGCACGCATCATCAGCGCTCTTAAATGGAGCTCGTGTAAGAGGAAGATCTCTCTCGTTCGAGTGGCATTTTCGGTAATTTTTTAGATCTTCTCGATCGATGGCTTTTTTTGTATTTTAGTTTACATCAGGGAATTTTCAAGGGGTCCGGTTAGCAGCCCGGATTCTATGAAAAAGAATGCAAGTGAATGGAAATCTATTGTGGGGGCCCACCTATTTCTCAAAATAGACACCTTTTATTTCATTTTAGTTTACATTAGGAACTTTTTATGAAATCGGGATCCTTTCGGGTAAAACTCCAAGGTGACTCTTGCGAGCCGTGATTGGTCCACTCACGATTACAATAGAGTTTTACCTCTCCAGATATGAACTCGTTTTTACAGGATCCGATTAGTAGTCCGAATTCTTTGATAGGCAAAAGTGAAAGAAAAAAATGCAAGTAGATGGAACTCTATAGTGGGGCCCACCTATATATCAAAATAGACACCCTTCCAATTGGGTATTCTCAAAATAGAAGTAGGTAGACAATTAGGTGTGCCATTTTTCCGGCTTCGTGGCTCTCATGCCCACTTGTGTGGGCTTTTACGTAAAATAAAAAATAAAAAAATAAAGAAAGGGAAAAAAGAAAAAGTTGGTTGATCTTAGGTAAAATTGATCATTTGATTAAAAAGGTGATTGACACAATCTTATGTATTCATTTATTATAGTGTTTTTCAACCTATAGCCAATTTTACGGTGGGACCAGCTTTTATTAAGATAAATTTAGATATGCACCATATAATGGGAGGTCATTTATTTTCATAGATTAGAATTTTCGCCGTGTGGGCTGGGCTCAACCGTAGAGTTTGAATTTTCTAATTTAGAGACCCAGGGGATCTAGACTCGTTCAACTAATCGCGTGGCATTTTTGGCATTGACCGGAGCTCAAAATGGACACGGACAAGTACAACAAATGATCAAATTACATAGGTATAAAAATAATATGGGATAATAGCAGAATACCTACCTGTACTTTGGTCATATTTTAGACTACCTCCCTGCATTTTGAGCTTTTGTACTAAACCTACCTGTAGTTTTAATTAACATGCAAAACTCACGGATTCTATTAGTATTAACAGCGTAGATCGTATAAATAGTGTCTGGTGTATACTGGCGACAAATTACTCGCCCAAAAAGACTTATTTGCCCCTGGGGGTAAAAATCCCAGCCCCTCTTTTTTTTTTTTTTTTTTTTCTCATTTCCCCCTTTCTAAATTTCTAAACACAATCGATCTGCAACTCTCCCTCTCTCTGGCCAATACAGAAAATCTCCGGCCTGCGCTCCACCCTTCAATCTCATATGGACCATCACCATTCATCTTAGCTTCTCAAATGGACCATCCACATGACCCCATCACCAACAATCCGGATTACAATCGTTTCCATGTTCGAGTCCGTCGGTGGAGCGTCGCTCAAGATATAGAAGAAATCAGCAAATGCTGAGAGATTTACGAGAAAAGGAACTGAGTATTGCCAGATTAGGAGGAGATCGAGCCACTTCTGCAAATAACCAAGGAAGAGTTGATGCGGTTTAGGAGAAGATTGATGGGGTATTGATGGAAACGATCAAAGCTTCTGATCCCAAATGTTCCACCTCGACGCATTATAGCATTCGTGGCACCCCAGACGAGGCCGATGGCGATCATCTTCTCTACATCGCTCATCTTTCTCTCCATGAGTCTCTTTTCGTGTTGGGTAGTGACGCATCCTGATTCATCAATTTCAATCTCAACCGTCCACCTTGCTTTGACGCGTGGAAAATCTCGTGCCAATCGATCTTCTTCACCTCAATATGCAGATCCTCACCCATTTCAAGTTCAACAATGGCAGCGGCAGTGAGCGCTCTGCCCTGTACGCCGCCGAACACCTCTTCCTTGCCCCCTTCTTCATGTTCAACTTGATGGGATTTTATCATAGAGGTTGTGGGGTTTCATGGGAGAAAAGGATTAGAGACATTTTTGAGACAAACAAAGGAGGGTTTTTACCCAGAAGGAAAAAAAAAAAAAAAAAAAAGAGGGTTGGACTAATTGGGATGGGCTGGAGTGCATGGTTATTTTTGCCGGAGAAGAAGGATTGTTGGGCTGTCGGTTGTCATCCATGTAGCAATCTCGTCGTCAGAGCCGTGGAAAAGAACCGGAGAAGGAAGTAGCCGGAACAGTAAACCCCTGTTTGGTTGAAACAGGGGATCTGGACTCTTTTCATATTCAGCTTCTTTGTTTGCAACTTTTTTTGATATCTTCATCTTCACCTTATCGATGGCAGAGGATTGGCTGTAGAGGTTGGAGAAGAGTTGATCTCGATATGCAGACGAGAGAGGGAGAAGAGTCAATTTGGGGAAACACTAAAGATACATCTTATATATCGAGGGGTAAATTTGTCATTCTATATTTTCCGTCACGGTCGTCTCTATTTGCATTGTGATTTAAACTACAAGTAGGTTTAGTATAAAAGACCAAAATACAGGGGGGTAATCTAAAATATGATCAAAGTACAGGTAGGTATTCTGCTATTATCCCAAATAATATATACTTATATATTATATTATGAATGTATTAATATCATAGTTAGTGTTGTCGATAGAACGCGCTTGGTCAAATTCTCACTGTTCACGGGTGATAGTTAAGCCTAGGGCCATTTTTTTATGCATATGAATTGAATCGATGGGAATTTTACAAATGAGTTGCTTTTGTATTTGAAGCAAATGCAAGTGAATCTTGAAATGCCTATCAAATAATACCATCACTTATATGTCTCAATGGTAGAGGCTCCTCGTTGCAACTTGGAGGTGTCCACTTCGAATCCTAGTAGAGGCTCTAGGTGACGATTTGGTGGTGTCCAGGCTTTCGGGTCATAGAAGCTTTGAGAGCAAAGAAGTGGTGTCCATTATAAAATATTAAGTGGTGGTCGGGGGTTCGAAAGCTACCAGAGCCCTACGAATCGCGGCTGTGGTGGTGGATTTCCCTCGTTAGCGATCAACCCCTATCGGGGACATAACTTGCAAAAAAAAAGAAAAAAGAATTGTAGGTGAATCTTAAAATGCCTATCAAATAATGTCATTGACAACTAAATAATAAATAAAAAGTAGGAAATGAATGTCCACCTATCCCTGAGCAAATCCTTTCCATCTCCTTCTAAATTCAAATTCTATAAAGAGTGGTCATTTATGAATATTCAACTTCATTTCCTCAATTTTAATCACTTCTAGAAATACATTTCTAGAGTTGCTAAGAGCTACAAATGGCCTCTAAGGTAGTGTTTGGTTCGCTGAAATGGTTTTACGCAGGAATGGAATGGAGAGTGGAATGAGTCTGGAATGGAATCAGGCAGGAATCGTCATTTCCATTCCAACGTTTGGTTTCACTGAAGAATCAATCAAGTAATGGAATTCTTATTCATGTTCTTGCGTTTGGTACGCTAGAATGATGCACGCAATGGAATAAAATTTACATAAAATTGATCAAAATACCCTCCTCCTCCTCCACACTCCCAAGTTGATTGAGGAAGATCAGAACGTCACGATCGGAGGTGGGCCCACTGGATTTGGCAGAAGATCAGACGATCTCATATTGCACGATTGGAGGTGGGCCACTGGATTTGGTAGAAGATCAGACGATCACGATCGGAGGTGGGCCACTCGAGTCCGGATCTCGTGTTGCAAAGAACACGCCTCCAGAAATCAGAAATCAAAAGAGCAGTGCCCAAAAATCGTGTCCGGATTTGGACACGCCTCCAGATCTCGTGTTGCAGAGGTTCTGGGATCTGTTTCCTATTCCTGTTGTAGAGAGATAGAAATCAGAAGGGCAGTGCCCAGGCCCCTCCCTCTCTACCAATCCCCACCCACCCATCACCCCCTCCACCCCCATGCTCCTCAGCACCTGCAAGCTCGCGTTCATCGCCTTCTTCCCTGTTTCCCGTCGTCACGCTATCCAGCGGAGCATCATGAAAACCGGTACCCCTTTCCCCTTCCCCTTCACCTCCACCCCCACCCGCCACCTCCCCTCCTACCACCAGCGCCTGGCACGCAGTCGACAGATCCGGCCTCGTCGCCCCCAGCACCGGAGACGGCGTCCTGCAGGGGCTCACCGGTGGGGAAACCGCATCTAGATCTGCATTCTGAATCCGGCATCGGATGTTCGGGAGCTGGGATTTCCAGACGGAGACAGCTGCCGGTTCGCCGAAAGAAGAACGGAGAAGGATCGGCAGACTTTGTTCCGTTTTCTGTAGCAAATAGAAGATAGGCAGACTTGGTTCCGTTTTATGTGATGAAGGGCATTTTGGTCTCAATGAAAAGTTACGAAGCCATTCCTTTGCCTCCCCAGTGGAACGGCGATTCCTCTACATAAGGGAAAGGAGATTTCGGAGGTAATGGTCATTCTCCCACTTTTTTGCGAACCAAACGCAGTAATGATCATTCCGTTGGAATGACCATTCCATTCCATTCCAACCTTCATTACAGCGAACCAAAAGCTACCTAAATACCTGTGGTCTGGTCTGACTCTGGATGTTTACAGCTTATACCTGATTATATATTATATGGGTACTATAACTAAAAAAGATTTCAAATACTTGGAAACCCACAAAACAAGCCTAAAAAAGTAAAATTCATCCAAAGGTCATTTTAGACCCTTTCTAGGTGGCTGAAATTTTAGATTTCTGTTTTTTTTTTTTTTTTTTTTTGCAAAGAATCATTTCATTTCTAAATACTGTGTACAAGATACCACATCATGTCCAAAGAAAAACCCAACACACCAAATTAACCGTTAAACTTGCCATTGGTAAACTCGGGTATGAGAAATGCATTTGCCATTCCAATTGAATTTGGGTGTCAGCCTAAACCCGATCCCAACCCAAGTAGCGACTTAGATGGGACCTTCACTTTCCTAAATTTGGCTAGGTATTCATTTCCAATCATCTCTTATTCCAATTTTATTAAAAGGGGTAGTTATTTAATGGATTCTTCTTCTATTTTTTACACCTTATAGAAATAGTTCGATTATAAGAAACAAACTGGCCAATAGTTTCAGCATCTAAGCAAAAAGTCCATTGAGATTAAATTTTTTTTTTTCTCTTTTTTTTTTGGTAAAAAATTAAGAATATCGGTTAAACTACTGGCTTCGGTCCAAGATTTGGGTTTGGGCTTGACACATTGGCCCATAGGGTAAGATGGGCTTGGGTTTGGGCTTGGGACACACCATGGCAAATCCCTATCCCACCCTATTGATACCCTCTATTGATTCCCTAGAAGTATTATATCATATTACATAATTTTAGGACAAAATTATAGTGCCACTTGGGCTTGGGCAGTGCGGTGAATGAGCTGGGCTTGGGGCTTAAGAAAGCTGACGGCCCAGGCCTCAAGTTCAACCATGCTCGAGCTAAGGACAAAGGTGCGTTATTAGCAAGGTTTGGGCTACGTCTATTCCCGACCTGGGCCCAAACTGCACCTATAGTACAACAGACTTCGCGGGGTCCACTTTAGCCCAATCTGTGTGCCCTTGATTATCATAACCTTTTTTGAATGGGCTTCGAATTAAAAAAATGATTAAGACTAATCGGTTCAACCATTGATTTCGTGTGCTTCCAGTAAAATTAATCATCATCATTAACAAACCAAATTGGCATTTTACCAATATATAATTAAGATAGGAACCATCCTATCCATCCATTCTCCATGCAACATAATGGCCCAGGTAGGCCTCATATTAAACTCTGATTCCTTGTAGAAACTTGCATTTATGAAGCTTATAGGCCGTTCAACATGGAGGACTGCCAAGGCCCATATAATCATTGTTTATTTTTCACTCTGCTTGGATGTATGGTGAATTGAAGTATGTTGAGGTGAAGCATCAAATCAAGATAGAATAAAATATAAGGTATTATGATGATGCTTTATTTTTAGTTGTTTGATATGAAATCTTTTTGGCTTTTTGTATAGAAAAATGGAGTTTTTTTTTGTCTTTTTATGGAGAAAGAAGGTTGCTTTTTTTTTACTTTCTTTTTTGAAAAATTTGGAGGGAATTATGAAATTGTGTACTTTTGATATGATCCCTTGTCACTTTTTGTCTCGATTCACTTTGCTTCACTTTAACTAGTTAATTACCAAACACGCCATAGGGGTTATGCACGCACAACTACTTTTAGCCATGACATTTATTCATAAATCGTAAGAATTTAAATATTTTCTGCAGAGTTGATCGTACAACAACGATGAAAGACAACAGTCAAAGGCATGCGATATTGCACATACCAAAATATGTGTGCGAACCGCTTTGCAGAAAATACTTAGATTTTCACAGTCCATGAGCAAATGTAAAGTATAGGGACTGCAATACGATCAAAATCCTTTCATTTTTGTTATTAATGAAAGATGGAATTCATGTGAAAGCTACTGCCACATGCATGTTGGTGTAGGTAAAATGCAGCTGTGGGCAGGAAGGAGGGCCCCACCTTTGAAAGAGAATCTGAAATGAAGGGTCCTTTCTTTAAGCGACAGATCAAGATTGTGTCGGTCTTGCATTCGAAGAGTACAGATTAAATGTGGGTCCAGCCCACTTGAAACGTATAGTGGGCCCCTCTATTCTAGCCAAAGAACTTCTAGTTCTAGAGGTTCATCACAGATGTTTTCACTGCTTCAAAATCCTTGGAATTCAAAAATCCAGGATCCTGACCCGTGATTTGAAAGCTTCAAAGCTCTTGTTCTTGTTCTTGTTTGTAAGGAGGTAGCCATTCCAATTCATGGTAAAAATTTTTGAATGCATAGTAAACTTTTGTACATAGTAAACTTTTGTTAATAAATTATACATAAGCATTACGTTTCCAACTTCAGCACATAAATTGGAATTCATATCCATTCCTCGACACCCACGTGTTTGGAGAACAAAAACAAGACCTCCATTTTGTGGTTACGAAGAACTCCTCGATTCATGTCGGCATGGGCTTTCCTCTGGCTGTCCCATTCACATGGAACTTCAAACATCCAAACGAAAGAAAGAGTAGACCCCAAATATCAATTTTCTTAACTTCATTTAGCAAGCCTAAAGCACATACAAACATCCCATTTCCACAAAAATCATCCAACCTAACATATACCCATTTTGATAACCTGAAAAACACCCAATCAAGCACCTCTTCTAGCTATAAAACAGCACCATTAAAATCCCTGTCATTTCTTTCTTTTTTGAGAATGACACATGATGCAACGTTCCAAAGAGTCAAGCCACAACCATGAAAAGGAGCCAATCTTTAGACCTCGAACAAACTTTCAAGAAAAGCTGGCATATACCAAAATAGGCCACATCTAGGGATGTCAAGCGGGCCGGGCTGGCCCCAAGGAAAAACCCTGGCACGGCCCGCCACGGGCCGGACTGGAGCTGGCCGGGCAGGGCCGTGCCAGGCCACCTCTTTTTTTTTCCCTTTTTTTAATTTTTTTCAATATTAAAAAAAAAAGAAATAGAACACAAAAAGTCAAAGACACAGTTAGTATAAGAGAGAACCATTTGGATTTTAACTGGCATTATCTAGTTATAGCCACTGTATTTTCAATAATGAGATAATTAAAAATTAATGGATTTTCTTTACAGTGGCTATTGAATTATCAAATAAGTAAAAAATTTTAACATCACACAATCACAGAGAATGACAAAGATATTTAAGTGGTTCAGTCAAACTCGACCTACTCCACTGAGAAGAGAACCATTTGGATCTTAAGTTCTTGAAGGTTTCTAAATAGGATTACCTTCAAAACCTTACAAACTTTTTAGAAAATAAAAATAAAAAATAATTAAAAACTTATAAATTTAAAAATTACAATGAAGGAAAAAGTAAAAAATCAGATGTGTAGTCCATTAATGTATTCTGCTGGATCATAATCTTTCATTGATGTCAACTCTTGCTTCCTCTTATCTGCCAAATACCAGTCTTGTAGGCAAACACAACACTCCACCGTTTCTTCAATCAGATTGGTTCTTTTGTTATCCACCACACGTCCACCTGCACTAAAAGCATGTTCTGATGCTACAGAAGACATTGGAATAGTCAATAGATCAAGAGTCATGGTAGCCAACACCGGATAAACGCTTTCTTGTTGCTTCCACCAAGTTAAAAGGTCAAAACTAGATGCATCCTGCACCCGTATTACACCGACGTCAACATACGATGATAACTCTGTCACAGTGTTACTTGAGCTTGAACTAGATGCCATGCCCGTAGACAAGGAAGAATACCACACATCCCACTCACCAACACCTATTTGCTGGACTTCTGAATGGCACATACTAAGTCCAGTTGTACTCATTTGCTCACAATAAAAAAGTGCTTGTAAATTTGCCCTAATATTTGAAAAAACACTTAAATCTATATAATTCATATTTTTATTTATTCCATCAATAAAAAAATGTACACCACTTAATTTTAACCTATGATCAAATACGGCAACTAAAGAAAATGTCATTGGAGCCTCTTTCCAATATTTATTAAATTTTTCTTCTATATTTTTAATAGTGCTACTCAATAAAAAATTATCTCTAAATCTACTGAATTGTAAAGTAATTTTAAAAAGCTTCATTAAAGCTTAATTAGATGTGGGATAATATATACCGGAAAAAAATAATGTTCAAGTATAAAAAGGTTCTAATAAATCTCTTATTTAGGCACATAACTCTCAATGTTCATCACTAATCATCAAATTTTGTGCATGAAAAGCACAAAATTCATTCAAAACAGTGCTCCAGTCAAGTGCCTTGTTTAACAAATCATACATAGAATTTCATCTATGTTCTACCTCCTTAGGCAATTTAATAGTTGATACGCCTTGCCTCGTACATATTCCAGCATACAATTGTCTTCTCTGTGCGAATGTGAAAATAAATCTAGCAATGTCTTTAATAACATCTGTGTAACTTATAATATGTTTTAAACCAACCATTGCAATAAGATTTAAGATGTAACATACACATCTATTTTAAAAGATAGAGCTATCTACCAGAGTTGCAGGTGGCATCTGCATTCTCATTAATTCAATAGATACTATATTATTATTGGCATTATCTAAAGTTATTGATAAAACTTTTTCTTTAATATTATATTTATCTAGTTTTTCCAAAATAAAAGTACTTATTCTAGTGCCATTGTGTGGCCATTCAAAACTGCTAAAACTGATTATACGTTTATTAATAATCCATTTTGAATCTATGTTATGTGCAGTAATACAAAAAAACCTGTCACTCCCTTTAGATGTCCACATGTTTGTGGTTAGGGCTATTCTACCAGGAATTTCTATAAGGTAATTTTTTATATTTATTTTCTCTTCCTACCAGAGTCTAATAGCATCATTTCTAGCTGTATTTCTTGAAATACTTTGAAACTGTGGTTGACAGTATTTCTGAACCCATTCTTCAAAAAAATCATTTTCAACAAAACAAAATGATAATTCGGATAACATAATATTTTAACAAGATTTTGTCTACAATTTTGTGCATTAAAAGAAAAAAGACCCAAACTGCTACTACTACTACCACCACTAGTACTAGAATTTTGGGTCTGTAATTCAGGCCTCCCTGTCCCTGCATCTGTCGGCTTTTTTAAGGTTGGACATTTTTTCCTATGTCTTACCAAATGGCCGCTACCCATTTTTGACTGGGCACCATAAATCTTACCACAAAATTTGCATTTTATCTTTTCAATTGTTTTTCCATTTTCAATAACCTAAAACTTGTAAATATTTTCCAAACTATTGAAGTTCTATTCCTCTTAGTTGGTTTATGGGAACTCTGATGAAAGGAGGGGGGTGGTAAATCACCTACTTCATCTTCTAATTCAATAAAATTTTCTTCTTCCCCTAAATTAACTGAAGATGATTCAGTGGAAAATCTTCTAGCCATATTTCAAAAAATAAAATTTATAAGTAATAACAGTAATAGGCTCTAATAGCCTTCTTTTGTGATAATTAATATAAGAAATGAGAGAAAATGAGAATTAATATAATATAATATAAACTTATATATATGGAATCTCAAATTTAAATAATATAAATACCTTTAAATCTTTGAAGGCCCCTTTAATCTTGTCTCTTGATGATTTGATCTTTGACTCTCCAAAAACTTCTTAAAGAGAGTGAAAGAGTTGAATGCTTTGAGAGAGAGCTAGAGAATGTATAAAGAGAATGGGAGAGTTGTGTAAATTGGTGAGGAATGAGAATGGGAGGGTTAGGGTATTTATAGACTTTGTAAAATAGAAA
Organism: Umbellularia californica; assembly: GCA_028538565.1. NCBI lineage: Eukaryota > Viridiplantae > Streptophyta > Magnoliopsida > Laurales > Lauraceae > Umbellularia > Umbellularia californica. The sequence goes on along the minus strand of JAPQWN010000011.1, from coordinate 1,533,854 downwards.
ATGACACAAAATACTCCTTATATGATCGTTTTATAGCTGTTGGGGGGGGGGGGGGGGGGGGGGGGGTAAAATGGACTTTTTTTTCAAAAAAAAGTGTGATGGACATTGGGTGGGCTTGGCGGGCCGATCCCAGCGGGCCTGGTGGGCCTGGCGGGCCCGGGCCAACGGGCCCAGCCCGGCCTGTGCCTTTGCAGGCCGTGCCGGGCGACGGGCCGTTGACTGGCGGGCTGGAGCGGGCCGGTCGGCCCATTTGACATCCCTAGCCACATCAATTAAGGAAACTGCTCCAAAGGTAAGAATGATAGTAGTGATATAAATGGGTTGTTTACAGTCTAGGTCCACCATGGACCCGGACCCGGACACGGTTCAAAATTAATTTCTTAGTTCTGGAGCCGAAATCGTTAATGAAAAGATAGAATCAAAACCAGAACCGATTATGTATATGAGATGGGTCTGGATCTAGGTCCAGGTGAAGTATAGAATGATTTAGGGGAAATTCTAAACACACCCACATAGAATGCTAAGCATACCCACTTTCTCAAAAATACCCAAAATACCTTCTTCTTCTCTCCCCTCCCTCACCCACCATTGTCGGCGACGACAAATGAATGCTGGAGGATCTGCGTCGCAGTTCATCTTTCCGCCGGATCCTTCTGCAGGCCCAGTAGCCCTGCTACGCGTAGCAGATCGCCACCACTAGGTTGGCCCAGTCACCCTGCTTCACCACTATGAATGGATACCTCGCCATGTAGCATTAGAGAATCGAGACCCTGAGGCTCCAAGCGTCGCCTGCATAGCCGTCGTAGGCGCCTTTGCTTAGATATGTGTTGATCCGCTCTGGGCTCCTATAAGCGATCGTCCCGACCGACGAGTTGCACAGATCCATGTTCTGAGCAAGGATCCGACTAACGCTGAAGTCGGCGATCTTGACTTGTTACGGTTGTTGATTAGTAGATTCGAAGGCTTGATGTCGCGATGGACGATCTTCCGACTGTGGAGGTAGGCGATGCCGTGGAGGATCTGTCGCGCCACGTTTGCTAGGAACGGCTCCAACATCGGGTCGCAAGCGTCGAGGGAGCCGCGCTCCATGTACTCCAGCAGGATCTGGATCTCTCCGGCGTGATCGAACATGACGTGGCACTGGACAACGTAGGGGTTGTTGGCCTTGCATGAGGAGGATCTCGATTTCTAAGCAGATCTGGCACTGGACGGGATCCTCATGGTTGCCGTAGATCACCTTGAGGGCGAAGATCCTTCTCCCCACCCCCCTTTCCATCTCCCACTCCCCCTCCTGTCCCTCTCCCCCTCCCTCCCTTTCTCTCTATCGTTCCCTACCCTACAGGCAACACCGAGGGGATGGCAGGCGGAGTTTGCCATAGCAGGGAGAGGGAGAGAGAATGAAAGAGAGGGAGGGGTATTTTTGTCATGTGTAACTTTTTTTTCAAAAGGTGAGTGTGCTCAGCATTCTATGTGGGTGAGTTTAGAATTTCCCGTGATTTAGAAAAAAAAGAAGTAATTGAATGATTTTAAAATAGCTAGTTCTTATGAGATTTCTTTTTTAAATTGAGGTAATATGTGGGTCTAGGATCCACAAGTAGGAACCAACATGGAACTGGACTCGGACCCATTTACTTATCAGAACCTAAATAATGACCATTAGTAACAAGTCGAAACCTCCTGGTAATCGGAGAATCAGGAACCCATTTACATTCCTAAGTGATAGTCACATTGGAGGAATAAATGATTGGCAATCTCCTCCTCTCTCCCACACAATTAAAGCAACAAACATCGAAAATAGACTTCATTAGCCAATGGAAACCAACTTCATTTGGGCTTGGGATAAGTACTTTTGCTTCATGTCTTTTTTATTTTAGATTATTGGGCTACGACATTATCTATAGTTTTATTCTTGTTGTTTGTTTTCCTCATTTAATAATATATCTTGCCTTACCATAATTAAATAAAAAAAAAACCAACAAAAAGTCACTACCGTTGGGAGGCAAAACAAAACTAACGGAGAAGATTCCAAAGCCTTATAAATCTCGGCCGATACCGGTTCGTATCAGTCGATACAAATCGGTATCGGCCAGTACCGGTACGATACTTTGATGGGGAACCGGTATCGGTATCTCCCATCAAAATATCGTCCAAATATCGGTATATATCGGCCGATATTTTGAATATATCGGTCGAACCGATATATCGGCCGATATATTCAAAATATCGGCACAGTAACTCATCTTCCTCCTTTCCTAGTTTCCCCTCATCTCCAACAGCCCTCCTCCTTGTTTTTGTCTTGCATGCCACATACAGAGAAAAATAAAAAAAATAAAAAGAAGCAGAGAGAGGGAGGAAAGAGGAAATCAACATACCTGGATTTGATGCAACCTTCATCTTCGTTGCAGTTGCCGGAGCAGCCTCGCCACTCCGTCGTGCGGACGCCACCTCCATTGCTAGTTCCCCCTCCTCTTCCTTCTCCTCCTCTCCTCTTCTCCTCCTCCTTCCCCTTGCCTTTTTCATTTCCCTCCTATTTTTCCCCCTTCTGTTTCAAGCGAATGTTGGAACTCAAAAGTCACAATGACAAAATGAATGGAGATGAGGTAAAAAAAATCCCCTTTTAGGGCTTCTTTTCATTTTTTAATGCATAGTTGAGTTAATAGTTGGTACACATGTAACTTACTTAAATAACTTGACACTTTTGTGAGCCCCATGATTGGCTTCACCTAAGTAAAATCTAAACCATTCAAAATGATTCCCCCACTCTCTATTATGCCCTGGCTAAGTTTCACTCTAATTGGTAATTGGCCTACCATCAGATTTATCAATCAATCAATTTTAAAAAAATAAATCAATCTAATAAAACCTAATCTCATACTTAGGATGAAATTTGGATGAGGGCCCAGAGGAGGACAACTATTTTTGAGTGGTTTAGATTTTTGTAGGTGAGCCTATGCAAGATTTTCAAACTATCCTCACCATATTTTCAAATTATACCTTATTAAAATGACCTATTAATCTTAAATCTAAATCACTCAAAAATAAATGCCCCTTCCTATGTGAGTCTTTAACAAATTTTACTCAAATAGGAGTTGGGCCCAGTGTATCAAGGGTAAATGAGTAATGGTTCAAACCATGTAACATTGCCAAGTTAACTGTGGCCTAACTATGCTCGGAGTAAAATTTTTACAAAGCTACATAAGAGGTGATAGTTATTTTTAATGGTTGGAGTTTAAATGTGACTGCATTAATGGATTTATAAATTATAAGAATGGTTACATAGATTAAACATAAAAACTTGATATACTTAATAATTAATGATTAGACAGCGATACAGGATCTATGACTTAGGAGGACCGATATTTTGATTTATAGTTATTACTAATGGAAAGAAATATTGTTTTCTACAATTTTATAATATTTTGGATTTTTTGGATACTTTTTCAAATTTTTTTGCGATAGCAAAAAAATTCAAGCCGTGACGACCCCGACAGACCGCGAACCGCGATTGATACCGAGACAATATCGGTTTTTGGGTTCGGCCGATACCGCTATTTTAATCCATGAACTAAACCTCCACCGGTTTGTATAAAAAGTCTCTGCGGTATTATCTAAATGCGAGAATCCATATCATCATCCCTACAAATAAATAAGTTAGAAAAAAGGATCAACATGGGATGGACCCATACTCTCTATTCTCTAACCTCTAATTGAGGGAGGACTCTAATGAACGCAACCCCATGACACTTTTGGCAACTCTACTAATAGAGTCAAGTTGATTTTGAAGAAAAAATAAAATATAAGTTGGTTATGATGGTATTTTATTTTTAGTTGTTTGTTATGGAGTCTTTTTTACTTTTTGTATGGAAAAGTGGAGGTTTTTTTTTTAATGGATAAAGGTAGTTGCTTATTAACTTTTTTTGAAAAAGATGGAGAGAGTCTTGAATTAAAATGTTTTTGATGTGACATCTTGTCTTAAGAATGGAGACTTTACTTGACTTTTACTATGCTAATAAAATGACAAACTAGTCCAAATTACATTGTTTCCCTCAAACATATAACACTCTTTGACTAAAACCTTTTTGTTAGATATTGCTCTAAACAATCTAGGAAATAAGACAAGTAATGGACCGACCCCTACCCCATCATCAAACCAAAAACCAATATGATTGCCCTCACCCACCACTAGACCAACATTCTTACTAAAAATTTCCCCCCTCCTAGTGGACTCTATCCCAATACATGATTGATAGATACACCACAAGCTAGAAGCTCGATGCTTGTATGGTCAATTGAAGTATGGTGAGGTGAAGCATCAAATCAAGAGAGAATAAAATATAAGGTGTTATGATGGTGTTCTGTTTTGAGTTGTTTGATATAGAAATTTTTTAACTTTCGTTATAGAAAAGTTGAATTTTTTTTGTCTTTTAGTAGAGAAATGAAGTTGCTTTCTTTACTTTTTTAAAAAAATTCGGAGAAAATTTTAAATTTGTATACTTTTAATATGACCCCTTGTCATTTCTTATCTAGATTCACTTTGCTTTAACTAGTTAATTGCCAAACACGCTTGAGCTCTATTGGAACCCAACCCCACTTATCCTTGCCATATTTAGGAGAAATAAATCTCCTCTAAAGAGTATATCTTTTTCTTCCCCCAACCTCCTAATGCCCAATTCTTATTCATAAGGTGCAGCCTTTGTTTCTCACCACTGCCATCCCATGGGAAATTTCTTCGTTTTTAGCAACTGACACTAGCATTTTGTAGAGAGGCATGTAGTAAACTATAAAATTCGAAAGGGTGGGTTCTATAAGAGTAACTTTAGCCTATAAAGAAAGGTACCACTACCACCTCTTCCACGAAGATAAATTTTTCTAAAATTTTCCTACATTGGATCCCATATAGCTATTGACAATGTATAGGAAGACACTCCACTTTGTATAGAAAGTTGCTTGCCAAAAATTGAGTCAATTCCTTTGAACATTATATGCCCCCTAAAGGAGCTTTTACAGAAATTGATCTTCAATCCATAGCATAATTGAAAACATCTCAAAATCCTTTTAAACACAACCAATTCCCCCTAATTGGCCGAGGAGAATAAAACGGTGTCATCAGCGAACTGAAGACGGGTAGCTACTTATTTGCAGCACCAAAGAACGCAACTTTTCTACTAGTTAGGAGGATAAGAGGTTGGAAGGATTTTCACGTTCATGGCATGAATCAAGTCTCAAAGAATCAGAATCAATGCGAGGCTGAATTACTAACTATGTTGGGCAGCAAATTAAAGCTCACTAAATTTGATTGAGTCTTTGATAATTTATCGGGGGCACCAAAGATTACCTCTTGATCAGGTCGATAATTGAGGCATGGCACCGAGAATTCTTGTTGGTTACCCAAATGCTCAAGCACAATGTAGCATTTTCAAAATCATCGAAATTAGTAATTTGAGTAATCTACATGCTAAAAGCGACATTCTCACATGGCTGGTTTTATGAATTCTCACCCTCCAAACAGTGAATTGAGGATTCTTGAGAATTCTCACCCTCCGTCAAATAATCTTAAAATCCAAACAAGCCCTAACATTTTCTACCCAAGGCATTTGGACATTGGCTTGTGGACCAGGCTTATTTAATCCCCATGAATTGTTGGACCCAAAAGTTGGTCTTCCTGGTTTCATATATATATATTAGTGAGACAAGAAAGTGAAATGTTAACAGTTCAAAAAATATCCAAACCAAATACTTAGAGAGCATGAATATTTGGTTTCAGACTTGCACATTCTGTACAACTAAAAATAGGATTCAGCACAAGGAAATCATCTTGAGTACTGCAAGAATCAACAAAAACCTCATTCAGAATTTTGAATCCATGGTGCCAAACATGCTTTAACATTAATAAGAAATCCACAAAGGAGAGGGAGGAAGCATGATTACATAAGAGAAGAAAAATAAGTAATTGACTTGATTAGAAAAAAAAAAATCATTTCAAAATATTACATGTACGCGATCAAAGAAAAACTGGAATGCAGATAAACAAAAATGGAATGAAAAGATGGTTTAAAGTGCCCCTAACAAAAATATGCAACTCAAAATAATAATGAGTGGAAAAATAGAACTCACGATATAATTCTATCACAACCGTTTACTTTACACTTGTGGATTGCGTTCACATAGATGGTGGATTGTAAAAATCATAATAACCATATTGGTGTTTTAACTTCTTATCACCTATAGGAGTTTAATCTTATCAAGGAAGATCTATTATGCACATTATTATAGTTCTGCTGGTGATCTTGTACCTCTACACAGAAATCATGATAAGACTCATTTAACTGCCCACTTACTAAAAATTGCTTCATTTAATTATGAAAACATCACTGCATGACTTTTGGGTCATTGAAAATGAGCCAGTGCCTCAATATTATAACTTAATTTGACTGATCCATCTAATCAAACAATTAACTTTGAGCCAACATTCATTTTCTACAGTGTGTCAATGATGTGTAGCCTGCAGAAGATTGATCAATCCATTTAAAATGATTGCAGAACGGAAGGCTAAGATTGGCTGAACAGTCTGATCTTCAGCTTGACTGACCCAATGCCTCTCAATTCTCTCTCAGCCTGCACCAATTCTCTCTCAATTCTAAAATCTTGATCCCTCATTTTGACTGACCAGTCAATTCAAACAATTAATTTTGTGGCAACATTCATTTTCCACACAGAGTGCAACGATGTGGAGCCTGCAGAAGATTTGTCAATCCATTTGATGATGATCACAGATCTGATGGCTAAGATTGTCTGAGTTAGTAAGATCTTCAGCTTTAGAATGCATGGACACCAAACCTCTCTCAATTCTTAAATCTTGATCCACTCTGTAAGAGTGAAATTCTAAAAGTCACTCTGGTTGGAAACTTATGATCCATTGATCTATTTTTGTCGACAGTCTAATTTGCCTTCCACAGCTGGATGGATGGACAGAATTTTCCAACAAGTCTGGTGCTCCCTGCTAAGAATTTGTGGAAGACAAACATACATTTGAACCTAGGTAACCCTAAGTCAAAGTCCCTTCACCTACTCCCTTATACCTAATCCTATGTCTTTTCCTTCTGCACACATGCATAAGATCAAATACTGAGAAAGAAAGAAAAAATTGCAAGGACTGAAACCTGTTCCATCCAAAGTCATGACTGCACCAATTCCAGTCACTAGAGAAACCAAGACAACTTCCTCTCATTAATGACAGCTTTGTTGTATTTCTTATTTTGTTTCTTGTTTCAGGTCCCCACCACCACACTCTCAACACAACACACATCCATAGAACTCAACCAAGGGCCCAGATTCTGCTGCATGTTCCCTTTCTACCTCCCCACTTTTCTCATGGAAAACGACTCCAGCCCACCAATAGCTCTCATTCCCCACAAAGAAAGGGTACAACACCCAAATGACCTGAACAACAAGGGATAACACCGCATAACATGGCCATTTCTGTGATATTGAAGCTGAGTTCCATAAGAAACAGCAAGGCCCACATCAAAGGAAAGCCCCATCATTATTAACTGTCTTATTATTTTTTGGGATGCAAATATTATTTAATACCAAGGGGAGTGGGAAGTACAAAAATCAAATAATAGAAAAGACATCACAGGACTATGTACTATGATATACTCAAATAAAGTCAATATATAACACCCACCAGCCTCAATAAATTTCCCACTATACACAACCCTACCTACCCAAGAAAATTCAAGGAAGAATTATAGGCAGAAATCACAAAACACCACATAAGTATATATAGAAGTTACAGCTCACAAACTTAAAGGAGGGTGGTGGTGGTGGATGGACTACGGTGGTGGCGCTTCCTGTGCTGGCGGTGACCGCCGAATCTTACCCCATCTAAGCCTCGAAAGCGCTCAGATTCATGTGGGTCAATAACACACTCCACTGGAGGTGTTGGGTAGCGAATTCGATCATAACAGTAGGAATATGTCATGTATTTCTTCCTGAATTCTTCCATCTTTCCTTTTCGCTCGGATGAGATTAACCCAATTTCCGACAAACTGTTATGATCGGCATCTCCTTCACCACATCGTGTAGATTGCTCGAGGGGGTCGACTGCGCAGCCATGGAGGATGAGATCATTAAATTCAGCGGTGTAAGGGGCATATTTATAATTTACCTTGTATCTTCCACCAGAGGTGGCCCATGTGGAGCCATCCCATATTGTAGCATATAGTGACATTGGCTTAGAAGGAAAGTCACCACCCATTTCTTCACTTCTTTTAATTTCTCTAATTGGAATATTATCAACCAAAAATCTGGGAAAAAGTAAAACAGAAATTAGATGCATATTTTGCCAAGATGATCATTAAAAGCATATTGCAATTTCAGTTAAATAGCAAATATACGTCAAGCCCTTGGCACAGTGAAAGGTGATCAACTATTACAACTTTAACATTGTGAGTTCAAGTCATATTATGGATCAAAAGACGCAGAAAAAAAAAATTAAATGGCATATAAAAGCAGTTGTTGATGATGAATTTGGCATCATCTATTTGGATTAGGCTTTGTTATTTCCACTTTTGCACTCTCCATCAGACTTCAATGTGCAAGGCAGTCACTCTATCATCTAACATGTTAATTCTGGCAACTTCATCTCAAGTTGTAGAAAAGATAACAGAGAAAAAATCAATTATATGATAACTCTACTTTTCAACTCTATTTGGAGGTAAGCTATCAATCCTAATCTAACATGTCACTTGCCATAACTTCATTTCAAGGCAAATGCCTGAAAAACTGAAGGAAAAAAAAAACCACAAAGGATTTTCTTTTACAACTACCAACTTATAATTTTAAACTCATGACTGGAAAATCAGAAATTAGATTTATGATTATTTCTTCTTCTTTTTTCAAATCTCTTCTAATATCCTCACAATTTGGTGGAAGAAAATAAGAAGACCCATTTTTCTTTGCCTAGCAGGACATGAAATTTTCTTCTTCCACTGCTCTAGATAACAAGAATTCTTATGAGAAAGTATTTAATAAAAAATGAAAAACAAAGAAAATATCTGAATGTCTACACAACTTTCCAAACAAATCAAGAAGAGAATAACAGAAGAGACCCATTTTTCAGAAAGTTGACAAAACATTATCAAGGAAATAGCAGAAAAAGAGAGCAATGACATAAATGAAAAAGGGTAAAGATCACAGCTTTTCCTACTATCAGAATCCACAAATAAGGAAGGAAACAGCACCTCCGATTGAAATCAGAGAAAACCCATATCTAAAAACCAGGAACATGCAATATCTAAGCAAAGACAGGAACCCTTTCCTCTCCTAGCAACTGAACCCCACATCAATGACCCAATACCATTTCTATAAATGCATGCAAAAGGGGGTTGATAAGAAAAATGGCCAAATCCCAGTAAACAGATATTAATAAGTTTTCAAGTCATTCTCAATCTTACATGATCTGATCATCAGTCCAAAGGATGCTGTACTTGTGGAAATCTTCTGAAGGATCGAACCAGAGCCCATATCTCTCCTCTCTTCCTATGCCAGTGCTTCCATTTCCATAGATATTCGTTTGTATTCTCCACTCCTTTCCTCTGATATTCCCCAAGAATTCAAAATCCAATTCGTCGTGATTTTTCTCGAATATATCACCATTAGACATCTGATTGTGAGAAAAAAATCAAACAGTAATTTCATCTCTAACGCAAATATAACAGCTAATGAAGAATAAGATAGAGGAAGCAGAGCATATATTGAGCAAAACAGAGTGACTCATTAAGACTGTTATTGGGGCATTGACTCACATAGAATGCAACGACGACGCCAGCAGTGTAATCAGAAGGCAGTTTAATCGAAGCACTGAAGAACCCATGAAGGTAAAGGTCCTGAGAGACGAATCCAGCACCTGGGCATTTGAAGAATCTCAATAAAAAACCAACCATCCAAACACAGCTAAATAAGATTTTTCACGATACTGATCCTACATAAAAAATTCAAAAAAGAACTTTTTTTTTTGTGTGTGTGTGTGTGTGAGGATGATATTAAGGGAGGATCCTTCTTTGGGGGTATTTCAAGATATCTTTTAAGTGAAAGAGAAGTAAAAAAGAAATCGATTTCCATATCATATCTGTAAGTTTTTCTAGCCTATCTACCAAAAGAAGACAGGCAAAAAACAAACAAAACACACACACACACACAAATCCATTGGAAAGAAAGACAGAGAGAAAAAAGAACCTGTTCTTTCATCTAGAGAGATATGAACTGCTTTTCCATCTCTGTGGAGCATGAGATTGCTATCCCCAAACAGTTGGGTGTAGCCCTCATCAAATGACAAAATGGGTACATTCTTGGGCGACGCATATGCTAGAGCAAAGATGGTGAAGACCATGCAAAGACCCAAAGAACCCACCATCTCTGTTCTTTCCAATCAGTATTACTTTTCTCTTCCTCTCTGAGAGCTATTAAAATCAACCTCTCTTCAGCAGAGAGAGAGAGAGAGAGAGGGAGAGAGATGAGGAGGATAAGAGACAGGAGAAGGTCTTTTTATTCTTGGGAGGGGTTCTTTTTCTATTGATAGATTTTTAAAATATTGGCAGCAAAACTTATCTACAGTGAGCTTCCAAATAAAACATGGTTGGAAAATATGACCGTTTATTGGGTGCAAATGTGAGAGGCTGAAAAGGATGTTTTTTTTCCTTTTTCTTGGATTGGACTCTGTTTTTTCCCTATTTGAAATCATTTAGGAGGACACACTTGATTGATCATAACTACTTGGAGAAAAAAGAAATAAAAGGAATAGTTTTCTAATGAATGAGAGAAGAAATAATGTCTTCTTTAAAATTGACTTTTTGTATTAAGATAATGTCTTAATTTTATTAATTCTTTCTATTTGATTTAAAAGAAACAGTATCAAAATAACTTTCTACCCTATATATAGCTGTCTTTAATTTCAGACAAAAAAGTCAATACTAGGTCCCTGACCGTTGCTTGACCAGGAAAATGTATCCTATTTGTGAGTTGAATCCATTATAAAATGGCAAAAAAAGAAAATGAAATACTAGAAAAAACATAGAACTATTTTTACCCCATCTCATTGGACAATCCTCGGTAGGCAAGTTAGTGTTGCGAAGTCCCACACCCACATCATATCTTAATATATATGAATGGGTATTTCACTTATCAGCTTAAGCATTGGGATTGACATATGGTTTATTACATGGTATTAGAATGAATTCCGATCATGTTATTCTTGTGTAGCTCACGTGATGGGCCTCCATCCATGAAATCTGTTAGACCTTCACGTGAGGGGGAGTGTTGAGTTAGAACTGTTGTTCCTTACTGCTCGTGTAAGTTCTCACTCCATCTCATTGTTGAAAGAAGCTTAAGCTTACCTTGGTATGAAAGGGCTATGTGCAATTTATTATGTGCCTCGTTTTCTAGATTTATTTCTTTCAAATAAGGACTTAATTTCCTTCTCATTTTCATTAATGAAGATTTCAGTTGTAATTTTCCCATTGAAATTTATCGTAAAAGGGATAAGGAAGCTTATTTTGTTATTCAAAGAAAAAGAAGAAAATATAAAACAGTCAGTCTTTGACTCATTTGTTGGCATGTAACTGAATTTACTGGGGTGAATCTGGTGAGGCTAATTTTTCAAATTCACCGGTTTACACTCACCATTGGTTTCGACAGCGAGTGAAGATTCGGTGAGCGTAAAAAAATTATGCTTACTCTGGATTATTATGGGATGAAAAGAATATTAAAGAGCCTGCATTGATGAAATGTGGATAGAAGTAGCACCCATACAAACGGTCCTCTTCAGAAGAAACAGTAAAAACAAAGACTAACGTCTAGATGATATGGGGTGTGGAAAAGTGTTTCAGAACCATCTTGTTGTAGGGAATCCAGCCTACATCAATCCATGAGAATGAAGAAGCAGACCTGTTTAATCAGATCTGATCAGTCAGGCTCCTGTCCACCACAGCTGGCCCCTACCTGGAGAAGGTTATGTTTATTCTGGTGGTCCCGCGGACTACTCTGAGTGAGCTCCTTTTGAAAACGAAGTCAAGACTTAGAGGGCATCCTCCGAGGTTATAACCCAGAGAAATCCTGTTCTTCGAGAGAGGAACTATACAGTGGCGCCTATTTATTATGGTCTTAACCGTTCAAAATAAATGCCTTATATTTATATGTTGTTTCCTCAAAATATACCTGATAATGAATACACATAGGATTATATTAATCATGATTTTCATCATACAATCAATCCAACGATGGAGAAAACTCACTAAATCAGAAATTGAGAATGCATTGGGGGTGTTTATTTTCAACGGTTTGAATTACAATAGGTGGATCCTACTGTGGAGTTCAGCTTCTTTTAACTCGGGTTTTTCTAGGTTTTAATTCTAATTCCTGTGACAGGCACCCCCGCCTTCACTTTACTTAGTGGAGAAGCTTTGTCTTTAAACCCTGCTTTGGAGCCAATTACAACAGTAGCCCATTGTAGAATAACAGGAGCTCCAAGTGTGTATCACGAGTGGGCCCACCACGACAGGCTTTACACTGTGAGGCCCACCTGTTGATTGACTATGATCAGAATCTCTTCTTTTGCTGAAATTCACAAAGAGCCCCCTTTAGGAAAAGACAAATTCATCAGTTTCATTTCCTCAAAATAAATAAAAAATGAGAATTTCCCTTTTTAGTGATTTTATCTGTTGAGAAGCTTGTACTCTAAAATATTAGAAAATGATAGATGGGGTGGGAAAAAGTTGAAGTTTTTAGTGCAGTTTTGGAAGTTGGTTATGGACACAACCGAAAGCACCGTGCAACTTGTGTGTTTTTTCAACTGGTTGGTAACTTTCAATTTTAGCTGTCCATTGAGAGCGACCCACATTGTACACTATCCATGGTTATTGAATCCCGTGATATGTTAACCACCCTAATTTGATAATCAAGTTATAGTTTCTAAGTTAAATTGATCAGAGTGGAAAAATGAGTAAAGAAGAATTCCAATTCTTTTAAAACCCGCTTACGAGTTTTTTTCTGCTTGAAGTAGAGTTGATTAAAATAGACTTGTTCGAAATAAAGATATCTCGTTTGTGGGCTTTTAACAAATAAATTGTTTGATATGTCTGATTAAAGAAAAAGGCTTTTCATTTACAAATTGGAAAAATTCTTAAAAGCTATTTTAAGCACCATATTGTTTGCTTGGTATTGATCTTTTAGGAATTCTGAAAAATGTCTCGCCATCAAAGGTCTAAAATTTAAGAATTAAAAGTAAGGAATTGCAAAAGATCTTCAAATATTCTCATTTTGGTAGGAAATGATTATTTGATATGGTTATTAGAATGGAAGCTAGATTTTTCTTTCAAGGATTAGGTATATATTCATTTCCCACTTCTCACTTTCCACATCCCATTCATACTCACATGTGACTGTACTTACAACATTTTGAAAACAATATATTAAGCCCGAGCCTATAGTCAATCAAGTTAGATCAGGCCGGGCTTTCTACCACTTCTTCACAAAAATCATTCAATAAATTTCAAGCACTTCTTGTTCAGGCAGATAATGAAAATGAAGAATGGGTGTTAAACCCAATCATATCATATATTATTAAGAGTGTCCACTTATTTTCGTTGGCATCCTTCCTAGACTGCATTTTGCCTGCTTCCTATAGTGATTGGGACTGTATTAACTTCTTCTTCTTCTTCTTCTTCTTCTTTTTTGCGTGTGTGTATGTGGTATCTCCTTATTTCTCCTTTGGTTTCTAATATAATTTTCATATTAACAAACCGAAAAAACTACACATAATGGATGGTGCATATCAGGTTTAGGAAGGATATAACCATCCAAGAATTGGATTGTAAATATTTTGATTTGGTGATTTTGGTAGTTTACTTCAAATATAGTGATCTTGGGAAAAATGCATATATGTACTTATATATTTTCAATTACGGACTCAGGATTTTCATTTGGACGAGGCGGACGATGGTCAATTACAAACTGAGAATGTCAAAATCAATATGAACTACCAATAATCTCCACTTATTGCATTGTTTAAAGACATTGTTTTTTTATTTTTTTGAAAAATTAAGTATAAAGAATTTATATCCTGCTACTAATTAACATATTGCTTCCCCACATATTGCGTAAAGGTATGGTGAGTGTAGAAGCTGAACTGTCTGAGCTCAAAGTGGAAGAATCAGAACAATTGGGCTAAGGATTCCAAGGTTTTTCGTTCGGGAGATCACTGAAACCGATAGCAAAGGGTTTTTCCTGACCTAGAGAGGGGCAATCACATTTACTAGAGCGGTACATAGGCATTAGCATTTTTGGATCGTCTGCATAAGGTAGGCCCGCCACTGTTGGCTTCTTCTATGATTATTTGAGGATAAAAACATTCAAAGTGAATTGATCAGTGGGCTTTGATGTGTTTTTTTTTTTTTTTTTTTTTTTCTTTCGGCATAACCTTCTTATAAACCTTTTTTGTGCCCAACTAATTAATACAACTGTCAAAGAGATGACCTTTTTTTTTTTTTTTTATCATCTCTTTAAAAAAACAAAAAGAGAAGATTATATAACCCTATTGATGCAAGTGGTGCTCCTTTCATTGCCATATACTGAATTGATCAATTCAAATACCCTTTAATGCATTTCACTTTGTGTTTTTATCTTGGCACATCCCAATCTTACACTAACAAATAGCTATCCTTCCCAACTAAAATTTGTTTTATTACTTTACTAAAATTTCAGTCATAGTTGAAAAGATGTTGCACCCACCAACTTGGAATAACTGCATTAAAATGATGGACTATGAATGAAAATCACTAATCAAGCCTCGTCTGAACGGATTACAAGATTCATCAGCGTATTAATTCTGATGATAGAACAAGTGAACAACCATTGAGACCGTCCCATCCCGGGGCAGTTAGAAAAAGTGAGGTGGGCCTCACTTGCTTGACTTAATTTATGAGAAGATGATGAGATCAAGTGGGAATAATTGATTAGGATAAGGAGGCGATTGGTAGCTCTTCTCAATTGCTTTTAATCTTTAATAAGGCAGTGATATCAACAAGGGCCCACTCATTGCTTGACGTGATAAGATTCCCCATTTGAAAATGACCAAATTCAAAATATATAAATAAATATGTATAACAAAGGACTGGCTTATACTCCCACAATGAAACAAAGTTTGATTTTCTAACCTCTTTCATCATACATGTCACGAGATGATAAATGAAGTCTCAAATGGGCCGCCCATGTAAAACCATAATGCATTGTGGAGAATAGGGTTACAAATGAATATCTCATTATTGGAGTATCTAGGTCTCTAATGTCTAATAAGGGGGATAAAACCTATTTTTTAGATTTGGGAAAAACTCCGCTTTCTAATAAAGTAGGTATAACCTATTTTTAGATGCAGGAAGCAAACCCAAGCAATAAATAAAGATATATGTTGCATAGACCTATGTATATTTTTTTTTTTCGCTATCGGACAGTTCCCAATCCTTTGGGTTGAAAATAATCCATACGGGTTCAAAAGCCGAGTATACTCCTATGTAGCCCTAATGTGGTAGTGCAATTTCGAACCTACAACCTCCAAATATAAAATGTATTCATAGGCCAACTTAGCTATCATTTTGGGAATATAGGCCTATATAGATTAATTCATATTAATATTAGAGAGGTTACTTAGCTTTAATTATATACCATTTAAAAGCCTTATTTGTATGTTTAAATTACACATATAAGTATGTGGGTCCCACGTAGCTGAGAGGAGATGTACACGATGCAGTGCCACAGGTTCAATTCACGCAAGGGTCCTGGCTTTTGCTCTCCTCCATCCACCTATCTATTTAAAAGCAAGGCATTAATCAACCGATTGCCAGCAAGGCATGCAACGTGTCCATCACCTAATGAAGCAATGAGAACAACGCAAGCACATAATAACTCGCCGAAGGAGGAGGCGCGAGGACAGAGCGCGGAGAATATTTGCCAGCGTCCGTGAGCTGCGATGCCACGTCAGAGAAAGTAACCGTTGGGGACACCTGGGCCCCACATGAGAGCGAGCAAAAAGATCCGATCATCGATCGGTATCATGCAGTGCAAACATGCATCCCTCGGTAGCGGAGGCGCGCGCGATTCGTGGCAATTGAGCCGCTTATTGACTGCGGCCTTCACGCCGTCAATGATGCCGTTGCTGCCGTTAAAAAGTTGGGAGTGGATTAGGGATGGGAAAAGGGACAATTAACGTCCGTCAAGGAAGCCGTTTCTTCGTCTCATGCTCGTGAAGTGGGGGTGGGGCCCGCGTCACGCGCTAGGTATGGGGAGCTGTGCCATAAATTAATTGAAAAAATCTCCTCCGCACGCATCAGTCCATGTGGCTGATCACCGATGGATCGTAAAGGGGCGCATGGGGTTTGCGCCGTCCAATACGACGCACCCAATGAGGTTGGTTTGGTGGCAGTGCGTGCCAATGGGAATGGAGTGAAGAAGCTGGTTTTCTTTTACCTTTTTTTTAATACCCTTAAATTATTATTTTTTATTTTACTTTTTTATTATTTTACATTGGAGAAAAGGATAGTACTGTTGATCATTGTCATTTGCTAAAACCTTGATGCATGGTCATGGCTTAGCAAGGATTTTGAGAGGGAGAATCTTGACAATTGATTTACATGATAATAAAATAAAGGTGATGTTTAAAGGGTTAAAAAGTGTTGTCTATTGTTGACTCAAGAAAGATTAATTTTTAGGAGTTGTTTATGAGAAGATAAATATTCTCTTATAATTAAGTTGCTTTTCTCTCACATGGTGGAGCCTAACTTGTGAAGCCTACTTAGATTCCTATTAACCGTAGGACAGGACTACATAAAATGTCTACTTATGGATAGGGACTAACAAAAAAAAATGAGTCTATTTGGATCATTTTAACCTTTTATTTATGTTATAGGTTTTAGTGATCTTTTAACCATAGATTCTTTTGAAGATTCAATTCAATGGCGGACAAGGGTTTGATGAGAGTGAAATGGGTCTAGTGACATATTTTGGGGGTGAGAGTGTAAATGCGCTAACATTGACCGAAGGTGATCCCAAGTGGGCCGCATGGAGTTGGATTGTAAATAAGATAGAAGGTGGAACGGTTAAAATATACTTTCAATTCTCCTTTGCACTCATTTTAATTAAAGATGTGACCAGTCGTTATACAATTAGATGTATTTTTACATAAGTCTACAAGGCCTATATTAAATATGTACTTCACCATCATTATAGAGAATGTGTCCCCTACACAAACATCTACATGCAAACGTTCTCATACGTCCGTAGAAAAACATGTGCAGGCTAGAAGTTCTCGTAAATTCATGCATTCGCATCGCTCAGGAGGATGTCTTTGTGTGGAAGATTTTCCCATCATCACATATTTCTTCAACATCATCAAAGCTCTATTCGTATTATGCTGTGTCAATTACATATATGTATGTTGAACATGTACTTGGAAATAATAATAATGAAAAACCTTACAAAACACATTTATACTAAGTAATCTTTTAATGTTTAACTCACATGATCCAACCACTGCCAGGGCTACTTTAAAAAAACAACCAATCACAATCCAAAGTGCATTCTCCTTAGCAAGTGAGAGCCACTTAAACCATATAAAAATAGTGTTAGTAGCAGGTAACATTTGCTAAAGAAATGTGTAGTTTAGGTCCATGTAGCCGTTTGAGGACAAAGCCCTAGGCCTTTTTTTTGCTTCTTATCTTTTCATATTCTATTTTGATTTGTTAAAGAAAATGATAAATCATGGGCAAAGAAAGCAGCAGCAGGAATCTGTGGGATCAGATGCTCTTGAGGATGTTTGTCGGTTTAGATTTTAAGGATATGGTGCTTGGGTCGTTGTCTCGTTAGATGGGGGCCGCAAGCAAGGCCCACCACGTGTCAGGATCTTTACCGTGTACTAGCTTTTATATGCTGAGGTGGCAGCTCCACGAACTAGTGCTATATCAGAGAAAGCGAGTGCGGAGAACCGAGTGACTTGTGGAATAGGCATACAATCCGTCGGGATTAGCTTTCGGTGTTTTGACTCATCCAATCTACGCCCACCCGCACGACTTGGGACCGGGTGCTACAGGCCTGACCCAATAGGACTAATTCCTCTTGTGCATGCCATATACATACACTAGGAAAATACGAGAGGTGTCGAACACATGATATAATGCTACTCACGTGAGAACAGTTCTATACCTGAGTGGCAAGTAGAGGTAGTTTTTGTTAGAAACGAGTAAAAACCAAGATATCTAGATATTGCGTACTGATCACTGCGGAAATAACAATAGAAGAATATGTTTAAAAACCATACATGCGAGATCTCTTTGATTTGATCTTGGTCTTGCAGTAATCCGAAAATCTCAAGTTCTTCTACTGTATACCTATATGCTCGAACTCGCATCAAGGAGTAGGCCTTTTCTGCGAATTCTCCTTTGTTCTCCAAAAACGAAATTTCTCTTATTTTTCTTGTATGTCAACCTAGAGAGCAGTAGCACATATTTATAGGCTACAATTGGGACCTTAAGAAGGAAATAAAGATAGGCTTCTTATGGAAACAGGAAACCCTAATTCAACCCAAATTAGAATCCTAGTTCCATAAATTACAATTCAGTCCACTAAAGAATTATAATTGCACTCTCGTTCTTATTCTCAAAATAATATCTCGAGCTTATTGTTATTAAATGCTTATTAATCTCCTCACGTTAAGATTTCAGATATCCATCGATTAAATAACTACTGATATCTATATTTAATCGATATCTTTATAATTCCTGGAAACCTTACACTTAACTTATTTGATATGTCGGACACAAAGTCCACCTGCAGGGTTTGACATAATCAAAACTTAAAAGCTTCATCAAAGGGATATCATCAATCCCTATTACGGGAAGTGGATTCCATCAATAAACTAATATCCACCATACACGTAGTGTAGTCATTAAATTCACTGAGATTGTTGACCCATAAAAGATTTCATTCCTTCAAAAATCAAAATGCCAAACACTAAATGTTTGTGTCTATTATTTATGTCAGGATTAAGAGCACAAGCACTCATAAAAAGCATTTAGATGTACATCATCTTATATAGTTAGTATAAAGACAATAAACAAAAAGAAAAAACGGTTATGTTCAATACACACAAAGCGTACTAGTATAATGAGTCGAAATTATACTGTTTCCCGAAGCCAAGACAAGCCTGCTGAAACATCATGCTACAATCATACCGATGGTGTGTCCAAATCCATTTAAATTGTTAACAACAACTTATATTTTATAAGAACCAACAAATAAGTCTTCCATGTGCAAGTAGAACTCTACACACCTACTTGTCTATTTTATAGGATAAGACACTCACATGCATAATAATTAACAATGCAACCATTTGCCCATATAAAATCTCAATTAGATGAGAAGACAAAATATACTAAAATGAATCAGTCAAAGACAAATACATAAAAATATGTTTTTTGTATAAATTTCCAACAGTTTTCAACCTTCTCGGAGGTGAAAAATCACTTTTATTCCACGTTAGGGCAAGTTGTGATTTATTTATTCGCAAAAAAAAAAAAGGATTTTGAATAAAAAAGAGTTTTCCCATCATTTGGTAAAAATTCCTTTTTATGATGAAAAACACGAAAGTCAATATAATTCTTTGCTAATAAAAAAATAAAATATTTTTCAATAGAGGTTAAATTCACATTTGGTAATCAAATTCCAGAACTGTTTGTTTCCAAGCGAGTTAACGTAAGAGTAGAGTAAGTCTCATATTAGGAATAAAATTAAAGAAGAGTGTGTTGAAATAAAATGAATAATGAGTTGCTTTATATGTGTTTAGTTTCTTGGAATAAAGTATGAAAGTGAGGGGTAGCAAATTTCATGAGAAAGGTATAAAGTGGGATAAAGTAAGCAAGTTATTCATGTTGGCTGGATTGAAATTTCTATGGATTGAGTAGAGTAAAGGGGAGCGCCACGTCACCCGACGGCTTTATTTTCACTTGCCCCCTGTGAAAATTTGAGGTGAAAATTTCAACCATTGCAACCTTT
Source organism: Umbellularia californica (assembly GCA_028538565.1). Classification (NCBI taxonomy): domain Eukaryota; kingdom Viridiplantae; phylum Streptophyta; class Magnoliopsida; order Laurales; family Lauraceae; genus Umbellularia; species Umbellularia californica. The sequence goes on along the minus strand of JAPQWN010000011.1, from coordinate 1,513,757 downwards.
TTTACTCCTCTTCTATTTTATCCTACGGCAAATAAACAAGCCCAAAGATTATTCCTCACAAGCTTTTGTTGAGAAATTGAAACTTCTGCATTTGAAAATTGTATGTACTACAGTATCCGGGTGAGTGAAAGTCCTTAAATCTTAAGATTTTCATATCCAAATATGCCCCATAAGACTTGAAAACTCTCGATTTTATGAATTTACATACCAATTTTTTTTAGCTATATATACATATACATACCAATATCAATGTAAAATCTTTAGCTATATAAATTTCTCAGTAAAGATTTCCTCAAATCTACAACAAAAGGTAATTCTAAAATTCTCAGATTCTTTATAGATTTCTCATCTGTTGCCATCATCCATTTGAGTCTATCCATCATCTGCCTCCCTTCAATGAAGAATATTAAACAAAATTAAAAAAAAAAAAGTCAAGATAATGTGAAGTGTGACCGGCCATCTACAATTGATAAGAACCAAGCTCATGCACATATCAATGCTTACGCGACATCGACCATATCCATCAACTTGCTATCCTGTGGTATGCAACCATTATGCGGTACTACTAGAACCAACCAGATTTTTAGCTTATTAAAGCAGATACCTACTTGTTTGGATGCAAAGATTTCATTAAATTTGTGAGAGAGAAAGATGAAGATTCTAAGTAGATGTTATTTTCACAATATGAGAGGTGAAAATGAAAGGCATCACCAAAGTCCAAACTGATCGACATGGCTGAGAGAAGGATGGAATGACAAATGATAGGCTATTTTGCTTTCTTCCTGGACTGAAATTCACAACAGGCCATTGCCATTAATCATGAAAGGCTTGGATTTCTGCAAGTGGCCCACCAGCTGATTTTATAGGCCTTGCCTCAGACAATTCTCTGCAGCCAGTCATCAGACGATCATGAAGAAAATTCCAATCAAAAGGGATAAGAGAAGCTTCCCTACGCAACACCGAGAAGTCTCTCTGCAATCTGCATCTACATACACTCAGCAGTTGGCAGGCGTGCCCCGACCTGGCCGACCATCCATGCCCGGGCCCACCACTGACAAGCCCGCATGGCCAAGTGGGCTGCATGTGGGCCCCACCAGCCCTGCATATGATGATGGCTGGGGGATGGAGGGGGGAGTACATGTGAGAGTTTGGAAGATGTTGGGCCTCACACCATGATTGCATCTGCTTCCATGTATATTTCATGTCGGACCCTTTTAGTTCTATTGAATTTCTTTCTCCTATGTAATTATTTCATACCTTTGGGAAATTGGAAATTTGAAGAGGAAAAGATGAGGGCTTGCTATGATTGGTATTTGGTGGTGGCATTAAGGTGCTTGTGTCCTTTTTTTTCTTTTCTTTTTTGTTCTTTTTTTCTTTTTTTGGATGGGGCCCTCTGAGAAATTGATCACCAAAATTTTCATCATCATGAATATATAGATAAAAAAATGGTGGGGAAATGATAGGGGAGCCTATCAATTTTGAAGTAGGTACCAAATGAAAAACTTTGATACAAAGGGGGTATAGTCATTATGTTTCATCATTTATCACATTATAGCACATTTATGTTAGTGGAATACACCTAGTCAAAGAGGTATTAATTTTATATTAGAAGCTTAATATGAAGGGTTTTTTCTTTTTTTTTTACTTTCCTTTTAAGGTATTGACAGAGAAATTTAGTGACCTGGAATGTTGAACCTTTAAGATTTCCTAATACTAAATTTGGCCTCGGCCAGTGGGCCGCTTATGATCAATCATGCTCTTTTAAGAACTAGCCTAAATGAATAGTTACATGAATTAACCATTTGTTGTCATTCAAAACATGAAAAGAGGCATGCTTTTTATTGAAAGGTTAAAAATTGCTAGAACTTGAGCTCCTTAATTCAAATGTTGAATATCCACTGATAAATCAGTGCTGAGTGATATCCCTCCCCACTAAAACTACTTCTCCACTTTGTAGCTCTATTTTTTTTTTTAAAAGTAAGATGTACCAATTCTGTTCAAGTCCTTATTATCTCACATGTGCGATTTGTTGTTCGTACATGTATGAGTTTTTATTATCTCGCATGTGCAAGTCTCTCAAGGAACTAGCTCCTTAGTTGGAATGCCAAAAAAAAAAAAAACTCTATTTTTTTTTATTCTAACCAAAGGGGTTGAGACCTATGAGAGCCCCCAAACGTGGAAAGAAGAAGCCTACAAAGTGGGAAGAGTACCGTATTAAGGATTTGATTTTTTCATAGCTAGTTGACATGCGTGGTTGCTAACCAACTGGGCAACCTCTCACTGTCTCCATTTGTAAATCTATTGGCAAGGGATTTGAGTGGGCAATATGCATGTATCACGGTCCGAGAGTGAGACCAAGTCGGGATGCGACATGGGAGGTTTCCGAGGGTCCCTGTCCAAGTACAAGAGGGCTAGACTGCGCGCGGGCTTGATAGAAGGCTCCGGAAATGTTCCGGAAAGTTCCAGAAGTATTTAGAAGATATTTGGGTATATAACATTCTAGAAAACCCTCGACCCTAGAGAGTCCTAGAAGACTCTAGAACCTTTGAGCATGTATTGGAACTTTCTAGAGACTTAGTGTGTAGATGAGTTGTTGCCCACTTAAGAAATCTCTAGAAGGAGAATGTTCTAGAAGGTAAATACTAGCCACACACTTGGACAATTGTGAGCCACATGTTGTAATGGGTCTTCTCCTATATAAAGGAGTCATCCCCTCCCCTCATTTGTAACAAAACCAAGAAAGAAGCTTAGAGAGCAACATCGAAAGTGTAAGGCCTTAAGTGCCTAAGTGTACATTTTGTAAGCAACCATTGAGTAATACAATTTACTCTTGCCTTAACCATTCTCATAGCTTTCTTCTTGTAACTCCTAATGTCGTTCTAGTTGAGTTCCAGTACTAAGGCTTACTAAGCCGTGTTTACTAAGTCCCGAGCACGCGTGAGTGTAAGTAAGGCTGATCTTTGACACCCGAAAAGTACATATCGGGGTCTTAGAGCCGCACGAGTCTTGAGCTATAGTTTCGGCCCGTGACACGTGAAGGTGCATGTAGCACTATGCTGTGATGTATTTTCTGTATAAAAATAAATAAAAAAATAATGCAATATGTAGACTTTTCAGTCCCCTTTTTCCTATGATCGACATGAATCCAAGTAAATCTCATGTGCAATACGTCACCACTGGTTAGCATTTTCTTATTTCTTAGTTTATCCAATCTCATTCTCACTTGAATGAGAAAAATCTCCGGCGTATATCTACCATGTGTGTGGGCTAGGGTGAAGGCATCAATCACCTCTTTAGCTACACTTGCTGCTGGGTCCTTTGATTGACATGACACTACATAAGCAAAACCTACCTCTCACCATAACATAACATATGCAAAGTCCCCCTAGAAAATTTCAAACTAAAGGTAATAAGATCAGATATTTCTTGCATTTATCATAGAAATTCATTTGAATTATTTAATAAAATACTCTCTCTCTCTCTCTCTCTCTCTCTCAGCAATGTTTCACTGTAGATACATTTAATAGCTTGATATGCAAGTGAATTTTTTCTCTTAATCCGGTATCATTGGATCTTGTTACAATAATATTTATAGATTATATGAACAATGCCGTGGTCAACACGATTACATAGTGATGCACCCACAAAAAGAAAAAAGTTACAATATTGAGTTAAGTTATATTGCATTGGTTGTCACACTCATTACTTGGTTGGGTGGTTTTGTTTGACCTATAAATTCATGTGCCAGTGATAAATATTGTCTACACTTTTTCTTAAAACAAACATACTCCTTTCCTCTCTCCAAAGCATTCAATTGATTCTTCTCTTTTTCAATCTCTTTTGCGTTGCTTTATTCAACTGTTACCTACTCATTGTAGAAAGGTGTGACCCATCATTTGAGTTATGGGTTTCTTCAAGTAGGTTTCTTCAAAATTTCTCTCTCTCTTTTTTCAAGGATTTCTTCAAAATATATATCTCTCTCTCTCTTCAAGTGGGTTTCATCAAAATTTCTCTCTTTCTTTTTTCGAGGGTTTCTTCAAAATCTCTCTCTCTCTCTCTCTCTCTCTCTCTCTCTCCCTCCCTCCCTTCCCCCTGTTTTATATCAATCAACCAGGGTCTCTCTCCCCTTTTATATCAAAATAAGATAAAATAGTTCTCTCTCTTCCTCTCGTTTTATATCAATCAACGTCTGGGAAAAAAATAAAATAGCAGAACCATAGACTATAAGATTCAAATATGAGAATAGAGTCAAGGATTAGTTTGAATATTTAGATTATTAGTTTCAATTTGATTTTTCCTCTTCTTTTATGTATAGAGAGAAAGTTGACCCTCATTTTCCTTATCTGAACAAAGCTCAAGGCATTCTTAAAAAAAAAAAAAAAAAACGAAAAGAAGAGAAGAGAATCTCAAGGCATCCTCACTTTTTTGCATATTATCTAAGAATCTCCTCATTTTTCATATGTTGAATGCTTCTCAATAATCACAATAGACCTGATATTGTGCGCCAGCTCAAAAATAATATATTGCGACAGTGATAGATTCTTTTCATGTGGCCAGCAAAAGATTACGGTCGTATAAGGATTAGTTTGAATTATTGAATTATTAATTCTAACTTAATTTTTTGTGCTTATAAAATTACGATGAATTATGCAATACCTCAAAATTTCACACGTGAAATGTGTAATGGCTAAGGAAAGCATGGTTTGTATCATTTTTTTTTATGGTTTGTATCAATTAATTGCTGATATGCATCACTTTATTGTAGGGATAGCTAAATAGCAATGGGTCGGGTTTAAATGAGACATGTCCCAACATGCTCCTGCTAGGGGCTAGTTTTGTATTAGTTTTCTTAGAACGGGGCAGGTTTGGGTTTTATTGATGTAACATGTGCTACTCCATATATTTATAAAATATATATTTATTTATTACTAAAAATATAAATAAAATTTATATTGTGCAAGTGGTGTTGGTGCATAACTTAAGGCATGTGTGATAATAAAATTGTGTGTTCCACGAAACCCGCCCTGTTGCAATCCTTACATTATTGGCCTTCTCAATCCACAAAACCAATATGTATTTTTTTTTTTTACAAGGTAATAATTATGCATTATAGACAAAACAACATTCACAGGGAAAGGGACAAATAATATGTAACCTTTTTTTTTTTTTTTTTAAATATCTATGGATATGTATCAATTATCTACAAAACCAACATGTACAGTGGATTAATATAGTTGGGGGATATTCAAGTGCATCCATCCCTCACCACAATAATGACGAGGGATTGATGCACATGAATATTCTAGTTAATGTCAATGGATATTTAAAACCATGCTACATAGTGAAAATCAAAATGTTGCATCAGTCTCACATATCATGATTATCAGTGACTCTAAACAACAAAAAAAAAAGGTGCTAATCAGTGACATGGTATCAAAATTCAGAAATGCATCAACGTCATGCATCACATCCATTTGCATCGCATTCAAAGGTCAAATCGAGTATCCTCCCACTATTTTCAAGTGGGGCCCAGACTTTTAATTTGATTTTATTCTCTTGCAATAATAATAACTACTGAAGGGTAAAATGTCCAATCAAACATCAATTCAGTGATTGGCAGATGCATCAAGCAATTCAGATAATATCCCAGGACCCAACAGATGAGCCAGAGCCAAACAGTGAAAGTTAGGACCCTTTACCCTTTTCGAACCATTGAATTGATTTTAGCTTTTTGGTGCATTGCTTTGCATACACATGGATTAGGTAATTTGGGTTTGGTAGTGCACCTCGAATTATTACTTGGTCCCAGGCTCCCAGCTCAATTTGAACTGCATGCTCGAACCCCAGTGAAATCCGAATTGCAATTGACTTTGCTATCAAATGAGACTTGAGAGGATCTTAACAACGACATTTTAATGCTATTTGGTGGTGGTAAAAAAAAAAAAAAAAAAAACCTTTTCAATATTTACTTATTGCAAGGTAAAAAAGGCTACATGGTATTGTGAAAATAAAAGAAAGAGCAAATCACACTTGTTAACCCACTGCTTGCTCTATGAGGCACCTCCCTCTCTCAAGAAATAGTTAAGAATTGATCGTGATTGTGGATTTGAGTTAGGGTGAATGCATGCGAGTGGGTTTCAATACTTGCTGAACCAGCGCTTGGCCCAAGTGACTATTAGTAATTATCAATCAGCATAATAACCAGTGCTCACCACGGATAAGGCCAATATTACAATTTAAATATTCATACACTAAAAATTTAATATATTAAAAAAGAAAATAAAAGAATAAAAATATTATGAGAGTATCTGTGTATGCAATCGTAAAGTTAGTGGCGGAAAGAGGGGAATTTGAGTAGAAAGAGAATGGTAGAATTTGAATTGAAATGGAGCTTTTGTAGTAAAATAAAAGTGGGGAGTGGTCATAAGTGGTTTTGATTATAATGAGATAAAGTAGGTAGTTGCATAAGTGGGGAGAAAAAAAAATTAAAAACTGAATAACTTACTGTCAAAAGTAAAATCAAAATCTTTAGTTTTTAATATAGTATATAATGGGTCTCTGATTATTCGTTTATTTAAAGGTTTGGAGCTAAAAATCTGGCGTAAGAATTTTCTTCTTGGACCCAATTCATAATTGGATCCGGGTCTGTGAATATCTATTTGTGGGAGTGATATGTATAAAATATTATAATAATAAATTAAAATATGTACTAGAGTAGGTTTGACTGAATCCCAAACTCAACATGGGGATGTATAGTTCCATGTTGGCTAGATTTTCAGTTGGGTCTAGAGTAGGGATATAATCCAGTTTGGTCTATCAGAGGCAGGTCAATGTCCAGGTATAGTATATTTATTTAATTAGAACTGGCCTGGAATCCACTTTTTTATTCCACTCTTTAAGGGACTGCATAGCCAAATTCTTTATGGAGAATCAATGCTCATATCTACATTTGATTGTTAGAGGTGCAATTCAATTGGCTCAGACAGAGAGATCACTGGGTATATGACTCAACATTACATTTTTAGAAATTTAGGACACAAATATGAATACAACTGTCTTAATTTCCTTTCTTCTTTCTCCATAATACTTTCTGCATTAATGAAATAATCATTACTTACATTCCTTTCCATATTTTCTGCATTAATGAAATTATCATTATTTACGTTCCTTTCCATCTTTCCATCCAGCATTAGATTTCAAAATCAAGAGTAATAAAGCAGTAAAAAAAAAGAATTCCAACATTGAATCCAACTGTAAATACAGAATCTCTCTTTCTCCTCCCAGGTCTGCCTCTTTGCTTCCCTAATCCCTACCCAGTGAATCATTGCTTAGATGATCACAACCATGCATGCAAAACCTTGTCTTCTCCAACCTGACACCACACTATTCATGTTCTGTCCAGCTTTGTGGGCCCCACTTAAAAGGATACAAATACTCAGAGGTAGGGGGGTGGAAGGCCTCATCATAAATTATGGTTAGTCAAATAATCAGAGCTGGCAAATTAATATATCCCTTCTCTCCCTTCATGTTTGAGACATCACATAATTTATTCTTTAAAAAAAAAAATCCTTTTGAGGACCCACTATATATTAGGAATAATACCTTCTTCAATCACTTTTCTTCACCCTCTTAATTGCCAGCTTCATGTCTGAAAGACACCTTATTCCATTCTTTCTGTTTTTTTTTTTTTTTCCCCATCATCTTAGAACCTACTTTAAGTTTTGAACAATATCATCTTCAATCCTTTTTCTTTATCCTCCTGAGAATCCGTTTATGGTTGGCTCAATACCCACTTCATGTTTGGAATAATACATTCATCAATTCCTTTTTCGATCCTCTTGGATACCCACTTCATGTGTAAAACAATTCCTTCTTCAATTAATTTTCTTCACCCTCTTGAGAATCCACTTCATGTTTGGATCAATACCACCTTCTTCTTTTCGAAAAGACCCTTCTCATTAGATAACTCATTTTCTAGTGATCTAGGGATGTTCATGGTAAGTCGGGCCGGTTTGAAGCATATTCAAGCCCGACCCAACTTAAAAAACATATCCAACCTGAGTTCGATGTGGGCTGTAAAATTATAGGCCCAAGACGATCAATTTAATCGATTGGGCTAGGTCAGGTGAAACCGGGTTTTGCATTCGTTGTACGGGCTTCTAGCAGTTTTTTGGGCAAATTATCACTTCAATTACACACAATCCTTATTGGGTCAGGGCCGTGCTTGCGCTTTCTATCACTTAATTGAAGCTTGACCCGAGTATTAAGTGGGCTTAAAAAGTGTATCTAAACATAGTCCAAAGCCTGTTGAGCCAGGATTGGCCCTGCCCATCCCATGAGCATCCCTATTGGGATCTCTCTCCTGAACTCATTTACAACAAAAAAACCCATGCCTCTTAGTTTTCTTAATGGGATCGTATATGGGGTCCTAATATCTATATTTATCTTCTATTTCATTTTTTTAAAAAGATATTTGAAAATCAATTTAATTTTTGCAAACTTCTCCAATAATATATTGAGAAAATCCCAAATCTTAAAATATCTGAACATTTTGGAAAAGGCGATATTTCTCTCATAATATTTGTGGCAGCGATGGATACCTTAGGCCCGTTACATGCCCAATATATGGGCTTTAGAGAAAATGGGGCAGCACTTCGAGTCACCGATATTGCAAAATTGGTCGGGTTCGAGTCGCACCATTGCGTACTAATACCCTATCCGAAATTACTAATAAGGAGTTTAAGGATCGATGCCTGAACCTAGGCCCAAAAGAAGTCCAGTTACCAGGCCCATTTCTGTACATATATTCAAAATTAAAGACTGGTCTCAAATAACTAATACAATAGACCTATATATACACACTCCTAATAGACATACAAATACATAATACATGGCTGTGGAATCGAGTATTCGGTCCTTGAGTATGAAATGCATGGACTGTTCAGGTCAATTCAGAGGACCAGGGCTTAGATTTTCCAACTCTAGGGTCACCCGACGAACCCTTTCAATGCATGTGCTCTTACTCAATAATGACTTCAACATAAAGGCCCGGCCTAGATTGGCAAAACTATTGGATGCATTTCAACCTGGCCCAATCCAGGCCATGGACATTGCTATTTCCTACCTACCAAATTACCCACATAATTATTACAACAACAGGCCCAACCATGGACCTGATCGATCGTGTATTCTCCCCTGGGCCTAATCATCTCTGCCAGAAATCACTACGATCAACAATCTTAATCCATCTGATTAATGGTTAATAATCAGGGAAGAACGACAGCCAAATAGCCGAAGGATATATATAGGTTAGGACATTATTAGGAATTTTTCTTTGTTAGTTTGGTTGAAATTATTTTTCTTAGTTTGATTAGTATCTTATTTTAGTAGGTTTCCTTTATTTTCCCATATATATATATATATATATATATGGGCCTGCTCTCTTAAGCTGCAACTTAGCTTATCCTAAGCTGAAATAAAGTTGGTCCCATAAAATCAAAGTCGATTATGCTGTTTTTGGCATAATGATCATTTTCAAAATTAAGATAAATCCAATTAGAACTGGATTTTTTAGTTCCATCATGCAAAAAACAGATATAATCAAGTTTAATTTGTGGGACCAGCACTATTCTAGCTTAGGATAAGCTAAGATGCAGCTTAGGAGAGCCCTGCTCATATAATATATATATATATATATATATATAGATATCTATATATATGGGAAGTGCTCATATGAGAGACACTCTCACCAACTTTATGAGAGATGGGTGGGGGCCCTCACATTTAAGTTGCGGGTCCTTGCATTTAAGTTGGTGAGAGTGGATATGGAAGTGAGGGCCCCCACCCATCTCTCATAAAGTTGGTGAGAGTGTATTTCATAGGAGCACTTCCATATATATATATATATATATATATATATATATATATATATATATATATATATATATATATTCAAGCCTCGATCCAACGGGTCAATCCATTCGGATGTGTGCCAATCCTTGAGATTAGTGACTATCATGGGGTTCCCTATTGATTGTTAGGTTTGGATGGGTTGTTAGTTGGGCCCCGCAAAAAAGTTCTCACATAATATGTGAGAACTAGTTCTCACTTGAATATTTCCCTATATATATATTAGTTGATGTAATATCAGTTTAGTTGAACATAATAAACTAGGCTTTCATTGTGTTCCCCTTTCCACTTAGGGTTTTAAACGGGTGGACTCGGAACTGGAATCGGAACCATTTCCCGGATCTGGATCTGAAACCATTTCGGAATCGGTTTCTTAGCTCAGGAACCGGAACCAGAACCATATATAGAACTGGTCTGGATCCAGGTCCGATTTTAGGTAGAGAATGATATTAAAAAAAAAAAAAAAAGAAACATGGTTTTTATGAGAGATCTTCGAAAATTGAGGTAATATATCGGGTCTTGGGGTCCCAGGTTCGAACTAAGGTGGAACCGGACCCGGACCCATATACTTATCGGGGCCAAAATAAAGACCCAGACCTGGTTTTTAATGGGTCAGAACCGTCAGGAAATCGGAGAATTGGGTGCCCATTTACATCCCTATTTCCACTCCTCCCTTCTCCCTCAACATTAGCATGAATGGATTCAAATGCAGTCCATTTTACTATTGGGCCAGAAAGTTAGTCCTGTGTCCAGCTATGGGCCTAAAAGCAAAGCTCAAATCCAGCCCAATGAGGACCATGCCTGGGGTGGGCTCGGCTGACCCTCCCCATGAGCACTGCTCGCGGTAGCGGTGTGGCCAGTATTGCTCATATTGAAGGGCTGAAGGGTGAAGTGAAGAGAGAAAAGGAAAGGGACCGTCGATTCCAATGACTTAATTAGGTGAGATTGGGCAATCCAATCCCTAAGAAATGGTGGGCAGTTTGATGATACCTTGAGGAACTTCATCCATCATCTTGGACTCTCCCCATGATAGGAATAACCTTTCTTCACTCAATGGAGTTAACTCCATTAAAGAAGTTGACAATGAGATGCAGACATCCACTCTTTGAGCTTGAGTTTCCCTCTTCACACTTCTAACCCCATTTCTAGAAACTCCTTGGAATTCGGAGGAAATTTTGTTAGGGTCTGTTTGTTTGATGTAATTAAATACCTTGAAATTGAATTTATATAAGAGGCTAAAAATGAAGAATCAAAGGTGAATATCCAAAGTGGCTATCAAATAACAGATCCTAATGAAATTGAATTTAAGGAAAACCGGAAATGAGTATCTAGCTATAACAATAGTAATTCAAATCTCAGGAAAGTATAAAGTTCAATCTACTTCTCCACCTTATATATCCTTCCCCCACCCGTATATCTTTGGTGAAAGTCATTTTACTATAAATTCTTATCTATTCTATTCAAAGAAATAGTACCTAAAAGTGTCCAAACTACTGAATAGCGTAGAGGAGGCAATTTGGATGACACGGGTGGATCCCTGGTAAGCTAGGTTGGACCCACGATATACTATACCACTCATTCAATGTAGCAAAATAGAAAAATAAAATAGAAGGCCCTAAGGCCATTTGTCTAGATTTGTTCTTAATTTATACAAATTCGACATTTCTGACCTTATTCCGAGATGTGCTAAGGTTGCCGTTCTTGCTATTTGACGGGCCAACCAGACACAACCTGATTAATTTCACCGTGACCCAACAACCTAGCTTGAACTTGACTTGTTAGTAAGTGCTTGGTTAGCTAATTTAACTTTAAGTTGGGTTCAGGCTGGCATATTTAATCAGATTAGTAAATGGTTGGTTGGTGAGCTTATATACATTTGACAGCCTGCTTAACCCCATCTTAACCCAACCAGACCCACTGCCACAGCATGTCAATTGGGTTACCACTTCTCCATGGCTTTATCATCCCTAGGGCAATGGAGTTTTTTTTTTTTTTTTTGTACCCCAGCCAAGGGGGTTGGGAGCGTAGGACCCAAGAGAGAATCAGCATAAACACGAGAAAACAGATCGCACAAGCGGGGAAAGGAAGTCCACACTAGTGGAAAAAGAGCCCATACAAGCAGGAAGAGGTGACATACCCGGGGTTTGAACCTTGGCAGCCAGCTAAGAATTGATGTGGTAAGGAGCCGTTCTTAGGCCGCAAATGGGTTAGATTAGGCCCTTTTTCAGTCCTTACCGTTCATATGCATAGAGCCTCCAAAAAGAATCCAAAGATTAACACTACACGAGCTCATAAACTAGCTAAAAAGAAAGAAGATAAACAGGGAAACAATTATTGAGCCTCTGAGTTTAACTGACTCATTTGTGCTTGAATTGAGTTGATTTTGGGCTTTTGGAATATGCTGATATCTTGTTCTTAATCCCTTTTAAATGGTATATTATAGTTATATATATTACTATATATTAGTGCCTTATCAAACAAGAAAAGTTTTGGGCTCCAACACCACCCTGTAATACTCTTGGAAGAGAGAATCCTACACAACACTCTCTTGTTCTTAGCATGTGACGCGCTTGCTGCAAAATAGTATTGTTGTTTAAAGACAAATCTGTGAGCCATCTATTTAAATCCTACAGCGGATGAGCACTTTGTCAATTAGCCTGTGGGCTCTACTCATCTTTTGACCAATCAAGGAGCACATGTATATCAACCTGCCTGATTTTAGGCCTAAGAATGAATGGTGTTTCCTGCGTATGCGAGCTCATTTTCCGCTTAGGTGGGCTTTCTTCTCACATGTTCACCGACTCTTTTTCCACTTGAATGAGCTTTCTTACTATGTATACGCGGGCTCTCATTTGGATCCAGCCCCCTTATCTGGGTTGCCCTTTTTTTTTTTTTCCACACTTTAGCGTCCTAGTACTCCTTTCATTGTTTCAATTGATTAATTGGACTTTAGATTTGTTAACAAAAACATTCCTACCTTTAATGCTTTCCAAGGTTCAGATACCCACTGTTGCTTGCCTCTTTGTTTCTTGCACCAATGGCCCACCATCTACCCACCCAACTGTTGATGTAATTCACCACTCTAAAAATCGAAAGAACCCATCTCTTCATAAAGTGAAAGATCCAAGTTTAAACATACAATTAAAATGAAAGAAAGACAATTAAGAATACTTTGGCTAGAAAGTTCACATCTGGGATAATTTTGGGACGTTCTTTTTGCACAGTGGGGCCTACTTCAACAGCCATCAGATCACCATACGTAAGGTGTCCACGTGCATGTAATACTATAAAGACACGTAGCTATCTGTAGATTGGAGCTAAGGATCCAACCATAATCCCACAACGAAGGCTACAAGTGACACGAAAATACCAAACCCAGCAAAGAGAGAGAGAGAGACAAAAGTCCCACAAGGACGATAGTAACTACTTGTTCTTCTTCATCAATCTTTCAGTTTCAAGTGAAGGGAAGTAAAGCTCAAAATCCATCTTCTTCTCTCCACATCCATCTATCCATCCATCCATCCAAAAGGTGGGCCATGGAGTCATCAGCCTCTCGAGCTTCTGTCTTCGCCGCACAATTGTTCGGTGTAACTGCTGTTGTCCTCATGCTCGTGTGGTTAATCCATTTCCGTGGAGGCCTAAATCTCAATTCCCAGAACAAAAATCTTATCTTCAATGTAAGTTTTTCATACTCTTTTTCTCTTATGTGTAGTTATAGCTGAAGCACCTTGATCCCTGGCTCTTTCCAAGGTTATATGGACTGATTGGTGAGGACTATACACCAAAAAATGATGTATATCCTTGTTTTTTAAGCCAGTTGGTTACTCCATCAGATGGATTGTCCAATTTTTTTTATTTTTTATTTCTAACCAAGGGTTCAGTCCAAATTATGCTGAAGTAATTCCTCCGGGTCCAAAGAGAAACTGGTAAAATCTCTGTCGCCTCGTGTGGTAGCATAAGTGGACTCAATTTTTGGTTCCTGAAAAGGGAAAATCGGAAATTCTTACCATGACCTCCAGAAGGAGGAGGAATCATGGTCTTGACTACCCTGCGTGGCCAACCGATAAATTAACTTGTACTATGAACACTTGATAATTCGTGCTGTACGTTGTTTTTGTTCTATAGAAACCCATAAAGAAAGAATTCTTTATCATCATCATCTTCTTCTTGTTGCAGGTGCACCCGTTTCTTATGTTTGTGGGGTTTATCTTTATTGGTGGACAAGGTATGGAAATGGAACAACAGTCTAATATTGGCTATGATTCTGTGTGATGTCTTCTTTCTTGATCTGTTCTCAGACCTGACCCAGTACAACGTTGCAAGATGCGACTAGGGTTGTAAGTGGGCCAGGGTGATGATTGTTAATGGCTCTTACTTAGGCCCAAGGCCCATCAGGCCTCTAGGGCAGGTCCTGGGCCAATCCATAAACTTGTTTGTATAGCTTTGTGGAGGAGTAAAAGTGAGGGTCAAATTGTGAATAAAGTAAAAACACTTTCTCATAGAGCTTATTCTCTCCATGTTACCACATTCATTGTATAGTAAAAAAAAAAAAAAAGCCACATTATTACTTTACTTCTCATTCTACTTCTTTCATTCAAAATTAGAAGTAAAGAAGTTCATATCATAGCTTACTTTTACTCTTCTTTCCCTCACAACTTTCAGGCCCGTGTGAGGGCTGTTTATGTTAGATATAATATAAAGTAGGGTAAGGCTATTGAACCGGGCCTTTTAGCAGAGCCCAGAATGGCTCATCTAGTAATAGCAACCAGTTCACCTTAAAAGCCTCAAATGCAAAATAGAATGGGCTGGACTCAGCCCATTTGATGTAAGGGCCGCGACAAGCAGAGTATCAACTGCACACTACTCCTATTTACTGTGAAATGCATTAATTTGGTAGATGAGGTCCATAAATAATGGGACAGGTGCGGAGAATACAAAGCCACATCTGGGCTATCCCAGTTGTAGCCACCGGTGTAAAATGGGGCCACCTCAGCTAAACATCAGGGTCTAGTCATTGTCAGGGTCTAGTCGTTGTGTACGTAATCCGGCCTACAAGGTGGTTGGACCATATCACATCGCTGGCAAATCAGGACAGAACGGCTCATTATCCAAGTGGTGAGAAGTGACTGGTCTTACCGGATTGGCTACTCGGGATTCGATTTCTGGATATACCGTATTTTTCCACTTAGTGGATGTAGCCTTTCCTTTCCACTTGTGTAGGCTTTGCTTATGCGTGCGAGACTCCTTTCCCACAATTGGGTCCCATCCCCCTTAGGTTTGGTTAAAAAGAAATAAAAAATAAGGACCGGTTCATATTACAGTCCAAGCAGATTTTAGAAATCTCTTCCTGACTCGCCTTTTCTTGCCCATGCTGACTCAAGTTGGGTGAGTTGAGTGCTTCTTTTCGTGTCTGACTGAGTTCACTAGATCGCCGTTAACTGTTATACTCAGCTCAGTTACCTTCGAGCTTGGCTCTCCAAGGTTTTGAACTACACATTTATTAGGACTTGTTTTTTTCGTCGAGTGGATTTTTTGCTCTTTGGATTGGTATTTTCACGGGAGACCTCCATTCCTACTCGAATGGAAAATCGAAGTTTTTTTGTTTTAATTGAGGAAAATGAGTTCATTTTTCCTTTTTCGCAAAGAATGCATTTGCCGAACAATGAAAGAATGAATAATTGGAAAAATAAAGACAAATCGATCAAACTAGACACAAATACACAAGATTTACGTGGTTTACCTAACTACATCCACAAAGATGATCTTCTTTAGTAAGAAAAATACGTAAAGGATTACATAAACTCTCACTCTCTCATCATCTTATTAATGCAATTGTTGGAGAGTTAGGGAGGGTGGATGATCATTAATGTCAAGGGTGATCAAATTGAATGCAAGGCATTTCTGCACGACATGAATTGCTAGAAAAATCGGAATAATTTTCCTCTCCTTAATGAAACTCTCTTATTGTACAAATGCACCCTGATGGGAGGTTCACGCAAGCGCTTCCACCAAATGAAAAAGCAATTTCAACACTTTTGGTAATAGCCGTTGGCAAGACTTTCTACAACTTTTTTGTGCCACACGGCCCATACCAAACTGTAAAAAAGTGGAGTGTGGAAAAGTAAAATCCTTTCCATGGCTTTTGGAAATGGTGCATATTGGTGTTACACATAGACTCCCTTAATCATGATGGAGCGCACTTCAAACACCTGCTTGCCCACTTTAATGGTCCGAAAGACAAGCCCACCTAACCCACATTAATATACAGGATCAGGCTTGAGAGTTGAGATCAGGGCTGGTGAACCCATCCGGACCGCGCTTAGTGGGATCAACTAATCAAGTGGAATTGTATAACCAATTTCAATGTATCATATTATCGTCAAATGGTGATTATAAGATTTACCATTTTAAATGAATGGACCTTTGACTATGGGTGTTTCATGCCTGATGCTTTCTTTGTTTTACTTGTGGTGTTGTGGGTAGCCATGATGGCTTACATGACCGTTCGAGCAGAGAGGAAAGTGCAGAAGTTTATACACATGATACTTCACCTTATCGCCATCACCTTGGGCATTATTGGCATTTATGCTGTCTTCAAGTTCCACAATGAGAGTGGCATATCAAATATGTATAGCTTGCATTCATGGCTAGGGATGATCACCTTCTGCCTATATGGCTTACAGGTAATCTTATTTTGCTGTGTGTATGTATTGCTCCTGAACATCCTAACACTCCCATCAAGGATAGGCTATAGCTGGAAAATTGTTCTCATCAGGCAATATGAACTGCCTAATCAATGGCCCAGAAATGGACCAGTGGGATCAAATGATGACACCCAATGGGAACATTTTAGCTGCATGGTCAGGATCATCAAATCATGTTATTTGCTGCTGTGGACAATATATTATTACCAACCTTGGGCACTCTCTCTAGTTCATCACATCCAATGGTGAGAATTGTATCAAACCTCCATTCATCATTGGATTGAATTAAATTAAATATAGTTAATATGCGTACCATTAGGATAATCTGGGGCGGGGCTGATTTTTTGGCCGACCCTTGGACCGCATATTAAATGCATGCGATCTGCCTGTAGGAGAAAATTTTCCATCAACCTTTTCTCTTTGGGGTAAATTTTCCACTCTCAAGCTTATGTCCTATAAGTACCACCGCAAACTTCTTTTAGTTTCAATCTTCTGGGTCATGTTCATTAGAATATAAATATTATGGTTATGGAGATCTGTCCTTCAAATTTGATTTCTCATGCTAGCTTGATTTTTGTGAGTGGTTACTCTGTAGTGGCTATTTGGGTTCCTTCTCTTTTGGTTCCCTGGAGCAGCAGAACACAGAAGGAAGAATGTCCATCCACTGCACAGAATGGCCGGCGTTTTCATCTTCCTCATGGCAATTTGCACAGCAGAGACTGGGCTGATAGAAAGATTTTTCTTCTCAGGATTGAAGCACCAGCCAGAAGCCAGGCTTATCAATTTCACTGGACTATTCATCATCCTCTATGGCTTCTCTGTCTGCGTTTCCTTTATCCGTTAACATTTATTTGGTCACATCCAACTAGCATCCTTGTGCTTTATTATACATATAAATATAATATGCTGAATAAAAAAACAGTAGGAGGACTTCTTAACATCTTTGTATGTGTGGTGTTTCCATGTATAAAAATCAATTTGTTTTCATGTGAAACTATAGGAGGTGAACAAAATTTTTGTGATTCCTTGCTCTAATGATTTTCATCGGCGATGACTGCGGGGCCGGAGATCATATGTTCTTGTGATTGAATTGGTTGCCACCGAGTTCTCGGCGACTTCCTCTGGAAATCTATAATCAGGGTCATCACAGTAATCCACATCTTCTGGTAGATCTGAGTCAATCCAAGATGATAGGTGGGTCTCACTCTCCATGCTCAAGTATGAGCAATTCCTTCCTGCATTAATCAACATTGGTCGGTAAGTTTAGCTATTGTTCATAGGACCTAACTGCAGAAAATCCATAGTTAAGATACCGTACCTGTGATTTTTTCCATGTGATTGAACTTTTCCAGTAGAATTGATAGCATCCGATGATTTAGCATATCATAGTCCCTACAAAATTTCATAGGATACATCTAAGAAACTGGTTATGTTTGATTGATTCCTTCATCAAGGAGTCGCAAGTATAGCTTACCTATAAGTGTAAATGGAGTGCATAATCTGAATAGAGGCAGCCAGAAGAAATGAAGATCTAGTCCAGAAGATTTTAGATGCTAGCCACATTTGCTGATCGAGATCGTGGGCAGTCCCAAGCCTAACTAAAGTGAATTCAACCATGAATGAAACAATTATACCTGAAAATCAAGTTCAGTTATGAGCAGTATTAATTTGATATAGGAAATATATTAGATGAAGCAATCTCTGATGGAACAATATGAGAAACGTACTCAAGTAAATGCGAGCTCTCACATCAGATGTTTGCTTCGCACTAGTGAGCAAGTAGGCAATCAGAATCACACAAAAGTAAAAGAAGAAAGTCTTGATGAAACGCGATTCAACCAAAATGGTGCTTTGCAATTTGAAGAGCTTGTCTAGAGCAGTGAACATGTTTGCTTGCTTGGATTCAAATGCTTCCTACAAATGAGAAATGAAGGATAAGGATGAGTCTACCCCAAGTTAAACTGAAATGGTGATTCAATTAAATAATAGGCTCTTGCTATTAGACCTGAGCTGCCAATATTGACTTCGAGTTCTGAACCAAATCGTCGTGGGCTTGTTGTAGCTGTTTCTGTCTCTGGAGGAGTTCCTCTTGCTGTTCTTGACCAAAATCGGCTAATTTTTGCAAAGAGGCCCTGTAATGGCAAAGTCAAATGGCTTGATGCATTGAATTTTATCAATGATTTTGGAAGTTCAATTACAAAGGCATCAGTGATGGTGGGAAAACTATGGAAATGATACCTGCTTTCTTCTAGTGCTTGAGACTGGAATTTGGTTAGGAAGTTGAGGCCTTCTAGTGCCTCGGACTGTCCATCTAGAAGCTGCTTTTGCTTGTCCAAGCTCATACCTGCAACATTCCCAATGTTATCTGCTCTGCTTTGTAGTTTCTGCATCTTCAAAGCCATGGAGTCCCCAACTTCGCTTATCTCCCTCTCTATTTCTATAGTCTCCTTCCTCAACATTTCTATTCTATCACCCAAGCTCTCATATGATTTGTGAAGCAGTTCCATTCCAGCCTCCATTTTTGCCTTCATATCCGCCTGTCCATCTTGTAGATCGGATTGAGATTCTGCTATTCCCTTAGATTGCTCGTAAATGGCCTCGGAATGCTTCAGCACATCATGGATCTGATCTCCTAGATTCTTGGAAGCCTGAGCAACTTGTTGGGTTTTGAGATCAATTGAAGTTAAGGAATCGTGAATTTGACTCGAGCTTTGTACTAATGACTCTGCTCTCTCCTCGATTTTTTCTAACTTGTTCTCTGCAAAATGAGCTGATTTCGTCAAATCATTAACTAGTCTCCCCGTTTGATGGTGGAATGCTTCCGCCCTACAGAATTTAGATCACATACGTCATAATTAGATGAAAAAGGAAGAAATCTCAACATTCTATCAATGTTTACACAAGCACAGCAGGGGACCCTTTGAGTGTCCTAATGGTGGCATTTAAACATTTAACAAGAAGTTTTGTGCACTAGGATGCACAATAATCCCTGTGATCTATCTTTGGACCTTCACCCATCCACATTAGTCCCCACCAAATGGATTAAACAGATCTTCCAGTTATGATACAATGTGATCTCTATCTAATGAAAAATGAGCTAAACACTGGTTAGAACAAGGCATGTGGGACTTACTGCAGTTGATGGCAAATGGTATTTGTTTCGAGGAAGAATTCGAGATAGATTTTATGTGCGAACTCATCAAGATTCTTGAGGCATTTAATCATGGGACTGTTTGAATCGCATCGAGGGAATGTGGGTCTTCCAGATTCCTTCTGAAAGCAATCACTAAGATACCAAGCAAGCCTAGATTGCTTCTCTTTGTCTCCGATGATCTCAGAGCAGCTTGCGAAGAGACTCATGTACGCACTTTGCCAACAGGAATTCGGCATCATTGATTTCCTTTTCGCATTTTCAACTAGCTTGCCTCCTTTTGGATTGCTGAGAGTTTCCATGGAGAATTCTGCGGTGCCAGGCAGCACATATGCTGTGGTAAAATGGCCTTCATTTGATTCAGAAGATTTCCAAAACCAACCCCATGACAGGTTCCCATGGCTACAAAAGAGCAAAAGCAATAAACACAGACTGAGATGGAGATTTGCCATGAAGGTTCTGATTCTCTCTCTCTTTCTGTCTCCCGCCAAAATTTGAAAATCAGTTATAGGTCTCACCTGTATTTGCAAAGAAGGGGCATTTTAGTTATTATGCTAGCTCACCATGTAGGGTAGATATTAAGTCTATGACAGAACGGCCTTCATTTAGTCACCATGGAGGTTATATGGTCCTCATCCAAGGTGGTCCCAAAAAATTGGATGCTTTGGATTGATGTACAAATGTGCCACATCAGCAGATGGGCCGGTAGTCCCACCCAAAAGAATCTTAGAATTAGGTACCTGGGGTCCTTGTTTTGATCTAGACCATTGATCTTACTTCAAGAAAGATGTTCTCTATCTAACTTGTGGCATGGAATGGCTAAGAAGACGACCAAGCAACAATCAGGAATCCAGATAAGGGGGAAACCACAAAAGGATTAGTGCATTCCTGTTTGGAATGTTTTCTGGAACACCCCCACCACTAAATAGTCTGCAAGTTCAACGGTCTGGATTGCTAAACGAGGCCATCATCTCTATCAACAAGAGAGACTTGTCCCATTAATCTGGGGTGGGCTTAAAGAGTAAACTAGATGATAACATGAAAATGAGTATTGCAATTTTTTTTACAAGATCATCTCACCTAGTACTAGTTGCAAGCTTGAAATAATCAGTCCTCACTAATTATAAACTTTCTATATTTAAAAAAAAAAAATACATATATACCTTTTCATTTATTGTATTTGTAGTTTATTATTAAAAAAAATACGCATGCAGGCAAGCACTCACACACCCACACACACACACACCCTCAAACAAGTCACTCACCATCAACGGTACACATGCATTGATCATTGGTTGGTTCCATGGAAGGGAGGTGCCTCACCGAGCTTACCAGTGAGTTGGCTATATTATATAACATCATTAAAGCCTTATATAATTGAATTGGGGTCTGATTAAAGACTTGTACCATTACGCTAAATAAGCTGTATCATAAAATCCTATCAAGTTATGGATATTCCAGGCTGTATGCTAAGAAAAAAGCTATTTTTTAAAATCTCACTCAATAGGGCCTCTTCAATGTAAAATATTGAGTACCATCAAAACCATGATACAGAGAAGCTTAAAAATCAGTCTTAGACTTGGAAAGTTCATCAGTTACATGACCAATAGACTCAATTTTGAATCTTGGCCTATTTGTGTAAAAAAGGAACTCAGTCTAGAAATTGGATAAAAGTTACAAATTCTGGTATTGATCAACGTAGTTTAAAAAGGAGGATAAAACTGAATCATATTGCATGCAAGAGCGGTTTTTTTAAGGATAGAGTTCAAATCCAGATTAAAAAAAAAGCAGTAGAATTCTATTCCCAGCAGATTTCTATTATATTTTCATCGTTTTGTCAACATCTAAGCAATCTTGAAGAAATTTTATCTTGACAAATAACACTCTGCATGCAATATCAGTCAAGAACCAATATATGAACTGATGACTAAATCTTCTCATTATCAACCAAACCCTTGCTTAAAGACCATGTGATCTAGCAATTAATAAAAATTATGAACATCCACAAAAGATTATAACTGGGCTGAGTTGACTCAGAAAAAGAAAAGACAAAGAAAAAACCGAAACTTCCAGCTTTCCAGAATCAAGAACTCCACCGAGTCTATCAAATCTTTGACAGTGAACTACTTCAAAACCAACATCAAGTGAACTTACCAGACTCTCGCAAGACTCCCTTCCAAAACTATAGCAATCACCAGAGTCAGAAGAGTAAGAACAAGGTTTCTGAAAACCCTGAAATCAAAGGGAGAAAGAGAAGAGCCTTGTAAGTTACATGCATGTGTATCTATAGCATTTGAAAAGGTTGCCGTATTGTAAGGAGGTGTCCCGTAGAGATAAAAAAAACGCAAGATGATCAACTTGAGGCCCAAGTGAAAAAGACATTAAATGCCACAGGGGCAGTAGTTTCCATAGAAGTTCTATATGTATAATTATAGGGACAAACCTGTCATTCTCATGGGAGAAAAAATGGAAACAAAGAAAGTTAATAGAAGGGTTTTGTTGAATCGACACCTGATCGAAAATAATCTTCCGAAAATCACGAGCTTTCTACGGGTGATGTTTATATTTGGCAATATAATAAGATGGGAGAGAAGGAGACGTTTCCAAGTTGATATTAAAAGAAGTAAATAATTAGAGAGAATGAAAAGGTAAGTTGAAGAGGTATCTCCTTGTTTATTTATTATTATTATTTTTCTATCGAGGGTTTCCAATTTTTTGGGCCGTACTAATCCCTCCGGGCTCAGAGGGAACCCAAGTAAACTTCCCTGTAACTCCAGTGTGGTAGTGCAGTTTCGAACCTACAACCTCTGGGTGCAAACAACCGTGTAGTCCTAAGTCAACTGAGCCATCCCTTGGGGTTGGGCATGTCCTTGTTTGATTCCGGTTGCTTTGATTTTGATATTCTAAATTCGATCCATCTATTTATATTTATAATATAATTTATTGTTGTCGTGGTCTTTTTAATACACTTTTAATATGGCTTGTAAGAGTTTCTTTTAATGAAATTATTACTATTAAGTAGTAGCATTATCACAGATCTCAAAAAAAAGAAACTATTAGGTGACAATATTAATAGCCAGTTGGGTCATCCCAAGCTTATCCATGATCAGTTCATGGGCCCTATTTTCAGGTTTGATCCCAGCCCATGGGCCTAAAATTCGTCTGCAGGCTCAGCCTGATCCCTTACCTGACCATATAGGAAAAAAAAAAGGAGAAAAAATTGGAGAAACATTGTTAATCTAACCGTCTTACTGTGGATTATATTGGCGGAAAAGATGCAATTTCAGTCTTATTGCTGGTACAAGCAGCGGTAAAACTGCATTCGGAATCCAGACCCCTTCGCCCAATTTTTCTTTGGGTATCAGCTAGGTCTGGGTCTACAGGTGATATTTATTTTTGCTAATATAATAAAATGGGAGTGGTAATATAATAAGATGGGAGAGAAATAGACTTTCCAAATTGGTATTAAGGGAAGGAATAATAAGATAGTTTTTCTTTTTTTTGCTATCGGAGGATTTCCAGCCTTTTGGGCTGGACAAATCCTTCCGGGCCGGGTAAACTCCCCTGTAGCCCCAATATGGTGGTGCAGTTTCGAACCTACAGCCTTCGGTGAGATACCTTTAGGGTTTAAGATAGAGTGAAAAGGCATGTTGAAGATGGATTTTGAACCATTGATCGGACCGAAGAGAGAGAGAGGCTTGTCCAGTTGTATGATTGCGGTCATTTTGGTATTAAATTCAATCCATCTATTTATATTTATAATAAGATCTATGGCTGTTGTTTTTCTTGCCCTTTTAATACACTTTTAATGTGGCTCATAAGAGCTCTTTTAATAGAATTGTTACTATTAAGTAGGGATATTATTACAGATCTGATTATCGTTCTAGAAAATGTCTGAGTATTTTCAATTTTAGGGTTATTTTGGGATATAATCAGAAAATTATTTTTTATGAGGGTGTCGGGCCTTTTCGAGAATCGCATGAAGTTCCCACCTCCCCCATGCACTGGGTAAGTCAGGCTTTTGAGCACTAGTTCAAAACCGCAACCTCGGTTCAATATTTTTGCATTTAGACGTTAATCAAACATGTCCATTCATTATTGTGTGGACCACCGCCCCAACCAAGATCTAAAATAAAGTAAAAGAAGTATCGTTTTGCAAATTTTCCACCTCATGAAGATTTCCATGAGAGGGATAGCCATGCAATATTTCCTCCGCTCCAGGGGGAGAAAAACTTGCAAGTGGCACTTTACAGCTGTACTTACCGGCGGAATAGATCAAATTCTGGTTTTCCTCCTCTCAGACGGGAGGAAAGTGGTACTTTACCGCTGTATGTACCGGCGGAATACCTGCAAATGTAGGTTTTCCTCCTCTTGGACGGGAGGAAAACTTGCAGGTGGCACTTTACCGCTGTACTTACCGGCGGAATAACTGCAAATGCAGGTAGCAAAACTCGCAGACTCCTTAACCACCTTTTTTATGGGCAGAATGGATGCAAATTCAATTTTTCCTCCTCTCAAACACGAGAAACGCTTGCAAATGGGACTTTAACGCCTATACAAACCACAATAAAACTACATGAGTGCCCAAATTCATCGCAAGCCTTCCCATTTCATCTAAAATAAAATCAAATAATCAATAGTTGCATTTCTTCTTGTAGTCTATATCTAGTGAACTTCCTTCTGATGATGGAGTGGCCAATTGCCACGAGGAATGCAAGTTAGCCAAAAACTATAAGGAGCTGAAAACGTACGATTTAACAGCGAATATAAAAACCCTTTTGATGATTTTCTATGAAGTAAGTCTTTCAAACACTTAAAAAAAGTTTTTTTTTTATGAAAATCATTAAAGGGATTTTTTTTTAAAAGGAAAAGGCCAACATCAACTTATATTTATTGCGGTAATAGGGAAAGGTGGGACAGAGCTTAAAGATTTGCATTAAGAAATTGGATGTTTCCAAGTAATATCTAATTTGCAACACATTGAAAGACTGACCATTTATGCTAGCCAAAGTTTTACCATTTTTTTCATTCAAAGATAGAAAACTAACTCAATGGCTAGATAAAAGATGAGACAAAGTCTTGTAAATGATCTTCAGTTAAAAGGCAGCTAAGATGTTTGTAATTTCTCAAAAGAAGCTCTTATTTCATCTTTTAGAGATTATTTTGATTCCAGAGTGTTTCATAAACCCCTAATTGCATCTCTCATTCTATTATAAGCAGAGGTTCACGCTCAATAAATAGAAGGAATGGGGGCCTTCTGGCAGAACACAATTAAAATGTTTAATATAAGGTCCAGGTTCTACTCTATTGATCTAAATTGAATATGAATTCATGCTCATTTGTAGGGATGTAAATGGTCCCCGATTACTTGAAGGTTCCCACCCGTTAAAAACCGGGTCCTTCTTTAGGCTCTAATAAGTAAATGGGTTCGGGTTTGATTTCACCTTGGTTCGGACTCGTGGACCCGAGACCCGATATATTACCTAAATTTTCGAAAATCTCTCCTTAAAGCCATATTTTTTTAATATCATCCTCTACCTAGATCCGAACCCGGATCCAAACCAGTCCCATATATGGATCTGGAGCCAATAAACTGATTATGGTTCCGCGTCCAGATCTAGTTCCACCTTTTCCTTAATGGTTCCGGTTCCGGGTCCCGGACCGGAACCGACCCATTTACATCCCTATACATTAGGGACCCAAATCGTTTGCATCAGTATGCTTAACCAAACACTTATGCATCGTTGAGGAGAATTTACTTAGTTCACCATTTCTACAGTGGAAAAGTGCTAAATGTAGCAGATCCCAAAAATCCAAGCTGTACTGATTTTTTCACATAGGATTTATTTTCTAGGGGACCCCAACCTACTTGGTCATTTTCACGCACTATCAACTTTGTGCAATGCTTGGGCTAAAATAATAAGGGGTCATTTGTTTGTCACCATTTACATATGTGATTAAATAACATGCGTTTCCGTTATGCATATATCACGTTTGTTTTGTGTGAATTCGATTCACATGTGTAAAATTCATGTGTAAATGGTATGAAAATCAACTCAAAAGTTGCCTTGAATTTTCACACCTCAAGAGGTGTGAAACTCTTTCACATATCACTGTTAAAAGGCGGACTGCTACAGTGCCACTGTGAGCAGTCCGCCTTTTATTTTTTTTTTTTTCTGGGCCCCACTTGTAACATCCGGACCGTTCATGTTCTTAAGAAGCTCAAACAAGGCCATGTGTCCAATTTTCAACCGTTGATGATGCATGGAGGTTGAGATATCATCAACATAATAACAGCCGTTAGATTAATCTATTGTTACTAACTTAAGCAATCCGCCTTTTATGATTTTTTTATTTTTATGGGCCCCATCTTTTAAAATCAGGACCGTTCATATTCCTCAGAAGCTCAAACACGGCCATGTGTCCAATTTTCAACCGTTGATGATACATGGAGGTTGAGATATCATCAAACAATATACAACCTATTGTTACTAACATACCCAGTCCGCTTTTTATGATTTGTTTATGTTCTGGACCCCAGCTGTAAAATCAGGACCGTTCATATTCTTCAGAAGCTCAAACACGGTCATGTGTCCAATTTTCAACCATTGATGTTGCTTGGATGTTGAGATATCATCAAACAATATACAACCTATTCATAGATTCACATGTAAAATGTTATGCTAGTAACAAACAGTGGAATTTGATGCACATGTGAATCACTTTCATAGGAAACAAACGACCCCTAAATGCAACAAGAAAGAAAATGCTGAACAATCATAATTGAATAGGCAGTCAAACAAATAGAAAAATTGCAGTCAAAAGTACCTGAGAATTTTCATTTTTCTTTCTAGAGGATTTTAATAGAAAAATCCCAATAGACTTTATGAAAGCCAAAAAGGTCAGACACAAGTTGGGCTCAGCTAGATCAAACCCTAAGAAACCTTTTCGCCAACTAAGATATGCCTATCCTAGAGGTAGAAAATGGTTTGGTTACGACTAGATCAATGAGAGAGGTTAACCCGCACTGAGCCTAAATTGAGGTAAGAATGCTTGTACTGGATAAATCCTTTCGCATTGAGTCCATCCTGTACCTGGTTTGAGAGAGCCCATTCCGCCCCCACCTATTCCATAATGAAGCTCACTTTTCATCTATAATGAACTGATCCCAAAAACCCAGATGGTATTTATTTTACCGTAGGATTTAAGCACGAGTGTACACCACCTTATTTGTTCACGTCTCACTCACTAACTGGTTCATATTTTGTGAATTTACTTTGCGAGGGAACTAGAATAAAGGGTTAATTCAAGAGGCAACATAAGGAGGGGTCAAATAAAAACACATATTGAATTTCGAAAATCACCTCTTCCTTCTAACAAAGAAAATGTTAAAAAGTTACTTTCTTATGCCATTGAATGACAAGAAAAACTTGGCCATTATGGACCCAGTATGGCTGGGCCGAGGAATGTCCAAAACGGCCCAACTTCTAAATTAGAAGCCTAAGCCTTGCCCAAGCTTGAGTCAGGCCTGGAGTAGCTGACTTGAGCCTAGCCTACACAGAAATGTTGTAGCCCGACCCTGACCCATGTTAGACTTACAGAACAAAAGAAATGAGTTTCTCGCCATGTCCTAGGTCAGCTCAACTAGTTTGGTCATATCACATTCAGTGATAGGTCATGGGTTTAAGTCCCCCTATTACTACTCCCTCCCATATAATTATATATGTATGTTTGCGAAAGGCGGAGATTCTGGATCTCAACAACTGAATCCATATATATATATATATATATATATATATACGTACGAGTACGACCAATCTATAATAACCCAAACCCCATGCCCGGCCTGATCCATGAGCATCTTACCAAAAAAAAAAACACTCTTCCTTCTAAAAGAGAAATCCAAAAGGCTACTCTCTCACCTTTTGATGGGACCAAACCTTTAATTTTGTCTCCCTTGTATTCACCATTCACTTCACTTCACAGGTAAACTAAATTTGCCAAACAAGTGGTTTAGTGTGTATTTATTGTGATTTGATATTATTGCATTTAAATTTTAATCAAACATGCCCATCCATCATTCAGAGGATCCAATTTGTCTCAAATCTAGAAGTTCCGTTTTTAAATCTCACTTCGAGTGATATAGAATCAGTCTCAACTAGATCGAAATTTGTCACGGTGCCAATTCAAGGGAAAAAGTGTGATTTCAGCGGTTTAGATTTCATAAGTCGTTTGGTAAGTGGATTTATAGGAATCCAATAAGGGAATTTTGGTTCACAGTAAATAGGAGTTGAAGATGTGATTGATGTAGTTGGTCAAACTCAGTAGTGTTTAGGCCCACTTTTATTCAAAGACTACCGACCATTGATTAGAAAATCTACATCACAAAGTAAAATCACAAGTGGGACCCACCTCGAAGGAAGGGAAGAAGAGAAAGACATCGATCGGATGAGTCAAAATTGGGCAAGAGAGCGATTTTGCAAGGATTAATCAAAGAATGGCAAAGGCGAGATAACAAGTGCCCCCATTGGACCTTTTTATTCATCCACATTGCCTATAAGGCGTATGATCGCTCACAAAGAATATATATAGGGCCCACATAGAATACTTTAGGTCTTATATCATATTAGGGATTGGACTGTTTGGACCTAATATCACTATGGCAGGATAATATATATATATATATATATAATATGAAATAGAAATCCTCTCTATCAAGGAAAAAATAATATATTTTATCTTTTACTTTTTTGGAAGGTAAATAAATAAATCCAAATTTCTCTTTATTCTCAATGTAGAGGTCTTTCATTGCACCACCGAACCAGTCAAACCTGTATTATCAATAAAACAACTACTGTTTCTTCCGAGCCATGTAGACTTCATCTGTAGACAGTAATGAGCATACATGCCAGTGGCATGATCATAAGTTCGATCCCAAGCAACCCAAAGATGAGATGTATTGGTAGATACCGATATAGCATTTGAAGGAGAGGAAAAAAACTCACTTCCATAGTTCATGTTCCCTCAGTTATCTTTGTATGTAAAACATTATTGAAACAACAATAGCAAGAGAAATGAAAGAAAAACCTCTCAAAGTTTCAGTGAAAGATCCATGGTTGATGAATCTTCCTCTGTTGGTGCTCCAACAGAGGCAAAATTCAAATTTGACTCTCTCAAAATTTCACAACTGGGATCTGTGACACCCTTCTCCCTAAAACTTCCAGGCCAGAAGTAACCCGTGTCCTCGTCTTCTGCATGAACAGGCATCCCAAGAAACTCATGTTTGAACCTCGCACCACCCCTGATCATTGGCCTCTCCAGTCCACTGTTCTGAGCTCTCATCCCCATCCCCAGTCCACTATTGTGCACCATGGAATGAGCTTCAATCCCCAATGACCGGTATGTCAACCTGTGCAGTGGCAGCGAAGCAAGGCTACTTGCACACTTCTCAGAGAACATGCCCATCTGGATGGCCCTCTTTGAAAGCGTCCTCTCCCTCTTATGCGCATTCTGGTGGCCACCCAAAGCTTGGGAGCTGAAGAATTTGCGCCGGCAGTAGTTGCAAGAGAAGACTCTTGGAGCCACTGCAGAAGGACGGGCCTCGTTGCTGCTCTCACTTGTGCTTGATAGCGAAAACCCTTCCAACAGTTTATTCTGGCCCTCTTCATGACGGTGGCTGTTGCAACTTAGAGTCAGGTCCAGAGAGATCGTGGCAGAAGTTGACTGCAGTTTGACGGAATTTGTAGGGGAGCAGACAGGGGTGGTGAGGCCCTTGGAGGGATATGGGGATGTTTCTTGTGTGGAGATGTTTGATGCGACTTGGCTGCTGACATCGGATTCGTCCTCGGAGGCAGCTTCTCTATCTAAATTGGAGTTGGATGCCTTCATGCTTTGGAGGCAGAGTTTGAAAGACTGGAAGGTGAGTGGATGAGAAAAGCGGAAATTGGTTATCGGTCTTCTAGTTCTTCACCTGCATTCAAGAGAACCATGGCAAAATAGAACTCTCCCATACTGCAGTTCTGCAAAACAGGATGCATTGGATAAACATTGCTGAAAAGAGAAGAATAAAATGATGTCATTTTATTTTATAACCATGGGACAATACTAGTGGAATCTGATGTTTGTGATGACAGATGTGGATTGTGGATATGTATGCTTGGAGTGGGTGATGACTCTGCATTTCAAAATTGCAGGAGTCATTCATGAAGGCGACCATGAATTTTGTTAGATACGAATCTAGTGAACCACAAGTTACTGTGTCATTGCAATACTCTTTACCAATTTGCGTATCAGCACGACAAGTGCCTGTCTATCCTAGAATAGGACTCTTTGAACAAAAAAGTGAGTTATTTTAGCAAATCTCAACTAGAAGAAAAATGGGGTCATAATCATGATCACTAAATTCAGGAAGATATCAGTTATCAGAAAAACTGTAGGCAGATAGATGTACTGTACCATCTAAATAAATAATAAGAAAAAAGGAATAAAATATTCCCATAAGTTCTTCAGGAATTTTAAAAATCCACAGTAAATAAAATTAATGAAGAGCAGACTAAAACTGAACTAAAGCCAAAGAAAGAAGCAAAAGTGATGAAAAGAAAGTTTATGGCCTTCCGATTCAGCCTTTCAAATCAACATTGAAACCGAAATTAGGAAAACTTGAACTACTATGATAAAGCAGTTTGAAACTCTACATTTTCAAACTGTATGAAAAATTATGCTCCACAATCACAAGCTAAGTTGACATATGGAGGGCATGTTTGAAGTCTAGATTCCCACTCAACAAAGCCAACATTCTAACACATCCTTAATACTGAATTTGCTATTCATCGCTACTGGAATTGCAATTATCTCATTTATCCTCAGACTTTTCTTTTCAGGTTGAAGAGAACATCATCTCAAACAAGCTGCATAAAATCAGCTTCCTTGCAACCCCCTGCTAATCAGGATTTCACTATGATTGATAATAGACTCTTATTCGCAGTCACACACATTGGACGTTCAGATAATTTCAAAAAGGTAATATACTGTACAGGGACCATGACAATCTTCACACACACACACACATACAAATTTGTTCACCGGAAATGGGGCCCACCTGGGGTTCCATCATAGTGGAACACCCCCCACCCACCCAGTCCAAATGGACTGTACACCATTGGAATGACTGCAAACCCAGCCAAATGGACTGTAGACTGTTAAACTTGTGGGGTCCAAATGAAGATGATAGGATGATCGGATGGAACCCAAATTTGGTAAGTCCCACCCAGATCTTGAAATCCCCCCAATCCCAACCCCATGTGAGGCCCGAGGTTGGTCCCACAGCCCAGTGTGTAGAAAGCGTGCACTGGATAATCTCCCTCCCTCTCTCTCTCTCTCTCTCTATATATATATATATATATATATATATATATATATATCATTTCATACAAGTCCATCTTTCAATCAAGATCTTGCAGGAGCTACAATGAATAGTCAATAGAAGAAAATTTTTGTTCACTGAACAATCTAAATCATCTATTGAGGTGTTTTTTTTTTCTTAGTTTTTTACTTATTTTTGCAGTAAAATATGAACCTTGGGTATATGTTCTTAGTTTTGGGTTTTCACAATTTGATGATTTCTTTGTACACAAAAGTATTTGGAATGATCCACTTCACAGGATCTTTATAACAAGTTTGGGTCATCTGAACAAGTGACAGAGGGTCCTAGTGCATATACAGTACGCCTCACTTTCTGAAGCTGTTTTGCATCAGTGATGCGGCCCACTATGATCGAAAACAAAAAAAAAACCCCTCTTTAACACTTTAAAGACAAAATAGAACCTCATCAACTCGATAGTGATTGTGCGGTAAACAATCTACAATCTCTTAAATACAATTGCCTTCATCTTCAGAGCTTATAGTGACTCAGATTGATCTCCATTTTTTCTTCCTTCAAAAAGCTCAATAACAGGGTAATCAGTTTGGAGAAGGCCTTAACCACACTATTCACCTTTAGAACTTAATTCAATGATCGTAGTTCTACAATCCAGTGGATTGACTAGGAACCAAGCCGAGTTGACTCAATCAGGTCATATACTGGGTGATTGGATAGGGTTAAACTCAGTTTGAACGAGTTCTCTTTATTTTATTTTTTTTGGTACCCTAGCCAAGGGGGTCGGGACCCAAGAGAGAGCCCACATACACAGGGGAAGGTAGCCGACTCAAGTGGGAAGGAAGCCCTCACATGCGGGAAGAGGTGACTTCAGACCCTGGGCAGCCAGGGAACCAGTTTTAATTGGTCAGCCTACTCTATCATGCTTAACCCATCCTTGTTTGGCCACGTCCCTCACGTCATCTTATCCTCACACTTCGGTAAAAAAACATATTAACCATGTATAAGGCTTACACAAAGTAAAATTATAGATGTTAGAATCTGTTAGACTAAACTTCATCAGTAGAAAAAAAAAAGTTGAAATAAATAGACCCCACTCATTAAGATTGATGGACTACACTCCATAGACAGATTCATTCTAGCATGGGCAAAGAAAAAGCACTCCAGGCAAGGATTGTGATCTTACATGTCACAAAATACTAGAAAGAGCCAAACCCAAGAGGACCAATTTTAAAAAATGCCAAATCCTTCACAGCTGAAGACTGGATTCTGAATGGTATCTCACATCTGAAAGGGCACATTGTATGAAAGTTTTCTATAATTACCAAATGATGAGCCCCACAATTACATTTCCCGGTGCAGAGCAAAGGGTTCAAAAGAAAATTGCATGTATCACCTTCATGTATATGGACTGTCATCAACATTACAAATTAAAATTGGTGCTCTGTAAAACATGAATGAAGAGTACCGATCGGATGATTCAGAAGAACAACATCTCATAACACACAAGATTTGGGCCCTCTTAATTGAAGGGCAAATCTCTTACTGTAAATAAGAAACTATTTCCCTGTTTTCTTATTCATCCTCAATTTCATCAGATTGAACAAGAAGCATCTCAATCCTTTAAGATGCTTAAATTGAAATTCAGATATCCATAACACCCATCACCACCCCCAGAAAATAATCCCACACAATGCACTCATACAAAGAAAGGCAAAAGCTGAACAGTCAACTTACATTATTAATAAAGAGAAATAAATCTATAAAATACCCACCCAGATAAAGAACAACCAAAAGACCATCCAAAAACCAAAATCAGAACACCAATCCAAGTTCATGACCGATCAGATCAAGCTCAGAACATCCCCAGAATAAAGTTCAACTAATCAGATCAGCAGCAAGTAGAAAAGAAAGTGATGTTTGGACTTCATACCACTTGAGAATCACAGACAGTTGAAATGTTTCCCTTGTGGTTTCTCTATCATCAGAAGGCAAAACTGTGAAATGGGTTTGTGAGTGCTGGTGTTTGGATCCATGGGAAAAGTGAGTTTGGTGTGAAGAGAGAGATGTGTTTTCTGAAGGAAAGCAAGGGTTGGGAGAAGATGGTGGGACGTCAGATATGTCAGAAAGTGTGGGCTATAAAAAGTAAGACAGGAAAAAGCAGAAGGCACTGTTTTTTTGAGTTTTGGGTGGAGAGTAGAAAAGAAAACAGGCTCAGATTTGCCAGAGACTCTCAACTCATCAAGGAGACGTACATGTACTCTCCTTCCTTCCCTATCTTTACTTCAAATGGATTGGGACAACTGCATGGATGGCAGAATCACCCATTTGGAGTGGCAGATTAACCCATGTTGCATGATTTACAAACAAAACAGCGGCCACATACATTGCATGTACCATACATTTGTCCTGCACTCACAGCACGTTCACTTCTTCGTGGCTTATTTTCTTTGGAAAATTGGTGGGGGTGCTTTCATCACTTGGCCTCTTTGTGCCCACAATTTTATGGGGTGTTAATTTTTTTTGTTCTTGTTTCATTTTAAAATGAGAAATTAAAGATTTATCTTTTGCTGTTTTGACCAACAAATTTTCAAGAAAACCATTTTTGTGCACAGTATTGCTACTTGTATAAGGATAACACAGAAAATGGTTTTCTATTTCTTTGGTCCGAATTTGGTTTTCTCAAAAGTCCTGGTAGCTATCTCTACCTCAAAACAAAAAAAAAAAACAAAAAAAAAAGGGAAAACTATTCCACCAGAAAAATAATTTTATTTTCTATGGATGGTCTTGACCGTCATTACGAAAAATCATTTTCTTAGAATTTCAGTTTGAATCGTGACGGAAGTTTTACACAGGCTATCAACCTACTTAACACAACTCTCCTTCCTTTTGTGGGTAACCTTAGAGTGATATAACTTGGAAGAACTCTTTAGTGGTCCTTGGTAACCACAAGATTAATTAATTAGTATGTAACACTCTATCTTATTCTTACATCCTGCATGATGAAGGCTATTTTTCTTGAGCACCATGTAGTTGTAAAACACCTTAAAACTGGTTTTTTGGTAGTACTGTTGAACGGCCGATATTTCTATCACATCAGAGTTGTCTCACTACTACCTGTCTTAGGTAGTAATGTTTTAGTGATACAAACAGTCCTTCTCCTGCTGGTTATTAAGGAGGCAATGGCATTGGACTTTGGCAGTTGACTGAACCTTAATAGCTTGAAAATCTGTTATAAGCTGATCCAGACCGCAAATCTAGACAATTGTCGTGATCGTCACCACTTGACTGGATCGGCACCTTAAAAATTCAACTCTTTCATGAGGCCCGAAAATTCATTTAAAACATCAGTCCCGGATGGGTAAAAGCCTCGAAATCTGATTTATGATTAGTTGACCCTTTTTGTCCTTCTATAGA
The DNA here is from genome assembly GCA_028538565.1 of Umbellularia californica. Taxonomy (NCBI): domain Eukaryota; kingdom Viridiplantae; phylum Streptophyta; class Magnoliopsida; order Laurales; family Lauraceae; genus Umbellularia; species Umbellularia californica. The sequence continues at coordinate 1,479,202 of JAPQWN010000011.1, read as the reverse complement.
CATTTGTTGTTAAAATTGGACAATCCGCATCTGATTTGACTCAAACTTGAATAAGGTAGAGGATTGATGTCAAATAGAAAGTCAGCTGTAATTTTTAATTTTTAATTTTTAATTTTTGTTAAGAAATTGAAACTGTTATCACATCTGAACGCACTCCACAGCACTCCTCCTGGGGTGGAACCCGGTCGGCGCACTTTTGGCGGCATGATTTTTTTTTTTTTTTTTTTGCGTTGAATCATTCTACCTGCGATTCAAACTCGTGACCGATTGACTTTGATTTTATATTAAAATTCGTTAGCTAACCATTTATACCAAAATCTTGAGGCGAAAAATATCGAGTTAGTAGAGACCGCATAAATATTTTTCGACACTCTCCTTCGGATCGAGCCCATGCCTCAACACTAACTTGATATTCCCCAACTCTAGATACTTGGAGAGAGATGAATTGGGCCTAATCTTTTGAATGGTTTGGATTGTGGATCATGGATGCCAGAAGTAAAGAACTGTTGATGTTGGGAGTAGCAATTTCCAGAGCATGTTGTTTCCAGAAAGGAATAAAATAAGAAAAAGGATCAGAAACTAGAAATGAGATAACTGCGCTGTTTTTCAACGCAAGGGTCCGCTTTAATGTTTCACCGAACATGAAACAAAAACAACTCTGAACCTGACAGGTGACCTTTTCTCTTTTATCTCTTTTTCCCCTTTTTTGCATCATTAAATGGGACATTTTCAATCTCATTTTGGAAACTCTAATTCTACAGAAGAGATTGCAATTTCAAAAGCTGTTTGTGTAGAACACAAAGTGGCCCAAACCATTTTTTTGGGGCCATGTAAAGGTCTTATAATGCATAGTAGAAAAAATTGAATAAGAAGGGCTTAGTACTGAGGGTGGCAAAATAATTGGCTTCATTTGATCATCAAATCCATCTCATGAGGGGCCTATGAATAAACGTCTAAAATTCAGCCCCACAATCAATTTTCAAGATCTTGATTTAGTGGATATGATAATCGAAGAAATTTGAAAGCTAGGCTTCATGTAATCCACATAGAATCATTCCTGACCATACACAATACACATATGGCTGCAATGTACATTTTGGGGTCTCTTTTCCAGAGTTTATCTTAAATTCCGAGGTTTTCTTCCCTTTTCATTGCGTGAAGGGTTGTTCATGGGTTAGAATGGGCCCGGCTAACGTATATTCAGGCCCGAACCAGCTTTTAAAATATGAGTCCAAGCCTGGCCCAAGCCAGCCCGTCTGAAAATGAGTAAGCCCAAGCCAGGCCCGAGTTTGTTTGGGCATGTCTGTATAGTTCCAAGTTGTAGTTCAAGTAGTGACAACATTCATGCATGTGTGAGATGAAAGATGTTTGAGTCCTCTCTCCATCACTCTCTACTAATGTTTATGTTGGGGCCGGGCCGGGCCGGGCCGGGCTTGGACTCTCTCCCACCGAATACAGGCTCACCCCCATCTATTAAACAGGCCAAAATACAACTCTCTTTTGTGTCTCTGTGTAAACGACAACTATTTAGGGTTCCAATGATGAGGAATGTGAATTCATCTTCTCAAAATACCTAGAGAAAGAAAATGCCATTTGCCCTATTTCTACCATCCCCATTTGGACGGATAGAGATGAAAATACCAAGGAGAAAAAAAAAATTCCTCTATAAACCTATTTTCTTCCACTGAGCTATTTTAGGGTTTAGCAATTTTATTCTTTGGGATCTGTTTGGTTAGAGGATATTTGAGAATTTCTATTCGAGAAATGTCTGAGAATTTTAAATGTTATTTTAAAAGTTGAATATCTTAGAATTTGCAGAATTCTACAAGCCGAAGAATTTTTAAATATGAAAAAAGTTTGCGGATCAACTAGGGAAGACTAAAAGGTAGCGGAAGAACTGCTGACATGCTGTAAAAAATTTCAATAAGAAATTCTTGAGAAATGAACAGCCAGGGCATCATTTGAATGTGAATAATATTTTTTCACTTTCCATTTTCCTCCTCATCCAAATGGGTACTAAAACGGATCCTCAGATTGAGCATTTGTGGATTCTACGATTTAAGGTACTTAGGTAATACCAAACCAAGATGGGCCCACCATTTTGAGTGGCTTTGATGGACAATACATATATCCAGCCTAACCATGTTGAAATTAGGTTTACCATTAAGAATTTAGGCCGATGGTCCACGGGCCACCTCTACAAACTTGAAAAGCCTCGATACAGGGAATCTGATTTTCAGATCTCGATTTGACAGCCCTCTCTATTTGTGATTTTGACATTTGTAAAATATTCAAGATGGCATAATCCCATTTGTAAACTTCTTCTATTATAATCAAACACTAATGCCATTTTCTAAGGCCCACAATAGGGGGCATGGCCTAAAACATAAGCCCATTTAATATAAGGGCTGGTCCAAATTGGCGCAGCCAATTTCATTTAAAAATACAGATAGTACCAGGAAAGCTCCTACAAAGCAATAGACAACATCAATAGTATATATCATTGGGTCTTACATACCATCAATTTAAATACTTCCACACACGTACCTTCATTTATTGACACTCTGATCGAACCATCATCTATCATTGGATTGATTAACTATAAACGATGTAAATATTAATTTACTATGATTTCGGGCCATAAATCAAGAGTTCAAATTATTAGGTAATCGGGATATAATGACCAACCATGGATTGGACATGTTAACCCCGAGGGGTAGCTCAGTTGGCCTAGGACCACGGTTTGCACCCGGAGGTTGTGGGTTCGAAACTGCACTACCACACTGGGGCTACAGAGGAATTTTATCCAGTTTTCTCTCCTGGGCCCGTAGGGATTATTCTGGCCCAAAGGGCTGGAACCCTGCGTTATCAAAAAAAAAAAAAAAAAAAAAAAAAAAAGAAACATGGATTGGACATGTCCAACATAGATAAGTAACAGTAACTCAGGGAAAAGCTTTCCTGTGCTAGTTCGCCAACAAAGGAAATGGGTTGTGTTGAAGAAGGAATTCATGAAAGTAATAAAGATGAATTTGAAGAAGTGTACCTTACAGGAGGATTTAGCGCAAAATAAATGAGAACTAGCAAAACTACCCGTGCTCAGCACGGATATGGCAGATATTGTAATTTAAACATTTATATATAAAAAATTCATAATTTACTTAGAAAGAAAGCAAAAGAAAAAAATAATTTCGGAGTACGTATTTATATAATCAAAGAATTAGTATCATAAAATAAAAAAAATGAGAATTAGAGTAGAATGGAAATAATAGAGTTTGGATTGAAACAAAGTCTTTTAGAATTAAAAAAAAATAAAAAGTAGAGAGCAGTTGTGAGTAGTTATGATAAAGAAATAAAAAAGGTAGTTGATGTAACTTCCGGTCAAAATCACAACCGCCGGTCAAAATCGAATCCAAAACCTATTAACTTAATATATTATAATGGAGAAATAGAATGCATATAACCAACCTTACAATTGTTGGGACAAGACTTTGATGATGATAATGATGAGTAAAGATGACCAGCCCAGCTACTCGACATCGTATGCGTTTTATTTACCTCATCTCTATGATTGATTTGCATTCAGCTGAGGCCCATGCAAATTCGTAAAATCATTTAAAGAACAAACACTAAGCTTCCTAAGTAAAATGAAAAACAAACAAAAGAGGGGTTCATCCTATTAAAGTAGAGACGTATACATGGATGCATGTTCACATTTAAAAGAGAATTTGACCGCTTACTAAGTAAAACCATTGGGCCCGAGCCCTCATGACTAGCTAGCTCTTAACACGCTTGAAAAGGTCCATACCTCAAAATTGGGCTTGACAGGTAGTTCTGATTGACTGAACCAACATAATGTTGAAACTTATACATATTTGACCTGGCCCTAATGAGTAATGAGGTCTTCACCTGCCAATTGACACCATAGCCAAGTCAATTGAAAAAAGGATGACTCCCCCTAGCATACAATCTTGGAATCTCCTTAGTCTAGAGTCCTTTGCCTCACTGGAAATTCGTTACATATACTTCATAGTGGGGACCAACTATTAGATTAAAATATATATATATATTAGATAAATTAAATCACTTAAATCTAATATCTCATTTTTATACAGTTTTTAGTTAAATTTCACTATAAATAAGAGATAAGACCAATGTTAAATCATATAAAAGATTCATGGGTTCTTTCATAATGTTATTTTATTTAAGAAATTTAACTCCAACAATTTACATACTGCCAATCTCAAGTTTGGACAAAGGAGGAGAGCTGTGTTATGTGAACTTTGAACAAATTTACAGCATGAATTTTTATGGTGATGGCTTTTATTTTTAAGATTTTACGTAAAATTAATCTTATGTAGATGAATTTGTAAACTTCAGGGACGTTTGAAAAGCCCTAATTTTTAAATTCTAGTATTGTGTTTGATAAGATTATATATTAAAAGAAAAAAAAACACCTATTTCATGTGATAATTGTGGCCCACCTTTTAAAAATTATAACATATAGAACCCACCATTTTCACTATTTTGGAAGTCTTATAAGATTATTTTCATCCAAACGACCTACAAAATCTAAGATTATCCCCCTCCATCCGCTTTAGCTAAAAGAATACCTCTAATTTATAAATAAATTTTAAAATCACGAAAGATCAACTAGAAGTTTACCAAACGCTCTAATATTTACTAAGCTCTAAATAATAAAAAAATAAGAGCTTATTTTTAGAGTTACCAATTGATCTTACGCATCATTAATTGCCTAATGGGTTTAAACCATAGTGGAATAAAATTTGACCGGGTCTCCAAAAAAGTGGAGCATTTATAATATACGAACCCTGTTTTAATGCAAATCAATGAATTTCTAGCTGGTCTGATCAGGCCGTTTGAGGGAAGACTCGTGACTCACACAACATCTTGCCCGTAACGGTAGCGCTAGTTGCCTTATTGACTCAAAGGGGAATTTGATTTATTCCTACATCATCATCATCATCTTACCTAATCTGCATCAATCTCATATTGGTAAGATCATTTTATGAAAATTAGCAAATAGACGATACTTACATCTATGGACATGAGCTTACATAAATATATCCAACCTGTCCCACCGACCTAACTACCCCCATAGATCTGTATAATATTTGTCATGTCAGAATCTAGATTTGGCTCACCTGTTATCCCACAAGCAAGAAGATCAAGCTGTTCATCATGGTGCAAATTCAAATGAGCACATGCCACATGGTATCACATGGAAGGGGGGAAATCCCACCAACATATATGTTTATTGGGGTCAGTGGGTCAGGTCATCTCTTTGGAATAGTTTGGATGCACCTTTTTGCAAAGCTTAGATGCCCCCACCACAGCTAAATCACATCCCCTTTTTTTCGAAAATAGGCCTAATTTAATTCAAATCAGAGTTGAGACCACTCTGATGTTCATTGTTAGGCCCAATCTGTATTAAGTTTTGTTTTTTTTAGTCATCGAAGGGTTCCCAACCATTTGGGTTAGGCTAATCCCTCCGGGCCCAAGAGAAGCCGGGTGAACTCCTCTGTAGTAGCCGGTAATGCAGTTTCGAATCTACAACCTCCGAGTGCAATCCGTAGTCCTAGGCCAACTGAGTTGCCCCTTGGATTCAAATTTGTATTAAGTAGGAATCCGAATTCACTAGAAAACTAAATTAAATCACTTTAAACAAATGTTCTCCTCGAATGACTCTTAGTCAAATCTCACTCTAAAAGGAGATGTGCCCAAAATCAGATTATGCATAAGATTTATAAAAAAAATTATAATATTATTTTAAGTATTTTATGCATCATAAATCTTTTGGCAGATGCATATAGTCAACTTTTGATGAACAGGGCATATTTTGGATTGAAATATAACGGCATCTCCAGAAGAGCGGAGCATTTATTTTGGAGCAATTTAGATTTTCAATAGGTGATATCTGTTTTAATGTAATTATGTAAGAAATCATTAAATTGATAGCTATTCAGACGCCCAAAGACCAAGACTTGAATATGTTATTAGTGACGGTAGTCCTGGTTGCCTATTGACGCAGGGTGGCACTAATTAAGTTTTTATTCCAACATCTCATCATCTTACCTAATCCCATAAATCTAGGATTTGAGATTGGTAAGATCATTTTTTACGCATAGACACTGTATTTCCATCTATTCACACCAGCCTACCTTTCACATGTGTTGCCGAACCAGTCCATATATGCCTGTAATTGCCCATACCATCATGCAAGTGTGGCTTATCTAGCATTACCTAATCAAGGTAAAAAAAGGTTTATCATGTTGACCACCCCATGAATTGTGATCGGGAGTAATTGCAATTTAGGTGTGATTTGGGCAGGGGCCGATCCAAGAATGATTGAGGTTTTGAGCGGTTAGAATTTAGAAAGATAAACCAACACGGGATCTGGACAGCCAGTAGGATAGTCCGGAAAACAACTCACACTCACCTATTGAAAATCAAGCTGCTAAAAATAAATGCCTTTTTAATATATAAGGTGTCTACAAATTTAACCCGGGAAGGAGTCCTTCCCATCTACAAATTTAACCCGGAAAGGAGTCCGGACTCCGTCCCACCATAAGTTGACTGTTTAGTATAAAGCATAATCATTGACAAAGTCCTTTGTATTTTTCTTTTTCACATCTTCTATCAAACAATCATTCAATTTTATAATAGACCAACATCCAATGGGGTAAAATTTGAGGATATCCTATCCTATATGTTGAGGGGCCATTTATTTTTGAGTAAATCAGGTTCTCAATACTTTGGTTTAAAGGAAAGTCAAATAAATGCTTTTGATCGAAACTTCTAATGGTAAGAGGCGTTAGTTCTCACTTAACTTTCTAGGGTTTGAACACTGCCACATTTCTCTCACCGGAGGGCTCCTTTCCTCATCCGTGGGCTCTCCTACTTGGCCTGTGTTAATTGGGTCCCCAGCTCCTTACCTTGGGTTATAAAAGCAGAAAAAAAAAAAAAAAAAAAATTACCTTTCAACTAGAAGGCGCACGTGGGAACCCCTACCCATTTCTCACGGGTCACAAATGTACAGTAACTTCATGTACCTTTGTCAATCTTATACAGGCTAGTTTTTACCTACCTTAATAGTATTAATTAATTATAAAATAGCTGTACAGATTACAATATGGAAAGATAGACCAAAGACTCCCTCAAACGCGCCAACGTCAGTCAATCCTACCCGTTGACTGGCTGTTGGTCTCTCCGTCAATATTCAAAATAGCACTTCATGGTCCATTCCTGCTTCCTCGCGCGGCCATTGTTACCGTTTCCCTTCCAAAAACCTTTTACACGTTCAAACTTTCAACGGTCAATATTCAAACCCAAAAACCCTGAACATGCAATGCAACCTTTTGTTTTAGACCCCGTCTTCTCTCTCCACTTTATCAAATCACATATATAAACTACCCACCTCTTTCATTCCTCCAAAAACATCCTACAAACATACATACATCCCTATCCCTTTCTTTTCCATCTATCTCCATCTCAATTTGTTTGTCTTGATTGATCTCTCCTTTGCTTTCCAAATGTTGAGAATTCGAAAAGTGAGAAACCCATTTGGCGGGAAGAAGACCTTGGAGTTAACGATCCCACCCAGCTTCAGATGCCCTATATCTCTCGATCTGATGAAAGATCCCGTTACGCTTTGCACCGGGATCACGTATGATCGCCAGAGCATCGATACATGGCTTGATGCAGGGAATCGGACCTGCCCCGCTACGAAGCAGGTTCTACATAGCCTCGAACAGATCCCAAACCACACGTTGAGGAGGATGATACAGGACTGGTGCGTCATGAATCGATCGTATGGCATCGAGAGGATTCCCACGCCTAGAGTTCCAGTGACCCGGATGGATGTTTCGAAGATCCTTGAAGAAATCACCATAAAGAGCAGGAGAGGAGATAGTAGTGGGTGTCTTGAGTTGGTGAAGAAAGTTGAAATGTTGGGTAGAGAGACCGAACGAAACAGGCGTCTCATTGTATCAAATGAGACGGCTCGAGCTTTATCTGAAGCGTTTAACACCTTTGCGGCTGCTTCTGCAGATGTCAATGCGTCTGTGTTGGAGTCGGTCTTGTCTTTGATCACATGGATGTTTCCATTAGATGATGAAGAGACTCGGTGTAACCTAGGCTCGCCTTCTTCCTTGAACTGTTTGGCCTGGTTTTTGAAATGTGGGAGCTTGGCGGGAAGGCGAAACGCAGTCTTGGTCATGAGAGAACTAGCTTCTTCTCATCAATCCCATGTCGATGCCTTATCGGAGACAGATGGGCTTGTCGATGCTTTGTTTAAGGTAATCAGAGAACCCATTTGCCCCATGACGACGAAAGCCTCTCTAATGGTCATCTACCACGTGGTTTCGTCGTCTGCATCAAAAGAGAAGACCATAATGAAGCTTGTGGAGATGGGAGTTGTTTCTTTGCTCTTGGAGATGCTCGTGGACTCAGATAAAAGCGTTTGTGAGAAGGCTTTGGGTGCTTTGGATGGGATCTTCTCATATGAAAAAGGAAGAGAGGCTGCGTATATTCATGCACTAACTACTCCTGTTCTTGTTAAGAAGATGTTTAGAGTAACCGACCTTGCGACTGAATTTGCAGTTTCAGGTCTTTGGAAGCTTTGCAAGAATTATCAAGGAGATGATGGGAGGTTTATGGTAGAGGCTTTGATGGTGGGGGTGTTTCAGAAGGTTTTGCTGCTTTTGCAGGTGGGGTGTGGAGAGAGAACAAAGGAGAAGGCAACTGATCTGTTGAAGATGTTGAATGTTCATAGGGGAAATGGGGAGTGTATTGATTCCGTGGATTTCAAGCAGTTGAAAAGGCCTTTTTGATTAATGAGAGGGTGGCAGACGGGTAGCTAGGTTGATGAGAAGTGAAAAAAAAAAAAAAAAAAGGTTTTGGATGTTTTTATTGTTAACAATTCATTGTAAAAAATTACAGATTATTCAAGTTGCATAAACTGAATAAATGATTCATTCTTTGTTAAGATTTTTTTTTCCTCCTATAGGAGAGGAAATGATGAATGGTCTTCTTGTTTGGCATGGGTTTTTGTTTTTATCTGGGGTACTAATTTTTTATGTGGGTTATGTTGTTCTCTTTTTCCAACACATGCCTTCTTTTCTTGTTAGAGAATATATTGGAAAGATTCAAACCTTTTGTGACAGCTGATATATATATGATAGATGATCGGGAATTATTTTTCTAGGTATTAAACGATACTCGGTCCAAGGGGATGTAAAGTGTCTTTGAGCCGTCAAGGTCGAAAATTAGTGCAAAATTAAGCCCCGGAACTTATGGTAGCGTTTGGTTCGCGTGAATGGAGATCGTAACGGAATGACAATTCCAGCATTTGGTTCGCCAAAAAGGGGCGGAATGACCATTACCTCCGGAATCCCATTCATTTATGTGAGGAAATCACCATTCCATCTAAGAACGGAAGAAATCACCATTTCATTCCTTTCTAACTTTTTGTTGAGACCAAAATACCCTCGCTTGTAATATTATTATTATATCATAATAATAATAATATAATATCTTTTTCACCCAACCATTGCGGAGCCCACCCAAAATATTATAATAAAATATAATAATATATTATTATATTATAATAATAATAATATAATATCTTTTTCACCCAACCATTGTGGGGCCCACCCAAAATATTATAATAATATATAATAATATATTATTATATCATAATAATAATATAATATCTTTTTCACCCAACCATTGTGGGGCCCACCCAAAATATTATATCTATCTATCTATCTATCCACTTCTACTATTATAAAAGAGGCTATGTTGCATGGTTTTTTCAACCAACCATTGTGGGGCCCACCCCCAAATATTATAATAAATATAAGAATATATTATTTTGAGAAATTGCAAAAATTTTCACTACACCTTTGTGGGGCTCACCCTAAAATATTATAATGCAAACTTTTTCACTACACATTGTAGGGCCCACCCCCAAATAGTATAATATAATATAATAATATATTATTATGAGAAATTACAAACTTTTTCACTACACCTTTATGGGGCCCACCCCCAAATCATCCACCACAAACAATGCAAATGTGGCAGTAGAATCTAACAAAGGTATTTTGGTCAATCTTATGTAAATTTGATTCCATTCCAGGCAGCATTCCAGCGTACCAAACGCAGGAATAAGAATCAGAATTCCATTCCTGGATTGATTCCTCAACGTACCAAACGCTGGAATGGAATTGACTATTCCTGCCTCATTCCATTCCATTGTCATTCCGGTCTCTATTTCATTCCTGTCTACAACCATTCCAGCGAACCAAACGCTACCTAAGGTAATATACTTGCAAAGTATATATATTGAAGAGTCACTATATAAGAAAAGAAAATGGGTCATGTAAAACGTATCAAATTCCATGTCTTCTAATTTTAACCTTCGCCTCAATTTACCTTACAAATCCAAACAAGCTCTGTCTACTATGGTGGGCCATTGCAGAAAAATCTACAAATTTGGAAGATGTTTGTTTTTGTTTTTGTTTTTTGCTAGGTTGTATTCTTTCATCTAAACAAATTGGGCTTATTAAGAGGTGTGGTGATATATGTTAAGAAACCAAGAGGAGATTTAGGACCCGTTCATTTCATGTAATTGAATACATATTCAGTGTAATATTCTTATGTTTCTAGAAAGGCCAAAAATTGAAGAAATAAATTTGAGTTTTCAAAAACTACCATAAAATTATCCCCCACTCTTAAAGGGAAAATAAAGGGAGGTAATAACCACCACTTGTAATTCATATATGAAGAATGTGAGTGTATTGGCATCTACATCTCTACCTTATCTTTATCCCCTCGGCATGAATCTTTAGTATTTGATTCTCATATATTCCATTTGGCTAAACAGTACCTCGCAGTTTTTAAGTTGTTGCTCTGCTACTCGGGGACATGAGTGTGTGAGTGAGAATGCGGGGGTTCAATATTTGATTTAGAAAAAAAAATAAAGAGAGGTAGCCTAATTTTTTTTTTTTTTGGTAAACCTCGGGTGAGGTTCGGGGGTCTCTAGTGAGGTATCACAGCCTCAAATGATGAAAGGTGCCTGCTTGAATTCAAATCCAGGACGGATAAGAACCGACGCCTCTTACCACTAGGGCACGTAAGAGGCTGTTTTTGAGAGACCCCTAGTTACAACTTCAGATCCCATTCTCATCTCTATGAAAGCTAGATGATGGAAAAAAAATAAAAAAAAAAAATAAAAAAACCATCGACTTTGTCAATCAAGGTGAGAAATCTAAGGTAAACTATGAATCCAGAAGTGCTCACAACCCAGAGGCAAAGAGGAGTCCTACATTAGCAGCCGCCCAAGGATTGTCTTCCCACTAGGATTCCATACTAGCAAAAAAAAAAAAAAAACAGTAAAAATAATAACAATTTGAAGAGCATAGAATCCTACTGTGGATTTGTCCATAGTCCATACCCTACCAAGATACAATTACCCAATTACCCTATCCTGAGAGTAGGAAACTTTGCTCAAGAGGACAAGAGATAATAACACCGCACGAAAGCCGCGTCTTACATTCTCTCTATCAGTTATTGCTGTCGGAATTAGACCATTTCAAATGAGAGCTATTAAGGGGGCAGGACTGAAAGGGAGTGAAAGTGTTTTGACTCGAAGGGGAAAGGGAGAATTATGCTTATACGCAACGCAAGGGAGGACGTCTTCATAAGAAGCCCGGGAACTCAGTATATATTTTGTTACTTGTCAGCAATGCAATTGATAAGTATATCGGTAATTTCATGTTTTTGGGGGCCCATTTGTTTGAATGGAATTGAGTTTCTACAAGTTTTAAGAAATGAATTCTATTAAAATTGTCTTAACATTGAAGAAATAGAAGTTAAAATACAAAAACGACAATCAAATAATCTTTCCTTTCATGGAAAATAAATAAAAGGACAAAAATCAAATACCCAAACCATTGCTAAACACGCTAGGGACTTAGGTATGTGAAAGTGTTTTGAGTTCGAGTCCAAAAAAGAAAAAACCCAGAGAGAAAACCAAGCCAAAGACATAGTAATTAAATCTAATATGCTGGAGGTGTTAGATTAACACTCTGGTTTTCTAACATGTAACTAAAATAACCCGGGTTTATAATTGTTACTAAAATATATCTAGCATTTTCTATAACTGGGCCAAAATGTAGCTAGCGGTACATGTAAAAAAAATTAATTTTTGTTTAAGGTCATATTTGGCAATCAAATCCTTGGAGATGCCTCATCAATTTTATACAAAATTATGGAGACCCATGTCCGGCAATTAAAAACCACTTAATTTTGAGAGATTTTAAATCCAATTTTTGAGAATATGCAGTTTTACGATTTACGTATCAAAATCAATTTTTTCAACTATATAAATCCTCATGAAAGAATCCCTCTTTTAGGTACTATGGATTCCTAATGTGCCCTTAAATCTTGTTGAATATCATACCATCATTAATGACGTATATCATATAGGCTGCTAAAGACCAAAACGTAAGACTAATATGGTCGACACAGTCATATTTTTGTAATATTGTTTTAGCTTAGTTTACATCAAAACACTTCAAACAAACTATCCTCATTCGATGCTGAATTTATTATGCTAAGTACTCGTTCTTTCAATGTGGGTCACACAACTAATGAATGTTGTTTGCAGTCACGCCAGCATATATGTGATGCGAAAGCCCACCATCTTTGCACCTATCCCTCGCACACGTACGGATGCCTTTTGACCTATTAGACAAAAGCATCCAACGCGCTTTTCAAACAAACAAAGTGAAACGTGTAAAAGTGCATGTTTGATTCGAGGATGAGTAAAAATTGAAGAACCCAAATAAGTCCAAAAAAAATTAGAATATAAGAGCAGCTACGGAATCGAATATGAAATTTCAAAAACTTGATAGAGAGCTATTAGCCCTATACAAGTGTGTCTATACGGAATTCTTTTATTTTTCTTATTTTTTCATGGGCGAACGGCTTGCAAAACCTAAAAATCGAACCCCAGACATATATGTGATACTAAATGCCAACAACCACGAGCCACGAGTGTGTTGGCATATGAGTGCGGATTTTTTAAATGAACTCTTTGTAGCTTTTTTTTTTTTTTTGGTTATCAAAGGGTTCTTAACCCTTTAGTCTGGACTAATCCCTGTAGACCCAGAGGAAGCCTGGTAAATACCCATGTGGTCCCAACGTGGCAGCACTAGTGGACTCAATCTTCGATTCCTGAAGAAGGGGGAACCATGAGTCGATACCAAGACCTTTAGCTCTGGAAGAAGGAGAAACCGTGGTCTTGACCACTCGGCCAACCCCATGGGGTTATAGCCATATTTTTGTTGAAAATAATTTAGGAAAATTATCAGTAGATTAAAAAATAATAAATAAATTATACTACATGCATCAAGGCTGGCTGGCGTAAGTGGTCACCAACATCCAACCCATAACTACATAAACAGTATAGAAGGAAGATTAAAGACATATAAATGCCTCTCTACGAGTGGTCCACAATCGATGTGCGACTCCATAAACATAAAAGGCAGCTAATCCCTTTGCTATTAAAGCATAAAACTACGAGCCAACAAGTTTTATAGTGTATTTATGCAACAAGAGGGTTTCGCATGATTGAGAGGAAAAGTTAATTTCATTTTCCATGCAGCCCACTATTTTTTCTTTCGTGCGATGCATTTTTCTTCTGAATAAAATAATTAACTACTTTTTATTAATAATGCGACGAGGATTTTGCGTGATCAAAAGAAAAAAAAAATATTCTCATTTTCTATGCTACCCACTATTTTCTACTTTAATGTGATACATTCATGGTTCTTGTGGAAAGGAAAAAAAAAAAAAAATGAACCACTTTTTCTTAATATAGGGGATTTTGGTTTTCTATCAAATGAGCAAGAATGTATAACTCCTCTCTTCTATGGAAATTTCAGTTCATCCATTAGAATATTGATAGCATCACAATCCTATGGACTCTGAGAAGCCAGAATTGGTGGAGTGCACCATTTTCTCCTCTACTACAAAAGCCTTTATATCAATTTTGAAAATTTAGCGAGTTGACTCTCTAACTTTGCTGAATAACATCATTTTGACAAAAATGGTGACAAATATAGTGTAAATTCAGCAAAATCAAATTAATGCTTGAGGTTTATAGTTAACAATCTCGACATGATTTATTAAAATATAATAAATTACTAATCTGAAGTAATTATTATTACTATTATTACATTTATTTACTTGTATATCCAAAATTTGAAAGTATTTAATCTATTTTTAATTTTTTTCTCAAAATGACTCTCTTATCAAGTTGACTATCTCTGAGTCAATAATTTAGAGATGGATTCATTGATTTCGAGTTACGAGTTTTTCAATCTTTACTTGTATCTCTTATAACCAGAACAGTCATATCGCGAACATTCATATTGTTCAACAAAACAAAAGAAAAAAATAATAAATAAATAAAAACCAAGAAAAGAAGGCAAAGACCTTGAGAATAACCCCTAACATCAACAGCTGAAAATGAAGGTTAGTCAACAGTAATCCCATAATCACACACCCCCAACCATCGTCCATCAATCGTCAATCCTCACATTGGCCTATTACTGCACAAAATCAACGGTCCAGATCATTCTAAAAAGAACTTTCAAGTGGGCCCCACGAGTAATCCCCACACGGAGAGAGAGAGAGAGAGAGAGAGTGGGAGAGAATTCCAACGAGGGAGGAGGATTTCGTTTTTTCCCTGGATTCTAAAAAAAACTTTCAAGTGGGCCCCACAAGTAATCCCCACACGGAGAGAGAGAGAGAGAGCGGAATGCCCTCGACGTGGTGACACCGAGACAGTTACAAAATGTCTAGAGAAAAAACGAAATCCTCCTCCCTCGTTGGAATTCTCTCCCACTCCTCTCTCTCTCTCTCTATCTCTCTGAATACTAGGGTTTCTATCGCTCGATTCTCTGCTCTTTCTCTTCGAAATCTTCGATGTCGAATTCGATTTCTCAGCAGATTCGCCATTGAATCGTCTGAATCTTCAAATGTCGGTGAGTTTGATCTTTCTCTCGCCATAATCTGGTTCTCATTCCTTTGCAATGTATAGGAATTTGAGATCCCTTAGGTCTATTTTGTTTCCTTTTCGTAGCGGCTGTTAGATCTGTTGATATTGCGTTATGGCTGTTTGTTCCATCTGTTTAAGTCTTTCTTCTTACTGTTGGACTTGAATTTGGTCTCTTTGGATTAGGTTAGGATTTCTTTGCTGCATTATTAGGAATCTGTAGATTTGCGTACACTGTGTTAGATTGGAGCAACTCGAGCGAATCACTGACAAAAAAATGGCTATACGTTTGGATCGATCTTGACTATCCAAATTGTGGCTCCTTTGTTGATTAATTGCATGGAAGTTACATATGGAAGAAGATTCTGATTGTAGATCCGATGATTATTCACTGTGGTTGTGAAAGATGGTCAAATGGTCAATATTCAGTGGGTAAAAGTTAAAGCAGAGGATTAAGATCATACAATCAGTGTCCAGGATGAAGTGGCCCGTGAGTTGGATCTTCTTGATGGGTTTTGTAAGGGGTGAACACCCCCCACAGGGAGATAGGCGGGGCCTAGAGCCCCGGGCCTATTGTATACACTTCAGGCGTAAGGGAGTAGCCCCTAGCCCTATTCATGCATTTGTCCATGGCTCGTCACCAGGGGGCCTCCCCGGGTTTCGATCCCGTGACCTCTTGTTAAAGAGGATTTTAGGGAGAAACCCAGTACCACTTGGGCTACGGCCTTTTTGTAAGGGGTGAACACCCCCCACAGGGAGATAGGCGGGGCCCAGAGCCCCGGGCCTATTGTATACACTTCAGGCGTCAGGGAGTAGCCCCTAGCCCTATTCATGCATTTGTCCCTGGCTCGTCACCAGGGGGCCTCCCCGGGTTTCGATCCCGTGACCTCTTGTTAAAGAGGATTTTAGGGAGAAACCCAGTGCCACTTGGCTGCCCCCTGGTGACGAGCCAGGGACAAATGCATGAATAGGGCTAGGGGCTACTCCCTGACGCCTGAAGTGTATACAATAGGCCCGGGGCTCTGGGCCCCGCCTATCTCCCTGTGGGGGGTGTTCACCCCTTACAGGTTTATTTTGAATTGGTGGATTAATTGGTGCCATTTAACTAATTCTGGAGAATGGATGATGTTGTATGGAGTGACTTTTATGTATGAAGACTTGGTGACTGCTGCTGCAGGGGAAGGAAGTAGTATGGAAGTGGTTAGGGTTAGAGAAAATACTTCATTGAATCTGTAAATAGCTTTGAACTTCAATTTGGAAGGGACTTTAGGAATTGTGATTGGGATTTGGATGTGATTAAGAAAAACTTAAGCAGCTTGTTTTCCTTGTTTTATAGGATGCTTTCTAGTGCCTTTTCTTTTTAATAGTATTTCATACATAGCCCACACAAGCAGACTTTTTGTTCAGTTGACTGCTTTGTACAAGTGGGTTCACCATTTTTGTGCTCTAGATTGACTATCTGTTGGGGCGTCACATTGAATGGATGATGGGAACAAAGGTATCCACCATTGAACTTTCACAGCTACTTGATGGTGGGGCTTCTCATTGCTTATGAAATGCTGTGCTTTACTTTAAACCATCCAGTAGAAGGCTAATAATTTAATAACTGGGTCGTCCAACAAGGTATTTTGTAGAAGTTTTAATTAATTGTGATGCCTTAATATAAGTTATTTCGATCAATGAGGAGGGCTCCAGCCTGTACGGGGCAGGGTGGGCTAATTTAAATGACTGGTTTTAGTTGATCATTATAAATTTCTTCCTTTCCAATGGCACATGAGCTAATAATTAATTGTGGGCAAGGAATAATATTTTTATTCGGCCATATCCTGTTTAATGGGAAGATTTTTACTGGTGACTGATAGAGAAGCTCTCAAAAGATATTGTTTCACAGAAAAGATGGTTTAGAAGCTGCACCTTAAGGAGAACAATGATATATATGGGTACATAATAGGCCTGGCTCAAGAGACTAGAAGTGTTGATCCACAATTAAATGCTTAGTGAAGTTGTAAATAAAGAAGAAAGAAGGGGGAGATTAGCTACATTTATAAAGGCAAAATTATAAGTCCACAGTAAAATTCACAGTCACAGCGATCCTAGCAATGGTCAGAGAGCTCACCTTTGCATTATATAACAAGTCTCCACGTACCTCATCTCCTGACACTTGTTGGCTGGTAGAGGCAAATTTCAAGCATATAGTAGGATCACATATAATTTTTTATGTTAGGTTGCTGTTTCAGTGTTCTCATAACCATTTTATTTATATACTCTTTTTCTGACATAATAAAATTATTCATGTTAAGTGATAGTACCATCTCATTTTGAGTCTTCAGTCATGTCCTTGCCTTTTATGTTGAAGTCCTGAAATGAAATAATCTTTGGACCTGCTTCTTTTCTGCTCCATTTAATGACGAGCAACGATTCCTATAATCTTGAGATGTTTGATCCGGTAGCATTCATCTTTGTTTCCCTTTGATGCTAATTCTTCTTGCCTAGTTCTTCTGTGAGAAGGCCCTGATATTGGCATTTTATTAAGTGCAGGTCCCAGTGGACTACACCAGTCCAAGGATGGGAATAGATCCCCAATTGACTGTCTCCTCAAATTGGACATGCGATGTTTCATATGTGAGTTTAAACTTTTTTGCAATTATCTATCGGTACAAATGAAGATATCACTTTTTCTAAGCTTGTATTTCACAATTTATGCAACATGATTTGCATTAGCCATTTTCCTGATGATGCATTTGCATTTCTTTTTGATGGACCTGCTGGGCAAAGTATCTCAGCCAAAATGGACATGTGGGGCTCATGACTTGGTGATTCGGAATGTTGATCTGATGGGCCTCACGTAGATGGAGGAAATCCAAAATATCCCCAGGAGATGAGTAATCCATTCTTTGGCATTTTCCTTTACCGGACCATGGTCATAATCTTTTATCAATCATGTATGTATAGGGTCCTGATCAAGGGATCAGAATCTCTTGATCTGGCCATCTGGGGGATTTTTTGGGAAAACCTCAACATATTGGCTGACAGACTGAATCAATGAAGTGTATGACACATGTAAAGATTTGTGCACCTCAGAAAATATAAACCCCACGATTCCTCTTTCTTTATGAGGTTTTTGCATTGGTTATGAAATAGGAACCTGCCAAAAAATAAAACTGAATGGTATCTGATTTCTGTCTAGTGTCTCACTTTATATTTCATTTCTGCAATTTTTAAGTTTACCTGCATAAATTCTTTTTGCCTTATAAAGGTATTTCTCCTTGTGCATGTTTTCTTTGCATACACTGTATTGGATGCCATGTCTTTCTGATGTTGCCTTTGCACACCTGCAATATAGTTTTCATCTGAAATTTAAGTATTTATTTAACTTTTAATGTCTCCTTATACAGATAAGGACAGTGAAAGTCAGCAACATTTCTCTAGCTGCAACTGATCAAGACATCAAAGAATTCTTTTCCTTTTCTGGTGAAATTCAATATGTTGAAATGCAAAGGTCATTCTTCTTTCATCTATTCTGACTAAATATTTCTGATGAAAATTGTTTTGCTTGAGTTTGAGCATTGAATATTCTTGCAGTGAATCTGAAAGGTCTCAACTTGCATATGTAACCTTCAAGGATTCAAAGGGAGCAGACACAGCAATGCTTCTGTCGGTGTGTTTATGGGGACTTTGGGTCTGGTTTGAAGTCCATACATGTTGAATGGGCTGTTATGCATGGGAGAGTTCCCTTTGTGTGTGACGTGTTTTCTCTTGTCTGGAATTTTACTGATGAATCATTTCAATGTATTGATCCAGGGAGCTACTATAATCGATTGTGCTGTAAATATAACTCCAGCAGAGAATTACCAGCTGCCTCCTGGTCCTTTTTCTCCACATTTGGTAAATTCCATGGCTTTCTTAAACAATGATGTATACATGTACTTAGGATTTACTGATTGGTGCTCTTATAATCAGGATTTAAAGAATTTTGAGTGCAAACACATATAGCCATAGACTAAATCTTGATGGTCCTACATCCTAGTATAAATAAGTATGTAATGATGCCCCCATTATCCTGGACCAACTCATGAACAAGATAAGATACACCATAGACTATATCGCTGTTACTGAAAGAATTGATCCTATTTTCTCTACAAGTTTCTGACATTCCAGTTGATTTTCCACTATGATATTGAAAACTCAATAAGAATTTGTTAATGTTTTTTTCTTTGCCTAGGAAAAGCTTTTATTAATTTATAGGCCTCTATTTCTCCATTTTAAGAAAGCTAATCACTTGTTTTCACCCTGCTACAACGAATTGGAACTAAAAGGAAACCTCTACTTTGATCACTTGAATGGTGTGGAAATAAGCAATTTTAGAAAAGAAATTATAAATTAAGAAAACCCAAAAGTAGCTTCACATGGAATGTAAAATAGAGGATGGACGGAGACAGAGCACTTTTCATGCTATTCCATGGACAGAGCACTTCCATTGGTTAACTTCACATGTATGTCCGATGTTCCAGGACAAAATTCAATATGTAAAAATTTAGTTTTTACTATCAGTAATAGTAAAAAATAGCCCTATGTTTCTATTAGTTTTTACTATTTATTACTATTATGCATCTAATTACCATTACCTATTAACACAAACTCATATTATAGGATTTTCTTTCTGAATGGTATTATAGGAATTTGTTTACTAAAACCATTTCAACTAATGGGAAATGCAAAGGTACCTCTTTGCAGACAATCATGATATGTACCTTTATATTTAAATATATTTGTATGAATGTTGGACCATCATATTGGGATGTGATGTCATGTCTTTTACCTTGTTTTTATGTCCACACATCATGTCTGTGTCCAGGTTACATGGGTCTTCCATTATTTGGGGTCTTCACATTTAAGGCATTTATATATTCTCAAAGATCTTTCCGTAATATACATGACTTTTCTGCTGACTATACCTATATCCATTTACTCATCCCCTCATTGGCATGTCCTTTTGCACAGTTGTCTACATATCAGTTGATTTGTGTGTTGCAAAATATTGAGCTCTCTAAATTTACAAAGTGTCTTGGATTGGGAGATTTGGACACCCAACAAAAACAACGTTTCTGCATGGCTTCCATGTCCCTTCCATTTTCCAGGTTCACCTTGTAAATCTAAATGTCAATGTTTTAGAGTGAACTTTTAGAAGCTGGGTTTTTGCAGGAAGAAAGCTTCAATACAGCAGCAACAAGGATGACATTTTGCAAGCCCGTGAAAAGCCTTGTTTCTTAGAAATCAGGCATTAAACTCCCAACCTAAACAAATCCTTCTGTTTTGTGGCATCCTATGCTTAACAGCTAAACAGGAAGTTGACT
Source organism: Umbellularia californica (assembly GCA_028538565.1). NCBI lineage: Eukaryota > Viridiplantae > Streptophyta > Magnoliopsida > Laurales > Lauraceae > Umbellularia > Umbellularia californica. The sequence goes on along the minus strand of JAPQWN010000011.1, from coordinate 1,458,763 downwards.
TCTTATTTCCTGAAGATGCCAATCGAGTCCGTTTCAAAACAGGCCACTTGGACATAAATTGCACAAACAATAGAAGAGAACTCAAGTGGAATAGAGCACGATCTTCTTTTAAATGGTTAAATATGCTTATTATATTTGGTCCACCACTTTTGGCCAAATGCATCCACATCCTAGAAAACTGCTTTGAGAGCAAAATAAAAGCATGCTTTGTGTTTATGGAAGCAGAGTCTCTAGTTTCCCCTTCAATCATGCCAAATGCTATAGAAGCTATAACTCGAGCTGAGCACAAAGTTCTGGTTAAGATATTTGGTGCCATAGTAGTACATGATCTGGACTTTTCATAAGGATGTTCCTGCTATGATGGATGTCTGACAGCTGATCATATGGATTTGACAGTGTTACAGACCCCAAGTCAACGTTGGTTTCTTCTATTCATTTTTTGGGCAGTGATTCATTAAACAGTTGTAATCATCCTGACGGTGTGAGTTCCTCCCATAGCACTTGAGTATGGACTACAGAGTATTGTTCCATATGTTCCAATATAGTGTGATGATAGGATGCCTCTGTGAGGATTGTTTAAGACATTTTCATTATGAGTGCACAACTCTTATGGAGTTCATGTATTCCACCCAGCTTTTGTGAAAATCAAATAACACTTTTGGTCTTTTGGGTGCTAAATCCAAGTGTGTACTTGGCACGTATTGGCACATTCAGCTATGCATCAGGTGGGATCCACCACATTTATATCATCTCATTCATCACCATCAAAGCCTCGTCCCAACTATGTTTGGGTCACCTACATAAACTTTGTTTCTCCATTCCGATCTATTCTAAGCCAAATCTTCAAATAAGTTGCACTTCTTTAGATCTACTTTTACTACCTCCATCAATGTCCTCTTTGGCCTACCCCTTCCCCTTGGCGGGCCATCAACCTGTATAGCTAAACTTTTTCCTTGTGCCGTTGCCGGCCTATGTTGGACATGCCCAATCCATCTCAAATAGGTTTCTCTAATACATCTCATTACGGCCCATAATTCATGTCGGTCCAGACATCATAAAAGGCTTCACATGTACATCTGCTGTTAACTATAGCACGTCCTATTTGCCTTATTTGTATGTTTTGCACTCTAGCAGTAGCTCATTTGATAACTAGCTTGTTGATTTTTCAGCCAGAGCATCTACATTGTCTGGCCCTCCCTGGGGACATGCACTGAAAACCACTATATTTGTGGGCTCATGTTGTTTAATACACGTCACACGTACTTGCATTTCCTTACTGAATTCTTACTGATATCTTGTGCCTGCTTTGAAGGAGAGGAGGAACTCAGGTACTGACTCAGCAGTTAGGAAGGCGGAGGACATGGTCAGCAGCATGCTCGCTAAGGGCTTTGTTCTGGGGAAAGATGCCCTCTCCAAGGCAAAGTCCTTTGATGAGCGGCACCACCTCGTAATGAATGCATCTGCTTCAGTGGCATCTCTTGACCGGAGGATGGGCTTGAGCGAGAAGCTGAGCATTGGTTCAGCTGTGTTGAATGAGAAGGTGAGGGAGGTGGATGAAAGGTTCCAAGTGTTTGAGAAGACAAGATCAGCTCTCTCAGCTGCTGAGCAGACGGCAAGCAATGCCGGGTCAGCACTAATGAGCAACCACTATGTCTCAACAGGGGCGTCATGGATGTATAATGCATTTAACATGGTGGCTAAGGCAGCCGAGGACATCACCTTGATGACGAAGGAGAAGGTTGAGAAGGCTGAGGAGGAGAAGAAGGAGATCATCTACAGGGAAAGGACGGGGCTTGTCAATAACTTTGCTCAGATTCATCTTGATGATGATTCGGCATTGATGGAGGGGTCCACTGATTGTGGGTATGGAGATAGGCTTGGGACCATGTAATTGTTGCAGTTTGAGTTTTTAGAATTTTTTTCCCCTCAAGAGGGGGTTTATCTTGGCTTAGATGGCATAGTTTGTCAGAGTTGCATTTACATCATGATTGCTTGATTGTTTGTATAATTGACTCCCACGATGACAACTGCAACTGCGCTCAATAGATATTGCTTGGTTCTTTGTTTGTTTGTTGGTTTCTGTCTAGACTTTTTTTCCTTTTTTGGTAAATTAGACTTATTTTACCTTAACGTGCAATTTTGGGGCTACAAAGTGATCAGTTTTCATTGTTGAAAGGGAGTCTAAAACTGCTCCTCAGGCAACAGGTAAAGCGGGGTTGCCTTGTTGATTTCATTAATTTTTAAACGAGATTAAATCATTTCTGCAGAAGTCAGGTGTATAGGACCAGCGAAGCTGGTTTTATGGGGAAAGTGTGAATGTTGTTTTAGTTCTTTCCATTCTTTATCCATTGCTTTTGTATGGGATATGTTAAGATTTAAGAAGCCTTGTTACGCTTCTAATTTATCTGCTAGCGTTGTACTTTCTAATCCCTCTCTCAGGGGTTGTTTCATGGGATGGCTTGGAAATAGAGGCTCGTATCCGGCCCAATTCATGAATGCCAGGCCCAAGTTCGACCATTTAGTTAATTGGGCCAAGCGAGGCGGAGCTTTTTATTAGTTCTGCGGGCAATCTATAAATTATTTAAACAAATTATCATTAAATTACAAACACTCCTTGTTCGGCCCTGCTGAGTTTTGGGCTTTTCTGTTACCTAATCCAAGCCCAGACCAGATATTAAAAGGTGAGATTATATATGCAGGCCCTGTTCAAATTAAGAAGATAGGCCCAGATTGGCCTCAGGCTGGCTTGGTCGATGAACACCCCTATTCTTTGGACCTGGATTTGGATTTGAGTATTTGAGCAGATTCAAATGGGCCATTGGGTCACTATGCTGACGCTTCCTCCTTCCTTCTTTTTTTTTTTTTATTGCATAATACATGGTACTGGTAGGGTCATTATCGGGCTAGATCCAGGTCTGGCCAATGATGAACTGGACCCAGCCCGATCACTAATTGGATCTCTGAACCCAGCTCCAGCCAAAGGGTCCGAAATGTGAACTAACCAAAACCCAAGTTCGAACCAAGTGATTATGATACAGCTCTGGATTTGGTCCAATAACAAGGCATCTAAATGGTTAAACTTACAGCCAAACATACAAGTGTTGGAAAAATGAAAGTGGGGCCTCCCCTACTATGTTGGTACCCAAGTAAAAACTTTAGTGGAAGAGGGGTGTAGATAGTCCACCTTCAACATTATATTTTCCTGAGCGTAGATAGTGGAAGAGGGGTGTAGATAGTGCATCAGTGCCATTGGTCACCTGGGACCCAACGAGATACAGGGGCTCCCGCCTTTGGAGTCTATCTGGATGCAGGAGAAAACTAATAAAATTGTGCCTTCCCATTTTTCTTTGTAGGGATTTGCTTTTGCCAAAGAGAATACCAAACTCCACCAAGTGGTCTCTACTTTCATCCCGCCAAAAGAAGAACAACAATTGACACGAACATAGACAATTTCCAGTAAGAAAAAGTCTACATGGACAAACGTGTTGACAGGGGATAAACTGTATAGATTTTCTTTTCCTTTTTCCCGCTCTCTCAAAAGTTGAATGCATTGTTCACATAGTTTGTCCCAAATTCTGTCCACCGGTTTGTTAGTTTGTTCATGTAGACTTTCTCTTCCGGTAAACGCTTTAGCAACCCACACTCGGGTCACATCCAAACATTACCCTAATTGTACTTCCTCCCACTTTTTCATTACAATGAATCATGATGCTCCTGATGTGAAGCCAATTAGATTTAAATCCCTCCTTAAGGAATGTTAGCAAATTAGATTTTGAGGGTTCTCAACTTTTTAGACTGAACTAATCCCTCTAGACCCAAAGGGAAGTCGGGTAAACACCCCTTGGCCTCAAGGTGGTAACACTAGTGGACTCAATCTTCGATTTCTGAAAAAGGGGAAACCGGAAATCGATATCAAGATCTCTAACTCCGAAAAAGAGAAGGAGGTAGTCCTAACCACTTCGGCCACCCCCCTTGAGGTTTTTGTTAGCAAATTAGATGATGTTAGATTGTGAACTCAAGGGATGCCTTGTATCTGTTTTTTTTTTTTTTTTGGGGTGTGGGGGGGTGGGTGTGGGCTACTTAACCAAGCACACAATCTACACATTCACAATTCCCAAGTCCGAACCACCAACCCAGAGGATTGGAACCAAACTACAGGAGGGTACGTTAGGACTAGGAGATGAGCCGGGCATAATCCATATATAGACTTCTTCGTTTTTTATTATCTGGTCTGAACCTTGGGATAGGCCCATTTATAACCATTGTTGACCCTAGGTGGGATTGGTCTGATGACATGGGCATCATAAAAGTCTGCCCCGGCTAACAGGTCTGAATTCCACGGCCCAATTAATTAAGGTGTTTGTGCAGCCAAGGATCCTGCTCCCCACACATTTTCGTTTATGTAGGAGAGAGGACACCTACACGCACATGAAAAAATCGCAGGAAATCAATGTCCTCTCCACATAGGAAAATCAATATATAATTTTTTTTTAGAGAAAAAAATTGCCGCATCAAATAACTAATAAGAGGATTTTACTGAAAAAATCATATTATATGGGAGTTACACGAAATAGTGCCTTTTTAACTCACGCAGTATAAAAGTATTCCTCCCATAGTTATGAGGAGTGATGCTAGCGTCGTTTAATTAGAGACGAGCGACGCTAGTGTTATTCCTCTCAAATAATCGTTTGTGCTGTCTGAGATAGGAAGCATTATTTCGTACAACACCCATGTAATGAAAATTTTTCAGTAAAATTCTCAGCTAATAATGTGCGGGTTATATGGAAAATCAGAATAATTTTCCTCGTAGCACACCGGTTACTGGAGATAGCATTCTGTAGGTTCGATTAACCCAGACATTAATCTGCTGATTGAAGCACTGGCAAGTTGCCCCACTTGTGCGTGTTGCAATTTCGAAGTGTCACGATCACTTCAATCTTCCATCAACTGATCAAATCAATCAGATATTTCTACTGGTAGATGATGAACAGTGTGGTAAGGCTTTATTGAAAAATCTAAGCAACAATAGTTGCGTCGAGTCTAGTGAAACAAAGAGCAGTGAGTCATATCCTACTTTTGGATTTTACATTTGCCGTATTACCGAACGCAAATGTTACAAAATTGCTGAAAATCATCAAAAGAATGCAATAGGGCCTTACCTAATTCTTTTATTCTGATGATTTGAGTAAAAATGAGGCCTAGTTGAAAAAGCCTTTCCCATCCCATTACCTTTGCTTGCAGAAACCAATACTACTGCAATATCCTCTCCAGTCTCCTCTAACATGCGTACTTGACCAGCCACTCCAGGCTCTGCAAATTTGACCAACTTAACATCAATTTCACTCCCATTGGTAGGAATGATGGGATGGTATTAGTTAAATGGTTGGGTTACTCATACCTGTATGCATTCAGGAAGATCGTCGTTCTTGGTCCGCACGTGGGTCTGCAAAACCACCAGACAGTAAAATGGGATGGTGCTTATCTGACATTCGTTTGCAATTTGTCTAAAAAACTAAGGAATTCTGATCGGATTAGCTGACACCGAGTCAAACTTGAGACTTAGACCAAGTCATGACCAACTCAAAACGTCAAAATTCATAATCTATTTATTTATGTAAAGAGACAACATTGACAAACTCATTTTATAATGATTTTCCGAATTGTTACTGTTCTTGACTGAGTCTAAGTCAAGTAAATAAAATCGGATGAGTCTTGACCAAGTCAACTTGAGTCAGGTTACAGTTGGAATGGAGGGCTTGTTTGTTAGATGGAATTAAAATTCTAGGAATATATAAATAGTTAAAAATGAAAGGAGGTGAATCTCCAAAAATATTCGATCAAATGACCTACCATACTTTAATGGAAACCAAATCAAGGGAGATAGAAAATGAATACCTAGCTATCACCCTGTAATTCAAATTCTCAAAAAGTCAAAAGTTCCTTTTACACAGCTGTTTGGTATCCTTCACCTCTCATCTTTGTCACCTCTCCAATAATAGTCCGGTTTGGGTCATTGACCGTGAATTTTCATGTATTCAATTTCTCTTTATTTTATGCAAACAAACAGGCCCTAAGTTTTTTTTTTTTTTTTTTTAATTTTATGGACTAAGCCGTGTCATCAGTCAACTCCGCTGATTTAGTGAGGTTTCAAATTATATTTTGCCAACATCGAAATGCCAAAGGAGCCCACAAAGGATCAACCTCTTGACGCCTGGTGAACCTTACAATTGGCATCTGAACACTTGGATTAGGCCATATCAGCAATCATGACCTCACATTTGGTCTGCTATGCACTTTTATAGAGCAACAACCAACCGTAAATGAACAGGCTGTTGAGCTTCCTACTTTGAGGTGGGTATTGATATTTCATAGTCGCAAGAGATCTATGTTGGCCTTAACAATTAGATGAATCATGAACAGAACAGCCTTTTTCTGATGAGGCATAATTTAAGCCACCTGTTTTGTAGGTTAATAATGGGATGATTGAACTGTTTTGTGTATTTTCACTATTTGATCTGCGAATAGCGAGCTGATCAAATGGACAACAGTATTGATAGTATCAGGACTTGTAATACGACTGGGTATGCTGTAAAGATGTACCCACAGTTCAGAATCCACCTAGTGCGTTGGGTTCATTACAATTACAATTTCTAATGGCTCCTACTTACCATGGTTTTATCAGCAGAGGCCATGCATATAGTTTTAAACAGTTAATTTTACTCACCTCCATCACATGCTGGCACGAGGAGTCGCGATTGGATGCGAGGGATGAGAGAATGACGAGGCCAGCTGCTACAGTTGAGGGCCAGAAGCGCAGGCATTGGGGGTCGAAGAGCGACAGTCTGGCCAGATATTTGGTGCGGTCCTCCATTTCCTCATCTGCCCTTGCTGCTGTCAGATAGAACCTGTGTTTCCATCGCAGTGGATGGTTGAGAAATGTAAATTTCAGGTTATCAATCAGTCTACCCACAAGCATCCGAGCCCACATCTAAGCCTATGAAATTACAAGGCCATACGTAAATCAAGTGGGCCAACATATAAACTGCAGTAATTAGACAATACTAACTATTTGATTGAGGTGCCTTGAGGAAAATAAATTAGAAGCTTTTAACACAATATTACACCAACTTTTTTTTTCTTCTTTCCTTTGGCTAGGCTAGCTGCAGTCTTCCAGAAGTAAGAAACCAAAATATACAGATAATGGGGCAGTTATAACCATATGTTGGGATCAGTGGCGGATCTAGGATTCAAATTCACTGGGGGCACGATTAAGTAGTCGAGGTTGCCCCCCGGATTTTTTTTTTTTTTTTTGGTTATTTATATGGGATGAATATAATGTAATAGTTTCAAGCAATAAAACAAAGAATGGGTCTAATATTTTTTATTGGGGCCTGGTTACATGTCATTGGGGGCCTAATATTTCTTTGGGTGAATCGCACGATACTGATTGGTGAGGAGCTTATGTTCTGAGTCGGCGAGTCGGTGGAGGTGAAGGAGAGCTGGAGAGAGCAGTATACTCTGCAATCTTTACCTTTGATGCCCTAATAGTTGAAAAATGGGCCTAATATTTTTTACTGGGGTCCTGGTTACATGTCATTGGGGGCCTGGTTACATTGGGTCTAACTTAGTGTGTGTGTGTCTATATATATATATATATATATATTTTTTTTTTTTTTTCCAAAAATTCACTGGGGGCCCAGGCCCCCAGTGATTATACACTGGATCCGTCACTGGTTGGGATCGTCCAATCGTTGTAATCTCTATTATATAACCACTTCACTGGGGAACAGAGTAGTAAGTCCATTGTCTCCCATACACTTTCCATGAGTGAGATGTGTAGATTGAACTCCACCGTGAGACCCACCTATTGATACTATGGACCTTTTAAAATGAATGACATCCCCTCCAATGACGTATTCTCAAATTTTACTTCAATTGAAGCTAGCCCCATCATGAGATTGAGCACATAATTAATGACGTGATTAATGCATATGATTGATAGCAAATACTATGCTAATCTTGCTATCAGTCGTTCCCAATCTTATAATGAGACTAACTCGGACATAAGTAAAATTTTAGATTGACATTTATTTTAAATGGTTCAGATCATCTACGGTGGAGTTCCATACATCCCACTGTCCATATGTGTGTGGGAGGTTCTCAGGGGATCCGGACTCCAGGCTTTTAACTAAAAGGAATAAAAGTGTCCCACAGACCTTCGTTCTCCCAGCATCTAAAGAAAAAGGTGCGGAGCAGAGGCAATATTGATGGATACGTACCACAAGAAGTTGTAGGTTGTTGGCATGAAACATTTGAATTCGAGGACCTCCTGCACCACCCATTCCATGGCCACCACTTCGCATCTGCGGTGGACATTGCGACCAACCTGGAACGTCATTTGCCGGACACTGAAATGATAGAAAGCAGCAACTACTTAATCAATCGAGTGAAATTGACAAAGGTTGTGACAATTTATAGGGTATTAATCAATATCTTTGTTAGGCCAAAAAATGGTGTCTAGACTCTAGCTGTTTCTATTATAAGTAAACGACTTTAAACAAAGAGCCTAATGAAATTACATGATTTACACATTTACTGTAAATGACTTCATGATTAGTCCCTTATTGAACTAAAACCCAAAGGGTGCAGAGAATCAAAGAAAGAAATTCAAGGAAGCGTGCAAATCTTACCAGTTGAGAGGCTGGTTTTCTTCGATCCTTGTTGCCAGCGTGCAGCAAGCGACTCCTAGTATTTGAAGGTTTTTCTTGCTTGTGAAGAAACCTCTACTTAGAAATCTATCTAGCAGGCTTACGCTTAAAAACAATGTCTCATCCTGTAACTCGTAAGCGCCACAGTGCTGCCACAGAGAAAGACCAATCTAATTAAAACATGTATGAGAGAGAGGTTTGCAGGAGCCACTGGTGCTCAGTTCTCAACACAATATGCACAGCAGGTCCCTCTCCTTGCACGAGTGATTACTACCAGTGTCATTTAAATATACTGTAATCAGAACTTTCAATCATAAGGTCATGAGCAATCTATGAAAAAAAGGGTCCCAATGACTCAGTTCTCTACACAATATGCACAGCAGGTCCCTCTTCTCGCACGAGTGATTACCACCAGTGTCATTTAAATATACTGTAATCAGAACTTTCAATCATAAGGTCATGAGCAATCTATGATAAAAAAGGGTCCCAATGATTGAATAGTCCCTTCAATCGGTGACATCAGGACAAGATGAAAAAAGAAAAAAAAAAAAAAAAGTGAAGGAGGGAGAGCTGATTTGCACGAGTAAATAATCTTCACTTAGAGCAATTAGAATTGCAAACCCAAGGTCTGCTAATTATCAAATCAATGGTAGGTTGGATCATATTTCTGTAAACCACCTAAAATTAACCCGAATTAGGATGCATGGGAGTCTTCGAACTAAAAAAGAGTGGGCCCCGATTCACTATATGGGTGAAGAACTGTTTGTGAACTGTGTGATTCATGAAGACCATGATTTAGAAAGTCATGGACTGGGCAATTTCAACTTCAATCCACAGACTAATCCTAATTGGGGACGGGTTATATGGACACAGTTCGGAATATTGGGATATGGTAATAGAAAACGTTACAGACATTACAACATTTTCGGTTGCAACCGTTTCGGGCGTTACATAGTCATGATTTGTATAGAAGGGCCCATTAAAAATGTATGTTATTCTCAACCCATTATTTCAGAACTAGGTGTATCAACCATTCTCTAAGGAATAGCAGCCGTAGAGCTATTTTCAAATGTGCTGTTTTCTTTCATCGTGTCCATCCAAGTGAGGCCCACCAGATGGACAACCTAGACCAATAGAAAGCAACTACATCTATACAAGCGAAGTGATTGGTAAGCCGCAAATAACCGCAAAATGGTCAGAGATACCAAGCACACGCATCCTTTTCGGGAGACAGCAGAAAAGGCCGCCACGTAGCAACCGAACTAAAAATGCAGTCTGCATTTCGTTGTACTTCGCGTTGCTCCTCTTAAAATCCGATTCTCATGAGCTCATTTTTTTTCTTTTTCTTTTTCTAGGAAATCTACGAAGCGGTTAGAACTTGGAAGACGTGGTTCGAGAATCACTCACCACTACTATCCAGTTAACCATCATCTGCCGCTGCTGAACCACGAGATTTCCGTACTCCGTTGTCGTGAAGTATTCTTTGGTGTAGTCATGCAAGAACACCTGTTTCCTCTCCCTGCTCCTAAATCTCCTGTAGCTTTCTTCATGCTCCTCATCTTCGAACCTCAGAAGCTGCAACAACCAAAAAGCTAATGTGAATCAAAAAGCACAAAATATACATAATCTTCAGCGTAACTGTAAATTTACATGTAATCAAGGATTTGAGATCTGACCGTAAACTCGTCTTCATAATCTTCTTCTTCGTTTCCATGAGACGCATTGAATTGGAGACACGTGATCGAGCTCGAGAACTGCTGCAGGTATTGCAGAAACAGAGAAAAACACTCCGATGGACTGGAATTCGGATCGGATTGTTCGGAGAAGGCATCGGATGATTCGTCGGAGAAGGACGAAGCCGACTGCTGCGAAAAATCTATGTATTCTCCGTATGAGTTTTTGGGGAAAATCTCTTCTTCCATCTCTGAAAGTGTCATTTCATGGCACGTTGAGTACTCCGAATCGTCATCTCCGTTAGACAGCTGCTCAGAACAAGCGAGGTTGACAACCGATTCCGAGACGACGAGCTGCGACTCCGTCTTTGGTCCGTCTCGATTGAAATTTACAGCGTTCGCCACGGAAAGTGATTCGAGGGAAGAGGAATCGGGAATTCCAGTGGAAGAACCTGCATTCCATTGAATTTGCAGTGAATTTCCATCTCCTTTACAGAAACTAGTGTTTGATTCGGGGTTCTTCTGAAAATACGGATCGATGCAGGACATTTCGGAACGAGTGTCTGTAGAAGGCGCATTTGCTTGATTTTGCAGTGATTTTTCTTCTCCGCTACAGGATCTGGTTTTCTGCTTCAAATTCTCTTGAAAAACCGGTTCGACGCAAGAGGTTTCGGAACATGTAGCTGCAGAAACTGCTTTCCCGTCATTTTCCTCTGCTTTTGGAGCAGATCTAGTTCTCTGCTTTAAGCTTACCACAGAATCGGCATCCGATCTGCCAAAATCACGGTCATTCTCGTCAGAAAACGGTTCTGCAATTAATGACTCCAATCTCGCGTTCTTGTAGTAAGATCGAGTGATCGGACGGTCCGATCTGCTGAATCCGTGCTCGTCTGCACGCAATTCGACTCTGGAGCCTCTGATCGCCTTGTTTTCTTTCAATCGCGGACGCTTCTTCGGATTCTCGGATCCGACTGAAATTAAGCTTGATTCGCAGGAAATCTCACCAGGAAAGCAATTAGAAGAACAGGAAGGAGCTTGAAACGAAGGAAAATCCGTTTCCTCGACTTCGACCAGCTGGTTTGAAGATCCGCCAATGATCGGAATGAGAGGAATTCGCTTTCGCCGAGGGAGATCTGAACGGAGTTTCTTGGGATATGTTGCTGTTCGTAACTTCCTCTTTTTCCTGGAATTGAGCTTTCTAGGCATTGTAGATGGTTTGAATTGCAGAGAAAACTGACGAGTTTGGACTGGTTTTCTTCCTTCAGAAGATTGAGAGAGAGAGATAGAGAACGAAACTAACAGAAAACATGCGATTGGGTCCCCTTTTATAGGTTGTGTGGGCGGGCTCTTGTTGGCGGTGTCGGCAATCAGCAGCTCTGCATTGAGTTCATCAATGTAAATCTAAACCGTTGAATATAGATGATGTGTCCCACCGTGATCTTTCTTTCGGGCCCGTTTATTTTCTGTAATCTCTGGGATTGATGAACGGTGGATATTTGGAAATTCTAAACGTTGGAGTTTTGGACATTCCTAGTTTGGGACAGAAGACTTACCGAGAATTTCAGCATAGTGAATTTCATAAATTCTTCGTAGGTAGTAAAATTTCTTATTTTAGTTGCACTTGTGTATGCATATGATAATTTTTTTTTTATCCATCATAAACTACTTCATTAAAAGGGCAAAACAATATAAAGAGGAAAAACAAGAAAGAATAATAAGGTTTCATAGCATTGTATCTTTTCTCATAGCACAATTACAAAACCATTCCCTCCCAGAGAGAAGTCCTATCAATTTCTTGTTTGGTAAGCGCATCTACCATGTGGTTAGCCGATCTAAGCTCATGATAAAAGACCACATTAATAGAAAATGATATAGCTCGAATTTCATTGAAGAGGAATTGAAATTTCCATGGATTTGCTTTCCGATTAGACACCCAAGCAAAGGCATTGGAAGAGTCGCTCTCTACAATAATAATTAAGGAGATCATCCATAGAAATCACAATTATTAGGCCCACTTTTAGAAATTTAGGTGTTTGGATCCCACCTTTAAGCATTATATGGGACCCACTTCATCAGGCCGTATCTCTCATCCTCTCTAACTATTCTCATCAAAGTTCGAATTTAGTGAGAAAAACCCTACTGTGACCTCGAGTGGACCATTCACGGTCGACCACGTCACCACGGGTAGCCTTCCATGCATACAGTCAGGGGCTGCGGTGACGTCGCGGACCCTGAATGATCCACTCATAATCACTAAACCCTCTCAGAGGATCCCCATTCTCATCTATATCACCTTATCTTAACAGTCTCCTGCACTCACTGTAAGACCCCACCCCGAGTTAATCAAGATTAACTCTAATTAATTGAAGTTAATGCTAATTAAACGCGTTTAATGAGGCTAATGATGGCTAATGACTAAGCTCGATGAGATTAGTCTTAAAGGATTGAATTAAGCTTAATGAAATGATAATGAAGGGGATTGAATGGATTGAATGAGATTTTAAACTCAAACTAAGAGAACAAGGCCTTTTTCCGTAAATACGGATTTGTACGTATTTTATCAAATACGGAAACTCTTGATACCAACACGTGTATCTCGACGAGTACGTTAACTTTCATAATAGGCTCGAAGTCATCCGACGAGTATTAACTCAAATGAGCTTTCATTTGACTTGAATTGAAAATAAGAAAGAAAGAGAGGGTTTAGATACAAAAAGGCCTTATAAGAGATGAGATGAACTCTTTTGAGTTCATTCTCTTCCATTTTTCCATTTTATTGAGGAGAAACCCTAGGCACCTCCCTTCTTCATTTCTTCCTTTCATTCTTCTTCATCAAAAGAGTGAGATTGAGAGTATTCAAGGGGGTTTTAGGAGAAACTTCATCTTCTTCATCACCTTCCTTGGCTTGTCTTCCAATTTTGGAGTGTTGAAGCTTGAGGAAGAGCTCAAGACCTCTTGAACTTGGACCTACAAGTAAGTAGATAACCTTGTCTTAGGATTCTCCAAGCCTATTGAGTATTTTGGAGTAGTATTTAACACAATGACTTATAGGGTTGTGTCTTTCATATTTTTATGGAAATAGGGTTTGGATTTGGGGATTTCTCATCTTAAAGTCAAGTTATCAAGGGATTTCTTGCTAATAGGCTTTAAGAGGCAAGTATAAATGTTCATTTATGATTCAATGCTAATCTATAAGTTTGTTTGAATTCCAAAGAGGGGTTCTCAAACCCTATTGTTAGAAATGGAGATTTTATGGATTTGTTGAGCTCTATGGATTTTATGGTGTATTAATGATAGAATAGAAGTGATTTTGGTGTTTAAATGGTGAATGAGGAGAGGACATAGGATCCTTTAATGTATATGCAAATAGTGGTTGAAATGAATGAATGAAGGAGTGAAGTTCGCTCGAGCGAACCAGTTACTGTCTGACGCGAAAAAGTGTCCGCACGAGCGAACTTTAGGTGCGCTCGTGCTATGAATGTTCTGTTTGGGTCCGCTCGAGCGAACTTGGATCCGCTCGAGCGAACCTGATACTGGCCCAAACATGAGATTGTAAGCAAAAATTTGTCCAATCGATCGGACCGGTGGATTTTGATATTGAGGGTGAAAAATTTTTGGGGACTAAATGCACATATTAAATGAAAATGTGATGTCCATCGAAAATAACACGTGCATTTAGTAACTAATAATTACACCTATAAATTGTCTAAATTTGGGATAGAGACAAGTAGGACCGTGAATGATTAAACATTCATCTAATCCCATTGAGTCTAGAATGACTGCATACATTGAACCACTGAATACTGAATAAATGTAATGAATCATTGAATAATGAACAAAATGAATAAATGCAATGAATAATGAATAATCCTGCTGCAGCAGATGATTGGGGTGTTCCGGAGCTCCGTGGTGATGCCAGTGATCTCTGATCAAGACACTGGTAGATCCCACATATAGACTGAAAAGTCAATGAATTGATAAGCCATGCAGGGAAAACTGAAACAATATTGAAGCCTCGGCCATGAATGGTTCGCCCTTCCGCCTTGTGCTTAATTAAATTGATTAAACGAAAGTGAAATAAAGTCAGGCCATGAACGGTTAGCCCTTCCACCTTGTACTTAAGTTTCTTCCGTTGGAAGACACGAAATGAAACGAAATGACATGAAATAAATGAAATGAACTGAATGATAGCAATACTATTGTATTTGTAAATTTAGCCATTGAGTATCAATGGGCTACACTGTACCTCATATTGCATTAACCTAGACGTAATTGTCTAGAGTTGTTATATTGGTAATGGACAAGTTTAGCATGTGTTATCATAAATGTGTTTATACATTGTTGAACCGTCGTGTTCATAGTGTTATTGATGGCATTACAGGCCCAGTTGCCCATCCCGGCCTTGCAGAGGCCGCGCCGCGTGCGGAGGAGGCTCATCCGATACCTCCAGGAGGTTTAGCCGAATGGGCATAGTTCGGAGGGCGTTGATTTTGAATGTTTTGGAAATTATTTTGTGAATCATTTGATAGATATTTTGTATATCATTCTGAGATGTAATTAGATGTCCCCTGCATTGTATTGTGAATATGCAGTGGTGGACTTCATTGGATTATATTTTTGTATATGGGAACTTTACTTATAATGTAAAGTCAATTATTGTCAATGTATATATATGTTTCCGCAAAAATGTACATTTGACAGGTATGTATGTTAGATCCCTTGTGAGTCTTCGTCTTAACTTCGGTTAATTCGAGATTTACGAGAGTAAGTATGATGGCATCGCGATCCGGGTTAGGCCCCGATTAGTCCGATCTCGGGCCCGGGTCGTGACACTCACATAATTGGAAAACCCTTGCAAGTCACCACCTTGGTAATTCCTGATTTCGGCACCTGAGTTGCACACATGCTAGGAATTGAGCCCTCGATCCACCTCCTGGACTAGTATAGTCCAACCGAGAGAAAATAATAATAATAATAATGACCACCTCTTAATACTTGGGTCGTAGTAAAATCCCCTTTCACTTACAATCAAGTCAAATCTTAAGGTGGGCCTGCCTAAAAAATATAATCAATTTGGAATCACGTAATTAATGCAAGGATAGCGAGTCGTCTCAAATGATGGTGGGCAAACATGATTCCCATCGAATCCAGATACTCTATCTATCGATAGAGTAGATGGGTTGGATGTAATAGGTGATGGGAATCGTGAATATGGAGACAAAAGATGGATTGGATAAGTAGCTAACTTGCAATGGATCTCGTTAATGTAACGGTTCTTATGGCGGGCTAGCCCATGCCTGATCCGGGCCCAAACCATTGTGGGTTGGGCCTAGATATATAATCTGGGCTCATTTAATCTTCTAGCCTTATTTGGATTAAGTGATGAAAAGGCCAAAGCCAATCCCTAAATGGACACAGCGGAAGAATTTAGAATTTGGATTTTGGAGAAGAACTCCTAGGCTAGGATGCAAACGGGCATCCCACTCTTTAAATATTCGGAGTTTCCAACACATAGAAATTTGAATTTGAAACTTATTTTAAGTTTTGATTTATAAATAGATCTGAGTTAGAAGACCAATTTATATTCAGATTGATAAACGAATTTAATTTTGGACCCATATCAATCCTAATACTAATATGTGGACTTGAGATCGACATATAAGTCCTTGTAGATGAAAATCAACTTTTATTGGACAATTTTTTCATGCAAAAAGTCTAAATGGACAAACTTTTTGTCCAGAATTTGGGACAAACTACCATCTGGCACAATCCTAGAGGTGAACAATGCATTCAACTTTTGAGAGAGAGGGAAAAGACACCTCTAGAATTGTACTATATAATAGTTTGTCCCAAATTCTGGACAAAAAATTTGTCCACATAGCATGATTGTTTTTCTTGGCCTCGGAGGATTCCCATTTCCCACCTAAACTTTCCCACCAACCATTCTACCCGCGGACGGACCGAATGGCAGCCCAACCGCGAACCATGCACGCAACAATGGTCCGCGGAACACTGAACCCAACCTCGTAAAAAGGAAACCCTCGCCCTTGCTCCTTCTGCCGAAGACGAAGAAGACGACGACGAGTTTCATTTTCCCTGGAATGCGAAGAGAAACTCTCAGTTTCTATCTCAATTCTCCAAGGTATCGAAGAAATAAGTTTCCACGTTTCCTTTTTCTCCTCTTTCTCCGTCCCAACCGAGATCTTTATTACGTCCTGTCTCAGATTTTCGGGAATTCTAAGAGGTTTGGGATTCTGGAATCCTGAAAATCGAGAGAAAACAATTTCTGTTTGCTCGGATTGGGAAGGAGCCAAACGCAGTATCAGGCAATTTCATGTTTTAGGGTTTTGAGATATTGAAAATGTTTTAGGGTTTTGATATCTGTCTTTCCTTCCCCAAAATGCGGCATTATCTTTTGTAGCAATGGAGATTTTCCCCTGTTTCTGGTTATTGCAAGTGTTCCAATTTGGCATAGATTATTCATTACAAGCAATAGTTGGTTGTGTTTGATGAATTCTCATGAAATTAGCCAGCTGTAGTGATTTTTTATGGCTCCTTGAATATTATAACTAGAAGGATATGAACTGAGGTCAATGTGATTTGCAGGACCCATCTAATGAATGGTTATTGTTAATTGATAGAAGAATACTAGGAAGTTGTGTATATATGTGCCTGCATATGCAAAATTATGAATATTAGATCAACATGCATATGCGTGCGTGTGTCGATAAAATGCAGTGTTTATGGTGGTGGAAGTATTGGTAAATGTTTGACTTTGCTGATTAGTTTGACAAAAAATACACTTTGGAAGGTTAGACTATGAGTTAAATGATTTATACTCTCATAATCAGATATATTAAAAAAAATAAGGATTATTTGAGATCATAGAGTGGATATAATCATGTGAATATGGCGAGCAATACATAATATTTCTTGTTACTGCATGGATCCACCGTGCGCAACACTCTGCGTCAAACAATGGTGTATGTCTAACTACTATTGTGTCAATGTAACCCTTTCGATTCAACAGTTTTTCTTTTTTTTTTTTTTTCTGTTGCGGTTTCTGAGCTGATCCTGCTTGTGATATCCTGTTCAAGCTCTATGTTTGCCTTTATAGTTGCTCATAGATGTCAGAACCTATCACAATGTCGCTAGTTGTTTTTCGATTTTGATCTTCTCATTGTTCCTACCACTGCTGTAATATGAATCCAATTTCTGTGTTCTCAAAATTCATAGAGCTTGCATTGTTCCAAAAGTTAAAACACTTCTAGTTTGGGATACGTTCAAATTCCTGAAGGTCCACAAATAATATTTAGAGACAATTCTTTTGTTATATGTGAACTGTGGCAATCTAATTCATGTGGTGTTTTCTGGTCACATCTTTTGCGCATTTGTTAATAAAACTACATATCAGTCTCATTTCAAAATTTGTGCCATTTGAAGGTTATTGTAAAGATAATGATTCTCACATTTATTTGAGTTAGAATTTTAATGAATTTCTCATTATTTCAGATGTAATCTTGTAAAGTAAGTTGTCTGTAGTGATTTTCTTTGTTGCTTTCTTATTTTAGGTCTTTTTACTACTGATGCATCTCTTTTATTTATTCTTTTTTCCTATTTAGGCTTAGTAAAAAAGATTCTTCATGGGCCTGTCATCCACTACCACCAGTAGTGAAGTGATGCAGCTTTGCATCTTTGACTTGAGAAGGGGACAACATGAAGGGCAAGAGCTTGACAAGATCTTATTTTTCTTTCCTGCGGATTGCTCTTTCTCAATGCAACTTTCCGTTATTGGGCTTAGTGAAGGACTTATCACTTTTACAAGGTGTGCAAATTAATTTTGAAATCAATGTGATTGTGTAATTATTGAATATATTAATTTTTAGAAAAAAAAAATGTTCCTCATACATGAAATCCTTCTTCCGGACATTGATGATGAGATAGAAGTAAATTTTGAATCAGATAAGTGTTCTGGTATGTAGAAATATTTTTATTTTTCTTTTTTGTATGAGTTTTTAGATTCCAACCCTACTCTGTTTGGATGGAAATAGCATTTATATTATAATAAAAATTTATATTTTTTCTTAAATGTTTTAAATATCTCTCTTACATCAAAGGGTATTAAGGACAACGTGTACCGAGCTTGCCCCTTAGTTTACCTGTCATACTGATGGAGTGAGCAGGGTATAGGGCGGGGCAGGTGTGAGTTGGGTTGAATCCGTATTCACCCTAGCCCATCTGATTGCCATCCCTATGCACACTACCCTTGCTCTTCACCCAAGGAGACAACCTCCCAACCTCTTGCTTACCATAGAATTGGCAGATCTAACCTCATGGCAGAAAACAACATTGATCGAAGAGATAATCTTGTGGGAGTTACCCCTCTTTGTATTCAAGCGCTGAATAAAAATAGACTATATGTAAGGGTTACTTAGACTGGCCATCCCTACTCATGGGGCTCACTTGTAAGCATGGCAATCATAGGGAGCAGGGGTTCGAAAGGCATCCCTATGAGCTACCTCTGTGTGGAAAATAGTAACCATCTGGTAATGGAAGGTACACTTTTGAAGGCCTCTTGTTTGGTTGATTCCTAGCCATTGGGTAAACTTGGATGTGTGCCAAATTTGCATGATCAATTGAAGGGCTTGCAGAACTCCTATGAGTGTCGAGAATTGCTGAGTGCTAAATTGCTAATCCATGCAGCAGGGGGGGTGGGGTGTTTACATTGATCTTGGCCAGTTGGGCTCCACAAGCCAGGCCTTTCTATGCTTTCTTGGAGATGGCCTGGTTATCCCTGAAAGTTCCATGACTAAATTTTTTCTGGATGTTGTTATATTTGATTGCACCACAGTAAATTAGTAGCGAATGTGCTAGTCAATCATTTATAGCTATGATTATCAAGACATTTTTCTGATGTAGTAATTTCAATGCGTGGTAACTATTTTCTCCTCAAATTATCATATTCTTCTTTTCTTTACATATCAGTAGATGGCTTGACATCAATAATGTGCAGAATCTTTTCTCCAGAGGCTGCTTGTGAGGTTATAGAGGCTGAGAGGCATTCCCATGTGTTTCATCAAGCAGAGCCAGATATATGGATGGTGATGGTACGAAACGGTTCTTTTTTTTTTTCCTTACCGTGGGAGCTTTTAATTGCTAGTGATGCCATTTAATGATTACCAAATAAGTGATTACTATTTCGTATATTGTTTGTCTTGTAAGTGTACTGGTCCCATGATTGGGATGGATTATTGGGTTCTGCACTGAGTAGATGATCAGTTTCTGTGCATGCACCTCACTGTTCTACACCTGTAGGGACCCATAGTTTAATGATTTAGATTGTTCATGTGATGAAGTGCTTTGCCAAGGAATGATGCCCAAAAATCTCTGACTGGAACATGTTAGCAATCCATTCATTGGCCTTTCTTCTGGATTTTTTTTGGTTGTGTGTGGGTAGAAGTGTTCATAGCTGCTTTCCATTTTTTAACCAATTATTTGCATGCCAATGGTTGATGAATTAGTTAGCAGTATGTTCTAATCAATAACATTTTTGGGACATCCTCCATCAACCATGGTGCCCATAACATCAACAGTCTAGTTCACCAAACAGTTGTCCTGGATCTGTAATCAGCAGGAGCCCCTGCAATATACCCATTTGCTGCAGCACATGACCCTATAAATTCTATGTTTGTACTATTATAACTACATTTCTTTTTGATTTAAACATGATCATTTTTCCAGTGACAGAGTTATTTTCTATGAACATTATTTTTATGAGAATGCTCGCCTTATACTTTTGAGTTTTTTCCCCTATGTGGATCTGTAAGTTTACAGGTTTTGTGCTTGCGACAATGCCTGCAACGATCGGAATTATTACACACAACCTCTTGAAGTTTTTAATCTCCTATTAAACACCTCTAGTCTTCACATTTCATTCTTTCATTATTATTATTATTATTATTATTATTATTATTATTATTATTATTTTTGTAGACAATTCATTCATCCAGCAAGTTGCACCAATACAACCAAGCAGCCACCATAACTTGTTGTGGGAGACTTGTAAAAAAGAGGACAAGAACAACAAACAGAAGGAACCACAATTACAACAGAAGGGTCAACCCTATCTATCCCCTGCTTAGCCAACACGTCTGCTAAAGTCATTTGTGACCAAATGATATGACGAAAAACCACTCGTCAAGAAGATAATATGTGACTAATCTCCTTGAGTATGCAGTGAAACTTGCAAGTACCCTAGCCAGGTTTGAAGTCGAAGAAATAGAATTAAAATTGCCACTTTAAAGTTTCAACGAGTGAGTCACCTGTTAGATTCTACCTTAGATGGTCTAATAAGAACTGTATTAATTGTACACTCATAATCCATCTTCTGTATTAATTCTACCATTGATTGGTTTAGGCACTAGGAACCATTATGATTGTACAATCCTAGTTCTTCATCTGAAGGCTTCCTTGCAAAAACTGGATAGTCAATAGAGGTTTTTATTTTAATTTTTTTTCTTAACAATCTGTTTCTTTCCTCAAAAAGTCTGGCAACCAAATGGTTAATATTACCTGACTGGGGTAAGTTGTAGTCTGTTGCCAATCAACGGTAAGCAAAATAGGGTTATTTGGCTTTAGTTTCTTGGTTCCATTGTAATTCATAGTTCTTTTGATAAATCAATTTACTGATGAGAAAATATGTGATAGTCCAGTAGTATACTTATTATTAAAGAACGAATACATTGTCACTTTACTACTGATTAGTGAATGCAGTTATGGATTTATACTTTGGTTTTCCTTGCAGGTAGTGGAAAAGAACAAAGAATCAGAAGCTGTTTGGCGGAGTGCTGCATTACAGGGAGTTCTTAAGGAAGTACATTCACTTTTCACGATGTTTCATGGATCTGTGCGAGCATTACTTGAGAAACAACCTGATGGTGGGCTTGCTCGTAGTCATCTGTATTCCTTTGTCATGGATTACTTGAATGGTAGGACATCTTTGCTTCTCATGCAGGTTGATGTAAGTAGCTGCTAATTGTTTTTCTATCATATTTTTTAAAATGAAGGGCTACATTTGATGATTCCCGTATCTAATTCCTCTGGATAGTGCTTTGTTTCTGTTGCTGTTAATAGTTTTAAGTTCTCGAGTTCAATGATGGTTTTATGGCATTATAAAGGCCAATGAATATCACCATTATATAAGATTATGGCTGTTACATAGTGTAGATCGGGAAAGTTGAGACATGACAAATGGGAAAAAAATGTGGGTCATGAGGATAAGAATCATCAAACAGGGTTTCGGTCATAGTTTGTAACTGATTTGAATTATTACTTATATTTATTTTTTTACTTCTAGTAAAATAGTTGACACATTATATGTGTCCTCTATATATGTGGTGTCTATTAGAACTATTTTGTTATATAGACAGGCTTATTTGTTAGATAACATGACAAGGCATTACCATTATTGTTTCTTACAATGTGCCATGATGGAAGTCATGGCATAAATCCATTTCATCATACTATTATGAGCCAAACAAGATCGAAGGATTTATTTCTCTGATTTTACCATGTAAATGTGCACAACTTCCCACTGTTCAAGGAAATTTCTCCAGTGCATGAACAATAAATGTTTTTTTGCTTTGAAGTGATATGTTGATAGAAAACACATCATGTGCAGCAAACGCGTGTGGTATGAACATTTTATTAAAATCTATCCCTTGAAACCAGAAATCCCCAGATGTTTCTACAAAAAAAATAAAATAATTAGTTACATGCAAAATTCTAGAAGCTTATATATGAAATACGTGACACAGCTACAAGCGATCTCTGACCCATATTATCACACCAGAGGTAGAGAGACGAAACATATGTATGGTATATTATTAAATTTGCGACTGTTTACATCAGCAAACCAGCAAGTAAATGGATTGCACTGTTTCATGACTTAAAGTGGTAGGCAAGACTAAATGATCATCAAAGCCTTATCCCAACTATTTGGGTTTGATTTTTCAGTTCTATTTTCCGCTCAACCCTATTTGCGCCATGTTTTCTGTAAGGCCAAGACTAAATCCTTTGGTTAAATGAGAGATCTCAATAAAATCATTTCCTTAACAAGAAACCCAATCAAGTTTCCTTCTTTGACACTGTTTGAATGAATTCTTCTGCCCTCGGGACACTGCTAAAGTCTGTGCTAAAGAGCTAATAACTCCTTTTCTTCTCCCTTTTTTCCTCTCTGAAGCAGACTTCTTTGTTGGGAAGAAACTCCAATTGCCATCTTTTCGTGACTGCTTAAGAGAACGTGGAACCGTTCAGATGCTGACTGTCGGGCGAGAGGCAGCCATCGAAGTGCAGGTAAAGGTGTAAGGATTGCTTGATTGGTTAACTTAATAGCTATAGCATAGCATTGTAGTTACTTTATCAAGGTACGATTCTCTGTTTGCCATTAACCAGTTGACATTCATGTTCCTTTATGTAGACATTACTTTGAATGATGTTGAGGTTTTATGGTGGTCGTTACTTGTTTCTTATACTCCATTTCCTTTTTGGCATCTATTGATGGTTGTGATCTTAGTACAAGGCGGTTATAATTGACGCTTGAGAAATATAAAGTAATAAAAGCTTTTAAAGTCTTCTGTAAAACTTTCCGAAGTTGGTGTGAGATAGATGTCATTTTTCCCCCTCTATGTGAAAAAAACTAATGATTGTGCAGGGTATTGTAGAACATGATTACACATATTTTGGAAGAAAAAGCTTTGAATTGAGGCTCCTATGAATCTTTTTTCCCCCATCCCTTTTCATTTCAGGGGCAGATTTTTAGTATCTTGGTTTAGTTGATATATAGTAAAACCCTTGACTGAGTAAAATATTGATAGATTGCTGCAACTATTGTTGCATGCCCTTTGGTTTTGTCAAGCCACAGTGTCAACTATACACTACTTTCTCAATAATCAGAAATTCACCAAGAGAAATAAATAACCACGAAGATATATTGATTTGATCACAAATAACCATGATAAAATTTGGCCAACATGATATCAAGTCCCTTTTGGTATTATTTTTCATTCTTTTGTTTTTCATATTTTGGTATCTCTTTTACTTGGTTATGTATATTCTAGTTCTGCGTCATGTTGTCTCTTATGTTGACTGGAATGGAATCGGAGTCACCCCTGGGAATTATGCATGCTTAATTGCTTACCCCATTTGGACCCATAGAAGCCTTTGATGACTGGATATTCAGATTCTCGAATGATCACCAATAGAATGGCAAGATGAACATCCATCTGACTTCCACAACCCAGGAGGTGGAGGTTTCCACATTGCATTCGCTGTCTGCTTGTGTTACGCATTGGAGCACACACCTGAACTTACCTCTTAATTATCATCAAAAGAGCACACTTCATTAAATTGTACAAGTCCACATCGATATGCTACAAGTTTATGTTAGTTTACAATTTTGTTGGCAATTAGTATTTTGTAGAGGATTCATTTTTTTTTTAAATCTCCAACAGTGTAAGCATTATTCTGCTGTGTTTTTGCACATGAATAAATCAGAAACTTTTGTTGACAGTCTCTTGTCAGAGTACTAGAATCTTCATGTTCTGGGAACACTCCGTGCAACTCACTTATTTTGTTCCAGGACCTGCTGGTGTCCACGACCCTTTCCCCGGTACATTATTATCTTCATATCAATTGATGTCAAGTTATTTATTTACTTTTTCATGGTGCTGGTGTTGAATTCACAACTTGTGGTTGCAATATCAAGCATCCTTCAATCTGGAAATAGGATTAAATTCTGTTGATTTTCAAGTATTGTTTCTCAATTTTGTATGCTAAATATATGTAAAAGCAATGAGGTGTGCACATGGATGAAAATAGCGGCCGCTACGCTATATCAGCCGTAGTGGCCGCCACCGCTATGCTACGGCCGATTTATCGGCCGTCGCACCCGTAGCGGTCGCTACGGGGTGAGAAAAAATCCTGCTTTTCAAATTTTTTTAAAATGCATAATAAGACTTATTTCTTTTCTTCTTCTCTCCAAATAACATTTTTACACAACTCTTCTACCCTTTTATGTTTAAAAGAACACCAAAAAGCACATGATCTCGCCGAATTACAGTCGATACAAAGAGTTCTTCTCAATGATTCTTCTCTAAGTACATCCTATTAAACACCCCCTTTGGTAGATGCATTTTTTTCTCTAAGGTACTTTTAAGTCTTGACTTCATGATATAGTTTTTTCTTTTATAAGCCTTTCATTAGTTTCTAAGCTAGCATAACTAAGCAACATGAACACATGTGAAAAAAATGTTCATTCTATTATTTTCTATTTATACAGCGATACAGGACCTCATCCAGTGAGGGGACCGCTACGCCCCCTTACCTTAGTTACTTTTGCAAAAAAAAAAATACATTTTCTCTCATTTTCCAATATTCTAGATTTTCTAGAATTTTTTCATATTTTTTTGACGATTTTTCCAAATCGCACCGCTACGCCGCTACGTAGCGCCCGTTACGTAGCGTTTTGGCGGCAGGCCGCTACGCCCGCCGCTACCGCTATTTTCATCCTTGGGTATGCATGAGAACTAAATAATGAGTATGTAGTAGTATGTGGAGCACTATTGATGAATTATGGGGTCCTGTTGCATCAGAACATACATTGTCATAATGCACCCATTCCATACAGTTGGGGTTTAGCATCTGGTATTTTACCTTTTTCTGTTTGTAGGCCTTGTAATGGATGCCTAGTATCCTTCTATCTGGAATACTTTTGGGGCTTCCCACCACCCCCCTCGATGGAAGGACCATCTAATTAAGAATTTGGATTATCAAACCATGAACTCCATTGTCCTCAATGTGCTTCAGGACACTATAATTTCTCAAACATAATCATTTGGTTGCCTTTTATCAATAATGTCATCCTTGTGATGTGTATGGCAGGACGACACGGCAAACCTATTTACATATGCTGTTCTGAGGTTGACCCCTCATGCTCTCTCCTACAACACAAATTCCTGGTCCTATTTGCGCAAGGGAACTACTGCATCACATGCAACTGTTCACTCTTCCTTGCCAAACCCAGGATCTGCCTCAGAAGAATTTCAATACAGTTCACGTGATACTTCTCCAGGCAGACAAGGTTCAGGGTATCAGGTCCCAAGGCCATTGAAACGTGACAAATGGTCTAAAGGAAAGGATGGTTTTCTTGTCACTGATATTTGGAGTCCCGACGCTGGTTGCTTGAATTGTGCCACCCCAACAGTGTGGCTACAGCAGACAGGGGAATGTGTGTATCTTTCCATTTATCAACACAAGAATCTGACCATAATCATCCTCATTCCTGTGAGCTCGTTTATAAATGGAGAGCAAGGGATATCTTGGGTGAAGCAGCAACTTCTTCAAAATGTCAGTAATCCTCTCTTTGACAAATCATTGCTGTGACTGCTATGGAACTTCTATATGCTTATTTTTTTCGAGGAGAATTGTGGGGTCCTGCACCTCGTCAAGATATGCTTATTATTTTTGGAGAATTGCGGGGTCCTACACCTTAGCAAGTATATTGTTTGCGGAGGCACTTAAACTTGGTACATGTGTGACCACCAGAGATCTAGACCATTAATTTGTTGAACCCCACAGGATGGCTGACAATGATATCCCTGCATGTGGATCTTATCCCCCCCATCTAAATCTTAAAAATGGAGCATTAAGAGATAAACAAAAGACAATAATGGTCCACATTTAACCATAAAAGAAGCTGTAGGTGGTGAGGTTATGTCATTATGATTAATGCTGGGGTAGTTTTGGGACATCTCCTGTCCAATATCAATGGTGCAGATCACTATGTCTTCACATGCATTACCTTAGTAACCGGAACCTCCCCTCCCCCTCCCCGATCCCGCTCCGAAAATGCCGATCCATGTTTTCGGAGTGGATCCGTCTTCGAAGCACAGTTCGAAGATGTTCAGAGCGCAGATCAACCGAATATGAAGCGAACTGTGCAAAATCTTTAGTTTATGTGTATTTTCTTTTTCTGGAAGCTTGACATTTATCTTTTAAATGAAGAACTTCTTCTGACTTTATTAATTATTGTCTATTTTATGTGATCAAATTGCAAAGTTAATTTTTTTTCTCCATTTTTTATACTTGAATATATGGATAAGATATATTTGTGCCCATTAGTTAATTGTTTATAAACCCATAAGCACTATGATGTATAGGCTCTCCGGAGGCGCTCTGGACATATAATTATTTTAAAATTTAGCGTTTCGGCGCTCCCACTCTGCAGTCTGGGCACTTAGTGTATCATTGAGCCTTTTTTGCTGAATGTTTATTATTGTTATCTTATTGAGATTTTCCATATCACCTCTTTGAAATTCTTCTGTGGCACAGTTAGCAGAATGACTGACATTATCCTTTTTTCATTTAACTCCTCCGTGTCTTTTACTCTTGAATATGGTTCTTGAATTGCACAACAATCTGACATTAAATTTATTTTATTTTTTGAAAGGCAACAGTAAATCGCATTGGAAAGAAAGTTACAAGACCACCAAGTAAAAAGAGGAAAGTGAGAGTATATAAGCTATATACCCAACACACACACCCCCCACACACACACAAAAAGAAAAAAGAAAAAAGAAAAATTTACAGAACCAGCAAACAACACAAAGGAGTGACTCTAGAGACCCCTTGCTTGGCTAAAACATCTACTAAACCAATTGACAGTAATCTTCAGAGGAAGGCTATGGTGTTTGCCTTTTTTATTCCTTGATTTCTAGTGATTATTTGTCTATCCTCATACATATATATGAATCCTGACTGTTCAAGGGGAAGGGATCCACAGGTGGCGCCTAGATTTTACTCCTTCCAACAATCCAATGCCCATGAGCTAACAAACTATTTCTATTTCTTTAAAACTTTAATTTCTAGAGGTTTTTATGTTTGGATATTCTCCTGCTTGGAATTTTGTATTATAATTTGGACCTTTCCATATGGATTTGATAGTCCTATGTATTAGGGAATTCCCTAATAAGAGAAGTTCTTGTTAGGAAGTTTCGACAAGAAATTGATATGCGTGTAATGCACGGTATGACTTCTGGATGTTAGAATATTTTTCTTTGAAGCATAAAATCAAGAATTTGTTGGTGATTTAGAGTCAAGTTTGTTTCCAAGCAAAGCAGCCCAACAAAAAGCGAGAGCATGGTTATTGTCATCTGATTGCTAGACTAATTCTTTTAATATTTTCTGAACTGCTAGGCTTCATTGAAGATTTTGAAAGTTGAAGAGAGACTATCAAGAGGCTGGGGTGGTGAGAATGCGTATCATGTCAGAGGGTATCGCTACTTGTTGGCTGATAATGACAGAAATACATCGAGGGCTTCTCCACCAGGAAAAGTTACAACTCTGGCCAAGGTTGGTGATGTTCTGCCAGCTCTATAATTGTAGTTTGAAATAGTATGATTGAATTACTATTTTTTTATGTTTGAGTGTGTCAACTTGTTCTTACTTGTGTTCAAGGCATTGTCCAATATCTTTACTCAGGTATAGATATAGGTTTTTGGGTACAGGTCCATTTATCTGACTTGCATGACCACCAAAATCTTACAGTTCAGGGAATGCAGCTAATAGTATTTTAATATTTTCTATAAAATCTTTGCTACATATTATTTATAAGGAAATAATTTGCCGAGATACTTCATATGCTTAACCAGCATTTACACGATTTTGTGCCCTTGTGATCCTCTGATGAGTTGATGGCGTAACCTTTTGCCTAGAGAATCTTCTTGGTGGGCCCTCATTGCATGGCTTGTGTCTAGCATATTTTCTGTTTTGTATGTGTACACCTATGTTTTAGGTATCTTATCTGAAAGAGCATAGCGAATCTTTTAACCTTTTTCATGTCTTAATGGGTCTTGCCTATTGTACTGTTGCAGAACTCCTTACTGGCCCTCGGTAAGCTAAGGGAAGAAGTGGACTTAGAGAAGAGTAGAGCAAAAAGGGATGATCCCGGCCATGAGAAAGACCTGGAAATATGCATTAGAGCAAACAACAATGCTTGGATCATTGCTCGGTCTACACGAGGGAAAGAACTTTATATGGTTCTAGAAAAAGCCAATGAAACGTTGCTCTATGCATCAGATGCCGTTGAACAGTTCAGCAACAGGTATTGCACGGCTCTGATCTGCTACTCTTATCGCTCATTTTCTGCAGTTATATTTGACTCTGTTTGGAATTTGTTTTGGCTGAAGGCTGCATATTGCTTCAAGGTGCCTGCCTGTTGCTCAATGTTGCAATAATATAGTAGTAAACTTTAAGTTGAATTTTTATATTATTCCAAAGTTCAAAAGAAAATATTCCAGTATTTGTTCCACTATATTCTGGCCACATCTTTATGACAATATATAAAAAGACTTAAATTGGGATAATGCAATAATAGGCTTGCCAAAATGTTCCTTTTACTAAAGATTACCGAATCATGCTTCAGACACTTTCAGTAGGGTTAGACTGTCTTTCAAAAAGGAGAACTTCCTAAACTAACTTATATGCTCCCCGTCCCATACCATTTGAATCCTCTACTGCACTGTAAATGAACTAAATCCTGACAATTAAATTGATCAGATGATTTTTATCATCTTTTACGGTTTAGATAAAGGTGGAGGTTTTATTCCAATTGGTAATTTTAGATTGTGAGCATCATGGACCAGTAAACCTCCATCCAAAAATGGGCCATATAAATTGGATTTGCTTTATAAAAAAACAGACAGTGCAAGTCTAGCCCTCCTGTGATATGAAGGTTTTGCTGCTTATGTCATGGTTATGTGACTCCATTTTTTTTGTTTTTTTGAACAGTAATGAGAACTTCCATTAAAAAGAACAAACTTACAAAGAGCAAAAAGCAGAGAAAGCAACGAAACAGGAGGGTACAAGAGCATTGTACCCCTCCCAACCCCAATTACATATCATCACCCACCCTCAATTCAAATTGTATAGCTAACTTTAACAGTTTTTAATGGTTGAGCTGCATAGTTCTGAACACAGCCTGGATGTGGCCTTATGGGTTTATATATTATATTTTTAATGCAATGACGTTTAAGCCTATTATTGGAATGGTTTGCAGGTACTGTGATGGCACTTTTTCCATGGATTGAAGTCCCCATACCTTTTTTTTTTTTTTTTTTATTTTGGGACTTGAAGCTCTGCAATGCATCTATTGACACTCGTAAAAGGAGTCTGCAACTTGGCTGAATGAAGCGGGTGGTTTGGTTGGCCATGGAAGAGGGAAGGGGGCGGTTCAGAAATGTTCTCGGAGCTGGAGTTTGTGTAGTATCTATATTTATGATTGATATACGCCACCACTTGTATAACATTCTTGTCACATGAGTTTTAATAGCTGGGGGTGGAGAAAGAACATGGTTTTCTCAAAATGCAGGTCATATGGTTTCACTTCTCAAATAGACAGGAGAACCGACATCGATTAAGGACCTAAACTTTTTGACTAATTAATTGGGAGAACGCAGATCCTTTTTCAAGGGTAGGAGGCAGGAGATTCTCTTAGCCTATTCATGTGAAAACCTTAGTTGCGCTGCTAAGCACACCTTATTGTGAGCGCGGGTGGCAGCTGACCATTGGATGGGTGACATGACTTCACGTCGTGTGGTTGGCTGCCACCTGAGCGCACATTAAGGTGTGCAACCAAGCGCACCTGAGGGGGGCCCATTACCTTAAAACTTTTGAAATCCAAACTGCTCAAAACCAGTGCGCTGCAAATTTCATTCAAAATGGAGATGCGCATCACCAGATTTGATCATGTCCAAAACATTTGACAGAAGAAATGACAAACTTGTGATGGTATTTTGTTCAACTGGGTTGGACCAGAGACCTAAATGGGCTGGACATCTAGGTCAAAGCCTTGTCATATGATCGGTCCAGCTCTAAGACTCAAACGCGCAAGGGATGACACAGTTTGATTGTGTGCGATTCAGGTCAAGGATCCCAATCTTCCATGTTAGGAGCCAAGCCAAATCTACACTTAGACGAACAAACTGAATACAACCTATTGACGACAATGTTCCCTGTTTGTGCATGACTCGCTCTCTTAAATAAAGATACAACTGGATTACACATGGGCTGGCCCAAGGTAGTTCAGGGCCACGGCATCTAGCTATTGGATATTCATTTAATGTCCAAGCTCAAAGACAGCCCAGGGAGCTAGAAGTCAATCCTGAACCCAATCCATTAGTAAAATGCTATCCCATATATGCTGAAATTGTGGATATGGGCTGAGCTCGTCCATCTAGATGAGCCTTGCATCGAGAGCAATTGCAGGCTTGACCGGCTTATTTACCGAACCAAAATCTCATGCCCAAGAACAGCTGGGAGCCCACAAGGTCAGACCAGATGCAGGCCAAAGCAGCATGGTAGGACAGCACTATTGAAAGTGCTCTCTTATCAGACATCCCTTGTGGGATGATGAATTACTCAGGACCAGAAGTTAAAACTGGGAAACGAATTGCTCAGATATGCAGACTAGACTCATCTGACTAGAGTGCCTTTATTTAATTTTTTAGGGGCTTTTGAACAAAAATGAAAAACGGGTAGGCGACAGGGTTCATGTAAATCCATGTATGCTTTTGGTGATTTTCTATCTTACTGATTTTACACAAACAAAAAAAAAAAAGCTATTGAATTTGGCTACAAAAAAGAAACCAGCTGCCCAACATCAATATGACTGCATACATACTGACATAAGATTGACACAATTTCATCATTCTCTACCGTGATTTGTGGCCATTAGTAACCAGATACAACTTCTGGCCATCAGAAATCATGTCTATATCAGTAATTTTGCCGGCATCTTCTGCTAAAATATGGCATTCAGTGCATTTCAGATGCTCCTCTGCAGCACTGATGAGGTCCTCTATGGTCCTTGGAACCCACAGGACAACTCCCTCTCTTCTCTCCTCCTTAGCCCATGGATGGAAAGGGTATACTGTGCATTTTCTTGAGTGTTGTTTATCTGGTCATCAAGCAAGGGAATTTATTACTAATTATAAACCATAATTGAGCGAACAAATATAAAAACAACACATATTGAGGAAGTTTCACATAAATAAGCCAAATAGTAATCTCTACACTTTGCTAAGTATCCACAATGTTTGGAGTTTTTCTCGCAAATCCGAATACACTGGTGGAGTGTATTTTGGAAGGGGTGGAACTCTATAACCGGGTCCACTATTGAAAATCCAAGCTGCTCAAAATGAAAGCCCTCCCAATATATGGGATATTGCCAAACTTCCCTGCAAAGGGTGTTGATCCTACTGTATGATTGACAATTGATTAATAATGTAATTAATGAAAATGATTAATAGCGTGTGAATTGAGTTATTTATCAATTGATAAATCGTAAGTTGGGACCAACTTCTATTGCAATAAAATTTGAAGAAATAGCAGGAAGGGGCATCCAATTTCAGTAACTTGGGTTTTCAATAGGTAGGCTCTACTGCGGAGTTTTACCCCCTTCAACTCAAGATTTCTCTAAATTAGAACCTCAGACAATCCAGACTCATTGTGGAAAGGTGATATTTGGAAGTCAAGGTGATTCCTGAATCCAGCCTATTTGATTCAGATCCACAACCACTACTTTGTAGAATATGAATAGAGGATGATGTAATACTCTAATATCAGTGATACTGCATCAAGCTAACTTTGGAAGCTGATCGTACCTCGGATTTCATGAGAGGAAATATGGAGTTCATTCAACTGAGAACACTTGGCATTTTCCAATAGTGTAATCAAGGGCTCGCTTCCATACATGCGGCTTTCATCAATTGGAGTGTTTCCCCATCTGTATATTCAAATAGACAAAGTCATGAAACCATGGTTAAGACGCACATTAAACACTATAAACATCTGTGACTGCTCAGGAAAAAAATCATTTACAAGTGGAGGAAACTCTCTAATATAGATCTACTAGTATCAGAATTGCGGGCGGGTAGAGATGGATGAGATTCCAACCATTCATTCATTTTAATAAACACAATTATTGCTTAGATGCCAAGGAAGGATTGACCCCAAAGATGATGGTTTGGAACATCATATACATGTGCCAATCAATCACATATTAATAACCTTGTACTGCATTGGTTCATTTATAAGAAGAAAGGACATTTGATATTTCTAAAATCCAGAACCAAAAAACTTCTTGACTATGCATGCCAAAAAAAATTATAAATAAGTAAGCCAACATTTCTGTCAGTTTGGGGGGTTGAATTTCCAAGAAGAATGATGTGAGGGTCAAATGAAATGTAAAAATGAATTTATACATCCCCCAATTAATGAGAAAACCTCAACTTTCCAAATTGTACCTGTCCTTGGAAAGAACACTTGCCCCTGCTTCCAGTAGCAACTTTGCCATAAAAAATAATCCCTCTGCAGCTGCTACATGCAGTGGGGTTCGGTGATCATAGTCTCTAGCATTTGGATCTACACCATGTGACAAAAGCCTCCTTAAGAAATCTGAATCTCCCCGCCCAACAGCAGTACAAAGGAGACAACCAGCATCATCAATATTTAATGACGCTCCTTCTCGGGCAAGTAAAGAAGCCACTCGATCATGTCCATTCTTGATTGCTTCCAACAAGGGAGTGTTACCAAACTTATCTGATCGAAATGGATATTCATAAACACAAGCATGTGAATTTCATGATAGAATTGTATAGATTATATAAAGTATCAGCTCCAATATCTTAACAGTATCACATTAAAAGATGATTAAGGAGCCATGAGCACATGAATGCATAGATACAGGAAAAAAGTTATGGTGCTTGGCCTCATGAAATGCCCAGTTTACTTGGGCCATGATATTTTCTGGCTGTGGGCCATGGTCTTAAAGAGGAGATTAAGAATCAGAACAACTCTAGTTAGGGTCGATTGACAATCAAATATTTGTCCCATTGGGAGATTTTGAGGAATGTTGGGAGAAGGATTATCAGATCAAATGTCAGGGTAGCTAAACCATGGGGACCCGCACATACAAACTCAACGCCCGGTGATAATGAGATGACCATCTGGTGAAGGTCATTACTTGCTTATAAATGCAAGGACAAAGAAAATTACCAGAAACGTTAATGTCCACTCCTTCTTGTATAAGGAAATATGCAATGTCCTCATATCCTTTTGATGCAGCAAGATGCTGTCAGAACAAAGGCTCTTTAGGTAAGAAGTCATATGGTTTGGTTAATACGATATCAACATCACTTAATAAATCTCCTGAAAGGAATAGAAGATAGCTTTTCATGTTCTAAGAGAACCTAAATAAATATAATAATTTAGCATTTCAGAGATAAGGCAATACTTTAGAGAAATCAGATCAGAGTAAATGACATGCATTTTCGATCAACTGCATTGAAAATTTCAATTTTTCTGTTTAGGTAAGAAATTTCTAAGGAATAAGGAAATTCTTTGAGTTTAAAAAAGAATAGACACAAAAAATTCTGACACTGATGCATGCTTCACAAGTCACGACTAGCAACATTTTGAAAAAGGAAAAAGTTAATACTCGTCTCAGTAACTCATAGCAATTAGCCATAGAATCGGAGGTTATTGCCTAGAAAATGAAAAAAAGAAAATTTCCTCTATTCTTCAGTGAACTCAATTGACATGAGGGCCGTGTATCCAAAGACTTTCCTTGATGAATGAAGTGATATTTTTGGTTATCTATTTCCTCCTTATATGTTAAAAGAATTGGCGGGATTTTCAACCGTGCATGTGTGAAGGTTTTTTAGTATACTTATACAGTAATACTCACTGAGGATCACATCAGATCAACAATTTGGATCACCATCTTCTTCTCCTACTTGTACTACTAAAGGCCTGAGGATAGTATGCACACCTTATTGTTATTGAAAATATAATTTCTCAGTTTTACCAAAATAATACTGCATCAAAAGAGAGAAATCCATTTGTATTTCCAGTAGTCACATGAATGTCCAAAATAATGTTTATTAACTAATTGAACAATATGCGCGTGGCACCGATCAGCAAATGTCATACCAAAGCTGATCGTCCATCATAATCTGTTTTCTTTGGATCTGCTCCAGCTCGTAGCAAACCCTTCAGCTGATAAAAATCTCCATAAAAAGCAGCACTATTGACACGTAATGCAAGCTCTGCTTCTTTCCTTCCAACATGGAATGTGACATCAGATTCCAGTTGCTTGATGCGAACATTAGATTCTTTTCCCTATCCATGGGTAGAGCATCAGGTATATTATACACAACCAATAATTTTCGGAGGAATTATATATTCCTGATGAAGAAAGATGTGAATAGTGTCCTAATGCCTCCATTCTATCCATGTGAGGCTCATGGTTCAAAAAACCTGACCATATTGTGTTGATGGATCTCTCTGTGGATGGGAGATTCCCTAATAATTTTCTGATTGAATAATCCTTAGCGAAGTACTTGAGAACATTTCAGTAACTTCCCATCCATAGGCCAAAGATTGGATTGCTAGGATCTTTGTCATTGCATTAGATGTATGGTAGTAAACTACCAGTATGGATGGAATATATCAAACACTAAAATAGAACTCAATGGTTCAATCAAAGACACGAGTAATTACCTCTAGAAGATTGCTCAAGATCGTTCGCCCATCAAAAAAATAGATTTGTAGAATGTTTGAGAAAGATTGTTTGTCAAGTCGCAAAAGCCTGGATAGGTCACAAACGCGAACTGTGTAAGGCTGGGGAATGTTGCAAAGAATAGCAACTTCACCAAATGAACTATTAGTCTCCAAAAGCAAAACTGTTTCCTCTGATCCATCTTCCCCTGTGCCCACCTCTTCCTGGACAAAAGAACATATTTCATCAACTACAAATTAGAGTTAAATGAACTACCACAACAATGGAATTTTGGATATATGTTGTCTCAAGAATGGGACTTGTTTCTGCGAATGAGCAATATAGTTGTAGAACTGTATGTTGCAAATAGAATACTCTAAAACAAATGTTTATAACGCCAATAATGGAGGGCAGGTCAGTCAGTTACAGTACCGATATGACTCCGAGGTCAAGTACAGCTTGGTCAGTTTGTTGTAATTTCTTTAGTATACAATTACCTCTACTTGTTTATTCCAGTAGACTCAATCCAATTTTGGTCACTACCAGTTGGATCATTTCCTACACAGCCAGAAAACTTGGTGAATTGATCCATAAGTGCATGTATTTACATGTGACTCCTTCGAAAGGTGGTCTGACTCAGCATAGTAGAACATGTTTTTGGAAAGGATCAAACACTAAAGTCTTAAAAGACTAGTGGGCATCTCACATAAGCGAAGCAATCCTCACATTGACAAATTGCATCATACATGTTATAAATAGAAATCTAGCTTATCGATAGACATGAAATGAAGAAAGAATTATATCATAAGAGCCAACTGCATGTATGATCCGTGTAGTCAGCTGCATGTATGAGAAATCTCGCTTCTCAACCAAAGAAATTCAAACTCATTGAAATAGACTACTCATCCAAGTCGACTTGATTTTAGCTTAAAGTCAACCAAAACTACCACTTCAAACATGCAAAATACAGGGCTGGGTTAGCAGTTTAATATATACATAAAACAACTGACCTAGTCTACACCTTGACCAAGATCTAAATCTAGTAAACTTCATTATAATTTCCCCCAAAAAATGTATCTATAAATGTATGTTATTCTTTTTTTTTTTTCTTGCACTTGTTGAAATTTTCTGGACCAATATTTCATTTCTACATTTTGGTCGACCTCAACGATTACCACAATGGAACTATTTACTACATAATACTGAATAGTAAGTTGACATTAACACCAATCTTCGACAATGGAGCTTCTTTTTATTTGATGGACATGTAATTTGACATTAACACCAATCTTCGACAATGGAGCTTCTTTTTATTTGATGGACATGTAATTTGATGATAAGATATTGAATCCATACCAGCACCCCATCACAGACAAAATAAAGTTGATCTATTGCATTGCCCTGTTCCATGATCACTTCCCCTGGGAGAAAAAACTCCTCATGTAATTTGATTACCTGATAGATCAGAAGAAACCATGAGATAGAGTTTCACTACTTCTACCTGAAGATGAACACACAATGTTGTCATACTATACTTGGCCAACTGGATGTGTAAAAGCACAAGATTGACCTACTGGTTGTTAGAATACACTATACAGTGGTTTAGACAATTAGACCTAAAAGACAAGTTTATTACTTCCAATACATTTTAATTTATTTATGTTGAAAAACTTGCAGATTTATGTTAGTTTGTCAGTCTGATGGAGACATGATGACATGGCATAAGATTAACAGAAGACAGGTCAAAGAAAGTAATTATAAAATGAAATTATAATGAAAGCCATATGATGGTGAGATGCAACAGTGCAAATGGGTATCAGTTTGAAAAATTAAATGCAACACACTAGTAGTCTTCACCCAAATTCTGTAAATAAATGAATAAATTACGTATGCATCAAGAAAGAAACTCACAATCTGATTAATGAATTCTGGTGAGCACCCTTTAAAAAGAGGAACCTTTTCAATATATGGCTTATACAAATTTTGTGAAATCTGCAAAAAAAAGAAAAAAGAAAAGAAATCAGCTCAACATAGTAATGGTAAAAGAAAACAGA
This sequence comes from Umbellularia californica, assembly GCA_028538565.1. Classification (NCBI taxonomy): domain Eukaryota; kingdom Viridiplantae; phylum Streptophyta; class Magnoliopsida; order Laurales; family Lauraceae; genus Umbellularia; species Umbellularia californica. Next base: position 1,421,712 of record JAPQWN010000011.1, on the reverse strand, counting down.
AGTTTCTGCCACAAACTTGAGTTATGCCTTCAAGCAGAGAGTTCATTAATTCACTTCAAAATAGCAAGAATAAACTATCTACATTCAAAAGACACAATGGGATCTTAAAGAACACAGTTCTCAAAATCGAAGCCATAGGAACCAAAACAAAGGAAGCTGATTAGAACACAACATAGCCACTAAGCAAGCTAATTTTATGCTGTCATGAACAATATGGATAAGTGCTTTTAAATTCTTTGATATTCCTTTTTCATTCTAAATGCCCCAGCTAGATGAATTTTTAAAGAAACACCATGTCCAAGCTCCATCTCCCACTTCCCGCAACAAGAATGCATTCATGTAGTTTTATAATTGTACTTATGTTGTTGGAAATTGGCATGATATTGATCACCTAGTAGCCAAAGAACAGAAGCGATTATACAGGCATCCATGAGATGCATGATACAATCTAAAGTGATCTTTAAGAGTAGAACTAAATGCAAAGTTTGTGCTTCTCAACAAATATAATTATAAAGCTGAAAACTCTGATGAAATAATAAATCAATCCTTAGTTTTGCCTTCTCATTTAGACTCAAACCAACTTGATGATATTAAAGTGCCTTTATATCTTAAATTACTTCGCATCATTAGTCTTGTCCAAATGCAGTCTTTATATAAAACCAATTGCATCAAGCAAAATCCGCTAAAATTTTCTTCCTAAAATCAGCAACTGAATGTATTGAATTTAAGGGCAGCGTGCTAGTAAAATATACAACAACCAACAAGATTCATTACAAATCCATCAAATTCCATGGCAGCTCCTTGCCCGGCAAGATCTCTCACCAAAACATTCAAGTATTTATTTCAGATGACCCCTTCCTAGTGATTATCCCCTGTTAAGAGTAGTACTTATTTCAGAAAAGTAAGTTACCAAACTTATTTTATATATTGAAATGGTATGCAGATAAAATCCAAATAATAGAAAACAATAAACACAACTATTGTGATATTTTGAGGCATGCAGGACCTGCAAACCGAGGTAAAAGGAATTTGATATATATGAAGCATCTGTTTACTGATAAAAAGATTCGAAGCTTGCAAAATCAATAGAACTGTGATTTATCACATGCTGCCTCTGTGTAAGAAAGAGACATGATGTGAACTTCGTCACATGCTCACACCTTAGCTCGAATAGAGATTGGAATATCCTGAAGAACAGCAGCCTCTGTGTAGTCGCTCTCGTACTGCAATCTCAGGTGTACTTTGATCTGGTCACGTATGTCCTTTTCAAGTTTGTTTCTGTTCATGTATTTAATCAAATCTTTCATTTTTTCCCGAAACTTTTCTGTATTTGATCCTTTTACAATTAATGCTGTCATGTTTCCAATAAGATAAGCCCCTATAATCATGTCAAAAGATACATAAATCATGACAAATATCATTTCCCTGGAGTTGACTGCATGTATATCACCATAACCTGTGACACGAGTTGAACAGTATCATTACTCATAATTTGTTTTAAAAGCCTAACTGTAATGAGAAGGGAAATAAACACAGTGGAAAATTTTTTATTGTTAATAACTTAATATTGATAATGGTACATTAGCATCAATTCAAAGGATCAGTTAGAAGTTTAAACTACCAGGAGATATAATCGACAAACAAGGAATTCAGCAAAGTTTTCATGCATAGTTGTTAAATCATAAATGTACTAAAACATTTCTTTCCACTAAAGACGCTTTAAAATTTAATAGCAATACTCTTGCTCAGAATTCTAGAAACCTTTAACACATTGGTATGTCAAATATTGGGTTACAAAGTACAAACCCTTGATGGTGAGCCCTTTATAAGAGAACCGACAAGTTGTAACTAATTGAACAATTGAAGAAAGACAAACTATATATTCATACTCTTTCATCAAGATAGTGCTCCATATGTTTGACTCATATTTATTATTAACATCTGATCATCAAGTGAGGAAATATTGGCTTAGATCCAGCCCCAAATTTAAAATTAGAACCTGCTTTTGATGAATTCCAAACACAAGGGGGTGGGGTTGGAAGGTCTTAGTGTGGATTATGAGGTCAAAAATCAACTTTCTGAGTACCCTAACAATCACTTTTGGGCCTAAAAATTTGACGGCTATAAAAGCAAATAAACAACCAATTAAACATTGTGGTCCTTAAATGAATGGATGCACTCATCAAATTGTGCTGATATCTTACTAAACACTGATTCATGCTAAGACCAACCCTGCCCATGTGTTGACATGCATGCAAGATGGCACATGAAAGGATTCTCAAATTTGTTGGTGCTCATTCTTATTTGAACATTGTGTCCTAAGTAAGTGTCACAAATGAACATACAGGAACAGAACCAAATTAATTAAAAGATTTTATTTACAAAGAAAACTTAAGTGCAACTACAATTTTAGTTCTTCCATCAAGCCAGACGCAGAAATTTCTCTAATTAACCATTTTATTTTCTCCCTTGAGTTGGTCTGAAATCACTGGCTGGAAATCTCAAAAGACAGGATTCTCCTATCAGCAAAAAAAACAGCTAAAAACATTGGAATAATTTCGGAGGCAAAACATGGTAAAATAATAGGTAAGAAAGTAACTTACCAACAGTTGCCATAGTGACTATGGAAAAGTATAGCGATGTCAAGTACCGCTTCGAAAGATCAATATCTCTGAAATTTGTGAAAGCATAATCACCAAGCTTTAAGCTTCCTATCCATGTATACCCTTCCTGGGAAGATGGCAGTGTGGTCGCTAAATAGTAAAAAATGCAGGCAGCAGTATGCGTGCAATAGAGCTCCACAACAATGAGTTTCACTATTCTAATAAACAAATAATTGATTCTAATGTCCTTCTCCATCTTCTTGAGAAATCTTGTCACTTTGCGTACTCGCCATAGGCGAATCCATAGAAGATACCTCACCTCCTCTTTCCTTCCAGAGGCCTGCTTTGAGCACATATTTCTTTAGTAAAAAATTGTATGAGTTACTTATTTCATAAAAAAAAATTGTAAAACAAAAGAAAACATTTGTTGTATATAACTTCATGATCATGTAGAAACTAATATACTATTGCAAATTTTCTTCATAAAACACCTGACATTTGTTCTAATTACTCACAAAATATTGCACGCGCATATTAGGAGCAAGATACAGATAATGGAGTGAAAATATATTTAAGAAGAGGTCAGCTTAATGAGATTATATAACAAATCAATCTATGATTCATTCATCTTCTTCTTGATAAAAACATGTTGTCTCTCTATGCAAAAGAGCATATAATGCGTTTCAGATGTTATATATATGGACGAAACAGCAATCCCTAGCGAGGAGGAATAAACTCAATAATAATAATAATAATAATAATAATAATAATAAACTTACATTTTAACCTATGTTAGAAAATCAGGAGTACTAGAAGAAGATTTTTTTTCCAAGAAAAAAGGGGGGGTTATTTGGAAAATCAAATTTACACTAAAATGCGCATGCGCAAACACACCCACACACACCCACCCTGTAGATGGCATCCCAAGGTAGACATCCAAGAAGGTCTATGAGGAAACCCGACTTCAAGTACCTGTTAAAACACAAACAAAAATAAGAACAATACAATATCAGTCTATTATTACTATATTAGAGAGAGAAGAAGGAATGGAAAGAAGAAGAAGAAATGGGTGGGAGCTAAACTAACCGAAGGGCGATGAGATTGTGGTTATAGACCGTGCGATAGGTCAGGCTGTCTCTGTAGGCAAGGAAGAAGTGGACAACAATGTCAATGAGGAAGGCAATCTGGCCAGCAATATCTAGGAAATAGAGGTTCATGGGGAGGCCTCGGAAGAAGCCAAACTCCACAGGCGTGAAGAAGGATGAGTAGATGGCCCATAGCAATATGAAGTAAGTCCACACATCATACCACCTGTTTCATGTATCGTATCAGATGGTATGCAAGATTTTTGCATGCAAATTACGTAAACTTGAATCATATTTTTTACTTTTTTGGATTTCCTTGTTTTAACTCACAAGAAGGTTGTTAGCTACTTCGGATGTTGTTATGCAGTTGGAAATGCCTGAGTTGGTTACTTGGTTTTAACTTAAGACATTCTCATTTGTCAATCAAAAGGGTAACCATCTATATGTGTTTGCAGTTTGATCTGGATCCAAGCTCTCTGCTGCAATCTAAGAGTGAAAGCATGGATGAACTTGTGGGGCCCGTTTGCCTATTGGGCACATTGAGTCCCACAAGCTCTTCCAAGTAAAAAATATTCCTATTGAAGCGCAGAGGACTAGGATAAATTGGGATGGATCCATGATCCGAACACCCTCCTGAGTCCTGCCCTTTGTGTGTTGTTACTTGTCAGTGCTGTACTTTTAGGCCCATGAGCTGGGCCTACTCCTTTCAATAGCTAACTGGGTAATTGGTAATTGGCACAGCAACATGGCTTGTAGAACTAGGAAAAGCCATGGTCTTGAATTGTTAATTCCCATGCAGAATTAATATATAATTCAGTGAGCAGATGATGCCAGCCTCTTCCCTCTCCCTTTTTTTTTGTTTTCCTTTTCTTATAAATGAAATAAAACAAATTGCACTCTTTCAATTAGGTTCCACCTTCATCGTACTCATATCGCATGTAAAATACTTGATTAAAACACATATGAAATTAAAGAGATATTTGATCTAATGTTTTAAACCGAATTTGGCCAAGTATTTTTTATTTGTTTCCCCTTGTGCTTTAAATTTTAAGGTACCCCAAATCAAGTTTGGGCTTTTCCATGCAGGCCAGGGCATGGGATTTGGATAGACCCACATTTAAAGCATTTATTTACCTTCCAGGTCTACCTAAGTTATCTTGTTATAAAAATGCTATAGATATACTTGTTAAAAATGTGTGTTAATAGAGGGTTGACCTTTGTGCTGGCATATGTAATCTTAGATATAAACCGCACTATCTTTTTTTTATTCTCAAAGCAGGGAACGTGAATCTCAATCCTTCAACTAAATATAAAGAGTCCTCTTGCACGGCAGCAAGCCAAAAACGTCTGATTAGAAGTGGGTTCCACCCTTATTAAATGAAGGGGTGTTCACCGTATTATGGGTCCAAGAAAGTCATTAAATTAAGGGATATTCACCGTACTACTGTTTTTACGTGTCGAAGTTTATATAATTTCCACAAAACTGTTCGCACAATAATAATGCAATATCGCACAATCCTCAAATACCGTGCAAGAAAAATACTTAAATTTTGACCCCTTCTGGGGCGAATCTCAGGTATAAGGATGGGCTCATGGAAACCGGTTTTCAGCTCTGTTGCAAATAATTCAGTTCACTTTCTGATTTTCCCCGGTGCAAAAGTGGATGAAAAATATTTTGAATTTTTCATGCTTTTTCCTTGGGGAAAACCAGGTAAAGAAACATGCCCTAAAACATTCAGATCTGTAGCTAATCTGATTTTCTCCACTTAGTGAGAAAACAGAATTTCCACATATTATCAAGTGGGTTCCCAATGTGTTCGTTGAGTTGGACGAATGAACGGTCTATATTCATTGTCCCCATTTAAAGCTCATAATCTTACGAGTTATGAGCCTTACATTTTGAAAACAGTTGTAAACGCGAAGGGAAAAAAAATAGGAATCAAATCAAAACGGATTGCGAAAATATAGAAAGAGCTCACCAGTTATCAGGATGGATGAAGAATCCTTTTGAACATCCCTTAAAACCTTCAAGAACGCTCTCACGACTCAGTTCCCACCGATTCCGTTCTAGCCCGAACTCTTTTGATAGCAGATTCAGTCGACTCGCCCGAGATGACTGTATTCGGTCCGTCAAATCGTCCACCTCGAATTCTCTATTCGAATCATCTCTCTCTTTCTTCCTCGGCGTCATCATAGAAAATCAAGACAAATATTAAGTTTTCTCTATTTTATCTTCAATAAAAGGAGGACCTTTTGCATATGCACGCGCAATCAATCTGCATTCATAGAGAAGTGCAATAGGATAAGAAATAATTTAACAAATGGAAGAAGATTACATTAGATATGGTGGCGTTTTGGTGCTAAGATGGCTGGCTATCTTAGGAGGAGATCCACCACCTAGATGATAAGGATGAAGTGTGAGTAATAAGATTAGTACCATGTCAATTGTCAATAGAGAGGAAGAATTTCTTCCTTCTGGAGTGGCCTTTGATCAAACTATTTATACGTTCGCTTTCTGTAAGCGTTTAAAGTTCAAACATGAAACAGGGCGAAAGGGTATGGATTTCTGGTATGCATTACTTTACAAGAAGATCACCACATGAATACCACATGAAAGTCTTCTCATTTCTCAACCAGCCACAACAAAACAAAACAAAACAAAACAAAAAATTAAATAAAGGGTTAGCAGGATTTCTAATATGACCGGCCGACGAATCTTCTACTCCCGATATTTAACCTAAATTTGCACCATATGTTACTTGGGGTGTACACAATAAATGCAAAATAATTTAGTGCCGAATTGGACATCGGCAGTTGGCACCATATGTTACTTCTAGCCCTTTTGTTCCTTTTTTTTTTGGAACAACAGAGGATATGCCAGCTTTTTGGGCCAGAATAATTTTTACGGGATACGAAGAGCCGGATAAATCCCATGTAATCCCAGTATGAACTAAATTACCCCTCTTTATACATATATTCAAGTTGGTATGCCGTTGATGAATATCGGATTTGTTAGTGCAAACTGCAAACAACACGAGTAATATTTTCTAGATTTCCATATTCATGGGAGAAAGCCTGCCCCTATCATGTGAAATCAAATTCCCACCTATTAAAGAAATTCTTTAATTTTTTATTTTATTTTTGGGTTTTGACATATTAGTCCACTTGAAACTAAGCTGTTTCAATTTCATGATCGAAATTCAGGTTTAATTTTTTTTTTCAACTTTTTTCGCTTCGGATCCCATATGATATCATGGCTTCTATGCATCATTTTAGGGAGATTTTTTCCCAAATGATAAAACTTGAGAAATGGTGATCAGATGTGTATTTACTTTTCATAAAATGTCAGTTTTTATATTTTATAAAAAAAAATGAATTTGTTCACTAGTTGCAAAAAATATATAATACAAAATCGATAAATCCCATTATATCATGGGATATAGTGCAAAAAAGTTTAAAAAAAAAATAGTGTCGATCAGAGTCAAACAACTCTGGTGACATTATCTAAATTTGAGTTATGAAATTGGAAAAACAAAATTTAAGACGAACTAATATGTCAAAACTTCTTATTTTATTTTATTTTTTCACAGGAAAATCTATCGTACCAAACAAGAGAATAGTGAGTTGTACAAAAAAATTAAAATAGTTTCTCTTTTTGTCTCTTTGTTGTAGAGTTCTCTCATTGATTGGACGTGTCCAAAAGTATAACAGCAAGGTCGTCTATAAGTGGAAAGAATATATTTTAAATAAAAATAAAAGGCACCTCAGTGAGGAGTCTCTAACACGCTTCTTTCGAGTGGTATATAATCTGAACTCACAAATCATTCAAGATAAATATCATCTCCTTCAATTACATATCCTAAAATTTCACTTTGACTAGAGCTGATTCCACCATGCACTTGAGCACATGGCTTACATATTATTTATCATATGCCCTAATCTGGCTAGCAGCGGGCTTTTAATGGTGAAGTGTGACCAACTCCAATTAAAGTGAAATTTGAAGATGCGTAAAAAAAAATGAGTTGAGACCAAATGAGGTTCATTTTCAACTATCCGGATTATTATACATCCCCCCTCGAGAGGGCAAGATTTAATCAGTTGGGGTGATGTGACTGTCAGATTCAAGTGGGCCTTTAGTTTTTAGGGAAAGTTGAGGGCGACGTGTAGGGTTCTCTTCCATGGATATAGAGTACCATCTATAACTCTTTAATATATGATGACACGGGACTTGTAATTGATTTTTTAAACTTTAGTGGATGTAGTCTGATGTGTACATTACCGAGCCACGGACAAGCTTCCACAATCTTATCTTATAATATACATTGCAGTAGAGATGTGGTATGACACCATTCGTTCAGGTGATGGCCAACCATTGGTGGATGTAGAAAAGATTTGACTTAAGTTACCTTAAAAAGATAGTTAAGTAGCAATTAAAGGCAAACAAGGTGCAAAATCATTGAAGGAGCAGTTTAAGGGATAAGATGATGATCTTATACATTGATTTGGTCCTTGTGATGTTGCATGAGTGATCATGATTATTCATAACTAACGAGTGGTAGCTCAGTTGGCCAAGGACTCTACACATCCGGATGCGGAGAGGGTTTGTTTTCAATACCAATCTTCGTTGACCACCTTCTATAGTTTTACTTGGCGCATGTGGATATGAAGGTTTGTATGTAACTTTAGGGATTAATTCTAAGCTATCTAGAATCGAGTATCCCTCGGGCATAAAGGCTCCTGTGTTAGGCCGTGCAAGAGATACCCAAGTTATCCAATAAAAAAATTATTATTAATCATAATTTTATTCATTAAATTACTAGTCCATGATTGACTCGTATGAATATCTACCAATATAACCTGACCTCCATCATTTTGCAGGTTGAGATAAGTCTGACTCGTGGTAAAACAGGTTGGGTCGGGGTTGACCCATATAAGTGGCATAATCCAACTAAATGGGTCGGGTTAGGATTGGCTTGTACATCCAAATTGATTTAAATACGTTTAATATTGTTCTAGTTTAGTGGTTTAGTTTTTTTGTACTTCACGGATGTTTCATTGTTTTTTTGTTTTTGCATACAACTAAACCCAAATATAACTTCAATACTTGAAATAAATTGGGCTTAGGATGAATTTCTACAAGTCTGGTGAGGTCCGTTACTTAAAGTTAACCCAGATCGGGTGCAGATTAGAATACATGATCAATTTTAGAAACGAGTAGGATACGAATTGAACTTCAACCTATAGACAACATAGGTCTGCCGGACCCATTTTCAAATGACCTGACCTATTTGCCACCCCTAGTATTAGGTAGTCTAACGTATATAATCTAAACCCTAAGGGGTCGCTTAATTGGCCTAAGACTACGGTTTGTGCCCAAAGATTGTAGGTTCGAAACTGCACTACCACACTGGGACTACAGGGTAGTTTACTCAGCTTCCTTCAAGGCCCGGAGGAATTAATCCAACCCAAATGATTGGGAACCCCCCCCCCAAAAATAAATAAAATAAAAAAAAAAACCCGTATATAACCTATACCAGGATCCAATTGTGGTGGACCTAGACACTCAGGTTCGACTCAAATGACAATATTTTACTATATACTAATATGTCATGTATAATAAATTTAATCCAATAGATTATTAATGAATCTAGGAATAAGTAATGTGGTCCAAGCGAAATCAAATCAAATCCATTCGTGTGTGGTCCTTTTTCTGAATATCTAAGTCTTTCAAAGGTGTCCCTACCTGTAATTCACCAATATAGACCCATGATCACTGCACCAGGCACTTTTTTTATGTTTTAAAAAAGAAAACCATTTTGACTCACATACTAATCATATTTGCGTATTAAATTTTCTATGCAGTATATGGATCCAAAACGGTATTCAATCTCACATGCCCCAAATTTCAAGTCAATCATGCAAGATTAATGGTTGGATTCGACATATTGGAGACAATAGCTTAGATTTATTATTATCTTTTATTACTTATAAAAAGGGGCTCGCGGGTGCAATGTCGAATGCCGTGTAAAACATTGAGTTGTGCATCTTCCATCACCTATTGGTTTTGAAAGGAATGGTAGTTCAGTGGGTGCATAAGATCCTACACTATTACAATAAACAACCAAAATTGAAATACTTGTTCAAGACAATGATTTTATGAGAATATTTTTTGTGATAATAGATACAATTTTAAGCTTAAAAACGGCCTTTATAAAGGATCAGGCACTAGTAGAGATCAATCTCATCTATTTCACATTTCACTTTATCCGATCTAATATGGATATCCTGTTTGTAGAAGATGATGATGGATGGATTCAATATAAAATATTTCAAAAAAAAAAAAAAAAAGAGTAATGTTTTCCACTTTATCTTTCTCTTTTCCTTCTCTCTCTACATGGATTTGTTCAGATAACCAGAGTGCAATGAAGGACGTTTTCACTTGCCTTAAATAGTGAGACAAGAACCCTTAAACCAAGTTCAAATTAATTATGATTAGGAACCATAATCTTATTCTTAGGTAATTGAGAGAGAGAATGGTTATACTTTTCAAAGAGGGAAAATGAAAGATATTCAATCCTTATGTTGGGGAGGGGGGTGTTGTCTTTATGTAGGTCGGAGCACACCCACATGTGATATAACACATGGCCCCCATCAACAGATGCCAACAACTGTCGAATGTCCAAATTTAGCTGGATGTTGATTCGGCCTATATCCACATACCACTAATATAATCCCAAGAGGTTGGCCGAGTGGTCAGGACCACGGTTCCTCCCTCTTCTGGAGCTAGAAGTCTTAGTATCGACCCCTGGTTCCCCTCTCTTTAGGAACCAAAGATTAAGTCCAGTTATGCTACCACCTAGAGGCTACAAGGGTTTTAGCTGGCTTCTCTCTAGGTTCGGAGGAAATAATCCAACCCAAAGGGTTGTAAAGCCTCCGTTAGCCAAAAAAAAAATACCACTAATATAGGTCTGGTACGTAACCTTCTTCACAAACATTTTTCCAAATGCATTCTTGCAATCCCATCAGTGGAGCCAATATCAGTGTAATCTAAACCGCTTGAAAACTATAATTCCTACTTCCTATTGTATTATCTTTTGGGATTTTGACAGCATGGCTTGCAATCAAGATTGCGAATGGTATTCTTACAAGAAAAGCCATACAAAGACAAGATCCAAATCAGATAAACAAGAGATTTATTAAATACAAGCACTCCCTGAAGAAGATCTGCATCCGATATCAATGAACTCCTCAAACTCTAATTTCACAATCCAAATAGAAAAGCAGGATTGGAGGAAGAGGTGACATGTACCTATTCAGCTGGAAATCGCTGCAAATCTGGAATGGCCGGGACTTTCCTTTTTCCCTGGAGAAGAGAAGATCAACACGTAGTGGGAACTGAAGGGAGTAATAAAAGAGAAATAGGAAGATCATGACATCTTGCTTGCTTTTATAATAGCGTTTAGGACAAGGAGATACGGACCGTCAAATCAGCAAAAGATATAGGCCAACTGGAAACTTTGTGCTTGCACTTAATCCTAGGTATAACCCTGCCCCATTTTAAGGCAGTGGGTGCAATTTTAGCTGATTAGGTCAAAACAATATTAAGGGCATCCAGTCCTTTTTAGGATATAAAGACTAATTTTAGCAATGTTTCAAACATTAAAAACATCAAAGACACCTCCTCAAAATTTTGATCTTATGGTTAGCAAGACCCCTTTCCTTTTTTTTTACTTTTTCTTTTTTTTGTTTGTGTGTGTTTTGAACTGAATTGGCCTTTTTTAAGAAAATTATTTGTCCAAAAATTGGTGACAGAGATTATAGTCATGATACAACTGAACTTCCATTGTGGGCTCTTTTGGGTTTTATTTGCCATGAATGTCTTTAATGGGAATTCTGTTATAATAAAGATTTTCTAGTGGAGGGTTTAGGTAGATTATGTTTTTTATGTATAAAACCCACTATCCATGGGTTGATAAGAGTAATGGTTTCCTCTTGTTGTCCATCAATTTTATTAGGGCTTCTTTAAGACCATATGGTTTGGTCATAGTGGACTATCAACTGAAAATGTGGTCCTGCTTTGCTTGTACAGAAAATGTGCGTTATCACTTTTCTTTCTATATCATGAGGTCTTTGATCTGAAAGGTCCCACTTGTGTATCAAAAAAAATTCAGTTTGGAAAATCCTTGTTTTGTAATAGGCCCTCTAAATGAATGGTATTGACCACAGTTCTAAAAATCCGCATTTACATAATGGTTTTGACAGTAATCCAAGTTTTTGGGCTATAATGTTACGCGCCTTAAGTTGATTATAATGGTCTTGATCTTTGATTTTCTGACTGCTATGTAAATTAACACCCAAGGAACCAAACATTTTCATTCTTTTACTTTTCTCTCTGTTCATCTCAGATTTTTCTTTTTGGAGAAAGATGAAAAACTTGAGACAGAATCACTGTATCAAATTTTTTGTAGTGGTTTCAGCCTTGGCCATTATAGTGTTCTAAAACCATGGCCTGGATCATAAGATACCTTACACAGTGGCTGAAAACTATGGGATGGGTTGGTTACTTAAAATCTTTTGGCTTGCATTTCATTCAAGTTATGTTGTAATCACTTAATTCTGGGTTGTAGAGCTGTAGGTTATCTAGTGGGCAAGGGCATTCCTGATGCCCATAGTATGAGATTTCATGTGAAGGTATATTTTATAATTGGATGCAAGGACAATGCTCAACCAGATTTGTAATTTGTACTAGAAGAGAAACAGCTGTAACACCATTCATGATTTTCTATGGGCTAAAAATATTTAAGATTGATGAGGTTGACAAAGATTAGTTGAACATTAAAAAAATCGTGAAATGCAAAGGACAAATCATCACACAAACATGGGAATTTAAAAACATCAGTCAAACCCACTAATTTATTATTTGCTAATTTAGCTAGATCTGATGTTTTATATATCAAAATGGGTATGCAAAAGAGTTTCCAATTTAGGGGAATACAAAATATGAAAAATGGAGACCAGGGAAAGGAGCATGTTCTGGTGTTTGAGAAGGCCAAATTACAGAACCCCTGCTTAATGTGGTTATGGTTCGTCCACCAAATTTAGATAGAGGTACATCCAAACGTGCCTCAAGCTTGACACCATGTTAAAAACTGGCTTGTTTTATTAAATTTCAAGAGATAGGATCCCAGTGATCTGAATTCCAATCCAACTTGGATTCTCATCCACTAAATGATAAGGTCCAAGTGTAATCAATAGGATTCCTAATATGTCAGCTGTCAAGAGAGGATGAGTATCTTCTTCTGGAGTGCTCTTTGACTAAACTATTAATATATTATCTTTCTGCTGTCATCCAAACATGAAACATGGCAAAGGTGAATGCTTTCTTACATCCATGATCCATCCCTTTTCAAGAAAGCCATCACATGAAAGTCTTCCAAATGAGACTCTTTATATTTAAACCACAACGACCCTTTTTAAATTTGCTCCATATGTTGCATGTATCCATTAAAGGCCAATGTTCAAGGGCTGTAGATGATTTGATTCAATTGATCAAGGATGGAGCCAAAGATTTCTCCCAAATGAGGCAAAGAGGAAATTAGAACATTCACTAAAATTTGATACAATAAGATGTATGAATGACAGAATAGAATAATTCGATGCAAGAAATTGCATATCAATTTTTCTTTCCTAGTTGATCTCAACCTTTACTAGCTTCCTCTTTTATTTTGATTTGATTTCTATGAAATTTCTTATTTAAATAATCTTTTCATATTTAATATATTTATTCTATTTTTGGAAAGGACATCATCTCTCCCCTCCGCCGAATCGTATTAAATGTTAATTTGATTGTGTACAAAATCGTATTAGAGTAAGATTTCTATGAGAATTCATAATCCCTTTATGTAATTAGGCTCGCTCAAGAGCATCATGAGTTTCTCATGAGTGAGTGTCTCTTATGAGTGGATCTAGACTCATGGATCATTGTCATCTACGGATGACGTTGCTGAAAACAACACTTGATCAACGAACTATGAGTTGGGTTAGAAACTTAGGTTATCCATGGTGTATGTTCAGATGTTCTATGTATAATAATAGTAACGTGCTTAAGCCCAACTTAAACTCGGCCCTTACTTTTCAAATTAAAATTGTTGCCATAAACCAAACCTAGCTAAAAGACTCAATACAACCACGTAGGCTAGCTTGTAAGGCCAATAATAATATAGCCTCAAATTGTTGGGTTGGTTTCGGGTTTGGGCTTGATTGGTGGGTTAGTCAGGTTCTACCATAGGCTATATAGGGGTTGAAATGGGTTGGGCTAGGCTGATGTTGTGTTGCAACTACAACCTAGATTTAGGTGGAGAGGAAAAGTGGGTACAATCAACAGTGTGCTCAGAGAAGTAGTTTGAAAACCCGAGAGAGAGAGAGAGAGAGAGAGCACCACATGATGGATACATAATGTGAGGACTGTATTTTCAAAAAGACACTTTCGCCCTCCTGTCATTCCATTTCCTTGTTATTTCAAAATTTTAGGAGGAGAAAAAATAGAAAAAACACAATATTATCCATTTAAAAATTCTAAAAGCCACCCCAACATCCTTTGTTTTCAAAAATTCCAGTGGGTACAAGGCGCCGCACCACCCCCCCCCCCCCCCCCCCCAATTGATTCTAGCATACCTATAACCAAGTCTAAACCTAATCATCCATGCGAGCTCGACTCGTTAGTATCGTTTAGGACTTAATTGTGCAATGAGAAGATTTATTTTTCCATAGATTTTTGCTCTACATGAGAGAGGAATCATGCATTCATACCCCTTCCATAGATAATTGAAATCCTCTCTATTGATGAAGACCTCTCTATTGATGAAGATCAATTCAATTTTTTCCTTCTTCGCAATGAAAAATGTACAAAACCAAAAGAACCGATTAGTAATTAAATCAAATTCAGGGTGTGAAATTAGGAGCTCATTAAAAAAAAACATGTTTTGGCCCCATTTATGTCGAAGGATATAAGTCCGTTGTGAGGATTGTATATTTAAATCTTTCATAGTAATATAACATGCAGAACTTTTTACAATGGACACTGTAAAACAACTAAGGAGTAACTATCGGTGCAAAGCATGCATTCCAATTTACTATATTAAAGCTTCAAAGTAAACGTGTGTTTTATGAATAGAGTGTACAAGGAACGTATAAACGACGGATACCAAATTACAAGTCAAGGAAGAAGATACAAACCAATCCTAGGTCCTTGGTTGTCAATTGTATATGGTATAAATCCTCGACCGAGTCCATATGGATACTGAGGCGTCAGTGCACTTTTTGGTGAGCCCCTTCTGTTTCGAAGTTAATGATTGTCCTCGGTTCCATGCACATTCGAAGTTAACGGGAACCAATGTCCTCGGCTCTATGCACATTCGATTCAAAGATGGACCTCACACAATCACTAGACAACCGATGAAGCACACCAAGCTTACCATCCTCTATTTGCAATTTTCCTCAATGGCCTTTCAAGGGTAGGGGTCAAGGGTTCCAAGATTTGACCCCGTTTAAGATATAATGACACATTCCATGTTTAATTAACTTTTTAAACTTTAGTGGATGTGGATGTGGACTGATGTGGACATTACCTGGCCACTGATCAGCTTCCACTATCTTAATGATAATGCACATTGCACCATAGATTAGATAATATTTAAGAGACACCATTTAGAGGGTGGCCAAGTGCCAACCATTGGTGGGCCCTGTCGAGTTGATTAATTGTTCTTATTATAAGATAATTATAAAATTAGAAAGTCCAACTTGAGAGTTCTACCTGGCAACTGATCCTCCTTGCCACTCAGCTAGAGTGTGATGGACTGATGGATTCAATTAAAATCTCACACTGAAGTTCACCTGTCACTATTTCTAGCCATTCCAATTGCTATAAGTCATTTTCTTAAATATGTTTAGCATCCACACAATTTTGACACCAGAGTTTTTCAGGATTTTTTAAGAATATCAGCTGATGAGTTAGACGTAAGTTAAATCTTATAAAAATAGAGTCATCTAATCACATGAAATGGAGGTGAATGGAGAAGCTCTTTTTTTTTTTTTTTTTGGCGTTGTGGGGGGGGGGGGGCGCGTGGGGGGGGGGGGGGCGCGGTGGTGTGGTGGTTTGTAAATGTGACTGGTGAAGTTCGATGAGGGGGTTTGGATGGTCGGTTCGGATTAGTGATCACCCACTTGCTACCTTGATCAGTACTATTTGCGTGAGAGAGATGCGCAAGAGCGAAAAAGATAAATGAAAATAGGGGCTAAATTATTTTTACCAAATTCATTTGTGAATGTGACCCAACAGTGTTAACCAAGCCCAAGCTGTAGGTTAAGCCCTCAGCCTGATTACAGCAGAACGTTTAAAAATAGGGACTATATTTAAGGGTCACTTTTAAGAGACAAAAAAGAATGGGGTCTTATCAAAAAAGTATAAAATTTAAAAAACCATGTCTTGTTTTTTTAAAATAGTAAACAAATTCAATCCCTCGTTCCACTAAAATACAAAAAGGCCCCTTTTTTTAATCCAAAAATAAAAAAAGTTCCTCCACGTAACAAAAAATGAAAAACAGTGAATAACACGGATTTTAAAAATTCTCTTTTCTTATTTTTTAAAAGTGACTGTTTACTTTGAATTCACTTTAGAACTAAATTACCAAACAAGCTAAGATCTAAATGCATAGAAGTTTCTATATCTAAAGGTTGGAGCTTTCTATCATAGCCCAAATATTAAATAGGCTCGAGTTTTAAATCCAGGTCTGACCTAAGTACCAAAATCAAAGGCCAAAACCTAGAACTACCCCTAGCCGGGCAGGGCACTTCTCTATTCTAGAAGATTTATCGCAGCCATTGATCCAGATAAATTCATGAGGAAGTGGTATGAGATACCACTCCATCGTCTAGAAATTGGTTAATCGGTAAAGATACATGTACTTGGTGTCCCGCCCAAGAAAGAGACCCAAGCCCTAGTAACCCCGCTAAGTGGTGATTCAACATGAAAACATCTATTTTTACTACCTCTATCTACCCACTTTGCATGTAAAAGGGACGGTTTCTGTCGGGGTTCATTGTGGACCCGGACCCGGACCCAGACCTAGTTCGAAACAGGAACTGTTAATGAGTATATGGAACCGGAACCGGAACCGATTTCATGTATTGGATGAATTCGAGTCCGGGTCGAGTTGAGAATGATTTAAAAAATACTAGCTAAATGATTTAGGAAAACAAAACTATAGTCTTTAAGAGAAATTCTCAAAAATTGAAGTAATATGTTGGGTTCTGGTCCAATAGTCAGAACCAAGGTGCAACAAGACTCGGACCTGTTTAGGTCACGAGTCCAAAAAATGGACCCAAATTTGTTTACTTATCGGAATCTAAATAAGGACTCAAACCCAATTAGCAATGGGTCGGAACCTCCATGTAATCGGACAATCGGAGACCTATTTACTTCCCTACACGAACTCTTCCACGTACCCCGTCAACCTGCATACTACATGCGTTATTAATATTCCAAATCCTCAATCTTCAATGGCAACCCGGTTCGCTATTCCATTTCCAGCCTCGATCTCTTATATGTTGAATTGATTGTATTAAGATTCACATCGACGCAAACCGAGGTGTTTACTAAATAAAAAGATTAGTATCCACGATTTCCTCAATGCTGTGAGGATGCCCAGACCCAGCGCCATCTCATCTGGAAGAAGGTCGCCATCATCAATGCTGGACTTATGGGGCCTGCTTGGGTGCATCTTAATCCAAGCATGCCCTTTCACAATCTCACCCCACAAGATCTGGATGCCTAGTATCACGCTCATCAAATCTTTATCTACCTACCGTTTGGATTGAATCTCAATGAAATTTACGGTCAACAGCCCACTACTAAACTTTTATGTTATTAAATCTAGGGTTGGGATGGTGTTACGGGGCTCTTCTTGTTTTTTTTTTTTTTTTCCTTTTGACCTTACTTGTTAACCTTGCCCATAAGAAGACCTTTCCCTGTAAAACTAAACCCCCACCCCTCCTAGGCATCTAAGAGTGCCCCATGAGCTGCATGGCTCTTGATCTTAAGAGAACATTCCCCTTTATGTTGTTATTAAATTTTAATATTTTTTCACATGTAGAGAACATTTGAAAACTCTTCAACCGTGATTTCTATCATTTCTATATGGGCTCAAAAGTTTAATGGTCGACAGCACATTCGGATCGATACATAGTCGATCCAACGGTCCAGTAAATTGGGATCTGACCGAAAGTTGGTGGACATTTGCAATTTAGGGGGGTCATGTGTTTTTTCCATTTGGATGGACCAAAGGAGGGCCCCACAAGCATGATCTTAAGAAATCAAACTTTGGAGAGCCTTGCTCTATATATATATATATATAATATACGAAAATATTCATGTGAGAAATAGTTTCCACCTATGATATGAGAAGTTTTTTTTGTGGGGCCCACCTATGGGTCCCTATTTGTATATGGTTTGGATGGTTGATAGGTGAGCCCCACAAAAAAGTTCTCATATGAGTATTTCCGATATATATATATATATATATATATATATATATATATTATATTAGGAGCGCTACACAGCGCCTATACAATTTTTAAGAGGAAACGCCCCTCTTACTTGGGTCCCCATTGGGATGCATCATAATTATGGAAGTCCATTGGATGCAAAGATCTATATGAGGTCTACCTATACTCAAAATCTTAACTCCATAAGATCATCCTAACCTTTTGATCTATGGCCTTAAGATTTAATTGTTTAGAGGGATCATTTTATCATGATTTCAATCTAACTTTGAGGAAAACTTGGATGAGTGTCAAGCTTAGACATGCGATTATTCATTTTTATTTATTTTTATTTATTTATTTATTTATTTTTGGGGGGGTGTGTTGTGAAAAGATTGAATTGACTCAACATGGGGGGCCCATAACAAAAAATAAGAGGGGCGGAAAAGGGGACCTTTTTTTTAATTTTCATATTCATATATATATATATATATATATATATATATATATATATATATATATATGAGGAGTGCTCCCCTACACTGCAGCTCCCCTTAATATTAGCTGGGCCTATACTCATAAGTGACCAGTGCAGTCGGTCCTACATCTAAACCAGCTGATATTAAGGGGAGCTGCAGTGTAGGGGAGCACTCCTCTATATATATATATATATATATATATATATATATATATATATATATGATAATGCCCTAATCTTCTTAAGCAAAAAAGAAAAAATTGGAGAAATCTTTGATTGGAACCTTTGAGTGCCTCACTAACCCTTACTGTGAGTGGAGTGAGAATCCAAAGTGGAGCCCTCTTTATGAAAATCCGAGCCGTTCAAAATAGACTCTTTTTTTTAAGGTTTTCCCCAAATTTTACGTCAATAAAAGTTTTGTTAGACCTACTATAGGGTGGATATTATTATGATGTCAATGTTCAATCTAACGGTGGGACCAACTCCTACAAATGTAGAATTTGAGTCAATCTACCACTCAATTATGTGTAGTACCGACGTTTGAGAGTTTCAATTCACCCACCTCACTTATTTTATTACTTCCAGATCTCTTTGTTAAGCTTTATGTCTTATTTTAATTTCTTCTTCTTTTCTTTTTATTTTTATTTTTTGCTAGTTTGGTTGGTTGGTAAAGGACATGCGATACTATATATTTGCCCAAGGATGCATCCGGGTAGGTGTGTGAAATGGGACGCCCTTACCAATGGGTTATCCTAAATTTCTCTTTCTTATATGTTTATAATGAAAAGAGCTCTTGGTGATCAACAAAAGACTTTCATTGTCATTATTTAAGACTGGTGAAGGTTCAGGTTCTGATTGTTGGTATTTGTACAACTTCCGCCTATTGTGGGCCCATTCGATAATCGAAAATCGGCCCGCGAATGCTCTAGTTCAATCAAAGTTTTGATGATGCACCTGTTCAGTTTTGTTCTCTTGATGCTCTAATGTCAAAGCTGGGGATACAAGATGGCGGATTGGAAAGCGATTTGACCACGTTTAAGATATAATCACACATGCGACGTTTAATTAACTTTTTAAATTTTAGTGGATGTGGACATCAGCTGGCCACTGACCAGCTTCCACAATCTTAATTATTATACACACCACCATTTTAACGGTGTCAGACTCATGTTCTATAACTTTCTCAGACTTGCTTCCCACTTGGCATTTGATTCTACATGAAAATAGGCATCTGTAAATTGTTGAGCTTACACTGACATGTACTTAGGCAGGTTTTATGCTTGAGAAGTGACAGAGTTTATTCTCCATGAATGTTCACCTAATACCTTTTGAGCTTCCTGTACAATGATTTGTTTACAAGTTTTGTTCTTGCAAGAATCTGCAGGCTGCAACCATAGAAAATATTACATACAACCTCTTGAAGTTTTTAACCTCCTGTCACATATTACTGCCACGTTTCCATAACCCCAAAGTGATGAAAAAGGTTTTGACAGATTTGGTGGTGTCCAAGCTTTCGGCCGGTAGAGGATTTGGGCGCAAAGAAGTGGAGTCCATTCAGAGAAACATTAAGTGGTGGTCGGGAGTTTAGAAACTACCAAAGCCCCACAAGTGCAGCTGTGGTGGTGGGTTTCCCTTGTTAGCGATCAACCCCTAGCGGAGACTTAGATTGAAAAAAAAAAAACCTACTTTGGAAATGGCGACTTCAACGAGGCAAAGCGATGAAAAGGTTTTGATGTGAGTTAGAGATATTAAGTTTCAGATTAATCCAAATGGAGTAGCCCATCCAGTAACTCGGCACCTCGATGTGGGCCCACCTGGAAATCATGTAGTTACAGCCTTACAGGTAGTGACCACTTGCATGCAATTGTCATCCAAACAAAACATGTGGGCATGGTGAATTCAGCCTAAATGGAGGTCTTCCGGACATCAAAAGGGTGCGGAGTTTCCACTGAACAAATGTAGTCTTCTCCAATTTCAGGAAGCAGCAACTTGAACTCTCTAGTCACTGGATTGCAGACACAGTAAACCCCAAGACTAGTCATGCTTGAGCAACATATAGCATCCCATTGCAAGAGGCCCTAATCATGGGCGGCTCAGTGGGGTCAATTGACCCCACTGAGATCTGGAAAAATATTATAAAAAAAAAAAGACTCTTGAATAAATTTAAGTTATGGGAAGCTTTTGACCCCACTCAGTGCCAAATTTAATGGGTTTTAAAGAAAATTCCCTTTATTAGACATTTTGTCGATAAGCCTTCATTTACCCTAGCTTGACCTCTAAATACGGTTTTCTCCCTGTATTAGAAGGAGAAAACCCTAATATTATCAAAAGTAGATAATAGAATTTGATAAAGGTAAAACAAATTTATTCAATTTGTGGACGATAAGTCTTTTATTGACCCCACTGACTTGAATTTCTGCAGCCGCGACTGGCCTTAATGATGGCAATTTCATTCAAGAAATCTAGAGTGAACCCAGAATGGCAACAACGCGAATCATCTACGCTGCCCATACTACTGAACTTCATGGTAACGACTTTCCATAAGCTTAGATGAGTTGTTTCCACAAATTATTGTGGAGTTGAATGAAGTACTTTTGGGAAAGTAATTTATACCAATGCTTACAAACAGATCTGAATCTAAAAACACCTCCCAAATAAAACGAATTCATCTGCCATTGAATGGAAGAAACTGAAAGAATTTTTATTCCACTTACTAGAGGGTGAACTTTTGAGATGGCATTACAGGGCAATCCTCTGGGAAAGTAATGTTGAAGCCGAGTCTGTTTTGGCAGTTAAAAACACTTGACTAGGATTACTTACTAGAGGGTGAACTTTTGAGATGGCATTACAGGGCAATCCTCTGGGAAAGTAATGTTGAAGCCGAGTCGGTTTTGGCAGTTAAAAACACTTGACTAGGATTAACCAGTTTCTAAAACACCCGTTGATGGTTAGAATGAAACAAGTAGAATACAGTTTCATTGACTTCTTTTTACCTTCATACCTCTTTTGTTTAGTCTTAACGGGGACTCGGAAATAAACATGGAACACAAGAAGCAGTCTTTGAATCTGACATTACTTTATCCAATAGAGCGATACAATTGAATTTTTATTGTATATCTGTGATGTCCAAATACTTGCGAAAAAGTCAACATATTGATAGCTTCTCTATTGGATACTTCAGTTTCATGCAAACCCAAAACTATGTCCCTGCTTTTCACAGAATCTATTGTATGTGTGCTCAGTGTGATCCTTTCTAATAATGAGATTTCTAGATTATACTGCTTGCCCAGACTGTGGGCCTTAAGGTGAAGTCTGTCTCCTTTGGACCTTTTCTAGTTTCCTTCCTGGAGGCTGAAAGGGTTTTGTTGTATTTGAGTGTTTCTCCTGCTTTTCATAGAATCTAACTAATCATTCAGGAAAGAAGAAGAAGAAGAAAAAAAAAAAAAACTTGGATGAACTTCTAAGCAATGTCTCAAATCTTGCTCCAGCAGGAGTGATTCACTGTTGGACCGACTCTGTGAAATTTGTCAAGACCCAAATTCTGAGGCCCTGTTGGATTTCGGGTTGCAACTCATTGACAACATTTACCCAAACATAAATCAAATACTTCCACTAAGGAATTAGGCATTTACTCAATTCAATATTCTAACTAAAATCATGAAAGCCAATAATAAGAAATAGAATGTCTCTACAATATAAAAAGTTTCCATGTTCAGAGGCTCTAAAGATTAAAGCAATATTTAAAATGAATAGATCTTCAACTAAAGGGCCAATCCCTGTATCTACTGGTTCTGGAATCACACGCTATTCAGCCCTGCACGTCAAACTCTAAGAGTTGTTCATCATTATACTCTAGCCCTCCCGCATTCCAGTTACCTGAAGAGGGAAACTTAACATCAGTAAAAACTAGTGAATGAATTTCCTTTCCTGGGCCAAGAGGGCTGGTAGGCTACAAGGACTGGCAGCCCTAAGGGAGAGAGGAAAGTGAATGAGGTTAGCTTACACCCTTACCTTGCATAAGGCCTTTTGATGGGTTGAGGCCCATCAGAAGCAAAACTGTGAGGCCGGTGGGCCAAAGCGGACAATATCATGCAAGCGTATAGGGGTGGGGCGTTACAAATGGTATCAGAGCACAATGAATATTTTATTTGACACAGAATATAGTGCTAGAAAAAATAAAAATAAATTTCACAATATAATACAAAAAAGCTTTGAGCGTTGAAATTCTAATGGAACCATTCAAATATTATTTCTCACGGCACAACTCTGAATTACATCCTCGCACCCGGTCTTACCACATCCTGCCCCCAAGGCACACTAGCATATCAAGATGTCAAGCATCATATCATAACTGCCGTCGAGTATGGACCTACAACTCATCGGCCTCCATGGCCCACATCCATGATTACTCACATCATACAGATTCATTCTGGGCCCCACAGCCTAGTATCTCACACCCACGAAGACCCTAAGTACGAGTTTGTCATCCCGCATTGTGCTAGTATTTCAGAGTTCCCTCTTGGGTACATCAAATTTTCTCATTTCCTTTCATTGCATACAATCCACACACATATAGGCCATAAAACACATTAGTTTGTACATTATTAATTAGTGTGGGACCAGCCCTGTACACAATACATCGTTAAACCCTTGCCCCACGTCTCATCATAGCTGTTGGTTACTGTGTCAGGATCGCCGCACTTACTTACCACATTAACATACTCAGTATATAAGCAGAAAATACAGCATTATAAAATCAGTCGATGTAATTGGTCCCTATACAGAACCTTAGTTCCTTGCAATTAAGAAAAAGGTAATCTGGACCTACCTGGAATTTCCCAGAAATCTCCATAATAAAACAGTTGAAAAGGGGGAATGCTGTTTCGCCCAATTCCCAAGCGCCACATGTAGAAAATGCCAACTCAGCTATTGACTCTCTCAACTACTTCCTTGGAATGAAAAGAAAAAAAAAAAAAGCAGGTCTTTTTTTTATAAATAAAAAAAAATCTCTCTGTCTTCTCCAACATCGGTGGGTTTCGCGCCTCTTCTTCTTAAGTTGGATGGATGGTGGACCCCACATGACCCATTCCACAAAAGGGCTGGATCATCATGATCGCCCAAGCGTCTACACTCAAATGTGTGGGTCTAATCTTCGATCATCTAATCCAAGCTATCATTGTCATTCCTACCAGAGAAATCTAGATAAAGTTTTGCATCTCTCCAAGATGTGAAATGCATCCAATAATCAATAGTAACAGCATCTTTTAGACAAGCATGAAACACACAACTTCTAAATCTTCATAAGACTTTTGATAGGTAAGAAATCTGTCAACGGATTTGGACACTTCTGGATCCAACCACGATGTGAAATCTATAAGGTCTACATACATCCATAAGGTTCTCCATCTTCTTGACAAGAAGCTCGTGTTAATTACATCCTTCATTGGCAAGAAAGATATGGTCAAGAAGCAGAGGATCTGGTACAACACTAAGATAGGGTTTCTAGATGAAGGGTTTTTTGTTTGAGGGAGAAAGGAAAAGAGGCGTTCCTGCCTCTTGGAGAAGAGGGTAAGGAGAGGGTTCAAATAATTTTTTTATATATATAAAAAAGACCACGTTCTTTTCTTTTATTCATTACAGGGAATCAGTTGAGATGTCATAGCTGACGTGACACCTTTAAAACTTGGCGCTCCAGGATAGGGTGGAACAGCGTTCCCCTGTTTTGTTGACACAGGGGATCCGGACTCAAACAGAACACCATCACCCAGGTTTTCCTACTTCACACCTAAGAAGTTTCGAGGCTTTTGGATGGTGGCCCAGACAGGGCCCACCCCCCGTGGGTCCTACACTATCAAGGTCGACTGTCAGTCCCACAGCCTCCACAACAAAGAGGCTCCAAGGCAGCCTGCAATGGGGGAAAATTTGGATTGCAGCCTGATTTTTCTCATCTCCAACAAGGATTCTGGTTTGGGGTGTTTCCTCACTCTCCTACCTTTGATCAGCAGGGTTTGCCATCAATCCACCCACCATAGGTAGGGTTTTTGCCCAATTACATCCTTCGTAATGCCGTCAGTCACTGTAATGGAAGGAATTTTTAATCGAATAACACAAGATTTCCCACCAACACATTGGATGACTAACCAAGACCCTTTCCAGTCCATCGTCAACAATCAACATCATCATAAGAAATATATTCATATATGTCCAGCCGACCATATGGAGAAAACAGCAACACAGACGGTATATAAAGAGAGACAATTACTGGTTTCCAATTAAAATCTGCTGTATTAAATTCAGGTTAGGTTCCCCTTTCCAGTCCATCGTCAACAATCAACATCATCATAAGAAATATATTCATATATGTCCAGCCGACCATATGGAGAAAACAGCAACACAGACGGTATATAAAGAGAGACAATTACTGGTTTCCAATTAAAATCTGCTGTATTAAATTCAGCTTAGGTTCTCCCAAGGCAATCTCAAGCACCGGAAAACCCACCCTTCTTGTTTTCTAGGATTCAATCCCTAATTCACAACAACGGCAATCTCAAGCACCGGAAAACCCACCCTTCTTGTTTTCCAGGATTCAATCCTTAATTCACAACAATGGCAATCACGGATAGATATAGGAAACCCACTCACATCTTATTAGGAAACCTTTTAATCCATGACTCTAAAATTTAATGGTTTCGAGATTTCAATCCAATGGTTATGAAAAATTGGATGAGTGTCACAAACTTGGACTTGTGGCTATTCATGGGGCGTAGCGTCTGTGAAAAGACTAGATGTGTCAAACTTAGACTTGTGACTATTCACAGGGCGTAGTGTGTGTGAAAAGACTAGATTGACTCAACATGGGCCCCGTGACCAAAAAAAAAGGCAGGGCGGAAAAGGGGCATTTTTAAAGTGGGCGTTTTTTGAGAATTTGTTATAACTCAAAAGTAGGCTCCACCATTCTATCACACAAAGTCATAACTAAAGGTCCAAGGGTCCCATCTGGGATCCAAATAATTCTTTACCGAGCCCAAGGTCCATAATAATAAAAGTTCTAGGTCTCTATTATCGCCAAAAATGGGTGTACCCAACCTGGGCCCCTTACAAGGTTCGGGATATTACAAAATTTGTGGTATTTTTCCTACACATGATCAATTAAATAGTGCATATCACAAGACATTCATTCCAATTCTCCAAAGACTGAACATCACTCAAATCCAAAAGATCATACAGCTCAAAACCCACAACATCATTATTGCAACACTAAGCACCTTCCCAATCTTAAAAGCTCCGGTCAACTGGTACAGTATTCTATAAACAAGAAAATGTACAATGTTGATGCATAGGTATACAAGCTTCCTGTGGTTCCCACTTGTGACCAAGCCAACCACTTGTACTCATCCGCACCATGTGTATTGCATTGTGCAGTGCCCAAATTAATACTAATCAGTCAAATTCACCATCAGATTGGATTATCATTAGTTTTTACCCAAAAAGCATCTACAATGAGGACTTCTAATCCCATACCAAACCATGATAGGATGCAATCCCAAGACGGTCTCATAGTGAGTATAAACATCTATAACCCCAACTCATTCCAAAAGTTGTTTCCTTTAATGTCTCTCCTTAACCATGATTGGATGCAATCCCAAGACGGTCTCATAGTGAGCATAAACATCTATAACCCCAACTCGTTCCAAAAGTTGTTTCCTCTATAACCCCAACTCATTCCAAAAGTTGTTTCCTTTAATGTCTCTCCTTAACCATGATTGAATACAATCCCAAGACGGTCTCACAGTGAGTATAAACATCTATAACCCAACTCGTTACAAAAGTTGCTTCCTTTAATGTCTCTCCTAATTTGACCTCTCTACTCTCATTCCTCTCATCCCCTTCGTCCTTCACGCTGGTGTGCAGCTACCACTTTTGCTTTCAGCAGGTTCACTCCCTTAGATGACATTAGCAATGTGTGTTCCGGTTCTACTGCATCAAACCTCAATTAAACAACTAGAATATCTAACTTTCAATATATATAGAGGCAAACAAAGCGAAAATAACCTCTCCAAATTTCTTGGTGTGTGCCAACATATATACCAAGCCCCGGGGAGGCCAACATTTCTACCAATGGAGGTAAAAATATTGAGAAACTTAATATGTTTTCAACTACAGTACTACTTACGAAAATGTTTTTGATTAAAATCAATGAACCGTTTATAGGCCTGTACAATCGTTAAAGGCCAAAAATATTCGCAAAAGTTGAATAAAAAACAGTTAAACAATATGGAAGAAACCGGCCATGTCAGTCCTCAGAGGAGAAAGCAATACATTCGAGAGGTTTGTGGGTTTAAATTTAAATCATGTTGTCTATAAAAAAAAAAAGTAACCTCACTTTCATAAGAGTATACCACAGACCTCTCGATGTGGTATACTCATACGAAACTGAGGCTACTTATTTTTATAGACAACATAATTTAAACCCACAAACCTCTCGAATATATAGCTCCCTCCTGTGAGGACTGACACAACCAACTTCTTTCAAATTGTTTAATTGTTTGTTATTCAACTTTTGTGAATATTTTTGGCTTTAACGATTGTACATATCTATAAACGGTTCATTGATTTTAATCAAAAACATATTCGTAAGTAGTACTTTAGTTGAAAACACAATATATTTACCTTAATTGGTAGAAATCTTGGCCTCTCCGGCTTGGTATAAATGTTGGCACACACCAAGAAATTTGGAGAAACAATTTTCGATCAATCGCCCCACACAAATGAGACTAACGATGAATCTCGGTATGGTCACTCATGATTTGTGTGGTTTAGTTTGTTTTACAATTTATTATAACAATTTTTATTATTGTTTTAATTCTTAGCGCGTGCCACTTGTATTTGAATGGGTTGCACACAATGTACATTTGTTTTAAATGAATGTCTATAGTTCAACTTAGTTTTTATTATTGTTTTAATTTTATTAAAAGAATGTCTCTGGCTAGATGCTAAAATATTCGAAGGGTAGTTTTTTTTTAATTCATTTTGAATATCCAATTGTGCCAATGTGTGTGCATGTTTGTATGATTCTCATTCGTGGGCTACTACTTTTGTGCCACTTAATTTGTCAACGTACTCACTTGGATTTCCATCTCTGTTAAAGATGTGACATCTGCTGTTTTCATTGAGTCAGTCTTGTGCCAATGTGTGTGTATGTTTGTATGACTTTCATTTGTGGGCTACTACTTTTGTGCCACTTAATTTGTCATTAGTGCATTATGTAAACGTACTCACTTGGATTTCCATCTCTGTTGAAGATGTGACATCTGCTGTTTTCATTGAGTTAGTCCCTGTCACTGACTTTGTTATGAAGATTCTAAATAGGGATAACGGTGATAAACCATTATCCAATGTAGAGCGAGCTCAGGTTTGTCTATATTCTTAGCTTGTATTTTTTTTTATGTTCTTTCTCAATTAACAATTTTTAAGACCATTTGCTAATTTAGTGTACTATTTATGTTTGAATTGATTTTTTAAAAATTTGAGATGCAATAGATTTAAAAAGCATTAGTTGCCATTAAGATTTACATTACACATAAAAATGATATGCGTAGCAAGTACCGTATTTCGAATATCACTATGAAAGTCATTTAAATACTTAATATAAGGATCAATTTGTTAGTAATTGATTTTGTTTTTTTTTTTTTTTGGATATTTAGTTTTCTCTCTGACTTTGTTAAAGTTTTCATTCAAATAAGAAAAAATTTATTAATTACATGTTTTTCTTATGACTTTTGTTTTTCGGCACACTTCATGATATAAAGAAATAAACAAATACAATGATATATCTCGTTCATTATTTTAAAGATAAGCACGGTTATGTCATTAAACACCTCAATTGCCCTTTCGTACAAGTTGGCATGAATGTTAAATGATATAACCGTGCTTCTCTTTAAAATAATGAACGATAGATATTATTGTGTATGCATATTTCTTTATATCACGAAATCTGCCGAAAAACAAAAGCCATGAGGAAAATATGTAAATAACAACTTTTTTTCTCATTTTAACGAAAACTTTAACAAAGTCAGAAAGGAAACCAAATACTAATAAAAAAGAAAAATCAATTACTAACAGATTGATCCTTACCTTAGTGTTTTTCAGTTACTTTCACAGTGATTTGCGAAATGCGATACGTGCTACGCACATCATTTCTATGCGTAACAAAAACCTTAATGCTAACTAATTCTTTTTTAATCTGTTTCATCTCAAATTTAAAATAAAAAATCAATTGAAACAAAAATAATACATTGGATTAGCAAATGTTCTTAACAATTGTTAAATTATAAAAAATAAAAAAAACATACAAAAATACAAGCCAAGAATATAGGTAAATCTGGGCTTACTTTACATTGGATAATGGTTTATCACTGTTTTCCCCATTCGGAAACTCAGAATAAAGTTAATGGCAGGGACTAACTGACTCAATAAAGACATCAAATGTCACATCTGCAACGGAGATGCAAATCCAAATGTCACATAATGCACTAAAGACAAATGAATATGCACCCACATTGGCACAATTGGATCTTAGAATATTTTATCATCCAGCTAACATATAGACATTCCTTTAATAAAATTAAAACAATAATAAAAATTGCATTGAGCAAGGTTGAACAATAGACATATGGGCGAACGGGCGGCATGGGGCATTTTTGCCTTGCATTCTAACTCAGATACTATGAGAGTCGTTAGCAATAATCCTAACTCTGATACTATGAGAGTCGCTAGCAGTAATCCAAAAACCAATTGGTGATAAGAAACTA
Organism: Umbellularia californica; assembly: GCA_028538565.1. Lineage (NCBI taxonomy): Eukaryota > Viridiplantae > Streptophyta > Magnoliopsida > Laurales > Lauraceae > Umbellularia > Umbellularia californica. Next base: position 1,392,197 of record JAPQWN010000011.1, on the reverse strand, counting down.
GGCAAACGACTATTTAACAATTTTGACCCGATCAATACTAATACAATTAGCATATGGAATTTGGGGAAAAACACACACACACACACACACAAAAAAAGAGGGGAAAAATGAGTGTTGGGGGGGACAGGGACTGCCTGCTTCTTTCTCCCTGCTGGTTTCATGTGAATAATGAGATTTTTTCACGCTGGGTGAGGATTCGAAGATGTTTCCTCACTTGCTACAGAAGCAGGAGAACAAAGGGTCTTTTCTCGCTGACTGCAGGAGGAGGAAGAGATTTCACTGTCCTGGTTTCAATAGGAGATCTACCCTGCTGGTGGGGGCAGGGATCTCAAGGATCTCCCTCTGCAAGAGGAGGAGAGAGATTTCACTGTCCGGGTTTCAATTGGAGATCTCCCCTACTGGTGGGGGTAGGGATCTCAAGGATCTCCCCCTGCCAATTGCAGCATGCACTTGTCTTGCCCCTACTCGTTGTAGGAGTTGAATTCCCTGCCTCTCTTCTTTCTCACATAGTTACAATGGCACGGGCCCAAAGAACTACCCAACCACAAAACACAGAATCAAAAATAGGGAATTAAAATGAATGAAAGAGAGAACGCACCTCCTCACACACCTTGACCGGAGCCGATTAGGTGGGCGGGCTGCCGGAGAAAACCAAGTGGAGGAGAATAGTCGATCATTACTTCCTCACCCTCACCGCCTCAAGAAGATAAGAGAAGAGGAAAAGAGGGCAACAAAAAGAAGACTCCAGCATCCACGGCTCCCTCCAACTAAAACTTAGAAATGACGTGGGTAGTTTGTGAAGAAGATGGGGCTCATGATGTTCGCTTCCAAGATAAGATCCCTTTGATACATGGTTGTGTAAAATGTTCTACATTCACAAGAGTAAGATCCATATTAAAAAGAAAAGAAAAGGAGGAGAAAAATCCTAAAACCTGAAATAGAGGATGCGGAAGAGAAGAAGGTAAAAATTCTCAAAACAAGGGATAAGGGATTGGTATCAAAGCCGAAAAGCAATCCCTGGGAGGACAACTGTCTCTTCTAGATTCTATCCCTCGCCATTCCATCATCATTGTCATCCGTTTATCCATCTCAATCCCTTCTTGTCATCACCTCTCTCGACAGAACCTCATTCCCATCTTCCATCCCCACTACAGAACAGTCCAAAAAAAAAAAAAAAAAGACCATCACTACCCACCCACCATTCCACCCGTGCCTCAACAAAACCACCCACAACCCACCATTCCACCCGTGCCTCAACAAAACCCCCTCCACCAAAATCCAAATTCCCTAAAAATTCCCATCCCTATCTCTATTCCAAAAATCACAAAAGGATATGTTCAAAGTATCTATGGGTAATGCCAGTGCAGTGTACCTGTACATCCAACCAAGCGCGGTTCATACAAAAGATCATCAATGGAATGGACAAAGGTGTTCGTCAATGAGAATGCTTGTTATTTTCAACAATAACCTTTGATACTGAGTAGCTCGAATTATAACCAGCATGACAATTGGGATACAACAAAGCTATTCAGCAAAAAAATCCGCCTTCTAATCTTTGAAAAAAGGTCATCACTATGGATGGATATAGCGATACCAGCCCAAATGCTCGCTATTTATATGCTTAATCATCCACTTCTTTCTTTTGTCCTGTAGGGATGCAACCAGACCGGATCTTTACCATCAAGATGGTGACACCAGCATCCGTATCAACGACGATGCGAATTTGAGTAACACACTACCGTCTCCTAGGTATGTCATTTCATATCTTACATCGCTCATTGATCCTAAATCGTTTCGTTTCCATTTTTTTTTTCCCGTCAACTATTTGTTTCAATTCTGTCAATATGACTTCTTGAAGCGTGTGGAATTGGAATCCTTTAAAGCATCCTGCGATTATTTTAATGTAGCAATGCATGTCCTCATTGTAATTAATTTTCTCCTTTATTGATATAGAAAATTTACTCCGTCAAAATTTCTTCCAAATGTTGTATTTTGTAATGATGATGCTCATTGGTCATGCAGGGTTAACCCAACAAAGAAATCGTCTGACTTGGCATCAAAAACTCCCGCAGTGGTAAAGGAATTTATTATAAAGCATCCATATCCGTCTGTGGACCTCAGAGCTGATTTTGATGTGCCCTTTTCACAAGGATGCTACAGCTGTGGAGTAGTAGAAAATTCATCTGCAGATATTGATGCTGGACTGGATATCGACAATGACAATCAGCATTCTCTACATGTGGACTTAGAAAATCGTATAGGAGGGTACACCTGCGAAGGAGAGGCAAATCCAGTTGCAGAAAATCAGCTTGGGTTGGGGCTTGACAGTGACAATCATGTTGCTATGCAATTGGATACAGAAAGTGGTGAGGAAGGAGGCTACACAGTATGTGTCGAAGAAAATCACGATGCAGATAAGATGGGGGATTTAGGGATTGGCAGTGACAGTCTTGAATTTCGGCATTTGGCCACCGGATTGTGCAGAGAAGGTACGGCATTCTAGGGCCAAGGATTTTCCATGCAAAGTGAAGAGAGACAGGAAAATATACAGACTCGAGGAGCAGCCGCCACATTCCGGGACATACGATCAAACGACCCAGAGGCTGATATCGTTTTGTTGGAACGAATTGCAGGCGGCAAGAGTCAGTCAGAAACAGACATGTCCAATGCATCAAAAACTGCCGACACCATGCAAGCAGCGAATGATTTGCTGACCACGCCGCCCCAGGAGGAATCGCCGCACTCTATGTGGAAGGGGGGCAGGGTTGTTAATAACCGTGACAAATTCAAAAGCACACTAGCCAAGTTTGCTATGTATAAGAACTTTTGCTTGAAACCATTAAGGACAAATAGATTTGAAGCGACGGCAAGGTGTAGTCATCCCACATGTGCATGGCGCATCCATGCGTCTATTGTGGAAGATGGGCCCTAGTTTCAAGTTAGGACCTACAATCCCGAGCACACTTGTTCAGGACCACTTAATGGAACAAAATATCCTCAGGCAACTTCACGTTTGATTGCGGATTTTATCAAAGAAAGACTCGCCCATCAAGACTACAGGCCAAAGGAAATTATGTCGGGCTTTCATAGAGAATTTGGCGTACAAATATCTTACAGAAAGGCCCACATTGCAAAGGAAATAACTATGAAAGACATTCATGGTTCGTTCGAGGATTCATACAATATCCTATATGATTACCGTTTGGAGCTGAAACGCACTAACCCGGGCACATTCGACAATTTATGGACAGAAGATGATCACTCCTTCCAGAGATATTATGTCTGTTTTGGTGGATGTGCCTGATCTTTCAGATCATCAATCAGGCCACTAGTCGCATTGGACGGGACACACCTCAGGGGTAAATACCCAGGATCCTTACTCATTGCGGTTTGTCAGGACGGTGACCATGGGCTCTTTCCACTGGCCTTTGCCATCATTGAGTCCGAATGCTATGCGACTTGGTCATGGTTTCTAGCATGTCTTGATGAATCCCGGGACTGACTTCGGCTATCATGGATGTACTTCCAACCGCAAAACACTGTTACTGTTGCCGTCACATTTCACAAAATATTCAAGCGAAATTCATAAACGATGGAATCGTCATGAAGTTTTGGTGCGCCGCACGTTTAACTCGCGTATGTGAGTACGATAACTACATGGCGGAAATCAGATCAATTGATGTGGGGGCTCATGATTACATTAACGCGATCGGTCGCCAGCATTGGGCAAATGCATTCATCGAGAGACAACGTTGCGACATGCTAACCACGAATATTGCGGAGAGCACAAATAGCTTGTTGAAGGATAATAGGGAGCTGCCCATCACACAGCAGATAGAATCGATACGGGCTAAGCTAATGGAATTTTACCAGAACCGGCGTGAAAAAGGGCTAAACATGAAGACAAGATTCACCCCATATGTAGACAAGATCTTTACCCACGAGTCGGAAGCTTCACGGAGACTCCAATGTTGGCAGGCGAGGGAATATGAGTTTCAGGTATTGTCTCCGGAGTACACAGATGTTGTACACCTCGATAAAAGGTCATGCACATGCTGCAAGTGGGACCTCCTTGGCATACCTTGTTCACATGCACTATGTGCTATCAAACTCAAGCGATATGATCCGTATGACTTCTGTGAGCAATGGTTTTCTAGTGACTGCTATCGCGCAACTTATAATGATGTCTTTCATGCCACGCGCGATGTAAAGCAATGGGAATGTTACCCCCGATAGCTCGCAGGGAGCCTGGAAGGCCAAAAAAATGTCGGATACGAATGGAGGACAGGATGAGGAAATAGGTTACTTGCTCCCATTGCAAGAAGCGTGGTCACAATAGACAGACATGTAGAGAGCCACCTCCAAGGGGATGAATCATACTCACCTCGATTATTTTGATAAGACATATCTACAATATTTACACATCTTTTTGTTTTTTAAATAGCGGGCTTGGTGTAAATACTTGTTTATGGTGGGAGAGCATATTGGTTTGTAGATATTTTGGTGGTATCTCTCGATAATTATGGGAGAACATAATGTGTATATGTTGATGTACAGACGCAAACCAATATCACAGCTTGCATATGTTAACCTGTAAAATTTTTGTATACTGGCACCATCCACATGGGTCGTCTGTTATATATATCAATTAATGAATACCATTTTGTAGTGACAAACTTGTTAACACTCGTTTCATATTAACCACTAACTCAAGTTTACGATCTTTCTTGTCTCTTTTTCTTGTACCCGGTCATCCTGTGAGTTTTTGTTATTACAGATATATGGAGTAGTTTGCATAATATGAAAACTAGTCTCTCACATCGACAATTGCGAGAGATCATAATATGTATATGTCGTGTGTTTAGCCGCAAACCGACAGACCTAAATTTTGGGATATATTGAACCCGTCCATGTGGGTCGTTTGTTATATCTATCAATTAATGAATACCATTATCTCCTCCCGCGTTGTTATAATTCTTAGCTTTTGGAATAACTAACTCATGATTATTGTCGTGTGTTTTTGTTGTGCTTGGTATTCCTCTGATGTTTGTTACTACAGGTATATGATGAGTTCATGGTTGGGCTCTTGTGATCAAAATTGTTATCAGCTTTGTGACACATCACCAACCCTGGTGGTTATTGGACTCTCCATCGTTATATGTTCTGAACATTCGTCACTGTCGACCGATGTAAATCTGGATAGAGGCTTTGCACAGCTTCAGGCGCAATCATCTATATCCAGCAATCCCCGCTTGAAACTTGAGAAGCGGAGTACTGCTGAATCCTGAGTGTGTGAAAGGATAACATAGCAAAAGTAAGGCAATTGGAAGATGCTGTTATAATGTCTTCACCTGGCCAGCATCATACGATTAAACTGTATCTTTAAACATTTCAAGTAAAAAGATTCATAATCTTATTGCCACAATTTCTAAGTGAGTTTGCCTTTTTTATTTTACAATCTTGTCATTCAGGAAATCCTTTTCGTGTTTGTATTCAGTTGATCGACGTGTCGTACGTTATGTATCTTCGATTAAGAGCAAAAGGAAATCAAATGGATTGCAAATGTGAAATCATGATTGGACTATGGCTATAGGCATATCACGGTGCCTATAGCATAAAACAAATTGAAGATATGAATAGTGCCAATATCATATCACGGTGCCTATAGCATATCACAAATTGAAGATATCACGGTGCCTATAGCATATCACGAAAGTTGTGCAAAAAATTGTCCCAGGATCATTCGACTAAAACGTTAAGCATAAAACAAATTCAAAAGGATAACATATGAACAGTGAAACTGGCACGTCTTAGAAGCTCTGATAGCTAAAAGGTTCAGTTGAATGATACATGAGGGAAACCAGCAAAGTCAATCAAAAACTAAGAAACAAATGTCTTTTCCACAAAAGTGGGGCTCTGGTGGCACTTGGACAAAACAAGATTAAGCTGTGCAAAAAATTGTCCCAGGATCATTCGACTAAAACGTTAAGCATAAAACAAATTCAAAAGGATAACATATGAACAGTGAAACTGGCACGTCTTAGAAGCTCTAATAGCTATGACGTTCAGTTGAATGATACATGAGGGAAACCAGCAAAGTCAATCGAAAACTAAGAAACAAATGTCTTTTCCACAAAAGTGGGGCTCTGGTGGCACTTGGACAAAACAAGATCATCATGCAACTCAGTCAGCCGTGGTGCAAACAATTGAGCATCTCGGCAAAACTCTGTCGCATCTCGGCGAACCCTTCTTCCACTCGCACTTCCAAATGCCCGATACGCTGATTCAATGCCTGAATCGTCCGCTCATTTAATTGTTCATCTCCTGCTAGCTCTGCATCCGAATCTGCCGCTACGGACTGGCGAACCCCTGGAGGATTAGATCCGGAGGGACTTGCTATATCTCCCTCATGATCGTCATCCAGCTCAACAGAAGGGATGTGGGACTTGGACTTTTCAAGGGTGAATCGATCAATCTTCTGCTTTGGAATTATAATGTCTTCATTGGGTTCAGCCAACTGACCCATGTCCTGTAGTATCTTGGAGATGATTCCCGGGAAAGGAAGAGCAGTATTATGAGGTGTAGCGTGTACCTTTGTCATTCCACGATACACTGCAAGTGGAACGTCAACCTTCCTTTGAGTCCCGATGCAGCATAGGAGATACCCATCCTCTTTTGTGACTCTCCTGCTGACTTTGGGGCTGACATTGTGACGGATGAAAATATTCAGCAAGCGATAAGAATCACTCAGTTTGTGGTGGAATATGTCACTGCTGGTCCAGGCAACAGGCCTGCCGGTCAGTTCTTTGGCTACCAGATTGTAATTAATCCGACGGTTGGCCTCAATTGGGAAGTGTGCGCCGTCGACGCAATCAATGTCTAGTACTTGGGACAGTAGATCAGGTGTTATTTCGAGCTCTTGTCCTCGAACAAATGTCTTGAACGAGGTGTTTGAGACATCATGCATGTTAGAGTAGAACTCTCTGACCCAATTGACCACTATCTGTTAGCCAAGATCATACATTGTAAACCATTCTCTCTCGCGCATCCACACAGCAAAATCAAGATCGTTTAGCTCATTGTACATGACAATTCTCTCAGGCACAATTGAATGATGCTGGAACTTGTTCATGTATGAAATTTGGCCATCCTCACTTAAGATTGGATGGAGTTCAGGTCTGGTGGTATAGACCTAGTGACACTAGTCTTGAACAAGGTGTTTGAGACATCATGCATGTTAGAGTAGAACTCTCTGACCCAATTGACCACTATCTAGTAGCCAAGATCATACAGTGTAAACCATTCTCTCTCGCGCATCCACACAGCAAAATCAAGATCGTTTAGCTCATTGTACATGACAATTCTCTCGGGCACAACTGAACGATGCTGGAACTTGTTCATGTATGAAATTTGGCCATCCTCACTTAAGATTGGATGGAGTTCAGGTCTAGTGGTATAGACCTAGTGACACTAGTGGTGCGATTTTGGTATAGACCTAGTGACCTAATGTCACTAGGTCTATACCACTAGACCTGAACTCCATCCAATCTCAAGTAAATTCCTCCATCTAACTCTGTGACACCCCTCAGACAAGTATAAACCTCCGTTTTATATATTTAGTTCTAACTAGATTGCTGTCTTCATATTCCCTAATATAGATCATCAAGTTTAGCGAGAAAACCCTGGCATCATGTGGCAATGCGGCTGAATTAGAAGAAAAATCCCCTGCAAGTTTCTCAAACTTCATTGAAGCCGTGAGAGCCGATGTTTTGATGTTAAAAGATGCGTGTTTTTCTGATCCTGTGCAAGCTGATTTAGCTGACATAGTCAAAGTGGGATCCAATGATACATCCTTAAAGGTATAATGTAAGTCCTCAAACAGTCTGTATATTCCATTAAGTTAGGTACTAATTTTTGTTTGCCTCTATTTCAATAGAGTGGAAAAAGGCGACAGTGCAAAATCTCCTTCAGGAATTGGTCCCAAGAAACGGAAAAGTGCAGGCAAAGCCACTCAGTTTTCCTCCACGACATCCGGTGCAATCAGTCCAACGGTTGCGAACCCCCCCAAAAGATCCAAACGCCTAATCGAGAAATTAGCACAACCACCCGATGTTGAAAAGCCCACAAGTCCAAAGGGGCCCATCATTTCTGAGGCGGCTTCAAGTCCCATATCGTGATCACCCCGAAGATCTCCCAGATTATTCTTTAGGCACCAAATTCCAAAATAGACATCACGTATATATTTATTTAGTACTGGGATTTGCTTTTGGTTATTATATTTGACTCGAGACTTTTAACTAGAACCATGTTGGTAAGTGCTTGATGTAAATATTAGTTTCTATTGAGCCTGCTGCTGCGGCCTGCGTTAAATAAATATGGCCCTGCGCTTTTGATACTATTGGTTGGCAACTCAACCAACTGTTATTGTTTATAAGCAAGCATGGTCTCGGAAGGGCTAGAAAAACTAGAGCTCGTCTTCTTTAAGTTTCTAGAAATAAATAAGCACTGATGTAAATCCTCTGTTAGGCTGTACTTTTTCATATCTATCCTTGTTCTCTTCAACTGCTTAGTCCACACTATACTACAAGCCATTCTTTCTTTAACACTTTTAACATTTATGATATCTTTTGAGCTTTAATTCTCATTAGTTAAGTAGGATTCCCTTGTTGTAGTCCACCATTTCCTCCTTGAATTGCCAGCAGCCCCAATGTGGCTCTGATTGGAGCTGTATCTACTTGTGGATGTATATAAAAAAGAAAAAGTAACAATAGAGATGATGTTAAAACTTTTTGGCCCTGCCCTTGCGTGTAGGACCCCACCACGTGGGCGTTCTTTCCTGAAGGCTGAGGATGCCAAGGGCAGGTATTATAACATGGGGCTAAGATTTGATTGAACCTGACTTGACTCATGTAACTTTTGTGGTTCGAACCTTTCAATTTTGGCTTTCATGGGCCAAACCTTTTTAAGTATATAAATGGATTCAAGCAACGTACATAGTCACCAGCAGTAAGTTGATAGTTAACCATACAACTGGATAACAATGCGTTGGGCGTTTCGTAAAAATGGATAAGTAGGCAAAATAGAGGATTATACGATCGTTTTCCTTGGATTTGCAAAAATGATAAAATAATAGAACAATGAGTAAGGAGGTTAGATAACCCTGAATTTGAGGTGTTATGGGATCTATGTCATGTTACCAGTAGTAGTATACTAGTAAACTAACCATCATAATAATAATAATTGGTAAATATGCATAAATCAAGTTATTATAAGTAGGCAAAATAGAGGATTATACGATCGTTTTCCTTGGATTTGCAAAAATGATAAAATAATAGAACAATGAGTAAGGAGGTTAGATAACCCTGAATGTGCTGATGCCATGTCATGTTACCAGGAGTAGTATACTAGTAAACTAACCATCATAATAATAATAATTGGTAAATATGCATAAATCAAGTTATTATTTTAGGCACACCTCATTTGTAAATGCCTGCCACAATCAGCCCACTTACTTAGAAGGTTGCATCGCATTATAAAACTATATAATAAAGGATCCAGATCCTTTTGCAGTAGACCATTAATTCTGGCTTTCATGGGCCAAATGCTGGATCCACTCACTGGGCCATTTTCCAGATGGATGAAGGGTTCGAACCAGGTAACACTTGGTTCGAACCATCCAGATGCTGCACTCACTAGCCAAAGTTCAATGATCAATGAAGGGTTCGAACCATCGAACTGTGCACCTCCCGGGCCATTTTCCAGAGGAATGAAGGGTTCGAACCATCTCATTAATGATTCGAACCCTTGAATTCTAGGATCCCCGGGCCATTTTTCAGAGGAATTCTGGGTTCGAACCCTTGAATTCTGGGATCCCCGGGCCATTTTCGAGAGGAAGGAAGGGTTCGAACCATCTCATTGATGGTTCGAACCCTTGAATTCTGGGATCCCCGGGCCATTTTCCAGAGGAAGGAACCATCTCATTGATGGTTCGAACCCTTCAAAGTGCAATTTCCGGGCCATTTTCTAGAGCCTTGAAGGGTTCGAACCCTCAAATTTCTGGGTTCGAACCAATAAAAGTGCAATCCCTGGGCCATTTTCCAGAGCCCTGGAGGGTTCGAACCCTCTAAGTCTGGGTTCGAACCATCGAACTGATCACTCCCTGACCCATTCTCCAGGGAAATTAAGGGTTCGAACCATTACACACTTGGATCGAACCATCTAATTATGCACTCCCTGGGCCATTTTCCAGTGGGGTCAGTGGTTCGAACTTTTGATTTTATGGTTCGAACCTTTAACGAATTCATCTTGTGGGCCATTTACCAGCCAGGTCAGGGGTTCGAACCATCGAATTTATGGTTAAAACCTTTAGCTTAGTCAGGTACTGGGCCAATTTCCAGACGGGCCAAGGGTTCGAACCCTTGAGTTCTTAGTTCGACCCTCTAACCTTGTGACCCATATGTCCTCTTTGGCTTATTAAAGACAAATGGATCTCTATCCATTCTACCCTGTGAAGATCGTTGGCATAAAACCCTAGCTCCCAAAGGCCCTGCGAAATCAACAAAAGTTGCATCCGTCCCTCTTACTTTGGGATCTCTGCTGAGTCATTTTTCTCCACATCCAAAGGTAGGTATCCTCCCATATGCTAACCATCATTGATGTCGGTTTAATACCTGTCTGCTCATATTTGATTGCCTAATCTCTATTTTTTACAAGTAGTCCCTTCATCACACATGAAAGCCCCACCCTATTTCTTTTCTTCTCTGATAGTCTCTGTCTTCCTCCCTCCTTGTATCTTTCATCACACATGAAAGCCCCATCGAGAGTTCAAAGCCCCAAAATCGCACCACATTCTCCAAATCCCCAAAACCCTCTTGATTTAAGACTTTCTTTCTTCATTTTTGGATGATCTGGGAGTGATATTCTCTCCAACCCTATATGTTGTTGAATTTGGTTGGTGTATTGCCCACCACTTGTATGATGTAATGCCCTCTGTAAGTACTTGAAACACAGGGTTAATCTGTAAGAACTTAACATGTTTCCATGTTAACCAACATATGACAGCATGAATTCCTATAAGTTCAATGTTCAATGTGCAATGTGAATTCCTATATGTTCAATGTGCAAAAACAGATCATGATCTTTTTCTTAAAATTACTGTTGATTCCTTTCTTAAATATTGTTTGTCATTAGTTTCATTTTTCTTGTAGATTTTTATATGTATTGTTGAATTCCTGTCAATGTTAACCAACATCATGAACCCAACTTATAGCTTTTTTTGCTGGTAGTTTTTTCTGTTTTTTTTCTTTCCCAAACATGGATTTGAAACAATTATTGATGATTTTGCTGTGTTAGCCAAACAATTATTGAAACACACACAAACACATGTATATTGTAAATGAAGGCAAGTAAATGCAGAGCAAGATGCAGCAATTGTACCCAGATAGCAAATGTGGCTTTGATGTAAACTTGTAATTGTGTATTCAGGTCAACCAATTAAAATTATCCATGTTAACTGGGTTGAACCTGTGATCACATATAAGGATCAAATGAAGGGGGAGTTTTTACAGTATCAACCAATGACTTTGCTCCAATAGTATAATCCAACTAAGAATGTCATTATCTTTCAAAAAAAAAAAAAAAAACTAAGAATGTCATTCTCCACTAAACTCTTTTGTTGCTACCAATGAGATGAGTGTAAGATGTTTGTTTCATTGTGACATTCTGTAAATCAAGCAGTTTCATAAAAAGAATTGGATACAAGGTGTCTAACTATAAGTTCTTTACTGCTTCTGATTGCAACTGGGATCGCTGCCCATGATGGTCAGAGGCAAATCCTACAGATTCAAGGTGTGTCCAACATGTTTAATGGTCCACTAGTGGGCCTCACTGTCAGGAAATTGCCATATGATGTGTTTCCATTAATATATCTCTCTAGATAAATGTCAGGAAATCCGCCATACATTCAGTAAGTGAAAGTTTTTAGGGCGGCCTAATACTATTTAATAGACATACTTATATATGTAAAGGGTTTATTATAATAATAATGCACTTCACATCTGTTTATAATAATGCAGTCCACATCTGGATTATCTCCATATTACATTTTAACCTCGATGTGACGCATCTCAACATGGACTTTCTTGCAGGTTCGGAGGAATTGGTATGGCACCTAAAAAGAAAAAAAACATGTCACCGCCCTTCCTACGATCGGTCTCGGTTTTTAAGTGAGGATGGCCAAATTTCATACATGAACAAGTTCCAGCATCGTTCAGTTGTGCCCGAGAGAATTGTCATGTACAATGAGCTAAACAATCTTGATTTTGCTGTGTGGATGCGCGAGAGAGAATGGTTTACACTGTATGATCTTGGCTACCAGATAGTGGTCAATTGGGTCAGAGAGTTCTACTCTAACATGCATGATGTCTCAAACACCTCGTTCAAGACATTTGTTCGAGGACAAGAGCACGAAATAACACCTGATCTACTGTCCCAAGTGCTAGAAATTGCTTGCGTCGACGGCGCACACTTCCCAATTGAGGCCAATCGTCGAATTAATTACAATCTGGTAGCCAAAGAACTGACCGGCAGGCCTGTCGCCTGGACCAACAGTGACATCCCACCACAAACTGAGTGATTCTTATCGCTTGCTGAATATTTTCATCCGTCACAATGTCAGCCCCAAAGTCAGCAGGAGAGTCACAAAAGAGGATGGGTATCTCCTATGCTGCATCGGGACTCAAAGAAAGGTCGACGTTCCACTCGCGGTGTATCGTGGAATGGCAAAGCTACACGCTGCACCTCATAATACTGCTCTTCCTTTCCCGGGAATCATCTCCAAGATACTACAGGACATGGGTCAGTTGGCTGAACCCAATGATGACATTATAATTCCAAAGCAGAAGATTGATCGATTCACCCTTGAAAAGTCCAAGTCCCACATCCCTTCTGTTAAGCTGGATGACGATCATGAGGGAGATATAGCAGGTCCCTCCGGATCTAATCCTCCAGGGGTTCGCCAGTCTGTAGCGGCAGATTCGGATGCAGAGCTAGTAGGAGATGAACAATTAAATGAGCGGACGATTCAGGCGTTGAACCAGCGTATCGGGCATTTGGAAGTGCGAGTGGAAGAAGGATTCGCCGAGATGCGATAGAGTTTGGCCGAGATGCTCAATCGTTTGCACCGCGGCTGATTGAGTTGCATGATGATCTTGTTTTGTCCAAGTGCCACCAGAGCCCCACTTTTGTGGAAAAGACATTTGTTACTTAGTTTTCGATTGACTTTACTGGTTTCCCTCATGTATCATTCAACTGAACCTCTTAGCTATCAGAGCTTCTAAGACGTGCCAGTTTCACTGTTCATATGTTAACAAGTTTGTCACTACAAAATGGAATTCATTAATTGATATATATAACAGACGACCCATGTGGATGGTGCCTGTATACAAAAATTTTACAGGTTAACATATGCAAGCTATGATATTGGTTTGCATCTGTACATCAACATATACACATTATGTTCTCCCATAATTATCGGGAGATACCACCAAAATATCTACAAACCAATATGCTCCCCCCACCATAAACAAGTATTTACACCAAGCCCGCTATTTAAAAAACAAAAAGATGTGTCAATATTATAGATATGTCTTATCAAAATAATCGAGGTGAGTATGATTCATCCCCTTGGAGGTGGCTCTTTACATGTCTGTCTATTGTGACCACGCTTCTTGCAATGGGAGCAAGTAACCTGTTTCCTCATCCTGTCCTCCGTTCGTATCCGACATTTTTTTGGCCTTCCAGGCTGCCTGCCTACGAGCTATCGGGGGTAACAGACACTTTTCACCTCTACGTTCCCATTGCTTTACATCACGCGTGGCATGAATGACATCATTATAAGTTGCGCGATAGCATTCACTGGAAAACCATTGCTCACAGAAGTCATACGGATCATATCGCTTGAGTTTGATAGCACATAGTGCATGTGAACAAGGTATGCCAAGGATGTCCCACTTGCAGCATGTGCATGACCTTTTATCGAGGTGTACAACATCTGTGTACTCCGGAGACAATACCTGAAACTCATATTCCGTCGCCTGCCAACATTGGAGTCTCCGTGAAGCTTCCGACTCTTCATGTTTAGCCATTTTTCACGCCGGTTCTGGTAAAATTCCATCAGCTTAGCCCGTATCGATTCTATTTGTTGTGTGATGGGCAGCTCCCTATTATCCTTCAACAAGCTATTTGTGCTCTCCGCAATATTCGTGGTTAGCATGTCGCAACGTTGTCTCTCGATGAATGCATTTGCCCAATGCTGGCGACCAATCGCGATAATGTAATCATGAGCCCCCACATCAATTGATCTGATTTCCGCCATGTAGTTATCGTACTCACATACTCACCAAAACTTCATGATGATTCCATCGTTTTTGAATTTCGCTTGAATATTTTGTGAAATGTGATGGCAACAGTAACAGTGTTTTGCGGTTGGAAGTACATCCATGATAGCCGAAGTCAGTCCCTTCATTCAATCAGACACAATTGTAAGATTTTGAACATGTTCAAGGGATTCATCAAGACATGCTAGAAACCATGACCAAGCCGAAGTCAGTCCCTTCATTCAATCAGACACAATTGTAAGATTTTGAACATGTTCAAGGGATTCATCAAGACATGCTAGAAACCATGACCAAGTCGCATAGCATTCGGACTCAACGATGGCAAAGGCCAGTGGAAAGAGCCCATGGTCACCGTCCTGACAAACCGCAATGAGTAAGGATCTTGGGTATTTACCCCGGAGGTGTGTCCCGTCCAATGCGACTAGTGGCCTGATTGATGATCTGAAAGATCGGGCACATCCACCAAAACAGACATAATATCTCTGGAAGGAGTGATCATCTTCTGTCCATAAATTGTCGAATGTGCCCGGGTTAGTGCGTTTCAGCTCCAAACAGTAATCATATAGGATATTGTATGAATCCTCGAACGAACCACGAATGTCTTTCATAGCTATTTCCTTTGCAATGTGGGCCTTTCTGTAAGATATTTGTACGCCAAATTCTCTATGAAAGCCCGACATAATTTCCTTTGGCCTGTAGTCTTGATGGACTCTAAGTCTTTCTTTGATAAAATCCGCAATCAAACGTGAAGTTGCCTGAGGATATTTTGTTCCATTAAGTGGTCCTGAACAAGTGTGCTCAGGATTGTAGGTCCTAACTTGAAACTGGGGCCCATCTTCCACAATAGACGCATGGATGCACCATGGACAAGTGGGATGACTACACCTTGCCGTCGCTTCAAATCTATTTGCCCTTAATAGTTTCAAGCAAAAGTTCTTATACATAGCAAACTTGGCTAGTGTGCTTTTGAATTCGTCACGGTTATTAAAAACCTTGCCCCCCTTCCACATAAAGTGCGGCGATTCCTCCTGGGGCGGCGTGGTCAGCAAATCATCCGCTGCTTGCATGGTGTCGACAGTTTTTGATGCATTGGACATGTCTGTTTCTGACTGACTCTTGCCACCTGCAGTTCGTTCCGACAAAACGATATCAGCCTCTGGGTCGTTTGATCGTATGTCCCGGAATGTGGCGGCTGCTCCTCGAGTCTGTATATTTTCCCGTCTCTCTTCACTTTGCATGGAAAATCCTTGGCCCTAGAATGCCGTACCTTCTCTGCACAATCCGGTGGCCAAATGCCGAAATTCAAGACTGTCACTGCCAATCCCTAAATCCCCCATCTTATCTGCATCGTGATTTTCTTCGACACATACTGTGTAGCCTCCTTCCTCACCACTTTCTGTATCCAATTGCATAGCAACATGATTGTCACTGTCAAGCCCCAACCCAAGCTGATTTTCTGCAACTGGATTTGCCTCTCCTTCGCAGGTGTACCCTCCTATACGATTTTCTAAGTCCACATGTAGAGAATGCTGATTGTCATTGTCGATATCCAGTCCAGCATCAATATCTGCAGATGAATTTTCTACTACTCCACAGCTGTAGCATCCTGTGAAAAGGGCACATCAAAATCAGCTCTGAGGTCCACAGACGGATATGGATGCTTTATAATAAATTCCTTTACCACCGCGGGAGTTTTTTATGCCAAGTCAGACGATTTCTTCGTTGGGTTAACCCTGCATGACAAATGAGCATCATCATTACAAAATACAGCATTTGGAAGAAATCCTGACGGAGTAAATTTTCTATATCAATAAAGGAGAAAATTAATTACAATGAGGACTTGCATTGCTACATTAAAATAATCGCAGGATGCTTTAAAGGGATTCCAATTCCACACGCTTCAAGAAGTAATATTGACAGAATTGAAACAAACAGTTGACGGGAAAAAAAAATGGAAACGAAACGATTTAGGATCAATGAGCGATGTAAGATATGAAATGACATACCTAGGAGACAGTAGTGTGTTACTCAAATTCGCATCGTCGTTGATACGGATGCTGGTGTCACCATCTTGATGGTAAAGATCCGGTCTGGCTGCATCCCTACGGGACGAAAGAAAGAAGTGGATGATTAAGCATAAATAGCGAGCATTTGGGCTGGTATCGCTATATCCATCCATAGTGATGACCTTTTTTCAAAGATTAGAAGGCGGATTTTTTTGCTGAACAGCTTTGTTGTATCCCAATTGTCATGCTGGTTATAATTCAAGCTGCTCAGTATCAAAGGTTATTGTTGAAAATAACAAGCATTCTCATAGCATACCTTTGTTCATTCCAGTGATGATCTTTTGTATGAACCGCGCTTGGCTAGATGTACAGGTACACTGCACTGGCATTACCCATAGATGTTCTAAACATAATCTTTACACTACTAAAGTGCATACTTTCCCATTTTGATGAAGGTATTGAATATTTGGGATATGTCCAGGTCTTTTCCCATCTGAGAGGCAACATATTTTTTCGACCAATTGTGAATACGTTATGAACCTTTCAAGGAACGCCATCTTTGGGCAACCTCCATTATATATTGGACTTCCATTGTCCCACACTAATTATCCACTGGAATGGAATATGACTAGTAAATCACGATCGGACATCCTGCCAAAGGCATATAGTCTTGAGTGTAAGACTACTGGCTATGTATCATCTCTTGGCAGACGCATGCAAGTTGTGTTTCAAGGATGAAAAACGGACTGAATTTGTCAAATTACTTTGCGCATCAATATAATTCAATCTAGTAGCCACCGCATAGCGGCTATATTAATAGGTGAATAGATGATGAAACATACAAGGAGTAGTCCGTTAATCTAAGTTTAAGGAAAAAAAAAAAAGCAACCAAACCATTATAAATTGGACTTCCATTGTTCCACACTAATTATCCACTGGAATGGAATAAGACTAGTAAATCACGATCGGACATCCTGCCAAAGGCATATATAGTCTTGAGTGTAAGACTACTGGCTATGTATCATCTCTTGGCAGACTCATGCAAGTTGTGTTTCAAGGATGAAAAACCGACTGAATTTTTCAAATTACTTTGCGCATCAATATAATTCAATCTAGTAGCCACCGCATAGCGGCTATATTAATAGGTGAATAGATGATGAAACATACAAGGAGTAGTCTGTTAATCTAAGTTTAAAGAAAAGGAAAAAAAAAAAAAGCAACCAAACCATTACCGAAGCTACTGACTCAAACAAAATTGTTAAAATGTTCTAATTGATTAATGAAGCAATCTTCATTTAAGCCATTACCCGATTCAGTTATCAGAATACAGCGAACAAATCATTTAAACAGTTGGTCTTTTACACTTGAACATGTTCATGAGACAGACTTTTAAAAGACTAGGTTGGGAAAAAGGGAAGCCGACTTTCATAACGATATCGTTACTACCATTTGTATATACATCCTCCAATTGTGGTTTCCAAATTCACAATGATGGTCAATTTATTTTGAGATGCAAGAATTTAAACAAAAAAATGGAATTTGTTTTATGGTAACGATATCGCAAGTGATTTTCCTGTTCTTCATCTAATATAGGTTTCGAACAACAGAGAAGTGGGTGTGTCATACTGGGATGCATAAGCAAGGTGAAGTAATCACGATTTCATTCAATTTCGATATTTGAGAAAAATATAAGGTTTTTATGATAACAAAATCGCTACCATACTTTTCAGTTTCCATATCCAAATTTGCTATCCAACTATGTAATAGTGCTGACTTTATATTGAGGTGCTTAAATAATGGAAGGACTCACGAATACACTTAATTTAGATGATTTCAAAATTTCTGATAACGATATTGTTTCATTTATTCATAGACTATGGCCTCCATTTTTGCGTCATGCATCAGGACAATAATGACTGTATATTGACATGTATAAACAATGGAAAATACTTACGGACTTCACCCTGCTCATAGACTATGGCCTCCATTTTTGCGTCATGCATCAGGACAATAATGACTGTATATTGACATGTATAAACAATGGAAAATACTTACGGACTTCACCCTGCTGTTGATTTCAACATCATTTGTATGACAACAGGATCAATACCATTACCCATAAGTGTGTTGATGGTTACATTTTGTATGAAGCAAGAGTAGTTCACTTTCTTTTTTTGTTATACACACGATAATATACTAAGACAGGAACATTTACATTCTGAGTAAATGACGATCGAGGTTACTTGTACAATCCCAAAGGCATTACTTTCTTTCATGGAGAAGAACGGGGGAATGATGACGATGGGAAATCAGGTGGACAAAGGCCAAAAAAGCTGGATAAGCAATGAAGGAAACGAAATGTTTGGGAGGGGCGTTGGGGGGACTAAATACCATTGGTTTAGCAACCAAATCTATAAAGCTCAATTACTGGTAGGGTCGATCCAAAATACCATCAGTTTTGTTATAGTTGTCATTCATTGGATGAGTAAATATGCATATATAAAGTATTCCTATACAAAGGTAAAGGATATACAAATCTCCAACAATTTGATTTTGATCAAGGATCCAATTTTGTCTCAACCTTATGGACGAGAGCTTATATATAAGAACATAAGGACGAAATCCATAAACATAACGAGTGCAATATCTAATTGTTCGTTGCTGCTATCTTTCTTATCATATTATGAGATGTCATTCCCAAATATTAATAACCAGAAGAGTGCAATAGCTTTCTTAACATTACCGCTAAATCATCCTCATATCTCTAATATCAAAGTCTGGACTGCTATCTTTCTTATCCATATCTCTAAATGTACTACAAATGTTGTTACATGCATATATCATCGTTCAATAAGCATCTAACAAAAGACAAAATGATCAGATATCATTTTCACTGACTCTACTCATCAGTTCATCAAATAAAAAATAATCAGTCTCTAATCCACAAAAAGACCTCCAACAGCCAAATCTCTCTCACCTTCAACGTATTATCTGCCTCTATAGAATTGTGAAGGAAATATTTCTTTGATAACGATATCGTAACCAAAAATTTTCAATTCCTCAATCAATTTTTGTGTCCATAAGATAAATGATTGTTACTTTATATTGAGATCATAAAAGTTTAGGAGAAAGCACAATTTAAGTCAACTTTGAATTTTCGGTATTTTTTTATAACGATATCGTTTCAGTTATTTATAGTTTCTTCACCAATTTTCTGCACACTGCAAGAAAACGATAATGAATGTGTAATGAGCTGCATAAACATTGGAAAAGACTTAAGAACAATCACCTAGATGTTGATTTCAACTTCATTTGTAGGGCAATAGGATTGTCGGTCATTATTTATTGGTATGTTCCAAATACCGTTTGATGACTTGGTATATAGTAATCTTTCTATAGCTCGTATGTTACCCAAAACCTTGGAATCTCATATTATCAAATAGGAAATAAGTGCCATTGGTAATTCACTGACTAAAACCAAATGTGGGTGGAACGTAAGTTGTTCATTTTATCTGTTCATCTACAAGTGATAATGTACCCAAAAAAGAAGTTGCTGGATTATGTGTAACAAACGATCGAGATTACTTGTAGATGACCAAAGTGATTACTTTGTGATTGAAAAGGCATTGATGACGATGGGAAAGAAGGTGGGCAAGTCGAAATAGTTGGATTAGGGAAGGAGCCAATAAGGGATGATAGTAAATGATTGGGAGGGGGGGACTTAAAACACTATTCATTCTGCAGTCAAATATCTAAAGCTAGATGGATAAATAAAATTGTCGGCTTTTTACCACTTCAAATTCATTGAAGATAACAATCTACGTCCCTCAAAGTCTTCTTGTCCAAACTTAAAATAATATACAAAGCTCTGAGTATTGGAGTTAGTTCGAGTATCTATATCATAATTAAACTTATGGACGAGAGCTTATAGGGTAGACCACAAGGCCAAATCCAATAACCTGTCTCAATGCAGTTACTTATGGTTGTTGCTGCAGATCTCAAGTAACGAAGAGAAAACATAGGAATTCACTTTCATTAAACACCTTAAAAAAATATTTTAAGGGCTACTCATCTATCTTAAAAGAATTGCCATCAGACGAATTGAAGGCAGCTTGACTACTTAACTGGGACTTATGCTAAAATAGGTACCGTGTATACAAGTTGCATCTACATTGGGCAAAATATGTTTGATGTTTGAGGCATAAAGATTGAAATATTAACTATATGATTTTTTTCCCCTGCAAGGTGCAAGGCTCGACAACATTACTGAAACATCCTAAAAAGCTATAGGGGCTTGCGCAATATAGTTTTGCAAACTATAGTTATCAAGCTTTTTATTTAATTTCAACAAATGAAACATTCAATGCGCGTACAGTTCCAGTAAGAATGGCCATAAAACAAGATAAGTCCCAACCACAGAGATCGGCTGAGAGCCCGACATGCAATGAGCAAGAACATGAGACAGAACTGACAGAACTCAACAGCCTAAATTTCTTGAAAAACCTAAAATGGTTATGTTATGCAGGTTCTCACCTTTATTGGCTAGAAAAAACCTCTTTCATATACAAGATTTTCTCCATCAACTCCGCCAACAAGAGGGCAACACAGGCTGCCAAACACTAGAGAGAATAAAAGAAAAGAAACTCACTTAGCTCCCACAAGATTAGCTTTCTGTGCATGCATGTACTTGACTTTCGGTGTCTATGCAGCAACTTCTATTTTTCTCCACTAGCAGACAGCATAATGGGAAGAGATAGAGATGGGGCTCTGGATAAAATAACAGGAGATGACGTAAAAAGGTTAGATTATAAAACCTGAGCATACAATTTCAAACTATTGAAGGATCATCAACAATGCATCAGCTTTCCCCTCCATTTATTCATATGATGGTGCTGTCCTTTGATTCTCGGCCGTTGATTGCAAAGTTCTGATGGTGAAGGGCGAGGCCAGAGAAGAAGGGGGAAAGAGAGAGCAGGGAGCCGAGGGGAGGAGAGAGGATGCGACAGGGAAGGAAAGAGGAGGGAGCGGAGAAGGCATGCAAAGGGCGAGAAAGAGAGTAATAGGCGGGAGAGCTCTGGAGAAGCTCTGGCGGGAGAAAAGCTCTTGGGGAGTGGAAATATGACGATATCGTTTGATCAATGTAAGGGCAAAATCGTCCAGATATCATTACGAACACTGATTTTGGCGTTTATATGTATTTCTGTTTATATCCGGCGTATACACGTTTATGGACACTTTTTTAGTAAAAATCCATAGATTCAACTGCCTTGTAGTTGGTCTATGAAATACAATTTTTTTTTCTCAAATAAAAGAGTGGAAAAAAATGCACAAGACATCAAAAAAATATATAGATTCATCCAATAAGCAAACAAATACAGTTTAAATCAAGCAAAAAAAAAAAAAAAAAAAGACAACTAGAAGGAGTTGAAGATGTACGTGTATTTCAGGAATGATGATCTATGAAAAAAAGTTGAATCTTTGAAGAAAAAGGAGGCCGCCAATGGTTACTCCGAAGGAAGAATATACTAAAGATAAAAATTGAAAGAATCAAAGGAGAGATGAAGAAAGAAGTGGAAAGTGCCATCTCCTTCCATATCTCAACCAAATGACAATTGACAATATTGCCCCCATGCATCTTTTGGAATTCTATATGTAGTAAAAGGTGAGTAGGGGCAAAAATAGAAAAATGACTAATTGACAACATTGCCCCATGTGTCTTTTGGAATTATATTAAGTTGTACCAAAAGGTGAGTAAGGGCAAAAATAGAAAGACGACAAATTTACTCATGACAAGAGAAGAAAAGACCCACCATACTATTGTGATTTTAAAAAGGTGAGTGGGAGCAATTCTCACTCGTCCTCCCCTCCCTCCGTCCCTGCTTCTTTCTCTCCAGTGGGAGTCGTGGGAGTTAGTAACCAGATACAACTTCTGGCCATCATAAATCATGTCTGTATTAGTGATTTTACCCCATCTTCTGCTAAGAGATGACATCCGGTGCATTTGAGATGCTCCTCCGCAGCCCTGATGAGATCTTCCATGGTCCGCGGGACCCCCATAACAACTCTCTCTCTTCTCTCCTCTTGAACCATGGATGACTTGATTGTTAAGGAATTGATTATACGACTCCTCAAGCTCAAATCGTTGGACATCTCGCCAATCAGTAACTACGCTTAAATTTAGCTCAAAAATTAATGAAATTAAGATCCATGGAGATTTAGTCATTGAACAAAATTGTCGTTGAACTTCAGACTTCACCTGTCACATGACAGGTGTAGGATGCAATAACCAGTTCTTTTCAAATGAAGTACATGAGACTACCCAGTTCTTTTGGGTGACTTTATATAAGATAAAATTTGAGATTATACTGACTTTAAATGTTCTTTTAATTTATTACTACATTACCAATGGAGAAGACAACACAATATCAGCTGACCAAAATGTACATCCTACACCTGTATCACTTAATGATGAAGTCTGAAGTACAATGACAAAAATGTCCTTTAAATTTCCCATTCAGAAAAATCACAGAAGTAAAGAACTATAATCCATTGGGAGGTTGAGTAAAGGAAAGGGAAAGAGAGAAATATAAAGGACATTTTGGTCATAACATGAAAAAAAAAAGGGGAGAATGTGGCCATGGGAACTTGATTTTGCTGGATGTCCTAAATTGAAAGGCTCCCGAAAATTTTAAATCATCATTTCAAAAGTTTTTTGCAACCGGCTAGAAACCCCAAATCAGTCTTCTCATGATGCCATTGTTCTTTGTAAATGATGGGAATTTTCAAGATAGTCTTGTTATTTTGAAAAATTTTTTGTAAATTTTTTTCAAAATAATGAGCATTTGAGACTCTTTGAGAAGTGTGTTTTCTACTGATTTGAGTGTGTTGGAACTCTCAGTGATGATGTTAACCTTAATATTCTCAACTACACATACCAAAAATACCACCTTCTTCAAGTGGTTAGTTTAATGTTTCAAATTCAAAAACTCAAAAGTAAACCATCATGTACTTCAAGTTCTCTTTTAGAGGCCCTAGAGCATCGCGTGAGCGATTCACGCGATAAACAGCACAATGTGCATAGTAGAAATCCCCAAAACCACATGTGACCATTGTCAACAAGAAAATGTGACTTATCGACAGAGAGCTCCACTTCAAAATGTGGAAATAAGTGTAAACATGGCATCCGTTACAAAGTGGGCTCCACTCTCTCTCTCACACATGCATTTTACAGCACAAGAGAAAATCAATGTGTCAATGTCATAAGTTAAATATATATCTTACCAAGAGAGATTGCTGAAGTTGAACATGTGCAAGAACAAGAGTTATGTAATCTAAAATAGTCATTTAGAAGGGGGTGGAGGGAGAGTTATACGCGATACGTGTAACAAAGGTTGTTAATCAGCAGTAAATCCTTTCTCATCACACAGCACACGTAGTAGTGCATTGGGCGGCTTGTGCCCTTACATGTTTTAATTGATATACTGGGTAGTGGTTGGTGGTGATTGTTATTAAAACATGTGGGGCAAGCCATCCAACGCAAGCCATCCAACGCAATACCATGTGTTCTATGATGTAAACGAATTTATTACAACAACGCTGACTAACAACCTTTGTTACACGTATTACTCTCTCTCCTCCCCTTATGAATGCCTATTTTAAAAGCAAATTACTCTTTTTTATGCACAGGTTTGAATGTTCAACTTCAACAATTTCTATTGGTATGATAGATATTTAACTTCACACACCGAAATACTGATTTGCTCTTACACTGCAAACTGCATGTGAGAGAGATAGTGGGGCCCACTCTATAACAGATGTTAT
Organism: Umbellularia californica; assembly: GCA_028538565.1. Classification (NCBI taxonomy): domain Eukaryota; kingdom Viridiplantae; phylum Streptophyta; class Magnoliopsida; order Laurales; family Lauraceae; genus Umbellularia; species Umbellularia californica. Next base: position 1,367,974 of record JAPQWN010000011.1, on the reverse strand, counting down.
GTTTATGTTGATTTATTGACATTTAGAAGTGGGGCTTTCAGTAGATAAGTCACAATTTCTTATGTAATAAAGATTGCTGACAATGGTCACATGTGATTTTGGCAGTTTCTAGAACCTTGCTACATATCGCTCACGCGGTTATTTAGTTGGCGATGCTCTAGGGCCCTTGAAAGAAAAGTTGAAGTAAAGATGGTTTACTTGTGATTTTTTGAATTTGAAATATCACCAATCCCTCTAAGAGAGTGATATTTTTTGTATGAGTAATTGAGAATATTAAAATTGGATATTATCACTAAGTTTTAATGTGATTAATAGAGTTATGACATAACATAATCACTTAGAGTTCCAACACACTAAAATAAAATCAGAAAACCTATACATCACTTAGAGTTCCAACACACTAAAATCAGAAAACCTTAACATATTTAATAATTATTCTCAACGCCACAAACACACCTCACGAAATCTCATTCTTAGGAGTACCACCCAATCAGTTAAATTTGTGGAAAATTTCATAAAAGTGTTTAAAAAAAATACTATCTTGAAAATTCTCACCGTTCTCTGTGTGAATCACAAAATCACAATCTTTACAAATTTTAAATGGTCAATATGCAAAAGCATTCTCAAAAGGGGGGGAATTTATAGAGCTAATGAGAAGACCTAGTTGGGGCTTTCCAGCCAGTTAAGAAAAAATTTCGAACGGCAGAGTTTAAAAAAAAAAAAAAAAAATTTTGCTAGTGGCAGATTCGAAAATCAGAAAATCAACACAAGTTGGTCAAGTAATGTCTAAAAGAATTCAGCAAAAATCATCAAGAGAAATCATTTTTCTTTTAATATGTCTAAAGGATCATTTAGTGCATTCGTAGCATTCCCATCATCATTGTTTGAATCATCGTCACTAGTTGGGTCGTGATTGAACCAATCTTGGGCACAAACTAATGCCTCTATAGTATCCGGCTTCAAAGAAGTCCTATGTGGGTCAAGTACCCTCCCTCCAGTGCTAAATGCCGACTCTGAAGCAACTGTGGACACAGGAATAGCTAAAATATCCCGAGCCATATGAGATAAAATAGGATACTTAGCTGAATTCAATTTCCACCATTGTAATATATCTAATGTGTCATCTTCTTCTGCAGACTTGTCATCAAAATAACGATCTAATTCTGTTTTTTCTTCTACAACTGCCTTATTGGTAATTTCTTTTCGATACCTTAAAAAAAGAGAACGAGCCTTTCTGGGTTCATCATCACCGGCCTTTCTTTTAGATTGCCTACCAGTTGTATCATTTTTATTTACCATCTGATCACTATCTTTAGCACCAAATCTCACACGATACTCCTCATAAAGCTTTTTAAATAGATTACAAGCTTCTACCATACGATTATTTCTATATTCCTCTGTTTCATATAATATCTTAAAAACCCATTCCAAGCACACTATCTTAGAGGAGGGATCAAGCAATATGGCTATTTCAAATAGTTTATTATAATTCTTCCAATATTTCTCAAATTTTTCCATCATCACTTTAGCCATTCTTGCATAAACAAAATCAAAATCACCTAATTTTTGTACCAACTCATGATGTATTGTACATACTTCAGGTAAAAAGGTATGTATAGTTGGATATTTTCTACCAAAAAACCTATTTGTAGCTTGATAGAACGTTTCTAAAAAATCATTAAGGATAGCAACCCTATCCCATTCCTCATCCGAAGGAATCAAAGTCTTATAGTGTAAGTCATCTGTTAGAGATAAATAAGAAAAAACATTTCGAAAATGCAATGCTGACGATACCATAAGATATGTGGAGTTCCATCTAGTTTGAACATCAAGAGGCAATCCCCTTGTAGAACTTAACCCTTTCGCACTTACAAGCTCTCGAAACTGAGGTATACGATTCGAGCTATTTTTAATGTATTTTACTACTTCCCTGATGTTCTGAATAATTGGGTCAATATCTTTAAGCCCATCTTTTACTATAAGTTTAAGAATATTTGCAGCACAATGCATATGAAAAAACTTACCATTTAAGATGAGGGCATTGGTTTTCATAAGTTGATTTCTAAGTGTTCTTACAATCGTTTGTAAAACAATTATCTAATGTCAAACAAGATAATTTATTCTCAATATTCCAACTAAGTATATTTAGAGTAACATTGTCAGCTAGAATTTGTCCAGTGTGGGGAGGATCAACATTATTAAAGTTAATTATACGGGATCTAAGAACCCAATCAGAGTCGATATAATGTGCTGTAATAGCCATATAACCTAAATGCTGGTTGGACGTCCACATATCTGCTGTGAGAGCAATCCTACAAGTGAGATCATTGAATTCTTTTAAGATCTCATTCTTTTTTCCATTGTATATTTCTATACAATCTACCTTCACAGTGTTTTGTGAAACAGTCTTGAATTCAGGTTGTAGAGTCGCACAAAACTCTTTAAAGCCTCGTTGTTCGACAATGTTAAGAGGATGATCATGTAATACTATCATTTTTGCAAGGGCTTCTCGACTCTTTTTTTGGTCAAATTTAAAAGCATCAAAACCAGTAGGGGTGTGAGCATCAAAGCTACCAACACTACTAGAAGGCGTGACAGAAGACATATTTAACTATTCAAACAAAATCAAAGCTACTAAACACGTAAACAAGTTATCAATAGCTACTATCCACAACAAAACGAGTTTTCAATAGCTATTATCCACAACTAAACAAGTTATCAATAACTAAACTAAACAAGTTCTCAATTGTACTAAACAAGTAAACAAGTTTAAAATTGGAAGAGTCAAGAGATGTATCTCAGTATCCGACTATCTTGAAGTTACCGATGCCTGCCGCTCGGTCGAATCTAAGATTTCCTCACAAAGAAAAGCCCTAACGAAAAACATATATAATTACTTAATTAGAGCTGATTCAGAAATCAATAGAAATTAATAGAAATCAATGCTAAATAATAAAATAACTAGCAAATAGAAGAAATAAACCAGGAGAAATCCATAACAAAGATGGGTCTATAACAAAATCTTAACAAAGATGGGTTGTTCTAAAGGATGTTGTGCATTTCTGATTCCAAGGTAAGCTTTTATGGCATTCTATATGTTTTTCAGGTTTTCTTGTGCGCTCAGAAGCCTTCAGCTTTCACAATCAGGATAAGTCATCAAACCCAACTAGATTGGCAAAAAGCTTATGCAATGGGACTCTCACTGCTTACCCTTTTCAACTGCTCCTACTACATAGCCATGCCTTTTTTTTCTCTAGGGAGCTGCTAATTGCCATTATTTATGGAGGGAGAGAGATGCAATCAGCAGTTCAGCACTCTATGCACTTGTTGAACATTGTATTATTATGGCCTCAATCACCATTCTCTGTACACTTGCTGAACATTATATATTATATCATCGTGGCCTACTTTTGAAAGAGGAGGCCCACTGGAAGTTTGGTTTTGAGAGAGGGGAGAGGTAGAAATATTTGAATCTGTAGTACGGAAAATCTCAGGCCTTCTTAATTTTATTATTTGTCATAAATAAATTATCAGGCTTTTCAAATGATTCTAGTTTGAAGTTTTTAGGCTCTCAAAGTTTAATGGCAATATAATGCAGGCATATTATTATTAATATCAACAGCGAATAAAGTGTGGATTAGTGTCAAATTAGGATAGCGTTGATTTAAGGTTGTTAGATATGTCTATTTGACCTGCCAACCTGACCTGAATCTAAAACTTGACTTATTGCATTACTAACAGCCACCACATCTGCAAGTGTGTATGTGTGTGTGTGTGTGTGTGTGTTTTTTTTTTTTTTAAGAAATAAAACAATCATTATAGGAAAAACAACTACAACAAGGAGACAAAGGGGAAATTACAAACAAGAAAAAGAAGCAGAAAAACAAAAAACAACAATAAAGTTTTTTTCAATGCAAAAATTAGAAATAAAAAATAAATAGAACTTACCAGAGGCCGCGAACAGTGAGAGCTGAGAGCTCTTTGCGGAGACCAACAAAGAGATAGAGAGGGGAAGAGAGAGAGGAAGAAAGAGATTAGAAATAGAGAGATGTAGAGGAAGAGAGGAGCGGGAGAAAGAGACTGAGATAGAAGAAATACAGAGAGAGAGAGAGAGAGAGAGAGAGAGAGAGCGAGCTGAGAGAGCGCAGAGAAGAGAGATTAGGGCGTGCGAGAGCGGGCGAGGGGAAATTAGGGGTTTTTTTGGGGAAGGGGAAGGGGGTTGTCCATGTCTTTATAACGGGCAAATTTACAAACCTACCCCTTCTAATTATCCGTTAAGTGCCGTTTGTGGGGGGCAGCTTCGGCATATTAATTTTTTTAAAAATGGGAAATTTTCAAATGAAACCTTAAGTTTTTGCTTTATTTCAAAAAAGTACATAGGTTTTAAAACTTTTCAAATTAATCTCTAAGTTTTCGAATAAGTTTTGAATGAAAAACATCGGTCCATTTAAAGCTATTTTCAAATGGATTTTTTTCCTCAATTTTTTAAAACTACTCATATTACCCTTCATTGAAATAAAACCCCCCTTCAATTCCTCTATATTCTCCTCCCTTCCTTAATCGGTATCTTCATAGTGATCGAGGATGACTAGCGTATCCACAGCGATCGGTTGCATGTAGTGGCTGCTAGAACCATGTCATGGTTTCAAATAAAGGATAATTTTGGTATTTAAAAAAATTTGAGGAAAAAAAAAGTAGCAAAAAAATTCTTGAAATTGTCAGATGTCCTTAATTGGAAACTTACTTAAAAACTTAAGGACTGATTTGAAAAGTTGTAAAAAAAAACTTATGTCCTTTTTTTAATAAGGTAAAAACGTAATGCCTTATTTGAAATTTTTCCTTAAAAAATTTAGTGAAATGCTTACAGTCGGATTGTTGAGTCAGGCTTGCACGGCCAGCCTTTTCTACACATTTCCAATCTCATTTTGGCTGGGCTTTAAAGTTATTGTCCGATCCCAACCCATTGGGCTCAAATTTTTTAAAAAATCCTGTATTTTTTTTATCTCAAAAAAGACTAGCTTAAAACGCTCTTAACGGCTTTTTTTCCTGTTTTGAATAAAAAACTATCAATAATACACCAGCAAGCCCCGCAAATTCATTAATGGGAGAGAAGATAAGGATGCGGATACTTGGGCCTCTCACTCTCCCTTGATTGTCCCTTGATCATGTTAGAACTGTCATTTTATGCCCATGAGCTGGATTAGTGATTTTAATTTAGGAGAAGCTCACCGCTATTTTTCAAGATCAAAGCTCAGGTCCGTATTGAAAGTAGATTGGGTCTACTTGTTTGAAATGACATCAGCTCACCTTCACTTTTCTTCTTCTTTCACGGCAACATCTAATGAATGGAAATAAAAATAGAGTTTCCTTCCTCAATCTCATCGTTTCGTTGAAATAAGGGATCCAGACTCTATGCATTGAAGATCCGTTCTTGCCATCTCATAAAGAAAGTGCATAATATTCCAATCATATCTTTGTAGTTGAACTATAAGGAGTTAGTCCCTAATTCATACATACTTATGAAAACATGGGCCAGTCCATGAGAGTGATTAGTCCATGCATGGGCCCTTGTTAATATGGATTTGGGCCCAAACATGTGGGGTCACGCTAATATTAATCCATATTGGGTCCACGCAAATGCTGTTCTAATGAGTGATTGGGGTCCAAGCTTCACGCATGTTGATCCGCACAATATAATCTTTTGTAAGTATGATTGTAGGCCCGCATATCATAAAGATCTTTAGTTTAATTGTTGAAAACATTTGGATTAGCCAATCCGCGTTGAGATAACATAAAGATATCATGGATTTTACATATAATATTAAGGCCATGTTTGGGACCACGACCCATACAAAAAAGAGGCTAAAATAAAAAGAGGTGTTTGGTAATGCAAGGGTCTGCTAAATAGACGTTTTTATATCATTGGTTGAGAGTTTTTCCACAGATTTCTTGAGATTCATAAGGTATTAGACTATGAAAAATGACCATATGGATGTGCTCAGCCTTCCAAAAAGATCTCACGGTTTGGATCTTGTGTTTGGGGCCTACATAATCTACAAAATTATACCTAATGGTTCACGTTGAAGCTGATGGATTTACCTTTTTTTTTTTTTTTTTTTGCCTCGTCTTAGCAAATCCATGAGTGTAGACTCCTGAATGATTCGGACTCCTTCCTAATCCTTTTCTTGGCATATCCATCCAGCAAAACTTGACAATTTAATTCGAGATTTAAATAGATACCATGTGCGCTAGGTGCAGTTCCTAAATATAATCCCACACAATAATGGTCCAAAAGTACTTAGACACAGTGAAGCCCACCAAAGTTCCCATCACCATCCATTGTTCATCAGGAACTAACCGTGTTTAGAGGTCGAATGAACATGGCCCAAGCCATGTTTAACTCTTAATGAGCATGGCCTACTTTTGGCTGAAGCCAAACATTATGTTGTAAATTATTTGCGGCTAAATTATCTTTACCCAATCCATCTGTGAATGGGACCCAACAGTAGTAACCAAGGCCAAGCTGTAGGCTTAGTCCTCAACCTGATTAGCAACAGAAGGTTTAAAAATAGGGACCAAACTCAGATTTATTTATTTACACCATTACTAATTTTATTTTACTTCAAGTAATCAGATAACAGAGTCCCATCAGCATCGTTAAATTGTTCAACATTGAGCTATCATATCAGCCACACTGTCCCATACCTGTAGGGACCCATAGTTTGATCATTAACAGTGCCCCTGCAATATACCCATTAGCTGCATCACTGGACCCTATAAATTCTATGTTTGTACTATTGTGAAGTGCATTTCTTTTTAGATTTAAACGTAACACTATAAACATAACCATTCTTCCAGTGCCAGTCTCATGTTCTATGAATTTTTCAGCCTTGCTTCCCACATAACATCTGATTCTTTCTGAAAATAGGCATGTATACAATTTTTTAGCTTGTCCTTAAGTGCTCTTACAGACATGTACTTTGCAGGTTTTGTGCTTGAGAAATGACAGAATTTATTCTCTATGAGAATGGTCACCTTAAAGTTTTGAATCTCATATTCCATACTACTTCCACTCTTCCATAAAATTATGTTGTGGCCACGTGTGGTCTTCACATTTTATTCTTTCCTTAATTTTTTGCAGAGTCAATACATTCATCCAGTAGGTTGTACCATGTTACAAGCTGCCCAAGATCAATGATTTGCATACATACAAACATACAATACACTCTTATTTCTCTCTTTCTCTAGTGGGAGCCGTGGTCGTTAGTAACCAGATACAACTTCTGGCCATCATAAATCATGTCTGTATCAGTGATTTTACCTGCATCTTCTTCTAAGATATGACAACCGGTGCATTTGAGACGCTCCTCTGCGGCCCTTATGAGATCTTCCATGGTGCGCGGGACTGGCAGAACAACTCCCTCTCTTCTCTCCTCCTTAAACCATGGATGGAAAGGGTATACTGTGCATTTCCTTGAGTGTCCTTTATCTGGTTCTACAAGCAAGGGAATTTATCATTAATTATAAATCCTAATTGACTGAACAAATTCAAACAGAATTAAATAGGTGGGGTATGATACAAATAAGCCAAACAGTAATCTTTACAATTTGCTAGTATCCTACATATTTCTTACTCCTGCTCAGATCAGCCAGTATTTATATATATCATGCAGGCAAGTAAATTATGCTGAGCCGACGATGAGTTGGGATAGCCATTTCTTTTCTTTCTGAAAAGGACGTGTTTCATTTTTATTTTTATAACAACTGAAAAAGACCTGTTCAGAAGCTAGTTCACTGCTGACCTCCATTGATTCACCTATATATTTGCTGCTAAAGGTGCACAAATAAGAGCTTGAATTCCGACTAAGTACAAACGAGTTCATCATGGATTTGGATTTTCTTAAAACAAAATCTTTAGGACTATGGAAATGGATGGTTCATTTCCCTGTAACCTATGTTTTGGCAGAAAGGATAGTCGTTGTCCCAATAAAAGATATTAGATGGGAATTGGTATGCTGTTATTTGACTTATTAACCCAAAAATCAATCTGGTGATTGGAATGATATATATATTTTTTTTTTTGAAAGGCAGAGAAAAGTACCCAATGTTGCTTCAGATTTCTGCATTGCCCCCATAGTGGAAGGGAGACCAGTTAAAAATCTAGCCTCGGTAGGAGGTTCAAGGGACCAGCCTAGGATAGCTAGAGATCAGCCCAATCAGCCAATTTATGTTCCGTTCAATTTTTTTAACCATAATGTCCCTTTCAAGAAGAGTTAACTCCAGGCCTTTAAGTAAATTTTATTGTTTTATTATCAATGCACGCAATTTATTTATTTTATCCATAGAATTATTTGTTTTCATTTCAGATGTCTCTTCTAAGGGCACTAATTAAGTTAGGATCACCAATTGAATTGAGTATTGGGCTAGTAAAAAGTCCACATCTCTGCTTTCTCCTTGTAGCTTTGTGCTTCACTTTGTTGTTATGGTTTTTCTTTTCTTCTTTTCCTTATAGTGAGTGTATACTTCTCTTCTTTTCTGTAGTTCTCCTTTTAATGAAAGTTACCTCTACTTTATTTTATTTTATTTTATTTTTAAAGCCAACTGTTCATTGATCTAAGCTGATTATATCACACAACTGTGAATACATATTCATGGCATCATAACAATTAAAGTAAAAACAATCATTGGATGATCACATCTGAAATACATGATTAACTTTCAATGGAATAAAAAAAAAAATTTTTACGCGTGATAAATCCAACAGTGAGTTACACTCAAATTGGAGTAAATTTTGAATGAGTGATGCAGCAGGTATAAGTGGGTTGGATTTATATAGGTGGGCCTGTTGCACGGGTTTTTAAAAGTAAGATCATAAGTATACTTCCCTTGACATTGTTCTGAAAGACTCAGGGATGGAATTGCACAGTATGGAAAGAATAAGACGTGACAATCTGATACCATTGATATTGCATAAAGCAAAATGATGTTACCAAGGATTTCGTTAGAGGAAATATGGATTTCAGACAACTGAGAAGACTTGGCATTTTCCAATAGTGTAATCAAGGGCTTGCTTCCAGACATACGGCTTTCATCAAGTGGAGTGTTTCCCCATCTGTAAATTCAAATGGACAAAATCATGGATAATGAAATCATGGATAAGACACATATAAACAGTAAAAATTTGCAATTGCTCATGAAAAAAATATTTTACAAGGAAAGTGGTAGAAACCCTCTCTAATGTAAATCTGCTCTTGCACTTCAGAAGATCATTGGCATACCGGAACTCTGCAATTTCAAGTTTCTTACCAGGAGCACAGGGTTTTTGTGCCTTCACTTAGCTTTCAAATCAGGGTAGACATGGATGAGATTCCAACCATTCATATTGAGGAGTGGGCTCTGTTAATGAGGCCGAAACTCACAGGCCCAGTTAGGCCCAGTCATTGTATTATTAGTCAAAGCACACATGTACATACTTATCTTATTAGCTATTCTTTAGGATCTGAGATATGATTAGATACTGTAATTGGGTGTAATTAGGGCATTTAGTCCCTATATATATGAGATACAATCGACCCTCAAGGGGAGAGCATTTCAGCACATTGTTTTCTCTCTGTTCCATCTTTCACATTGACATGGTATCAGAGCGAGGCGACAACTAGTGCTTCTGTCATTCTTTTCTTCAAGATCCAATGTTCTGTAGTTTCTCCTAGTCATCTTCCAAGATCTGGAAGCCATTCAGAGTTTTTTTCTTCAGTCTGATCGCCTGTGATCATCTCTGATCAACTCAGATCAGTCGTGGCCCACCTGCGATCATCATCAGCATATCAGCAGAATCAGCCCACCTTGGTCGTCTGCTTCTCTACTTATTTATAAAGAATTTTTCAAGATTTATGGATCATCAGAGGTAGGTCTTCTACTATTTTTTGTGGATATTCAGTTTTGTCCATTTGCTTTCATCTCAGCCGTCCCATATTTTGGATTTAGATCTGTTCTGCCTGGGACCACTGCCAATAGTTGCGAAAATAGTTTACCCTTCCATCCCCACTCTTTGATCTGATCTTTGATCATTTGCTGGGGCCCATGTGGGCATTCTCCCACTGACGTCAGGGACGTTTTTGTGCACTGTTGGGTTTTTTTTGTGCACTGTTTGGTTTCTGCGTCTGTTTTCTGCTGCTGGGTTTCTTGCTGTCCATTTTCTTTTGGTCTATTGCTGCCTATTAGCTACATATATCTGCTGTTACACCATTCCCATCGTCAGATCTGTCCACTGATCACTTGGTGAGGCCCACCTACAGATCTACACAATCCTGACAGGATCGTCTATGTAATTCTGTGCACAGTTCTTTCTGTGGCTCTGGGAAATATTCTGGGCATCTTCCAAACACATATCTTGGCTTGATCAGCGGATTTGCTGCTGTGTGATTGGTTTGTTCATCATTCTGCTGGTTCATCTGCATCATTGTTACAAATGGAGAAATCTGAAATCAATCTAATCAAGTTTAATGGCAAAAATTATCCATCTTGGGCTTTTCAATTTGAAATTTACTTAGAGGGTAAAGAATTATGGGGCCATATCTCTGGCACGGATCCAAAACCAACAGACGATGAGAAGAAAATTATGTCCTGGAACACAAAAAATGCTAAGATCAAATCTTGGATTCTCGGGTCCATGGAACCCCAATTCTTCATGAATTTGAAACCATACAAAACTGCCAAAGATATGTGGGACTATCTACAAAAAGTGTATCATCAGGGGAATTCTGCCAGACAGTATCAATTGGAATTTGAAATTGCCAATTATATGCAAGGGACTTCTTCCATTCAAGAATATTATTCCGGTTTCCAGAATTTATGGACAGAATTAGATGAAATCAAATATGCAAATATCTCTGCACAAGCTCTTCCTGAATTGCACATCATACAATCAACTAGTCATCGAGATCAATTTCTTATGAAATTGAGGCCTCAGTATGAATCGGTCAAATCTAATCTCATGAGTAGGGTACCTTCTCCATCACTAGATGAGTGTCTTAATGAATTACTGCAGGAGGAACAGCGACAATTGACTCAATCTAGTGTGCTCCAACAAGCTACCCCTGGTGTTATTGATGTTGCCTATAGTGTGTCCACTCCTTATCAATCATCGAAATCACCAGTACCTGTTGCTTATTCTAACAAAGGAAAGCAACCAAGCAGAGATATTAGTACAGTGCAGTGCTTCAAGTGTCAGACTGTTGGCCATTATGCAAATCAGTGCAAGCAGCGGATCTGCAATTATTGCAAAGCATCTGGACATTCAATCAATGAATGCCGTAAACGCCCTCAGCACAGAAATCCAAGAGTTTACCAGGCGATGACTGCTACTTCTGGCACTACTGATTCATCTTCCATATCTTCTTCTGCCCCTGCTTCTGCTGCTCAAGTTACCCCTGACATGATCCAACAGATGATCCTCCAGGCCTTTTCCACTCTTGGTATCTCTGGTAAAAATTCATCTCTCTCTCACTGGTATTTTGATTCTGGTGCCTCCAATCATATGACATCATCCTCTAACCACTTCTCCACAATTAAACCATATGATGGACGGATTCAGGTCCATGCTGCTAATGGTACCACAATACCAATTACCTCTGTTGGTGATATTTCTCATTCTCTACCTTTACATGATGTTTTCTGTTCACCATCTCTTTCTACCAATTTAATCTCTGTCGGTCAATTGGTTGATGATCACTGCAATGTTTCTTTTTCCTCCTCTGGTTGTGTTGTGCAGGATCAGGAGACGGGGGAGGTGATAGCGAAGGGGCCTAAGTGTGGGCGTTTATTTCCTATTCCCATAGTAACACCGAATCCAGATATGTCTTTGTTTATCAGTTGTCTCTAAAAATAATGTGCAATTGTGGCACAATAGGTTAGGCCATCCCAATTCAACAGTTTTGTTATCTTTGTTAAATTCTGGTCATATCAATAAAAAGAAGTTTTTATCATCAGATGTTGCTCTTGATTGTACCACGTGTAAGCTGGGGAAGAGTAAAACTTTGCCTTTTCCATTACATGTTTCTTCTGCTACCAAATGTTTTGATATAATACATAGTGATGTTTGGGGTGTTGCACCCATTATTTCTCATTCACAGTATAAGTATTTTGTGACTTTCATTGATGATTATAGCCGTTTTACATGGGTTTATTTTCTACATGCCAAATCTGAAGTCTTTGATGTGTTTAAAAAATTTTTAAATTATGTTCAAAATCAATTTTCAACATGTATTAAAGTCCTTCGTACGGACTCAGGGGGGGAATATGTGTCAACACAATTTCAGGAATTTTTACAAGACCAAGGGATCTTATCCCAAAGGACTTGTCCCTACACTCCCCAACAGAATGGTGTTGCAGAACGGAAAAATCGTCATCTTCTAGACATGGTCAGGTGTTTATTATTAGAATCTTCCGTTCCATCTAGATTTTGGCCAGAAGCTTTAAACACTGCTACTCATATCATCAACCGCCTTCCTTCTCCAAATATTCAAAACACATCTCCACATTTCCGTCTTTTCAAAACTAAACCACAATACACACATTTCCACACTTTTGGCTGTGTTTGTTTTGTTCATCTTCCCACACATGAACGTTCCAAATTATCCGCACAATCTGTGAAATGTGCTTTTCTTGGTTATGCTTCTCAACAAAAAGGTTTTATTTGTTATGACCCCACCTCCAAGCGTATTCAGATTTCTAGAAATGTTGTCTTCTTTGAAAACCAGTCCCTATTTCAGTCTTATCCTGATTCGTCTCCCGAAATCTCTTTTTTTAAAGTACCATCCTTTGATGATGAATGCCTTCCTTCACCTCTGCGATTTCATCCGGACAAGGTGTATGCTCGTCGACAAGGAACAAATGCCCCTACTTTGCCTCTTCTGCAAGAACCGGCCCCGAATCCTGCTCCAGCATCAGATTCACATCACCTTGCTATTCGTCGTTCTTCTCGTATCTCTCGCCCACCAGATCGATACGGTTTTTCTCATTCTTCATATTTCGCTACTTTATCCTCGGTTTCCATTCCCACTTCTTATTCACAAGCAGCAAAGCAGGAATGCTGGAGACAGGCTATGGAAGAAGAACTTAATGCTCTACAGCAGAACCAAACCTGGGTTGTTGTTCCATGCCCAGCCAAGGTTAACCCTATTGGGAGTAAATGGGTTTACTCTATCAAATTGAAGGCCGATGGTACTTTGGATAGATACAAGGCAAGGCTTGTGGCCCTTGGCAACAGACAGGAATATGGCATCGACTACGAAGAAACTTTTGCGCCTGTCGCAAAGATGACCACAGTTCGCACCATTCTTGCCATCGGTAACACTCTTTCACATTGACAGGCTCCACCCGATGGGAACATTGAAAAGTATTTCCACTGCCTCTACGAACGCCTCAAGGTTTTGGTAGCAATGTTAGCTAAAGAAATTTAATATGGCATCAGAGCCAACCGGTCATGAGTTTGAACCCCAGAAGGAACGACTCGGAGTGAAAAAAATGTGTCGCCAAAAGTGTGTCGGCTGGGTTCCACCTAAGGGGGAGTATTGAGGAGTGGGCTCCACCCGAGGGGATTATTGAAAAGTATTTCCGCTCCCTCTACTAATGCCTTGAGGTTTCGGTAGCAATGATTAGCTAAAGAAATTTAATAATTCATTTCAATCAACACAATTATTGGTTAAGGGTTTGGCTCATCATACACATGTGCCAATCATACATCAATTTCAATGTACTGCATTGGTTTAACTATAAGCAACAAGGGCATTTAATATTTGTAAAATCCAGAACTGCAAAAATTCTTTAGCAATGCATGCCAAAACAAATAATAAATAAATAAGCCATCATTTCTATCAGTTGGGGAGGTTAAATTTCCAAGGAGAAGGCTACAAGGATCAAATGAAATGTAAAACTGAATTTATGCATCCCTAATCAATAATAAAACCTAAATTTTCAAATTGTACCTGTCCTTGGAGAGAACACTGGCCCCTGCTTCTAGTAGCAGCTTTACCATCAAAACTGAACCCTCTGCAGCTGCTACGTGAAGTGGGGTTCGATGATCATAATCTTTAGAGTTTGGATCTACGCCATGTGACAAAATCCTCCTTAAGAAATGTGAATCTCCCCGTATGACAGCTTTACAAAGGAAACAACCGGCATCATCAATATTTAACGACGCTCCTTCTTGGGCAAGTAAAGAAGCCACTCCATCATGTCCATTCTTTATTGCTTCCAGCAAAGGAGTGTTACCGAACTTATCTGGTCAAAATAGATATTCATAAACATAATCACGTGAATTTCATGATAGAAGTGTACACATTATATAAAAATATTAGCTCAAATAAATTATAACATCACATTAAAAGATGACTAAAGAACCATGAGGACATCCATACAAAGGTACAGAAAAACTTATGATCATTGGCCTGATGATATGCATAGTTTACTAGGGCCATGAAATTGTCCAACTGTGGCCCATGGTCTTACAGTGAAGATGAAGAATCTGAAGGGCTCTAGTGTGGGCTGATTGAGGATCTACCATTGTTCCATAGTGAGATTTTAGGAAATGGCGAGTAAGAAGCATTATCAGATCAAATGTCAGGGTCATTAAACCATGGGATCTACACATTCAAACTCAATGCCGTATGATGATGAAATGAACATCTAGGGAAGGTTCACTTTCCAGATCAAGAAAAAAAAAAAACATCTGGTGAAGGTCATTACTTGCCTATAAATGCAAGGATGGAGAAAGTTACCAGAAATGTTGATGTCCACTCCTTTTTGAATAAGGAAATACGTAATGTCTTCATATCCTTTTGATGCTGCGAGATGCTGTCAGAACAAAAGCTCTTTCAGATAAGAATTCTCATGGTTAAGAATAGAATATCAACATCACTTAGTAAATCTCCTACAAGGAATAGGCAAAAGTTCTTCTAATAGACAGAAGCCTTTCTAGGTGCACCTAAATAAATATAATAATTTAGCATTTTGAGCCATAAGTCAAAATTTTAGATAAATCAAATCAAAGTGTACCCGCATTCATATGCAATAACCTGGATATATCAAGCTCTACTTAAAAAAGTCAATGTATGATCCGACATTCAAGTCAACTTGAGTAGCACTGAAAATTTCAATTTTTAAGTTTTGATAAGAGTTTTTTATAGAATACGAAAATCCTTTTTGGTTCCTACTTTGTGGACAGCTGGGATTGAAAATGCCGCACCGCCCTTGTGCAAGATTGGCGCATGTGAAAAAATGCATGGGCAATTGTATCAATGTAGACTTTGTTGTGAAAGCAAGCCTTCAAGCGTGCAAGAGCTCATTCAGAAGTACACACAGTTCGTTTGGGGTAATAATGACAGTAACTTGAAATAAAGCATGACCTTGGTACAACAAAGGTATAGTTGTTTTCTAGAGACTCATATGATGCTTTTGCGAGAAACTTGCAACATTTCATGACTGGCCCACATTAATTCAAAAAGGCAATTTGTCGTTTTATCTTATTCTTCACAATTCAAAGGATCCCCAGCAAGCAAGACATTCAGTTCTCTGATTTTCTGCAATACTCACTTCTGGTCAAAAAGTGCAGAACACATGTAAAACTGATTTTCCATTTGGAGAGCAAGCAGTGCATGACATCCAACAGGTTATAAAGTTAAAACATCTGTAGCTTATACAACTATATGAATTGAGCCAAATCCCTTTACTGTAGAGACCAAATTGCTGTATTCTATCTGGGGCTTCAGTATTCTATCTGGGGCTTCAGTAGGCAGAAATTATGCCAGGAGGTATTGAAGCTTCTAGTAAAATTGTTGGACACATGTTGACAGTTGACACTAGATTAAAAATAAAAAATAAAATAAAAATAATAAAAAAAAAAACTAAATTGACCTATTCATGTATTTTAAATGCACTTACATAGTAACTTAGAAGTGGCAAATGGGTCTTGTCGGGTTAAACGGTTTTGACCCATTTATTAAATGGGTTAGCAGTTTTACTGTAATAAAACTTGTAATCTGTAAATATTATGTACAAGGTACTGGAAACTAATTCAAGTTTAGAAAATGGAGAACCACAATTACCCATCCTGTTACACCTCACCTCATCCCGAGTTAATAAAGATTAACTCTAATTAATCGAGATTAATGTGGATTAAGTGTGATTAATTAAGATAAATGTGATTAAAGGATAAAATGAATCAAATTAGTCACACTTGAATGAATTAAACATAATGAACAAGTTTGAAAGAGATTGACTTGATAGAGTTGGATTTAGCCTCAAATTAATGGAATTAAGGACTTTTTCGTAAAATTGGGTTTATACATATTTCATCGAATACGGTAAAATTTGATGTCAACGTGTGTATTTCGATGAGTATAACACTTTTCATAATATACTCATGTTAATTTGACCTCAAATGAGTCAAATGGACTTGCATTTGACTTAAATTGAAAATAAGTGAGATGAAAGGGATTTAGTTGCAAAAGTTTAGTTTAAAAAGGGTTGAGATGAACTCAAACCCATATTCAGTCGGTGGAAATAGCTGGAGACGATTTAGGTTTTCTCTTCCTTGCTTTCTTCTTCTTTTGTTCTCTATCAAGTGCTTGGAAAGGCATTATTACTAGGGATTTTGAGAAGGAATTGTGAGATTCATCTTCGCCATCAACTCTTTCAATTTGTTTGGTGTTAAAGTAAGAGAAACTTCAGTTCTTCCTCACTACAAATTGTAAGGTGAGTAGGTTTGAAGATTTCAGTTGTGATTAGGTTGTTTAGACTCATTTTTATCTCAAACAACTTGTTGAAATTCGTTTTTGGTTGTTTGTGATGTTAGGGTTAGAGAAAAGGGTTTCATTTGGTGGATTTTGTGTTAAATCGAGTTTGAAAGAAAGGGGTTTTGTGTGGATTCGAAATTGAGGCAAGTATAAATAGTTTTTTTTTGTGATTAAATGCTAGTTATTAAGGTTTTTCCTATCGATTATGTTGTGAAAAATGAGTTTAACCTTATGTGTGATTCATTTGTGTAAATGAATGATTTTTTTGGAGAAGAAGATGATTCTATGATGTTTAAATGGATTGGAGAATTGTATATATGTGAATGGATGATTGAGAAGGGGACAGGAGGTCCCAACTTGTGTGCAGGTTCTGAAGGAGATGAAGAGAAAACAGTCGGTTCAGAGATCTGGAACTAATTTCGTTCCAGGTCCGATCGATCGGACAGTCCCTAACTGGGACATGTCTTCAAGCCGATCGATCGGACCTTCAGGTCCGATAGATCGGAAGTGAGTTTCTTGATTCAAATTGAATCAAATGTTTTATTTATGACTATGAACGGTTTGTAGAATTAGTCTAATGACTAATTATGATATAAATAAGAGATTTTATGCAATTAAGCTATTCCGAGAGTAGTGTTCTTGGGGTTGGATCCAAGATTGAATTAGGAGTTAACCACAAGGTTACTTAAAGCAAACCAGTTGCTATTCGATGATAAAGATTAGCTTGTAAAGCTAGTCGATTCAGTATTGATAAGTTAACTAAAGCTAATATGATTCCAGAATTTATTCTGAATTAAGGAAAAGAGCCTATTGATTTAATCAAGGCTATCAATATTGTCTTACCTCCATGGGTGTTAACTAAGAGACTTTAATGTACAAAATACACATAAATTGTGATGTCCATCGAAAATAACACGTACATTAAATATCTGAAGTTACACCTAAATGGTTGTTAATGTTAGTTGAATTTGTATATTGAATTGAAATTGAAATTTGTAATCGAATGAAATGAAATGATTAATCAAATTGTTATTTGAGTCTGGCACTACATAGTGATTTCTATAAGCTCATAAGAGCTGACACTGCTGCAGCAGATTATTTGGGAGTGTTCCGGAACTCCGTGGTGATGTCAGATGTCCCTGGCCCGGGCACTGATAAATCCTACAATATATGATTCCTTCCGTATGGAAGATGTGATTCCTTCCTTTTTAGGAAGACGTGATTTGAATTAAAATGCTATTGTAGATTGCCAAATGTTAAAGACTCCCATTGATTTGAAGTAAATGGTAATTGTATTAGTCTAACATTGGATTAGACAGATTAAATGTGTAATTAACATGTTAAATCATATATCGGTTTATACATTGCTGAATTGTCAAATTCATAGTGTTATTGATGGTATTACAGGCACAGCTGCCCATGCCGGTCCTTCTGAGGCCACAGCGCTAGCGGAAACGACCTATTCGGTTCCTCCAGGAGGACTACTTGAGTGGAAGTGAAACAATATAAGATGAATGTGATATTGAATCGGAAACTTAAGTAAACTTTTGATAAGGGAAGTAGTTAATGAACGTTTCATACTTTGAATCCTTGCATTGTAATTAAAAATGCAAGTGATTAGTTTTGTACATGTTGTAAATAAATTTTTGGTTTGTACAAGAGCAATGTATATGTATATATGTTCCGCATAATATGTAATTGATATCCCTTGTGAATTTTTATGTGATTGAAGTTCACGGGAGTAAGTATGCGATGCGACCTGGGGTTAACTCGAATTAATCATAATCTCGGGCTCGGGTCATGTCACATCCTCACTCCTATTTAGAAAGAAACACTCTTATTGCTATACTTTCAGGATATAAATACTAGTTGCAGGTGCTAGCAGTCAGTCAAAACCTCAAATTGCTTCAAAGATCGTCACAAGAGATGTATCTCTGCAGTCATATAGCACAGCCTTAATGAAAATGTAGAAAAGACCAAACAACTAAGTCGCTCCTGTTGTGTGTGTGTGTTGTGTGCCCCAATCCCATTTTCTGTATTCATTTCTTGGCCATCTATTTGAAAGCATTAAAGGTTATAGCTTCATGTGTGGAGATTTGAAGTCGATCATACCAGCTTTGGATCCCATCAGATAAACAAGCAGGATAACCAGATCATTATCCTACTTGTACTTGAGGCCCGAGGAGACTATGCTAACCCTATTGTTGATGAAAATATAATTTCTCAGTTTTACTAAAATAGCGCTGCATCAAAAGAGGTCCACTCGTATTTTTGGGTAGTCATATGAATGTCTAAAATAATGTTTATAAACTAATTGAACAAGATGTGCAGAGCACGAATCAGTGAATGCCATACCAAAGGCGATCGCCCATCATAATCTGTTTTGTTTGGATCTGCTCCAGCTTGTACCAAACCCTTCAGGTGATCCAAGTCTCCCTGAAAAGCAGCATTATTTACACATAATGCAAGCTTTGCTTCTTGCCTTCTAATATAAAGTGTGATATCAGATTGCAGATGCTTGAAGTGATTAGATTCTTTTCCCTGTCCATGGGTAGACCATAAGGTATATTACGCACAGCCAATAATTTATCTTGAATGCTGATAAATAAAGATGTGAGTAGTGTCCCAATGCACCCTTTCTATCCATGTGAGGCCCAAGGTTCAGCAAAACTAACCATTGTGCTGATAGATCTCTCTGTGGATGGGAGATTCCCTAATAATTTTCAGATTGAATGATCCTTTGTTGATTAGCTGCTGATTATATGGACTTCCCCGGATATTTCAGTGTTTTCTAACTGTCCATCCATCGGACAAAGATGGGATTGCTAGGATCTTTGAATCAGAAACATACTGGGGCATTATGTGGTGTGCATCAAATCAATTGTCTGGAATCCACGTTGCTGAAGCAGGACCACTTGTATCATGAGATGCATCAGGATACTATTAGTCCGGAATCAGATGGAGCAGAATAATCATCATGACCATGTTAATTACCGAAGACTTCTCCACACACAAATAGATAAAAAAAAACATCTTTTTGTTTGTAATTGCAGTAGATGTATGATAGTTAACTACTACTGGCATTGATGGAAGATATCAAACACTAAAATAGAATTCAATGGTTCAATCTTAAAACAGTTGAAATGAATAATTACCCCAAGAAGATTTCTCAAGATCATTTGCCTATCAGAAACATATACTTGTAGAATGTTTAAAAAAGATTGTTTGTCCACTCGCAAAAGCCTGCATGGTTTATCAATGCGAACTGTATAAGGCTGGGGAATGTTGCAAAGAATGGCAATTTCCCCAAATGAACTATTAGGCTCCAAAAGCATATCTTGTCCACCTTCCCCTGTGCCGACCTCCACCTGGACAAAAGAGCATATACTTCATTCACTACAAATTAGAGTTATAAAAACAACCGGCAATAATGGAATTTTGGATGCATGTTATCTCATGAGTGGGACTCATTTCTGTGAATGAGCAAAATAGTTGTAGAACCATATGTTACAAAAAGAATACTCTAAAACAAATGTTCATAATGCCAATAACAGAGGGCAGGGCAGTCTGTTACATTACTTATATGAGTCAGAGGTCAAGTACAACGTGGTCAGTTCGTTGTAATTTCTTCTCTATACAACCACCATCCTGTTTATTCCAGTAGAATCATTCCAATTCAGGTTCTTACCAGTTGAATCATTTCCTACTCAGCCAGAAACTTGGTGAATCAGTCCATCATTTCATGTATTTACGTGTGCCTCGTCACAAAGGTAGTCCGATTCAATGGAGTAGAACATGTTTCGGAAAGGACCAGACATTAAATTTCTAAAAGACCGGTGGACATCTTACATGAGCAAAAGCTGCAAAACAATACTCACATTGACAAATGAACAAAGAATTATAAGGTAAGAACCACCAACTGCACCTTTACAGTCAGCCGCATGTATGACGTATCTCTATTCTCAACCAAAGGAATTAAAACTCACTGAGGTTGAATCTACTCACCCAACACAACTTGGTTTTAGCTTAAAGTCGCCAAAACTACACCTTGAAACATGAGAATATAGGGCTGTGTGGCTTACACTATTTCAACTGTTACAAATCAGTTACAGTCTACCTTGACAGTCATGTAAATATAACTCAATGTTGGCTACTTATGGCTACTTAATAACATATGAGATAAGGCTAAAATGATGATGGGTGGCAGTTCAATATATACATAAAACAATTGAAGTAGTCTAATCTTGATCAGTATCTAAATCTAGTAATTAGTAAACATCATCATAAGTTTCCCAAAAATCATTTTTTTTTCCTTTCGTTTCTTGAAATTTTCTGGACTCAAAATTTCCTTTCTACATTTTGCTCTAGTTCAGCCAGTAGTACCACGTCGTTCAGTGAGTTGTGATGGTCTCAACTATCAAGTTTCAAACCCGAGCCAGTTGGTATCTGAAACTGAACAAAAAGTACCCAGATCTGAACTATCCGCTACGTAACACTGAATAATAGAGTTAACATTAATACTGATCTTCAACAATAACTTTCTCTTTTTATGAAAGATGTGTAGTGTGATAATAAGATACTGAATCCTTACCAGCTCCCCATCGCAGACAACATAAAGTTGATCTATTGCATCCCCTTTTTCCATGATCACTTTCTCTGGAAAAAAAAATTCCTCATGCAATCTATTTGCCTGCTAAATCAGAAGAAACCATGAGATAGACTTTCGCCACTTTTACCTGAAGATGAACCCACGATGTTGCCATACTATATATACTAGGCCTACAAGATGTGTCAAATCTAAAGATAGCATACAGATCTTTAGACATAAAAAGAAAAGTTTATCAGTTCAAAGACTTATAGTTTATGGACCTTCAAGGTCTATCTTCTATGTTAATTGTCTGTCTGATTGAGACGTAACAAAAGACATGTCAATGAAGTAGTCTTAAAATGATATTTTAATTAAAGCATATGATTGGAATGCAACTGTGCAAATAGGAATTGGTTTGAAAAACAAAATGCAGCAAACAGGTAAGTCTTGACCCAAATTCTATAAATGAATGTGTAAATGAAGTATGAGAAAAGAAAGAAACTCACAATCTCATTAATGAATTCTGGTGAGCATTCTTTAAAAAGAGGAACCTTTTCAAGATATGGCTTATACAATTTTTGTAAAATCTGCAAAAAGAAATGAGCTCAGTATCCATTCAAATATTAAATAATAAAATAATTTATAAATCAAAGATGACAAGTAGATGAAGTCAAATTAGCCATATTTTTTCATATAACATCAGGATGGTAATGGTGAAACAAAAACAGAAGTTTCTGCGGCACACTTGAATCATAACTTCAACCAGAGAGTTCACTAATTTACTTACACAGAACGAATTATCAACATGTACAGACCAACTGGGATTTCAAAGGCTACAGGCCTCAAAAATGAAGCCATGGAAACAGAAACAAAGGAAGCTGATTAGAATGCAACAGTCACTAAGCAAGCTAATTTTATGCTGACATGAACAATATGAATTAGTACTTTTGAGTTCTTTGATATTCCTTTTGCATCCTAATTCCTAGACACTCTAGCTCGATTAATTTTCAAAGAAATACCCTGCCCAAGCTCCATCTTCCACTTCACGCAACAAGAATGCATCCATGTAGTTCTATAGTTGTACTTATGTAGTTGAAATTTGGCATGATATACAGGCCACTAATAGCCTAAGAACAGAAGTGATTATACAGGCATCGATGAGATGCATGATACAATCTAAAGCCATCTTAAAAATTAAAGTTAAGCATAGAGTTTCCGCTTTGCAACAAATATAATTATACTGGTAGTTGAAATGATTTCAAGCATACAAAATCGGCAGAAATGAGAATTCGATCCTTATTTAAGAAAGAGATCTGAATTCTGATATGAACTTCGTCACATGCTCACACCTTAGCTGGAAGAGAGATTGGAATATCCTGAAGAACAACAGCCTTTGTGTTCCTTCTCTCATACTCCATAAGCATGTGGCTTTTAATCTCAGCTCGGATTTCCTCTCCAATTTTGTTTCTGCTCATGTATTGAGTCAAATCTTTCAATTTGTCTCTAAAAATTTCTGTCTTCGATCCTTTCACAATTAGTGCTGTCATATTGCCAACCAGATAAGCCCCGAGAAGCATGTCAGAAGTTAGATAAATCATGATGAATACCATTTCCCTGGAGTTGACTGCGTGTATATCACCATAACCTGTGACATGTCAGAAAAGCCCCGAGAAGCATGTTAGAAGTTAGATAAATCATGATGAATATCATTTCCCTGGAGTTGACTGCATGTATATCACCATAACCTGTGACATGTGAAAGCAACAAACTACTACTGTCATTACTCATAATTTGTTGAAAAGGCCTAACTGTAGTTAGTGGGGAAATTTGACACAACCAAATATATGTTATGGGCCCGTTTGAAACGCAGTGGCAAAAGGTTTTATTGTTAATGTTGATAATGGTACATTATCATCAATTCAAAGGATCAGTTAGAAATTTTAACTACCAGGACTCCAGGAGATGTAATCAGTAACTGAGGAATTCAGCAAAATTTTCATGTATAGTTGCTAAATGTTTGGCACTCGAACAATTCTTGCCTCTGTAGAGGCTTTATAATTTTATAGCAATATGCTTTCTCAGAATTCTATAAACTTTTAACACATGGATATGTCAACTATTGGGTTATGAACCCTTATATGTTATCACTCTTTCGAAGATAATGTGCTCCATATGTTTGACTCATACTTATTAGTAACGTCTGATCATAAAGTAAGGTTATAATTGGATCAGATACAGCCTCAGATTTAAAATTGAGAATGTGGGTTCTACTTGGATGCATTCCAATCACAAGGTTTGGGTGGAATTGGAACTTAAAAGGTCCTCGTATGGATTAGGAGGTCAAAATCAACTTATCTGAGAATCCTAACTATCATTTTAAGGGCCCAACAAAACATCAACTTATCCTATGATTGTACGAGCCTCAGGAAATTGAAGGCTAGAAATGTAGTCATACAAACAATGAAGCATTATGGCCCATAAATACCAGACACACTCATTAAATCATGTCGATATCTTACTAAACCCTAATCCACCCTACCCTACCCATGTGTTGATGTGCATCGAAGTGGGCCCATAAAATGGTTCTCCAATTTGCTGAGGCCAGTTCCTATTTTAACATGGCATACCAATGCCATAAATGAACATACAGGTTAAGAACCTGACTAAATACAAAATTTAATTCACAAAGAAACCATAAGTGCACCTACATTTTAGTTCTTCCAACAGACCAGGCATATATCTAATATTCTAATCCAAGGATTAGATTAACAATATTATGTTCTTCCTTGAGTTGGTTGGAAATCAGTCAATCACTAGGTGGAAATCCCAAAAGACAAGATTCCCATATCAGTGAAAAACAGCTAATAGCATTGGCAGGCAAACAATGGTAAATTAACAGGCAAGAAAGTAACTTACCAACAGTTGCCATGGTGACTACGGCAAAGTATAGCGAAGTTAAGTACCGCTTCAGGAAATCAATCTCCCTGAAATTGGTGTACGAATAATCACCAAGCTTTAAGCTTCCTATCCATGTGTACCCTTCCTGAGAAGGAGGCAGAGTGGTTGCTAAATAGTAAAAAATGCAGGCAGCAGTATGCGTGTAATAGAGCTCCACAACAATGAGTTTCACTATCCTTATAAACAAATAATTGATTCTAATGTCCTTCTCCAGCTTCTCGAATAAATTTTTCACTATGCGTACTCGACTTAGGCGAATCCATAGAAGGTACCTCACCTCCTCTTTTCTTCCAGAGGCCTGCTTTGAGCACATATTCACTTAGTAAAAATACTATGAAGAAAGGTTACCTATGTCATCCAATAAATATAAAAGAAAACCATGTAAAACAAAAGAAATCACTTGCAGTATATAACTTCATGATCTTACAGAAACTGAAATAAAATATACTATTGAGAATTATATTCATAAAGCAACTGAAATTTTTTCTTCTAACTGTTTACAGAATAAGGACATATTGGATATACCAATCACATAGACCGTTGTTATTGGCAATAATGAACCAAGACCTATTGAACTCGAGAGCTAAGCAGCTCACCATTCAAAAAATAACTATCAAATTAAGAATTACATACAGTAATACATGCAATACACTGAATTTGTGAGATTTTATTAGAATGCAGAAAAGGAATAGAGCAACATACAGATTGAACCACAACAGAAAATTCAGCAATGAAAAACAAGGGAAAGCCAAAAGCGAAGGAGGCCAGATGGGTATAATAATATACTAGCACAATAACCCGTGCTAAGCACGGGCATAATTACTAATAAAATTTGCAGCAACATACATAAAAATCAATCAAAAAATTCAAATCATGTAGGCTTATCCTCAAACACTTACTGACAGAAAACAACATAAAGAATATTACGACAATCTATGATGCCCAGATACGGCACAGACACGGCAGGGACACGCCATAGACAGGGCAAGGACACGAATTTTACATGTAAAAAGTGAAGTATATCGGATACGATACGACACGATACATTGCCCATTTTGAAGTATCCATGCATCATAGATGACAGTGGCTTTTTTCTTTATTCGAAGAGTCTGTGGTGTACAACAGTTGGGTGGAAAGGAAAGAGGAGTATACGTAGAGTAAATGTATATATATTTGGGATGGAAATGAAGTTCAAAAGAGGAGTGAAAAGTGGGAAGAGGGTGGTTGCATGTGGAAGTGGGGGAAGAATGTGGGTTAGTTAAAGAAGGTATAGAACTCCCGGTCAAAATCAGTAGTTACGGTCAAAATTAGCTTCAAATCACTTGGATTTAATACAGAATAATTAATTACAAAGCAGAAATGAACGACCATTTTAGTTCCTCAACACTCAATGTCAGCCTACTGCACTAAACCTTACGAATTTTA
This sequence comes from Umbellularia californica, assembly GCA_028538565.1. Lineage (NCBI taxonomy): Eukaryota > Viridiplantae > Streptophyta > Magnoliopsida > Laurales > Lauraceae > Umbellularia > Umbellularia californica. Next base: position 1,342,210 of record JAPQWN010000011.1, on the reverse strand, counting down.
GAATATTGAAAACATAAATAATTAAGGAGGTATTTTACAAATAGGCCCCTGTATTTTCTGACAACCTAAAAAATCCCATCTTTTGCATTTTTTACAAAAGGCCCATGATCTGACAATGGAAAATATGATAGTTAGTTTTTATAGATAAATGAAAGAAACACCCTTGATTAGGAAAATCTTCACCTGCACTGTGCATGTGAACCATCTCCAAATGCAGGACCCCTCATAATTCCACGGGTCCCGCCATGACAACGGCACTGATCCGATGGAGCCCATGGCGCAGGTGAAAACCTTCCCCTTTATTAAGCTTAGCATATTTTACTAACTCAAGTTACTTTTAATGGGGTCCACTTGGATCATAATGACCAAGGGAGACATGGATGGAAAGACTTGGATGCAGGTTACAAAAATATTTATTGGATGTGGATTAGGAAAATACATAATATTAAGCCACTAAAAATTATCCTAGCATTTAATTTTAGGTCCTCAAAGTTTAAGAGGGAAAATCTCTTTTTACCCTTTGACTCGGCCGATAAGTCATTTGAGTTTATATTAAGGGTAAATTGGTCAAAAATAAAAAGAAAATTGGAGGATATGGTTTTTTTTTTTTTTTAAATGTTTGACTATTGGTCAAGGGAGTTTTTAATTAAAATATAGGGGACTTTTGTAAAAAAAAAAAAATGTAAGAAAACTAGAAGAATAAGAAGATATTGTTTCTTAAGAAAACAAAGGGAAATTCCATATGCAACCCTTATTTTGCTCGGCACACCCACCTTTAAAAAAAAATCAACGTTGAGGCAGGAACACGGGTGTGCTCAACAAAATAGATGGGTGCGTTCAGCAAAATAGGTGGGTGTATATAAAATTTCCCTAAAATAAAAAGGAAATGGTATTTTGGAAAATCAAATTTATATACAAAAACACACCCTGTAGATGTTGTCCCAAGGCAGGCATCCAAGAAGGTCAATGAGGAAACCCGACTTCAAGTACCTGTTAAAACACAAGCATTAGAGAGACAGAGATGAAAAGAAGAAGAAAAAGAAGAAGAAGAAGAAGAAGAAGAAATGGGTGTAGCTTAAACTAACCGGATGGCAATGCGATTGCGGTTGTAGACCATGCTATTGGTCTGCTTGTCTTTGTAAGGCACGAAGAAGCGGATGGCAATGTCAATGAGGAAGGCGATCTGTCCAGCAATATCAAGGAGAAAGAATTTCTTGGGGAGGCCACGGAAGAAGCCGAATTCCATGGGCGTGAAGAAGGATGAGTAGATGGCCCAGAACAGTATGAACTTAGTCCACGCTTTATACCACCTGTTTCAGCTCTCATGTATCAGAGGGAGAAAAACAATGTAAAAAGTATGAATGGTTAGATCAGTACTGGGAATGTGGTGGGGTGGGCTCCACTCAAAGGGGCGTGTTGAAAAGTATTACATTCGACTTGGAAATTCTAAGCATGCATTGGTTTTATTCACTTTGAGCCTGAGTGGTGGGACCAAGTCATTTTGTGGTAAAACTTAGGGACATCTTATGACAAGGTGGGCGTTGATTTTGTGTCCACTGTGGATTTCGCTCCTTTCATTCAAGAAGAGAATACGGAGGATAGGTCAGTCCACAGCTCTTTGAGCAAAAAGTTTTTTATTGTTGCCATGTAAGTACTAATGAACATATGGCAGAATTTATGGGGCCAAGTGGATAAGGGATCGAGCCAACAAATTGGCCCATACATGAGATTAGACCAAAAGAACTTAACCCTCTAATAGATTAATATAGATCCTAGTTTATCATACATCTATGATCCCAGTTTATCATAGAAAGCTGCATCTTAAAACCCTCTAATATTTTTTTTTTTTTTTGGTTTTGAATAAAAAAAAAAAAAAAGAAAAACCACTAATAGACTGGCTAGCCCCACAAACTCATTCATAGGAGAGAAAATTAGGTTGCGGGTACTTTGCCCTCTTTCTCTCCCTTGGTTGGCATAAGGACTTGCTCCAGGTGGCACCATTAACCACGAGACGTAACGTATCAACCGCGGGTTTCAAAAGGTGAATATCCGTTAACCCGCATCGGAAATATCCAAGTTTTAACTCTGATTTTATAAGTCAAAATCTATCTTAACTCAATACAAGGCCTTTTAAAACCGTACGCCCCTGGAATCGTTAGAACTTTAAAGTTAAACATGCTCATGTAGGAGCTATTTGAATTTAGGAAGATGGATAAGACGAGCTCACCACCAGGTTTTTTCAGGATCGGAGCTTTCTCGACTATGTTCCTGCCGGCTTCTTCGGGATGACAGCATCTCACCTTCACTTCTATTCTTCCACCTCAACTTCTCAGAAATGGAAACAAAGATGGAGCAACCTAAAAGAAGGCAGTGAAGTTTGATCCACATTCATAGGAAAGTGCAATGGGATAACATTAATGAATTTAATATTCATAGAAATCGAAAGAAAGCTGAGATTGATAAAAAAAAAAAAATGTTTAAAGGTGAGTTAGTTGACTGAGGTTTTGATATCTCACCAAAAATCCCTTGCATGGCGCTGAGATTGCTGATGTCGTAATAATCCTTTCAAGTTTGGGACCAGTAGCTAGATCTTTGTCATTCCCAAAGGTGGCTTTGGGACATTGTATCTTTTCATGTGAGGTTTCATATGAGGGAGGATTTTATAATCAAGTGCAAGGACCAGGGCCACAGGCTCAAATGGCTTTGTCATTTCCCATCTACAAGAAATAGTTGTAGCACTGTCCATGATTTTATATGGCCTAAGATACTTGAGATTTATGAGGTTGACAAAGATGTCCTAAAATTGGGAAATACTAAGGAAGAATCATTACATTAACTTAAAAATCTTTAAAATGTAATAGCATTGTATCTCTTCCATCCATTTATCGCGAATGTGTGTGGTGGGGATGGACTTCTGCAGGTTCAATCAGTTGGAACTGGTCATTTTTTTCCTTTTCATGTAACCAAATATGCTTCATGTTTGCTTGAGGAATATCAAGATAATGTGCATGTACGATCATTGCTCTTTTCATCTTTTTTCTGTAGCCAAATATGCTTAGTTATTGCTGGTGGAACAAATGCACTGGGCCCTACTATATGCCTTCCTTTATTCGATGCCCCTTCTCAGTTTCCTGATCAGAAGGAGCTGTCAAGAGATAAAGAAGCAATAGCAGTTCCATATATGCAGTTGTCATTCATGGCATCCCAGCCTCTCTAAACAATGGCTAGCTAGTTAGTTTTGCACTACTCTTTAACCATTTTCCTATCATAAGGTATCTGTTTGATGCATAAGGGTAAAAGTAATTTTTTTCTTTTGCAAAGAGCAAAACAACATAGTGTTCAAATGGCCCAAAAATAACTGTTTTCATGAGCCTGGATATCATTTTTCTCCGAACTATTATTGTCCTGCAAATGTTGGCCAGGTTGTGAGCCTAATTATGTTTAGAAACATGCATTAAGCTCATTGCCTGTTTATAAGATCAGAAAATATAATATTATTAGAAAATCAGATTAGAAATATGATAAATAGAAAATTTTGATGTGACAATTGCTTGAATTTATTGTTGTGTTTGTTGATTTAAATTTAATTTGTTTTCTACTACATTTTCCTTATAGTGTCATGAGAATCCCCCAAAATTGGAACATTTGGTTGGGACAATGATTTTATGAGGATGATATTTGTGGTTTTAGGTGCAATTCCGTTGAAAGACCAATTTTAGCTGGATTTTTTAAAAATAACTTTAGCTGGATATTGGTACCTACCCAGAACCTCTCTTTGTATTTTGTTGGACCCCCTCACATACCACCAATATTGGTCTTGTATCCATAGTCCATACAACCGTTCCTTTTGTCCATGAGTGAACTAGATTTTAGTTGGATCCATCGCCAGATTAATGATGTTTTATTGATTTTGAGATATATCCAAATAGGTATGCAAAAAATATTCCAATTTGGTAACAAAAGAAATACAACAATGGAGACAAGGGAGATGGGCATGCAACAGAAAAAAAAAAAAAGAAAAAAAAAAAAAGAAGAAAACAGTTCGAGTTGCAGAGAATGATTTTTCATATCAATTTTAGTATTTGAGAAGGCATAACATCGAACTACCCAAGGCACATACAAACGTTGTTTTATCTGATGTGAAAATGGGTTGGTTTCATTAACAGGATTCCTGACTTCCAGTGATCTAAATTCCAATCCAATTTCATTACCGTCCACTAGATGATAAGATGGAAGTGTAATGCAAGTAATAGGATTCCTAATATGTCAATTGTTAATAAAGGAAGAATTTTTCCTTTATGTCAAGTAAGGATGTAAATGGATCACCGATTCTCCGATTACCTTGAGGTTTCGATCAGTTAAAAACCAAGTATGGGTCCTTATTTAGGCTCCGGTAAGTAAATGAGTCCGAGTCCGGTTCCACCTTGGTTCGGACCCCTGGACCCGAGACCCGACATGTTACCTCAATTTTTGAAAAAATTTCCTAAATTTCATGTTTTTTTTTAATATCATTATATACATAAACCCATACTCGGACCCAAACCCATCCTATATATGGTTTTGGTTCTAGTTCCGGAACCAATAAACCGGTTCCAAAACGGTTCCGAGTTCAGATCCGATCCCACCTTCTCCTTAACGGTTCCGATTCTGGATCCACCGTGGACTCGAACCCGAACCGACCCATTTACAACCCTAATGTCAAGCGATGGATTCCATCCCCACATGGAACACCAATTACTATTTTCAAAGAGACCTTTTCATGTACCCCCATGCCACTGATATTTAAGTGGCCTTAATGATTTAGACTGCCTGTGAAAAGTATGCAGTATATTTAGTCGCTGACCAAGATTTTCATTTGGGTGCTATACTCAGTGATCAAGTTAAGAAGTTAAATAATAAAGGGAAAACTACGGAAAAAATCCCCATAGCACGCCTTAAATAAGGAGAGGACCCAGCAGGAGTTTAGAGACGGGAGGGGTCTTTTGGGTGGGTTTCTGTATGTTTTTTGTCGTTTAGCGATATTGTCGATATTGACAATATAATTGTCGATATCAACCATTATGTGTAAACCCTTTATACATCGCCCCGTGTCTGCATTTCTTTGTCATACCTTTTTCATCGACTGCAACATGAGCTCTGGCGATTTTCCTTCTAAAAAAACACCTTAAAATTACTCTAAGTGGTGGCAGAATTCCATTAAAAGGTTGTTACACACAATAAACACCTTCCTATATTGCATCATCTATCCTAAAATGTTATCAGCATGATTCCTTTTCGGTACTGACTTCTTTCACTGCCCTAGAACCGTGGTTTGAACCCTAAAAGGAGCCATTTTAAAACTGTACCAGCTGTGTAAATGCATATCTATATATAGCTTTGCTTAAAGACCACCATTTGTGTAGTAAATATCATTTTCGTTTTGGGCTTGGTTAATATCATTTTCATTTTAGGTTTTTAGGATTTGAAAAGGGGTTTCCTTTTTGTATGCACTGTTTTTGGGCTGGCTGTTGATGTAAAGCGGTTCCTTGTGGGGTTGAATATTGCAGTTATTTTTTTATCTAGTTGGTGATGTAAATGAGTTGTTCAATGCAGTGCGGTGCTTTTTTGGGTTGGCTACCGATGTAAATGGGCTGGTTGGTGATGTAAATGGGTTGCTTGAACAGTGTAAATGGGGTCTATATAAATTTGAACACTGCAAATTTCACTTTTTTTAGTGTTTTGCTACTTTTTGTAAGTATTGGACAACTGTAATGAATGTAAGAATGTGAATGGTGATATAAATGAGTTTTATATAAATTTAGATTGTTGTATTCAGTTGCTCCATAGTGTTGTGCTTAGGTAATTCCTTTTACCATAAGTTGGGTAAAGCACTGTATGTTGGGATCACACTTATTTTTAGACATGGCCTTACATACTTGTTCGATATCGATAAAATTAAAATTATCGATATCAACAATTTTTACATATTCCAGCAGCTACTGAATTACAACTTTTAATTCATCATACTGACAAAACTAGTTGATACCGACATATTAAAGTTGTCAATATCGACAATTTTTATCTATTACAGTAATTATTGACTTACAACTTTTAATTCATCCCACTAACGGAACAAGTCGATACCGACATATTAAAGTTGTTGATATCGACAACTTCTCTCTATTCCAGCAGTTACTGACTTACAACTTTTAATTCATCCCACATCACTTCAAGAAACCCTGTGGAAATGATAGCAACAACATCAAACACCTTCCTGCAACAAAGAGTAAAAAACTCCTTCGTCAATCCACCCTAAGCATAGCAAAAAACCCACCACCATCCCTTCTTCTCTTTTGGCAGCAGCTGTCAACCTGCTTGTCACTCCTTTATCAATCCCAGCCAACTGTCTTTTAGACCTCATGGCATTGGTTTTTCAACCCAAAACAACTCTCCCCATTTCAATCTCAGTTACTGTCATAGATTGCAAGTTCTTTTTCAAGCAGTTACTCCCAGTTGTAGATGCATAACAATCATACAGGTGCCATCAATAAAAATGTACCGGATGCTCTCGACTTAGAGAACATGAAGTAGTATACTAAGTGAAATCCCAATAGATGCATTCATTATACCTGTGGAACCCTAACATGCATTCAATCATTCTATATACAATCTGCTAACAGTAAAGAAAAAAAATTAGAATGAGGCAGAGTATATATTCTCCAACAAAATGATTCTATATATAAGTATAATTCATTATGCACAATGGCAAAAGGAGGCAAAGTATAAGTTTATCAACCTGATAGACTGATAAAACACCATATCAAAGCCAATGTTGCAAATTTCCAACACAAAAGTACAACAAAATAGAAGCCCCATAAGCACCATCCAATACAAAAAAGGAAAATAAAACAGAATCTCTTTCTTGCGCTCCGCTCTTTGTTGGAAATCACCATCAAAGCAGTCATGGGAAGTCACTCAAGTCAATCAGACCCAATCTGTTGGCATTCAACTGCCAACTCCTTTTGAATATCTGTATAACAATTTTGCCGCGAAAGTAGGGGATATCATCTTGAGTAAAGTTGATGCTACGGTGGTGCACACAGTGTTTTGCGAAAGCCATTGCAAATATTCCACAGTCTCCCTGGGAACTCATGACACTAGCCTCCCTGGGAAAGTTCGACCCGTTACTCAGGCCCCATCAAAGGGTAGGCCGTATATATAAGCAACGTCCTCCAACATTATAGTTGCTTCTCCAAATGGAAAATGGAACGTATTTGTTTCAGGATACCACCTATCTACCAATGCTGTGATTAATGCATGATCTATGACCATACGACTTATTTCTGCCAAATGATGGAGACCCGTCTGCTTCGCGTATTCCTTTTGGGTGTTTGTAAGCCACCATATTGCTGCGTCCGGGTTTGTTGGGATGCACCTGAGGCGACCGAATTCCTGCTGGTATCAAGTATTACAAGGCTAGTTATAAATCATACACTAAAAGAAAACACAATGAAGATTGATCAAGTCAATTATGAAAGTCTATATGTAGTTATGATATACCTCTCCCTGACGAATTCCTTCGGTTTTGTTTGTTATATAGGAGAACTTTCGGAGAATCGGCAGGCTATTCTTCATTCTTCTGCAAAGTAACAAACATAACAATTATTACAGAAGTGTGATATTCTCTTACAAATGCAAATGCATACTACTGATAATGACAACCATTTTATTCCGGTAAACATGACTGTCTTAGATAAGGGTTGCTTTATTCATTCAAATTTAATTTTCAAGTCAATTTTTCAATTTCGTTTCCATAATAAGAACATGCAATGTGACTACTACAATAAGCTTGGCCACTCTCGTTCACAATGCTACCGCCTAATTGGGTACCTAAAATGTACCTCTTGGTCTCGACAAAATTCAGGAAACTACCAAGGCCCACGACAGCTTTCAAGTGCTAATAATGCATCACATTACATTACCAATAATATTTCATTGTTTAGCACATATAATGCATCACATGCCTTGCACCCTGTCAAACTACCAAATTGCACAACATCTCCAGTATCTCACAATGGTTCAATATCTCTGTCTGAAGTTTTTTATTGCACAGTGTTTTATGTGTGCCTTCTTTTGGCTACAAGCTTTTGTTTGCACCGAGCCTTACTTGTTCTCTTCGATGTTCAGTGACCTTCCTTCTTGATCATTGTATTTTTCAAGACCCGCTGACACAGAGGACGATTGGAGTGGGTAAACGACATGGTGGACTTTACTTCATTCAATTTAATAATACTCAACCTTCTTAAAACTCAGTCTAATAAAGCTCCACTGTTGATCTTTGGCATTGTCGTCTTGGACACCCGTCGAAAGTGAGACAAAAAGCAATAATTCCGAGTAGTTTAGAGTCTTTAGACCTTTTTCATTTTACCTCTTGTTATTGTGATGCATGTCATCGAGCGAAACAATCTTGCATTCCTTTTTCTAGTAGTTCCATTTTTACTGTTACTTCATTTCAACTCATTCATTGTGATATTTGGAGTGGTTACCAAACTGCTTCTTTATGTGGTGCTCATTATTTTTTTAACTCTAGTGGATGATTTTACGCGTTGTTCTTGGGTATTTCTAATGCGACAAAAATCAGAAACCACAAAACATTTAAAATCTTTCTTTGCACTTGTAAAAACTCAATTCAATAGTTTGGTTAAAAGCATTCGGACTCATAATGGAACTGATTTTTTTTCAAATAACATACAAGATTATTTTCGTGCAAATGACATTCTTCATCAACACTCTTGCGTGGCCAACCTCCAACAAAATGGGGTAGCTAAGCGCAAGCATTGCCATTTGCTTGAGGTTGCTTGAGCGCTACGCTTTCAAGCCAATCTGCCTTTAAAATTTTGGGGCGATTGTGTTTTGACTGCTACATTTTTTATTAATCGTAAGCTAACAACAATATTGAATGGTATATCACCACTTGAAGCATTATTTTATATTAAACCCAATTATGATTTTTTGAAGGTGTTTGATTGTTTGGCATATGCCCATAATATACATCAAAACACAAATTTGGAAATAACATGTAGAGTTCAAACAGAAATCTAAAAAATCATGCTCTATATAAACCCATTTGTAAAATGAATACCAAGACTTTTTCCCACTTTGCAAATTCAACAGGATCAATGATTCTAAGGCAATCATGCCTACAGCATTTGTCTTTTTCAATACTAGATGGGTTGCTGCTGATTGTGCCCAAACTCAACAAATAAAAGAAAACGATTAAATACATACCCCTTTTATTCTTTAAAAATCCCAATCAACAAACCTAATCAGAAACAAAATCACTTTCAGTTCGTTTAATCTTGGGTTTCATGTTAAAGAATAATGAAAAAAAACCAACCAACTCGTAGTCTCGATTCCATGAAAAACAACGAAAGATCTGTTTAAACCTAATGCAAACAAGAAAAAATGATTAAAATACCTCTATGTGCTTGCCAAAAGTGAAAATGCTTTGAAAGAAGGCACCAAATGATGCTTAGGACCACTGCATGGGACCAACGAAATGGAGAGGTGTCGACCGGGACCGTGAAAGAGGATAAGGGAAAGAGGGGGAAGACGCAATGAGTGAAGAAGGGGTTTCTTGCGCTATATGTATAACCGCATTTGTTGTCGATATTGACAATATCAATAAATATATATAAAAAAAAATCGAAAGGGGTCCAGAGGGCCACTCCCGTCTCTAAAGTCCTACTGGGTCGTCCACTTACCCATGGCTCACTATGGGAATTTTTCCCATAGTTTTCTCAATAATAAAATTAAAATTTTAAGATCTTATAAAGGGGTTTCTCCAAATCTAGTATGGTTGCTATTGGAGATTGTGATGGAATTCTTCTCGAGCTATCCTGATTATAAGTGTGTAGGCCCATGTGCCACACAAGGTAAAATAGGTCAAGTTCTCGACTCAAGCCTGTTTGGTAAATTCACTTTACTAGTGAGGTAAATTCACTTTACTAGAAAAATTGCGGTGAAATAAAATATCCACTGGGAGTGGGGCCTTGTTGACCGTACTTTGGTCATTTGAGAGTCAACTGGCCTTTTTCCTCGTCAAATCACCATTCCCTCCCCTCCAACTTTCTTCCATTCCCATTCATTCCAGTTCCAGAGAGGGGAAATCGCTTCGTCATCTTCTTCTTCGCGAAACCCTAACCATGACCTAGGGTTTCCATCTTTCCTCGCCGCATAATTCTCTGCATCTTCGCCATGGACAAGAAGCTTCTTCTCATCGTCTTTGCCCTAATCTCTCAGCTCCATCCATCCTTCGCAGGTAAGTTTCCACCAAATCTCTGCAACTATTTCCATTCCACTCTCGATTCCGCCCTAATTTTGTAAACGATGCGCAGAATTCTATCCGAGAATCGAGGAATTCTGGGCAGTTCCTTTTTCAAAACTCTGTTTTGATCTCTATGCACGAGAAGTTAGGGTTTTGTATGCTTTCTGAATCTTTCGAGACCAACTGATGATTGGTAATTAGAATAGGCTGCTCGATGCGATTCATGTGAACCTCATTTTTTGAATATGGCAACTTCAGTTGCATTTAGTAGTATCTGACCTTTTTTCTAGTGTAAGCTGCGCTTATATGTCCGTGTGTGTGTGTGTGTGTGTGTTTACTAGCACTTATATGTCCGTGCTTCCAAAAAAATGGTATCTTTATGCTTACTTAGACGTATTTATGGTTTTGCACTGTCAGCAGCGGGCTGTTGGTTTGCGTAGTTATGGGTGGGACTGATAATTTCTTAATGATTCAGGAAAAGTCAAATCTCTGGAGTCAGTTCCAGATCTCGAGAATGCAATGTATTTGACTGTTGAGGGATACCCTTGTGTGAGACTGCTAAATCTTTCTGGTGAAATAGGTTGTGCAAGTAAGTCAATCCAATGTCATCCTTTTTTCTGCATTCATCTTAAAATTCAATTGCCATGTTTGCTGGTAGGGGGTGGCAATTATTGACCTGACCCAACCCCGAGCCGAAGCTGAGCCAATTATTGAGGATTTGAGCTGACATTTCTGAGCTGACTAATAAATGGGTTGTGCTTGGGTTGAGTATATTATGGCTATTCAACCTGCCAACCTAACATGAACCCGACCGAACCTGACTAATTGCACTACGACCCTTCAACCCAAACCCGAACATAACTTGTTAATTAAGGGTCCGGGTTGAGATTTTCAACTCCATTAGTTTGTGTAGGGCCTATACATGTTACCCTCAGTGCTAAACTTGACATGCTCGGATCCATTACCACCCCTATTTCCTGCTCCAGTTTGATGTACTCTATCACATAAAAATATCAGTTAGATGTTACTGGTTTTATTATTTTACTTCATGTAATGGCACTTGTGAGAACTTCCCTGGTTAGTATTTTTTTATTAAGTTGCTTTTCAAAAGTGGGGAGGACAAGAAAAATGATGGCTTCTTCATTTGCTTTATAATTCAACTTATCACGATTAATGCCTTCAGATCCCGGTCGTGGAAAGGTTGTTGCTCCAATTGTGCGATTCAAGAGTGCCAATGACAAGTTGGTTCTTTCATCTGCATTTCTGGTGTCATCAGATGAAATGAAGAGTTTTTTTGTCAGGCATGAGTATTACCTTTTCCATTTGTCCCTTCTATTTACAAGTATGCATTTGATAGGATATTCTAATCTCTCATATTGTGATTTTGAGTTCTCATGCTTCTTCAAAGATTTATATGGAGTCTTGTGAAAATTTAATAGTTAGGCTCATGAGAATCGGTTGATCTGTTCCAAAAAACAATTGTACGGAGGATACCTATGCATTTAGGCAATATGATGGTGGATTTAACAAAATAGGCATGCTCATTCATCAAAGATAGTTCCTAAATCAAATGCAATCTGTTTGACTGAGCGATGTGTATAGATGACATGTCCGTATCAAAATAAGTAATATGGTTACTAAATATGATCTGTTGGAGGCTGATAATTCCTACATATAATCTATGTGTTATGGAGGCTGATGTATATAGCCTACATGTGTACAGCAAAAATAATAAACTAAATCATTTGTTATTGGATTGTTTTTTGAATTCTGCATGCATTTTTCCATTTTTAAAATAAACATCAGTAATTTTTTTAAAAACCGGTATATGAGAAATGTATAAGGAAATCAAGAAGAAGCCACAGATTTGAAAAAACAAGAAAAAGACATCAAAGGATTGTGCTTTTTTTTTTTTTATGAACACTTTTTACCAGTTAAAGGTAATGTATAATATCTCTGCCACCTCCTTGTTTATTCTTAACTTGTTAGCACCTCTCAAAAGTTATAATGTTGACCTCCATTTTTTTTTTTTAAAAAGAAAAAAGCTTCATTAACGGAAAACAAACGAACTCTATCCTTTTGAAATTTGAACTACAACCCAAAACAACAAAAAACTCAAAGAACAACCTAAATTTCCCAATCCTCTTTCTTATGCCAGAATATTTTCCTCCAAAGCAATTGAGATAATTTCTGGTCTCCCAGTTAGACACTGATTAGTGATATAACGCAGGTGGGCATCGGTTAGGTCTATAATGGACTATCCCTGTGTCTCTCAATTTCAGAAAGTGCAGAGTCATACTTCTATCCCCTCATCTAGTATCTGCATCCTTCTCCATTTCTTGGCATCATAGCTGCTGACGCTTAATTCCTGTCAATGAGCTCCATATATGTACTTTCCTTAGTATTTAATATCCAATTATTTCTCTTTTTCTAAACTGACCACAGGACTGTTGTCGCACACACTTACCTAATTTGCCATCACCTTGACTAAGGAATACCCATTCTATTCCAAAAAGAAGCAGGGAAAGATGCTGTCTATTGATTATAGCTGCAATGATGAAAAGTTGATGTGCCAATGCTTCCTCTTGTCTGCATAGCGAGAATGCTAATAAAGAAGGATTTATATGGAATTTCTCGTGGTGATCCAAGTTACCCACTGTTAGAGTTGTTGCTTCTGCTGCTGTTCACTAAAAGGCTTCGACCTGTGTCTGTTATTTTTGGCAGAAGGCTTGAAGAAATAATTTAACCAAAAATCTCTTCCTGCATTTCACTTTGAGAGTTATTCATCCATTTCTTCCTGCAATAAAGGACATTGTACTAAAAGATGTGCCCAGGCTTACTTTTTTTTGCCGCTGGATGGGTTTTTATGTGTTTCTTTTCTTTTCTTTTCTTTTTTCTTTTTTTTTTTTTTTTTTTTTTTTTCCATTTATTTTATGAAAGTAAATTTCTTAAGATTACATGAACCAATTAAGGCGTAAGTCCCACAAGCAGGTCGTTGGTCAGGTAGACTATAACGTCAACTATAGAATGAATTACAATTAACAATTTTTGTGCCTGCAATTTTGCAGCTCGGTAATTTGTTACTTCATAATTTGTTTCCTGAAGGGTGAATGTCTAGGAGTTAAATCTCTCATTAACTACATAATTTGTTACTTCAATTTAAAGTGTAGGCTGACTGGTACGGTCTATGAATCTCCATTCTAGATGATCTCCTTGATTGCCTTTCCATGTGACAAATCTTAGGAAAACATACAATGTAGCCCACGGGTCCTCTCTGCCATATATTTCCTCCCAGTTGTCTACATCCACTAGTGTTACCTATAAAAAAAAGATCATGTATTTTCATTTTCTAGCTGTAAATCATGATTGAAACTAGTTTGCGATTCCCAAAAAGAAGGTTGAAACTAGTAATTGCCAAACCTTGAATGTGCATGTATTCTCTATTGTAATCAGTTATCCATGTTAATCTAGCTCATGCGCAGGCATATATAGCATATGGAATGATCTTTTATATTTGGCAGATGGAATGATCTCTCTCTCTCTCTCTCTCTCATGATAGTGTATGGAATGATCTTTCTGGGGTAACTGTAGTCTGAGACTTGGCACATGTTTGTGAAAGCTTTTATGCTCCTGATTTGATAGTTGTCCATCCATGTTTGTTTTTTTTCCCTTTTTCCAGAGTATCAAATGATGTGAATTTTGCACAGAAAGTAGCTGGCGTTTTAGTTGAATTTAGGCCAGAATTTCAAAATAAATCATCAGGTCAGCTAAGAAGTTTTTTGACTCATCAGTTTTATTTGCCTTTATTTCTACGACAATAGGACATTTAACATTTAAGTCAGTGACAGTGACAAAAACTGTTTGTGTTTTAGGGTTCTCACCAGTTGAAAATTTTCCACAAGCTGAATTTGCTCCATACAAGCAAGTTGATTATGATTGGAACCCTGCTGTAAGTTACTTATGGTATTATAGATGGAAAGCATGTTTCTGAATGAGACCGCCTGGTTGGTGACTTTTTGAGGAATCAAATGACTTATGTTTATGGTTCTGCCTAACGAAGCAGAAATTAACCATGCTTGCCATTATTTGCAGGGATCTGGTATAATGTGGAACCGCTATGATTTTCCTGTTTTTTTACTATCTGAGAACAGCACCCTCATCCTGCAAGAGGTAGTCTAAGTTACTTAAATATCTTTCATCTACATCTGAGCATTTGTAAAATTGGTACTACAGATTCCACTTATTCCTGTCTTGCATTGTCTAAGTGGTATGTTTTCCCAAGGGAAATTATTGGTTTGAGCCTCCCTACTTGTACAGCAAACCAATGGTTTGAGTAAATGGCGTCACTGTAGATGGAGGGGTATGGAGAATCCCAACATTTCAGATGATGGAAGATTGGACAAACCCATTTTCTTTGCCTCTTCTGGAATATTGCGCTGTTCCTTTTTAACTGCTTGCGTGTGGGCTGTCAATTAAACTGTTACTTTATTATGGTTGCGAGATTCCATGGAATCTCCATCTATGTGGGTTCCATTGTATTCAACAGTGTAGGCCATTGTATTTTTGCTAAATACCAATAGTCAGTAAAACTACTTGTTTACCAGCCCAACCGATGCTTTTGAATACGCTGTTAGGCGATTATTCTGGTAGATCCAAATTCTCTATTTTATGGAGTACTTCTGTCATATATTATACTGGTAGCATTTTTATTGCTGTGCCTGCAGATTGCTGATAATAATGAGAAAAGCAATAAAGCATATCCTGTAGATGTTGCAGAGTTTGACTTGGTCATGCAGGTACAAGGATCTACCCTAAGTTTGCTTATCTTTCACTATATTGTCATTTTCATAAGTTTTAATATGTTCTTTTTATTTTTTTCTACTTTTATCTCCATGATTCTATTATTTTCAACTTTGATCTAAGACAACACGAGCTGGAACTCACGATTCAGAAACTTGTCTGAAGGAGCACTCTTGTCTGCCTTTAGGGGGATACAGGTGAGGTTTCATGGTAATTGTTCTCTCATGTTTTTCTGTGTGTCTTTCATCTTTTTTTGGATATTTTGTATGCCGATCAATAGGATCTCGTTGATATACGAATTTACTTTCCCGAATGATCAGTTCTGTTTTCTTTTCAAGAAATATTTTAGGATTTATGTGCGCGCACACACACACATATATATATTATACATTCTTGTTAACAGAAACTTCCTTTCTAATAACGTTGTTGCTAATATTGTCGTCATCAGTCTTATCCCATCTGTCTGAGTGAGCTTTTTTCTTATTTTAGTCTTTCCTAAACATCCATAGCTAGGGCATAGTTGTCGAAAAAAGGAGGCTGGGTCTTTTATCACTTCACTGTATAACATGTAACATCTGTTTACTTCATTCCAAGGTTTTAGTTCTTGTACTTCCTGAGGGGTGTGTTTTATATTCTTCCTGAGTCTGCTTTTACTGATTCCTTCTGCATGAAAATTCTGTTTGGAACCTTGTAATTTGACTCATGATGTAGAATAACGTCTCTAAACGAGAGAGGGAAAATGTTGTTCGATTGCATTTGAAATGTAATGCAGGCTTGAAGTTGGGTACCTTTTTTTTTTTTTTTTTTTCTTGCTACCAGAGAACAGTGGATTTATATGGCAAATGCTTTCTCTTTTATGTGGGAGATAAAGTTCATCTGCAATGTTTCCATCGCGAGATAGGAGGGGTTCTTCTCTGTTTAAATTACTTTTTTATGCAAAATTATATTGATGTAGGTTTCTGCATCATAACTCAGTTGCATATTTCTGACATCTGAAGGGCAGTGTCTGGTCTTCACTACCACCAATTAATATTTCATCTTTAAAACCGCCCAAGCCAATCTTATTAGCGGCGACATCGTTGGACTCTGCATCATTTTTTCGTGACAAAAGTGTGGGTGCAGATTCTCCTATATCTGTAAGTTCAAATCAGCTAATGCACTATCACCATCAATAAAATTTTAGTGATTCTTGTGCTTCGGTATTTTTCATGTTAGCTAATGCAGATTCTCACCAGTAATGGTTATGGGAAAAAGCATATTTTGCTATAGTTTTTCTTGTGCTTCACCATTATCCATAAAGAATTGGGGCTAATCTGTAAAAACATTCAGGGGATGATTTCATTGCTTGCAGCAGTTGATGCTCTTTCTCATGTTGATGGTGTGCATGAGCTTAGGAGACAGGTACTTGTTAAAACCTTGTGACTAAAGCATTTTGTTATTTGTTGTCAATTGCAAATTCTTGGAATGACCTATCCTTGGATGCCTTAACTTTATTGCAGTTCAATGACAAATGTGCTAATGCAATTTCATTGTTTACTCAGTTTGTAACACTCGTGGACAACTGTTAAGAATACATAATTGGGCCCTATGTAGGGGCTGGCCCGAATATAATTGGGCCCTACAATAAATCTTCAACAAGCCTTAAAGCTTTAGTTATGAAAATATACTAAATCTTAGAAATGCCACTGCCAAGTGCCAACTGCTTCAGTCTTTCAGAATTCTATAAATAAACTTTACAGGGAGTAAATAATCTCTGAAATAATTATTTTATGATAATATTTTCAAAAGATGGTACACGAGAGCTATACTACAACACCACCAAGAAACAAGACAACAGAAACAGAAACGAACTACCATGGCATTACATGAGGAGCTTCCTTATCAACCCCTTTTTTTCCATAAATTATAGCCAAACATTGGCCTTCTTATCCACATGAGAAGATGTCACCTGAAGAGAAGCTGACAAAGCCTTAATTTCATTTTGACAAAAGTGATGTCCAGGATCATGGATATTGGCATCCACATTTGACAAGATTGGAGCTTTCGGTGTAATAATTTACTGTTTTTCTTGTGTGGGCTGACCTTTTTTTTTATAGCAAAACAAGGGTCAATACATGGAATTTGTTTGTGGGAGATGTCTCTTTACATTTTTCTAGTTCATTTGAGCTTTACATGGTGATTTTTTTTAATCCTAGTGCATTTATTTCCTTAGTGAAATTGTTTGGTAACAATAAATTACTGTATGTATTTATTTTTTGAACCTTGCTCTTGAAGATAGGCATATATGAGCTTATTGTTATTTTTTGTCCTCTTTATGATGTACTTTTATAGTTCACTCATGCATCCAATGCTTAATTACTTGCAGCTTGTTTTTTTAGTTCTCACTGGAGAAGCGTGGGGTTACCTTGGGAGCCGGAGGTTTTTGGCTGAACTAGATATGAGTGCAGATACTGTAAATGGCCTTGACAGCAGACTGATTGAACAGGTGCTACTTGTAGTAAATTTTCACTCTTGGAGATCTATATATAATTTGGAACTTTATTGTTAAAATGGATTAACAAAATTTTAATCAAATAGGTACAAGTCATAGTAGATTTGCACTCTTGTAGACGAAATGTAATTTGGAAATGATTATTCACTTCTCACTACATTCATAGGTTTCCTCAATGGGGTCATCTTTTCCATGAGAATTTGTCCACGAGGCTGAAAGAATGAACTATCTTACCCATGAGATATTGCGGAAACAAATTTTTGCATGCAAGAGTATCAAGAACAATACTCCAGAAATAAATAACTAGATAAATCAAGTCATTGGGTAGTTAATGGGTTTTATTCTCTTCAGAAAGTAAAGGATGTCAACTCGTCAAGTAAATTTGGCAATTGAGGGATTTTCAGAATTTGTTTAGAAGGTTTTCTATTTAAGGTTCACATGGATAATGCTTACAAACACACACTCTCTCTCTTTATGATACCGCTAAATGCTTTTGAATGTGCTTATTTCTGATTTTATCTTTCCTAGTTTTACCACACACAGTGAAAGTGGGTCTGGCCGTCCGAGGGCCGCCCGCGGACGGCCCGTTATAGGCTCGGCCCGAGCTCAGCTCGAAAGACAAAAGAGCCGAGCTAGGGCCTAGGAGGAGGCCCGTTTGCTTAAAAGGGCCGAGCTCGGGCTTGATGAAGCCCGGCTCGTAAGCCCTAGGGCCTACATATATTAATACACATATTATATATATATGTACACTATACAGTAGATAATACATATATGATATAACATAATCCATAAATCCTAAACCTTAGTTTTAATCCAATATAAATAATCCCTAAACCCTAAACACCAAACCCTAAGCACTAAATAATCCATAAACCCTAAACCTAAGCGCTAAACCTTAAACCTTAATTTTAATCCAATATAAATAATCCCTAAACCCTAAGCACTAAATAATCCATGAATCCTAAACCCTAAATCTATATTAACATTGACCTATATCATTATAAAACGAGTCAGGCTCACAAGCCGAGCCTAGGGCCTCAATCAAGCCGGGCTCGAGGGCCGGCTTAATAAGAGCCGAGCCCGAGCCAGGATTTTTTAGGCCCTCTCAAGCTCGGGCCGGGCTAGGGCCTACTAAAAAATACTAGGGCCGAGCCTAGGGCCTGTCAAAGCCCGGCTCGGCCCGACCCACTTTCATCCCTTGACACACTCATCTCTTAATTTTTTCATGTGTTATTTTTGACTGGCCAACATTCTGCTCTATAGGTCATAGCCAGTCTAATCGTTGTCTGTAAAAAAAAATTCTTCAATCTTGTTGCATGCATAGATGAAAAAGAATGCTAGAAGTAAGTCTCTACTTCAATCATCTAGCTATTATTCTATGTTCGACATCCTCTTCGATCTCTCCATCCTTACTAATTATAGAGCTACTCTATTGAAAGGGATATCTTTGTGGTATCTCTTGAGAACTTCAATTCCCATAAGAGTCACATCTCTTTGCACATCCCAACCGAAGTTGCAATTCATATATTCTGTTTTTGTAAGATTTATTTTAATTTTATTGCCTTCGGATTCTAAAGCCAACCGTCATTTCTCAAGTTTCGCATTCACACTATCTCTCGATCCATTCGCCAAAATTATCATTTGCATTTGATGGATGCAGCATCTTCACCTATCATATCTTTACTAGCCATATGTGCCATATGTTCAAGGTTTTTAAAGTCGGACTTGGGGGGTAAACGTTGTCACCATTGAGTTGAGTCAACTCACTGAATCACACCCTAGGCCCAATAACATGTGAAACTTATGAAAAAAGCTAAAAATAATCTAAAAATAGGAAAGTATGGTTATATGAATCCAGAATTTTTAAGATATTTTGTATTTCAATTATTAACAATGAATTTGAGTTGTTATAGGTACCCAGGTTTATATTTTATTCAGTTGGATGAATAGTATTATTGATGTTCAAATGATTGTATCTTAATCTTAAAGGACAGTGGTTTTGATTTTCTAAAATCAGCATAAAATGACCATAAGAGACTTCCAAAACCATTTTTAACAGAAAAAGAATAGGAAGTAAGTGCATTTGGGGCCCAAAGACCTTATGACTGGGCCAAGTGGGTGACACGCTGGGACGGTGGGGGTGGTGGTGGGGGCTCGACTTGGCACCTTCTGGGCCTGAGTCGGGCTGAGTCAACTCTGACAGTGATTTTTAAGACCATGCACATGTTCATGTTATTTAGAGTGGAAATGAACATTTTCACTAGCTCATTCAGTATATAATAGTTTGCTAAGGGGATATATATATATATATATATATATATATTAATATATTGGCTCATGCATTGGCCCCTTTCTTATCTCAATTAAGTTTTTGGATAGCTAAGTAACTCAGTAGGTTATCCTCACCTAGTCACCTATATTTAGTAATGTCTTAATTAATAATTATCACGTTATCCTGCCGGAGTTTCTTAGGTCGTGGAGATTGGGTCTGTTGGGAGAGGCTCAAGTGAAGTTGGCACAACTTTTTTTCTTCATGCAGAAGAGGTGAGAATGCACAACACCAATCCCTGCTCGAACTAATCATGAACTTCTCTGCTTGATTTAGCATCTTGTGTTTGGAATGCTATTATTTAAAATTTCATTATGAAGCATGTGACTACAATTCAGTTTTTTTTTTATTATTCAAAAAAAAAAAAAAATATTCAGTTCTTTTCACCTTATTATTGACTCATATAGGACATGAAAATGATGCTGACATTAGAGAAGAAGAATTTTCTGTTCCACTGCAGTCACAACTATAAGTATCTTTGTTGCTGTCAATAAAGAAGAACTTCTATACTCATACATAGCTGGTTTGTTCTGGAAGTAAGCTGGGATCACAATCTTATGGGGGGAATTGTTTCTATTTATTCAGCTCGAGCAGGCCCCGCAAAAGTTAAATGAATTATCCTCAATTATGGGGATAGAGAAGATTCTGTCAGATGCTGATTTATCTCACTACAGTAGATGGTGATTCTGATTTGGGTGGGAATGAATTTCCAAAAACCTGTTCATGATAATAAGGATAGTGTAATCCTGATGGAGATCATCTTTACTGCCATAGTCACTCTGCGGATTGCTCTGTGGAAGACCCTCTGTCTGATAGTGAGGCTGAGCAGAGGTTGAAAGTAGGTAAAGTGCTAGGGGTATCTTTTCGTAACAATGGTAATGATATGCAAATGTTTGTCAGGGTAAGGATTGAGAAAATCAGAAATCAAATTAGATGGAAAAAATGAGTGACAAACAGGGTTAATGAGTCTTCAGTCCTCGATAATTATGAACTCCAAATGGAGTCTAGGGGGAGATGTGCTTTGGTAGTTAATCTAATACAATTCTTATTTTGGGAGTTAGGGATTAGAGAGCTTGTGTAAGGTGTTTTTGAGCTTTTTAGCATGTTCCCGGAACATTCTTGAAACTTAGTAAAGTTACCTATCAAAAAATATAAATTAATAAATAAGAACTTCTTTAAGTGCAGTAGAAGAAATGCTCAAGTGTTGAAATGGGTCGTAGAGGTATCTTTTGGGTGGAGTCCTTGTTTAGGAAGCTTAATTGGGGAAATGGGCCGACTCCACCATGTGCTGGTTTGGGAGTGAGGGATCCAGCTGTTTCAGGCGGGAGGGACGTGTTGGGACTTGGGATGGCCACTAAAATACGCTGACATTGGACCAGAGAGTAGAGAATTCATGTTTCCAATTAGTATTGTTCACCTCTTTGTTAAACGTGACTTGCTACCTAATATGGGAACATGCCTTTCCGAAGTTCACTAGGGCAATGCAAACATTCCCCGTCGAGGTTATGGTTATGGATGGATGTGTGGCCTGGTTTAGGAAAAAGGGAGGACTATGGTCTATGGTTGCTCATATTACCTGCCTTTCTTTCAGAGATGAATATATTTTTTCAGAGAGAGGATCTTGGAGATTCTTATGAAACAATGTGTTATGGTGATGGATTGGGTTGGAATGGATGCAACTGACTTGGTGTCATCTGAAAAGGAGGTTAAAACGGATTTCGTATTTCTGTGTGGGATATTTATAGAACTAAATTTTCAAGGTTGTTGGAGCATTTTTATGTTTTTTTTTTCTTGGCCTAACTTTTCCTTTCTCAGAACAGTCTCTCCCTAATTAAATGTATATTTTGTTTTTGATTCTTCCTTTCTCATTTAATAAAATTTAGTTAAAAGAAAAACATATATCAAAAGGGAAAAGGACAATCAATTAAACTAGCATACTCTTCTGATGCCCTTGATAGTATAACACTAGTGACAGGTGTGGTTAATGTGGCTGGACAGCGATATGGGTGTTTTTCAGAATAAGTCAACTTCTGATGCTGGTTTTCTCATTTAATAAAATTTAGTTAAAAGAAAAACATATATCAAAAGGGAAGAGAACAATCAATTAAGCTAGCATACTCTTCTGATGCCCTTGATAGTATAACAATAGTGGCAGGTGTGGTCAATATGGCCGGACAGCGATATGGCTGTTTTTCAGAATAAGTCAACTTCTGGTGCTGGTTGAGTGGTTGTGGCAAAGGTTCAAAATCACATGTTCAAAGTCACATTATATACTGGGTGGGCCATCGTTTTGGAAGAGTATTCATAATACTCATTCCTCTGATTTTTGGAGTTGTTGGATCACATGTTGTTCGCATTATTGTCTGATACCCTTGGGTTTCATCTTTCCTCTATTTTATACGATTTATCATTACTTCAGTTAAGATGGAAATTACAGGTTAGCATGTTGAGTTTGGTCACTAAATGTCTCAATTGCTGCCTGTTGTAGGATTCATCCGGCACAAAGGCAATGTCAAGCGCCTTCCAACGTGCTTGTGAGTTACTCGCCTCACAGAGCATTACGATAAAAAGGGCAAATACTACAAATCCTGGCGTGCCACCATCATCATTGATGTCATTCCTGAGAAAGGTTGTTTAGTTTTTGAGTGCTCACAGCATGCTCAAGATTCACTGTTCAATCTAGAATTGTCAAACTGTTCAAGTAGGGCCATTACTCACTTTGAAAGTAGGGCTATTTACCTACTAGCTTTTGCTAGGTTTGGTAGATGTTCCTTATTAGAGATGCAAGTTTGATGCAATCTTTCAAAAGTTGAATGTGACTTCAAATAGTTCTTCACTTACATATGGCTTCAACCTAGTTTCCTTTGCATGAGAATTTACATTTTTTGCATGCACATGCCTATGCATATGCACGAGTAACTAGCTATTCTCTTCATTCTTGGACAAGTCTGGCCATTTCTTGCAGTCTACTGTCATATTACATTCTTCTTATTTATCCCATCTGGCTATTTAACTCTGACATTGCTGGGTTTTCCCTCTCTGTAGAATAATTCAATTTCTGGGGTTGTCTTGGAGGAATTCAACACTGCCTTCACCAACAACTTCTACCACAGCCACCTTGATGATCAGTGTAAGTCAAGGTTTCTTGAACAAGGAAATATACACATCTTGGTCCAGATTAAAGTTGAATTCAATCATTAAGTACCACCTTACAAAATTTTACCTAAATACAAAATGCCATTATTTTACCCTGCATTGAGTAATCTCATTTGTCAAAGATGTATTTGTTATTTAGTCATGCTACCTCTCTCAAGATAGCCAAATCCCTTCTTGTCTAATTATTGATGGTCATTGATGGATTAACAATGGTCTCATTTCAGTGGGCCTTTAGAGGATTTCTGTCTGACTAAATGACTACCTTATGAATAGCTCCGGGCAAAGGTCCTTTCTTTTCGCTATGATACATTGTGTTGAGGATTGTAAAGGCCCCTCTTTCCCTTCTTTATTAGTTGTCTTGGTTTTTCCTCCACCATCTTTTGTCTAGGCATGGGCCTGTCCCGAACCTGGATAAAAGAAGGTTACATCAGGCTGACCGTTGACTAAACAAACTTGCAAAACAAATTCTCAGTTTTACTTAGAAAAGAAAAATTGCATCCAACCAGCCCCAATCAGACGAGATTTGGTTTATGAATATGGTGATTCTAATTCTTTTCTTATTATCATCATGTTGCAGCAAATATCAACTCAACATCATTAGTGGCGGCTGCTTCTTTGGTGGCTCGGGCCCTCTATATTCTTGCAAGTGGTGATTCAGATTTGAGTGTCCCAGTACTTAACTCTATCAAAGTTAACGTCACGTTGGTTGAGGAATTGCTTGAATGCCTGTTGACTTGTGACCCTGGATTCTCTTGTGGGCTTGTGAAGGATTTCATTGGATCAAGTAATACTTGTCCAAACCACTATGTTGGTGTTTTCCTTGGTTCTCCTTCGGTCACTCCATATCTTGAATATGTGGACGACACATCTCGCTTTGTGTGGAATTTTCTGGCAGATAGGACCTCTATCCCAAGGGATAATATGAGTTCTTGCTCTGGGGATTGCAGTAATGCTGGCGAAGTATGTGTTGGAGCTAAAACAGGAAGCAAGGGCATTTGTATGATATCCACAACTAGGTAAGTTGCTACATGTTGATTTTGGCACTGTTTGTCATTCTTATATCTCAAACGACTGGATTTGTTCATTTGCATGAGCCCTATGTCGATGTGTATTTAGTGAAGTAATAAATACGTGGATGAAGGCATGATGTGATTGTGATTTTCACACCAGTCAATTGTGATGTGCCTGTGTGGCCATGTGTCTGTGTGTGTTTCATGTGCAACACACATGCATTCATTCATGAGCGGTATGATACAATGCTTGGTCAAATGGTGTCTTTGTTTGGCCAGTATTATGTACATGCAGGTCGTGACAGTGATCCAGATTGTTCATCAAGTTGACCCTATTATTGTTGACCCAGATTCTTTTCCATGAAACAGTTGTGCTTATCTAGTTTGTGGACATTTCATGTTGCTTAATGCTTATTGATTGTGTGCCAAAAGGTAGTTAATAGCACTGAAATATGGGTCTAAGTCTTTGCCAATGCTGGATTGCTGGTCCAAACTAAAGCACGATTTGTTAGGTCTGAGTTTTGTATTGCTTCTTTATCTGTGGCCAGTATAGTGCTGAGACTTGAGCCGTTGGCTACTTCATCAAAGCTATTACAGGCGTGTGATGATAGTATGCTTGACCATTACAAATAATGTTGTACATCGAGCAATGCATGCCACAAATATCTTAAACTGTGCTGGCTGCTTCATGAAAGATATTACAGCCATGCGATTTTGTCTCCAAACATCATTCAACATCGAGCAACGTATGACAGAATTATCTTAACTGTGATGGGATGAGTGTCCTTTTTCAGGTGGCCATAACAACTGTTGAAATGTTCCTATTAAATTGGTCAACATGACCATTATATCTGTTTTAGCAGTGAATTTCTGCATGCCCAATTGTGTGATTGTTTGAGGTCTAATGAGCCTTAATTTAATAGACTGTCTAAGGTGTTGTGGACAGATACTTGGAAACAAACTTGTGAGATAACCCATATGTATTGTTATAAAAGAAAGTTTTTCCATATGTATTTAATAAATGATAAAAAGTTTAGGGTCCCATCTAGTCACTTGCCAAAGCATTGGTAGTATTTGGGATGTGGGGTGTTTAAAGAGGACGTCATGGGTTTAGAGATAATAATATTTCACAATGGTGGGATGATCATAGCCTTAAGGGCAAAGGCTTCCAAAATTTCACTTTTCAGGCACCCCAAGCACATGGCCACAGTCCTATCGGGTGAGATTGACGAGTCCTCAATCCATAATGACCTGTGTATCCACCTGCACCTATGATTTGGCCAGCATCTAGGTGGCCGTACAAATTCTTCTTGTTTATTGAATACATGGAGGCTTTTTACGGGAGTTCTTGCCCGCCCTTACAGTTTTAGTATTACACTTGGCAGTAGTACATTTTGCTTGACATGCTTCCTGAACTCAAATGAGTTGGTTCCCTGATCTAATTCGTATCTAATACAAAATTTTTCTGGACATGTATATAATACAAATTTCTAATTGTAAGAGTTGAGCCTTCCTTTGAATGATATTTTTTAATCATTTCAGGTATGTCCCTGCTTATTCGACTCGGTTAAAGTTTGAAGCTGAGTCTTGGCATGTGTTGCCTGCTAATGCCTCAGATCCAATGGGAATTGTTGATCCCGTATGGACAGAAAGTTTCTGGGATACTATTGGCTTGCGGGTTTATAAGGTGCAGAGCCCATCGTATGACCATTTTGTCCTTCTTGGGGGAGTTGCTGTAACTATTGCGGCTTACATTGCAGTAATGGGGACCAGGGCTTCATTCAGTAAGGCCCTCAAGCACGACTAACTCGTGCGATAAATTACGGGCAGTCTGCCTCTTAATAGATGGTAATGTTGTAACGACTCCTCATAAAATGTGTCATGATTCTTGAACCAAATTATACTGATTCTACATTGGGCATTTTTGTCATCTGAACCCCATACAGTTAATTGTAAATTTCCCTCTTTTTTTTTTCCCCTTTTGATATTATGCATTAGGTCACTTGTTAACACAAAGCACGTCTGTTAGTTGTTGTCTAGTTTCTTTAATAAATCAAGATTTATTATACTAGGTGCATCAAAACAGGTGCTGGTCATATGGACATTCCTCTGGTAGGGTATTAGAAGCAGCATACACGAGTACTAGTCTTGCAACTTTTTTTTCTCTAGTAAATAATCATCCCTGCACCCACCCAAGTCCCTTGCCATCGGCACTACAGCCAGGACAGTTCCTTTGGTTGTTTATGTGAAAGGGAGCTGCCTCACTATTCATTCATTCACTGGTAGGGTTTTTATACTTGCTTAGCATCGAGTGGTTTTTCCGCTCATTACTTGAGATGCAAATGGAGGGATGGTTTTGTCAACACAGTTTGGAACAACCCACTACACAGCAATGGAAGACTCTGAGAGCCACCGAAGGATCACTTTTATCTCAATACGAAAAAAGGAGAAAGAAAATGTCAGTAGTCCTTTTAATAGGAAACATGTTCTAGAGAAAACCCTGTCATGTAATATATTACTGGTGGTGAAATGAAGAAAGGTCGAGCAAATGGTTGGAGAGAAAACTTTGCAGTTCACCTTTCTTATCCAGACGCCTTTGTTAGAGGGTTCTAGTATTAAACCATGTGATGTGGCCATTGCTGTTGGTCACTTTAGAAGGGAGAAAAGGAACAGAAGCAGCATGAAATGGAGGGACTGGCCAGATAGATTTTTTATTATTATTATTATTACTATTAACCCCCAGCCAAGAGGCCTAAGAGAGTACATACAGGAAAGCAGTCCACACAAGTGGATTAGGAACCCGCCCAAGTATGAAGAGGTTAGATACCCGGAGTTCGAATCCCTAGGAACCCGCACAAGTATGAAGAGGTTACGTACCCGGAGTTCGAATCCTGGGTAACCTGGTAAGAACTGACACCAGATAGATTGAATCACTAAAGTACTCATTTTAAAGGTCCACAAGCGCCTTGTGGTTGCCTGCACCTATAACAGTGGGAACTCTCTGTAATAGATTTTTCATTGAAATGGCATGATGGGGCAGGATAAATTTTCACGGAAAAGTTTTTCTTGGTGTGAAAATGCCAACAGGCCCTCCTCAGAAATGAATGCAGAAACAGTTCCTGTACTTGCTGAGAAAGAGAAAGAGGTCTGGCATCAACATCTCTTGGTACAATATCAGGTGTATCCGGCCTTAGCTGTGATCACGATCATTGATATGGTTTGAGAGTCCAAAGGGATACTCGCAAAGTATGCACACTGCAGTGTCCCAAAAGTCATTTGCATTTTGAAAATTTTTCCACACACGTGGGAAAATGATGGATTCAGGTGAGACAAGTTAGAAAAAAGATGACGCAAACTCCAGTGTGGATCTTTATATAGAGTAGACCATACCAACCTCAACAAGAGCAGCAAGTGGAATGTTCAGAGCCGGTAAAGGCGCCCTGCAATTGTTATCAAGGAAAACATACAGCATGATTGTGAGTTTCTTCAGGAAATTAGATCCCCTGCGTGCAGACAAATGTGTGTGGCCCAAAAAATATGCAGTTCCAGAGTCCCTGGCATCAACTAGCTCCTGCAACTCTTCACGGACAGATGACATCTCGGGACTTTCTGGGGGCAATAGAAACCTGACTCTCTTTCTTCTCACTATTACAGGATGAAAAACCTGTGATTGTTCACTTGTTTGGATGGGTGAATGTTCAATATTCACCAATTCCAAACCCATATCTGAATCCCTGTCCTGTGGAATCAATGCATTTCCACCCTGCTCCAAATTCCCAATAACAATCATCCTCCCTTCTGCTGATGTCAAGGCCTCTGTACCATTATCTTCTACAGAAATGAATTCTCCAATTCTACGAATGAGATTGTCCTCAAAATCAGCTGTATCTCGAATACCACTGCGATATCCATACCTGACAATGCACCTATACACCCCATATTCCTTTTGTCCAAACCTGCCAATGAGATACTGCCTGCTCGGTGGAACATATGGAACTGGAACTGACTTGAAGGATACAAAAACAAGCACCTGGTGAAATGCAGGAAGATTTGTAACAAAGTGAGAGAAGAAAGCCGGTATCCCTCTCACTATATCAGTATATATAAACCCAATTCCTGGAACTCGAACTACTCCGAGAGCTGGGCCTAGTTCCGTAAGCCACTCCATGGAAACCCTGTTGTTGGTATCAAAGTTGTACTTTTTCATGGTGCCATAGTGCCATGCAAACATGGCTGTCACTAGAACCACTGTAAGGATGACAAGAATCCATCCCCCCTTCTGAAAATTTAGAACACATGCTGATAGATAAATGCCTTCAATGGAGCCAAAAAAGATCAAGAAGCATGCTGATATCAGCATATTCTTCTCCCAATACAGTGCTATTATCAGTGACATCAAGCAAGTTGTCATCAGCATTCCGGTGACGATAGCGAGGCCTGTGAAAATGCGGAACTCAATTAGTCATGCAACCTACTAGAAATTAATCACCTTGTCCTCACTTCAATGCACTGTTTAACACTCATGGATCAACACTATTGAGATGAGAAATGCACCAAATTAGCCATCTCTCTCTAGGCCACCAATTGAAGGACTAGGATCTTTAAAACTGGAAAATTCTGTTTTTTTTTTTAATGGGAATTTCATCCTACAGTCTTATCTATAGGACACCACCATTGTGTTGGAATCCTCCATTCTAGGAAAAACATTCTCTTTCCATGGTTGGCTCCATCAGATCAAAGTGGATAACTGAACCATTTGCCCATCTTCAACGAATAATCCCTCCCCCCCCCCCCCCCCGCGGTGGATTACTGCTGTAAATTTCTCTATATATTCAGATCAATCATCAATCGAAGTGATGGGGTCTCCCAATCTAGGAGGGGCATTGTCTATCCATGGCAAGGGATCACCTGTATAGACTTGGGCAATGGGGGACATTTTATCTACATCCAGAGGCCCTCAATCGGATACGTCGTCTTGACCGAACTTGATGCTAAAATTAACTCAAGAACATTGGACATTATGTGGAATTAACCAGATACTCCATCTTGAGATGCAAGCTATGGAGCTTTTTTTTTTTTTTTTGGCAAAATGCATGCAATGGGGTACGGCTGACTTGGTTTGGAGGTGACTTAGTCGGGCATCCAAATGAAGCATTAATTCACAAAACAAACACATGCATACCTGTTGCATTCCCAATACTTTTATCTTCAAAACAAATTGTGATAGTGAGGCAAAGAACCATCAAGATCCAGTTGACATCTGGAATGTAGACTTGCCCATGTATCTTTTCTGAGGTGTGGACCACTTTTACTCTGGGAAAACAATCAAGTGCCAAGCACTGATTTATGATCGAAAAAGTACCAGTAATGGTAGCTTGACTTCCCACAACGGAAGCAAGCAATGATATCACTGTAAAAGCATGGCGCACAGATCCTGCAGTTCCATGTTTGAGTCAATGCACATAACACAAATTCACAGGGCAGAAACACCAGCAAGGCTCACCTACTGTCGCTCAGCCCTCATAACTAATCATTTAGTTATCAAGATCCCACATTTAGTAGGTCTAACCATGGTTGTGCCAGGTGCAAATTCTTATAATATATATTTTCACCGTGCATACTCTCTATACTTCCTAGTTGAATGCAGGCCATTATTTCCAATCATCCATTTATAATTAGTATACATTGTGTGCACAGCCTGTGGCCCATCCACAGTGGGACTCACTAGATGAATGGTCTGGATCACCAAATGGCGAGGGACAAGGGATGAACAGCGAGATGTGACCTTTGCTTGTGGGAATCACTGCCAAACCTCAAATTCCAGATATATGAAGGTAAAAGAACAAGATTAGTTACCTGGTATGGATAAACCGAGATAAGTCTCATGATGGTTTTTTGATATAAATGCTGTTTGGCCCATGTAGGAGACAATGAGTAACGGATAAACCAGAAAAACAAAAGCTACCTGCAAGTGATGTCGAAGCATAACATTATAACTATTAGCATCAACTCATGAAAGCTACAAGACTACAAAAATACAACTCTTTTGCTTTTTCATACATTTGGACCTTGCTTGGATCAGTGATCCTGCTTGTTGATATTATGGCCCATATCATTGGTGGTGTCAAAATTCTCCCAAAACTTATATTGGGCCATGGCATGAAAGGTCCTAGCTTTTAATTAGACTACCAAAATACAGTATAGAATGGAGAAAGTCCCCATGAGTAATAATAATAACAACAGCAACAATGACATTATTGTTATTAACAGATGGCTAAGATCCTTCAATCGGAAAGATTTCCGAGACATCATCCAAGGTGGGGCCAATTAGAGAAATGGTCAGGACTGAGGTGAACGAACTTCATAATTACCATACAACCCTATAATTACCCCAGTGTGTAGCCTGATTCCTAATTATGCCTTACACCAGTGATAACTCACCAGAAACATTTTCTACATTTGCCAATACAGTCCAAATTGTGGACCCAATTATTGATGGAGCTTATCCTTAAAAATCATATCAAGCAGGACACTAGCAATCTAATTGTTGAACGCCAATTGTTAAAAAAATAATTAGTTAGCAATGAAACTCGGTAGGAAATAATATATAGTTAGGACTGTTGGTTTTTGGGAAATACTCCATCCACAATGGGGGCCATGTTTTTAATGTCTAAAGTGACACGTGTACACATGTCTGGTTGATTTGCTACTTGCGAAAGGTGAACATTGGTGCTGGCTCTACCTGGACTGACTTCTTCGAGAAATGGCCTAGATTTGCAAACATCGCCTCTGATCCTGCAAACACATCAGTTGGCTCAACAACCATTAATCAAGATGAAGTCAACTTGGTATGGTTACTCATCAAGTTGATGCAAATCAATCAAGTCAACTTGATTTTTATGGTGACCAAGTGGCACACCAAAACCAAGACTTGATTCCTTACTCATTACTGGAAACCATTGAACCTGTGATATGTGAATTCAGCAAACAAACCTGCAATGCTCAGAAGAACACTACTTAATGGCCTCCAGCTTTTAATGTCCATGTGCCTTATGAACTTGTACATATATTTGGGTGAAACAGCTCGAGTAACTTGCCGGTTCCAATATAAAATGTTATACAAACCAACACCACCAATGAACAAGAGCCACAAGACAACTACTGGTGCAAATATAAAACCGATTTTGTGCGTCCCAAAGTGCTGAAGTGTGAAGAGGCCTACCAATATGGCACATGCAGTTGGAACTGGCACATCTGTAAGAACATAAGATAAAAAAATAACAATAAATAAGAACAACTGGATGAATTGGAATATTGTCTCAGAATAAATGAAACTTCAATAGAGTGATGATGTGCCTCCCTATTGTCCAGACTACATATTTCCACAAGCATTGATAAAAAAACATGAAAAGAAGGCTCAATCACCGTATACAGCCAAATTGGTGGGCTTGAGAAATTCAATGGCTCAAATTGTAGACCTGACTAGGTGTGGAAGAAATTGCATATTTTGTCTTCAATTGGGATTGTGAATGTGTCTCAAGTCAAAATTAGATCGAGAGCCAAATCTCAAGTCGCATTGACATGTTTTTAGAAGTATGCACAAATGTGATGGCTGCATTCTTTTGAAAACATAGAATGCTCATAGAAAATGGCAGCATTGAAATTTGACAGGAAGTGTCACAAAATCTAATGGAAATAGACCAATTAGAGGATATAATCAACCTGTTCAAAGAATGCTCATGCGACATTTCATTGTTTTAAGTATTTAAAGAAACCAAGTATCAAGGAATCTGGTGGAAATAGACTCTTTTTGTAGTAGAACATAGAAATAGCCTGATACTTACCTGAGAGTAGACACAGTAATGTTATGCCTCAAGTTTGTACATGTGGGGCCTATAATTCTGTAATCTAGATCACCAATCCAATGGGCCAACGGTAGAGGGATAATGGCCCAAAATCTCTCTAGTGCTACAGTCCTAATATTTGATCTAGAGCTGCAAATCAATGGTTAAATGAAATACAACAATGGTCCACACTCAGCATGAAAAAACCAAATCTTGGCTTGTTAAGAACTTTAGTCTTTTTTTTTTTTTCGGGGCATAGTCCATCCCAGTTGGGACCCAGTGTATCCATGGTCTAGACTGCAGAATCACATACCCTTCAATACAAACTCAAGGAAAAATGGAACTGTCCAAACTGTCAGGTTGAGGATTATATAGATGAGAAAACACATCTTGAGACAAAAGTCACGCAATGGTACTGATGATGGATGCTATACACCCTATTGTGCCATAAATGATAAAAATACATGAATCCTTGAAAGTAAATACATTAACAACAGCCATAACCCATTCACATGCTTCAGAGTATATGTTACCAGCTCTGAGATAGATAGAACTCTTACACATTCTAAAATATTTCGATATTGAATTCTGATGCTTTCCCGAGGAAACTGAAAAGAAAGGAAAAAGGAAAGGAAACGAAAAGAATCAATCAGTGAACTGTCATATGAACAATATAATGAGATAGTATCTAGTGCTAGTTGATCTCCATGAAGTAACAAATAAAGGGTATAATCCCCCTGTAGAACTGAGGGGCACTCTTAGGCCAAGTGACGAATAAGTGATATGCTCCCCTTTTCTGAAATTTCAGGGGAATTCAGAGAGGCAGAATAATGATTATAGATCCAATAACTAAAAAATCTTCCGCTTTTCAAGACATATCATTAATTAGTCCATCGAGGAGGTGCCCCAGATGGACCATTTGAGCATTTTATGAACTTCAAATTGATATCCATTTCAAAAGGATTGTAAAGTATAAGCCATTAAGAGTTTCAAAAAATTCTAAAGCCAACATCCTGTCTAACAGAGCTGTCCTTTGACCGGGCTTGGACCTGCACATGGGAACACCAACACTTGGTGGAGGTACCAACAGATGGACAGTTGACATAGAACCCACCAGCTGAGCACAGATAAATGGGGTAAGGCTTCGATGACTACGACGAGGATACTCAATTTCAGGAAAGGTATTCAGCTAGCACCGGATCTGGCCTCTAAATTATCAATGAAACAAAACAGCAGAATACTTTTTGAGTTATAGAGACACTCACTATGATCAAAAATATCAGCCAGTGATTGTTCCAGACCCTTGGAGGCTGAGAAGACTGTTGTAAAAGTTTTACAATCAAAATAATTAGCTAGTTCCCCTTAGCCAGGAAATAAAACAAATTAACAGTGGTTGAAAACCATTAAATGACAAATGATTAGACTACAATGTGCACTTTCGACAAATTTTCACTTGTGGCAACCCACC
The DNA here is from genome assembly GCA_028538565.1 of Umbellularia californica. Classification (NCBI taxonomy): domain Eukaryota; kingdom Viridiplantae; phylum Streptophyta; class Magnoliopsida; order Laurales; family Lauraceae; genus Umbellularia; species Umbellularia californica. Next base: position 1,308,806 of record JAPQWN010000011.1, on the reverse strand, counting down.
CAACATTCACTTGGTATACATGGCTTCTAATCCAGACCATCCACATTATGTTCACTGAGTTTCTCTTTGATCATAAATATCATGTCCAGACTTCAGCTGGTTACGGTCATCCAGCCAGTATATTTTTTGCTGCGAACCAGATACAATTTGAATGTACATTTGGATGGTGGGTTGATGATGTATGTGATATATGACTGATAAGTTCCCACCTGCCCAAAATCTATGAAATATGCACATTGTAGTTGCTTTTCAAATGAAATATGAGCTAGATCAGCGAACCAGATATAGCAGGGGTCAGAACTCCATCTGCAATCACCATGCAAGCACCAAGCAGGGCCAAGAACAGCATCAGATAGTGACTACTTTTATTCTTTTCAATAGCTCTTCTAGCCCTTGATTCCACCTTGGGTTTTTGAAGCTTTTCCATCTCATATGTCAAAAGTTCATCATCAGCAACTTCATGATTTGGAAGCAGGCCAACTTTGGCATGCCTGCACAACAATGAGTACAAAGCAAATGTACCACCTGCAATAGCATGTAAATTTAAACAGTGATTGATATTTCAAAATGAAACACTAATATGATCCTAAAGATATGCATAACATCCACAGGCCTTTTGTATAAATAATGCATTCATTGGTTCAATGATCCACAATTTTAAACTTATGGTAGACCACATTAGATCAATAGCCTGGTCACTGAGCCTTGGGCCCACTAGTGCAAACTAGCCTTGGGCCCACTAGTGCAAACTAAGTGTCCAAAATTGTATACATATCCTTGTGTTTGGGTTAAAAAAAAAAAAAAAATTTCCTTAATATTCCAGTGCTTACCTTCCCCTTTGTCATCAGCTCTCAGAACAATAAATGCATACTTCACCAAAGGTATAAATGTCATGGTCCAAAACATAAAGGACAGCAGCCCATACAACCACTCCTCAGATTTGATATCATCTGGAGATATTGTACCAAAAACATACAAGGGAGCAACACTCAAATGGCCATAAACAACACCCAGACTTTGAAAAGATAACAAGAGTGTGTGCCTCCACGAACCCGCCTGCAATTACAAACAAGGAATGTATTGGTTTTCAGGCAAGCCCCAGTACTGATGGATATATAGGAGTCAACTTACTGAACTTTATGAGAATTGTTCACTAGTAGTCTGAGAACCAAACTGCAAATTGTTTGCTGTTTGAAGGCCTTAACAAGGAATTTGATTTACAGGTAAAACAAGTTCTAATGATCCAAACAGGAGCAGAGAGTGAGTTTAGAGAGAGGAGAAATGATGGAAAATTTACCTGGAGATCACCAGTAAAGGAGGTTGGAGAGAGGGGGCCCATGGAAAGAGCAGAGTGAGGGTAGTTTGGGAATGGGGGGGTTTTATAGGAGAAGAGGAAGAGATGGAAATGGATCTGAGGAATCTTTTGCGATGGAAACAAGAGAAGAAGACAGACGAGGAATCCTATGCATGTTTCCTCTCTGGTGTTTTCCTTAATTTGTCTCCTCCTCCTGTTTTTTTTCAAACAGAGGGAACAGAGAGTTTAAATATTGGAAGCGGGTCCACTTATTTAAAGTAAAAGTTTGAGACGGTGAAAATAAATGTTATATTCCCTCCAAATTGCTCTAATTAAATTTGATCCCGCCCTACGATTGACCATTTAATAAAAAGCATGAATAATGAAGATCGTGTAAATCAAGTTTTCAGTCAAATGGTCAATCTTATGGTAGGGCCAGCTCCTCTTTGGATTACACTTTCGCCGTACCCCGTTCAATGAAAATGGTGTTTATTTGAGTGACTTGGATTTTCAATGGGTAGCCCAACCCCACTGTAGATGTACAGTCAGTATTTCTCTAAATCAAGGCCTTAGATGATTTGGACTCAATTATATTTTTGGTATGGTCAGTAGTTTGGGCCCCATTTCTCATCAAGCTTAACCGTTGGATTATTGCTGTCGCCCTTGAATGAGCAGTCAACGGCTTAGATTCACGGGTAGTGGGTCCAGTACTTTGATTGAAAGGGCCATCCCCTGCTTATATCTGATTCATCCCCGGGATTTAATCGATCATGTGTGAAGTATATAATCATGATTGATTTCTACACATGATCAGTTTTACAGAGTGAAGTAATCCAATTGATCATAATTTCTTCAGGTTTTTGAAAGAGGATAGGTGTGAGGTCAACAGCTTTAATCAACTAGTGTGGGCCACATGCTAAATCAAGTAATTAGCTGTAGTAAGGTATGGATAACATCGCATGGTCATTTCTTTAAATTGAACTAGCACAATAGCCCGCGCTTAGAATGGTATCTCCGTGCATTACAAAATAAATAATCATACAATAAAAAGGAAGCTACAAAAGTACCTCTTTCTATATAGCAATTTGCATATAAAATGGTTTTAGAAAAATTGGGCCACAAAGGGAATTGAAGAGAGTTTGTATAGAATGGAAGAACTGAAACTTTATAAAACCGAGAGCAGATGCAAGTGGTTTGGTGGAGCGTAGAAGTGAGTGGTTTGATGAAAAAGAAGAGTGGGTAGTTGCACAAGATAAATAGTGGAGAGAGAGAATATGAAACATTTGAAAAAAAAAGGCATAATTGTCGAGCAAAATTAGAATTACCGATCAAAATTAAAGCCCAAACCCCTAACTTTAATATATTATAAAACGTAGAAATCCAAAATTGTGATCAATGGATAATACATCTTCCGCCGTTTCAAACAAAAATAAAAGCAACATCTGATTTGGACACACATGATACATATTTTGCTTAAGCCACCAATACTAATTATAATGCCTCTGTCACTGTCATTGGTTTGTTTTTTACTAGGTAACAAAACTAAATTCAACATGGTGCTAAAAAGTAATTTAGAATAAAATTGACCTTGTTAATAAACTATCTACCATATACATCAGTGAGACCTAATGTTATGCAGTGGGTGCAACACTCAAAGTAACAAACAGGACAAGGCAGCCCACTAAGGTCATAGAAACATCACATAATGGTCATGTAATTATTAATCCTCTGGCTTTCCATGGTAATGCCAATCACTCTTCTCAAGGAGCATCCCTTCTTGTAATTGCAACTTTGCACATGCAATAAAAAATAGAAACTGGCAGATCCAGGATTCTCAATTAAAAAAGTTAAAATTATTGTTAACTACTAATCATTAACGCTAATAATAAATAATCTCCACTAATTATATGATTTAGGGCCTACTTTACTTTACTACACTTTATCATAGTTTTATGTGATAAAAAAAAGTGGCTTATGAAAAAAAAAAAAAAAACCCATGGCAGTTGAATTTTACTTGACCATACTACTCCATCATATTCCAAATGTGGTAAATTATATATAAATTAAAGTGTTTAATAAGAAATTATTTTAATAACGAACTTTACTATGATCAATGATATTAATTTATTGTTCTCTTGAATTTATTTTATATATATATATATATATTAGAATTATAGCACATTCCAAACAACTCAATTTAAAATATGTAATATTCTCCAAGAATTGCCAAACAACAAAAATATTATAATATTACACTATTTTATTATGCACCATTTTATTCTTACGGTAATTAAATATATAAATATTTTATTATGTAAACATCCAAACGGGCCCTTAAATACATGATTTTTTTGATAAATTAAGTATAAAGAACTCAATTCATATAAAAGCCTTTTTAACTACAAAAGCCGATTCCTCAAAAAGTTCATTTTTTAAAATTCAAATTATATACTAACAAAGTAGAGGAGGTACGCCCTGTAAATGAGGATTACAAATATTAATCTTAATGCAATTTGTCATTATTAAGACCTCCCCACAATTTGTCATTACATTGTGGAGGTCTTAGTCTATGCGATAGCGCAAGAATTATATAAATTGCATTTCTAAATTAAAAAGCTCTAATATGAAAATTAGAGCTCGTGGGCATGTCATCCGTGAAAAATTGAAGATATCTATTGTTGCATGCCCGAAGTGCTTTTTACTTGGGTTTGCCCTTGATAGGAAGATCAGAAGCACCCATCACATTCATATTATATCTTCAAATATCTTCCTAGTAAGAAAGAATTTGAAGTAGGAAAGGATACCTAAATTCAAATTAAGGCATTATATATAGAATATTTATTAGGATAGGATTTGAATACATATGATTTATACCACCAGCAAAAATTGTGTGTTCTTATTAAAATCGGAAAAACAGAAAAAGACCGTTTGAACATTTTGGTCGACCCGCCAAACGCCAAACCCTCTCCAAAAACCCTAGTTCTCTTCTTGCGACCTCGCTCTCGACTCTCGAGCTAGGGTTTGATTTTTTTTTTCTTTTTTGATTTCGATCTTGGCCTTCTTCGATTCGATTCTAGGGTTCCTGGACTCTTTCCTTCAATCGGAGAAGAGATGTCATGGGAAGATGACACGCTCGGCCCCGATGTCGCTGCGGCGGGCCGCCTCATCAGCGAGCGGATCGGCAGAGACCTCGCCGGGCAGCTCGATCTCGAAGAGGCTCTTGAAGCTTCTAGATACTCTAGTCATCCCTATTCCTCACATCCAAAGGAGGTAAATTTCGTTTCTTTTTTGGCCCCTTTATGCATAAATTAGGGTTCATGTGTTTTGTCAAGTTGGATTGTTTCTATAACCAATTACAGGTGATTGGATTCTGGGGTATCGCCACATTAACTCGTATGATCTCTAATTTTTGTCAAAACCACATTTGATGCATAAAACATGGGTGGAAGACAGTTCTTGAATCAGTTAAATGAAAGAGGATGTTTTGAATATGCTTCTCAGTTGTCATTAGTTTTAGAGTTTAAATAACCCCAGAAGGTTTCCTTCTGAAATAGAGCTTAGTATGCAGCCTTTTGTAAGCTTCGGGGAGGCTTCGGTTCTCATGCATTTTTGATGTTTGTAAATTTAATGGCTTATGTGTAAATTTTCAGAAAAAATAACCAATGGGTTACTGTATTGTAGTGGCCTCCTCTGATTGAAGTGGTGGATACTCGGGAACTTCCTCCTGTGCTTATTGAAAGATACAATGCATCTGGTGGGGAAGGAACTGCTTTATGTGGAGTCTTTCCGGAGATTCGTCGTGCCTGGGCATCAGTGGACAACTCATTATTTCTTTGGCGCTTTGATAAGTGGTGAGCTTTTTGATAAACTACGAAGTAAAAAAATTTATAAGCACAATTAACAGGCTTCAATTTATAGAAATAATTGCATTCAGGGTGTATAAGGCACTAATTTACCAGCATGAAATCAAGATTGGAAGGCAAGGGTGTGTGTAATACCTCATCATCTATGTCTTATCCCACCTACATTATAGCGGTTTTGAGTTTTCATTTTCTAGCCAGATCTTATTTAAATCCATGTTCTTTATTGCTTAATAATCAAACATGTTACTTTTGACAATCTTGTTCTAAGTCTTTGTTGGTCTCCCCCTTTCATCGTACCTTGAACCTGTAAGACTTTTATTCTCCATACTAGGGCTTCTCTGATCTTCTGTTTACATGCACAAACCATCTCAAATGATGTTCTTTGCTTTTCTCTTCTATTTGAGACACCCATAGATTTCTTCTCAGTACTTGCTTTGAATTTAAACAACTGCTGACAATAAATTCGCCCTTAAATACCTGTCTTATCTCAATTATTCATTTAATTCTTCTGCCTGATTATTTAGTGGAGGTTTCCAGTTTTTTTTTTTCTTTTACACGAAGTCAGCTAATATGATCGCGAACAATTTCTGCTTATTTTTTCCAGTTTTATTTTGTGTTTCTCTTTGCTCTTATTTTCTGATTTTGTTCAGGGATGGTCAATGCCCTGAATATAGCAGCGAGGAGCAGGCAATTTGTGCTGTTGGCCTTGTCAAGTCTAAGCCTGGGATTTTTGTGGAGGCCATCCAATATCTTTTAGTTTTGGCAACTCCTGCAGAGGTAGGATTTTTTCTTGTCAAAATTTTCTTTCTTGCTACCTCAATTCTTGTTTTCATGTTTCATGGTTTAGATCCTAATGTAAAGATTTAGAGTTTCAAATCTTAACTGGAAATTTTAGAATCTTTACATCCAGACCAAGGCTCCAAAGTCCAAATGCAAGTTATTGTGGCCCTAGTTTTGTATTGGTTTATTTTGAGTGTGATGGTTTGCTTTGGACTTTTTCAGTTGTTTGATTTCGTAATGAACCTTTGCTAGCTTTGTGATTGTTTCTGTTAAAAGAGAAAAAGAGTCGATTCTTAACATTAAGAAAAAATTGAAAAAAAAAAAAGATTCTTCCCTTATTTTAGGCCCTAGGGTATTATTCCAGTTACTGCCTTTAGAAAGGGGCAGTGCTTGTCTTGAATGCTTACCCATTACCCCTCTTCAAATTGCCAATGACCAACTTTCTCCGCCTCATATTGTCCGCTGTGAGAATGCTTTCTTGAAGCACTAACTATCTGAAGGACATAACTGTTGGAGGGACTTTTATCTTCCAAACACTGTGTAGGGGGCTTGGACAAGATGTTCCTGTTGAAGTAGTCGGGGAAGAAAGAAGCCATTGAGAATAATGAAGGGATCCAAACCTTGCTATCTTGGCCTTCCAAAGTCCATCACAAAGACTGATTAAGAAGATTCATCGGAGAAAAAGAATTGAACTCCACAAAATTCCTTCTAAAAAGAGACTCCAAAGGAATTTTTCACCAAACTTGATCATATAAGTGTTGACCAAATCCTACCTATCCCTGGAACAAGAGAACAAGTGTGGAAACCTATCTGCCAAAGGTTTTCCTCCTATCCAAGTATCACTCCAAAATTAGAATTTTCTCCCCAAGCTAACTCTGAAATTTATATTCTCGGAAAAGGTTTCCCTAACAGAAACAATTCCCTTCCACAAGGCCGATAACCTGTAGGTTGGGTCTAGAGTGTCCTTTCCTTGACACTGCATATTTGGCGAAGGTAACTTGATCCCAAAGGATATTTTGCTCTCCCCAATTCGTCACAGCCATTTTCCTTGTAGAGCTTGATTCATGTGCTTAAGGGATTTGAGCCCAACCCACCTTTCTTTTTTTTTTTTTGGCTTGCAAACAAAGGCCTAATTTACCAAATGTATTTTCTTTTTCACCTCCTTTCCTTGCCACAAAAAAGTCACGCTGCAACTTTTCCAAATGATTCACAACCAACCCCGGGCATCGAAACAATGGCATGAAGTAGACTGGGAGATTGGAGATAGCCGATTGGATTAGGGTGATTCTGCCCCCAAAAGATAGATGCTTAGCTTTCCAAGCCGCCAATTTCTTCTCAGTTCTTTTCACCATTGGATCCCACAAAGGTTGGACGCCTTGCCTAGACAAAGAGGAAGCCCAAAGATTTTGGAAGCGACCCCACTTTGCTACCCAAATATATACACACTGTACAAGAATGGATCCTCTACTTTAATCCCAGTTATCTTACTCTTGAAAAAAGAAAATTCACCTTTAGGGCAGAAGCAGCTTGGAAGCAATTCTTGTATAACCTTATCTTGGTATCTAAGATTCATGGGTTTTGCTGCATCTAATTCTTGGTTGGTTGATGCTTCATGCTTGTACCAATAATCAGGCGATGTATCCATTATTCTGTTAATTTCTGTATTTTTGTTTTATTAGTTTACTCCACTTTGTATTTTCAGTAGCTTCTGGAATTGGTGAGCACAACATCATGAAACAAGCCCATCTATTTGAGTCAGATTTCTTGGTCCAATCTTTCCACTTATTCCTATTTAGAGATAAGTTCTGTCACTTAACAATCTAAATGCCACTTTGCAGTGCTTTACTCAAGTCTTTAGCTCTCTTTCCCTTTCCTTTTTCCATCAATTCTTCTTTACAGTGGCTTTATACTGTCTTCTATATACATGCTTAAACCACCTCAAGCATCATTCATCTTGGAGGATGGGCCGATGGAGACCTCATCCCACAGGAACTCCCCAATCATTCCTGTTCCATTTTTGCTTGGCATTCAGAAATTTGATCACCTTGACGTATGCATAGATTTTTAGCCAACCCCATTCCCAACTCAATTTAAGATGCTACAGAAGCATGCTACACATTTTCTGGATTATTCTGCATCTTTCCTAACAATAACACTGGAACAGTCTTTTGAATGTTATGCTCCCAAGAGAATCAGGTACGTTTAATTCTGGATTCAAAATTTTAGAATTCTGTCATTGCAACTGGGTGTTGTAAACTTCTGCAAGTATTGCCATTATGATTGTTTAATTCATGAACTAGAAGCATATCTTCATTTTTTTTCTTGTTTCTTTTGAAATAATTCTGGTTTTTTACTTACACACCTTTTGCGGTTTTTAGTTGACTCTTGTAGGAGTTTGCTGCACTGGAAGAGGGGATGGAACAGATCCATATGCGGAGCTCTCATTACAGCCTTTACCAGAGTACACAATCCCATCTGATGGAGTCACCATGACTTGCATTACATGTACTGATAAGGGACACATTTTCCTAGCAGGCCGTGATGGACATGTTTATGAGATGCAGTACACGACTGGTTCCGGCTGGCAAAAGCGCTGTCGTAAAGTTTGCCTCACTGCTGGTCTGAGTAGTCTTATTTCAAGGTGTGTTTTATTTCTTTTCTCCCATTAATGAATGTAGCAAGGCTTCGAGTTGACTAACAAAAATTATCATTTAAAAGAAAAAAGGGGAAAAAACTTGATGGTTTTCTTACATACGAGGGAAGTCATAGCTGTTTGATCATCTTCTTTTCTTTTCTCTTTCGCTTTGAGGCCTTTGGCCTCCTTGTATATTTCCCCTTCCTTTTGGGTGGTGGCTGTCTTTTGGGGATCTTTCCCAGCTGTTTCTCAGTATGCTCTTGTATTATGTATGCTGCAAAGCCTTTTGCAATGCAAATTACCATTTCAAAAAGAAAAAAAAAAAAAAAAGAACCTCGATGGTTTTCTTACATACAAGATATGATTTAAATGATACCTGGAATTTGCATAGGATTTCAACAATCCTAGAATGGGCTGAGACAATGCTTATTAATGTCCATCTGCTTGTGTAAAGCTTCTGAGCCCACCAGCTCAGAGTTGAGGTCTGGCCTGCCTGGATTGTTTGCTAAGTAATTGCTGCTCAGCCTGCTCTGATAGATAATGTTTAATTGGTAAGCTTACCTATCAATGTCATCTGAACCCACCATTTAAGGATTTGGGTTTGGCCTGCCTTGATTGTTTTTCTAAGTAACTGCTCTGATAGATAATGTTTAAATTGGTAAGCTGGACCTATATCCCATGGTACAGCGGGACCTTGGCTGGCAGGTCCAGTAGCAGCATGCAACTCTCATGTTTTGATAATATCATGAGATTTTATGTTATTCTTGTAGTTATGCTTTCTCTAACTAAACATACTTTTGTGGTATTTAGGTGGGTCTTACCCAATATTTTTAAATTCGGAGCTGTTGATCCAATTGTTGAGATGGTTGTTGACAATGAAAGGCATATTCTTTATGCACGAACGGAAGAGATGAAACTGCAGGTGTTTGATCTGGGAGTTTATGGTGATGGTCCTCTTCTGAGAATTGCAGAAGAGAGGAACTTGGTTGATCAAAGAGACACACAGTATGGACTACGATCAGCAGGATCAAGAGCAGCTTCTCGGGCAGCAAAGCCATCTATAGTTTGCATAGCTCCGCTATCTACTATGGAATCAAAGTGTTTACACCTTGTCGCAGTTTTGTCAGATGGTAGGAGGATGTATCTTTCCACCACTACATCAAGTGGAAATAATTGTTCTGTTGGAAGCTTGTCTGGATTAAACAATTTCCGTCAAAGGCCATGCTGCTTAAAAGTTGTAACAACCAGGCCTTCACCTCCCTTGGGGGTTGGAGGTGGGCATGCTTTTGGTGCTGTGTCTGTTGCTGGTCGGACCCAGACTGATGATCTTGTTTTGAAGGTAGAAACTGCTTATTATTCTTCTGGCACTCTTGTCATTTCTGATTCCTCACCATCAACCATGTCTTCTCTTCTGATTGTGCACCGAGATTCAACTTCACAATCATCTCTTCCGAGCACCTTTGGAACAAGCACAAGAACCTCTCGAGCACTGCGGGAATCAGTATCACCCTTACCCATTGAAGGTCGGATGCTTTCCGTGGGCGACGTTTTACCTCTTCCTGACATGGCAGCCACTATTCAGTCATTGTATTCTGATGCAGAGTCTTGTGGACTTGAAGGCTTGGGGCAATCATGTGAAAAGGCATCTGCAAAACTTTGGGCTAGAGGAGACCTTGCAACACAGCATATCTTACCAAGGAGAAGGATTGTTGCGTTCAGTACCATGGGATTGATGGAATTGGTTTTCAACCGGCCAGTTGACATTCTGCGAAGGTTGTTAGAGTCTAGTACACCTAGATCCATATTGGAGGATTTCTTCAATCGTTTTGGAGCTGGAGAGGCTGCAGCAATGTGTTTAATGCTAGCTGCGAGGCTAATTTATATCGATGAAGGCCTAATAAGCAACTCCGTAGCTGAAAAAGCAGCTGAGGCATTCGAGGATCCAAGAATTGTTGGAATGCCACAACTTGAAGGTAGTAATGCATTGACAAACACCCGAACTCCTCCCGGGGGATTCAGCATGGGGCAGGTTGTTCAAGAAGCTGAGCCAGTATTTTCTGGTGCCCATGAAGGGCTTTGTTTGTGCTCATCAAGGTTGCTTTTTCCTGTGTGGGAGCTTCCTGTTATGGTTGTTAGAGGTGGAGATGGTTCTGATGCTGGGATTGAAAAAGGGGTAGTTGTTTGCAGATTATCTGTCGGGGCAATGCAGGTCCTTGAAAGCAAGATTCGCTCGTTGGAGCAGTTTTTACGGTCTAGGAGAAATCAAAGAAGGGGACTATATGGTTGTGTTGACGGTTTAGGAGATCTAACCGGTTCTATTCTGTACGCAACTGGTACTGATTTAGGAGCTGGTGAACGTAGCATGGTGAGGAATTTGTTTGGCACTTATTCTCAAAATATTGATTCAGGTAATGGAGCGACTACTAAAAGGCAGCGGCTTTCGCATAGCACAGCAGAACTGGCTGCAATGGAGGTGAGTAAATCATAGAAAAGTTGCACACTTTGAAATAGAATGCCTGGATACTTGTACTTGTTCAGTGTATCATTTTCTCTGACACTATAGTGTTACTGTTTTTAAATATTCGTCAGGTGCTTGTTTATATGTAGCTCGTCAACAAATTGGCATGTTTAGTTGATTTTTTGGATTCCCCAACCCACCACTTCGAGACACACATGTTCACCTTTGTTTGCATTATTTCATGTTTGTGTTCTCCTAGCTTTTGTCTTCCACTTTAGTTTGGATTTCATTGTATAAAAGAACTAATTATGAGTCCTGAAGATGAATAACTTGTTATGAATAGATGCTGCCTATCAAAAAAATGTTTAATGGATACTGTCATACCGATACCATTCATATCCTGGATTGTGAGAAACAGAGTCATTCATATTGTCAATACCTGTATTGGTTGGAGCATCCTAGAACATTCATCCATGTTTCTGTTTGTTAGTGTTGCTAACTTCTTGTCTGTTCTATAGGTGAGGGGAATGGAATGTGTTAGGAGGCTGCTTCGAAGATCTGGTGAAGCACTTTTCTTACTTCAACTTCTATCGCAGCATCACGTTACTCGTTTGGTTCAGGCATTAGATGCCAATCTGCACCAACAACTAATTCAATTGACATTTCACCAGCTAGTGTGTTCTGAAGAGGGGGACCTGCTTGCTACAAGGCTTATAGCTGGACTCATGGAGGTACTTGGATGTAGTTGAGGAATGCTAATCTTCAGCATTCACGGAATCCAATTTCATGATGCTGCATGTGCCAGGTGGAACATATCTGCAAGATATGATCCACCTCACCTATTAGATGCCGTTGTCTAGGGCCTGTAAACAAGTCAGACCCTGTCCAACCAGACCTGGATCCATACCCAATTCTACTAATTGGGTCTGGATCTTGGTTCAGTTCCAAGTTGGACTGAATCTTAGGATTAAGGTTGGCAGCAGGCTGGACATATATGATCTGGTGCTTGTTTGTTTTATGAATGGCCCTAGCCTGTTGCTGGGCCTTCCAATTTGACCAAAAAAAAAAAAAAAAAAAGTACCCAAGTACATTCTCTTACTGTTCATTTCTGGATTTGGCTGGGGATGCAGGCTTGTCGTTTAGCTCATATCATAGTTGTAAAGAGGGTGTGTGTAGTGTGCATGCAACCTGCATAAGTAAGATCCCATTGGGGCCCAACTATATAATATCCCCCCACTCACCCGCCTCCAAAAATATAAACAAAAAACAGTTTGATACCCATCAAGATTGTCTTCACTGTTGGATCACACCCAATTATTTCTTTTCGCATTTCAATTATTCATTTTATTAATATTTGTGTTTTCGTACGAGTGCATGAGTGTGTATGTATGTGCGTTTTTGTTTTCCTTCCAAGTAGGCTGCACTAGGCTTTCGCGCATGAAGCCCATGTGTTCTACTTTGCATTTAGAACTTACTAGAGTCAAGTTTTCTACGTATTATTTCTGATAGTTTGTTCTCATTTCCTTCCAGTACTATGTTGGTCCAAAAGGCAGGGGGACAGTAGATGATATCAGTGCGAAACTACGGGAAGGTTGTCCAAGTTATTACAATGAGTCTGACTACAAGTTTTTCCTAGCTGTAGAGTGTCTTGAGAGAGCCATTGTTACAGTTGATACTGAAGAAAAACTAACACTTGCAAGGGATGCTTTCAACTTCTTAACCAAAGTTCCAGAATGTGCAGATTTGACCACTGTGTGCAAAAGATTCGAAGATTTAAGGTCTGCTTTCTTTATTTAAGAAGCTGGAAACCCCATTCCACTTTTATTTGGTTGGGGTTGAGGACTTAAGCATCTGAATACACACATATGTATATATTTATATATTGTCTTTATGTATATGGAATTCTTTCTGGTAACCTTTTTACCATCATGTGGGACCCCCATGATCAATCCAACCCCCTCACACTCACTAACCATTGATGAATTGGCACTCATCCTAATTTCACACCAATATGAGTTACACTCATATTTGTATTGATTTTCATAGAAATGTTGCTTGAGAAATCCTTAAACTTTAAGGTCCCTAAATCACTGGTTGTGATGATTTAAGTGCGATGATTTTTACCCAAAATCATATCCACAATGAGACCTTGCCACCACACTTTCCTCCCATGATTGGGCATGCATTCAAGTGGGTCCCACAAGGTGCTTATATTTTTACCTCTCACGCAGGCTGTGAGAGGTACTTCTCAACAGAATACACCCATATGTATATATGTGTCTTCATAGAGACACTGAATTGATGGCCCAAGGCTCCCAGCCCAAATTGCTTATGCTTATATGTGTTTATCTGCTGTAATCCTTTAGATAGTTGAGCTTATCTGTTGCAATCTTTTAGATAATATAGTATCAATAATTTACTATATTAAGCACAAATAAGCAAGCAATCTGGGCCTTTAATGGGCCTTAGGTCTGTGAGCCTTGGGCCTTTAATTAGCCGTTAGTGTCTCTACGTATACCCCATAGCTTGGAGTGTTACCCATGATTCTAGAAATCGGCTGAGTCAAGTCAACCCCCAGTAACCTAATTGGTTGAGTCTTTTGATTTTGGGGCCCTAAACACACTTGTTTCCTATTTTTCTGTTGGAAAAAGCTGTGGGCGGAGACATTGATTCTAGAAGATCAAAACCACCTTTATTTAAGGATGCAAGCATTTGAAGATTGGTTGGGATATTCATCTAACTGGACGAAAAATAAATGTGGGTACCTATAACAACTTAAATTCATTTTTAATAAATGAAACACAAGTCTTAAAATTCTAGACTCACTAAACTGTATTTTTTATTTTTAAGATTTTTTTGCTATTTTTCAAAGTTTATATGGGCCTTGGGTGTGACTTGGTCTGAGACTCAAGGGTGACCGACTTGCCCCTCAAATCTGATTTATAAAACCTTGGTGTTACCTGTATATGCTTTTGCTTTACTTACATTTTCACCATGTTTCTTGTGTTTACATTCATTCACACATACGTGGTCAAACCTTACTTTCTTGTTCCATGATTAAATATGAATTTTGTGTGTGTGTGTATTAAAGCTGACCTCATATTGATGGGATAAACCTTAGATGATGACGAGCTATGGTTGTTACTGTTTCCTATTGGTTTAGGGTTTGTACATAGCTCATATGCTTTCCCTCTTGTTTTGGTTATGGCAATTGTGACATCTCATACTGACTAGTATTGAGTATTGTAGATTTTATGAAGCCGTGGTCCGATTACCGCTGCAAAAGGCTCAGGCTCTTGACCCCACAGGCGATGCTCTCAATGAACAGATTGATGTAAATCGCCGAGAAGAGGCACTTGCTCGACGTAAACAATGCTATCAGATAATCACCAATGCTCTTCATACACTAAAGGGTGGTGTTGGACTAAGAGGGGCACAAAAGGAGTTTGGCTCTTCTGTTAGACTTCCTGGAACTCAGCCTGTCCTAGATCAGGGATCACGGGACAGATACATATGCCAGATTGTTCAACTCGGTGTTCAGTGGCCTGACAGAGCTTTCCATGAGTATCTATACCGGAAAATGATCGAAATAGGCCTTGAAAATGAATTGCTGGAGTATGGAGGATCTGATTTGGTACCTTTCTTGCAGAGAGCTGGCCGAGAGCAAACACAAGAGGTTTATTTTATTCTGATTGAATATTACTTATTACCCTCAAGAGTCTATTTTAACCTTTTCTGATTCTCATATTCTTTTTTTTTTTTTTGGTTCCCATTCACATTCTCGTCTCTGGGCCAAGGATTTGTCTCTGCATGTATATGAGAGTTCAGGAGCCCTGTTAACAGTGTTCAGCATATGCACACATTATTCCTTTGAGGAAATTGCTATTTTCAATTAAACAATGTTAAGGCCCTGCAATCTGTATGTGGAGCATTCCTTCCAATGACTTCATTGATATGATGCACACTGATACCAAGAACCCCTATCAGATGACTTTTGACTATCCAATTCTGCCCATGTAAAATGTGGATGATTAGCTGTTGTTTATCTTTTGCAAGAGACCGATCAGACATACAGGATTATCTGACAGGATATGTATAGCCTACTGATGGGTCCTCCTTATAAATAGCAAAGATCACAAAAGGTGTTTCATGCATATACCTTGAAGTTAAAAAAATCAATTTCTTTTAGCCTAGTGCCATGTATTGCCTCTTTCTTTTACAGTTGACTGAACTAAACATTTTGATTCCCCTTTCGTCTCTTCACACTGTTTCTGCAATAACTTAAGCTGCTTCTCAATTGGTCATTTGCAGGAAACTGTACCTAATCATGCCAAGTATCTGGAACTTCTAGCACGGTATTATGTTTTGAAGAGGCAGCATGTCCTGGCTGCTCATGTCTTGTTAAGATTGGCTGAAAGGCGCTACGCTAATGCAAGGGATGGGCCTACACTAGAACAGAGGTCTGGTTGACATTGTTAAATGGTATCCAATTGTAACATTTGTTTTGGAAGAAATATACAGTGGTTAGTCGTACTGTTACTTGGCCTTAAAACTCTACATGTGGGGCTAATATCTTATTATTCAAACGGCTTATCTGAGATGTTTTACTGTAGATAATAGATCCTTAAAATTCTTCCCTCGAGGTGATCTAGTTGCCTTGTTCTGCCTTGGTAGATGTAGACCCTTGGCTGTCATTTCCAATGTGCAAGCCACCATTCAGGAAACTAGATACATCTGTAGAAAACATTGTCATGGTTCATGACGTGATGAGTCCACCAGGTGAACCAAAATGAGGGCCCCACTTATACCACCTGCTGATTGAATTAAAAATTTTCCTACTTTCAATAGGTGATCATTTGTAAACCCTTTCCATCTCATATTTTTTAGTCTTTTCTGAATATTTTTAGAGAGCGGATGCTACTGATTTTGCCTTTTCATTTTTCAAAACATAGCTTGTATAAAACATTTTGATTTGTCAGTAAAAAAAGTTCTATTTTGTTTGTAATTACATCTATCGTCTTGTTGAAACCAGGCGTCAATACCTCAGCAATGCAGTTCTGCAGGCAAAAAATGCTAGCAGCATTGGTTCAGTAAGTGGTACTCCTGATAGTGGATTGTTGGACTTGATTGAAGGGAAGCTTGCTGTTATTTGCTTTCAAATCAAAATCAAAGAGGCACTGGAGGCAATAGCGGCAAGGTTGGAAGAGTCTTCGGGCATGAATGAATCCATTCCAAATGATTCCTCACCTCGAAGGAACTTGATGATTGATGCCAATGGTGCGAATGCTGCCAGAGAGAAAGCCAAAGAGCTATCAAAAGATTTAAAGAGTATTACTCAACTATACAATGATTTTGCAGTTCCTTTTGAGCTTTGGGAGGTATGTTTTTTACAGAAGGGTTTTTATTCCAGGGGTCTCATTTTGGAAGAAACTAGATGTACTTTGTTTAAATTATTCGCTAATACT
Source organism: Umbellularia californica (assembly GCA_028538565.1). NCBI lineage: Eukaryota > Viridiplantae > Streptophyta > Magnoliopsida > Laurales > Lauraceae > Umbellularia > Umbellularia californica. The sequence continues at coordinate 1,292,311 of JAPQWN010000011.1, read as the reverse complement.
TTCCATGCTCCCATTCTGCTCTCAGATATGCCTTGAAATGCTCCATTTTGCGAACTATTCTGGAGACACTGATAGCAGTATTATTAGAGAAACTTGGGCTAGACTTCTTGATCAATCTCTTTCGAGAGGAGGCGTTGCTGAAGCTTGTTCTGTATTGAAGAAGGTGGGGTCCCAGCTTTATCCTGGAGATGGGGCTTGCCTGCCTTTGGATACAATATGTCTTCATCTTGAGAAGGCTGCACTGGTAATGTTTCTACTAATTACTGAAACAGCTCCTTGTCATTTGATATCTTCTCTTTGCTGGGGGAAAAAACTGCACCTGTAAAATAATAAAAAAACATTCACCTAAATTTGATGATAATTATTACTTATTAGGTTTCATCATCATCATCAAAGCCTTGGCCCAACTATGTTGGGTTCAGCCACATGAATTCCTTTTCTCCGTTCAGATCTATCCTGAGCCAAATCCTCAGATAGGTTGCACTTCTTCAGATTTATTGTTAATATTTCCATCCATGTCCTCTTTGGCCTACCTCTTCCCCTTGGTGGGCCATCATTGCTAGCACCGTTGCTGGCCTGTCTTGGACTTGTCCAAACCATCTCAAACAAGTCTCGTATTTTATCACCTATTGATGCTACATTTGAATTCTCCTAGAAGTGCTTATTTTTTATTTTATCATTCCTAGCTTTACCACGAACCCACCTCAACATTCTCATCTTTGCTATACTCATTTTGTGAATGTATTGCTTCTTGTTTGACCAACATTTTGCTCCATAGGTTGTAGCCAGTCTAATCGCTGTACTGTAAAATTTTTCCTTCAATCTTGTTGGTGTGCTCCAATCACAAGGCTCTCCAGAAGCAAGTCTCCAATTCAACCATTTCGCTTTTATCCCATGTTAAACATCTTCCTCATTCTATCTAATTATCAAACCAAGCTAACAGATTGAATCTCTCTCGAGCTTCAGTATTTTCAGCTCTTTGTACATCCCCACTAAAGTTGCAATACATATATTATTTTTGTTCGACTTATTTTTAAATCCCTTGGGATCTTAAGCCTCCTGCCATCTGTCAACTTTTGTATTCACGTCATCTTTAATTCATCCATCAACACTATATCATTGGCAAACAACATAACCAAGGCACATCCTCTTGAATATGAGCTGTTAACTTGTCCATAATTAATGTAGAATAAATGCATGAAGACAGGATGAAGAGGATCTTGCATGCATTTATGAGATCCTGCTATCATCATGTGGGCTCGAAATTGATCCCAACTTATGAATGAAATAAGTCTGTTGTGTATTTGAAGATGTCCAGAAATCTGTTTGACTTTGTATATCTTCTTTCTTTAATTTGTCAATTTCTGCGAATTGCTAATATTGGTTTCCTGAACACATGATAAAAGAAATTTCTTTTGCAGGAGCGATTTGTTTCTGGAGCTGAACCCGTTGGACATGATGATGTTGCAAGGGCTCTTTTGGCAGCTTGCAGGAATGCAGCTGAACCTGTATTAAGTGCATATGACCAATTGCTATCCAATAGAGCTATTTTGCCATCACCCAGACTCAGGCTACGACTTCTCCGCTCGGTGTGTGTGATCCTTCGAGAGTGGGCAATGGCCGTACTTGGTCAGAAAATGGGTACTAGTGCTACTGGAGCTTCCCTCATTCTCGGTGGGACGCTGAAATTAGACCAAACTACTTTAATGAATCAAAGAGTTCAAGACAAAATTACGAGTGCAGCAAACAGGTCAATTTCTGTCCTCTTTAAGTGGATCTATAACAGAGAAGATGTTACTTATTATTTTATTAGTTTATTTTTTACGTACACCCCTTTCGTTTTTTTTTTTTTCTGGCACTTACAAAGCCTCCCCGGAGACGGGAGAAGGCGCATAAGAAAGCACTCTTAAAGCCCCCTTATTTAGCAAGACCATCGCTTGCTTTATCACTCCACATTCTATCCCCACTTCTTCACTGCTTCGTTCAAGGACTTTACCAGTCTCCTCTCTTCCCCTTGTACCTTGGCATCATAGAGAAGAAGCCTGCCTCCTCTATCACTCCAATCATCCCCCATGTGGACCAGCTTTGTAATCTACTTTATGTACATTCACTTTTGGTCTTCATTTTTTAGCACGTACGGCATAAATTTTCATATATTCAATTCTTATGTATTCTATGCAATCAAGCAGGCAGTTAAAAGACTTCCATATCGTGTGATCCATTAATCTTAACCCTCATTACTGCACCTGGCTTTTTTTTGGGAAGTTTTTCATCCCTTTTTCCTGCCATGTTTAGTGGCAGTAACCTTTTCCATCGTGCTCCTCTTGCAACCTAATCTCCTCCATTTCAAGGAGAGACATTATTGTTTCACACTGTTTTTTAAGTATTTTTCATGTCATTGGTTCCGAGGGAGGATACACTTTTGCCTTTTCATCTGTAATGTTTTCTTTTTATCAACGAATTTGTTTGATTATGGTTCTTTGCATGTGCCAGTTACATTTTTTGAATTTGCAATGTCAGGTATATGACTGAAGTGCGACGCTTGGCCCTTCCGCAGAGTGAGACCGAGGCTGTATACCAAGGTTTCCGAGAACTCGAGGAATCACTGTTGAGTCCTTTTTCTTATGAATGATTTTGACATTTGTTTTCATACCCTTTTATGGAAATTTCATAGTGTAAAATTTTAGTTCAATGAGCCTGCATGTATTTGTATGGGGGGCATTTTGGTTGGAACAAGGAAATAGGCACCAGACGAGGGGACATGAAATGTACCATTATCGATAATCTCTTTTTTTTTTTTTTCCTCTCTGTAATCTTCACTTTTCGATGTGTTTTAGGAGGAACTTACAGTTCCAATAAGTTGCCTAATGGAATTGTATTTTTAATCTGTGATGACAAGACCAAATGCTCTTGTGCAAAATATAGAGCCATGGTGTATTATTAATATGAGAGCTCCGCTTCTTTTTTGTTTTTCCTTCTTCTTCCTCCTCTTCCTCTTATTATTTGAAATATTTCCAGTGTGGAAGATATGTGCAGTGCGTTATTGGGTCCATGATCATTGTCTTGGCCCTAAAACTAGAGGGCCCCATCATCATGTATTCATGTGTCTCGGACTTGTGAACCATTGGGTCAGTTGAATCAAACCTGTTTCGAGCTACATCTGTGCTGACCTTGTAGCTTAGGCTTCTGGGCTGTGCTGAGTGAAATTCTCAACATCTTTCAAAAAAATTTGGCATAGTGACCCTCTGAAGGGATTTCTGGGACTCTCTCGCTGATGGGAGCTGGGAGGACTAGCAGCAGATGGACTAGAAGCAAAAAATATGTAGGCCTTGGAAGTGGAACCAATTCCAATTAGTCCATGATGGACCATACTGCAATTGTTATATCTTAATGGGAATAATATCAAGATAAGTTTAAATCAGTGATTTTTATCCATATGATGTCAGAAAACATCATGAAAATAGAAAAAAAAAAGTTGAAAAATAATAAAATAGATAGGAACTCAATTCAAGAAACTAAAACATTATGATCTTTTAAACAGATTAATCATATCAGGTTCCTTTGTGTTTTTATCAGATAGTATAGTGATAATATCAAGATAATTACCTGATAATATATTTGAAAAAAAGGAAAGTAAATAATATTATCATGATATATTTAGGGGAGTGCATTTTAGATACTAGGCCTCATCTAAAATGGGCCGGGCCTAACAAAATAACCCATCCCATCCTGAAAAATTCAGCACAAATGGAAATTCTAAAAAGATGTTTAGAGGAGGTGCATTTATATTTTGAATGCCAGGTAGAACAGGGGCCCTTTATGATCAATCTAATCTGCAGCTGCTCAAGCTGAAGACCCAACCAACAGGCCTAGCTTGTTTCATAAACAGCATAAATATTGGAAATTGGGAGGAATATACCCAAGCTGCATGGGAAATGCCTGCAGTTGCAAAGGTGTGGCCCACCTTAAATCAAACTGCTCAAATTTCCACCATTTCCATGTACTCATTGTGGGCCATAACCATTACAATTAAATTGATAGTGTGGGAATTTTCTTCTTCCATGGAAAAAAAAAAAGAAAGAAATTTTGACTCTCCCATTGAAATTTATTTTTCAATGAATGACAGAATATTTAGTTCATTTTTAATAATAAAAATAAAGCTACACCAACCAAGCATAAATTTTACGAAAAAAAAAAAAAATCATTGATGGCTGGAATCTATCTCCTCTTTTTCCATGGAAAACCGTTTACATGGGTCCCTTGACTCATTTGGCACATCCGATTCACTTGATGTGCAGGGACTGCAGAAGATTCCAATGGATTTTTACTTTTGATGCAATGTGGGGCCCACCTCTTCGACCATCGCTGATCGCACCGTCGTGCTGTGCTGTCAACAACTGAACTGGTAGCCGCCACGAATGCCACGTAATTATGTCGGAATCCGATAAACCAAACATTAGCGGGAATTCTCCGGAAAATCATTTTTCGTGGAATCCTAAAATCCCAAAACCCCAAACGTGGCCGATACATAGTTCATACTTCAGGGAGAGAGAGAGAGAGAGAGAGAGAAACGAACCTCTCTTTCTAAAGTAAAAATTAGGGCTTTTCCCGATCTGATGAAAGAAGAAGATGGATCTGATCTGACCTGATCTGATCTGATCTGATCCTTCTTGAACTGATATCGATCCCGAGATCTTGAGAAAGCTTCTGCGGATTTCAATGGTGGAATCTAGCTCTATAATTCCCGCATCGGTTCTTCGGAACCTCGCCGATAAGCTCTACGAGAAGCGCAAGACTGCCGCTCTCGAGGTACATACATACATGAAATCTCTTTCGTTAGGGTTTGAATTCATTCATTCATTCATTCTTCTTCTTCTTCCGATTGTTGAATTTGTGGAAGCAATTGCAGGTGGAAGGGATCGTGAAGCAGCTGGCGGCAGCTAGGGATTACGAGAAGATTGGGGCCGTGATCAGTTTGCTTACGATGGAATTTGCCCGCTCATCACAATCAAATCATCGCAAGGTAGTATTTTTTAAAAAAAAAACTGTTTATGCAAGGTTGTAGGAATGGTGAGTTGTTTTTTATGTTTGATTTCTTGGTTGGTTTGCAGGGTGGATTGATAGGACTTGCTGCATTTACTGTTGGTTTGACAAAGGAAGCTGCTCAATATCTTGAGGTGAGTGATTTGATACACGTTCTGGAACATGTGAATTCAATCTTTGTTTTGCAAGTTGTAACTTTTCGCGGTGTTTGTTATGTTGGTGTTTTTTAAGTTTATGAGAATCTGCAAATACTTAGAATATTGTACAGAAGGAAGTTGTTTAGCCTAGATTACGAATTCTTCGCCCTGAAGTTCCACAGTTTTGCATCTAGTTTTGTGATCTTCCCTCATGATTGTTTAAATGTATGTATTATGTATACTGTTTATGGAAACATTTAGAGAGTGAGAGTCCGATTACTTTTGTTGCTATGGTCAATTTAGCTTGAGGAATAGGCATATATTTCAAAGTATATCCCGTCTTCCGTATGAGATGGGGCGTTTTATCTAGGGAATTTGGAGGGTGTTTGGACTCTGATCTTTGAAGAAATAACTGTAGTCTGTAATCCTATTCCATTCTACAATCTGTAGTATGTTTATTTTATTGTGGTAATGAATAAACAGCCTCATGACTTGGCATGGTTGGGATTTTGTCAGTGGTTCTATTGGCATGTTTGTTGCAAATTGTATCAATGATACAAATGGCATAGATATTTTAACAAGAAGTTGCATTTTCATGACGTTTAAACTTTGATGATGATGTTATTACAGATCATAAGTGGGATTAGGAAGATGTAAATGTGGATTAAGCAATAAATCTCGATGACATCATATTGGTTTTGGTTAATTCACTGTATTTTCAAATTGTAGCCATGAAGAGCTTTTACCTATTCATGATCAATGTCCATTAAATGCTAAGGGTTTTGACTTTTGAGATAACATGTATTTACATAGAGATTAAATTGGTGCTGACTTCACAAAAAAGTGTATGTTTGACACCCCTTCAGGAAGGGTTTTGTCACTAACCATTACAGTCAAAAGAATTGCAAAGCTCGCCAACACAATGGCAAATTGTAACATTCTGATTAGGATTCTATATTTTATACTACTCATCACATGAATGAAGCATTCCAGTGTGGTAGAGGTGGTCCATCTTGAGACAAAGGGAAGTTTGAAGATGGAAATAAGGACAATTCCGGGGCTATTCAAAGGGTAGATAACTCTCGTGCAGATTCATTCTTGAATTAAATAAAATGAATTTTTGTATAGCTATGCTAGTGATAAAATAGGAAAACAAAAACAAAAACTGGAAAAGAAGATTTGAGGATGCAAACCCATGGTATAGTTCTTCCCCGCCTAAAGAGGATGATGAAGGCTATCCATATCTCTGTTTTTGCTTGTCATACTCTATTACTTTTATATGCCTATGTACCTGTATCCTTGGACTAGTTTTAGATACTGTATTGATTCATAACTGTAGGTGGGGACTTTTTTGGTACATTATCAAAACAATTTTTTTATGCATTCTGATACTAATTTTAACTGCTATTGTTGCAACTGATGTGTCAGACTTTCATTCTAATATATCTATGGATCTTAATGCTCTCAAGCAATTATATTAAGGGAATGCCTTAGGCTTTCACTCAATCGCTGCATTTCTTTTGGATGTTCTTTCAGCAAATTGTTCCACCTGTTCTTCTTTCCTTTTCTGACCAAGATAGCAGGGTCCGCTATTATGCCTGTGAAGCTTTATATAACATTGGAAAGGTTAAGTGTGGATCAGTTCCTTTGTATTGTGGTTTTATTTGCCTTGTTGTTCTATTATTATTCATATGTACTGTTGCAGGGTCTAACCATTCTAAGATGTCATGCAGGTTGTAACAGGGGATTTGATTGTTTTCTTCAATCAGATATTTGATGCACTTTGTAAGCTCTCAGCAGACTCAGATAGTAATGTTCAGAGTGCTGCTCATTTGCTGGATCGGCTTGTGAAGGTAAAATGTCATCCGATCTTTCAGTTTTTTTATTTGGTTTATTGGTTGTTTATCACCATATATATATGGTACTCTAATCTTGTATATATTTTTACCAGGAAATTGTAACTAATAGTGATCAATTCAGGTGCAAAGTCTTGCCTTATACCTTTAGTTTGATTTTATAGGCCAAAAATGTCACAAAACCTGGAATACATTATGGTTGTACGGCTTCCTTATTTATTTTCACCATGTTTTCAGCATTGAGGAATTTATACCACTGCTTAGGGAGCGCATGAATGTTCTAAATCCTTATGTCCGGCAATTTTTGGTGGGATGGATTACTGTGTTGGACAGTGTTCCTGAAATTGATATGCTTGGTTTTCTTCCAGATTTTCTTGATGGTATGCCTTAGTTGCACATAACACCTCTGTTAAATTATGTGTATTTTTGTTCTTGGGAATCATACGCTTAGGGAATCAATTTTTTCAGGTTTGTTCAACATGTTAAGTGATTCCAGCCATGAAATACGGCAACAAGCTGATTCTGCGCTTTCTGAATTTCTTCAAGAGATAAAGAACTCCCCAGTAAGATTTCTCTTCTCCACTCATTTCTTTTTCATTAGCTCTCTTCTTAAATTTTTTTTTATTGTTTCTACAGTGTGTTTTTAAAGAAGCTCATCTGGTAAATCTTCAGTGTCTTTTGCCCCTAAATCTTGTCATCAAATATTGGCATTCTTTTTTAAAGATCTTTTTTTGTTACTTAGCATATTTAAGAGTTTAAATGACAACTATGCTTTATTTTTACAAGAAAATGCATTGATAGATCAGTATTTTTTATCAGGTATTTTACAAATTGGAAAAAAATTTCTGAAGGTTTATTGAATGTTTTCCTAAAAAAAAAAAAAAAAAATGACTCAAACAATGCTACTCTGAAGAATGTAGATTATGGTCGCATGGCTGAAATATTGGTACAACGAGCAGCATCACCAGATGAATTTACTCGTCTTACAGCTATCACATGGGTAAGGACTTCTTATTATGTATTGCTTATGGTTATTTTGTTTTCCAAGATTATCGTTCTAAAAATTTTTCTCTTGGAAACAGGATCCTTTTTTTTTCCTTTTCTTTTTCTACGTCCCATGTTTCATCTATTATGGTCTGCGTACTAAGTCAGACAGCAAACTTAAATACATCTGTTTTCAATACAGATAAATGAATTTGTAAAACTTAGTGGAAGCCAGCTTGTTCCTTACTATGCTGACATTTTGGGAGCCATCTTGCCCTGCATATCTGACAAAGAGGAGAAAATAAGAGTGGTAAATATATTCTCCATTTGTTTATTGCAGATTGCATGACTAAAGCGTATGTAGGTACCTGCTTCTGTGTAAGGAGAAAGCTCTATTTATTAAGAAAATGGTGCAATTACAGTTCTTATAACCATGTATTGTTGCTGATTCCTAAGGTTGCTCGTGAAACCAATGAAGAGGTTCGTTCCTACCCGGCTTATCTTGGTGAGGGATTCGATGTGGGATTAGTCCTCTCAGTTGCAAGGAGGTGCATTTTTTGTCCCATAGGAAACCAGCTAGGTTTAAAATTTACTTGCATGTTAACATACCTCTTCTGCTTCTGTACAGAAGAGGTTGGCAATGAAACTCCTGTGTAGCACAGTAGGAATAAGCTATTTTTTGGAGGTTCTTTGTTTGTTTGTTTCGTTCAATAGGCAATGTTTTATTGAACGAGCATCTGATTAGATGATGATTATGGTAGTTTTCTTTGTCAGGCAATTATCTAGTGAACAGGATGCTACCCGAATTGAGGCGTTGCGTTGGATTGGAACGCTTTTGGCTAGATACCGTGTCGAAGTAATTGTTGAGATCTCTTTTTAAGTTCCTGTGATTTTAGCTTTTGTATACTCTCTTAAAAAAAGAAAAAAAAATTATGGACACTTTTTAATGCATTTGAATGTGCTTGCATAACTATTGGGTTTTGCAAAAGTCTCAAGAGAGGCCAGGCCTCTATTGAGCTCAAAGGGGTTTGGCCTCTGAGGCGCACCTATGATCAAACTGGATTTGAAGTAATTGTTGAGATCTTTTTTTAAGATACTGTGTTGAAGTAATTGTTGAGATCTCTTTTTAAGTTCCTGTGATTTTAGCTTTTGTATACTATCTTAAAAACAGAAAAAAGAAAGTATGGACACTTTTTAATGCATTTGAATGTGCTTGCATAGCTATTGGGTTTTGCAAAAGTATCAAGAGAGGCCAGGCCTCTATTGAGCTCAAACGGGTTTGGCCTCTGAGGCGCACCTATGATCAAACTGAATTTGAGTTCTGCATTCAGGTTGGGCTTGGGCCTGAAAATCAGAATCTCATTTGAATTTGTGATAGATTGAAATAAGGTTTAAACTGTTAATTTTTTTTTTTATAAGTATTGTTGTATTAGGGTTGTAAATTGGATCAAGTTGGATTTGGGTTGAACATATTATTCAGGCTGGGTTTTGGTCTGGTCAAGTCAACCCAAACTGTCCATGTTGCACGACTATTTCTAAGCATTCCTCATTTTATGGGTATTTCTCCTGTGGTTTACATGTTCCAAACTTGTGGTTTTTTTTTTTTTTTAATTATCACTTTCATCTGAATCAGGTTTTATCATTTTTGGCTGACATCTTTGACACCCTTTTCAAAGCTCTATCGGATCCTTCTGACAAGGTAATTTCTTTTACTCATTTTATGTTATTCTGATAGTCTAGTCAGAGTGACCCTTGTTTTTCTTTTTTCTTTTTTTTTTTTAAAAGGAACCCTCACAATATTTCTGTTGGCAACTTAAATGGATTTTAGAAAATGTCAGAATTCCTGATATGACTCTTCAGCCAGATAATAACATTAACTAACCGCACTCTTATATCACTTTTTGTCTACATGTAACGTTCATGCTTAAGCAAGAAGCAAGATGCGAACCATTTCACTCCGTCCTTTGTGCTGTGTGCTGTTTTTCCTTTTCTTGGTGCAGTTTTGCTGCCACTACTCACAACTTTGACTTGGTGTTTATGGTCCTCAAATGATGTATAGATGTTTTATTTTCTCTGAGCTGGCACACTGGGTGTAATTGTCCTCGATGTAATGGATTTCTTTAAACATTAGTAACTTATTTCATATTTTATAACAAGTGTTATACAGACCTGGGGCTTTAGATACTAATGTGCACATTTCACATAGTGAGGCCTTTAATTTGGTGATTCGGACTATGGGCATTAATTGATTTCACACATTGGATGGTTCATTCCAAGGAAATACTCCAGATTATAAGATCATAACCTTTTGATCGGTGGCCTAGAAGGAGATGGATAATAAAAATATGCAACCACAGGCCCCAAAAGGCCAATGATCGGATGTTTATGTCCTGATCTAGAAGATACCCTGTGTGCCCCTCATCGCTTGGATTGTGGCTCAGTTTGGTCAATTTCCCAGAACACTCAGCCTTGTGCCCACTTCTTTAGCATGGGTGTGTATTAGGACACCCCACAAATTCTTGATGTGCAAGGGCTCTATAAACCTTAAACAAGCATTCTGTTCCTAGAAGAACTAGATTCTTCCCTGTATGGGCACTGATATTCAAAATATAAAAAAGATTCTTTCAATCATGATTTGTGTACAGGTGGTGCTTTTGGTGCTAGAAGTGCATGCATGTATAGCGAGAGATGCACTCCACTTCCACAATCTTGTTTCCTTTCTTGTCCATAACTTCCGATCAGATCACTCGCTTCTTGAGAAGTGAGTTTATCCTTGCAATTTGAGAGACTTTAATCATTACTTTACCATTAGATTTAGATGGGATTGTCTACTATTCAAAAAGAAAAACAATAAATAAATTAATAGTCAGGACTCTGGTTTTTAACTTCCTGATAATTCTCTCCATTTTCTACAGGCGTGGAACCCTGATCATTCGCCAACTTTGTGTCCTTTTGGATTCCGAAAGGGTCTTCCGAGAACTGTCATCAATCTTGGAGGGAGAAACTAATTTGGAATTTGCATCTGTGATGGTTCAGGTTCGATGATTTCAAGATGTATTAGTGTCAGCACTCCATTATTATTATTATTAGTAGTAGTTTCTCCATTAAAAATTGATATATTTTTTTATTGATGTATTTCTGCCATATTCCTTTTTATCTATCAGGCTCTGAATTTAATTCTCCTTACTTCATCGGAATTAGCTGAATTGCGAGCACTTTTAAAACAATCATTGGTAAATTCTGCTGGCAAAGACTTATTTGTTTCTCTGTATTCTTCATGGTGCCACTCACCAATGGCAACAATAAGTCTTTGCCTACTAGCTCAGGTGGGTATGTTTCCCTGGCAGTCCATTGCATCTTTCATAAACTTCTTTTTAATTGTTTATGAGATCGCATATCACCCTTTTTTTAAACAGGCATACGAACATGCAAGTTCAGTGATTCATTCATTAGAGGAGGAGGATATAAATGCAAAATTCTTGTTCCAGCTGGACAAACTGATTCGATTGTTGGAGACTCCAATCTTTGCTTACCTGAGATTGCAGGTGCATGCTTCATTTTGAAACTCAAGATTCTAGTTTTGGACACTGCTTCCTTTGGGCAATTTGAATTGGAAGCAGTTATTTTCAAGTTCTTAACTCTAAATTTATGAATACCAGTAAATTGTATTTTTTAAAGCTTTATATTGGTAGTTTATTGCACTATAACAAACTAACAATTAAGAAAAAGTTTCTCATTTTCTTTGGTTGAAGCTAAGTCAGCAACCAGCAATTAGTAAAAGTATCTAATTGCTATATATAATCTATGTTGATACTAGATAGTGGTATAGCACAATCACAAAGATGTACATGCATGTTGCCTACTGGCATGAACATTTTGTAATTTCATGTTTACCTCTTTTTTTTTCTAATGTGAAAAGGTGATGTAAATGCTACTACTGAGTGTTATTAGCAAGTTACTACTGCAGTTTCAAGTCATTAAAGTTGTATGAAACTTTTGCTTACTTTTTGGTCTTATTTTGACTCCTTACCAAATATGCGGGTGTTGCAGCTTCTTGAACCTGGAAAGTATGTATGGTTGTTAAAGTCTCTCTATGGTCTTTTGATGTTGCTGCCCCAGGTATGTTTGGCTCCACTGTGCTCACTCCCCACCTCCCTCTTAGGCTTGTGCATAGTTTCTTTTGAGAAGCCTACTATGTTTGTTTTTAATTTACTCTAATAACACTAATTGGTAATCCCTTCAAAAGTGAGAATTATTGTTAGATGTTTTTAAACTCTCAAAAACTCCTTTTTGAGAAACCTGTTCAAGCTAGGTCTGTTGGACAGAACCAAGCGGTGTTGAAAATTCTTTCAGATTAGAAGATTGTATCAGCAATTGCTCAGCCTACAAATCAGGCGTAAAGATCAACACACAACTATCTTGATTCTTGGGAGAAAGATTAGGAACCTAATGAAAATATTGATTTTGCTCTTGTTGTAGCTCTCTTTATTTTTACATAATTCTTTATTTCAAAAAATAAAGAATTATGATGGATGTTGATATAATTGTTCTGAAAATTGAAGTCGCGTTGCAAATCATTCAAGTCGTTAAATATGTTTAAAACATCGATATTACTAGAAAAAATGAACAAGTTGTAGTGGTTTCTATTGTACTCTTTAAATAAGAAAAAATGAATTTAAATGAAAACCATCAAACACACATGGCTTGAATGTCTCCACTTTTTTTTTTTAATGGTAGGCTGAATGTCTCTTGAAGTTAAATGAGTGTTCATTAAAAAAAAACCAAAAAAAGTAAAAAAACTGGATGTAGGAAAAAATCTCCCCAAAATGCTCGTTCCTTATTTATCTCTAAAATACCCCAAAATCTCATAAATTCTTAGGAGGTTTTGTTAATCGCTGGATAACCTTTTAAAAATATAAAAGTTAAAATTAAAAAAAAGAAAAAGAAAAGAAAAGCAAAGAAAGGAAGCAAGCTACATAAGAGGGTGTGGTTGGGATCGGGGCTACCGGAGGGATGTATCAAGATACATTAGCGGGTTTATTTTCTTACAGCAAGGAAAAAAAACTTAGTTCCTATAACTGTGAGAGAAGTTTTTTGGGAGGTAATTGAAGAATTTATCACCAACTAGAGCCATAAGGCAAAGAAATACAGCGTGACCTGCAGGCTTTAACCAAGATTTAGGGCTTTAAAGAATGCTGTGCTATCTGAAACTAAGCGTGGATATTCGGTGCTATGTGGTTATTTGGTCTTTCTGGCTTACCTTATCTTTCTATGGAAATGTTGACCAGGGTTGAAAGATGTACTGTTAGATGTGCTCCAAGAATTTTTGAGAGCAGTTCTGAACAAGGGTCCAAATGAATTGTTCGTTATGTCAGCCATAATAGCAGAGGTGCAGAAAATCAAAGGTTTTCTCTTAACAAGCCTTGTCGGGTTGCAACTAGCTAGTGATTCTATAGACTTTCTAATTTCTTCTTATTCAATTCTAGTAGCAAATGGGGTGTCACTTGCTGGAAATAGATAATGAATCCAGTATTCTTCACAAGATCGACATTTTGAAGGCATGCGAGTTAGATTGGAACTTCAACTTATTACGTGGACAAGCATCCAAATATTGTTGGGAGACTTAAGAGGGTCCTGATGCATCGGGTGGTGTACATCGTCCAAAATTGATCTTCATTCCACACACACTGGAATCTGGTGTTCATTATCTGGTGATTCAGACTATTTCCATGATAGAACATTCAGTAGATGGGAATACAATAGAACTCTTTGAACTGGTTGGATGATTTATTTATTTATTTTTGAATGATAATGAAAATTATAGTAACAGCAGCGCAACAGTACAGGAGAGAGATACCTATTGCTACAAGGTAGGCCGCCCAAAACAGAGAAACCAACAAACAAACTTGGCATAATAGACTAAGAAGATGAAGATTCATTCTGCAGAGGATCAACAAGCTTTGACAACCCACACCCTCATTTGCTAGGAAATCAGCTACCTAATTTGCACTTCTTCTAACATGACCGAAGGAGATCAGCATACACAAGAACCATCTAATTGCACAGACAGAATCCCTTCCACCACAATACACCTGAAATTAAGCTGGCATGCCTCCCTAAGGCCTATTCGCAAAGCTTCCATCTCCGCCTTATTAATAGAGCAGACACCAATAGGACCCGAGAAGGATAATAAAATTCTGCCATTTTAATCTCGAAGTAGGCCTCCGAGACCAGCGGGACCTGGGTTCCCTAAAGCTTTTCCATTTAAGTTTAGCTTGGCATAAATAACCATGTAGTGGCAGGCTCCACAAAGGAGGGAGAGGGAGGGCTTAAAACTCGAAACAAAAGCAATCTCATGCCAATTCCTAACGTTAGAGCCAATTGAATACTACCGAAAAGTAAGAAGATAAGAAACCCAAGCAGCTACAAGGAACTTCATCTTCTCCATCAAACAATCCATTCAATCTTTTTGCTCGCAAATGGACAGATAAATGTAAAGGGGTCAGGGAAGGGCCCATTTCAGTGGGTATGATCTTCTGATCTGGAAGATTTTGGAGCATCATCAACCACTGAAGTACAATCACTAAAACAGTCTGGATCATTTATCCTACACCCATGGTCACTTGGAATGGGGCACATTAGAACAAATAAAAATCCTGATACCAGTACCCTATAATTCATATCATTAAAGAATAATCACATTCTCCATGATACCCCTAAAAGTATGAGTAGCATGATCATAATAGGCCCTAATGTTTCAATAATATGCTTACTGCTGTTTTAACTTATAACAAAAAAAAGGGTATTTATCCAGAAAAATAATCCTAAGCTCGATTTGATTGCATTGGTATTAATTTGTCAGGTCTCAGATCCATCCAATAACTCAGCATCCTTTGTTACACATTTTCTTCATTGTTTTTCAGCAAAGTGCGGCATTCAAGATATTACGAACTCGACTGAAAACTGTACCTCCACACACTTTCAGTGGTAATCAATTCAAGCAAACACCTGCCGGGGCTCGTGATTCGGAGATTTACCTAGATATGTCTAGAAGCATACAGATTGAAGATGGTGATGGGGACCATGATGCACGAAATGCACATGATGGAATCAACTTCGCATCTAGGCTTCAACAGTTTGAGCAAATGCAGCGGAAACATTGCATGCTTTCAAGATCACAATCACAGTCCCGCTCCAGCAACTCAACTCCATATGCTTCATCACAGGTTTGCTGAATTCCTGCATCTACTGTGCCTGCCATATTCTCCATTCCATGGAAGGATTTTAGGCTTTTACACCACAGCATATGTACAGCTTTGTGCTGCAGCATGAGCACAGGTTGGTGCACCTCTCTTTTTTGCTTTGCAGGTTACTGTAGTTTGTTGATCCAGATAGTCCACGCTGGAGGAAATCACCGAAATTGGATTATCATGGTCATCCTTTAGTGTTTTTTTTTTTTGGTAGACCGCTACTGTATTATATTTTTACATTCAATTTTGGGCCATAGATGGAAGATATTTTATCTTCTAAAATGTTAATGGTCTGTATCACTCCACAGGTCCATCATGCACCAGAGAATGGAGGTGCAGGAAATTGAATATTTGATGTGGTGCAGGAACATATAATTTTTTCCCCATTTTGTGATTGTGCTTCAACTCATTTTCTCCCTCGTTTTTTTATCGGTGTCATTTTCTGTTCTTTTATGTTACTTAAATTGCACCTACTCTATTGAAATAAATTTGGTTGTTTGAGACCATGAGCAAAATCTTGTTGATGACTTGGTCCATGTGTTAATCTGTAGGAGGTGCATAGACCGGAAGAACCCCGCCGACTTTCTACTGTTTCAGACGTCAGCCGCCCTCCTTCAAGATCATCATGTATAGCACCAGGGTAATCTTTCAACATTCCCTGTTATTCATTCCCACAGGCGATGAAAGAAATTGTGTATTTTGTAAAATTATATATCTTGGCAATGTGCTGTGGTTGTGGGAGGTTGGATCGAAGGGATCTGGTTCCAGTGAAGATCTTCAACAGTTATTGGGTTTCTTCTCATGTGATTTTTGCAATATATTTTTTTCTGGGAAAATCATGTGAGTGGAAGGGAGGTTGAGTTAGGGCGGCAGTTTTCCCCCCTTTTCTTAATCAGGGAATGGTGTACATTGTTTATAATCTTTGGAAATTGTGGATGCATCTCATTGTAATAAGCATTCCTTCCATTCTGTATTCAAGGTTATAAATTATGAATGAGTTTGTTTGGTTGTGATATTGCGATTCTTGTTTCATCCTTGGGGTAGTTTTTCCCATCTTCACAAAGATGATGATAGACTATTGACAGTGGAGCTGCAAAAAGAGAGGTTTTCCAAAATTTTGGTTTGGGTTTTTATTAGTTTATCAACAGGAAAATACTGTAGAAAATGAAATCATGAAAAATTATACAATAATTTCAGAATGTTTAAAGTGCTTAAGAACATTTAGTATGTTTTTATTAGGTCTGCTCCAAGACCGGTTCATTTAGTTATGTGCCTAATATTAAGGCCCAGATCTGGTCAACAGACCTGAAACTAGACGGATATCCAACCAATTTGCAATACATATATGCCCCTTCATGATAAATATGTTGGGGTGGACCAGGTTTTAATCAAACAAAGGGCTATATCAAGCCTGTTGTTATCTTGGAATGCCTATTCAGACTCTGTTCAGTCCACAGGCCTAAAACACACCCCAAATCCAGCCTGATGTGGGCTGGGCTCTGATCGGGCTCAGGATGGTGGGTGTTCGACCAGGTCAAGCCCATTCTGTTGAGTTATTGGGCCTAATATTCAAGCCCATCCAGTCCACAAGCCTGGAAGTCAGGCCCAGTCCCAGCCCCACCTGTCTAACTTTTGGGCCAGAGATTCTGCTTAGATCCAGCCCAAAACTAGCACAAGAGAAGGCTGTGGTTGGTTTGAGAGATACAATGCATATGAGCAAAGCAGGGTCCAAGCACACTGCATATCCAGTCCATCTCATGAGGCACACCTTTGATCAACACAGCCTCTTTCGCACTTTTGTATCCCATGATGTGGCTCAAGGCCTGATTCCTTAGTCATCGAACCATCAATCGGTGTTGGGTGGAATTTAAACAAAAAAAATCTACAGTTAAAATGACATTAAAATTTAAGGCTGTTTATCAATGGCCAGGATAATTTCGTGAGGCTGATTTTTTAGCTATCCCTTTCCACCTGGCCTTCTTCCACTGACAGACATGCATCTATGTGGACTTGACGAGCTGGATGCCTAGATCACAATGAACAGTATGCTGTCTGCTCTGCTCATAGGTGAACAACATTTTCCCAGAGAAAAAGTTCCTCAAAACAAAGTCCAAAATAATGTGCGGTTACTAGGGTTTAGCCATTAGTGGCTCACTAAAGAAACAAGTACTATAATTAATTAATGATAAGTTCAGCCTCTTAAGCGTACAGATGACACTTCAAAGTATAATTTTCTCCTCTCCACATCTGTTACCCACACAAACTTCATCTAGAAAAAGGTAAGTAGAAGACTTTTTTGTATATCTTTGTGTCTGTGATTATCATCTACTTCAAGGACATTGTTTTCTCTGGAAACCACTTGCCCATTTCACTCCACAAGGGTTTTGGAACTTTAAATGCCTGGGAAAAGAAAATCACATCTTGTGGCCTCTTCTCTTGCATCAAGACTGGTTGACTTTAGCTTTTGATAAATGAATATTTTGGGTCCTCCTTTGTTTTTCAAATCGCATATACATATAAAATAATCATGGTAACCCTGTTATCGGATCCATAACTATGGAAAGGTCGTTCTGCAGGTGCAACTACCCTCCTCTTCTATGTGGGCCCATGCATTCTTCATGATGTGCACCATCTGTGACCAACCAAGCACATGTTGTCTGAGCCACTTGTATTGGGACATTAGACACTAGGGACTAGACCAAGTCCACAATGGCATCATGGTTGATGATGTGGATTAGATACCGCCACATGGGGTGCTTACCATGTGTTTCTCATATCATGATATTAGAAAGACTAAGACCCAGTCTGCAATCGTGGGCCATTTTTGTTTGTCTAGTTAATGTTGGGTACACTGCAAATCCATGTCATTTTTTATAAGAGAGTCTAGCACTAATGCATCAGGCCTACTATACATGCCACATGGATGATGTAACATTTGCTATCAAGATGTCAGAATGGTTAGATGATATATCTCTTTCAAAGCCCATTTCCTTGAACCGTTATGCCTGATTTAACCAGTGAACACTCGCCAACACACTCATGGTTGAGTCGTATTCGCATCTTAGTCCTAGGCCGGTGGTCCAACTTTAAAAAAAAAAAAAAAAAAAACTCCACCAGAGTCCACTCAATGGGCCTTAAAAGTTTAGTTAAATTAAGGCTGTTAATGATATTGGAGTGTAAGAACAAAGAAAAATCTCGGTGGTTCGGAAAACTGTTTCCACCAATGACTGAACTACCTAACGTTTGATCTCTGGACTGATTTTGAGTTCCATCCAACAATTAGATTGTGCTCGATCAAGGTTTTTGGTCAAGCGCCTGCCAGTTTTTTAGGGTCTTTATTTTTATTTGTTTGACCGTGATTTATTTTGGTTGTACATGGCATAGGATGCTAGATATCGCCTTCATTTCGTAACACTTCATTTTTAATTTTTTTCTATGGGCCAGTTTTTTTACTTGAGAGAGACCATATTAAGGCCCGTTTTCAGCCCACATGGTTTTATGCCATTATGTACCTGAGAGAGCATCCCCATATGGGTTTTTTTTTTCTCTCTCAAAATCTTCCATTATCAAATTCACCCCAGCCCTAGTATGGAGCTTCCTTGCAGTTATCAACAGCACAGAATCAAAATTCCTCCCTTTTGAAATATCCATGTAAGATGAAGCCCAATTCCCTGGTGAAAACTATTTTCTCCTATGAAGTTTTCAATCAATCCAACTGCCTCCCTCTCCCTCCATATTTCTATCCAAACTTGACATTTGAGATGGGGCAGCAGTTCTCAAATGATCCATTCTAGGCTCTTCCATTTGGCTTTTGAACATTGGAGGGTCTGTAACTCAGTAAATAGACCAGGAATGACCTTGACCCAAGTGGAAACCAGATATTCACTCAGAAGACTTTGCACTGATTAGCAATTTAATTCTCAGACTCATCTACTTTCTTTATATTTTCAATGATCATTTTCTATCAAAGAGTATATTTTCATGATCTCCTTTGCATCTCCATTCTCCACTCATAAATCCTTATTCTTTTAGAGAAAGTGTTGCCTAAAAATCTCAAATATGTTCCAGAGAAAGTGCTGCCTAAAAATCTCAAATATGAACAGGGGTACTTCTGTTTTTGTTTCCATTTCTCTCTCTTCTGGAGAAGCCTTGAAAAGAGAGAGGAAAGAAAACTCTACATGTAGGACAAAACCTTGAAGAGAAACTGCATGCAGGACAAAAGAAGAAAGAGTGATTCTAAATGCACCCACATGCATTGCTGTACACACCCATTTTTCCTTGTATGAACAGTAAAAAATTACTGTTCACACAAGGGAAAGTGGGTGTGTACAGCAATTTCAGTGGTGCATATAAAATTTCCCAAGAAGAATACTTGGGACCACTCAGCAACCAGTTTAGGCAGAGAAGCATCTACTCCATTTGAACTTGGGAGAACACCCACATGCATCTTGCCTTGTTTTCCACCTTGTGAAGAAGATAATGTGTTTTTTTTTTTTTTTTTGGATCAGTTTGTCAACTCTTTTATTGTTATTTTTCATCAAGATGCTGATCTAATCACATGATAATCATGCACAACAGAACTTCCATGGCCTGTGCCACGTGCACTCTGACACCACAATTCAATTTCTATTTTCTTTTTTCATCTGTGATCATGCAATCATCTCTGAACTTAACACAAATTTTAACAACCATCAGTCAGATTTCATCAACGGTCCACGCGTTTTGATGATTCATAGAAAACAAAAAATTAACTCTTTCATTACATGTGTCTATTGTAAGGGTTCAAATGAATCTGAAACCATGTCCCAGGGGGCCTAATCTAGTCCCAACCCCAACTCAACAGGCTCCATTTACTGCAGAAAGTATCTTAGGCCTGAACTGTAATGTCATTGGTTTTTCTTTTTTAAGTACCCAGATATAGGGGGATGAGGTAGACGTCGGGTATGGTGATGGGGTCCTCGGGTGGGCGACAAAGTCCTCTATAAAGGAAAGTGTCATAGGTAGGGTTCAAGCCCTGGGCAACCAAGTGAGAATTGCCACCTTTTATCATTGAGGTAAGAAGTAACGTCAACCTTAATGGTAAGAAAGGTTAATGTTAAAGACCTTTCATTTTTCATTCGTAAAATACGGTAAAGTAGATCACAAATTCACAAAAGACCTATCTAAGGTGTCACTTTTAGGGCAGGTTTGTTTGCAATTTTATTGGGTGGGCTAAACAAGGATGGCCCAACCAGCTCATATAGCCCTAACCATAAATGTCTAATAGTGTCTCTTGTGTATGCCATAAATCTAAATAAATTATCATGTTTGGGTGGACCCCTCTCTCTCACCGAACCCTACCAAGTTAAATGAATACCCATCTTCATTCCTACAAGCTCTTGAAATACTAACATAATAATAAACAAAAAGTTGGGATCAATCCCATCTTCTTCCTTGATAAAAAAAAGAGGACTAGACATTTTCAAGACTGGTAGGAAACCAATATGTTGGGTGTGACGCATTGGAAGATTAAAAGAAAAAAAATGAGATGAACGGGCCAAATACAGGTGACCCAAGGGTACACAATGACTGCGCCCAAGGGGAGTTATTCATCATCACCCAAATAGAATTATAATCCTATGTATTCAATTACATAACGTAAGATATGAGGACTTTTATTTTCTAACAATGGTTAAAACTGAAGCAACTACATCTCCCATCTAATGAAAAATGAATTAAGGGGAATTGAGAAATGAATACCACGTCCAACCTAGTAATTAAAATCATAAGAAATTGAGGGTTGTATCTAAATCTCTTCCTCGTATCTCTCGCCTCTCACCCCTTACCTCTTTAATAATTACTTAGTGGAACTTAATTGACTATGAATATCTATGAATTCCATGTGGACAAACATACCTTAAACCTTTTGAGTTCATGAAGTTATAACTCATCAAAATAGAGGAGATCCCATTTAAACCTATAAGTCATAATTTTTATCAACTGTCCATTTCGAATCAATCCAAAATTGATATGTCCTATCTTTATTTGTTTTTTCTTTTTCTAAAACTATCTTGAGGATTTTACAGGAAACTACTCGTTAAAAGTCCAATATACGAAAAAGGACCTAAAAGATTCTCACAAACAGAAAAGCCCATCCCGTCACTTTTGTTTTATTTTTGTCGAGCGTCCATTTATCCTTTTGTTTTTGCATTGAGCATCAATATCGATGCTCATTCCTTGATAGAAATAAAATAAAAGTAATTGTTGGGGGGGGGGGGGGGGGGGGGGGAGGGATATGTTAGGTCCATTTTCGTGCACCGAATATCTAAGGAGTTTTTTCCCCAAAAAATGGGGGGGGATATGTTAGGTCCATTTTCGTGCACCGAATATCTAAGGAGTTTTTTTCCCAAAAAAATAAGAGTTGGTTTGGCCTTTACTAGATTAGTAAAAGTCAAGTACAGCCTTCATTTCTAAGACAATGGGTCACATCAATAACACTTTAATACAAAATTCCCTCCATTTTTATAAAATATAAAAGCAACCTTTTCTTTTCACTAAAAGACCAAAAAGCTCCACTCTTCCATATAAAAAATTAAATATTTTATATTAAACAACTAAAAATAAAAAATATGATAATCCAATTATATTTTATTCCCTCTTGATTCAATGCTTTCTTACACTTTATTTTTACATGAAAAATTACCAAAGATGCTTGTGAGAGACCAGTTACTGAATAGATGCCGACTACATTGGTGGGTCCTAGATAGCGATAAGCCATCATAGTAGGTTGATGTGATGTGTCACAAGGGATCTTTTTCTTCACCAAAAAGACAAAAGGAAAGGCACCAGAGAAAGGAAAGGTCCCTTTCATATTTTTCAAGGCATCCACATTCTAAAGGCAACTGTGTCCACATCTTTTTATTTATTTATTCTTTTAAACATCTCTTCTTTCTTAAAGTGTCAACCTTTCCTTTTGCTTTCTGCCAGTGAGAAAGTATCAGGGAAGGATAAGACTTAAAGAGCTGTCCAATCTGGTGCCTATAATGCCTCAGATGCCACAATCAGAATCTGTTTTAGTTACAGATTATTCAGTAAAATTTGTAGTGTGCCACACAACTTTTAAGAACTTCTTTATGA
The DNA here is from genome assembly GCA_028538565.1 of Umbellularia californica. Lineage (NCBI taxonomy): Eukaryota > Viridiplantae > Streptophyta > Magnoliopsida > Laurales > Lauraceae > Umbellularia > Umbellularia californica. Next base: position 1,269,925 of record JAPQWN010000011.1, on the reverse strand, counting down.
AGTTTTTTGTAATACTAATACCAACTATGCTTTATTTCACCTAACAACTCTTCCTCCTCTTCCTTTCCTACTACTTCTACTAACATCCTGGAGTTGGTCCAAGTATAAAATTGACCATCTGATTGCAACAATCTTAAACATATTAATTAATCATGCTTAGATGGGTTTAGATTTTTTTGGACTTTTCTCACAAATTTCTCAAATCTCATTAAGATTTAAGATGATAAACTGAGCATCCTTGATACTTAACATTAATATGAGAATATAAATGGTTCTCGGGAGCCCTCAAATAGGTAGAAAATCAGATCTATATGTAGAAGTTTGTTGGATGTTATTTACAAATTTCTCAAAACTAATGAAGATTTAAGATATGAAACTAGACATCTAAGGGTTTATTAGACTACTAAAGAAGATGAATGGCTCGGATTATCAATCTGGATCCCACAAAAGTAAGTATTAAAAAAAAATTGTAGTTGAAGGGATTTTATCCAACACCCTTTCCCTGGCGGATGCCCCATGACATGTATATTGGCACACTTCAGTTCTAATTCATCAAAATGAAGGAGACCCAGTTTAAACCTACAAGTCATGATTTCATGCAGCTGTCCATTCTAAAGCAATCCAAATATTGAGATGTGATCAATATAGACATGGTAGGTTAAGTGTCACAAGGCATCTTTCTTCCTTTAGCTTGGGAAAAGAGAAAGAATAGGGACCTTCCATCTTTTTCATCCTAACATTTTAGGTTGAGAACAGGGTAAAGATGATCAATCAAGGCAGTACTACTAAAATTGTGTCCACATCTTTTCTTCCTTCTATGTGTCAAACCTTGCTTTTGCTTTCTCCAAAAGATGAAAAGAGAACGATAAGATTTGCCCATTTTAGTGCCTATCAGGTCAGTGATGCTGGAATAAGAACTCTCTTTTGTTGGTGCCATGCCTCCAACCCATAATTTGATGATTCCAACTAAAGATTTAAACCATCAAGCAAGGCTAAAGATTGGGAGAGAACAACATTCTCATTGTCCGGGGGAAAATTTTCTTTGCATGCATTTAGACCGTCACCAAAGTCGGACCTCCTGAGAAAATTTCACAGGGTCCGACATGTGCAAGGGTCACTGATGTAAGGTACGCAATGTGCATGAAAAAATTGTCCTTTTGTCTAAGATAGTCCTTTCCTTTTTCTCCTTCTTTTCTTTTTTTTGTTCCAATCTGAACATTTTGAAAAATAGCACACTTTCTACTTTTTTTGATCATTCAAATTTTTTTTTTGGGATTTTCTCCCAAGAAAACCCAAAGCAGGACATTGTTTTCTTTGTAAAATAAGAAACTTGACACAACTGGATTCGTGAAGAAAAAGCTAAGGGCGTGTTTGGATGTGTGATGAAGTGAGGTGAGGTGAGGTGAATCATCAAATCAAGAGAGAATAAAAATAAGGTGGTATGATGGTGTTTTGTTTTTAGTTGTTTTGTATGGAATCTTTTTGACTTTTTGTATAGAAAAGTAGAGCTTTTTTGTCTTTTAGTAGAGAAAGGAGGTTGCTTTTTTTACTTTTTTTGAAAAAGATGGAGGGAATTTTGAAATTGTGTACTTTTAATATGACCGATTGTCATTTCTTGTATGGATAATGGACGCTTTACCTCACCTTACCTCACTTCACCGCACATCCAAACATGCCCTAAAGGCAACTAAAAGACTACTAGCAAAAATTCTGTGGAAAAGTAGAGAAATGATGTTTGTTATGTGGAGCATCTATTTCCTCTCCTTGACATAAGGTTTCATTCTTGTCTTAATTCCTTTTCTTCAATTTTAACTACTTCCATAAATACATTTTTTGGAATTTCTAAGACTCAAAACCATGAAAAAAAGGGAACATATCACAACACCTCATAGCCATATTTTAAATACTAGTGCCACTAATCAAGGTGGGAGTTCGAGGAGGCCTTTTATTGGTTGGCAGCGGAAGACAAGATCTCGACGGTAGATAATTTAAGGAGAGGGTTGTGGAGGGATTATATATCAAACTTATGCAGCCTTTGTGGGAGAGAGAGGGAGTCTATAAATTAACTTTTTATTCATTACAATGTGTTATCAGCTATTTGGAGACATTTCCTTAAAAGAAAGTAGTGTTGAATGGTATTTCCCAGCTTCTTTATTAGGGCTTCTTGAGGCTTGGAGAGGTTCTCCAATGGCGTGGTGTGGATTAATTTTATGAAGGCTCATTCCCTTGTCCATTCTTTGGTCTATTTGGAAAGAGAGCAATGAGAGAATTCTTAATTTAAAAGGATCGGCATATGAGGGAATTATTTCAGTGGTGGCTTTGATGAAGATTACAAAACGGACATGTGCTAGAAAGAAATTCTCAAACCTTAAAATTGATAATATTATTCATAATTAGAGTACTTGTTTAAAGGTGGGTGCCTCAAAGAAGAAGAGGAAGGCATCTCGGTGCCCTTCTCCAATAAGAGTCCTAAAGTTTAATGTGGATGTGTTGTAAGGGGTGAGCCGAGGTAGGCTAGCATAGGTGGGGTATTAAGAAACAACAGGGGAGAAGTATTGCATATTTTCTCTAAGCACATTGGGATTAGAGGTTCTAATGAAGCTAAAGTCTTAGCTATTTTGGAGGGTCTTTGCATTTTCAACTTCCTTTACAAGCAACATCTCATAGTAGAGATTGATTCTTCTAATGTCATTTCGTAGGTAAGTTCGTTTAATTATACACGAAAGATGCACTTCTACTTTAATAAGATTCGCTTGTAAGCTTCTCGGTCCCTGGTATCTTTTCAGCTTATAAGTAGGTCTATCAATTGTTTAGCGGATTGTCTTGCTAAGTAGGGGGTGATCGCTCATGTAATTTAGATGCTTTTGTTACGTAGGTGCGGTTGGTGTGCAGTATAATCCTCGTACTCCATAACGCAAAATCAAAATTTGAAATTTTAAATATGATGTATTGACGATACAAACCTTATAGTTAGGCCTCAAACGACATCAATGGAAGACTTTAAAAATCGGCCGAATTCGAGTCAACTCAGAATAATAATTGAAGTGATACGTATTGGAATTTCTAGTCGACTGATAAAGTCTTGGCCTCTTGGGACACATTTGTCTTATTCTACTTTCCTGAGAAAAATCTATTATAGAAGTTCCTATCAGACCTTTCCATTTCATTTAATAGCAATGAAATTGATTACTAATTGTCATTTTCAGGATAGAAAAATTGGGCATCCTGACGAGGACATACTTCTAGAAATGGAAAAGGAGCAGCGATCGACATAAAGATTACTGCCGACGGTTTACTTTATTTTCTGTCTTCTCTCAGGCTTACTAATGAAAAGTTAACAACTTTACTTTCTTGTGATTTAATTAAAACTGGGTGATGTATGAATGATAAGATCATCTAAGTTATCTAAAAAGGTGATAAAAGATAGAGAAGCCATCCAAACGGACCTTTGGTTGTTGGCCAATGGCCAGTTGCCATGAACCTTCTCACACTAGATGAGTTCCAACTTGTCCAGCATGATAACAAGGAAAATTGCATAACTAAATGCCTTTTTTTTTTTTAACAAGATGATCTCATAGATGTGACAAAATGGCTCTAAGTGACAAGCAATGCATCACTTTGACAGGGTCCAAAAAAATTAGTTATCATTTGGTCCAGAAGACATTAACATAGATTTTACAGCACAACTTGCTTGAGTTGTTGGGTTTATTGTTTTTGTTTTTGGTTGATTCCATCAGTGTCAATCAATAGTACTACAATCTAGGTTAATAGTATTCATAAATCACAAATACTATGCATCTAAAGCTAATGATGAAGGACTTAAAGATTGACGGTACTTCTCTTCCCTAGCCACTAAGAGCGACAACCATCAAGATTCAAATTTGTTACTTAAGAGAGGAGGGATCAAACTCTAAATCTATTGAGTAGACCTTCTCAGAGAGGTTTCTAGGGGAGCACTAAAACCAAATGACATATTTGAGTGAGATTTATACCTCTAGAATTCCAAAGTTTTTCCAAGCACTAAGAGAACAAAACATAAAGACTTATACCTCTAGACTTCCAAAAGCACTAAGAAATTAGATAAAACATCAAGACTTATACCTCTAGACTTCCAAAAGCACTAAGAAATCAGACAAAACATAAAGACTTATACCTCTAGACTTCCAAAAGCACTAAGAAATTAGACAAAACATAAAGACAAAAAAGAGCAAGTGGTGGGCCTATACATGTGTGGCCCAATGCAAATGTGTGGTCATGAGAACCACTCAAAAGTAGACAACCCAATTGACCTAGAAAGGGCATGAACAAGTTTGCTAACTTACTCAGACCTATGTAACTTTCTATTTTTGGTAAAAAGAACTAAGTTAGCATTTGGTTCGCTGTAATGAAAGTTGGAATGGAATGGTCATTCCAACGGAATTATCATTATAGCGTTTGGTTCGCACAAAAGTGGCGGAATGACCATTACCTTTGGAATCACCATTCCTTTAAGTAGAGGAATGGTCATTCCATTCCTTTATGGTTTTTGGTTGAGACCGAAATGCCCCAGACAAGGGTATTTTATAATAATATAATATTTATATAATAATAATATAATAATTTATATTATTAATAATATTATAGTTATATTAAATATTATAATATAATTATTTTTAATATTTATAATAATAATATAATTCTAATTATATAAATATTAATAAATTATAATATTTATAAATAATATATTATTTAATATAATTAGAAATTTATATTATTTATTAATATAGTTATAATAATTATTAATATAATATATACAAATATTATTAATAATATTTATTAAGATATTTATTAATATTATATTAATGTATATTACTAAAAATATATTATTAATATAATTAATATTAATATTAACAAGGCCATTCCATTTCAAAATTCTAACGAGGGAATTTTGATCAATTTTATGTAAATTTTATTCCATTTCGGACATCATTCCAGTATACCAAACGCAAGAACATGAATCCAGAGTTATATTACTGGGTTGATGCCTCAGCGTACCAAACGCTGGAATGGAAATGACTATTCATGACTCATTCCATTCCAAACTCATTCCGCTTTCCATTCCATTCCAGTCTAAAACCATTCCAGCGAACCAAACGCTACCTAAGTAACTTTGTGTACTTTGAATCGACCTGATTAGGATGTGTCTAGGGATTGTGACAACTTAGGGAGACTAGTGTGTGTGTCTGTCTGGAATGGCGACGACTTGGAAAGACTTGAGATGTGTATGTTTGTGTGTGATATATTTTCCTAAAAATACCTAAGAGACTCTTAAATTTTCCACAGAGTACAAAGTGATCTTTTTGCATATTTGTTTGAGAGATTTGTAAACATCATTAGGACGAAAATGTCATTTCAATTTTCATACGGAGGAAGTCATGTCCCATGCATTAAATATGACTAGACTGATATAATTGGTCTCGTGAGACATGCTGGCCAAGGAGTTTAAAAAGAAAATCTTTCCATATAAAAGAGAGTTATTGATAGAGAAGATCTTCCATACTTTTACCATATGGGAAACTGGGATCTTTCAAATGGAAAAAGGACTGGAGTTTTTTATCTATGAAAAATGGTATACAAGAATCTCAATGCTAAACTTTGATTTTTACGAGAACCATATAAAACACAAAAGATAAAAGGATGGGATCCAATGGACAGAAGAAAAAAAAAATGACATGCATGTCAAAACCTTACAAAGAAACTTAAGTCTACAATACCTTACGGAAACGGATCCCTTGCTTGATCCAAACAGGGTGGGGGTGCCACATGAGAAAGGAAAAAAAAAAATTATTGGAGGAGATGGGATGTCATAGATTTGACATCCTCTCCCCCATGTGGCACCCCTTGTTTGGTCCAAACAGGGGATCCGGATCCATACCTTACACATTGGTGAGAAATATTTTTTGAAAGATGTTTTACGTCATGTTAACTCTAAACCTAATAGGGTGTGTTTGTGCATGGCCGGTGAGAAATCCGAGTTTCTTCTTCCGCGGCTTTGGTTTCTTATGGGCGTATATGGTAATCCCGTATCCCTTCTAGCGACGAAACACGGAGATTGTAAGTGGAAAATCTCGACTCTTCTTCGCTACACTAAACAAGAAAAAGTCTAGCACCTTGTAAGCAACCCATTTTTGTTGAAATATGCCTGCACAAATACAACTCCTCAACTTGCTTAAGTTGTGAGGTTTATTGTTATTGTATTTTGTTGATTCCATCAGTGTCAAATCAATAGTACTACAATCTAGGTTAATAGTATTCAAAAATCACAAAAACTATGCATCTAAAGCTAATGATGAAGGACTTAAAGATTGACAGTACTTCTCTTCCCTAGCCACAAAGAGTGACAACCATCAAGATTCAAATTTGTTACTTAAAAGAGGAGGGATCAAACTCCATATCTATTGAGGAGACCTTCTCAAAGAGGTTTCTAGGGGAGCACTAAAACCAAATGACATATTTGAGTGAGATTTATACCTCTAGAATTCCGAAGTTTTTCCAAGCACTAAGAAAACAAAACATAAGGACTTATACCTCTAGACTTCCAAAGTAGCACTAAGAAATTAAACAAAACATAAAGACAAAAAAGAGCAAGTGGTGGGCCTATACATGTGTGGCCCAATACAAATGTGTGGTCATGAGGACCACTCACAAGTAGACAACCCAATTGACCTAGAAAGGGCACGAACAAGTTTGCTAACTTACTCAAACCTATGTTACTTTCTTTTTGGTAAAAAGAACTATGTAACTTCGTGCACTTTGAGTCGAGCTAATTAGGATGTGTCTAGGGATTGTGACGGCTTAGGGAGACTAGTGTGTGTCTGTCTGGAATGGCGACGACTTGGAAAGACTTGAGATGTGTACGTGTGTGTGTGTGTGTGTGATATATTTTTCTAAAAATACCAAAGAGACTCTTAAATTTTCCACAGAGTACATAGTGATCGTTTTGTATATTTGCTTCAGAGATTTGTGAACATCATTAGGACGAAAATGTCATTTCAATTTTCATACGGATGAATTCATGTCCCATGCATTAAATATGACTAGACTGATATAATTGGTCTCGTGAGACATGCTGGCCAAGGAGTTTAAAAGGAAAATCTTTCCATATAAAAGAGAGTTATTGATAGAGAAGATCTTCCATACTTTTACCATATGGGAAACTGGGATCTTTCAAATGGAAAAAGGACTGGTGTTTTTTATCAATGAAAATGGGATACAAGAATCTCAATACTATACTTTGATTTTTACGAGAACCATATAAAACACAAAAGATAAAAGGATGGGATCCAATGGACAGAAGAAAAAACATGACATGTATGTCAAAACCTTACAAAGAACCAAAAGTCTACAATACCTTACGGAAACGGATCCCTGTTTGGTCCTGTGCGGGGTATTTTCATGATACCGAAATTACTCTTAGTTTTGGTAAAGGTACCGACTAGATTTGCTTTGATCTCGGACTCGTTCGGCTCGGCGACTGTGCCAGCTGGCACCGAGCTTGAGCCCACCTCTGTAGGAGTACCGAGCATGCTCCTATTAGTTCGGCATCGCGCATCTCGGCAGCAGTGCCCGAACTCATGCCCCCGGCCTCGGCGATTTCTCCAATTCTGCTCTATTGACCAAGGTTAACACTGAACGTCGAGTCTCAATTATATGACGGGACAACTACATTGCAGAACATACTAACAGTTAAGGTAGCCGCCGGATATCAATAATGGGTTAGCCCTATCCGACGATCACGTCCGCATTTATGTGTGGGATTGAGGAAAGATCCGATGGAACAGTACTCTCACCTACCTCCACTAAGGATCCGAGGTATGGGCTGGTGGGACTATGCTCTCACCTACCTCCACTCAGGGAGCTTCTAATGGGACACTCACCTATATATATGCATGTGTAAGATCCATGAAAGGTATGCATTACGCAATACACATTTTACATAGCACACTGCCTGAGCTATTTTCTCCTCCACTCACTCTCCCTTTGTTCAGTGACTGCAATAACTTAGGCATCAGAGTGCCTTCAGCTGACTGCAGCTAGGGGCTCTGACCTTTGTTCCTCCTTCTCCTTTCAGGTTCAGGGCATTCAACCCATTCGAAGCAGTTTAGCAGTAACATTATGAGTTTTATACTTGCCTAACCAAGTCTGTAATTTTAAGGCACTTACAGGTCCAAACAGGGTGAGGTTGCCACATGGGAAAGGGATTTTTTTTTATTGGAACAGATGGGATGTCATTGATTTGACATCCTCTCCTCCATGTGGCAATCCTTGTTTGGTCCAAACAGGGGATCCGGATCCATACCTTACACATTGGTGAGAGATATTTTTCGAAAGATGTTCCATGTCATGTTAGCTCTAAACCTGATAGGGTGGGTGTGAGCATGGCCGGTGAGAAATCCTTGTTTCTTCTTCCGCGGCTTTGGTTTCTTATGGGGGTATATGGGAAACCTGTATCCCTTCTGGCGACGAAACACGGAGATTGTAAGCAGAAAATCTGGCCTCTTCTTCGCCGCACTAAACAAGAGGAAGTCTAGCACCTTGTCGGCAACTCATTGTCGTTGAAATATGCCTGCACAAACACAACTCCTTAATGAAGTGAGAAATGACGGACCCTTTTAGAAGGGGAAAAAAGATTCATATGTCCTTCGGGTTTATCTTTTTATGATTTTGGAAGACATTATGAGAAAACTTTGATATGAAAAACTCAGACTTTCTATATAGAGATCCCATTTTCAAGTGTTAAAGAATTTTCATACGAGAAAGTCTCTCTTATGATATTTGGAGGACTAGGTTTCGAAACTAGAGTCCCTCCTCAATGATAGGAAGAGTCTGAATCCTGGTCCTCCCAAGCTCATTGATCGGAACTCACAAACAAAAGGGCATTTATTTCCAGGGATTTACATTTTACACAAGTGTGCCCCATCAATGAGTCTTATCAATTATTATATATGAAAGGGATATGATTCAATTTTACAATTGAGCTCCAATTCCACAATTGATTGAGAAACTGAAGCTCAATTTCAATTTTAATTTTGAGAGAGAGATTTTAGGGATTGGAGAGAGATTTTCCAATTTAGCCATAGAAACAAAGAGATCAATCTAAAAGGAGTTTCCTTTTAAAGAGTCCAATCTACCATGGCCTCTAATCAATGAATAGTCCAATCTACCATGGCCTCTAATCAATGAATAGTCCAATCTACCATAGTCTCTAATCAATGAATGCATATTTAGGTTTTCTTTTCTAATGTCATAGGTAAGCAAATCTTATCTGATGTCATATTAAAGAATCCGTCATATGAATCTTCATCTCTTATCTCAATGCATATTTAGGGGTTTTTTTTTTTTATCATCTATGACATGTCATCTGAATCTTCCATCCATTATCTCATGCAATGCCATGATGGTTTTCAATTTTAGATGGGACATAATTGGATCTAAACTCTTTAATCTCCCTTCACTCACATAATTCAAATTAACGAGAGCGAGATAAACAAAAGGATTCTAACAATTGCATCTTCAATGATTTTTACGACACAATCGTGTTATATTTCTTCCCTTGCTTAAATTTCTTCATTTTTTATGTATTTTTTCATATTTTAATGTTGTTTTTATTTTTTTTTTATCATAGCTTTGTTTTATTATTTTTTTGGTTTTGATGAGTTCTTTTAGTTTCAGGTGATAAGATTTCATGGATTTATATTTTCTCTTTAATTTCTTGGTTTCAATTTTTTATTTTTAGGCACTAATGGGTTTCCATGAATTTATTTATTTCTTCTAAGTTATTTTTATTATTGGATTTTCTATAGACTTTTATTTTCATATTTTATTTCTGTAATTTTTTTATATCAATTTACCCTTTTAGTATGGATTTATTCTTCTGATTTCAAAAGAATACTTGAAATAAAATACTCAATTGATTTCAAATAAATTAAAGTACTCTCATTTTGAAATTAACCAACTATTTTTTTGTCATTGTTATAGGTTTTAATTTTAATTGTAAATCTTACCATCTCAATATAATTTAGATTAAGTATTATTTAAAATTTTTATTATTTTTAATATTTTATATTTATTGCTCGTGCTAAATGCAGGCATGTTTTGCTAGTTTTTTTTTTTTGACCCCCCTTCCCTTAACAACATGGAAAGGTTCCTAAATGTGTCACATCGAGTTATTTTTAATTAAAAACGTTGACAATCCACCTTCAACATATGTCACGAGATGGAAGAGCATCTTACAGAATGGGTGGGTGGGTGGGTGGGCGCGCCACATCATTTCCAATTTCCCTCTAGGTTAATGTCAAATTGAGTCAATTTTTTAATCTGATATGCATCAGGTCACCACCAACATGGCAAGATCCTTCCTCACTCTGATCATTAAATGAAATTTTCATCATCTTCTTAACCCAACTCAACTTTAGTTCATAAATGGGCCTAGATACAGGTTGGTGGGCCACCATTAATTTTTCAAGTAAGGTCATAGAGTAATTAATGGTTAAAAAGAAGAGTGTTTTTTTTTTTTTTTTTATTAACTGTCATAAGTTTTGAGAGTGAAATGACACATTTTCTCATTGATCACAAACCTCATTGTGGTTGCCATTATTATTAGGATTGCTAATTTTGTAGCAACACGTGGAAAGTATCAAATTGAAAAACTTGGAATGTATCACTAAATACTCAAACTACATGCCCCTAGGTACAAATGATATATGCCTTAGAGGGGTATATAAACAAACCCTTATGAAATAAAGACCAAAATTACGGTTAAAAAGTAAACTAATCTCAAACATTTGAATGGCAGGCTGTGAAAATGTTGGTGTGATCTATTTTGTTGTTGTTTTTATGTGTAAAATGTTCGGCTAAATCATCATTCTTTAACAACAACAACAACAATAACAACAACAACAACGGTGTATGTAGGCCGTCATGATGGGCTCATCTTCCTGCGATCAAAACAAGGTCCCAATTAATAAATTTTTGTGGCTGTAGGTATCAGAAATTTATAATAGTTTTATTTTGAAACAGGAACCTCAGTTGCCGGCATCAAAGATGGACCAAATTGAATTTGGTTGACACTAGCATGTGAGTCGACTTCATTTGTCCAACCTGAACCTCCTCATTCACTTCACGTTGATTGTAGGTCGGTGTGCATTAAAATTTTGTTTGATTAGGTATTCTTAGGCATGCAATAAAAATATTGAAATCGACAGTCAAAAAAAGGAGAACAATATCTCTTCCGCCGACAGCATGAGGTGGGTGAGAGTGTGATGGGGCAGCAATGCTTGGTTTTGGGCCTCTAATCCATATCTCATTAATGGATTGTGATGGGGCAGCAATGGGCATTGTGATAATGCAATGTGTCCCACTTGGTCATTGTGTATATTCTTTTTGGGGATGCAATGGACATTGTGATAATGCAATGTGTCCCACTTGATCATTGTGTTTATTCTTTTTCAAAAAACAAAAAAAAGCATTTATTTAGGGGCGGAACTAGACAGGGGCTAGAAGTGGTCATTAGGTAAAGCTAATGATCATTTTCTTATCTCGGCCTTGAAGGCTTAACTCAGAAGAAATTCGCGAGCCTCTTCAACAGGGTAATTAGGGGTGCAAATGGGTTGGATTTGGGTGTAAACATGCTTGATTTGGACTTGATTTGGGTGTAAATATCCCTAAAAATGCTCACTGATTTAAAATTTTGATCTATACAAAGTTTTTTTTTTCTTGTACAGACTAATGATCATTTTCGTATCTTAGCTTTTGTCGCATAACTCACAAGAAATTCGTGAGATTCTTCAACAAGGTAATTAGGGATGCAAATGGGTTGGTTTCGGGTGGAACGAGGCTTCGTTTGGACTTGAATCCATCTTTATAGTTTTAGATCTAGATCCGACACAGGATTTAGATGTTGTAAATGAATCTGACATGTGGAGTGCATTATTGTAATTGGATAAAAGAGTTTAAAATAAAATTTTGAATATACAAATGGGGTAAATAAATGGTATGTGATTGAACCTAAATAGGCTCTCAAATATGAATATACCTCAAGCTATGTAGGTCCTTAAAAAGTATATATATTTTTAATAAGTCAAGAAAACTGTATTTGGTCTGAATCTTCAAGTCGAAACATACATGATCTAATTCCAAATCCGTATGTTCAAGATCTTATAATGTATGGACTTAGATTTGGATCCGAATCTTTCTAGGATAAAAAAATTTCTATTCCCGTTTAAAATGATCGGACAACTGTTTGCGACGCTTACCATGCTCATTGATTTAAAATTTTGATTTGTACAAAGTTTTTTCTTTCTTGTAGGGGGTTTCCCTAAACTTAACATGAGCCGAACTCATCATAAGAGGACCATCCATATATATATATATATATAATTGATGCTCAAATTCTTACTATAGTAAAATCTGCTGAAGATCATGCAGGATAGGGACATTTATTTTGTCTTATGCCAAATTTCTTGAGAGTCCGACCACACAGTACTGTTTCACGAGCCTATCGTTTTACAAACCTAACCAATTTTGTTTGATTCAGCAGAGATCCACATTATATAGCAGCTGTTGGCCCACCTCCTACAATCAGTGGGTCCCACAATAAAGCATTGATCATATCGGATACTCATGTGGAGGGTACGATTCTGTTCTATTTACCAACCAATTCAACCCACATGAGGGGTGGGTAACTTTAGGCGTGAGTGTGACCTTTGGGCCTGAAGTGCTTTCCCACTCCCCCATTGGTACCTTCTTTTTTTTTTTTTTTTTTTTTGTAAGTCACAGTCTTCCTTTCATGCTACCAGACACAAAACACATCCTACTGAAATAGACCAATACTTCTACACTAATTCATTCTCAATCAAGTTTGTTCAAGAAACAAGCAACCTCAAAGCACCTTTTTTTTTTTTTTTTTTTTGTTGGGTAAACAACTCCCAATCACTTGATACCACTTTTACTGGTTGTTGATCCTTTTGCAGAGTGCCTTGGACGAAGTTATTGTCGCAACTGCCCCTATCCATTATTATCTCAATAGTGAGTCAATCCCCGGCCATAGCGCTGATGGTTTATAATGACAACTTGAAGAGTGGTCGAGTTGCACCACAGTTGAGAAAAAATCCAATTAACTTAGCCGTCTTTCAGAAAATGAAAAAAAAAAAAGAAAAGGAAAAAAGAAAAAACTTCCATAATCAATATTGAGTACATAGAGGAGGTGACAAATGTCATGTAGTTGGAGTTATGGATTTAAAGGTGATTTGACCGAATAGCTCTATGTAAAAGATCAATCTTAACTGAGCGTTGTTGGCCGTCTAATCAAAGGAATTGATTGTGGTTTATATTAAGAGGATTTTACCCAAAAATTCTCTTTAAGACTTGTCAATTGCCAAAAGCACCATCAACATCTTAAAAAGACCACAGTAGTCTCAAAGCCCCTGTTTGGTATTTTTTTTTGCTTTTAGCGCTGAGCGGGGATATCCCCGTTCATTCTAAGTAAATGAGTGGGGATATCCCCGTTCGTCGTTCATTACAACTTAAAGACTGTCGAACACCCTTTTTCCCTTTGCCTTTTTTGGTATTCGGACGAGTCTCTCTGCAACCATTCTTCCACATTAACTTGCTTTATGGGAGAATCATATTCTTGAAAGTGTATGTTATTGCCTCAATTGTTTTTTAAAGATTTTTGCCAGGAAACCGTGCATGAGGGAAGATGGTTGGCAACAAGTTTGCATTGTTGGATTGCAGGAATTTGAGGTTTCAGATATTCAAATTGTTAAAGAATTTATTGAGAAGAAGAATGCTGCGCGAAGTACTGGCTCTACTGGTGCCAATAAGGAATCTTCACGATCCCATGCTATTTTACAGCTTGCCATTAAGAAGCATAAGGAGGTAAATGAATCAAGAAGGCACAATGATGGAAATGAAACCAAGAGTGGGAAGGTTATTGGGAAGATTTCTTTTATTGATCTTGCTGGCAGTGAACGTGGTGCCGATACTATTGATAATGATAGGCAGACTTGATAGGTGCTTTTTGTTAACCTCTTCCCGTTACTAAGTTTATATGGGTCCTTTCTACTTAAAAGATTCGCGAATAGTATTCTCCCATAAAGCAAGTTAATGTGGAAGAAGGGTTGCAGAGAGATTCATCCGAATACCAAAAAAGGCAAAGGGAAAAAGGGTTTTCGACAGTCTTTAAGTTGTAATGAACGACGAACGTGGATATCCCCGCTCATTTACTTAGAATGAACGGGGATATCCCCGCTCAGCGCTAAAAGAAAAAAAAAAATACCAAACATGGCCTTTGAGACTACTGTGGTCTTTTTAAGATGTTGATGGTGCTTTTGGCAATTGACAAGTCTTAAGGGATTTTTTGGGTAAAATCCTCTTATATTAATTGTCCAATGACTTTTCTTTTGCTTATAGCAACGAAAGTACGTGTTAATTCTATCTGTGACTCAAATTTTGGGTACGTCACCTCTTTCCACTTTTATTACCGTAAGCTTTCCATTCGCATCATTGTGGGCTTTTTTCCTTGCTGGAGTAGACACTACTTGTAAGGGACTTATGGAAAGTCATATATGTTAAATAGAGTTTAATCCAAATGTATAAATGTCAGACGCAGAATTGTTTCACTTTGATTTTTTTTCACAAATATTATATTTCCTTTCTTCTATGTCTGGTTCAATTAAGAGAAAAAAAAATACTTATTAAGCCATAAAGTCTCTATATAAAAAGTTGTTATTCAGTTATAAAGTAAAAATAGTACAAATAAGCTTGTCATATTATAAGACTTATACTAGTAAACTAATCAAAAGCGAAAAAACAAAGTGCATCATTGCTATAGACATATCTATCTATATTTGAAAAAAAAAATTTAAAAAGGCAAAAGGTCATAACTTTGATCGAAACAAACATCCGCAAAAGCCTCACCAAACGATGTAAAACTCTAAAATATTTATTTAACTAAAGTTTTACGTCAATTAGAGACAAAACGGTAAACTTATCAAACGTCACTTTGGTTTTTTTCTCTCGAAATAAATCTCTCAAAGGCATTATTAATAAGAGAAAAAACAAAACTTAATTAATAAAGTAATGAATCACTAATTGTCATTGACTTTAACTACATTAATAATAGTATTAATCAATAATAATAAAGCATGTCTCGATAAGTTTGCCAATTTTTTCCATAGAGGTGATGGCATCTTTAATATATTAGTGGTCCCAAAAATAATTTATTAATAAAGTAAGCCGGCCTGCAGAAAGATACGGTTAAGTATCGGTATTTTATTGGGGTTGTTGCGGCCGGTATTATCTCATGAAGGTGCTACTGCTTCCAAGTACCAAATCAGGAGCCATTTCTTTTCACGTGAGAGGTTGAAGCTTCGTTTTTTCGTTTCTATACTATCTTGTTTTTTTATTCCTTTTTCATGTCGTCACGATTGAGGATATGTGAAACGTGTCAAGGAGTAGTTGGAACTTGGAAG
This sequence comes from Umbellularia californica, assembly GCA_028538565.1. Taxonomy (NCBI): domain Eukaryota; kingdom Viridiplantae; phylum Streptophyta; class Magnoliopsida; order Laurales; family Lauraceae; genus Umbellularia; species Umbellularia californica. The sequence continues at coordinate 1,254,413 of JAPQWN010000011.1, read as the reverse complement.
ATATTTGATTGATGTGGGACCCAAAAATTAGAGATTGATTGGTGTAGAAATGTGACATGCAAGTTGTACATTAATTATCATAGTGTAGATTGTGGTATTAAGAAATATACAAAGTTTTTATTTTATTTTATTTTATAATCCAAGAAGGGGCCTGAGACCAAGAGAGAGCCGGCACACATACGAAAAGGCAATCCGTACAAGTAAGAAGAAGGCCCACACAAGTGAAAAAAAAAGCCGCATAAGTAAGAAAAAAGTCCACATATGTGGGAAGTGTAAATTGGGTACGGCTACTTAGGCCTGGCACGAAAGTCAAAGACCCACTACGGTAAAGGCCATGGGTCGTGTTGGGCCATGGGGTCTTGGCCCGTAGCATGGCATCGCACGACTTAAAGTACTGGTCACGCCGTGCTGGGCCATGGTGCATGGGCAGCGGCGTAGTTCTGCCAGAGCTGTATAGAAAATAAATGCCAGTTTTTAGGTAAATGAAAAATAGATTTTTGAATAATTAAGGTTTTTTTTTTTTTAAATCAACATCATTGTTGGTGTATTTATTTTAGTTATTTCAAGTTGAAAACCTTAAGAGTTCATAAGCTTTATTTTAATTTATAAAATATACCAAAAAAAAAAAAAAGAGGACGGGTTGTGTGGGCCGACCCCCAAGTTGAGCTGGGCATGGCACGGCTAGGCCAGCTAGTTCCGCACCACCCATTTTGCACCCCTAAGTCCATTATATTCATGAAATATAGGTTTTTTTTTTTATAGAAACATGAAATATAGATTGGTCATTTATTTATTTATTTATTTCAAAGCCATCACTTGACATTTTTAATAATTAAATTTAATACTTCAAAATTTGTCAATCAAGATAAATATACTGAATAAATAGCAATTGCCGCCTAAGATGGAAGGACTGAAAGTACTTGGATGAGATTATTCTTTTTATACATTACTAATTCACAACTACTCAGTCTATTTTATCTACTCAAAAGTCCTTTTTTTTTTTCCTCTTTTTGTTTGAGAAGGGACTCAAATTTATAGCCTCTTTTAATGCTAGAGTTACAGGCTTAATATGTTCTCCGTGATGGAGGAATGTTTTCCTAGAACAAGATACTTCTCTTATGCAGTGTAGCTCGTGGGGCACACTTAGATGCCTACTTTTAAGTGGGGTAGGATACATGGAATGGTCTCCTAATGGATAGGGGTAAAAAAAAAAACATGTGAGACCATCCTAGCCTTGATTTAATTGCCAAAAAGCTTAGTGGTATTTTAGCTATGGATTTCTTTGAGATCAATCTAACGGTGGATAAAGGTTTGGTAAGAGTGAAATTGGGCCGTGGGAGATCAAAGCATGAAACATCCAGCACGGACCAAAGCCAGGCCCACGGAGCTAGAGCTCCTGGGAGAACATTTAAACATTCACCTATGCACTAGTATATTGAGCATCTGGACCATCTTAGAGGTGAGAATCAACCCATATCTAGATTTCATGGTTTTTTTTTTTTTTCTAGATTTCATGTTATTTTCATCCTTTTCTGCTATATGTGGGATTCCAAGTCACATTCTCACACCAAAAAACTCATGTTCCTGACCGCACATGTTTGTTAACTTTCAATGGGCAAAAGTGATTTCCAAATTCCGCGGCAATGCTTAAACAAAACCAGAAGGAAGGAAAGAAAGAAAGGAGAAAATTCCACTGCACGCGAGTTCGACCATTTCAATTTCCACACAAAACATAATTGGGAGTGTTTGGAGTGCGGAACTTTATCTCTTTCAAGTCCCAACTGGACGCAAATGCAATGAATATGTTTGCATGCATGCGATGCATATTGAAAGCCGTGTCTCAGTAAGGGAAATGTAAAATACAAGGAACCCTCCAAAAGCTTTGTAGGATGTGCACACAAGTCAACTTCTACTAATATATACAGATGATAATTATAAAAATGATGGAAGATCTCAAAAAGTATAGTGCTTGCAGTCTTTTATTTATATGGTCCACAGTATTATATATATTATATTATTGGATTGAAAGAGCACAGAAGAGGTGATTAAGGGGGGCAGGTAGGAAATTTGCCTTGGTGGGCCACTATATTAAATAAAAATAAAAATGAACGAACAACTTTTTGGAGGATATATCAAGATTTATAGTTTATATTGTATCCGTTCTTTCTATCCAAGGTAAATTTCACTATGATCAAGATGATACATATACATTACATGATGACACTCTACTCGCCACAGTGAAAAAACACTGCACACAGCATGATGGTCGGCCTGCATCCGGCAGGAAAGAAGCTAGGAGTTAAACCATTTGAAAGTAAGATGAAAAATAAGGAGCCAACCAACAGAGCTACCCTCGTTCCTATTGAATAAGATGAGCCTTAAATATTGCCTAATAATTATATCACAACACAGCTAACCATATTAGGTTGCAAAAATTTATAATAATAGTATTAGGGATTACCAATGGTGGACCCAAGAAATTCAACTTGGGGGGCTCTGTGTAAAAGAAATATTGAGAAAAGTACAAATGTAAAAAAAATTAAAATATATATAGATATTAGTTTTTAAAATATGAGGACGGTTTTTTAAAATTTTCAGATATGGGTGGGGACTTCAGCCCCATAACCATGTACCTAGGTCCGGCCCTAGCGATAACAATAATTAAGAATTTTTTTTTTTTTTTATAACGTAGGGTTCCTAGCCCTTTTGGCCAGAATAATCCCTACAGGCCCAAGAGAGAAAACCGGATAAAATTCCCATGTAGCCCTAGTGTGGTAGTGCAGTTTCGAACCCACAATCTCCGGGTGCAAACCATGGTCCTAAGCCAAGATTTCTAACAAGGATGAAGAATATTCATATGCGTGCATCTCTCACCCTACGATGACAGATACTTATATAATTGAAAATATTCATATACAAAAGAGGAAAAGCCATATATGGTCATATGCAGAAAAAGAATATTCATGTGTAAAGAGGGAAAAACTATGTAAGTGTCATGACCCTACAATAAGGGATGCATGTACATGAATGTCCCCCCTGTAAGGTCTTTATATTATATCTGAAATAATGTAAGTATTGTAGGAATAATATATCAGCCAACACAATTAGAACAGTATAACACATGTATCAGCTAATTCTTGTAGGACAGTATAACACATGTATCAGCCAACAAATGTAGAACAGTATAACGTAAAGCCGTGTATCAAACGCAAGCTAGGCAAGAAGATCTAGATGAAGGAGACGAATTTATAGAAATCTGGTTGTACTTTTCCGGAAAAGGCCCGGCTGTACGAACGTGACCCACTCAAATGAGTAGTACTCATATCTTCTGATTAGTATTGATCCATTCCACATAACCAACCCTCTTGTCTCTGCCCTGCTCTCCTCTCTTCGAGAAAGCCCTGGAAGAGGATCCCCTGTTTGCCTGTTTGGACGACTCAAGAGGTGCCACATGCAAAGTAAAAAAAAAAAATTTTATAAGTGGAGGAGATGAGATGTCATTGATATTACATCTCCTCCACATGTGGCACCCCTTGAGTGGTCCAAACAGGTTTTTCTGTTTGGACCAAACAGGGGATCCTCTTCCCGGTTTCATATGGGCCCTACAAGATAGGCATCATCTTGGAATCTTTGCCAAAGGTGCTGACTTGTAAAGCCTGATTTCCATGTCACCAACCAGTGAGTGCAGTGTTTTTTTCATAACAGTAAACGGTACCTATCCATCCATCTATCTAGAACCCATCCATCTATCTGAGATTCTGAGTCCATCTTCTTCTTCGTCGAGTAAACTTAACCAATCCATCCATCCAGAACCCATCTATCTATCTATCTATATGAATTCTGACTTCTTCTTCTTTTTCTAGTAAACTTAACCAATCCACTTCTTCTTCTTCTTCTTCTTCTTCTGCTGTGTGGTGGAGACAGTCACAAGTTGACAACAACCAACCCAACAGCAGACACGCCTCCAGCGAAGGAAAGGAAGCGAGTCACATGAGCCAAATCAACGAACCGTGTGTGAAAGTCGACGCGGCTGTCTTTATCAGACTTGTGTGAGCTGGGCCCAACTCACAAAGCATATATCCAACCCTCCTCTCTCTCTCTTTCCATCTCTCCAACTCGTGCGTGTGGCATGCGTGTCCTCTTCTTCTATGCTACTTCTCAAGTTCTATATATTATCGTTTGTTTTGTTATAAAGTCATCCCAATCCAAGCCTTTATTTTGTCTATAAAAGGTGGAGGTATCCAAGACTCCATTTCCAGTTTTTTTGAGGAGGTCGAGAGAGGAACACCAAATCCAAAATACTAGGCCTGTTGTTTTGGTTTCAAGACGCTGAAATCTCTTTTGATTTCATTTCATCCAAACAAAGTACTAGAACTAGAACTAGTAAAAGGAGAGAAATGGGTGTTTTGGTAGCTCGCACAGGAAGAGAATTGCAGCGTTACACCGCCACTGGTGGTCGCGAAGTTGTTGGGTCCGTCCCTACTCTCTCATGTGATTTTGTGTTGGGTTCTTTTATTTGGTGTTTCATCATAAGGGTTCATTTGGGTACTTTCTAAATCTTGAGAATTCATTGAAATGGATACCGTTTCAACTGGAAAATCTGAGGATTGGGATTTCTTGCTCAATTCGGGACTCGTATTGTCAGACTAAGCATCTGATTCATAGTTTGTGAATGGGGTGGTTCTAAAATTAGCTGTTATTTGAAGGGCAAATCAACCCTCTTCAAGTGGTCCATTTTATTTGGGTTTCTACCCAAATCATTCAATGGTTGATGTGATTTTGAGCTTATTGGTTAATTTGGGCGCAACCCCAGTTCGATTTTTTAAAGTTGGAATGGTTTCATCTCATTTATGAACCACTTATCTGGAATTTTTTTTATCATGTTGAGTAATCTTTTTCTGTGTTTTCGGGTTTTAACAGATGCATACCGTATCGAATGAAAGGAGGAATGAAACAAGAAGATGACGATGACATACGTGGCAGTAACAACCGCTTAGATGAAGAAATGGAAGTCCTTTTGATCACTTCACAAAAAGGAGGAGATGCAATCATGTTCCCAAAGGTACATATAGCTCAAAGTTAGTAACACAAAATCAATATTTGCCTGTGTCTATGCCTGTGTTTGGATGTAACCGTATCACAGCATAAATACTCTCTGGCTATCCTATTCACTATGCAATTAGGAAAGCGTCAGAACAAACCCAACTACCCATTTGGGAATGGTTTGAGATTACAACTGTTATCACATATATAATTGTGGTGATTGTTGGATGTGTTAACAGCTTAACATCTTAAACAGCCCAAAGTCTTTGTTGGGTTTTTCACTTGTCTCCCTAATCTGCCTTGTTTTTTTTGTTGAGGGTTGTATTTTATGGACTGTAAGGTAATCTTGTTTGACATTAAAAACATATTGCAGGGAGGTTGGGAGAAAGATGAAACTAAAGAAAAGGCAGCCTGTAGAGAGGCAGAAGAGGAAGCCGGGGTAGTGGGAACTCTTGAGGTGAGCAAGCGATTTCTTCCTGTGTTGCGGTTGAAATGAATGATTTAGAATTTTGATGAAGTTGATTGAGGTTTTCAGGCATCTAACACTGCTAGCCTTTGCCACACATATTGCAGGATATTCTTGGTAACTGGAGTTTTAAGAGCAAAAGATATGACACCATGTATGAAGGACATGTGTTCCCTTTGAAAGTGACTAAGGAACTAGATCGCTGGGCAGAGGACAAAGTCCGGCAACGGAGATGGGTGAGTGTATATAAGATGTTCATGACTTGTTTATGCATTACATTGTAAATTCAGAGTAGCCCATGATAATATATGTATCAGTCTTTACTGGTAACATCCACACACCTAAACATATCTGTGAATGGGGAAGATGATGATTGTTAGCATGTGTTTTCATTTGTGGGGTGAATCATTAAATGGGGTGCTTTGCTTTGCTTTGCAATAGTTTGGTTCATGCCTAAAATTCTCTATGCATGATGATAGGTGACAGTAGCTGAAGCAAGAGAAATATGCCAACAGTGGTGGATGAAAGCAGCACTGGAGAGATTGGTGACTCGCCTCTCCAACACCAAAAGGCAGAATGCATCCGTGGAAGAAGGAACAGAGAAATTGGTGGAGCAGAAAAATTGGTGGTACATGAAAGAAGCACAGGAGAGATTGGTGACTCACCTCTCCAACACCAAAAGGCAGATTGCATCTGTGAAAGAAGGAACAGAAAAAATGGTGGAACAGAGAAATTGGTGGATGAAAGCAGCACTGGTGATAATGGTGGATCACCTCTCCAACACCATAAGGCAGATTGTGTCTGTGAAAGAAGGAAAGGTCTGGAGATATTGGTGGATCACCACTCCAACACCATCAGGCAGATCGCGTCTGTGAAAGGAGGAACAGAGAGATGGTGGAAGAGCAACTTCAACTCGTTTGCAAATTAAGCATCTGGTAGCTATGTCCTTGCCACGACTAGGAATAAGACCGACATGCTTTCACATGGAGAGTCCAGATCAGATGGAATTGTACATATGAAACTCCCATCTTTGATCCACCTGGAGTGGAGGAACTAATGCTAAGCAGTGCTTGTTGCACATTTGCCTCGGCGAAATCTTTGTTTCAGTGGGTATCAGATAGTTTTTGCTAAAAAAGCATATCATTGTTGGGAGAAGGAAAATAGAAACAACCAAGATCAATCCCAGGTTGCAGCGCATTTGCCCAAGACACTTCCTGGTTGTAGAGCTTATGCTAGAGGGACTTGAGGTGGTTGTACTTAACAGAAGATGAAAATATGAACTTTCTCATTCAATTCAATTCAATTCGTTTCGTCATCATGTGTGTATGTTTAGTTTCAGTAAATTTGGTGTTTTTGATATCAATTTTTAGTTCTAATGACATAGCCCACATCCTTTGATCATTCAGAGGTGATCCCATTTCCCTATTCTATCACTATCTGTCAGACTCAGACTGAGAAGCGTCAAACTTGGATGCAGGAAACGCACCGGCCAATGGCTGAATGTGGCCCATTAAAGGCAGTGATGTCCCGGGCTTAAGCCCAATATGCAAATATCAGTATGCAAATATCATTGTCCTAAAACAGTTCTCCATTGATCGTTGATCATATAAATCTTATCCAACTGAGTATATCAGGCTAGTCAGTAGTATGGTCGACTTTTGCCCTGGAAGGGTTGGATAGAGCTTCTCCGCGGGTGGGTTTATCTATGTAATTTCTTTGTTTGTGGGGATGGTTTTGTTTGGGTTTCTTCACTTTGGTGGGTGGGGTATAATGCTCTTATACCCTTGTATTTCTGATTTTAGTTCTTGTACTTTTTACCTTATTTTTTGTTTTAATGAAGGTTCCATTGCCCGTAAAAATAAAAAATAAAAAATAAAAAACTAAGGCGTTTAAAATCATATCAAAGTTTATCTTGAGACATTGAAGCCTTTCTTTCTAGAATCTTCTCTTTTAAAGCAGCCATCGACCAAGATCAATGAAAATTCCCACTAGTGACTGCTGGACATTAAGCTATGGAAAGAATTAGAGTCATGTCCATGTTGGCCATGGTATCTTCGGAACAACTTTATGGCCACTTCCAATCTTCATCAAACCATTAAGATGTCAAACGGGAAAAATTTTCTACCAATTACCAAAGGCAGGACCTCCCCTGAACCGGGTCCCACATAGCAAAATGGCAGCAACTCACAGAAGAAAATCGTCCATCAAATGGGGACTCCAAATGTGTTAATAGATACCCAACTATTTAGAAGAAAATTAAGTGGCAGACAGCTTAGCTCGTTGAGCTCCTTCGTTGGGTTGATTAAGATTATGTGGTAAAGAACTTGCTTTATATCAAGTTTCTATAAAAATGAAGGCCTTCATCAACAAGTTTTAGAGAGTTCATTTAGCCCACCCATCTAGACGAACAATGGATCCAGACTCACTCATTGGATTTGCCCCCACATACTGCAGTTAGTCAACTGCAATTGTACCATTGCAATTAAGGCAAAATTCGACTCACTGTTGTAGGGAGTATGTGGGTCAATTACTAATTGAGACCAAAAACTGGTACATGCAAAGATTTCCCGAGTCACATCCAGATATTGCTGGAAATGAAATCCATTCACTTAGTATAAGGGCTTCTCAGAAAGATTCATACCACCCCTTACCTGAACCCAGCTGACAGCCTCACGTAGATGCCTCTCTAGCAAGAGCGTCTAGAACAGACAGGTTCAGGCAAGCTGTTTAAAATTTTTTGGGTTGGATGTGGAGCAACCAAAGGAATTCGACAGCAGATTATAACCTGAGGATTCCGCAGTGAGAAAACAATCAGAAATTGGCTGAGGATTCCGTCCAGAAATTATCTTTCCATGGGAGGGGGGAATTCCGCATTCCTACCTCTACCACAGAAAATCAAAATCCACTCTGTCAAAGAAAATCAGTTCACTTTTTCATCATCTTTCGCGCAAGTGAAAAATGCGTTTGGACGAACGAACTGCACCAGAAATCAAAACAATTCAGTCTTTATCACCAAAATCTCATCGCCCGTCCGTAATATGAGTCCCCACTTACTTTTTTCAAGCAAGTTTGAAATATGATTTTCCTGCATGGGAAGGTGTTCGAACCAAACAATAATAAATATTGTGAAAAAAGAGAGCAATCGCCCATGTCAAGGAACATGCTGACAATCCCTAAACCACGGTTTTGCAAAGTATCAACAGAGCCCCCATTAAAAAATACAAACATTTCACCTCTCCTTTCATCTGCAAGAAGCGTTGAGAGTTGAGACCCAAAACCTCTTCACAACAATGAGCACCTTCCAACAACATTACAAGCTCACCATTTGACTTTTATGTTTAACACAAATTTTTTACAATTACTGTTTTTCACTGTCAACATCAACTTGAATGATGTATGATTTCTGAGAAGTTAAAAATCTTCTATGCACAGCCCGTTGACACTGTTGCTCACTAGATTTCCAGCAATGCAACTGAACTCAGGAGAGGTCCTGATAAACACGAGAATCTACAGGGCTAGGGAACTCTGAACCTGCATAAGCAATGCAATTTAAATGGACACCGTCCCAGAGCAACAGATCATGGTCTCTGATAAACCCAAGAAACTATTTACGACTAGAGAACTCTGAACCTGCATAAACAATGCAATTTAAATGGACACCGTCCCAGAGCAACAGATCATGGTCTCTGATAAACCCAAGAAACTACTTACGACTAGAGAACTCTGAACCTGCATAAGCAATGCAATTTAAATGGACACCGTCCCAGAGCAACAGATCATGGTCTCTGATAAACCCAAGAATCTACACGACAAGAGAACTCTGAACCTGCATAAGCAATGCAATTTAAACGGACACCATCCCAGAACATCACAGAGGGAAAATACAAAACTGGGCAGAGACCCCGATTTGATTTCAGGCGAATGCTCACCAGGATATAAGGTTTTCCACTTACACCATTTACATCACATTTACAGTGATAGAACGGCAGTTAAACTGCAACGAGTTTCAAAGTGCCCTCAATGGATAATTTACAATGACCCACTATCAATTCTACCATTTGTTAATACAGAAAATATAAAGATACCTGCCCATCACTTCATTCTTGTGTGCTCTGAGGCCACAGGCAACTTTCTTCAGGTGCGGATGTCAAGGAGGAAGAAGATGGACATGCACCAATCACTAATGCTTTTTTTCAGCACCAACAACATAAGTATCTGTTGGATCATCAGAGTCAGTACGCAGTCCCTGTATGCAATCAACCATCCTATCATACCCTCTCAAAAGGATGTAAAGATGAATCAGCATTTACTGTTAATGCTTCTTCAGCACTATTGTATGGAATCTCTTCAGCTAAAATCCAAGCAATTATCATAAGGTCGTCAGGGCTATTACACATCACTGAAGCCTCCTGTGGGCCATCAACCGTCCCATCTTACTAACCTAAGGAAGGTGATGATGATTGTGCGATTCCTATTGATGCTTTATCAGCCCAGCCAGAGTCTGGAATTCCAATTGGACTATCAGAGTTGCTACAATGGACAGAATCCTTCAGAAAAGTGTCATTGGTCTTCCCATCTTCCAACATTGAGGAAGAAGGCCCAGATAGTTCTGCATTTCCTGCCAAAATATCTTTTTCTTCAGCTACAACTGGTGGAATGTCGGTTGGATCATCTGGGTTCCTATTTTCCAACCTCGAGGAGCAATGCAAAGATGATTCGGCAATTCTTGTCAATTCCTCTTTCTCTACTGGGACAACCAGTGGAATCTCTCTCAGATCATCTGAGCCAGTATCCACCCCGGAATCCTTCTGCAAAGTGCCATCAGTCTTCCCATCATCCAACCCCATGGAAGAAGGCGAAGATGATTCTGCATTTCCTGCTGATTTTTCGTTTTCTTTGGCTACAGTTGGCGAAATGCCCGTCAGATCATCTGGGTTCGTATCTTCCAATCTAAAGGAGCAAGACAAAGATGATTCTGCATTTCTTGCCAATGCCTCTTTTGCTTCAGGCACAACCAGTGGAATCTCTATCAGAACGTCTGAGCTGGTATCCACCACAGAATCCTTCTGCCAAGCGCCATCAGTCTTCGCATCATCCAACCCCATGGAAGAAGGCGAAGATGATACTGCATTTCCTGCTGATTTTTCGTTTTCTTTGGCTACAGTTGGCAAAATGTCTGTCGGACCATCTGGGTTCGTATCTTCCAATCTAAAGGAGCAAGACAAAGATGATTCTGCATTTCTTGCCAATGCCTCTTTCGCTTCAGGCACAACCAGTGGAATCTCTATCAGAACGTCTGAGCTGGTATCCAACACAGAATCCTTCTGCCAAGCGCCATCAGTCTTCCCAGCTTCCAACCCTGTAAAAATAGGGGAAGATGATTCTGTACTTCCCGCTGATGTTTCTTCAACTACAACAGGTGGAATGTCCACCGGATCATCTGGGCTCCTGTCTTCCAACTCGGAGGAGCAAGGCAAGGACGATTCAGCATTCCTTGCCAATGACTCTTTCTCTTCAGGTAAAACCATTGGCATCTTGATAAGATATTCTGAGCTAGTATCAACCACAGAATCCTTCGGCAAAGTGCCATCAGTCTTTCCATCTTCCAACATTGAGGAAGAAGGCCAAGATAGTTCCCTTTTTTCTGCCAAAGTTTCTTTTTCTTCAGCTACAACTGATGGAATGTCCACCAGATCATCTGGGTTCCTATGTTCAAACCCCGAGGAGCAAGGTGAAGATGATTCAGCATTTCTTGCCAATGGCTCTTTCTCTTCAGGTACAACCAGTAGAATCTCTACCAGATCACCTGAGCCCGTATCAACTGCAGAATCCTTCTGCAAAGTGCCATCAGTCTTCCTGCCTTCCAACCCTGTGGATGAAGGCGAAGATGATTCTGCATTTCCTGCTGATGTCTCATTTTCTTCAGCTCCAACTGGTGGAATGTCTGACAGATCATCTAGGTTCCTACATTCCAATCTCAAGAAGCAAGGCGAAGAAGCTTCTGCATTTCTTGTCAAAGCCTCCCTCTCTTCATGTACTAATGAAATGTCTATTGGATGATCTGAGCCATTATCCTTCTGCAATGTGTCATCAATCTTCCCATCTTCCAAACCCGGTGAAGAAGGTGAAGATGATTCTTTATTTCCTACCAAAGATTCTTTTTCTTCCACTACAATCAATGGAATGTCTACCCGATCATTTGAGCTCCTGCCTTCAAACCTTGAGGAGCAAGGCAAAGATGGCTTTGCATTTCTTGCCAATACCTCTTTCTCTTCATGTACAACCGGTGGAGCATGTATCTGATATTTTGAGTGAATATCCAACACAGAATCCTTCTGCAAACTGCTATCAATCTTCCCATCTTTGAACCCAGAGACACAAAGTGAAGATGAATCAGCATTTCCTGCCAAAGCTTCTTTTTCTTTAGCTACAAGCGGTGCAATGTCCATCTGCTCATCTGGGTTCCTATCTTCCAACCTTGAGGAGAAAGCAGAAGATGCTTCGGCAATTCTTACCAATGCCTCTCTCTCTTCAAATAAAACAACTGGCATATCAATCAGATATTCTGAGCAAGTGTCAACCACAGAACTCTTCTGCCAAGTGCCATCAATCTTTCCATCATACAACCCCAAGGAAGACGGCGGAGATGATTCTGAATTTCTTGCAAATGTTTGTTTTTGTTCATCATCTGGGCACCTATCTTCCAAACTCGGGGAGCAAGGCAAGGATGATTCTGCATTTCTTGCCAATGCCACTTTCTCTTCAGGTACAACTGGTGGAAAATCTGTCAGATATTCTGAGCGAGAATCCGCCATAGAATCCTTCCGCAAAGTGCCTTCAATCTTCCCATCTTCCAACCTTGAGGGAAAAGGCGAAGATGATTCCACATTTCCTGTCGAACCTTCCTTTCGATCAACTATAACCATTGAAATGTCCACTTGATCATCAGGATTATGGCCATCAACCTTCCCAATTTCCAACCTCAAGGAAGGAGAAGATGATTCTGCATTTCTTGCAAATGCCTCATTCTCTTCAGGTACAACCAGTGGTATGTCCATCTGATCATCAGCGGTTAACACCACAGAATCCTTCAGCACATAGCCATCAACCTTTCCATCTTCCAAGCTCAAGGAAGAAGGCAAAGATGAATGTGAATTTCCTGCCAACGCTTCTTTTTCTTCAGGCAAAACTGGTGGAATGCCTATTGGATCATCCAGGTTATGGCCATCAGTCAACCTCAAGGAAAAATGTGAAGATGGTTCTGCATTTCTCGTCAATGCCTCTTTATTTTCATGTGCATGCAGTGAAATGTCTCTTGTAAGATCATCAAAACTCACCTCAGAACCCTTCTCAAAAGTTCCATCAACAATATCACCTTTAAACCTTGAAAAAGAAAGCAAAGATGACTCCACATTTTTTGCAGGTATGTCTTTTACTTCAGCAACAACCAGTGGAGTATCTACCAGAACATCCGAGTTAGTACACATGATAGAATCCTTCTCAAAAGTGCCATCAGCCTTCCTAATTTCCGGATTTGATGAAGGTGTTGATGGCTCTACATTTACTGTTGATATCTCTCCTACTTCTGCAACCACCAGTGGAATGCCCATCTGATCATCCGAGTTGGTTTCCAACACAAATTCCTTCTCAAAAGTTGTACCATCCTTCCTATCTACCAACCTCGAGGAAGGTGAAAGTGTTTTTGCATATCTTGTCAATGAATCTTTTTCTTCAGCTTCAACCAGTGGAATGTCCATTTGATCATTGGAGTTATAATCCACCCTAGACTCCAGAATGCCATCGACCTTCCCATCTTTCAGTCTCAAGGCAGGCAAAGATGATTCTCCATAAGCAGTCAATGGTAATTCCTTTCCTTCTACAACCGGCAGAATATCCATTGACCTCACCAAAGAATCCTCCTTCAAAGTTCCATCAGCCTTCTCATTTAACAAACACACGGAAAAAGATAGTGATGATGGAACATTTTCTGTGGATGCTTCTTTTTGTTCAGCTACAACCAATGGAATGCCTATGGGATCAACCTTCCCATCTTCCATTATTGTTAAAGCAGATGGATCTGCAGTTCCTGTTGATGCCTCTTTTTCCTCAGCTACATTGTGCCAAATGTTTTTAGGACTATCCAAATTGGTATCCACCACAGAATCTTCCTGAGTGCCATTGACCTTTCCATCATCAAATCTCAACAAAAGCATTGATGAATCTGCAATTCCAGTTGAAAAATCTCTCTTTTCAGCTACAGCAAGTGGAATGTCCATCGGTCCATACAAGCTAGTACCCACAATAGAATCCCCCTGTGTGTTTTCTACCTTGGCCTCTTCTAATCTTGAGAAAGATGAAGAGGGATCTGCATCATCCATCAATGCTTCTTTTCCTTCAACAACAATGGGTGGTGTGTCGCCTGTATTGTCTGCATTAGTATCCACTATAGTATCTTTCCCATAAGTGCCATCAACCTCTTCATCTTCCACTGTCAAGGAAGAAAGCAAAGACTTAACAGCATGGCCTGCCACTGACACTGCTGGCTTTTCTTCATCTCTGATCTTCCCATCTGAGCGATTTGCTTGTTCACTGTGATTCTCAGTGCCAATAGCGTTACCACCTCCAGCTGCAGGAACCTCAAGCTCACCATAATCTTCCAAAATGTGTCCGTCTGAATAGCATGATTCAATGGCAGTTAATGGAGCAGCTACTGAAACAACAGAGTCTTTATCTTCACTTTCTATACATGTGACTTCCAGAGAATTATCATCCGATTGCGTGTTCTGACCAGGAGCAAGTACAATTAGATTCCTCTCTGGTATATCCACATGCTTGTCAACTTTCTTAGGACTCAGAGGAACAGAACCATCAATACCTTTGCTCACGATATGAACAGGATCAGTAGCCTCCAAACCCATTTCATAAAGATTTGGACCTTCATTGTGACACGAATCAGTAGACTCACCAGCTTGTTTTGGAGCAAAGAAAGCAGCATTTGGATCTACTGACTGACTTGCTCCAGAAGTCTCATCTGCGCAATCAGTAGCTGGACCACTGATATTAACACAATCAACCAAATACTCACCACTTTCTGCAGTCAGGCCAGGCAAAGGTTCCAACAGGGCATTATCATGAATGCCCATTTCTTCACTACAACTAGATGCAGCAACAGCAGATTTCCCAGCACTTTTGGAGACTTCAGTGTGGAGAGAGCCAGCACAAGCCACCTCACTGGTGGCAGGTGTTTTATCTATCCCATCCATTACAGCCCCAGTTTCATGTGATGGAAAGACAGCTAAGGAAACATTTTTACCTTCAGTACAGTAATCTGAGTCGCCTTTAACAACTGATTCATCTGATTTTCTATCCAAAGCACTGTGACTATCATTGTGACCAACTGCGGTGTCAGGTATTACAGGACCAACTATGTGCAGATTCTCAGCTAAAGCGACTCCCACCACCACAGGTTCAGCTTCACCGCAACCTTGTTTTAAGGGATCTGCAACACGTATGGACATATCATCAGTACTAGGGGGAGCAGATTTGGTCGTATCACCTTCACCAACACTTTCCAGGTTCCTCCTAGCAATGATTTGAATCTCTACAGGAGTCGTTACAGCTGACAAAAAAGGTACATCCAACATCAAATCAGAGACCGTCGCAAATGAACTAGCTGTAATTGCTTCTTGTACTCCAGAAGAAACTTCTTTCTCACATGAATCATATTCTTCTCGTGCGACACAAGGAACAGAACAGTTAACTTCGACTCTATCCTCCATAACAAACTTCTGTTGGATATTCTGCATTGAGTTTTTTGGGCTGTCATTGATTTCTCCAGGGGAACCATTTGCCTCTGTTGCTTTCACTCCAACTAGTGCAACACTAGGAACAGAACATCTCAATTCCATACACGACTTCTTTTGCCCAACTTTACCAGAATCTGTTGACATTTCAGCAGCAGCAGAACAAAAATTATTTTCAACTGTAGCTTTTACCCCATCAGAAGAGACAGCTTTCTCATGGAAAGCATCTTCTCTTGCAACACCAGGGACTGAACAACTCACTTCCAAACAACAATCTGCAAGTGACTTCCCTTGGCCAAAATGCCCTGAATCTGTTGTTTTCTCCCTAGCATCTGCAAAAGAATGACTTGCTACTACTGCTTCCATCGCGTCCAAAGAGACAGGCCTCTCACAGGAATCTTTTTGCTCTTGTGTGACAACAGAAACAGAGCACATAAGCTCAGTACATCCCATGTTATGTGACTCTTCTCTGATTTGTCCTGATTCCGTTGAAGTTTCAGCTTTCTCACATATAACGCTGGCCGCAGCTTCACCAACCACAGCTTTCTCCTTCATTGCATCTCCATGATGAAGGGTAGGAGATGTGGCAACAAGCAAAGGACATGTTTTGTCAGTGCTTACCTGCAGATCACTTCCCATAAGTGAAGATTCTTTCAGCTCTGTATTGGGTATCAAAGCAGAACTACTTCCTGCAGCTTGAGAGTTCCTCCTGCATGGACGTCCTGAAGCATGTTTCTCCAAAGTCAGGGTTTTCTGAAATCCAGTTGTTGGATTGGCAGCTGGGGTTGTCATTGAAGATAATCCGGGTGTGGATTTCAAATGTTGTTTGGGAGAACGGCGCACTGGCATTCCTTCATACGAGGTTTTACTCTTTCGAGATGCTACACGGGCATCACTGCCTCTCCTCCTCAGAGAACGGTTGTCACTTGAAGCCTCCACAATCTTCATCTGTGAAGGAAGCGAGACGACCATTGGCATTTTTGTTGAAGAATTATCTATAAAACCAATTTCTGTTTGTTCTGCAGATGCTACACTTACAGGAGGAGGAGTGGAGTCAACCAAAGCTGAAATGTCCACATTCTTTGCTTCATTAGCTTCCTGGAAAGTAGACTCTTCGAGAAATACACTGTTAGTAGTTACTCCATCTGTTGAAACACTTGACTCCCGCTCATTATGGATGGAACTCTCCAACTTCTTACTTGGACTCAGCTTCTGGTCAGAATTCATGTTCAGATGCTGAGGCATGCTTCTTTCTACAGAACCAGCATGCTCAGAGCGACCAGCAGTCAATTCCTGAATATAGTTCCCTTGTTTATCTCCTACGATATCGACCTCTTTTGCATTTTCATTGCTGCTCATCGACTCCAAGTGAATGTAACCCGCAGGTGCTGCAGCTGTGTTTGTGTTATCAGGAAGCAGATCATTCCTTTCAGGTCCCTGTTTAGCTTTAGCAGGTCTCCTCCTCTTATTTTTCTCCGCAGGCAATCTCATTTGAGGAATGGGAACAGGAATAGATATTATTTCATTCTTCAAGGCTTGAAACCCAATATTGGGTACACTGAGTAAATTTCCTTGGTCTGCAACAACTTTGACTGATTTGAGACTGTGGAGATCCATGTTTGAAGTCATTATACCATTGAGGACGCTGGGAGGTTCCGCCTTACAAGCATTAGTACTAATTCCAGTTTTATCAGCACTTGGGACAGAAGAACGCCCCGATTTTCTTGTCGGTTTTTGCTTCACGGAAGATATGAAATCAAGTCCTGCTTTCTGAGTGATTTGGACAGAAGAATGCTCTAATTTCCCAACTGATTTTTGCTTCTGCAAGACATCAACATGAAGTCCTTTAGGGGTGCTTTTGCCCAAAGAACACCCACTGTTATCGACCAGTTTTTGCTTCGGGGAAGCATCAATAGGTCCTTTCCAGGTGATATGTCCAAAATCATTGACCTGTGGCCCTGCTTCGGTACTTCCGGCAAAGGAACATTCGGTTTTCTCAGGGTGCTTTTGCATCAGGCATGCATCAACTTGAAGTCCTTTCTCAGTGGTTTGTTCGGATACATACTTTAGCTTTTCAGTTGCTAATGTCTTCAGGGAAGTATCCAAATGAAGCCCTGCTTTCTGGGAGCTTTGCCCCGGAGAGAGTGATTTTTCAGGCTTATTTTGCTTCTGAGAAGTGTCAGCAAGAACCCCTGCTTTTGGGGAGCTTTGAGATGAAGCATACTCAGGTTTATCAGTCAGCTGTTGCTGCTGCTGCAGAGAA
The DNA here is from genome assembly GCA_028538565.1 of Umbellularia californica. Lineage (NCBI taxonomy): Eukaryota > Viridiplantae > Streptophyta > Magnoliopsida > Laurales > Lauraceae > Umbellularia > Umbellularia californica. The sequence goes on along the minus strand of JAPQWN010000011.1, from coordinate 1,236,838 downwards.
GTCTTGTCCAAGGATCCCATTCGTAGGGTTCTCCTTTCCAACAAATCTTGCATCAATGCAGATGTTACAGATGTAGATTGGCCCTTTTGCTCCTGTTCAGCATGCACCACATTGAGCTTTGCACCATCATGTTTCTTTGATTCTATCGACGATGAGACACCTATGCTTGCTGCTGATTTGGTTTCAAAAGCAGCTGCTTTACTATCAGAAACAGGGCTCTGTTTCTCTTTATTAAGGGAAGCTGTTGAATCTTGGACTTGAACAGATTCGATCACTTTGTACGGCCCCACTAATGAGTTAACCTCAGAAGCAGCAGGTGCACTTGAAATTGATGATTTGATTAATCTTTCAGTGTCTTGGGCAGGTCCATAAGTAAAGGATTTTTCTGTTGGCATAACTATTTCCTTTGGATGACTTGGAACCAAACTGATTTCTGTGCCAACAGCAAATGAATCTGTATTCCTTTTCCTTCCTCGCCTTCGAGGTGTGCCTGATTCACCTTGAGCCTTTCCGGTCCGTGCTTTTATTTTAGAAGACACAAAGTGGCCATCAGAGTTTAGAGAAACAGCAGTTCCAACACCTACCTCATGTGGGTTAATTACGACCAGTCCTCCCAAGGGATTGGAAGCATCAGATATAGAAGTGGTAACAGAACTGGGATCAGCTTCTTTCTGTGGGCCCAGTTCTATTTTGATGACAGTTTCAGATTTTACTGGTAGGACGTTTGGAGGCATAGAGACAACTGTTGTTTCTCTCTTTGGCCTACCCCGCCCCCGTTTCGCTGGTGGTGTGGGCTTGTTGCATGGCATTAGTGGCTCTTTAGGTGATGGTAGGGACAGATCTTTGGATGGCATCAGTGACAACTCTTTGGAAGGCAGTGGTGGAGACTCCTCCTTGGGATGCAATAGTGGCTCTTTGGATGGCAGCGGCAGCTGATGTTTGGATGGCAGTGATGTCTGCTCTTTGGAAGGTAGTAGTGGCGGTGGCGTTGCCATGTTCACCACCTTAGAGTTAGAAGCATCATCTATCGTGCATTCCTTGGCAACCTCTTGAGGTTCAGGGGATTTAGGGGGATCAACCTGACATAGCTTCTCAAATTCCTCTTCTGTCCATTTCTCCTCATAAGAGCGTACCTGCATTAAAAAAATGAAATCATTAATGACAATATTATCCATAATTAAGGGTGCCAACAGGTCAGGCCAGCCATTGAGTCTCCTGGCCCATCATTGTTTTGGCTGGAGACTAAACTCCTGGCACTGTTGGTCAATGTGAGAACAAAAGAAACAAAACCAATAATAGAGATCCAGGACCAGTTCAGCCATTCACCTGTCAGGTCATGTTGGGCAAGACCAAAAGATAACAACTGCTGCTCCTATTACTGCTACTAGTATTATTCGAGTCTGTCTTAACCTTGTATAATTATTATATATAACTCAGTACTTAGAGGAGTTTTGTGACCTTAGCTTTGTTTATTCATGTATTTACAAGTTGAAGTATAACTCATTTTACCCACCGCAGATGGATGGTGTAAGGTTTTGATGATGATGATAAAACTAACGGAAAATTTTTCAATGCAAGAACTGTCTCAAAATAAGAAAATTTCTGTCATGTCCCCTTAACCAATCCAACCCTCCTCACAATGACCACTCCCCATGAATTTTATTTGGCCCAAATTTGATATCAAATAGTGATGATATGCAGTGTCAGATTTCCATTCAGAAAATGACATTCTATGATGCAGGAACTGGGCCTATATCAGGAGCAAGTGAAACCAGACACCAGCCAGTCAAGCTGATACCAGATCCAGATCAATACTCAGCTGAGCCAAATCACACATACAATGGATTGGAAAGCCCAGCCCAAATCCACATTGAAGCCCAATTAAGGCTAGCCCAAATTCTGATGAGGTCCCTAAAAGCCAACTGTGTTAGCATGTCATACATGTCACCAAAGCATTGCATAAAAGTCATTTTTATTCAAAACCTTTATTTATTTATATCTAAATCTAATTAGTATTTTATTATTGATACACAGTTTACGATGCTTCCTCTGTTTATATATGAACTGAGCTTCATAAGAAGGTTAGTTTCACTATTAATAGGAGTCTTTTGTTGGGTTTTAAATATATGTAATGCATTGATCAAACAAAATAAGAAATTTACTTGTTTGGGAACTTCCTGCAGATAGCTTCTCTGCTTTTTTAATGTCTAGATGGAACCATATTCATTGTGCAAGATCACATATGCGCACTATTATATCCCACTAGTTGGAGGTGCCACCTTTCATTAATCAAATACCAATACAAGCTCGTTGATGGATAGTGACTGGAAGACATCTACGAGAGGATCATATACCCTTCCAGCAGGGCAGTAGGTGCTGCAATGTCAATTTCATTCTGATAATTTAACAACTGCCATTTCTAGTTCCTTTGTGATCGATATTCACAACTATCATTTCTTGCTTCATTGTGATTAGCCAGTTCAAAGCTTCGTGGGGTATTAGCCATATATTCTCTCAATGGGACAAAATTTCCAGCAAGACTGAACCTGTTGCCAAGAACACACATGTACTACTGCATCTCAGATCTTGCTGAGTGATCTTGATGCAGTTAAGCTCACTTTAAAAAGCAAGCAGTAGTGCCGTGGTTCATTTAAAACAACCATTGTCGATTTGTGAAACTGTCATTTACAGTAGAGGGGTCAACTATTAGACGCAGGCTCCACATCTATTTGGTCCACATGACCACACCCAGATGCACAAACACACGCCATGGATTCTTTTTTGAAATGCTTGGACCATAAGAAACTCTTTAACAAATAAGGTTTCCCATATGAATGTTTGTTTGTTTGCCAGAGAGCTTATTATTAGAAGCAAGGCTCCATGATGGATTAGGAGTGCTGAAAGAACCATTGTCCCTTTTCTATTCTTGAACCCACACAAAGGGTAGTCACCAATTCTATGATTGGTGAGGCATCAAGAAGATTAGCACCAAAAAGGGCTCAGGTGGGAGATTTAGGCCAGACGTGCTAATCAAATCGTTCATGGCTTCGGGTATGATATATGGTTTCTAATATTCAGTGGTTGTTAAATCCTCTGCAACATGCATTAATGCTAACACCAACCTCATGATAAGGTCACAGAACTAAGTGTTATTTAGTATTCAACTAAAAGATGACCACTGATAGCTCAGTGGCAAGCCACCTCGGACTCACAGCACCAACCAAGGACTAAGGTTGAAAGTACCATGCCAAGACCAGGGATCCAATCTGGCAAAAATAAAAAATAAAAAAGCTGTCCAATGGAGCTGGGTTTGCTTCTAGCCACTGGTAATGATTAGCAGCCAGCTAAGTATTAGTTCCGATTAAGCAATCTGCTAACAGCATAGAATTTATCATCATTACCTCAGGGGTACAATGATATTTTATTCAAATGATTGTTGAGATTTCTTGGTGAGATTCGAATTTAAACAGACATCATTTGGGCTATGATCAGACTTTCATTGATTCAATCAACATTTAATCATTATAGATCAACGTGATTGACTGACCACATTGAAGAGTTAATTGGCCAGCCTAAAGGATTAATATCGCAGAACTTTGAGGCCATTAAGGGCACATTTGGAAACAACAGAGAATTTCACAGCCACAGGGTACTTTTTCATGCATCTTCGGCGTGATTCCGCAAGAAGCAGAATTCGTAATTTTTACTTGTAGCAACCGTGAGGAGAGTAATACACAAATCCACGGAACACATTTCACGTCAAACCCTCCCACTCAGATTCCAAAATCCTCAAAAACGTGTTTTAGCCGACAATTTTTCACAGCATATCCACAGAAAATATCTGCACTCAACATCAGATTTACACATAACTGCGGAAAACCTCAACTTCTCTGCAGAAATATTACTGCACAAAGATTCCCAAAATCAAGAGTCAGGATGCTAAAGGGGAACAATTATTCTGCAAACCACTAAACCAAACCCAGGATTGGCATGCATCCAGGTCGGCACCACAAAAATTCTCACTGGAGAAAAAGAAGACAGTTCTCAGCAGACAATTTTTTACATACAAATATAGCCAATTAAACCATGTTTCCATCTTGAATTTAGGCTATGGGGCACACCTTCAGAAGTGTTAAACAGTTGCAGATGAGCCACACTATGATTGGCAATGAACCAAGCTCGGGCTAAGAAAATTGGGCTTATCTCGAGCTTGGGTTTAGGCTATTCCACACTTGGTCCAGACCCATTTACACCCATATACAGAAAGCAAACTATATTCTGTAACATAAAGAGTAAAATATTGACTAACCTCTCTAGCTCGTTTCCCCCTTCCGTACTGTTGGGTATCAAGGCCTCCAAGATAGCCACTTCTCCGCTTTGCACTGACCTTAGATGCTTCATTTATCTGAATAACACAATAAACAGCCTTCAAGTCTTCATCTGTTACAAGACGAGAAGGGAAGGGAATTGAGGACTCCGAGCCATCCTTGCTCATTCCCTGTAACCTCTTCCATGCTGACTGAAATTGGGCAATTACAAACATACTCCATCAGAACAGAATAAACACTATGGCCAAAAGAGAAATGATGAAAACAGATGGTGCATAAGGTAGAGATAAAGGTGCCATTGGATGTACTCTTAATACAACATGCTTAGAATACTTTGGCAGAATTGACGGTTAACCATTTGCCCTTCAATTGGGACACACAAAACAGAAACCAATATAGAAGATATACTGACTACCGCTTTGCCCTACTTATCAACTTCAACCAGCATCAGAATGAGGAAGAAAAGTAGCAAAACATAAAAGGGGTATCTAATCTTTTGGATTTCCAAATTCAACACAGCTCTTAAGTACAGAGGACAGATAACCATCCATTCTCCCAAAGTATTCCAATAGCTTAGTCATTAGATATGCAGCCAAAAATCCCCTAAACCACATTCATAACAGCATAGCACAAAACACAGACCATCTCCTCTTCACGCCTTGCTTTGTCAACTGATTCAAAAATGTCAATCTCTGACTCACTGCAAAAAATTAAAACAAAAAAAGAAAGGAAAGAGGTGGCAAGTTTAATTATGCATGCATATACCCAAAAAATATACAGTAAATAAAACAAACATGCAGTTCAAAATAGAAAAAAGAAAGCTGAAATCCTAATCAAAATAACCTGCGGGCGATGAGATCATTAAGAGAATCATCATCTAAAACTGAAGCAGCTTCTTCTTTCTTACACTCCCGAAGGAGGGATTCCAGATATTCCCTTCGATCCTCAGCACTGCAAAATAAAATTTTAATTTAATTTAATTTAAAACAAAGTAGAACCCTCGATAAATAGTTGATAAAAAAACAAGTGTTTCAAAAGAAAAGGTCAATGTACAAGGATAATAAAATCATTAAACAGTAATCTTCAAATGCAGAAATCCAAATTTACCTAGTGTTGTTATCAAAAAACCCAGCAGTAATGCTTTGATTAGCTACTCCCAGTTTGTGTTCAGCTGCAGCTCTTACTTGCTCCTCCACACTGCGGACCTAATTACAATGATAGCAAAATAAGCAACTCATCACAGACAGCCTTCTTCAATCTTTCCCATAATTGTTCACATCCAGTAGATCATCTCCACAGTTTAAAATGGAGCATAGTAGAAAACATGAAATCCAACAAAAATGCTGCTTCAGTTACAAGCAATGGCAGTAGGCAGGGTTCGGACCAGCCCAAGCTCACACATTTATCTATTGGCACTGGAATTTTTAAAAAATTAACAGCCTTGTCTCCTTGACATGGACTCGATCAATGCTGCCAAAACAAGGGCTCATCTAGGGAATTTGTTCAAAGGGAATAAATCAGGAGCTTCAAAGACCAACAGCCCGGCCCGGCCCAGTGAGCTTGAATCATAATACTTAGGGCTGCTAACTTCCAGTACCAGAGTTGCTCCAGGCTCAGATTTTGAACTCATTGAACTTCCCATCCAAACGACCAGTTTGTTTGTACTCTGGGTCTAAGCCAGCTCAACACATTAGGTTATTGATGCATGGATAACTTTCGGAATTATCTACACTATTAACATATTTGGGATCTAACATGGGTGGAAAGGTTGGAAAACTCGTGACTCGGACTAGACTTGTCCAGTGCAAAAAGAATTGACCTAGATAGTGTCAATGCAAAGACTCTCAAGAATCATTTTTTTTAATATATTAAAAAATATTTATAAAATATCAAATATTTATAAAATATAAATGGGAGTGCTCCTATGAGAGACACTCTCACCAACTTTATGAGAGATGGGTGGGGTCCTCACTTCCATATCCACTCTCACCAACTTAAATACAAGGACCCCCAACTTAAATGTGAGGGCCCCCACCCATCTCTCATAAAGTTGGTGAGTGTGTCTCTCATAGGAGCACTTCCCAAATATAAATATACATTTATTTACATGCATTCATGATAATAGATTCAAATTAATGACTATAATTGCGAAAATAAATAAAAAATATTGTATATACATAATTTGTTAGTCCAAAATAACGAAGGTAAAAGATTTAATATAAGTCTCAAATCACATTCCAGTCATTGTTTTTAAATTGCCCACTCCAAACCTCATGCATAATTACTTAAAAATAAACATTAATTGTTTAAAATCAGATCTACCTATCAAATGGTTCAAAATGCAAACTTATTAAAATGAGGTGACTCAGGCCAAGTCTCCCTTGTATTTGACTCAGTCCTTCATCAAAACAAGATGACTAGGGAGAGTCAAAGAGTCAACTCGAAGAGTTTTCCAACATTAGGTGGAACTCCTTTAGACATGGATATATCAAAAACCAAAAAACTAGAAACAGAGCACATCTATGAAGGCTCTTGACCAAATCTATATCAAGATCATAGATAACACAATGAAGACTTTTTTTTCCTTGAAAAAGGAGATACATGATGGCGATGGATGCAGGCAGGCGGCAGTTAGCTCTTTCTAATTCATTTTTAAGCTGCAAATTTATATTGTGTGTGTAGACATGAATAGATGATGAAATAGGTAGGTCTGCTGTGTTGGCTGCACATGTACATTCCTTGTGATTTGTTAGAGAACCTTTTTCCTTTAACCATGATATCTTATACATGTGTGTCTGAGTTGTGAGTTGACCGGCATATATTTGGGCCAGATCACATAAACAATGAGGCCTTCTTAATTTAAGAAAAGAGCACAATATCTACCGTCTCCAAACGCAGGACAAGTACTTCTCTCTTTTGGCCAATCCTATGAGCCCTTGCCTGTGCTTGAAGATCAACCTGAATGGATAGTGACACAAAAGAAAGCTTCAGAAACAGAATAGATTTAAAAAGCAAGATAATTGATAACTAATACAATCTTTTGAGATTGAGGCATAATATGATGCTCCTACAAGAATACTGGAATATCATTTCACCAGAACATGTACCCTTTTTTAGAAGATAACAAAAATACTATTAAAATACAATACAACTAGAATATATAGCAAATCACAAATCTATAAAAAGGCCAAGTAATTGGTGCCCTCTTTGGCCAATATCTGCCACATTCTTGCCTCGAGAATATGAAGGAAAATATCCTTGAGGTCTCCAACCACAAAAACACGAATTTCCTTGATCTTATTAGCGAATTGTGGGGACACCTTTTGGAGTTCAAGACATTCATCTGGAGGCCCAGTCATCAAGAAGGCCATGCCATAATATATTCACTCCAGAACATCCCAGCAACCATTAGGGCTTGAAAACAGCTAACCGCTGCTGATGGCCCAGCACCTCCTATACATGGTGCAGATCAACATTTGTAGGGTTCAGGTCACCAAAATGTTGTCTCCACTCTACAGTATGATTTGTGTGGCTGGATTGGAAAATGTTTACTGATCGTCCTTTATATGTTACCTGAGGATTCCAATCAGTGTCAAATATGATCACAGTGTCAGCAGCCTGGAGATTCACCCCAACACCTCCAGCTCGTATACTACAACACTCACCACATGCACAGAAAATATATTAGAATCAAATAATGCTTAAATCAATATTTGAAATTTTGAATATCACATGTACATCAATCAGATCAATGGTATAGAGGCCTAAACTTTTTTCATAATCAAGAGACAACAGCATCCAAAAACATTTACCTGAGCAGAAAAATGAAGAAAGGAGAATCGGGACGGTTGAATTCCTCAATAAGAGCACCACGTTCATTTCCTGAAGTATGCCCATCCAAGCGAAGGTACCTGTAACGTTTCCAGGAGAGATATTCCTCCATAACGTCGAGTAGTCTAGTCATTGTTGAGAAGAATAGAACCTGCAGTTGAGTCACAGATTACTAGTTCAAACCACAAGAAAGGGTAGTATGGAAATGAAAGCTACTTCAATTATAAGCAACAGTCTTATATTGGATGAGTTTAAGGGGTCAAAAGTCAAAACGCTCGAGTCTTGATTAACTCGATAAGTCAGACAAGTGCCTGACTTGAACTATTCTGGAATAACTTAACAGGCGGGAGACACTGGCACCATGAACTACCACTTAGGGAGGGACGCTCCCCACCAACATGCCATGTGTCACCTAGGGCTAGGGGTGGCAATGGACCTAGATCAAACCACTGTCCATCCTGGCCAGGTTACAGTGGTGTGGATATAGACATGTGCCCAGTGTGCTGGACTAAGGCCCTTTTAGTACATGAGCCAGGCTCTGGCCTACGCATTAAATCCAGCCAGGCTATATAGTACATTTATCCCGAAATATACATTTGGATACTTTGTATTTAAACTCCAAATACATAGGATAAATATTCTCCCTCATGCAAACTGAAAATGGTCAGCTCAATTTGATGCAAATCAGAGTCAGTCAAGACCAATTCAAGTATTAATCAGGATTGGCTTAGGGTAATATAAAGCAGAACCCAGATATTCATCAACATCCAGTGCTGTATAGCCTGTAGAATGGATCTTACCATCGTATTTAAATCCCTAACAAAATTATCATGAAATCCACCGTGTAGGGGGAAAACTAATCCATGTGATCGTGTTTTTTCACTAGATAACTTCAAAGGCAATCACCCAAACTAAATATTAGATTGTCATGGGCCTCTCTCCCCAGTTTAATAGCTCAATACTTTGCACAATTCTAATATCTCCAACAATCTTACAAAAAGAGGCCAAGATGTTTTTTCTTAGGCCAAGATTTCCCATACTTGGCGATTGGCAGATTGGGCGGAGGAGATGCAGGATATTTCTTCCCAGCTAGATACCTCATTTCATCATATTCTTCGAGAGGCTAATGAACTTGCAGATGATCTCGCTAAGGGGGGAGTGTTTCGTGATGCTATTTCTTTTGACATTTAATGTTGCTTGATTGTTTTGCTTCCATTGTTTATCTGTATTCTATTTAATTGCCGGTCTGTTAGTTCTTGGCTGGGCTGAGTTTTTTCAATCCGGCTCTTTTTTTGGAGCAATAAAATTTACTGCTATAAAAAGCGATTTCCTTTCTTTATTCTTTGGGCATTCTTATACTTAAAACCTTGTTAAATAATTTAATTAACCAACCAACCCCATGTCCAGCCATCAAAACTAACAATCTCATGAGTATTCAACTGGTCCTAATAATCCAGTTTTCTCCATCTTCGTAGTGTTTCACATATTTTGGTACTCACCACTGATCTGATTCTAATTCGCGATGCTTAACTCACATATCCTAAATTTAATAATTCTTTAAAATGAATTTTTCATCCATCCTTAATCTCATCTCTCAACAAGACCTGTCAATTCCATCTCTAATACACATTACACAATTAATGTCCCTAATTCTCTGACCTTATCTTAGCAAGTTATACTCATTGATTCCCTACTAATCAAAGTAAAAATATATCTATATCATAGGCTTCATAATTACCTTGCGACTTTCTTAGCATATCCTTTTGTTAGCATCTATTTTTCAAATTTTATTTTACTTCTTGTTTTCAGTCGATTCTCTAAAATTGGTTTCTTTTCATCAATATCCTTCTGGACTTTATTCTACTACCAAGTTTCTTTCTGTGTATGACAATTCATCCCCTAAACTCTAAGCACATTCTGGAAACCTATTTAACATGACCTAGAAATTGGCTGCTCAATTTTAGCATTTATATCCAATTTCGATCCCCTCGTTTCAATTATTTTTCCTTTTTCCCCATTTAGTTTTACTACTATTTTCTTGGACAACCTCGCGGATGAAAATGAATTTTCAACTAGCTAAGGTACACAAATTGGAAAAATCATGTCTGGGTCAAATATTTGAATCCAAGTCCAAGTTTGGGTCAAATACCTGAAACACCCAATGCCACAACTGTACTATTAATTTATCATATATTTATAATCTATTATATATTTATATACATATACGAAGAGTGTTATATAAGTATAAAGGCATTCCATTGAAAAGACTAACAGTTATATATTTATCACTAGAGTCGTGACATGAACTTTGATGAGAAAAATGGATTCACCATCACCAGAAAATCTGATTGAATTTATTCCATAAAACTTTGCACAAAACACAATGTTGTTCACATACCCGATGGTCGGTTGCCTTTAGCTTTGGAAGTAACCGATCTAACATTTCTAGCTTTCCACAAAGTCTCACAAGTGGCGGAAGATAATGCTTGGGTATCAAGCTATCAACCTACCGAATGAAAGAAAAGAAAGGGTTTAACAAACAATGCAGAAGATTAAACTTAAAAGAAGAGGCGTGTAGAAAAAAACTAGTAACAGAGCATGCCTCCTCTGAATGAAGATGACTAAGATACGGATGATTGCATATATTGCGTAACTCCATGACAGAATTGTGCACCGAGCGGCCCTGGTCAGAGTGTAATGAGAATTAGGATAAAAATTAATCATCTTTTGACAATCATGAACATATTTAAACCTAAAACAGCGATCAGGTGTAGCTCCTGGAAAACCCAAAGAGGTATTGTGCAATGTTTGTCCCAAATTCTAGGCGAAGCATTCTGCACTACTAGGGCCCTCTCAGTCATTCAGATTGTTCATGTAGTGGCCCATCATGGCCAAGGTATAAAAGAAAAGTATCCTCCATCAATAAAAATACCAGTCATCCAAATAGTTGGCTATTATTCTTTTGAATGATATCCAAATGGTTGACTTTTGCAGCTCCACTGGCTCACTGACCATGTTTCCTTTCCGCTCTCCATTCACACACCAATTATCAGATTACTAAGATATTCTGGTGTTAGAGTCCTCTCTGATCAAGCTGATCCATGGTGTGCCCAACTTAATAAATGAGAGGTTGATTGATTCTCTATGGATGAGCAAGGACATCGAATGCAGAAATTACCTTTGGATTTCCAATAGAGCCAAGATTATCTTCCACCCTCTTCATCAAAAGCTTTTGATAAGCAGAAGCCTCACATCTTATCAGTTGCTCAATCTTCTCAGGCAGCTCATTTTCGACCTAATCAAAAGTAAGAACATAAGAATAGATTAACATGTAATTGGAAAAAAGCTAGTACCATTCTCACAATTTTGAGAAGCCACGCACATAACAAGAATGATTAAGAATCATTTCTAAAGAAATCATTTCACTGCATTAATGAACATGAACAAGAAGTTGCAGAAACTTGTTGATCAAAATGCAACCCATGAAACTCAGTCACTGACTCCATATCTTTCTGAAATCAACAGATCTTCGTTTGCTCGACTGTGTTGAACTCCTTAATGCCATCACTTCCACCATGCTCCAAAGGTATCGGTGCAGACCACATAGAACCTGTTGAGGCCATTGCTAAAGACCATTTGGAGAAGACTGAACAGAAGCCCCTCATCAGGGATCCAAGCCACACATTTTTAGCCAAGTGACACTATTAGAGTTAATTTTGGTGTTTTTAATGGTCATATTCCACGCATCAGTAGAGGACTGAATGGTATGAAACTGGATGCACTGGATAAGTAATTCAGTTACCTCTCTAACAAGCCCAAATTGTGTGCAAGTCAACAGTTATGGCCTATCCTTCTGGGTTTAGCACAGTACAAGTATTGGAGAGATCTAGTCTTTTGATAGTTTATTATGTTTTAAGGACATGGATTAAAACATCGATTATTCTTGTATGATTGGGATTTGTTTGAGGGTTATATTGGTGATAAGTAATATGAATACATGTCATAAGAACTGCATATCCTATTCTAGTTTGTGTTTTTCGATAAAATTGAGTACTTTCAAAGTGGAAACAGGAGATGTTTTACAGTTCTATCAAATGGGCGGTCAGCATGAGACTATAGCTTAAATGATTCTTTTGCATCTTGAATTAGATTCTACTTCAATTTTGTGTTATTTGTGGGAAAATATCCTGAAGACAATACAAACCCTAGATTGTGTTGCTGTCCTAAGTCTACGATTTGTTGGATTGCATCAGATTTCTTTAAATAATTTATACTTTACAATCAATTATGCTAATCCATGTAAACTTAAAACCTTTCAACAAGGAGTTTAATTGATGATAATAATGATGATGGACGTAGCGTGCCATCAACTTTCTACTGAGCACCAGCATTTGTAAGTCCATGTCAAGCATCAAAGAGGAGTTTGATGCAAGCGTGTGATAAAGTATGTGTATGTCTCAGTTGCTAATTGCATTTTCAGGAAAAACCTTTGATGTTGAAATCGAATGCTCAGTACAGAGTTTTCAGGTTTATTCTTCTTAGCTCTTTGGAAGGGGTCCATAGATAGGAAGTGGTTTTGGCTCCTAACATCACCACAATCTTAATGAGAATGATATGGCCGTTTTTTCAAAGGAATGATTTTATCAAACGAGGGAATGTTGTTGAAGTGCATCAAAAGGTATATTTCTGGAGATCCTCCTATGGTGATCTTGTTGAAGCACTAGACCAGCTGGATTATGCTGCAGACAGAGAATTAAACCCTGCAAAGGGTGCTTTATTTTTGTTGGGTAGCAACTAGAAAGCCGTCAAAAGATTCTTATCATACAAAAACTACAGCTAAGAAAACATACAATTGTTTATGCTTGCATTTTGTGCATTTGGATGCAGAAGATTTGAAACATCCATTGTTCCATTGATTGTTTGCCAGAAAAAATAAACTGTGTAGATACTTAAATCTTTCAGAGTGGTGCTATTCTAAGAAACCTTTTGGGACCAGTGACTACAGTAGATTCTGCTGAAGTAAAAAATTAGAAGCTTTGCTGGAAGGATGCAGAGAATCAAATAAAATGCTTTCTATGAGAATCATTGAAGGTGATTTAGTTACTGCAATTCAGAGGGAATATGATAATCATAATACTGAATGGACTGAATGGGTTGAGAAAATCAGACATTTAGTTTCTGAAGAATGTTATTAATTAAAAAATATGACTTTCCAATGTAAGTGGGGAGCACAAGAATTTTATGTCATTACTGAGTAAAGGACTCAAGAAGTCAAGACTACAATGCATTACTTATTTGGATATTTGATGTAGTTGTGCAGAAAGAAACTTCTCAAAAATCTAGTGTCTATTTAAAAATCTTTCCTGGGTCTTTGATCTTTAATCTGTATAATTCTCTTTCTTTAATGATCTAATGAATAATTTAATCAGTTATCCTTTATAAAAAATAAAAATACATAGAAGATCTCAAGATCTGTGGCAGCTGTTTCTATGATTTTTTAAAGGTTTTTTTTTGTTTTGCCTAAACTCAATCCTGAAAAATCAGTCAAATGAGGAGATGATTTTTGAGGAACAAGCAAATCAGGGGTGATATTGTCATCTGGATTAGCTACATTGGCTTGGAGTTTAGTGTGTCTAAAGTTTTCTGTTAATATTTCTAAGAACGTACTCATAGTTTCAGTTCAAATATACATTTCTGTAGGTGTATCACGATCGATATTACCATCTACTAGTTAAATATGGAAATTTACTCCTGTAACCTTGTTGGTGCCTATTCATATGGTTCTCCAGCATCTACGATACAATAATACTCCAAAAAACACTTTCCACGAAGAATCATTTCCAAAATGTAACCGCACAAAAGACAAAGGTATCAAGAAAGCATAGCTTTGGAGAAATAAAACATTATCCTTTTGCAGACCTTATTTTTCAATCTCCGAAGTACAAAAGGTCGGAGGACTTGGTGAAGACGATTTATAATTAAAAGGTTCTCCTCCTCAGATAGCAATGCCTATAAAAGAGGAGAGTTGAAAAATCAACAAGAGAAAAAAAATGGCTCTCACAGTTTTAACATATGCCATAAAGGAAAGGTGTTAATTTACACAGCAAATAAAGAAATCATGATCTTACTTCATCAGGTGAATTATCACCACCACTCTCAAACGGTTTATTGAACCACTGAGAGAAATCCTCCGATGAGTTGAAAATGTTCGGCAACAAGAAGTTAAGCAGCGCCCACAGTTCCTCAAGATTGTTCTATATAAAAATATAGATGGTTGTAACAACTATATCAAAAACAAAAAACTCAAATCTAGAAGCAGAAAAGTGTTAATAAAGCTGGATTGTCAACAACAAGAGAATTATACACTGTGTGATTGGTTTAGAATTTAGATTGAACAAAAGTGTAGGCTTGCTCGATGTCATGGACAAGTAACCTTTTAATTGAGAATGGATCCCATCTGTTATATCTAAAAAGAAACAAGAGTTAAAGTTAAAGTAGTAGATGATCTGGGGCTGGTGAATGACTGAGACATTTGATAAGGTCCATTGGGTGGATGATGGCTTGCTTAAAAAAAAAAAACAAAGAACTATTCTGAAAAAAAAAAAAGAGGTCCTTTGGGTTCTTCTTCCACTCACCATCTCATGACTACTTTGAAACAAAGAGTTCTTTTCCTAGCCAAATATTCATCACCATTGGTTAAAGGACATGATTTGTATCTCTTTCCTTTGCTAGTCCAAGGCCACCATCATGTTTTGGTTTTTGGACTTCATCCATAAGACGGAACTTCCACAACATACTCATTCATCTTCTCTTTCCATCACTTTTTTTCCTCTGTAACAACTCTCCTTTTTCCTACTACTTACAATATCTGGACTTAACACAGCAGCAGTGCAGTCCAGAACGTTAATTCAGCTGCTGTCCAGAATGTTAATTCTGGAGTTAATTCAGACAGTCCAACTGTTGCATGCTTATGGTACTTCTGAAACATTTATGTCAACTTCTTCCCTTTTTTTTTATTTTGAAGAAAGCTTTGCTTAAAAAAAAACAGCAACAACAGGGTGGATCATAATCCAGAGTTACCAATCATCTGGCTTTAGTTAGATCTATCGCTATTTACAGCCAATCTACAACTAGGTCCCATATTTTATTAGTTTCAGGAAGCAGAACTATTCCACTTAATCTATAGAACCTATAAAGAAATAGAGCAGTTAAGTCTGACATGTGGTTATATTTCGGTTGTAAAAGTTGAAGTCAAGCAACCCACTTTTGAATCGATTTGATATCAGAGAAGATAAGGGTTACTGTCTGAAAGTTCTACATTTTGATCTCCATCAGTCTGATTCACAAAAGAACTCCCCCTCCCTGTCTTTCTTCTTCTCTCCTTTCCCCCTTGAAAACCAAAATTAGTGCTGCAGCAACTTTAACAGCTGCGATTAAAAATAATAAAAATAAAAATAACTAAGTGACACCACTCCGGGATGTTATAAGTTTCTAAAATCGTGGATAAAAATGAAATAAAATAAAATAAAAGCAAAGATTTAGTTTTTAATTTGGAACCTTTTGTCCAAGCAATCCGTGAAACAAAATAAGATAAGATCGGTACATAGGTGAAAGTGAAACAGCAAATAATGACACAAGAAATGAAAAGCATGGGCTCTGACATATGACAAGACCGGTAAAAATAAAGGACAAAGATCAAGCAACTATCCTCTCCTGGCTTAGACAAAAGTAATGAAGAAAGAGAATGTTTTCATTTTTCGAACTGCAACCCAATGTAAAGAAAACAACAAATGACATCAGAAGAGGATTGCCGCAGACCTGTAGAGGTGTTCCAGTCAACAACAAGCGATGAGAACTCCGATAATGCTTCAAATCTGTATTTAATTTGCAAGATGCATTCTTTATGCGATGGCCTTCATCGATTATGATATAATGCCATGGAATTTTGCTTAGTTTCGGTCTATCATGTTTATTCATCAAGTATTCATAAGTTGTCATGAGAACATTGAATTGCTGATGAATAATCCTTTCTCTGCAGCAGAAAGATCATATAACTAAGTTCAGCATCATTCTTCACACAATCAACAAAATAGCATAACAAACAATTTCACATTGATATATGGTTACTTGAATAGCCTACGCCTCTCTTCAGGAGGACCAGCATATGTAATTGTGTTTACACCAGGGGCCCAGGATCTAACTTCAGATTGCCATCCTGGCAGAACAGAGGATGGCACTACGACCAGAAACGGTCCTCTGTCATTTTTTACCTCTATTAGGTAGCAAATTAGGGCAAGGACCTGCAAAAGCACACGTTATCAGACACTTGTTTTCGTTTATATCCACAATTCAAAGGAAAAATAGCGGAAAAAAAAATATATATATATATATATATATATAAAAAGTCATTTCATAATTGAATCAAGCAACTTCATATTGTGTCGAACCAAACCTGAACAGTTTTACCAAGGCCCATTTCATCTGCTAGGATCCCATTCAAGTGATTATTATATAATGAAACCAACCATCGTAGACCATTCATTTGATACCTAAAGATCAAAGCAAAAATAAGATAAATACAAAATCGATATAAAGAAAGGGCATTCATCTGTACTTGTATTCCATATCCACAACCAAGGATAAACCACACAAATGGATATTCCGATATTTGGAATGTTAAGAAGAGAAATGAAAGTAGTAAAGTAACACTCACTCCCTTAATTTGCCACCTTCAAGTAAAGTTGGCTGTTCAATTACGCTCTCCTTTACACTGCAGAAGCAATTATTGCCACATTAAACCAGTAACAACAACAACATCATAATTAATGGACAGAAACCCAAAGGGATTTTATTTTATGCCACAAATGATAATTACACCTGTTGTTTTTTTTTAGATTGACATCTCTTTCTACCATTAGAATACTTTCACCTGTTGCTTCAGACTAGATACAATACGAGTTTTTCTTTGCCGCTCAATGGGTGATGCAGCAGTTTTGGCAAAAGTGATTGTAGGATGACCATCAGGCAAGCAAGATACAGATCTTTTTTACAGGAAATTGAAGTTGGAAAAGACTATCAAAGACATCATGAACTATCGTCATCGTCATCATCAAAGTCTTGTCACAACTATGTTGTGGTCGGCTACACGAATTCTGCTCTGCCATTACAGTCTTTCTTCAGATAAGTTGCACTTCTTCATATCTATTTAACTCTTTCCTTGGCATTACCCATTTCAGGATTAAACTTACAAGTCATACTATGAAACAATGGGAGAGAATAATGGAGCAAAAGAATAGACAAAAGACCAAGGTATCTAAAAATCAATTTGGCTTCATGCTTGAAGCCACAGATGTAAACGAAGCTATCTTCTCACTTATACGATTAATGAGAAAGCATTAGACCAGCTATAACCAATGGAGTAGAATGTTGACTAATTAGGAAACAATACATGTGAAATAAGAGTGTATCAAAGATGAGAATGCTAAGATGGAATTGTGGTAAAAACTAGAAAAGATAGAATAAAAAATGAGCGCATTCGGGAGCATTTAAGTTTGATAGATTAAGAGATGCTCCTTTGAAATGGTTTGAACATGTCCAACGTAGGCTACCAACGTTGCAAGGAGGCAAAGGTTTTTGTATGCAGTTGGTGGCCCCTCAAGGAGAAGGGGTAGGCCAAAGAAGACAAGGAAGGAAGTAGTAAGGATCGATAAGTGTAACCTCTTCGATGATTTAGCGAAGGAACACGGATAGACTAGAATGGAGAAACAAATTTCATATAGCTACACCCCCTATACTTGGGAAAAGGCTTTGATGATGATGAATTGATGATTATCATATTCTTGACATGCCCTAATTTACAGGAGCTTGAAAGTTGATTCTTTTAAAATGGAAATAGTTTTTGGAAGAAAAGAGAATAGAAAAACAAAGGCAAATTCACTCTCCAATACGAACGTGAAGCAGAATGGATTTTAGACGAAGAATTTGAAGTCATTGAAGCTTATGTGCATAAGCTAGGGCATCAAAGGAAGGCACAAATGGGTCCGGGCAAGTTTTGATCAAAATTGGACACCAAACAGTCCCCAAAATTAGCTAAAACTCAATATTAGGGGCTGTTTTGGAGAAAACAGTATATAAAGGGGGTTATTTGCAAATTTCCAGCAAGTTCAGAACTCAAAAAGGGACCAGACGACCTCTATCTTTGAGCTGGAGGTTGGTGGGTCAAACTCAGCCCAGCCCATTTGAGACTTAGACTCCGGCCATAATAGTACTTCAAGATCGTGGTTTTTTTTTTTTTCCTTAGAGAAAATGGGCCATGTGGAACCCAAGACAGATCACTTCTATTTTTCCTTTCTTTTCTTTATTTTTCGCAATTTAATAATGATTGAGAGTCATGTTGTTTAAAAACTAATATATATATATATATATATATATTTAAGAGTCATGCAAGCCTTAGTTGGAAATAAGAGTTGTATTAGGAGTCTTTTAGAAGGTTTTTAGGGTTTTCATTGTTTCTTTTGCAATATAAAGCCATGTAAGGGGTCGGCTGTGAGGTCATCTACAGTAACAGTGAATGGTATTTTACAAAAGCAAGAGTTGCTCTCTTTCTCCGTTTTTTTTTTTCCATGGTATGAGGTTAGTTTGTGGTTGATTTGGGTTCTTTGTTAATTTCTGTAATTTCTGGATTTCTCTACAACTCTAGTCAAAGTTCAAAACTAACTGTAGAGCCTTCATAACCCAAAGCCATCGGAAGTAAATGGGACAATCAATGACAATGGGCATGGGAAACCGACCAGTCAAAGATTATGGCTATTAGAGGAGTGGAATTTTTCTCTATTTTTCATGCTATATACTAATTGAGGGCAATTCCATTAATGCGCTGGATTGGGTTGATTGTAAATCAAAAGAAGTAAAGAACCTAGGGGCTTGGAGACTCGCCTTTGAGGTGAATGGTGTAGGGAATATACTATCATCTGTTAAAGTCTCTTGCATGTACCACAGGAGTATCATAGGAGACAGATGAACTAGCCAAGTTGGAAGCTTTAAGTAGATTTCATAGTGCAAGCTAAACATCACTCTTCAAAATTAAAAAAGCATTTATTATCTCCATTATCTTAGTGGATAACTATTTCTTTTAAATGATAGGAAGACCTTTCTTATACAGCTGTATGGCTTTCTCTTCCGTCATCTCAGAAAAAAGAAAAGAAAAAATATGGTCGATGCCAACAAGAAGCAAGTTCTCTTTCTACTACTATAAAGAGAGCAACAGACACTAACAAGGCACAGGTTTTATAGGATCTGATTTCATGTCATTTCAGCCCATAAATCAGTTCCAAGCATCAAATCTTCAGGTCTCACTCTCATGTGCTCAAAGATGTAAATTCACAAGCCTGGACACATACAAACTCACTTTCCCACCCCGTGCACGCACATGCACATATAAAGAGAGTGAGAGAGAAGCAAAAACACATTAAACATTATAATGAAATGCTTCTAGTCAAAGGACACATATATTTAGAGACACAGAGAGAAGCCATAAACATTATAATGAAATACTTCTCATCAAAGGCCAGCAATGAACATTCAACAAATAAAACTCAACTTGACAAAAAATTCCAGGCCAGTAAAGGATGTGACATAAATACCTATGAGCCATTAGATAATACTTCTCATTGCTTTCCAAGTAATGCTGCAAAAAAAAAAAAAAGACATACAAAATCAGATGGAGAATGGAATTACTCTAAAAAGCCAACAAGGATTAATGCTTGCCTGTGCACTATCATCTTCATTATAAACAACACTTTCTTTTTTATCACCAAGGTTTACAGCTCGACTGTCATCAGTTTCCATCTCTAAGCGCCCAGTCATGGCCTTTGCATCCAGTATCTTTGAGCTTAGCTTTTGAAGATATTTTTCCGTCTCCTTGAGGAGCTGCATAACACGATCTGATTTTGCATCCTACAAAGTTACAAGGTATCAATATCAAAGAAGACAAAGCATCTAAAATACCCCAATATAGACACGGTACAGACAGATGCAAAGAGCAGGGCATAATAATAATAATAATAATAATAATAATAATAATGGAAAGGATTATGGATTTGAGAATCACAATAATAATATAATGCCCACAAAAGATACAAGGGTCTGCAGTAACTTTAAGACTAGATAGATTAATGTACCTAAAATGCATAATGCATTAAAAACTGCATCTTAAAAGCATCCATGAAGAATCTGCCAGTATCAATATAAAAAGATAATGGTACATCATGCATGTACAGGTATCTCGGCATCCTAGCATAGCATGTTACTACCCCGAAGCATAAATATATCAGAATTTTGATTGAGACCTGAACCATTCGTAGGTAGCCCTCCACATCATTATTCTTCAAAAGGTTGATCTTCTCACGCTGAATTCTGTCAATCTTCTCCTTGTGGATTCTCTCTTTCCTTTTATGGAACTCTTTTACATATTTATTTAAGCCCTTCCAGCGTTCTCTCTTAACCTTAAACAAGTCTTCTAATCTCTCCCTGAAACAGAGGCGTGACATTTAGTGATAATGCTTCACAACATGCAAAAAAAGGGACCATAAAGAACCCAAGGCTTCAGGTGAAGTTTTATTTCCAAAAGCACGATAACAACAACATTATACCTTCTGGAGGCTATATTCCATAGATCAATAACGTGAAGACTACAGTGTTGGTCACTTTTTTTTAAATTATAAATGACTTCATTTTCATATGCATCATAAATTTGTACCAGATATGAGCTAATCATATATCAGGTCCTACCTCCTACGTTCATAGGATGAATCTAATTTTTAGGATATGGCCATGTGATTTGAGCTGATGACCTAATCATGGCAGAGATGTGAAGACAGCTAGCAAGAAGACACAACAGGTACCATTGTATCAAGGACAGAAGCAACCACACCATCATATGAAGTAACAAAGCATGAAAAGCAAAAGAAGCATCCAATCAAATCAGTTTATTGTTCTTATAGTGATAAAATTCAGAGGCTAGTAGTTGCTCCTTCTTTTTTTTTTTTTTGAAAGGGCTTGGGTATTAGCAGATGAAGCGCTTGGAATTTGGATCTTGCACACATGTAAATGAATAAGCATAAATAAGGATAAACATAAGTCAAATGACTGAGATGGTCATATCAAATGATATAGTGTATACTTGTGAGCCTCTATTTCACTGAAAAACTCTTTCTGCCTTTCACGAATTCGCTTTTGGCGCTCTTCCTTCATCTTCTGTTCAAATCTTTCAAACTGTTTTATCCGCCTTCCATGTCTATATTTCTTGATTGATTTCAAATTATCCATGTCCGATGAGATAGGTTTGAAAAAATCGCGCAGCAAGTCACTGTTCAGAAGAAAAAAGTTAAAAAAAAAAAAAAATTTAATAAACATGTTATATATATGGCTTAAATATAGAGACCTGAAACAAATGCCCCCTCCCCTTCTGTGTGGCCCACTTGGATACTTAACAATGAAAGAAAGTGTGTGGATTGATAGATCTGAAAGATAATCCAAGGTGACCTGAATAGCAACCCAACCAAATGACCCTAGCCCTTAATTTAAGGGCTTCAAAGTTCAATAGAATTATGTAGTGCAGACTCGATTTAATGGTCAAAAACAGTGCCCAATGAGGACCATTGCTAATTCACAGGGGAAGGTGTGCACTGCAAAGGGTATGGAATAAATGCGAGCCCAGACAAAAAATAATTTATTAATTAAAAATTCAATTTAGAACATTATGCATATAAGAATAAGTGGCATGGCTTACTTTTGGGCCACCTCACTTTTGGGCCACCTCACCTGCCTATGATCAACCCTCAGTACCACCTATGAATTGCCACAAGCCCAAACTAGGCACTCATCCAACTATTACCGATAAATAGAAATAAAAAAAAAAAAAAGATGCCTTTTGAAACCCTTAAACTTGAGGGCTATAGATCAACAGGTTGGGATGGCCTGATGGGGTAAGTCTCAATGGGATCTTTCCACACACAAAAAACTTCCCACCCCCAGGCCACCCCCACATCCACAGCTCCACCCCAAAAAATAAATGAATAAAAAATAATAATATATAAATAAATAAACCACACATAACTGAGATCTTTCCAAACCAAACACACACACCCTCCCCCCAGCCCAAATGGGTCCCACAGCCAAGGCCGGAGGCCGGAGGGAGGGGGGTTCAAGTGAGAGCACTTGCCACCACTCAATTTTCCTTTCATCTTTGATAAATGAGTGAAAATACAGGGGGGTGTTTAGGCAATTTTATTTTATGCCCTTTTGCTCCCCCTCAGTTTGCTCTACTCTTTGAATACTTTAGAGAGTAACGAGGGTATTCTTTTCTTAATAAGAATATTATTGACCTTTTCTTTTCCTAAAAGATAGAATATTATGGTTCTCTCTCTCTCTCTCTCTCTCTCTCTCTCTCTCTCTCTCTCTCTCTCTCTCTCTCTCTCTGTGTGTGTGTGCAATGTCATCATTCTCATCTCATCCATTGCCAATGCCCATCCCACATCCAACCATGTTTAGAGAGTATTTAATGAAGCTCTTGAGTGGAGCCCACTTAATAAAATTAAACAACCTCGGAATGTGGGTCCTTCTTGGCTGGTGCGCTTGAGTGGGGAATACTTTGGAAAAACATAAACCCCATAAAATAAATGCTCTAATTCTCTATGAAAAAGATAACTCAATATGATCTGGGCCCAAGTCAAAATGATTTATATGAAAAAATTGAATTTGTTGATTAGGATTTTATGGAATATATTTCCTTTTAAAAGTTAACAATCTTAAGCGGGGTTATTTGAGTGAAATCTGATAAGGTCTATACACTATATGAGGAGGTTGTTTTTCAACAATTTTAGATGTTTTATAAGTGGGCCGATTGTCATGGAACTCTTCTATCATGTTTTTTTTTCTTCTCTTTTTACCATCTCCACCGTGTAGATGGTGTCCAAGGACACTGAAATCATCCTAGCTCTTGATTTAACAACCTTAAAGTCTAATACTATTTTAATAATAATTTATCTCCTTTTTTATGAGATCCAATCCAATAGTGGGTAAAGGATCGATGAGCATCAAAATTTGGCATGGTGCCAAATCAAAGTGAGGATATAAGTATGAAAGGAGCTAAATTGATTAAAGGTTGGCTCAAGTAGGCCCCATAGAGTTGGACTTCATATGTGATCTACTTGTAACAATAATTTTTCTTTAAGTGAACTTTATGTAGATAATAAGGTAGGGGGTCATTTCTTGACTGGTTTAGGTTTTTCATAAGTGGGCCTACTAATATTCTTGGTCAATATCATTCAAAAAAATATATATTATTGGTCAATCAACTTTGCCCTCACTAGAAGAAAATCCTAACTCCGTCCCTGCCCACAGCCCAGACCACACCACCCCTCCCCTCTTCCTTTCATTAGATATAGGTGACAAACCATAAGTTATGATACCCGTCAAAATCTACATCATCAGGCCCCACTATCATCAATAACACTATAATATATGCCCCATGTGACAAGTGATTATGCATGGTATCACTCAGACTGAAGTGATAGTCACCCTTACAGGAAAATTTGTCTTCTCCGCAAATTTAAGTTTCATCTTCTTCACAAACGATATCACATTTTATAACCAGCTCAGTTTGACTAGTGCTTGGGCCAGTCAATTATAAGTCGTTCTGATCCGACAAAACTTAAGTAGTTCTAAGTTCTAACCACCTCAGTAATCTGAAATCAATTATAACCACAGTTTTGAGTAGTTCTGACCTAGTTGAGAAACTATTGTACCAAATCCAAGAGATGAGACCCACTCCGCACCAAGGTAGACAGACTGGTGGGCCAAAACTAACCCCATATATTGCTACTGGCCCATTCATCACTGCAAGCTATCTGTAAGCCATTATTTGATTGATCTCCGTGACTTCATATCTCCTATTCTATCTTGGGATGAAGAGTGATTCAATCAATGGAAAACATCACCCCAAGCAATTGATTTCAAGACCAGTGGTAATTTGCAGGGTTACGTGTATATAAAATAATAACAACTATTAAGTACCTTCGTAAACGGCGCTGAAGCTGAAGCAGCTGAAGCTTTTTCAGTTCAATAACACTTCTTGTTCTGGCTGAAATATCTTCAGATGAACTCACGCTTTCCTATATAAACAAACTACAGGTTCATAGAGTTCTTAAGCAATTGTATAACATATCAATTATAATAAGGGGAAAATGGTAGAACACAAAATAGAAGACTATTTGGGTACAGAGTACTGAAATTGCTAAAACAACTGGGACAAAGGAACTCTATAATCAACACACAAACAAATCAAACTTCAGATTTTATATCAAGTGACCACAACATTCTTTGCTCAAAAAGAAAAAAAAGAGGCCCATCAGGATGTAAAATAATTTTCCCCCTTTTTGGAAAGAGTTCTAATCAACAAAGTACGTAAGTGTTTCGGTTCAAATATCTGCATAAATTAAAGCATATTAATCATTTTAACAAGCTGGGGGGAAGAAAGACTTGAGGATTTTGTGATCAAAGGAACTGATTTAACAAAAGGACTTTACGGTTCATAGAAAGTAAGACCGGCATTTAATAAAATAAAAATGAACTGATCAAAAGTACAACAAGTGTTTTTGTGGCTTTCCTTCTTTTTCTTTTTCTTCTTTTTTTTTTTTTTTACATTTTTTGTTAAGCTCTATAATAATAACATGGAAAGCAACCTTATGAAACCATATTCAGCTGGCCCATTTACCAAGACAGCAAAATCAAGAAACAAGAAGTTATTTGCACAATTAATGATGAAAATTAACTGTTTACATCCCCCATAAGCACCTCAAATTTCCTCTTTGCTCAGTCATCAAAGGCCAACACTTATATTTGTTGCAAGATATAGATAAGATGTTCCCAGGAAATATCTAATGCTCAATCTACAAAGTGGTATAAGATCAACCATTTATAATGGCTTCCTACTGACATGTAACTAAAAACAGTTTCATAAAAAAAAAAATCTGAGATGAGTTTCTTCAATAAAAAAAATTGGTTTCTTTCCTCATATGGAGACATCAGTAATTTGAGCAATATTATTATACTTTTGCTACTAGTTACGTAATTTTCGCGCAATCAAAATACTAGAGGCATTTTCAGCAAGCTGTTTCAACTTTCAATTAGAACTTTTCACGAATAGACTATTTGGTATGTCTGATTCAATTAGGAAAAGTTGGTATGTCTGATTCAATTAGAAAAAAAGCGAACTTTTCATACCATAAAAGTCATATGGGCAAAGTTGTCATATAGTTTATACATGCAAAGTTATCATAACGCAAAAATAGTTTAGGCAAACTTTTCATATTATTAAGGTTATGAGGACAAACTGCGGCCGCGCCCACGCCCGCCCCCGCCCCCCGCCAATAAAAAAAAAGAAAAAAAAGTATGATTGCTTTAGATATTCGTATCTATTTGAAAAAGTTACCTCTTTGGTTATTATTGAAAAAGAGGCAAAAGATCTCAAAGCTAATTGAATTAGGCATCAAAATAAACTTTGTCAAACATTCTAAAGCACTCAAACATTTGTTTGAATCAGTTTTAAGTCAAATAGACACATAAAATAGACTTTCCAGATGAAACCTATAAGTATGGCAAAGAAAGGAGGGTGAGCTATGATGCACGGATACTTCAAAATGGGCAACGTATCGTGTCGTATCCGATACTTCACTTTTTACATGTAAAATCCGTGTCCCTCCCATGTCTATAGCGTGTCCCTTCCGTATCCGTGCCGTATCTGGGCATCATAGAGGGTGAGCCCCAATCTTCTACAATTATCAAAGGGAGACATCATTAAGCTGAAAAGAGGGATGTTGTCCATCTTTACCCTCAAGAGGAGCATGTTAATATGGAGAACCTCAGATTAATTGGAAAGCAATCTCCCAACTAACAAGAATACAACACATCACTTGGAACATCTATAGTAAAGAGTGAATGAACAAACCTCCTAAAATGCACAACCCACTGCAACACGAATAAATTCCATAACCAAGGAATTTCGCACTCCCACACACAAGAGAACCAGGCCAGTTTCTACATGGCTGTGCATACCAAGAAGCACGCTTGTTCAATATCTGACCTACTTCCAAGGTTCCAAGGTGGGGGCCGCCTTTAGATTTTCTTGCCCAAAAAGCGTGGTGGGTAACTCAGCATGTCAGCAGAACTGCAAGAAATCAAATGGACGGCAACATTCCACATCCGGTATAAAAGCTGGAGCTGCCTAATGAGTGGACAGTACCAGTCCAAAACTCGAGTATACTAGCCCTGGCCTGGCCATGCCAGCGTAACTTAAAGGGCACCTATTCAACACAGGTCTGGCTTTCTACCAGAAACTCAGTCACATTACACAAGTTACTTGACACAATGCCCTTGTTCTCATGCAAGTAAATTTTAGAACCACAGATATGACCATTTCTAGGGGTGGTGGTCTAGACAATGAGTCAAACAATACATGGCCTGGCCAGTGGCCACCACAATGGCCACAGAAATTGTTGCCAAAAGACTGAAGAGTGACCTGCAATATTATTAAACCTCCAGAAACATAAAACAACCATAACAAGGAAACCATAAATCATAAAATGCATTATAAAGCAGTATGCCAATATGCAATCATGTTAAAGTAACACCTTTAACTTATCGAAACATGCAGCAATTCTTTCATCTGTCTTCCTTTGCTTTGATTCCCAAGTTTGATCACTGAGAAGTTTCCTTTTCTGTTGATCCATTATCCACTTCTCTGATGTGCTGTACTTCGGAGGAGAAAACAGCACGTCATTGGAAATTGACCGGTTCCCTTCTTCCTCTGCAGATTTTTCCTGTACTGTAACTGACTTCCCATATTTTGCAATATTACCGATTGTATTAGTGTTGGGACCACCATCAGAAGTACACTGCTTTTGAACATCAGAAAGTCTCTGAATATATGGGTCATTACTGGAAACCGCTGGTTGTGAAGTACTCATATTCTTGGTTGTACCCGCATGTGCCTTTAACAAGTTGGCATCCTTCAAATGCTTCGCCAAGCGCATCAAGTTGTCTCCCTCAACATCTCTCAAAACAATTGGTGCCACCTCCTTTTTTACCAACACATCAGATGGGCACTTACCAACAAAAGTACTAGATTGCACAATAGGAGACTCCGGCTTGTGGAATTTGTTGAGTTTATCATTATCCTTCAAAATAGGAAATGGGTTCAAAGGGCCTGCTTTCTCTGCTTTGGATTCATGACCAATCACAATTGGCACCACTTCCACCATAGAAGCATCATTAAGAGGATCCTTCTCTTGATGAATCTCAGATGGAATTTCAGCACCATTTGTTGAATAGTCACTCCCCGATGGCTTAGTCATTACTGCATGTGATTCTGCAGTCCCCTGAACCAGCTTTTCAGCTTCAGGTTTTCTACTGACAGCTGAAATATGTTTTACGTCTTCTATCATTACAGACCTGGTAAATGGGGGCACTGTCTTATTTTTACCTTTCTTGGTGATCTCTTCACCTTTTGACAAGGTGTCCATACTCCCCATACACGAAAACACTGGAGAAACTCCACTGGATAATGTCTCCCCTTCTGTCTTTCCATCTACACTTGGTTTTCCATGCACACCAATTACCTCTTGACTGTTACCAGACTCCTTCAAAGATAACTCTCTTCTAGGATCATTAAGCTTCTTTTGAGATGCTCCTATATTTCCACCTACTCATGACAAATGATTTAAATAAAGGGTTGAACATAAGCACTCAAAAAGAAAATTACATATGAGGATAATAACATCAGTAATGAAGAGTGCACTTGCCTTCCTTTTGATAGCTGTCTCCTAGTGCAATTTCAAGATGCAGCTTCCTTGGCACCAAACCATTTCTGCATGTTGAAAAGAATTACAAGTTAGTACCACACAAGATATGAAAGTGCTGCATAATTTTTGTACGAGTCCCATTTGGTACTCTGTCATAGTCCAACAACCAAGATGCATGCCCATTTCCACAGTACACGAGTCAATCCAAAACAATCCATATTGTGAGCCTTGCAGTGGATGAAGACAACCCCAAATCATATTGAAAGGATCCCAACCGTCCAATTAATGGCCAGCAAATTGCATTTAAATGGACATTAAGGGAAGATCCAAAATCAAGAAGTTCATTTGTTGGAGGTTAGAATTGTCCAATCAATCCGATTATGAGGTTCTGCCCTTTAACAAGGAGGCTAAGACTGATGTACATTGTAAGCGTGTGTGCCGTGCACATGCATATATACCATCACACGCTGGTGCAGTATAAGTGTTCTCTTTCTGCAATTAGCACAAGAATGGGTGCATGTGCATTTATGATACAAAGGATAGTACCAGGATTATATGACATGCCTGAAAGCTAGAAAGACAAGACACTGGGCTCTGAGCTGTTTCAGATGATGTTCCTTAAAGGGGTTGCTCAAAGTAGCAGTTAGAGGCGAATTCATTCCCCCGTCACTAGGAGCTGCACGTCTGTCCTTGCTCATTTCCACATTACCACTTGTCTCTTTAGAAAAGAAGTCTTGATTTTCCGAACCATGCTCCTTGCTAGGTGGTCCCAAAGTTCCGCGTCCCTAGAAAACACAGATATCAATCATAGATTCATAGTAACTTCCAATTTATACTGAACAAGAATCTATAAGAAATCACTGCATATCTGACCTCTTTTTTATTTATTTTTTATTTTATTTTATTTTTTTAGAAGGGTGGGGGGTGTTCACTGCATACCAGAAATGTACATGCCATGACCATTACAACAGAAGGAAATGCCACGTGCATGAGATATGCTAACATATACTTTAACTTGGTTTATATGTGCTAACAAAAAAAAAAAAAACCCTGGCTGATATGGCTTGCCCAAAGAAATTTCTTCGTTTGTGGAAAACATATACAACATGCAAATGTTCGGCAATAGTAAGCATCCACAAAAGTTGATGGACAAAAGAAATGAAAAAAAAATTTATGGAAAGAAAAAAACAATAATAATATATTAAAGCCGAGGGATTTAGATTCAATTTTGACCAGATTCCTTTCAATTTTGACTTTTTTTTATCGACCCTTGGTAAAAAGCTAAAAATATATAGGTTATGAAGATTTGAACTCACGATGTATTATCTTTTCAAACAACTAACCTAACCACTAGACCACACAATACTTATATGTAATTATTTATCAAAAAATGTTAAAATTAATTAGATGAAGAGGGAACCCTAGCCACATGGGTTATGCTTGTGCGTAGCACGAGTTATTGTGTTTGTTTAGATCATTTAAGCACCTCATAAAACAATATTTGAAAGTTCCTTTAAACTAATCCATATGTATGGAACCCAAAGCTTCCCTCCTTTTTTTCTTTGGTTTAGAGAGAGAGAGAGAGAGAGAGAGAGAGAGATATTCATAGAAAAAAAATTATGATGCAAGAGGATCCTAATTATTCCAAATGTATGGAACCCATTGACAACAATCATCATAAAATGATCACGGATGACAGAAGAGATAAGTACCTGAGCCAAGTATGCATGTGAGATGCCTCCCCCATGTTCTAGGACATTGCCAGTAGACAGCAGGGAAGCTTCGACCTTTGAAACCTGTGGCACCTGAGCTCTCATAAAGACAGGCTTCCACTGTTCAGAATCAGCTGTGACTTTAGCATTACCAAGTTCAACTGAAGAAGATTTTTTCTCTTGTCTCTCTGCCAATTCAGGGCAAGAAGAATCTTCCACCTTCACATACACATTTGAAGCAGAATTGTCAGCGTCAACTGAGGAACTATTAAAATGTGCCGGAGCAGACAAACCCGTTTTTGCTATCACATTCAACGAAATTTTAGACTCAAGAGAACTTTCTGGTGCCAGTCCCATTTTATTTTGATTCCAGAAGCCCCGAGAACTCATAATATCATGTCTGGATTGTAAAGAGCCTCCTTTCTGTAGCCCGCTATGTTCAATTGGATTTTCTTGAACATGCTCGCTTCCTTTCAGAGCAGAACCTTGCACGACATCACCTCTGTTTATCTTCCCCCTCTTTGAATTGGATCTGGTACGAGCAACTTGCAGGTGGTTTTCAGGATGTTCATCCACATCTGTTGGTAAATCCACCTTCTTCCTCTTAGTACTGACTTTTTTACTATCCCTCTTTTGTACCTGTTTATTATCAAGCTTGGAGGCATCATTAATTTCCTGTGAATTCACAGATCTGGAGCCCTCCATTCCCAAGCTGGCTGGACTGCCAAGCTCAAATGATTTGGCTCTTTGAGACACAGATCCTTGCTGAATATCACGTGATTCACGTCCCAAACTTTCCATCCTGCTTAGCCCAACAGGTTGCCTGCTCGAAACAACTGCCTCATGCTTGGCCATTTCATTCCCAGCAAAATCTGCTTTAGTATCTTCCAGCACTCCAAATGGGGCCGAAATTCCAAAATCTTCTTTCCCCTTACTCGATGCAGCATGCCATGCTCCAAGGGGCCCACTTTTATGAGACATGTCAATACTGCCCCTAGGTGATAAATTTTCAGTGACATCCTTGTCCTTTGATCTTACTTGCCCAGGATCCTCTTGCTGATTCTGAGTTACACCACCAAATGGAAGACGAGATGACTGCAATGCACCAATATCCAGACCATGCTGACTGATAACTGTTTCCATGGCCCTGACAAATACAAAAGCATGCTAAGATGAACAGTTATAGTTACGGCAAAGAATAGCAATCTTCTTCTCCTTTTTAAAGATAAAATTCAAGAATGGCAACTTTCTCTAGATATTTTATACTAAAAACACACTAAGCAGCTTGGCATGCAGCAGAGATGACTCGATTTGGCCAATGTTATTCTCTGCACAGTCTCAACTAAGAACTTTAACAAATCATCCTTCTATAACTCATCAAAGTCGAACTTGGAATTTGGAAACTTAACCCTGAGTCAAAGATGACTAGCTTTAAGATCTCACATTTCCCCTTAATCGATACACTGCCAAATTCAATGCAGCTCGGCCGAGCCACACCAGGACTCAGCCAAGCCACATGAGGACTCGGACAAGTCATATGCCACTCGGTACCAAATATGATGCAACTGAGCCAAGTAAACTCGGGCACTCAAAATATCAAGCCCTAATTTGGGAGCTCCTTGTCACATCAGCTAAGAAAATTCTCTCGACTTTTTGAGTTCCAATAAAAATCCAAAATCGAGGGAGAAAAGATTTCAAATCCCAAAGGACCAAAATGCAGGCTTAAAAAATCATGTCAACAGTGAAATTCTAAACTACGACAACCAGATATCGCAAGGACACGCCATAGACATGGTAAGGACAAAGATTTTACACATAAAAAGTGAAGTATCCAATACGATAAGACATGATGTGTTGCCTATCTTGAAGCAACCAGGTATCATAGATTCTACAACATAAGACTTTTATTTCATTTTTTTGCCTTTTACAAATTAGAGCATATGCCTGTAAGCAGCAATAAAAGTTGCATTCAGTAACAACCATAATAAAGTGGCACCAGAAATACCATGGCTACTAGAGTAAAGAAATGAAAATACTGTCCTGTCCAAAGCAGGTCATTAGGGGTGTTAAAATATCAACAATTGCAAATGGATCCTCACGCATTGTCACAAATACAGGCGATATTTTAAAAATATCGAGATATTATTGTGATATAAAACTGAAATGGGATTTTCACACATCACGATATTTGTAAAAAATACAATAAAATGAAAATATCATGAGAAAAATCAAAATAATTAATCTAAAAAAAATATTTCTAACAGTATCTTATATTTATCTTGCATTTATTTGTTATCTTATTACTTACAAAATTAAAATTATTTTCCACAACATTTTCCAGATAATGCCCCTAGAAAACACCAAATTTGGCCATTAAAAAAAAAAAACTACCTGATGTACAAATTCCGTACATATATTCGATTATCTCAGGCGGGTAAGATCTTAAATGGAATTAAACTTCCCCATCATTTATGGAAGAAACTAGAACAAGCAGATGAAATTAAGGCTTTAAATTCCAAGGGCTCACAACGAAAATGACGGTAAGCATCTCATGCAGGCATAGCATCGTTTGTTAGCAAAGAAAAAGATAGGACGTGGAAGAAGGATTCACCCATCGCAGTACACATGGTGTAATACAATTACCTTATGTATATTCAATTATAGAAAGTAGATAAAATCTTAAATGGAATTAAACTTCTCCACTATCTTACAGTAAAAATCCAAATCCATCAATAAA
The DNA here is from genome assembly GCA_028538565.1 of Umbellularia californica. Classification (NCBI taxonomy): domain Eukaryota; kingdom Viridiplantae; phylum Streptophyta; class Magnoliopsida; order Laurales; family Lauraceae; genus Umbellularia; species Umbellularia californica. The sequence goes on along the minus strand of JAPQWN010000011.1, from coordinate 1,204,371 downwards.
GTTACGGCTCTGAACAAGTGCTCACCATAGAATGATGATATCCATATATTACAATCATCTAATGGAAAAAGCATGGCAATCTTTGTTAGCAAAGAACAAGATTATAAAATGCATCCAGCACTTTGCATGAATACATCTAATGACAATATTAAATAACATCAAACCTTCTGTATGAGTATATAGAATATTATACTGGACACTGGGGTTTTACTTGCAAGGTACTCTTGTAATGGACACATCACAAGAGACCTGCCCTGTAGTTCAAAAGCATGGACCAGGACCAAGATACAGAAGAAACAAAAATGAAGAATGCAGAAGGCATCATATGTACATAATCCAACAGCATTGTATGATTATCAAGCCAAAGATATACACAGTGTCCTAAGAGGAAAGGAACTTGAGCATGCACAAGTAAGTCCACAATTCAATGACCGAAGTTATTGATCTTATAGGACCTGATAGAGATTAGGCCACTCTGCGAGTATCTCCTTGGTAAGAATCAGTTCAAAAGGGAGAAAATTATTAGTTTATTACCAGTTAGGCCTATCAGATCAATGGCACAGATGCCTGAACAATGGTACCCACATTCAGATATTTAGCCCAAGTATACAATGCATCCCTGGTAACAGATCATACAGTTCCATTTTAAACTGAGTAGCTATTGATTTGATGACTATGTACCACTTAAAAAAATGGAAATTTTATAATGGAGGAGAAGCACCCCACCTGGATATTACTTGATAAGGCAAGGATTGCTCTTTCCCACTCATTTTCATGTGTTGCAATATCTGCATGCTCCAAAAGGATGAAGAATTAGCCAGATTATCTATATGATCATCGTTAATTACTAAGTCAAGCAAGTCCTACACACCACGAAAAGTTTAGTTGCTAGTTTGGCAGGCTCGTCCGTTGAGTCTTGGATTAGTTTGTGCAAAAATTTGGCCGCTTCCATTTCGACATGATGAGAAGATGCCATCTTATGAAGCCAACTGCACAGAGAAAATTCAGGCTTCTTCAAAGATAAAAATGTCGGTCAAAATCAAATGGACAAAATTCTTTTCAATCCAATGCCAAACCCATACTCCACAGGAAGCAACAAGTGTACTTATTTAAATGAAAAAAAAAATAGTTATGTCAAATTGATGCAGCAAGTACGTATCAATGAAGCACTCAAATCCCTCCGCACAGTCGTTCCTGTCGAGTGCAATTTAGACCACGAAAATTTTCCAGGGTCTCACGGAGACCCCAACTCACCCAGATTACTAAACCAAATTAGCTTCCTAATTCTCAGGAATGTTAAATATAAAATAGAAATCAAACAATAAGCACCCAAAATTTATTTATGACCTAAAATAGATATATTCATCGATCTATCATTTATATCGCATGACACCGATCTTATACATCTAATTGGCAACATCGCCTTCAACTAAGTTGCATTTTGATATCATTTTTCCAATCATGTCCATGTCAATATTTTTTTTACCAAGTGTTTTGACAGCAGATCCAATCTCTATAACACGATCAATCCCTTCCGTCATTTCCAGTGCTTTTAACAGCTTCAACTTTAGTCCATAGGGAACGCTGTGTTGAGGGGAAAGAAGGCAACCCCACCATTTTGGCTGATCACTTTTACAATGGTAATCTTCCCAATCAGGTTTTCATTCTTGTGATGGTATCATCTTTTTTATTATATGTGGGTATAAATTAATAAGTAATTGGATAATATCTGGGTATAGATAAAAGAAACGCGGAAGGAAATTGAATCATCTATTTCTGAACTTTTTATGATCTGTTTACGCTATATATGTAATATAAACAAAAGATGCTTAAAAATACTTCCATCTAAAAAACATACCAGTGAGTCCATACATACAACAACAAGAATACCAACCAAACAGAAAATAAAATAAAATAAACTAAAAATCAGCAAAACAAACCAACAAAAAGGAGCTCACAAAAATGACAACAACAGTACCCCTCTACCTTAAGGCAGACCCGCGCAATAAGAAATCAAAACAGGCACTTTTCACGTCAAGGGCGTAGGCGTAGGTCCTACACCTGCAACAATACATCAATGAGGAATCGTGAGATTTGGAGACAGGCAAATTATTTGAAAATAAGCACACTCATCCCACATAGGAGAAAAAAAAAATAGTAGAAGACCGAAAAAGTGCACACCAAAAGCAAAAGGCCACTTTTTGGCTTTCTTCCAGCTTTGGGGAAAAAAAATCGAAACCCCAAACATTAAAAAAAGGCCAAAGCAATACATGTTCATGCAACCGTGGACTTCTGAATTAAAAAAAAAAGGTGAAATCTTTTCAAATCCGCTACATGGGGGAGATTATGTTACGCGTTACAAACCCAATTCCCAAGGTTTCGAAACCTAATTCAGGTTGGGAAAGAAAGAAATACCTTAATAATTCTATCAAGAACACAAGAAAGCCAACACTAAAAGCATATTCAAATTCCATACAATTCAAAATCACACCTTTAAGGAAAACACCAGCTCAAAAACACGGATACCACTACTTACACCCCCAAAAAAGAACCCACGAAGCACTACAAATGTAAGCGCTCTCCAAACGCTGAAAACAGACTTCCACGCAAACCTTTTTCTATCCTTCAAAGCAGCAAGTGAAAGAGTCTCCGGATTCTTTTACGGAGGAAACGGAGGTGTGGATGGAAAGGAAAACAAAACCCTAATTTCCATGGCTTCTCTTCTATAGATGTTCGATGTGTGCTGGTGTAGAAAAATCCCCTTCCGTCTGGAAGGATTAATAGGGTTTTCCCTCTGCAACAATTGCAGGAATTCGCTGATTCGAAGATGAGATTCGTGAGATTTGAGAGTAGAAACGGGGGATTTGGGGGTTCTTAGAGTAGAAACCCTCTTTCTACCACCATGTTAAGCTCTTCTTTAGTTGAATGCTCTCTCTATCCGGAAAAGCTGATTGACCGACTGTTTGTTGTATTTGCGGGAAATTGAGAGCCTCTGTGAGGGTCTTTTATATTGCTTTTTATAAAGTCCGTGTGGGGCCCGCGTTTTAGTTTCATCCAACGGATGAGATTAACGATTGAAGTTGCTTGACTGAATTAGTAAAGAGTGTGGGTCCTCTGTGGCTCGGATGTAGGGGAAATTAGGGCAGGATTGATAGTGACTTCTTCTTATTGATAAATAAAATATCTGATTCATTCAAAATAAATGCCTAATTTTGAAAGCGCTGCTGATTTATGATTTACACGACAATGTGTTAGGATTTATCATATGTAGAATATGTGATTTTTTTTTTGGTATTTTAATTCACGCAATTTAATTGTGCTTGGTTTTATAATATGGGTGGTGTTTAATGACGGGATTTATTCAAGTCTAGTGAGAAATGAGGAAATTAATTTTACAAGATTTAGATTTTTAATAGATGGGATCCTAATTGGGTTGGTGGTGCACCTTGGAGCCTGATGGGTTTTTCAATTGATCCATTTGAAAGTGGCATGGGGGTACGACTTAATATACTATCATGGTTGTGAATGGCCATGACTCTTCTCATTCTTAGGGGCCATTTGAAGGTATGGCCATGACTCTTCTCATTCTTAGGGGCCATTTGAAGGTATTTGTGTGATTTGAAGGGTAAGTATTGTCAATGACACTTGATCTTGAAGCATGAGAGGGCTCAAAATATACCGAGGCAAGAGAAAGGTCAATAATGATGTTGTGTCATCACAATTAAGTTCGGAAATCAATTTTGGACATCGTGTTCGGGGCTGGCAGGATCATGATTCTCTTTAATTTGTCATTATTTATTTTTTATTTCCTTTCTCTGTCTCTCTCGATTGCTTTCATAATTGCCTTTCTTAATTGTCTTTTCTCCTCAAATTCATTTGTTAATGACAGCATAGTTAAATGGAGAATAATGATATAATTAAATTAAGGATATACTATCTTAATTGTCTTTAATGTCTTCAAATTAGGTGGGATGGAATAAAACAAGCCATAAAGAGGCTGTTTATTTTCTTCTAATCAAACAAGTAGTGGTGGAAGAAAAAAGTTACATAGAAAATATCAAGACGAACATAGTGGGGTGATGGTCATGAAAGATAAAATAGCCGAAATGGCTGCAATTTACATTTTTCTACACCATATGTTGAGGGTAGGGCTTGGACAACCCTACATGTCAGGCTCCATCAGATCACTGAATATTAAATGTGTTTCTCCCTATGTTTCATTCTGATTAAATGGTTCATCTACATGGGATTTTGCACTTCTCTGTAAATTTAATTTAAATGGGTGTGGGGAAAGAAAAAGTCTACTTGTCCCGGGACAAGTAGCAGGGCTCGTGGGGAAAAGCAATCCCACCTCTTCATAAATAAAACTCTACCAAATGAATTTAATATTTTATTACTATTATTTTCTTTTTGCTCTAGTGTAAACCGGAGACCCACTCACACATTTTACCCAAGCCCCCAGCCATCAATGTACAACTCTCATTTGGACCCTTCGTGAGAATACAATACTTACTACTAAAACAAACCCGTAAAATAAGGGCTTTTATTTTTCCTGAAATCTCAAAAATAGGGGTAGAACAAATTTCTTATAGGGCTGCTAACTTATGGGGTAGACTTAGATGATACTCAGTGGCATACTCGGGATTTTCGTTTGAGGGAGGTTTGAATAAATAATATTTTTTATTCAAAACAATAACATGAAAGATTAGTTTTAGTGATGGCCAAACTGATGCGTGGCCAGCTCTTCTTAGCCATTGCATATAACTAAATAAAAATAAAGAAAACGACCAAAAGAAAGGTGTTAGTTGGGCTGAACTTGAAAATGATGCTAGGTTGACCCCACGAGCTGAATCACATTCCATTATAAGCCTAGAAATTGAGAAGCAAAGTTGTGTTGGAAAGAAATTATTCACTCATCGCTCATCAAGATTTAGGTATGATAAGTGGGGCCATATTTTTCAAATGTATTAAAAGGAAATATAATCTAAATAAACACGGTATAATAACCATATCCCACCCAATGGATCTATTTGCATTATTTTGATTAGTTGGATATGATTATCACAAACTGTGGGTTTCGAGTAATTTGTGGGAAAAATATATATAAAAATTTAACCAATAAATATGTGGTTCACGATTATATGATCCAAATCATTAATGATCCAATTTCATATCTTTTACATTTTAATAGATTTTTAGAATTTTGTGAAATACATTCAAATAATCCAAATACATTTAAACTTCTTAATGTACTTTAATCACATGAAAAGTGAAATAAATTTTTTGAGAAACATAATAAAGTGCTGAACGATCCCAAATTCCAAAGTACTATTTAGAAATAAAAATAAGAAAAAAAAATACACTGATTCGATTATGTCTTATAGTGAATTAGAGAGACGTCGAAAGAGATCTTTTGTAGACCTTTAAGTGAACCACCTAGTTTGGGCTTATCTGCAGTTGTCTATAATTTGTTTGCTTTTAACTATATAAAATTATTTTAAAATTTTATATTTTACCTGCAAAAAATTGTTGCACAACCGATGGAAGATAAGCCACATAGAAAATCCAAGTGATTTTCCTTATGTTAGGCAAATGTGGCCCCAAAGACTTCATGTCGGGATGGTAGCAGGAGATGGTGTTAGACAAAATATGAAAAATGCAAAGACAATAATATTAGAAGTTAAGAAACATTTAGATGTTTGGAAGATAAAAATGATCTAGCAAAAATATAAAAAAAAAAAGCGAAATGACAATCAATACACTAAAGCAGGGAAACTAAACAAATAAGGGTACCTACCTATAGAGGGGTTATCGAGAACGAAAGGAAAAATGGGAAGCGGTGGCGGCACCGCACTGCAAGAAACAATTACCCAAGGAAGGATAACAACGGTATGCCAATGCCGATACGTGAATGTTATTTAGGGTTCTCTTCCAATTTGGGGATTTTGAGAGGGATAAAGAGTTTGTGATAACAGATGGGAACTGAACAAATTTTTTAAATGGGGGCTGGGTTGGTTGGCTTTAGAGACACCATAAGAGTTTTTCCAGCCCCATACCCCTATACGAGAGTCCTCCCTTGATGATATTGGACCCGACTCATCCAAATCCTCCTATTTTGTTATCAATATATGTGGATTTATTTAAATATGATTTTTATGTGATTATTTGTTGCCTTTTTCTCTAGTGATTCTTATGTAATTTGTGTAAATAAGCCCGACGTGATTCTTATATATTTTTTAATTCATTTTATTCAACGTCTTATATGCACATAGTTGTATATATGGATTTTATATAAGCATATATGCAGGTCTATTTGAGCATGATGTTTATGTGATTGTTTTGAGGTTTTTTCATAGCACAAGATTGCTTCTGTATGGTTATTAGGTTAACGTTTTGTCTCATATTCACGTTTAAATCTAATGACCCACCTCTTGGATGGGTTACAACTTGGAAAACAAAGTACTAGAAAACTCAACAGTGTACCGTAAAAGAAAGCACAAGACAATTTTTTTTTCTATTCCTCTCTTAGATGCGATTGATTTGTTTGCTCCGTATTTAATTCACGAGACTCCAATCAAATTATAAAATATTAAAGCCAAGCGTTTTGGCTTTAATTTTGACTGACGGTTCCAATTTTGACCGTAAGTTATGCTTTTTGGTTCAACTGATTCATATTCTCTATCTACTACTTATTTCATGCAACTACCCACTCATGTTCTTTTTCACCATTATTCTCCACTTTTTAAAATCCTCTCCCATTCTGTAAAAGCCCTCTCTTCTATATCCTTTCTACCACAAAATTTATATTTTCATTTTATATGAATTGTTCTATAAAAAGAGGTACTTTCATAACCTTTTTAATATATAATTATTTATTTTGCAATTCATGAAAATACCGTGCTGAACACGGGTTATTATGCTAGTGTATATTTATTAAGGAAGATATTTTACACCGTTGACAGATGTGTATTGGATGAAATAGTAGATCCGTGTTTCGTAGAATTATGGGATCCAAACTCATTTATCAAGGGCCTAGTTTATGAGTTCAAGAATAATTTTAACCAATACTATCAAATAGTCTCCTTTTTTTCCAACAATAAATGATGATCCAACAATCATCCAATTGAATAAGACCGTTGAGTAACGTAAGATTTTCATCTGCTGTAGCCCATTCTTAGCAATATGACAGGGCAGTACGCCAGGGCCTGGCTTTGACAACTCGGTCCAGCCCAGCCCGCCTGACCTTTTGACATTCTTTCGTACCTGCAGCTCATTTTACAAATAGTTTGTCTATATAGACAAATTTATGGACAGAATTTGAGATAAACTATCCATGTGGCACAACATGATTGGAATAATACAACATAAAAGGGTCTACGTGGCGCAATATAATTGGGACTTTCTCAAAAGTTAAAATGCATTTTCCTAATAATCATGTTGCCCCGAGCGTACAATTTGTCCCAAATTCTCTCGGTAGAGTTTGTCGACCTTTTGTTATACAAATCGACGGTCGACACTCTTCTGCAACTCAAACTTTCGTAAGCCCTCTCTTGCTCATGCATCATCACAAGCTCTTCTCTAAAACCCATGGGATCCTTCAAATCCTCAGAATCGAATCCAAAACCCCCAAATCTCTCCACCCCATTTCATATATCCACTATTCCAAGAACACCCAAACCCCCGATTCCAAGCTTACTCTCGCTTTAAAGGAAATCGAAGAGACCCAGTCACTAAAACTCATAGAAGACGAAGGAGAAGAAGAAAAGGAATCCCAGATTCAAAGAAGGCTCCTTTCACATTCATCGTCGCCAAACGATTCCAAAGTTGAGATTTTTCATCCATGGCCCGAGTGGGCAGAGCTCATGGAAAGCCTCTTGAAGAAAGACTACTTTGTGGGCGGTGCCGAAAATAGGTTCCATTTTTCTCGAGGAGATATGAGTTTGAAGGAGTCAAACCGAATTCGAACTGGGTGCTTGAATTTCGCCCGTGACCGGTTCGATCTCATAAGGTATTGGTCAATAGCTAAAACCCATTTGCTTTTCTATTGGATTGGAGTGTTTTTTTTTTTTTTTTTCTCCTTGGTGTTTTAGAATCCGATAACGTATTCGTGCTGGCTTCTCAGTGTTATCAAAGGGTTTGCTTATGTTTAGGAATGTGATTGTTGAGTCCAATGTAACTTTGCTTAATTATGATATATATGTTCACCTTCCAACTTTGCTTCATACTTGCATTTAGGTAGTCTTGACTCTTGAATATTGTCTTTTTAATTGGATTATTGAATCAAGTTGAGTTTTGGCTAATGTTGTCAAATGGGTATTGATTAATTTGACTACGCCTTTTTGGGTTCAAAATTTTTGGATTATGGAGTCATGTGTAAGTCTCAGTTGGTATATTCAGATGTACGTGCGAATGAAACGATATTTTGTTTGTGTCTTCATGTTGGGCTGTAGGACTTTGTAGCATTTTAATTGATACTACGGAACATCTATTAATTTATGCAGTGTTTAGGGGTCTCAAGGAGTGAATTACTATCAGTATTTGGAGTCGGGGTTTGAAACTTTATGATTTGAATTTTGCAGGCTTCACATTATGATATTCAATTTCAATGTGCATCTCACCTTTTTAAACGAAATTGGTGTGTGCCTGTGATGATTTCTATTATTGCAATGAATCTTTTATGTTAAGGTGATGGCCAAGGCAAAAGTTGTGGAGGAGATAGGCAAAAGTAGTGAAGCTGCTTGATGCAGGCCATAGGATTAGGGCTTGCGTAGATGCCAAAGCACGTGTCAAAAGGCAGCTCAAATTATATCCGCAGTGATTTCTAACACAAGGAACAGCCTCTATAAGGGAAAACCCCAATTTTATTCAACTCCAAATATGAGATTATCATCTCTACAATGTAGTATAAATAGGCAAAGTAACTTAGGGCCTAAGAAAACCTAATCTAATAATAGAAAGTATCCTAATCAAACTAAGAAACCAAATAAATCAGCATACTAATCCTAATTACAATAAAATTAAGAAGTTACTAAAAAAATAAACATCCGCTCTGCATCATTTCCCCCAGGTTGAAAGAAGAGTTCGATCCCGAACTCGAGTTTTCTTCAAATTGCCTCTGTATATATGATGTACATGAAGCACTTCCTTTGTAGCATGGGCCCTTGATTTCTTCTTCGATGATTCTAGCTTTTTTGGATGGAGAGTAACTTCCTTTCCACCGTGCATGAAAGTATACGTGTTGTTGCGCATCCCATGAGTGCCATTCTTGTCATACATCCATAGGCGACCCAATAGGATATTTCCACAGTCCATTGGTAGCACATCCAACCAAATTTTATCTTTGTAATCATCACCAATTGAAAAAGTAACTTGACATGTTTGTCGCACGTGCGCTTCATCACCTATCATTAGCCATTTGACAAAGTATGGACGATTGTGCTTGTAAACCTTCAACTTCAAGCCATCAACAAGAGATTGGGAGATAATATTCTCACAACTTCCACCATCAATCACAACTGTACAATTGTGCCCTTGTATTGTACCATTGGAACGAAAAATATTTTTCCGCAACCATTTCTTCTCAACAATGAGTAAAGACTCTTGTTGCACCAAGAGAAGTGCACAATCTGTTTCAGCTACAATTTCCTCCACTTCATCGGATTCTTCACTTTTAGGATCATCTGGTGTTTCCGATTCTTCTTGTGCACCTTCCAGTAAATTTATTCTTTTTGGGCATTCAAACGCACGGTGACCATTTTGCTTCCAATGAAAACATGTGAACTTGTTCTGATTTTCAAACTTGGAGGAAAACTTTTCTGAGGAACCGGCACTTGGATTGAAGTCTAGCTTTGCTGGGGTCTTTTGTGCAGGCCATTTAGACACACTAAACTTTTGAGCTTGATAATTAGCAATGTCCTCAGCTTTGATAGCATGTTGGATGATCTCATCAACATTATCAAAATTCTTGAATGCAAGGATATGTTGTATGTCAATGCGCAGCCCATGAAAATATCGATCAACCAACACATCATCAGCTTCATTCAAGCCACAACGAGCTTGCATGGTTAGGAACTCCTCAGAATATTCAATAACAGTTTTGGAATCTTGCTTCAAATTTTGAAAACTTGAACGAAGATCTCTTGAATAATTCACAGGGAGGAATTTTTGCTTCAACAAATTCATCTCGATCCATGTGTCAACGAGTTCAATATTTTAATTTCTTATTTTCTTTTGCAACTCGGCCCACCAAATCGCAGCATAATTGCGAAATCGAGTTGCCACCAATGTAACCTTATCACCATCCGTCATTGGTTTGTGTGCAAAAATATTTTCAACGCACACTAACCAATCCATGAATTCATCTGGTTTCAATTTTCCATCATATTCAGGAATTACGAGCTTAATACACAAATCACGATCAACATTAACTGCATGTGGGTCTCGTTGATTCCGAATATGTCCTCCATCAGCTCGATGATTATCCTCACGCCGATTAGTTTACAAAGTAGTTAATCGGGTTTCAATCCATGCAAGAGTGTCTTGCATTTGAACCATCATTGTGGAAAGTTGATTAACATTTACGGATAATTCCGCAACGGTTCCTCTCAAATCATTATCATTATTGGAGGAAGACTCCACTTCTACATGCTTCTTGGGAGGCATCTTGTTTAATGCAAATTGAATTTTTTTTTATTGACCTTAGATGGGCTTGAAGAGCAGACCTGGCCCGAATGTGAAAACCAAGCCCAAACTATGGACTTGGCTCATGTCATGTGTGGCGAGACACGTGAAGCGTCCTTGGACTTGAGGAAGCGGCAGAAAGAAAAGGGTTTTGTCCCTGTTCGTTGCTGATGGAGATGAAGTCGAAGATGGGCTTGTGGCGACTGGCTCTGGCGATGGAGAGGTGTTTTGGAGTTTCGGAGAGAGCGGGTGACAGCAGCAGGGAGCTGATGCGGTGACGGGGATGGAGAAGATGCTGCTGGAGGTCGGCGATGATACTGTTGATGCCTGGTGTGGGTCAGGCTGCTGGAGATGCAGGGCAATGGCGGTGACAGTGCAAGGTACGCTCCCTTCTTCCCTTTTGCTCTTATCGTTCTTCTCTATCTGGTCGTCTTCTTTCTTCTGCTTTTTTTTTTTTTTTTTCGATGTGATGAAACGACAGGAGATGGGGTTCGGCTGTCTGCAGAAAGTGGAGTTCGGATGGGTCGAGGCTTTGGATTGGGGATAGAGGATTTGGGTTATGGGATTTGGCTTGTGTAAGGGTTGGGACTTGGGCGTAATGGCAGTGGGGTGTGTCGGAGATGAATGGATGGGGATGGACAATGAAGATGCTCCGATCGGTGACAGGAGACGGATCGGAGCGATGTGGTTCTTCTCTCTGATACCAACTGATGCAGGCTCTAGGATTAGGGCTTGCGTAGATGCCAAAGCACGTGTCAAAAGACACCTCAAATTATCTCCGTAGAGATTTCTAACACAAGGAACAGCCTCTATAAGGGAAAACCCCAATTTTATTCAACTCCAAATATGAGATTATCATCTCTACAATGTAGTATAAATAGGCAAAGTAACTTAGGGCCTAAGAAAACCTAATCTAATAATAAAAAGTATCCTAATCAAACTAGGAAACCAAATAAATCAGCATACTAATCCTAATTACAATAAAATTAAGAAGTTACTAAAAAAATAATCATCCGCTTTGCATCACTACTTTGGTTAGGGTTTTGGAAAAGATTAGGGTGGGGTTGATAAAAGGATCTTTTAGGAAAAAAAGATGAACTATTGGTGGAACTTTATTTTTGTTATCCTTTTCTCTTTCCTCGAAGTCTTCGAGTTGATCAGTTAGACAGTTACATGAGGTTGCCTGATTGGATCATCTTTTTTTCCTATGGGTTGTTCAAGGTATGTCCTACTGATTGTTTGGTTCATATGTTATTCATGGTCTTGGATCTTGTATAGCTCGACTGACATGTGTATTTTATATTGTGATTTTCTTGAATTGTTGTAACAAAGTATTTTAGCCAACGAACTCAAGTGTTAATGGTATTTAGACTCTCCCTGGTCTGTTTCAGACAAAGATTCAAACTTACAGCGTGGCATAAGTTATTCCAGTGGGAAATTATGGTTTCAGTAGGGGTTTAGCTGAAACTGATAGAAAAGGAGTTTTGGTTCACACACACCCATATATTCGATACGTAACATTACTAGAACCCCGACCTCATTGTTGTGACATGAGCAACTGCAAATTATGCTATAGGCTTTAGTAATTTTGATTTTTAGTGCAAAAAGGGAGCATAGTTGGGACAAGGCTTTGATGTTAATGAGTGCAAAAATGGAGCAATTGGTAACTTGAGGCATAAAATACTGAAAACGACAATCTTGCTTCTGAGTTGATGGAAGCTAATACTATCATTTCTCCATCATGTTCAAGCTCTTGATCATCACCAGTCCACATGGTAACTTTCATCTGCAAGAATGATTCATGTGGATTCGAGTCAGCTGACTTATAATGCTGTAAATAAGTGTTGGAACATTGCAAATTGATGTAGTTTGATTAAAATGTTAAGTTGAAAGGGCCAGGTATGGACTATCCCTAAAGGAATAATGGCTGGTGAGCTGAGGATCCCTCAATTATCAAATTTAAAAGAATGGATCAATCAAGTTGTTTTGTTCTGGACATAGAATAGGGTTGACCCAAGTTTTCTAAATTTCATTGAAAATTATACTTTCGAACTCTATGTAGATATTTTCCTTGAAACGCATCAGTTTTGTCTGTCCACCTATACCTATTGCTTGTATGAAAGAATTATAGAAGCTTCCATATCTGTATGATTCTTCTCATAAATCTTATGATTCTTCTCATAATTCTTCTCTCTCAATCAGCATGTTTTTTCAAGTAATTTTGGGTATGTTAGAACCCTCTATATGACGATCCTAGCTGTTTGATTGTGGCTTGTGCTTGGATGATTACGATTTACGACCGACTGTGTTCGTGTCTCCTTACCAACGAGGGGGCCTTGAGTCACCAAAAGGGGGCTCTACCTTGTAAACAAATGCTACCAATTGATTGAACATTAGCTGTTCAGAGCAACCTGAATAAAACTATAGCATCCTTTCAAATTTGAGCATCTTTTTTCCTTCTATTAAGTCATTTTCGCCCTGTAAGTTATGTAGGTTGAAAGCTGAAGCATCATTTTAGTTTGGTTGTATGGCTGTACATGTTTGAAAATGTCAATGCTTACACCCATACCATCTCTGCAGATACTTCTCCAGGAAAGACATTCGTGTAATTGTGGGATCTGGATGCCCTAGCTTAGACAGGAAAGTCGTCAATTCTGGGAAGCGTTTGAGAGCTCATGTGGGCATTGATGAAGGAAATGTATGGGCCTCAATCATTTGCATGTCTAATTAACTTCTATGATGTTATAATTGTTGTTTCAAACATTTGCCTAGTTACTCTCTCTCTCTCTCTATATATATATATCCTTTTTTGATAAGGTAGACCATAGATGCTAAGCTTAGGTGTGTCCAACTGTCCATTTCCCAGTATGTACGTGTTCAAGATCTGAACTGTCCGTCAGATGGGTGCCGCTGTTTGTATTCCCTGGGCTGAAAAGTTAGGCTTTATCCATTCATCATCAAGTGGGTCATACATGCATGCTGAAGCCTGAAAGTGTACTGTGGAGCACCTTTTTTATTATTATTATTATTATTATTAAGCCTTCAATTTGTTTAATATGGCCCACTGGAAGCATGGTACTTGGGCCAGGGGACATGGGCTCATAAACTATGGGACTGATCTAATGGATTGCACAGATGACACACATGTATGCTTTAGTTGATTGATGAGCCATTTTACCAATATTCCCCAGCATATGTGTAGGTTTGCAGCTCATGTAATTTAAGGGGAAGCTGTGAGCGGGCATATGTGAAGGCACGTGAGGATGAAGGCGGGAGGACTGTTGATGTCATGCGCATTTTGTTGACATATGGGCTTGATCCTATCACTGGCTCGGTAGAGAACGAACCATGCCTAAACAATACCATTAAAGAATCAGTTAGGAGGCTTTTGAAGGAAATGACAGAATTTAGCACCAGGGAACTTAGCTCCAGTCCTCCAAAGGTGCCCTCAAAAAGGATTCCATTTAAGCCAGAGTACTCAAATCAGCAGCAGCTGCCGAAAGATCAAATTGATGTTCCTATGAAGCAAGGCGACTGGATTTGCCCAAAGTACTTGCATTGCCAACCTTGATCATTTTGATTATTTGATATTAGTGCCAGTCATCACTCTTCTCTAATGGAAGAGCATTTCCTTTTTTTTTTTTTTTTTGCTTATATTGGTAGGTGCAACTTTGTAAATTTCGCGAGAAACATCAAATGCTTGCGCTGTGATGGAGTGTCCCAAGAGAGGCTCAAAAACCTTAGGGAGGATCGTGATCATCTTCCAATGAAGAAGGGAGACTGGATATGTGATAAGTAAGATCCTCTCAAATCTTTCAGCGATGCTTATATAATTCTGTCTAGATGAATTGTGCGGTCCTCAGTGATCATAGCTGATCAGATGGCCCCAGTGTCCGTAAACACCTTACATTGGAAGATCCTAGCTACCCATAACCTCTGTTCTTTAATTGTCTTCCCTGTTGAATGTGGACAAATGCTGTGTTCTTTATTGTCTTTTTTTGGGTAATTCAAAGCATGATTCAGACTCTTCAATCTTTCTTAGGCATTTTGGATCAATGGTCTTGTTCGCTAAACCTTTTGATCACTTGCAATGACTCTGTGGCCATAGACACTATCTATATCTTGGGGCCAGGATCATTTCATTCTTCACATGTTTATAGACTGTCCTTTGTGATCCGAATTTATTAATTTTACAGATGCAATTTCTTGAACTTTGCCAAGAATACAAGATGCTTGCAGTGTAAAGAGAAGCCTTCGATGCGTCAGCTCGGTCCTGGGGAATGGGAATGTGTCTCGTAAGTTTTTCTACTAATACCCACCCTATCAATAGGAGCGTTTATGTTTGTGTGCGCGCATATGGGTGGGGGTGTCCGTGGGTGGGTGTGCGTGCATGCATGAAGAAGTCCATCGGGTTGGCCCCTGCGTGCCCACCTTCAATGGTAAAATCTACATGTACCTGTTGGGGCTGCATATTTGTGTAGGTAATCTCCACATGCTTCTAAAATATTGAAGAACTTGCATAATGCAATCCAAATTGTTTTACAGGTGCAATTACATCAACTTTAGAAGAAACATGGTATGCTTGAAGTGCGATTGGAAACGACCAAAAGCATCAAACAGCTCAAACAGTTTTACTCAATTCCGACATGAAAGTGAAGACCACCATCAGAGCTCCAGGATGACATTTGTAAGGAACAACAATGAAGTAAACAGTAGGCATTTCCTCAGATCAGAGAACCAAAGCCGTGAAGAAGACACTGACTTCTGGAGTGATGATGATTCGAGCTCGCACGGTGATTATTACGAATTTGAAGATTTTCCTTTATTGGGAGGGAAGAGTGCTGTTTCACAAGACCCACATGATAGGGAAAGATGGAAGGATGAGATGTCAAGGAGGAGAAAATGTGTTTCAGGGGTGAGAAAAAGCAGTGATGACGGTGATTTGGGTCCTGCCACTTTCCCAAGAAGCTTTCAGTTTGGTGATTCCGATGATGATGATGATGAGATGGAAGGCTGGTTTCGCTGTGAAAGTAAGATTGAAAACAGAGTCCTGTGAACGTGCCTGATGTTTTACAAAATTGCACCATTTTTAATAGGTTGGGAGAATGGAAGGAGGGGATTATTTGAAGTGGGGAAGAACAGCATTTGGAGTATGATGAAATGATCCCATGGGCCTCACTGTGGCTAGGGAATGCTACAAAATATCTAGCTGTCCAATGGTTGATCTATGGATAGATTGTTAAAACAAGCAAGATATGGCAACTGTATGTTGACAGGAGGCCGAGGTGGATGGACAGGACTCCCCACAGGCTCATATGGGTCTCGAGTCCACGTGTCGGAACCTAATTGGACCCGGAACCGGACACATTTATCAGTAGGAACCAAAATTGGGTTCCGAACCCGGACTCATTCTTGAATCGGAACCTAAAATAGGTTCGAGACCCAGTGTTTTGCAGTTTCAAACTTCTGAGTAATCGAAGAGTCGGATACCCGTTTGCAACCCTAGATGTGGACGAGTTGCCCAACTACGAGGGACATTTATGGATTTTCTCTTTAGACTATTTAAGTAAAAGTTCTTTGATCACTGAGAGAGTTAAAATAGGAAAGAGGGCTCCATGTATCACCCATTTCGGATACAAAACTCTTTATCCGTCATTAAGACAGTCAAAATAAGGAAGATGGTCAAAATTGAATAAAAAATCAGCTTCAAGATTGAACTGTAAATCGGTCTCACTCATATACTATAAAAACCCACATGATATTGATTTTTTACCCTATGATTTAATCATGAGTGGACACCACCATATTTGTTCACCTCTCACTTGCTCTCTACTTCATATTTGGTAAACTTACTTTACCAGTGAAGTGAAGTGAATGTTTAGTTCAAGAGAAAATAAAAGGAGAGCTGGTCAGATCAAAAGATGGTAAATTTCAAAAAATCACCTCATCCATTTTATAAAAAAGAAAAATGTAAAAAGATATATTCTCAAGCCTCGGAATGAGAAAAAAAAAAAAGACTGGGCGTTTTCTTGGACCATGCTGGGCTTGGCCGAGGAATGAGCA
Source organism: Umbellularia californica (assembly GCA_028538565.1). Classification (NCBI taxonomy): domain Eukaryota; kingdom Viridiplantae; phylum Streptophyta; class Magnoliopsida; order Laurales; family Lauraceae; genus Umbellularia; species Umbellularia californica. The sequence goes on along the minus strand of JAPQWN010000011.1, from coordinate 1,187,628 downwards.
AAGCGGCCCGACTTCTAAACTAGAAGCCTAAGCCTGGCCAAAGCTTCAGTCGGGCCTGAAGTTGCTCGCCAGAGCATAGCCCCGCATGGAAATGATGAAGCCCGAGCCCGACCCATTTTAGACTTACAGAAACATAGAAATGAGTTTCTTACTGGCTCCTAGACCAGCTCAACCGATTTGATCATATCAGCATCTGTGTGAGGTCACGGGGTTTGAGGCCACCCCCTACTCCCACCCTTATAATAATTATATGTATATTTGGGCCGGGCTGGTATTCTGGCTGTTAACCACTTAGTTCAAATAAATGAAAATTGAGCACGACCCGTCTATTATAGCCTAAACCCAATGCCAAACCCAAAGGGGCCTAGCCCCATCCACGAGCACCATTATAAAAAAAAACTCTTCCTTCTAAAAGGGAATCTCAAAAAACTTAATCTCTCACCTTTTGGCTTCACCAAACCTTTACATTTTCTCTCTTATATTAACCATTAACTTCACTTCACAAGTAAAGTAAATTTACCAAACAAGCAATATATTGTATATTTGTTGTGATTTAATATTGTCCATTTTAAAGTTAATTATATATGGTCATTCGTTATATATTGTTTGGACCAATGCCCCTACCTGTGACTAGATCAAGATGTAGAAAAAGAAAACAAAAAGGAAAAAAATCGATGTTAACACCGCCAGCGTTCCAGTGCAAGATTTCCTCCTCTTTGAGGAAGAAAAGTGGCAAATGAGACTTTATTGCCTCTTATGGCAAAGGTAAAGATGCAATGCCACATTTCCTCCGCTCAAAGAGGAGGAAAAGTGGCAAATGAGGCTTTACCACCTCTTATAGAAGTGGTATTAGCTGCCAGTTTTCCTCCTCTGGAAGATGAGGAAAAGTGGCGGATACGACTTTACCGCCCCTAATAGCGGCGGTAAAGCTGCACTGCCACTTTTCCTCCTCTCGGAGAGGAGGAAAAGTGGCGAACGAGACTTTACTACCCCTAATAGCAGCGGTATAGCTGTAGTCGATACAAACCATTCCCGTGCCTGAGCTTATATCCCGTATCTCCTTTACAACCTTATTTTCACACACGTTCGATCTATGGGGCCCGTTTCTAATCGAATGTATTTCATCCAAGTGGAACTCATCAATGAATAACCTCTAGCATTTGTCGGTTAAGGCCCACACTAGATGGGAAAGCAGTAGAAATTGACACATGAATCAAAGATCTAAATCATTTGTTAGGAAATATTAAGGCCAAGGGACCCATCTTTTAATTGAGTTTTGGGCTATCTTTAGATTTTAAATCTACCTCTCTATCATTTAAGATTTATTTCATTCTGATTCCCAGAAGATTGCTTATGTAGTTGGAAAACCGAATCCTTGGGTAGTGATTAGTGGGTCCTCGTTCTAGTGCTTCAAATTGTTGAAGGGATGATGTCTTGATAACTGTAGAGCGATAAAGCAGTGCTAACCATCTCTGGAAGATCTTTATAATAATAATGTTAGCAGAGTTAATGGCCCACATGTACTTCCTTCAGTCTTCGAGGATGACTTAATCTCAATATATAATAAATATTAATAATGACAGATAATATATTTGTCTGTTTTAAGAATATTTTATAAAAAATTTAATTTAATGTGCTTAGATTTATTTATTTTTATTTTAAACATCATTAAAAGTATTTTATTAGTCTATTTTGGGATTCAAGCACGAACACTGATAAAAACTTACTTATGTGAGTCTCACGGTTGTAATATTTGCATCTAAGCCTAGAAAATTAAAATTTAACTTTCATTGTTGTATTAATAGCTTGATCAAATATAGAGATAAATATACAAATGATTCTGTTAACTACATTCTTATATATATATAAAAAAAAAAAGTCAAGTCGATCGGCCGGTCAAATTAATTCTGATTCTCGATATTATATACATTTCAAGGCATTTTCATTTGTTGGGCTCGGATTTTAGTAATTTGGCTCTTCTTTCCTGATATATGCCCACTTAGGGGTATTTGAAAAGCTCAATGTTGCTCAAACTGAGACAAGTTTAAAATATATAAGAATACTCCAACCGGGTGTTGGCTCGGTTCGGACACTGTCAATCCCACCAAATGTAGGGATACCCTGATATATATAATATATATATATATATATATATAAAAGAATGAAGAGGGTGTTTAGGATGCTATACACGCACCCCATTAAACGGTATTAGCTATTCAGTTTCATTCATCATATCAGAAGGCCTTTCACGTGTAAAATTACAGAAATTGATTTTTAACTACTTATTTCTTTTTTCTAAAGTACGACAAATCTCCTATTTCACCTTTTGTTGATGTGGAAAACGGTATAGCAAAGTCTAGAAACTTTTAGCCCTACCCAAATAAAATTCCTAGGTCCCCACCGTCTCAAAGAAAGAGATGTGGATAGGGTTGCAAATGGGACAATTCTTGATCGGAACCATAGTGGACCCGGACCCGTTTCTAAATAACGACTTTGGTTTTGACTAGAAACCTGTTTCGTTGGTTCTAGACCCGGTTCCGATGGGAAAATCTAGATCCGATTTCGAAACCGGGTTCACCTCGAGGACTGGAATTTAGTTCCAAAATCGATTCTAATTTCCTTTTATTCTTCTTTTTTATTAAAATAAGCAAATTATACAACTTTTAACTGTGCATCGCGTCTACTACATCAAGTATTATACCTTAAAATGTCCTCAAAAAAGCTGATTTGAGGTACTATTTGCAATATTAGAGGCTCATATGGGTCCCGAGTCCACGTGTCGGAACCTAATTGGACCCGGAATCGGACCCATTTATCAGTAAGAAACAAAATTGGGTTCCGAACCCGGTCCCGTTCTTGAATCGGAACCTAAAATAGGTTCGAGACCTGGTGTTTTGCAGTTCCGAACTTCTGAGTAATCGGAGAGTCGGATACCCGTTTGCAACCCTAGATGTGGACAAGTTGCCCAACTACGAGGGACATTTATAGATTTCTCTTTAGACTATTTAAGTAAAAGTTCTTTGATCACTGAGAGAGTTAAAATAGGAAAGAGGGCTCCATGTATCACCCATTTCGGACACAAAACTCTTTATCCGTCATTAAGACAGTCAAAATAAGGAAGATGGTCAAAATTGAATAAAAAATCAGCTTCAAGATTGAACTGTAAATCGGTCTCACTCATATACTATAAAAACGCACATGATATTGATTTTTTACCCTATGATTTAATCACGAGTGGACACCACCATATTTGTTCACCTCTCACTTGCTCTCTACTTCATATTTGGTAAACTTACTTTACCAGTGAAGTGAAGTGAATGTTTAGTTCAAGAGAAAATAAAAGGAGAGCGGGTCAAATCAAAAGATAGTAAATTTCAAAAATCACCTCATACATTTTATAAAAAAGAAAAATGTAAAAAGATATATTCTCAAGCCTCGGAATGAGAACAAAAAAAAAAAAAAAAACCTGGGCGTTTTCATGGACCACGCTGGGCTTGGCCGAGAAATGCGCAAAGCGGCCCGACTTCTAAACTAGAAGCCTAAGCCTGGCCAAAGCTTATGTCGCGCCTGAAGTTGCTCGCCAGAGCATAGCCCCGTATGGAAATGATGAAGCCCGAGCCCGACCCATTTTAGACTTATAGAAACATAGAAATGAGTTTCTTACCGGCTCCTAGGCCAGCTCTACTGGTTTGATCATATCAGCATCTGTGTGAGGTCACGGGGTTTGAGGCCACCCCCTTACTCCCACCCTTATAATAATTATATGTATATTTGGGCCGGGCTGGTATTCTGGCTCTGAACCACTTAGTTCAAATAAATGAAAATTGAGCACGACTCATCTATTATAGCATAAACCCAATGCCAAACCCAAAGGGGCCCGGCCCAATCAACGAGCACCCTTATAAAAAAAAAATTCTTCCTTCTAAAAGAGAATCTCAAAAAACTTAATCTCCCACCTTTTGGTTTCACCAAACCTTTACTTTTTTTCTCTCTTATATTAACCATTAACTTCACTTCACAAGTAAAGCAAATTTACCAAACAAGCAATAAATTATATATTTGTGGTGATTTAATATTTGTCCATTTTAAAGTTAATTATATATGGCCATCCGTTTTATATTGTTTGGACCTATGCCCCTACCTGTGACCAGATCAAGATGTAGAAAAAGAAAATCAAAAGGGAAAAAAATCAGTGTTAGCACCGTCACTATTCCAGTGCAAGATTTCTATCTCTCCGAGGAAGAAAAGTGGCAAATAAGACTTTACCGCCTCCTATGACAGAGGTAAAGATGCAATCCCACCTTTCCTCCGCTCAGAGAGTAGGAAAAGTGGCAAATGAGGCTTTACCGCCTCTTATAGAAGCGGTAAAACTGCAATGCCATTTTTCCTCCTCTCGGAGAGGAGGAAAAGTGGCGAATGCGTCATTACCACCCCTAACGACGGCGGTAAACTTGCACTGCCACTTTTCCTCCACTCCGAGAGGAGGAAAAGTGGCAAACGAGACTTTACCACCCCTAATTGTAGCGGTATTGCTGCAGCAGATACAAACCATTCCCGTGCCTGAGCTTATATCACGTATCTCCTTTACAACCTTATTTTCACACACGTTCGATCTATGGGGCCCGTTTCTAATCGAATGTATTTCATCAACGTGGAGCTTATCAATAAATCACCTCTAGCATTTGTCCGTTAAGGCCCACACCAGATGGGAAAGCAGCAAAGATTGACACATGAATCAAAGATTTATATCATTTGTTAGGAAATATTAAGGCCAAGGGACCCATCTTTCAATTGAGTTTTGAACTATCTTTAGATTTTAAATCTACCTCTCTATCATTTAAGAGTTTTTTCATTTTGATTCCCACAAGATTGCTTCTGTGGTTGGAAAACCGAATCCTTGGGTTGTGATTAGTGGGTCCTCGTTCTGGTGCTTCGAACTGTTGAAGAGATGATGTCTTGATAGCTGTAGAGCGATAAAGCAGTGCTAACCATCTCTGGAAGATCTTTATAATAATTATGTTAGCAGAGTTAATGGCCCTCATGTACTTCCTTGAGTCTTCGAGGATGACTTAATCTCAATATATAATAAATATTAATAATGACAGATAATATATTTGTCTGTTTTAAGAATATTTTGTAAAAAATTTAATTTAATGTGCTTAGATTTATTGTTTTTGATTTTAAACATCATTAAAGATTTATTGTTTTTGATTTTAAACATCATTAAAAATATTTTATTAGTCTCTTTTGGGATTCAAGCACGAACACTGATAAAAACTTACTTATGTGAGTCTCACGGTTGTAATATTTGCATCTAAGCCTAGAAAATTAAAATTTAACTCTCGCTGTTGTATTAATAGCTGGATCAAATATAGAGATAAATATACAAATGATTCCATTAACTACATTCTTATATATATATAAAAAAAAAAAGTCAAGTCGATCGGCCAGTCGGATTAATTCTGATTCTCGATATTATAGACATTTAAAGGCATTTCATTTATTGGGCTCGGATTTAAGTAATTTGGCTCTTCTTTCTTTATATATGCCCAGTTAGGGGTCTTTGGAAAGCTCAATGTTGCTCAAACTAAGTCAAGTTTAAAATATGTAAGAATATTCCAACCGGGTGTTGGCTCGGTTCGGACACTGTCAATCCCACCAAATGTGGGGATACCCTGATATATCAAATATATATATATATATTAGAATGAATAGGGTGTTTAGGATGCTATACACGCAACCCCATTAAACGGTATTAGCTATTCAATTTCATTCATCATATCAGAAGGCCTTTCATGTGTAAAATTACAGAAATTGATTTTTAACTATTTCTTTCTTTTTTCTGAAGTGCGACAAATCTCCTATTTCACCTTTTGTTGATGTGGAAAAAGGTGTAGCAAAGCCTAGAAAATTTTAGCCCTGCTCAAATAAAATTCTTAGATCCCCACCATCTCAAAGAAAGAGATGTGGATAGGGTTGCAAATCGGACGTCTCCAGATTGGAACCATAGTGGACCCGGACCCGTTTATAAATAACGGCTTTGGTTTTGACTCGAAACCTATTTCGTTGGTTCTTGACTCGGTTCCGATAGGAAAATCCAGATCCGATTTCGGAATCGGGTTCACCTCGAGGACTGGAATTTAGTTCCAAAATCGATTCTAATTTCCTTTTATCCTTCTTTATTTTTATTAAAACAAGCAAATTATATAACTTTTAACGGTGCGTCGCGTCTACTACATCAAGTATTATACCTAAAAATGTCCCCAAAAAAGCTGATTTTGAGGTAGTATTTGCAATATTAGAGTCTCATATGGGTCTCGAGCCCATGTGTCGGAACCTAATTGGACCCGGAATTGGACCCATTTATTAGTCGGAAACAAAATTGGGTTCCGAACCCGGACCCGTTCTTGAATCAGAACCTAAAATAGGTTCAAGACCCGGTGTTTTGCAGTTCCGAACTTCCGAGTAATCGGAGAGTCGGATACCCGTTTGCAACCCTAGATGTGGAGGAGTTGCCCAACTACGAGGGACATTTATGGATTTTTTATTTAGACTATTTAAGTAAAAGTTCTCTGATCACTGAGAGAGTTAAAATAGGAAAGAGGGCTCCATGTATCACCCATTTCGGATACAAAAGTCTTTATCCGTCATTAAGACAGTCAAATATGGAAGATGGTAAAAATTGAATAAAAAATTAGCTTCAAGATTGAATTGGAAATCGGTCTCTCTCATATACTATAAAAACCCAGATGATGTTGATTTTTTACCGTAGGATTTAATCACGAGTGGATACCACCATATTTGTCCACCTCTCACTTGCTCTCTACTTCATATTTGGTAAACTTACTTTACCAGTGAAGTGAAGTGAATGTTTAGTTCAAGAGAAAATAAAAGGAGAGTGGGTCAAATCAAAACATAGTAAATTTCAAAAATCTCCTCATCCATTTTATAAAAAAGAAAAAATGTAAAAAAATATATTCTCAAGCCTTGGAATGAGAACAAAAAAAAAAAACCCCGGGCGTTTTCATGGATCACGCTGGGCTTGGTCGAGGAATGCGCAAAGCGGCCCGACTTCTAAACTAGAAGCCTAAGCCTGGCCAAAGCTTCAGTCGGGCCTAAAGTTGCTCGCCAGAGCATAGCCCTGCATGGAAATGATGAGCCCGATCCCCCACCCATTTTGGACTTATAGAAACATAGAAATGAGTTTCTTACGGACTCCTAGGCCAACTCAACCGGTCTGATAATATCAGCATCTGTGTGAGGTCACGGGGTTTGAGGCCACCCCCTACTCCCACCCTTATAATCATTATATGTATATATGGGCCGGGCTGGTGTTCTGGCTCTCAACCACTTAGTTCAAATAAATGAAAATTGAGCACGACCCATCTATTATAGCCTAAACCCCATGCCAAACCCAAAGGGGCCCGGCCCAATCCACGAGCACGCTTATAAAAAAAATCTTCCTTCTAAAAGGGAATCTTAAAAAACTTAATCTCTCACCTTTTGGTTTCACCAAACCTTTACCTTTTTTCTCTCTTATATTAACCATTAACTTCACTTCACAAGTAAAGTAAATTTACCAAACAAGCAATATATTGTATATTTGTTGTGATTTAATATTAGTCCATTTTAAAGTTAATTATATATGGCCATCCGTTATATATTGTTATGACCTATGCCCCTACCTGTGACCAGATCAAGATGTAGAAAAAGAAAATCAAAAAGGAAAAACATCGGTATTAGCACTGTCAGCGTTCCAGTGCAAGATTTCCTCCTCTCCGAGGAAGAAAAGTGGCAAATGAGACTTTACCGCCTCTTATGGCAGAGGTAAAGATGCAATGCCACCTTTCCTCCCCTCAGAAAGGAGGAAAGGTGGCAAATGAGGCTTTACCGCCTCTTATAGAAGTGGTAAAGCTGCAATGCCAGTTTTCCTCCTCTCGGAGAGGAGGAAAATTGGCGAATGCGACATTACCTCCCCTTACGATGATGGTGAACTTGCACTGCCACTTTTCCTCCTCTCGGAGAGGGGGAAAAGTGGCAAACGAGACTTTACCGCCCCTAATAGCAGCGGTATAGCTGCAGCCGATACAAACCATTCCCGTGCCTGAGCTTATATCCCGTATCTCCTTTACAACCTTATTTTCACACACGTTCGATCTATGGGGCCCGTTTCTAATTGAATGAATTTCATCCAAGTGGAACTCATCAATAAATAACCTCTAGGATTTGTCGGTTAAGGCCCACACCAGATGGGAAAGCAGCAGAGATTGACACATGAATCAAAGATCTAAATCATTTGTTAGGAAATATTAAGGCCAAGGGACCCATCTTTTAATTGAGTTTTGGGCTATCTTTAGATTTTAAATCTACCTCTCTATCATTTAAGATTTATTTCATTCTGATTCCCAGAAGATTGCTTATGTGGTTGGAAAACCGAATCCTTGGGTAGTGATTAGTGGGTCCTCGTTCTGGTGCTTCAAACTGTTGAAGGGATGATGTCTTGATAACTGTAGAGCGATAAAGCAGTGCTAACCATCTCTGGAAGATCTTTATAATAATAATGTTAGCAGAGTTAATGGCCCACATGTACTTCCTTGAGTCTTCGAGGATGACTTAATCTCAATATATAATAAATATTAATAATGACAGATAATATATTTGTCTGTTTTAGGAATATTTTAAAAAAAATTAATTTAATGTGCTTAGATTTATTGTTTTTGATTTTAAACATCATTAAAAATATTTTATTAGTCTATTTTGGGATTCAAGCACGAACACTGATAAAAACTTACTTACGTGAGTCTCACGGTTGTAATATTTGCATCTAAGCCTAGAAAATTAAAATTTAACTTTCGCTGTTGTATTAATAACTTTATCAAATATAGAGATAAATATACAAATGATTCCGTTAACTACATTCTTATATATAAAAAAAAAGTCAAGTCGATCGGCTGGTCGGATTAATTCTGATTCTCTATATTATATACATTTAAAGGCATTTTCATTTGTTGGGCTCGGATTTTAGTAATTTGGCTCTTCTTTCTTAATATTTGCCCAATTAGGGGTCTTTGGAAAGCTCAATGTTGCTCAAAGTAGGACAAGTTTAAAATATATAAGAATATTCCAACCGGGTGTTGGCTCGGTTCGGACACTGTCAATCCCACCAAATGTAGGGATACCCTGATATATCAAAATATATATATCTATATATATATATATATATATATATATATATATATATATATATAAGAATGAATAGGGTGTTTAGGATGTTATACACGCAACCCCATTAAACGGTATTAGCTATTCAATTTCATTCATCATATCAGAAGGCCTTCACGTGTAAAATTACAGAAATTATAGAAATTGATTTTTAACTACTTATTTTTTTTTTCTAAAGTGCGACAAATCTCCTATTTCACCTTTTGTTGATGTGAAAAAAGGTCTAGCAAAGTCTAGAAAATTTTAGCCCTGCCCAAATAAAATTCCTAGGTCCCCACCGTCTCAAAGAAAGATATGTGGATAGGGTTGCAAATGGGACGTCTTCTGATCAGAACCATAGTGGACCCAGACCCGTTTCTAAATAACGACTCTGGTTTTTCCTCGAAACCTATTTCGTTGGTTCTACACCCGGTTCCGATAGGAAAATCCAGATTTGATTTCGGAACCGGGTTCACCTTGAGGACTGGAAATTAGTTCCAAAATCGATTCTAATTTCCTTTTATTCTTTTTTTTTTTATTAAAATAAGCAAATTATACAACTTTTAACGGTGCATCACGTCTACTACATCAAGTATTATACCTAAAAATGTCCCCAAAAAAGCTGATTTTGAGGTAGTATTTGCAATATTAGAGTCTCATATGGGTCCTGAGTCCACGTGTCGGAACCTAATTGGACCCGGAACCGGACCCATTTATCAGTCGGAAACAAAATTGGGTTCCTAATCCGGACCCGTTTTTGAATCGAAACCTAAAATAGGTTCGAGACCCGGTGTTTTGCAGTTCCGATCTTCCGAGTAATCGGAGAGTCGGATACCCGTTTGCAACCCTAGATGTGGAGGAGTTGCCCAACTACGAGGGACATTTATGGATTTTCTCTTTAGACTACTTCAGTAAAAATTTTCTGATCACTTAGAGAGTTAAAATAGGAAAGAGGGCTCCATGTATCACCCATTTCGGATAAAAAACTCTTTATCCGTCATTAAGACAGTCAAAATAAGGAAGATGGTCAAAATTGAATAAAAAATCAGCTTCAAGATTGAACTGGAAATCGGTCTCTCTCATATACTATAAAAACCCAGATGATATTGATTTTTTAACGTAGGATTTAATCACGAGTGGACACCACCATATTTGTTCACCTCTCACTTGCTCTCTACTTCATATTTGGTAAACTTACTTTACCAGTAAGTGAAGTGAATGTTTAGTTCAAGAGAAAATAAAAGGAGAGCGGGTCAAATCAAAAGGTAGTAAATTTCAAAAATCACCTCATCCATTTTATAAAAAAGAAAAATGTAAAAAGATATATTCTCAAGCCTTGGAATGAGAACAAAAAAAAAAAAAAACCAGGCGTTTTCATGGACCACGCTGGGGTTGGCCGAGGAATGCGCAAAGCGGCCCGACTTCTAAACTAGAAGCCTAAGCCTGGCCAAAGCATCAGTCGGGCCTGAAGTTGCTCGCCAGAGCATAGCCCCGCATGGAAATGATGAAGTCCGAGCCCGACCCATTTTAGACTTATAGAAACATAGAAATGAGTTTTTTACCGGCTCCTAGGCCAGCTCAACCGATCTGATCATGTCACCATCTGTGTGAGGTCACGGGGTTTAAGGCCACCCCCTACTCCCACCCTTATAATAATTATATGTATATTTGGGCCGGGCTGGTATTCTGGCTCTGAACCACTTAGTTCAAATAAATGAAAATTGAGCACGACTCATCTATTATAGCATAAACCCAATGCCAAACCCAAAGGGGCCCGGCCCAATCCACGAGCTACCTTATAAAAAAAAAATTCTTCCTTCTAAAAGGGAATCTCAAAAAACTTAATCTCCCACCTTTTGGTTTCACCAAACCTTTACTTTTTTTCTCTCTTATATTAACCATTAACTTCACTTTACAAGTAAAGTAAATTTACCAAACAAGCAATATATTGTATATTTGTTGTGATTTAATATTCGTCCATTTTAAAGTTAATTATGTATGGCCATCCGTTTTATATTGTTTGGACCTATGCCCCTACCTGTGACCAGATCAAGATGTAGAAAAAGAAAATCAAAAAGGAAAAAAATCGGTGTTAGCACCGTCAGCGTTCCAGTGCAAGATTTCTATCTCTCCGAGGAAGAAAAGTGGCAAATGAGACTTTACCGCCTCCTATGGCAGAGGTGAAGATGCAATCCTACCTTTCCTTCGCTCAGAGAGTAGGAAAAGTGGCAAATGAGGCTTTACCGCCTCTTATAGAAGTGGTAAAACTGCAATGCCAGTTTTCCTCCTCTCGGAGAGGAGGAAAAGTGGCGAATCCCCTAACGACGGCGGTAAACTTGCACTGCCACTTTTCCTCCTCTCCGAGAGGAGGAAAAGTGGCAATCGAGACTTTACCGCCCCTAATTGCAGCGGTATTGCTGCAGCAGATACAAACCATTCCCGTGCCTGAGCTTATATCACGTATCTCCTTTACAACCTTATTTTCACACACATTCAATCTATGGGGCCCATTTCTAATTGAATGTATTTCATCAAAGTGGAGCTCATCAATAAATAACCTCTAGCATTTGTCCGTTAAGGCCCACACCAGATGGGAAAGCATCAGAGATTGACACATGAATCAAAGATCTATATCATTTGTTAGGAAATATTAAGGCCAAGGGACCCATCTTTCAATTGAGTTTTGGACTATCTTTAGATTTTAAATATACCTCTCTATCATTTAAGATTTTTTTCATTTTGATTCCCACAAGATTGCTTCTGTGGTTGGAAAACCGAATCCTTGGGTTTTGATTAGTGGATCCTTGTTCTAGTGCTTCGAACTGTTGAAGTGATGATGTCTTGATAACTATAGAGCGATAAAGCAGTGCTAACCATCTCTGGAAGATCTTTATAATAATAATGTTAGCAGAGTTAATGGCCCACATGTACTTCCTTGAGTCTTCTAGGATGACTTAATCTTAATATATAATAAATATTAATAATGATAGATAATATATTTGTCTGTTTTAAGAATATTGTTTAAAAAATTTAATTTAATGTGCTTAGATTTATTGTTTTTGATTTTAAACATCATTAAAAATATTTTATTAGTCTATTTTGGGATTCAAGCACGAACACTGATAAAAACTTACTTACGTGAGTCTCACGGTTGTAATATTTACATCTAAGCCTAGAAAATTAAAATTTAACTTTTGCTGTTGTATTAATAGCTTGATCAAATATAGAGATAAATATATAAATGATTCTGTTAACTACATTTTTATATATATAAAAAAAAGTCAAGTCGATCGGCCGGTCGGATTAATTCTGATTCTCGATATTATTTACATTTTAAGGCATTTTCATTTGTTGGGCTTGGATTTCAATAATTTGGCTCTTCTTTCTTAATATATGCTCAATTAGGGGTATTTGGAAAGCTCAATGTTACTCAAACTAAGACTAGTTAAAAATATATAAGAATACTCCAATCGGGTGTTGGCTCGGTTCGGACATTGTCAATCCCACCAAATGTAGGGTTACCTTGAGATATTAAAAAAAAAAAAACATATTAAATATCACGTCGAACTAAGCTATCGATTTGATTACCAAAAAAAAAAAACAGTTTGTCTATATGGACAAACTCATGGACAGAATTTGGGACAAACTGTCCACGTGGCACAACGTGATTGAGACAATGCATTTCAACTTTTGAGAGAGCTCAATCACGTTGCGCCACGTGGACAGGTTGTCCCAAATTCTGTCCATAGAGTTTGTCCAAATAGACTTTTTGAAAAAAAAAAACTAAGCCATCTATTTCATCATCAGTTATCATGGCAATTGGCAAACATTATCAAGCGACAAGTGTAGTCTCTTTCTCTTACAAGTTGCTTGGTGGGTCCGATGTGAGTTCAAAGCTGAAACTCTAGTAGAAGTGTGCCGTTGGTGTCTGGTTCGAATAGGGATGGCAACGGGGCGGATCAGGGACGGAATTGGGGTTCCCCGGTCCGGCCTTGAACTTGGCCCGCCCCCGCCCCCGCCCCGAACTTGCCCCGCCCTTCGGGTAATTGATATGCCCCGTCCCCGCCCCGCCCCGCCCCGCCCCTCAAATGTAAAAATTTTAAATGTGCAAGACTTGGGATTTAAACATGGGTGGAGAAACAACTAGAGGTTTGCCTTACCACTAGACCAAACTTCATTTCTTGTAATGTTTTACCTTATTTAAAATATATTAATATATTCAAGATTGTTACACACATATACATATATACACACACACATACATATACATATATTGGAAGTGCTCCTATGAGAGACACTCTCACCAACTTGGTAAGAGATGGGTGGGGGCCCTCACATTTAAGTTGGGGGTCCTTGCATTTAAGTTGGTGAGAGTGGATATAGAAGTGAGAGCCCCCACCCATCTCTCATAAAGTTGGTGAGAGTGTCTCTCATAGGAGCAATTTCCTACATATATACATACACATACATATACATATATATAAACTTATTTAATGGCAGGGCGGGGTAACGGGGCGGGGCGGGGAAAAGAGCAAACCCATTCCTGCCCTGCCCCACCTCCGGGGCATAGTTTTATTCCCCGTCCTCGCCCCACCTAAGGATCGGGGCGGGGAAAACCCGTGCGGGCCGGTGCAGGCAAGTCGGGGCTGGGTGGGGCGGGGCGGGGCAAAATTGCCACCCCTAGGTTCGAAGTCTAAAAAATGATACTTAACATGATATGTTGAGCCATGTTGAGTCAGGGGAGTCAGTGCCTTTTTTATGAGGCTTGTTACTCCACAGTTGGAGCCTACTTACTAAAAATTCAAGCCATTGATAACGATTGCTCTGTATCTCCAAATTTACTGTAGGGGTTGGTCCTTCCATAAGATTGCCCTTTTTTTTTTTTTTTTTCCTTCTTCTCCTCTAACAGAGGGTTCTCAACCCTTTGGACTGGACTATTCCCTCCGGGCCCATAGAGAAGCCAGGTAAAACACTTGTGGCCCCTAAGTGGTAGCACAAGTAGACTCAACATTCGGTTCCTGAAGAACTTAAGGGTCGATACCAAGACCTCTAGCTCCATAAGAGAGAGGAACCGTGGTCCTGACCACTCGGCCAACCCCTTAGGGCCCTTCCATGAGATTGCCCATTTGATTAAAATCATGATTAACACAGTCTTTTGAATCTTTCGTTTTTCTTTTTCATTTTTATTTTTTATTATCAATCCATCAAAACTCCCATTGGTGTAAAATTCGAAGATGGCCCGATACACTTGGATGGTTTAATTTGGAGATAGCTTTAAGTGAGTGTTGGTTTGTTGGCTAAGATGTAGGTTTGCTCTTCAAGTCTATAGGCTTTTCAAATTTATCTACTTTATGTGTTGGGGCTCATGCATGTGCCTTTGGGATTAGTTCCTGTCTGGTCAAATATCACATAGATGCCTCGTGAGAAAAATAAACAATAAAAGAGGATTTAATTTTATCCGCTAATATTTACAAGGTGGGCCCTACTGATGAGTTCCACTCCTCCTCAACTCAGAAAGAATTTCTCTGAAGTCACACACTCAGTGACTCAATGATCCGGACTCGTGGATTAGATTTTTAGGAAGGTAGGCCTACACACGTTAAGATATCTGCCTACCCTGTGCCGTCTGGTCGGGAGTGGTGATACTTGACAATACTTATAATGGTAGCCGACTAGCACTTGAATCTTCCTCTCCCTCTTCTTCTTCCAAACTTCTCTTCTGCAATTGGAGTCGGTTCTCTCCAACAGAAATCAGCTTCGAATCACAGCAACCTCTTCAAGCTCTCTCTCTCTCTCTAG
The DNA here is from genome assembly GCA_028538565.1 of Umbellularia californica. Taxonomy (NCBI): domain Eukaryota; kingdom Viridiplantae; phylum Streptophyta; class Magnoliopsida; order Laurales; family Lauraceae; genus Umbellularia; species Umbellularia californica. The sequence goes on along the minus strand of JAPQWN010000011.1, from coordinate 1,172,628 downwards.
AAAGGAAGAAACCCTAGCTTTCTCTTCCTGAAATGGGCTCAGAAGGATCGATAGTAGTTGGTAAGTGTCAATCATTTGCTATTTGCTCATTGTAATTCCAATTGAGTTCTTTCCTGTTCTGGGGTTTGATTTGCATTGTGAAATGGCCTAGGTTTAGACAGAAATTTTTTTTTTTTTTTTGGCTTCTTCTTTTGATGATCGCAGATTAGATTCAGAATGATTTGTGATATATTGTGAAATTACCAAATCGTAGTCTTTTTCGCATCCGGACTACCGGTTTTTGGGTTTTTAATCTCTTGTTGCACGTTTGTCTGGTTCGCGAAATTGATTGAATTTGTTGGGATTTCTGCTTTGAGAAATGATGTTGGGAATTATAGCTGACATGAATTTTGTATAGATTTAAAGGAATTGATGGGTCATGGTAAGGAATTCTCCTGAATATTTCCATGTTAGATGGTGTATTTGGGGACTGTTGTGGCCTTTTGTTTTGTTCTTAATTGTATGCTTATAGACTACTTGCTTATTCAGGTGACTTCTAGTGATTATGCTCTACATTGTTTTTTGTCACTAATAACTATAGGTGCATTGCATATATCTAGGATCCAAGTTGGTTTGAATGTGACATGTATTGGCCCAACCCAAACTGCTCCATCAGATGCTTGGAAGTTCAAAATGATACTTATCTGGAAACTCCATCCCCCCTAACGGTTACCCATCACTTCCTAGTTCCTTTTTTTTTTTTTTTTAAATAGCATTCATCAGGTGGTTGTACTATTTATAAAGAACCGATGAGTGATAGGCTGATAGCCCATGGTAACCTGATTTTGCGAAATTATGTGAGAAAAAGTGTGCAAGTAATATCTGATTTTGCGACATCTGTATGGTATTTACATTGAAGTGTTAAGCAAGTGCTAGAAATGGGATTTGGAAACCAGTATTTGCGAAGGGAAACATTGTTTTCAGTAGTTGCGAATTAAGTTCAACCCGCAGATCTTCCTTTTTCAGAAAATTCTGGACCTTCTTTTTTTTTTTGAAAATGGAAAATTCTGGACCATTGGAAGCGAGATTTTCTTCAAAAGAAACCAAGTAAGGCTTGCAAATTGACGTGCTTTGTATCTGGAATTACATGTATTACATCACATACAAGGAATGCCTTTGTGTAGTAGAAGATGGAATCCATTCAAGGATTGAAGCGCAAGCTGAGCTTGATGTTTTGCTCCCAAAATTGAAAGATTAATGAAACCACAAGTAAAAAGGGGAATTTCTGATAACTTTATTGATAATTAAAAGTGTGAATGCAGAGAGAGACTACCCCCTTTTATAGAGGGAGGGTTTGGGAACCTGTCCTATTTGGGAAACCTTCTAACCTAAAACATCTTCTAGGGTTTCTATTTTATTCTAGCTTCCAAATAGGAATTTGCTCCAACTCTTTTCATAAAAGTTAAGTAAAACAAGATATTTACTAAGCTAGGCCCCATACTTCCTAACAATTAAAAATCCTAAACTTGCTAAACAAATACAAGTGGACCCCTTAATCCTGTCAAAGTTTGCACATAAGAAAGTAAGTTCCACTTGTGCTAATGACCATGTGGATCTTATGAAGGTTTGTGGGCCTGCTGAGTTTTCTACCTGACATGGTATTTGAGCCCATGCAGCTTATGGGTCTGCTGGGCCTGCTGGGTTTGAGGCCCAGTGACTTGTGGGGCTTGACCCAATGGTAATGTGGGCTTGGCCTGCATCACTTTGCATTTTGTAACTAAAACGTAACATACCTTCCGTGTATAAAAATGACTGGGTTTTGTGCTGATTGATTTGCAGTTCCTCGGAACTTCAGATTGCTAGAGGAGCTTGAGAGAGGGGAGAAGGGAATTGGTGATGGAACTGTCAGCTATGGAATGGATGACGCCGATGACATACAGATGCGATCCTGGACTGGAACTATTATCGGTCCCCATAATGTATGTTTTCCTCTGATCCCTCATATTAATCATCACTGAAAAGAGGAAATATTGGGTCTCTTGCCTCAGCAGATGTACTGTTTTCTATCGTGAGAAAATAATTGTACACAGCTTTGTAAAATATATCCTTTTCTATGAATTTATTGCACTGCTGAACAGGCCCTAAGTTGTCCAATTTCTTGCAAGTGGACCTTATGGTTCTGTTATTTACAACATTGATCCAGTGGTCATTCTGTTAATGGAGATGCCCTGATTCTACCAGAATAGATGACGCTCCTATTTTTGGCCTTCTTTATCTTCATTAAATGCAGACAATTGCCGTATTATTTTCTTACCACCTACTTGTAGGCTAAAGATGGTAAGTTTATAATCTTCCAATATGGGACAGTTATGGTGGGGAGAATTTGATTTCCATTCAATCAGGCCTGCATCATTGAACCTTGGACATCACACGTTTAGAATGGAATTCCTCTGTGAACTATATATATTTGGAAAGATGCAGGACCTAATACGTAATAACTCATCTGGTCATTAGCTAGGCTTTACATTGTCCTCTTTTGCTTAATCTTGCCATGTTTGTTTCCAGTTCATTTCATTTTGAAAGAGTGAATATTCATGTCTTGCCATTTCAGACTGTCCACGAGGGCCGCATATATCAGTTGAAACTTTTCTGTGACAAAGATTACCCAGATATCCCACCAACAGTGAAATTTCAGACACGGATAAACATGGCCTGTGTGAATGAGGACACCGGAGTGGTACTACCCAAAATCTAATTATATTTTCTCTTTTTTAGCTTGGAAAAAAATGCATTTTCTAGCTTATGCTGCTACAATTGAGCAGGTCGAACCCGCCCTTTTTCCAATGCTTGCTGACTGGCGAAGAGAGTACACAATGGAGGACATATTGGTCCAGTTGAAGAAAGAAATGTCATCAACTCAGAACCGGAAGCTGGTCCAGCCTCCTGATGGTAATTTTTCATTTGATTCTTTTTGAGTTTTTATTTTATAGAAAATCCTCTAATGATTTATATAACTGTTCAACCGCGAAATTTACATTTTTCATACTTTCTAAGTGTCTTCACTATTGACACAAGAAAAGGTTGCCATGGTCCTAGGTTGTTAGTTTAAATTACATCAAACAGCCGACAAGCCTAGATCCAACAAATACACAGAAATTTCCAAGAAAGGTCTTGTATAGGTCCAGTTAATAGACCTGTAAATCACTTATCACAGTATACAAGTAAGACTATTAGATATTCAACATTCCACATTTATAAATCAGCTCTGAAGCACGTCTGCTGTAACTCACGTAAGAAGCTGTTCAGATCGAATTAGGCTAGGATCACTAGGATTTTGGCTTCCTTAAATATATCTTTAAAATTTGCCAACACACTCATGGTTGAGAGGTGCTGGCACCTTGTATCATGGAAACGCTTGGCATCGATCCCTGGGTCCTCAATAGTTATCACTCCCATACCAGTAGGCAGTAGCCCAATGTTGCACACTTGCACCAAAAAAAAAAAAAAAAAAAAAATCTTTCCACAATGACTAGTTTAACCAAAATATTCATGCATATAAAGCTCATCACTCACAAGTGAGCAGTAGAGGATTAAGCTATATGATAGGTGTAGACTGTAGATTTGGCCCAAACCTAGACTAGAATTGCATGTTCCACATGGATGTCGTTTCTACATCCAAACCGAGATATCTTTAATGTCAATGAAGAAATAATAACAGGGGGAGATCCAGTTTTTATACAAGTCTTTATAATCTTCTCAATTATGAACAACTCTAGGACAATCTATTCCATCAGGCTGCCTTTACATCATTAGAAGGTGTTTGAGACTTTCGGTCTTTGGCCTAGACAACCCAACTACTAAGCTGCTGTTTTAAAACTAGAAGCACTGGTTGGTAGGTACTGAAGAAATAGTATTACCCGATTAAAATCCTTTGTGAACATAGAATTACATTGGGTTATTCTTAGAACGCCCAGCCTGGCTTAATGGTGTGATAAAAAAGTTGCTTTTATATTCTGTGTGATGAAAAGAAGTGGTAAATCTAATCTAAACAATTCATCCATAAAACTCTAGCATGAGATGTTTTAATCTCAGAACATTTAAAGGAAATAATGATAAAAAATCCCTTGAGACTTAATGAACCAAGGAACTAAATATCCTAGAAAAGGAACTCTTATCTGCCCTCTCTTAAAAAGTGGGTCATAACTTTCCTAACACCTGCAACTGTTGCACTAACTTAGGCTATAAAGTTGGAATGGTAACCAAGTATTCTCATCAAATGCATGCAATTTCCTGCCATTCAGACATTGTTTGGTTATCTGTATGGTATAATTGATCCCTGGTCCCAATTGTAGTACAAGACTGAAAATTGAGACAATTGATGTCTCGGATCAACATGCACAAACCTGAGACATTAATTGAGAGTTCTCAAAATGTTGGCTGCATCAGTTTATCCACACTGGGTCCATCAATTTAATGGAACGGTTTAATGAACTGATGCTCTTGCTTTGTTAGACTCAAGGACTGTGCATACCAGTCATCCTTGACCAAGGTCTATCACAATTCACAACACGACTGCAACTTACCTTGACCAAGGTTCATCACAATTCACAACACTACTGCAACTTTCTCCGCAGTGCTGCTCTGTTGAATTGGCAGAAAATTTGATCTTAAAATGTTAAACTGTTTGTAATATCCATAATGTGGAATTGTTATGGTTACAGGAAATGAAGAGCAGCGGGCAGATCAGAAGGCATTGGTGCTCAGGTGTTGCATTCTTTAAAACAGTGTATGACGAAGTTGGTGATGCATATAAATAATATAAGGGCATTTGCTGAAGCCCCAACCTTTCTCGAGAGAAATGAAGGTCAGCATAAGAAGAGGATGGTCTTAAATCTCTGGGACTTACACGCTTTACAAGCACTTGGCATCCAGTGTGCTGGCACTCTAATACATGGAGCCAGGGTAAAAGACGTCAATCCTTAGTACATAAATTTTACTGACACTAAATACATAGGAATCTCTCATTTCAATTTTAGCACTATTGTTAGTATGATTGGTACATAATGCTTTTGTATGAACCACCCACACTAAACTAATTGAGTCTGATGTAAGGTTCCAGCAATTTGATCATATAATGGTTAAATGGTGTTACCGCCATACAATTATCGACTGCCAAAGCATGAAGTGCCAGAATTAAAAAAATGAGGTCTTTGGGGCTTTGAAAACCTCAAATAGAACTTTTTAAAATAATCCTGTAACATGGGGACTTGATTCTTGGCTTTGAATGGAATATTGCCTTCTTTTTTCCCCTTTTGGGCTGTATGTTACAAGTGGAGAAAATTAAAAGTAGAAAATGGTATGGTTTTTTGTTATACAACGATCGTTATCTTGAAAATAACATCAATGCAGCCTCGCCAAATCATGGTTTTTTTTTTTTTTAATTGGTTGGACTCCAATTAACCTCATAAACTAGTGAATGGTTAGGTGCTTGACTGGGATTTTTCGAATGTTTGCATCTCTTTTAGGCTGCCATGCGCACATGCCAAGTTATGGTGGATGAGTAAACAACTTTTTTATTAATTTTATTTAACATGTAAGCTGCAACCTCATGGTTAGAGCAGGGAGTGAGCATGATATGAATGCTGTAATGATTAATGATAGAATATTAATAAAGTAAGACAATATACAGTTCAAAGTACAGAATGATGCATGATATGATACAGAGACCGAGAACTTACCATGCAGTCTCTATTTTCAGCAGCTTCTTGTTTCAGTGAACCATGGCTCCTTTATATGAAGAAAATGTGGAGAAAAGTTGATGCAGTACAAACTCAATATGAACATGAACAGTTTTCTCATTTTCTTGGCCTTTTCTTTATCTATGTGGTTGCTGATTGGAAGGACATAAATGAGGTCAAGGGTTCGAGGATTGGTGCATCCTCTTTTTCATTAAAAACTAGTCTTACAAAATATGAGTAAAATAAATAGTCAAATCAAGAAAAAATGAGTAAAATAAAGAGAAAAGAAATGAGGATGGAGTTAAGTCTAAAAGTAACTAAAGGAGAAAAAGTTTCTCTTAAAATGTACTAAATGATAAGAAGCTATTACTTAGGGGAGAAAAATTTGTGATTAGTACCTTTTACTCTTAACCCTATTTCTCTCCTCTTTTCTTTTGATTTGATCATTTATCTTACTCCACTCTTCTAATTCATGCACAACCTAGATGTAAATTTTACTCTTGAGGCAAAATGACAATTGTGAGTGTTATAGTCAAGAGCTTGCATCCGGAATCACTAGAAATTTGTGAGGTGCTTCAATGGTGCCGGCCTCTTAAAATGTGCATGAATTAAATAAAATGTCTTCTTGTATGGGACTTGGCTAAATTTCACTTTAATAAGAGTTAAAGACTCCTTCAAAGTCTATTTAGATTATTATAATATTTTTTAAATATTAATTAGTGATCAATATAAAGGTAAGCTCAGCTCAGAGCAAAATTTTGCCAATGCCCATATATGAGAGGGCGTTTGTTTAAATAAATAAAAATTTGAATTAATAAAGATAAATCTAAAAAAGTGTAACATGCCAATTTCACACATGATAGATTAGATTAGCAAACTATAATTTATGTATTTGACTCAGTATAATTGAGATAAGATTTTGATGATGATAAGATTTTAGAAAGTAGAGTCCACTAAAGCCTCCCCCAGCCTTGTGGGATTTGTACTCTATAACGTGAAATGCTAGCTACAGCATGACCCTAACAAATTGGTGGTGATGGTGTGGTCAGTGGTCACATCAAGATGCCATTTTGATCTAATATGCTATTTTGATTATCATGCTTTGTTTGTTCTTGTCAAGGGTGGGCCCTTTTCTTTTTTGTCCTTTTTTACATGGGATTGGATCCCCTGTTTGGACCAGACAGGAAACCCTGTTTGGACTTCTGAAAGCTTTATTTATTGATGAAACGTGCCCCACCAACATCTCATTCCTTTTCATATTGGCCATTTCTTTCTCCAATATGAATGGAATCAATGGATGGAGCCTGCAATCTCTTTCCATCAATAAAGTGAACCTTTGAATCTCTTATCTCATGATCTCCTCTATATAATTAATAATTACTAGAAGGACAGACAGGAAAGTTGGAGTTTTCAGACATTGAGAACCTTCTCATCATCTCTATTAGTTTTGTCTAATGGGCTCTCACTATTTTTGGGTCTTGATCCTATTTATACACGTACAAATGTGAAGACTCAAATTACCTAGATCCCACTCTATCCTAATTCAGTCCCCACTACAGCTCAAGCATAGATACATCTTTCTAGGTTTTGATGCTAATTTCTCCTTTGATACTACTTTTTTGTTTTCTTCTTCCAAATCTCTTATAGTATTTTGCAATTTCTTTTCTACTTTTCTTCCTTTGGGTTCTCTTTTTCTTTTGAAAGTGATATTCTTTTTTCCCTTCTCTATCAGGAAGGCTTTATGTTATTCTATGTTTAATTCCGTTAACGTGACTAGCTAGCATGCTCAGACACTTCAGTTATCTTGTTTCTTATGAAAAATGCTTGATGCTACAGGTGGATCTTTTTCCTTTTCTTTTCCAACATCTAGGACTAAATTTTATACTCAAAGCATTAGAGCCTCATTGCACGGATTCACTCTCAAACTAAAACTGGCATTGGGTTTAAATTATACTCTCTCTCTCTCTCTTAAAATTTTCTGTCACAGCTCCATACTCTTGAGAAACTCAACCTAACTCAACCTATTTGTTGGCTGGGATACACTGAAATGACAAAACAAAATTCATGTAGCTGGTCAAATGAAAATTGTCTCTCAAAAGGCCATTCAGAAATGTTACACTTATGGTTGAGTAGCGTTGGCATAGCACTATCACTCCTGAATGAAGTCCTGACCAGTCGCCCAACATAGTAAAAAAAAAAAAAAAGCCTGTTTACATACTCCTCACAGAGAGAACAAATTTGGGTTTAACCTTACAGAAGAATGGTTTTAAAACGTAATGGTGACAGTTATTTGCATAAAACAGCATCTATTCAAGCTGCCGTGAATTTTACCCTTCAACACAACAGAATTAGAATTTAGAAGATATGGCATGCAAGTACAGACAACAATCAGCGTAAAGCAATCAACAATCAGCAATTACCCTTAGCTTTCATGTAAAGACTTTTGAAATTCAAAAGTAATTGGGTTAAGAACCTCTAATTCTAACATGGGTTTAAAAGATAGGGTAAATTAGCCAAAAGTCCTTGAGCACGGTCTTCTAAGGCATCAAGGACAACTACTTTTTATCTAATGTTTATAGTCCAGATAGCTGGAGATACTTTAGTGAGAGGTCTCTAATATGCCACGTCATATATTTTCATGACTAATTTGCCCCTTTCAACTGTGCCAGAAAACTCCTTCCTTCTTCTTCTCTCATTTTCCATTTTCTATTCCTTTCCATAGTTGCAGAGTATCATTGCAGAGCACCTTTCGTCACCACCATGACTTCCGATTCTCTCCCTTTCATTTCTTCAAAGATAGACACAGTTTTACTTTATCTTGCTCTTTCATCTGAAGTCTCTTCCAAATCTCTCTTTCTCTCTACAACTGATTTGAAAGAGAGCATTTTGCACCTTTTCTTGTTTCCCCCCTCTTTTTTCGATTGGATTGTGGTCATCAAGTGTTTTTGTTTTGGATTTCGATTTTTATTAGAATCTGATTTTCCGTATACTGACTTTTGGTGTCGCCGAGCTCAGATAAATTTCCCAGAATCTCTGATAAACTGGACAGAAACTCAGATAAATTTGTCGAAGTTCTGCCAGAAACTCAGATAAATTTATCTGAGTTTTTGGCAATTTATCTGAGTTTCTGGCACAACTCAGCTAAATTTATCTGAGTTTCTGGCAGAACTCAGACAAATTTATCTGAGTTTTGAAGAACTTTTCTGAGTTTCAAACAAATAGCTATGTGAAGTGGTGCCATCCGACGACCCACATCCATCTCTCCTTTCTTATTGCAGTGGTTGTGATTCATGATTCGCGTTTTCTTTCTCAGCCAGCTGACAGAAGGAGAAGAAGGAGCAAGAGTAGGGAACTATGGGAGAAACCAAACATGTCCTGGTTTTGTGGAAGTGATAAAGTAGAGATTATCAGGTTTAAGCATTAGATAACACTGATTTTGATTTTTAATATTATAACCTATTAACCTTCATATTATACCTAAGCTATATCAACAACCATGATGTCAGTTTGGCCACCTTGATAGAGAAACTTGATTGCCATGTAATGTGGGTTTTGGCTGTTCTATTCTATTCTCATAGCCAAGTTCTAGTTGTTGTATTCACAAGGTATCATGTGTCCTAATTTCAAGAAAGCCCAAGTCAGTCAATTTATAAGTGGTTTTAACATGTGAAAGGATGGTCCAGGACCACAGTCCACAGGCTACACATCTGATCATAACCATGGTTTAAACAGTGAGAAGACTGCCTCAGAAGACTGACAAATTTATCTGAGTTTTATCTGAGTTTTGAAAACTCAGATAAATTAGTTTGAGTTTTGCTTTTGCTGACGTGTACAAGGGCATTTTTGTCTTTTTTAGTTACAAGAGGACCGCTGTCAGTACGATAAAATATTGTGGACCGTTTGCAATAAAAATCACCGTTGAGGGATTTCCGCCCAAATGCCCCTAAAAGATATGCGGATCTCCGTTTAAAATGAGTATTTGTTACAACTGTATTAAGTCTTTTGAGAGGTTACCTAATATCTTACAGTATGTGGAGAATCTGTTCCAACAATGTAATATCCACTTGGATCCAATTTTGACTGATGGTTATGTAACTATTCATGCAACCGCCCACTCATTTTTCTATCAAACTACCAATGTTTGAGTTGTTCCTATGTAACTATACCATTTTTGCTCCAATTTCTTTATTTCTATTTTATCCAACTTGTCCTATGGAAAGAAGTAAGTTTTTTTAATATGTGATTATTTATTTTACAGTGCAGGGAGATACCGTGCTAGCACGGATTATTGGGTTAGTGTTCTATTATGCTAAGATTGACTATTTCTTCTTTGTTGGAAGAGAAATATTTGCATATAGTTTTACGTAAAGATTGGAGCAGAACCGTGGTATCAACTCCATCTTAAAGAGAAGATCAATATGAAAGCAACAACTTTTTTTCAAAATTTTCTTTTTAACTTTCAGTGTTGTACGAGAGAAGTCCATGATAGAGGCATTGCTCTATTTTTTTTCTTCTGGGACACTCTTTTGGAGTTATTCGATGCAACATTTTTTACATGAAGAAAGAAAAAAATGAACTAAATTTCTTTATATGGAGGATTGCAATTTCAATCGAAGCGGGGAGAATTGTAAATTTTATGAAAAAATAATAATATTATTTTTATAATGGAGGATGTCTCAGCCTTTTGAGCTAGAATAATTCCTATGGACCTAAAGGAAGCCGGTAAATCTCTTGTAGCCCCAGTGTAGTCGTGCAGTTTCGAACCCTCAACCTCTAGGTGCAATATGAGAACATAATATAGCTACTGTAAGTGCCTAAAAATAACGGACTTGATTTAGATGATGATGAAGCTTTTAATGGTGCTGCTTATTACTGGAAATCCTGAACTTGAAAGAGAGACAATAGTCAGCGCCCCGGGCTACTGTCAGCCGAAGGCACTTCGACGTCTGAGTTAGTGCAGTCACTGAACAAAGGGTGAAGTGAGGAAGAAGATTTAGGTAATGTCCACTGAGTAGTGTATGTTGCGTACCTTTTCATGGCTCTCACCATGCATAGATATAGACGAGAGTGGAAGGTTCCCGAGTGGAGGTATGTGAGAGCAGTCCCATCAGCCTATACCTAGGATCCTTAATGAGGGTAGGTGAGGGTACTGTCCCATCAGATCTCTCATCAATCCCACACATAAATGCGGACGTGATCGCATGATAGGGACGACCCCTTATCAATATTCAGTGGCCACCCTATCTGCCAGTACGTTCTGCAACGTAACTGTCCCGTCACATAATGAGGATTCGACGTTCAGTGTTTACCTTGGTCGAGAGAGCCGAACTGGAGAAGCCATCGAAGCCGCGAGCGCAAGCTCGGATACTGCTACCAAGATGTGAGGTGCCGAACTCAATGAAGTGTGCTCGGTACTCTTACCGAGGCGGGTTTGGGCTCGATGCCAGCTGGCGCTGTTGCCGAACCGAATAGGATCGGGCCCAGAGCAAGCCCAAATGGTACTCTTACCAAGACTGAGACTAACTTCGGGATCACGGAAACACCCCGCACAGCTACGAACTTTCTTAGCCCAATATCACCAAAAGATTAATGTGGTAGATATTTTCCGTTTGTTTGTGTTTCTAGGTCGGATGATCCAACAGCTTGAGCTATTTTAACTTTTTGTCAAATAAAGGCTTTAATCTAGCTTGAAAGGAATTGACCTTGCTCTTGTCGAGGAAGAAACTCTTCATTGTCAACATCCGTTGCAGCACATTTACACATAGCAACAGGGATAAATTTTGGAGGACATGGCTACGTGGCCGCCGATCAAATGAGATCATCTAAGATGGGCAAAAGCCGTGATTTCCATATTAGATTTTGTTCTGACAAAGTATAGCACTGACTAGATGGCATGTGTTAGGAACAAAGTATAAAGATGAAGTAGCTGATGTGAGAAGCTTGAAGAAGAAAGATGAAAGAAGTTAAACAGTTTGAGATTAGGGTTACCCAGCTTAGACGCTTTAGTGGACCAATCAGATAATCGATTTACATGATTTGAAGGGTGAATGCTCGTAGAAAAGAACCCAATCATGAATCCGAATCCCCATTAACTCCTAGGGGTTGGCCGAGTCTTCAGGACCATGGTTCCTCCCTCTTTTAGAGTAAGAGGCCTTGGTATCGAACCTTAGTTCTATCATCTTCAGGAACGAAATGTTGAGTCTACTTACGCTACCGCGTAGGGGCCACGGGGGTTTTACCGGGCTTCTCTCTGGGTCCGGAAAGAATAGTCCAACCCAAAGAGTTGAGAACCCTCCGTCAGCAAAATTAAAAAAAAAAAAAAATCTGAATCCCCCTTAGTCTCTCTCTCACACTCCGTGTAGGGTGGGATGTGTGGGATTCCATTATGAGGCGCACCTATTGATAATTCAAATTGATCAAAATGAATGTTATTCTCTCGAATGATATATTCTCAAATTTTAATTCAATAAAAGTTGGGTCCACAATAATATTGAGCACATGCTTGATCATATAATTACTGTATGTGATTAGTCACTCAGGATTTGAACTCCCACTCACCTGTACATGTGTATATGAAAGTATGCCTCTTTTATTTTTTATTCCCTACGTACTCTTGACTCCTCCTCCACAAATTATGTATGCAAACTCCCAACTCCCTTCCCCCTTAAACCAGGTGTAAGTAAACTCCACACGTTCCTCTCTCTCTCAACATGTCTTCAGCTCTTGATAGCGAACTCCACACCCAAATTCAAAACGATGGCATGCCTCTAACCCTTCAAAATAAACCCTTACTTGAATTGAATGGTTTGGTACCGATTGCTTCACAGAGTTTTGAATTGAATGGTCTCTCTTTCTTGTATTTTTTTTTTCTGTACGTGCATGTAGGAAATAGCAGAGAGGAAGAGATCACTGGCGAATTGACGGTGTTACAAAAGCACGTGGCCTATTTTGACAAGAACCATGACGGGATCATATATCCATGGGAGACATACATAGGTTCTCTCTTTTCATTTTACATTATGTTACTATCAATTTATCATTAGCTAGCGATTACTGTTAAAAGTTACACATCCACTTGTAATCCTCTTTTCTTTCAGGATTTCGTGCCATCGGCTGTGGGGTGCTCTTGTCAGCTGCAAGTGCTTTTTTTATCAATTTGGCTCTCAGTCGTCGCACCCTTCCACAGGTCTCTCTCTCTCTCTCTCTCTCTCTCTCTCTCTCTCTCTCTCTCTCTCGTGTTTGTTTGTTTGTTTGTTTCAGTGTTTGGGTCTGGTATGATGCTTAGAGTAAAGGGCACGTTTTAGAAAAGTGTGAGCAAATTCTTATGCAAAGGGTGTCTTTTTTTTTTTGCTTGTCTTGGGCATTTCTTACACAACAGAAAAAATGATCTTGTACATTGGATTAGCATTTTGTACCATGATCTTTTTTTAGGTGAAGGTTTTCTATTTCAGTTTTGTAGAAAAAAGATTGAGACCCAAGAGGTAGAAAAGCCATTTCTTCATTTTTATAGAAGAGATGAAAACACCTTTAATTGTGGAAAATGTTTTGCCTCACCAAACACTAAAAGTCAATAGCATGGACAATGTAGTCTTCAGCATTCATTTAATTTAGAAAATAAAATAAATGCTGCCAGAAGCTGTCGAGAGCAGAGATTGATTGAGAGAGCGAAAGGCCAAAGGTGGAGTTGAAGAGTGGAGTGGAGCCAAGGGTGGGGTCATCAAATTAATTTCTAAGATTCATGTCGATCACTTGAGGGGAGGATAAGCATTTTATATCTAAAGATATAATCTCATCTTTTGTACATTTCCACTCCCCTTTGATCATAAATATTTTTTTTAAAAGGAACTTCTAAGAATTCATTAGAAGGTTTGCTAAACATGCTTTGCCATGCTTTACAAAACTTCATTCCTAAATCCCCCGGAATACCATGATGATTTTAACAACTATACGGCATGTGATGCCCAAATGCAACATGGATACAGCAGAAGTACATTTTGAATTTGGATAAGACACATGTTTTTTACATAAAAAGAATAGTATTGGATGTGACACAGTATATTATCTATAATTTCAAATATCTGGATATTATGGTATATAAATTTTATCTTACCCATCTACTAGCCTGTTTGGTTAAAAGAATTATGAGAATTCTTCTCTGTTCAGAATTCTGAGAACTCCAAATGCTGCCCTGAGAGTAGAATTCCAAATGTCAAAGGGGAGTATTTGGAATTCTGAAATTCGGAGAGTTCCTATAGCATTTGTAAATTTCTTGTTTATTGTCTAGTATCCAGGAATTTCGGCCACATGAATAATCCCAAATGACTTTTGAGAATTTAGGAATTCCACCCCTCTTTGCATTTTGGTGAAATTCCGCTATGTTTGGAAATTCCGGAATTTCTGAGATAGGGGTCTTTTGAATTCTAAGGAAAGAAATGGACCCTAAAAGTGCATTTTCAAGTGATTTGAAATTTTAAACTCTTATATCAAACAAAGTATTTGGAATGCTTAAAAAGACAAGATGTCATATTATGTCATAAATCCTTAACAAAATGGAGAGATTTTAAAAGGCTAGAGGAACCTATATGGTATGAAAACTATACTAGCCAATGAAAACACAAAGATATGGGCAAAGTTTTTAGTGAGATTTTATCAACAACCTTAATGGGAAGAGTAATCTACTACATTAAGATCTACTAGCTTAAGATTACAATGAAAAAAAAAGAAAAGAGGATATGACAAGCTTACAAATAGGGTCAAGTAGAAAGTCTTAACCTATAAAAACTAGTTATACTATGCATAATAAGGCAAGAGCAACAATAATATTGATGAAGAGAGATGAACATGACCATGATAATAAATATTAGTTACTATAAGGGACTTTTCAACATCATAGTTGACCAGAATTCTTTTGATAAGACAAAGTTGATAAGAGATCCCATATTATATATATTATAGGAAAAACCTCCACCAAACACCTATGCCCACAATAAAGTAAGTACCAGAGTGCCTAAATACCTAGTGGGGCTTGTCTTGTGATCCATCTGAGTCGACCACTTTATATATGTTCTAATTTTCTTTCATAACCTCAAAAATGTAATGGTGAGCACCTTTCACTCTCATAAGAGGGCCCCGTCCTATGATAAATACATTTGCTTACTTTTTTTATAGCACGAATGTGATATAATCAAGGCATGAGCATGACCTCTTTGTCGTTCCATTTTGTATAAAAGCAAGGAGTTGTGAGTGTAATGACCATTTCTTAGCTGTTTTCCTTTAAAATACACTCCCCCTTATTTGGGTTTAATTGAAAACGATGCATGGATTCGGGCATGAATTAGAAGGGAGATTAAATTTTGGTAGTGATTTCATTCTAACTCTTAATTTTAACCCTCAAAAGTTAAAATTCTAATCCATCGGACGAAATCTATTATAATGAAGTTCTAAACAGTCATCCATGTGATTGTAGCTGAGTGGATTTGATTGTACATAGATATATCTTCATATGAACATTGATAAAATAACCCTATAGCAAGGCCTGTCTGTACTGTACAATAATAAAGAAAAAGGGAAAAGGTAAACATTGTCATACACTAGTGTTCTGGAATAAAAAACAAAGCCTAATTAACTTCAGACATCTGTCATGATTATTTCTCTGCATGAAAAGATACCACTCAATATGTTATCCATGTAAACAGGAATGTCATAAACTTATACTGGTCTCTACTATCTAGGTATAGTTGGAGCCATATATTTCTTCAGATCCCTCTCTTCAGCAAGAATTCTTGACAGGAGTTTGTAATGCTGGGAGTTTTATAGATAATGATATTGATGTGATGGGAGGGTTGTAACAGGTGTAGGTTTCTGTGGCTGAAATCCCCACTAAATTTGAAAAAGTTGACATTTAAAAAACAAACCATGCAGATTCATTAAATTATTATGTATTATCTTTTTACATTTGTTTTTTTTTTTTTTTTCAATATTTCTTTTACATAAAGCTTCCTGAAGTTGAACTTTTTAGGTCCACCGTTGGGTCGATGGCTACCTTCAAATTTCTATATTCTACATTTCATTATTAAAATTTTAGATTCTAACCACTTAATTAAAATGCACTTAATTTATTTCTTATAAAAAGATTTTGAGAATTTTTATTTAAAAAATTTATAAATTCTCCAAATGCTACTCATCCGCATGAAATTACCAAATTCCCATGGCAAAAGAAGCATTTGTAATTGTTGATGAAGTTAGAATTTAAAGAATTCAAAAAGATATTTATAACTTTTCATAATGTGGTTGAAGAATAGCATTATATTTAGATGCCAAAAAGACAATGGTACCATTTAGTGACATAATTTCCTGCCATCATAACTTGGGTGATTAATCCCCCATGGGCCCATGCTACCGAATTGGACACCTCATCTAATCAAGTAGAACAGGGTCAAATGGTTTTTCACGTGGGCTGAGTCACCCGACACACAGTGATTGATTGAAAAAGATAGGGAAACACAAGGGCTAAGGCTGGCCCATAAAACAGTGTACAATGTGGGTCCGGGTGCTTTACAGGCCACTGGTAGGTCTCCAAAAGTCAGGTGGATGTTGTCATCTACCAGACTGTAACAAAATACTTGGCGAGCAATTAGAAAGGCAAAGTTTCAATTCTAACAATTTATTTTGTGGCCTAGATTGGACGTTAGCATTGCCAGGCGAATCTTAGGGTTTTTTTTTTTTTTTTAACTGAAAATATAGGCATATGATTGTAGGTGCTATTATTATTATTTGGTGTTTGGGTTTCAATGCAACAAGCCAACAATTAGTGGAGTGTTGTCAATTAGTAGTGTGTATCTTTTTATATAACAAAAAAGGGATAAAAAGGAGGGAGTGAAGTGGGTTGGGGCTAACTTGATCATATGTATATGCGACTATACGCACATATATTCTCACCATACACTGGCATATGGGGTCTATTTGGGGCCATGCCAATTATAAATGATGGGTAATGAAAGATTTAAAAGATATCCATAGACACGCAAAATATTAACTTCATAAGATATCTTAACCTTTTAATCTATGACCCTCAAGTTTAATGGTTTAAAAAAAGAATTTTTTATTTTGAATTTCAATCCAATGATAAGTAACGATTGGATGAGTGTCAAATTTGGGAATTAGCATTTCAGTAGTAATAGTGTGAGGAGAGAAGTTGATTATAAGTGGGTACTTAGTTGCTCAAGAGAGGTCAAATTGTACATACGAACCAGGTTCTGTTTTTTTACCCCCACCCCTAGAAAGCCCACACAATAGCATACTTAGAGATTGATCCTTGGACAGCTGTATAACAATCGACATTGCCAACAAACTAAGTAACCTCTTGTTATAACTCAAATGTATGTATGTATATCTATATCTATATCTATATATATATATATATATATATATATCATTGGACTTACATGAATGCTAAATATATACCATTGTGGTGAGGGACACCCGTTTTTGGAAAGTCACTTTTCTTTTGTACTTCTCTTTTGTATTTGAAACTTCTCAAAAAGGGAGTGTCCCTCACCATAATGGTGAGGGATGGATGCACTTGAATATCCCCCTATATGGAGAATATTCATATATATATATATATGTATATATATCATTGGACTTACATGAATGCTAAATATATAGTTACTATAGAATTCCCTATAAAAAGGGATTGAATTTTGAAAAGTAATTTTGCATTTAGCTTAGCAATGATTGATGATTGATCGACTGATTGGTGTAGGGAAAATTCCCTTCTCTCCTTCTCCCAATCTACGTCGAAAACATCCACAAGGCCAAACATGGGAGTGACTCTGGGGTATATGATTCGGATGGAAGGTAAATCTCATCCCCTTACCATTAAGTATGCAAATGGGTCGGATTTAGGATACAACCGTGATGGATTTTATCCCAGATCTGTCTTTATAGATTTGGATCCGAAATAGAGCCTGTGTTGTATCCATATTCTACATCAATTGGAAAAAATGGATTCAATTTCAAATCTGAAACCTAGTATGTTTTTAAATACGAAAGTGGGGCTGTTAAATGATATATGATTAGAGTTAGTAGACTTTCAAATATGGATATAACTCACGTTGTAGGCCTTAAACCCTATATGTGTATTTAAGTATATGAATGTAATCGTCCTGGATCTAGATCCTCTGATTGGAACATTCAAGGACTCGGGGCTAGGCATATATATATATATATATAAAGGGGATCCGGGGCTAGAACCGAATATTCAGGGTCCTATATATATTTCTCCTGAATCCAAAATTGGTTATATATCCACTTTATTAGGAACTAGAGACTTTAGATATTCCAATAATCGAATTTCCATTTGCAACCCTACTGTATACATCAAGATTATTCAATTGATGCGTTCCAAAACCATATGGGACTATCCAATACTTCCCTTCTTGTTCTTTCTTTCAACACTGAATATGGAGTGATGCTTTTGTTTTGCAAGGCCCACCTCCTGATCATTTCCGTTCTGATTTTCAACTACAGATTTGTGCCTTCAAAATTCGAAGACATCTTTCGTAAACATGCACGTTCCAACCAAAACGCTCTCACCTCCCAGGAACTCATGGATATGCTCAAGGCCAACAGGGAGCCTAAAGACTACAATGGATGGTGGGTGGGCCTACCCTTCTGATTACTTACAAGCAACAAGTATGTAAATGGGCCTGTTGCAGACATGGTCCAGATGAGTCCGGTCCAACCTAATTAACTAATCGCGTCCGAAATTTAGCATTAGGTTCTGATTTGGATATGCGCCTCATTTTGTGACATTAGCATATACCAAGACCCAACCCCAACATGTCTAAATCTTGGTTCTACGGTCCAGATCTGACACGCGGGCCTAAAACTGAATCAAACATGGCCCATGGAAGGTCTGGGCTGATGGCCCAGGGTCACTAGCCCTTCTCAACCTGATTAATGGGCTAAGTTCATCACACTGGTGCGCGCTGAGAGGGCGAGGTGTATTCAAGTTAGAGAAGGGAATCAAGGGATGCAGCCATTTTGATCAGGCCAAGGCTTCTGCGAGCACTGTCCATGAACCAAACACATGCATTCAAGTCGAGCTGTGGACCATTTCTTTTCGTCATATAAATTTTCTAACTAGTGATCCGACTAGCTCATTACTGATTATTATGTTTGGGGTATTGGTTGTGATTCATAAATATTAACTCGGTGCAGGACCAAAGTTGCTTGCAAAACTAGGATTGATGCCTGGATAAATTTGGGCCTGCATTGAGTCCAAGGCTTACAAACCTATGAAGTATAACCCCAGTGAGATACAAATAGTATACAAACAAATGTCATAATAATTTACTATTACTCTAGACCGATACCAGTCACACTGGATCTAAACTTGAACTCAGACCCAATATTTCTAGGTTGGTTCCAGTCAGGTCCAAGCCATTTGCAACTCCAGCCATTGGTATTATATCTGAATGGACCATCCCTAGATTAATTGGATAAGGCTAAGATGATGATGATGATGATATTTATGATGGGTTTAAATAAGGCCTGTATGGCATTAGTGCCAGCAGACCCAGAACAGACACATTAGTTGCAAACTTGAACTGAGACCCAATAAATTTTTGGGTGGGTCAAGTTGGTTCGACCCATTGGCATTATTGAACACATTGTACTATCATGCAGGTTAGCAAGCTGGACAGAATGGAAGATCCTGTTCTTCTTGTGCAAGGACAAGGATGGGTTGCTGCACAAGGAGACCATCAGAGCTGTTTATGATGGAAGCCTCTTCGAATTGATGGAGAAGGAGAGAGCATCCAAACAGAAAACGTCGTGATGGTTTTTACTGTTTTCTGTGCTTCCTCGTTCTCAGTTTCAGTGTGCATCATTTGAGCCTTATGTGATGATGAGATAAATAATAAAAGAAGAAGAAGAAGTTTTGATGGAATTACATGCATTGTATTACCGATCCCAAAAAAAAAAAAAAAACATGAATTGTATTTGTGCTGTGGATGCATTTGCTGTACATGTACATGTAACATAGCAGTGCTTGTAAAATATCATTCCTCCTTTATGTATGCATAAATTAGTATTGGTTTTGGAGGATCACTATGTTGATGGACTATTTCAGCCGTTCCATACTAGTAGCTTCTCTATGGTTAGAAGATCAAAACCATTCGACATCCATGCATTTGTATTATATTGAAAGAAAGATTAGCATCTTTTTCATTTGGATAGTTTTGACAGTTCCATCTATTTTTTTTTATACATCTACCTGATTTCTTAGGTCGCTAATCCACAACATCACCTTCCTATCATTTTATCCACCAGAAATCCTCAAGTGAAGTCCTTTCTTTTTAAACACATGGGACTTCTTATAATCAATCCACCCCCTTTACTCTCTCAACGACTTAAATTAGCACAAGCCCAAATTTGACACTCATCCAACTATTATTTTGCTGGATTGGAATCCTAGAAAATAACGCATTCTAAAACCATTAAGTTTAAGTGTCATGGATATATCAAGATGGCGTTGAAATTTTGCACACATGAAGGTCTCATTGAGATCTTCGAGTTCCCGACCTCCCTCTCATGAATTGGCATGGCACCAAGTGGCTGGGCCCCTCAAGGATGATGATCGGTGCCCATGGATGGTGCTTGGGTGAGGATCTATATTTATTTATTTACTATCTTTTTTATACAATATAGACCCCAACAACATGCCATTGTTAGTGTGACTTGGGAAGTAACCGTTGTGGCCTGTTTGTTTGCAATAAGATACATGGGAATTCATGGTCAATGAGCTTTCATGAAGGAATTCATGTGAGTGGTGAAGGATGCAAGAACCCTTACTTTTCTAGTATTTGAATTACTAGGGTCGTGACTAGGAATTCATATCCCATTTTTCTTTGATTTAATTTTTACCATGAAACTCTCTGAAGATCATTTTTGTATACTTTTCGTAAGTGATTTTAATCAGTATTTATAGTATGAATTCCTATGTATTCTATGCAAACAAACATATCTGACCTGTCAATTTAGGCTAGCATACTTGTCTAAAGGATGGCTAGTAGTTAGGCTAGCCCATGCACTTATCTGAACTTCAGATTTACTAAAGAATATGTAGGTAGTATGCCGTATATCCTACATATTAGGAATTAGGCTGTGGTTGTTTAGATGATATTTGGGATATTAAAATAAATCCGAATCTGTGATTACATCTCTAAGATCCGTTTCTCTATCAAGATTCACGAGAATGGACCAAGTTAAATCAGTGGGCCATCAAACTGAGTACTTGATGGTTAAAAAAGCCTTAAGATCAGGTAGGGGTGCTCATGGGCTGGGCCAGCCCGCCTTGTGCTGGGCTTGGATATGTAATTCGGGCCTGTTTAAAATTGGGTTGGACTTTGATTAAGTGATAGAAAGCCCAAAGCCCGGCCCAGCCCTATCCATGCAAGGAATGGATGTAATTTAATTTAATTAGTCGAAACATTGCTCGAATGCTCACAAAATTGGTAAAAAGATCGGTTCGGCCTGGCCCGATTAATTAAATGGGCAGGCTCAGAACTGACTTTTAAGGCTGGGCCGGTCCTGGGCTAGTGTTTCTAAAGTCGAGCCCGGCAGGATATGCCGTAGCCCGGCCGGCCCGGCCCGGCCCGGCCCAGCCCATGGACACCTCTCGTAAGAGGCTTTGCTGATTTGAGTTGACTGAATTTTATACATAATCAGTCACCAAAAAGAGCCTTGCTTTCAATCATATCTACAAGTAGACACTTATCAAGTCTCAATAGTGACACAACCATCATGTTTTCGATGAATTAAAGGTGATAATGATGCAATGATACATGATAATCATTCAATTTCACCAATAATGCTCAATTTATCAAAGAATGTTGTGGAATGAGACAAGCTCAGTGCATGACTGGAAACTGTTTAGCGTCGCTACCTGACTTGCTCGTTCAAAACTTAATTTGGCCATCAATTTTGGATTTAGGATCTGACTTGTTCAATCTGGGCTAGCACACTTGTTGAAGGATAGGTGCTCTAGTTAGTCTAGCTCACTCGTCCGAACTTCAGATTTAACAAAGAATATATAGGTGCAATATGTAGTATATCCTATATGTTATAAAACCTCTTGTTAAGATGTCGTTTATGATATTAAAGTAGGGTTATGTTCTACAAGGAGGTACCTCTCCCAGATTATGTGAAGAGAGAGTAGCTTTATGACAAAACCATCATCTTCACCGTCATAGATCCCCTATGAATTAGCTTTCATCATAATTTAATACTAATTTGAATTATACTCATCTTTGGATTTTTGGATTAAATTTCATAAAAAAAAAAAAATGAAACTTAAGAAATCGTTAATATCTAAGGAATCTAAGTCGGTGGTTTCGATGATTTGATTGAGATGATTTTTGCCCAAAACCTTTATTAATAATGAGACGTTTCTATCATACTATCCTCCTATGATTAGCATGCATACAAGTGAGTCTCACAATAGGCTTAGAGTTATACCTCTCGTGTAATCCGTGAGAGATACCTGTCAGGAGAATGTAATCCTATAAAAATTTATTAGAATTTCTGACAACATCTCTTAAGATCTATCATATTTGTATCAATATGCACGAGGGTGGACCAAGTTGAATCAATGGGCCATCAAACTGAGTGTTCATGAGAAATTAATGCCTTTAAAAGGCTTTGCTGATTTGAGTCGACCTGGTCAAAGCTGAGCCTAAAAAGAGACTTGCTTTCAGTCATAGCTGAGTCTGAAAAGAGACTTGCTTTCAGTCATATCTGTAAGTAGACACTTTGAAGTCTCAACAGTGACACTCTTTTTCGAGGAATAAAGGAGATATTGACGCGATGATAATCATCTAGTTTTACAATATTGGGCAGTTCATCAAAGAATGTTTTTCTGCATTTGCAGTAATCATTCCAATGTTTATCTGTCATTCCAATGTTTATCTGCATTTGTAGTCATCATTCCAATGAGATGAGCTTGTGGCATAATTGGAAGGTGTTTAGTGTCACAACCTCACTGCTTTTTTTACTATTGAAACAAAAAGGAGAGAGAAAAGAAGGAGAGAGTAAACAATATTCCAAAGGCTCTACAGACCCACCCTCAACCGCCTGTACAAAATGAGCACATGCTGGGTCTCAAGACAGTCCATTTGGACCTACTAATAGGCCTTGAATGCCCATGACCCACTTTTCCTATTAAGCATCCTAAGCTCCTACCTATATGTTAAGTGGAGATTACTTTTGGGTGATGGACCTAGCTACCACTTGGGAACATTTACCCAACATCTTACGTACACATGTCCAAACAATCAATCCTTTAATTGCTCCTAATCATTTCAACTTTATCCTAAGCATTGTATTTGGAGACCTAATCAACTCTATCATACCCACTAGAAGGATCTTGAACAACTACAATCATCAAACTACAGATGTGAGTAATCTCTAGATAAAACCCAGGCACCCACCTGCCCTTCACACTTCCTCCCCTCTGATCAATCAAGTCCACTTTTCTTGTAAATTTGTGCCTTTCACAAAGTTTTACCATACCACTTCTCACTCTCAGATGCCTGCATTTCTTTGTAAACAAACATTTCATCCAAGTGGGACCATCTTTCAGTAATCCAAAAAAAATTCTTGTGGTTCATTTCTCTTGTGCAGTGCCACACAACTGCTCTCCCACCAAACCATCCCTAGCCATGTAATAACTTATATTTTCAAGTGAGCCAAAAATAAGGTGTAGCCAATGGTCCAGACCCAATATAATGAAGCACTTTCTGGTTCCATTGGCGATCAAAGATGGGCCCCATAAAATTAAACTGCTAAAAGATGGGTCCACCGTCCACCCATATGAAGTAGGAAGTAGGAGCCATTGGTTGGTTCTCATTTCCTCACAGCAAAACCTTATCTTTTGTGCAAAATGACAATGTGTTGGGTTTTGAATGAAAAGGGTGAGTGGGGAATGGAGAAGAAAGACAAACCACCATAACTAAAATAAAGACATGATTGAAGTGACTCTGCTCGTCCATCTCTTTCCCAGTGTCTTGTGGGAACATGGAGGCATGGTCCCTTGTCGGAAATTGGATTCTATGACATTGGACAAAACAGAGAAAAGAAAACAAATCAAGAGACCCATAGCTTGTTCTCCCAACGAAAGGCCATAAAGAAAACACTCCATGTACATATAACATGGTTTCCTGTTTAAGGTCTATATCTCCTTAGTTTGATTGTTTTCCTGTCTTAAAAGCAAACTCCCCCATTCATGATTCTTAAGTTCAATCATATTAATGAGGATTTTAAGGAAAGGCTTTCTGTATTATTCTAAGTTAATTTTGATTCAAACTTAGAATGTGAGGTTCTAGGGGCTCCACAATTGCCATTATTTATCGGATGGGCCCCATCGTGTATTGAAGATAAACAGAAGTCTCCCATACAAGATCTTAGCTAGAGAATCTTTGGACATTTCCATGCCATTTTTTTTTCCTAGTTTGTATTCTTATTGTAGGCTAATAATTGAAGAGTTTGGATCATAAAATCAAGACATTGTATGGGCATCCCCTATGTGGGGTGGTGTCCATCCGACCCAAGGTAGCCCACATGTGTGGACTTGGAAGTGAAGGTCATGAGACACTATAATGTTTCTGAATATTCTTTATTCTTTTACCAAAAGAAAAGTGTTCTTAATTATGAAGAGGTTACTAGGCAAATCAAGTCTTGCAACTTTGGTAAGGCAAATGTAGTTCAAACTCAGAAAACCTGACTGAGCTCAATGTCTGTTCCATTTGGTTTGACTTGGGAACAAGTCAGAAGACTCAGGGGGTTAAACAGAACCTACACTTGGTTATTTTTTATTTTTTTATTTTTGGGTAAAACCTACACTTGGTTTATATGTAACCTTTTGGATCAAAATCTAATAGATGTCTTCAGTTGGCATATATATTTTAAATACCAATAAGACTTGCAGGTGGTTGTACTCACTCAAAACTCAACTGATGGATTACTTCATATATTCAAAGTTAACAGGATCGTTTATTTGGGTCAGACAGGATTCAGGTTTAGGATCAAAGGTATTTTGGTCTCTATGCTAAGGGGAGGGAAAATGTAATATAAATCGATATAACTTGTAAATTTAGTCCTTTTGCCTAACCATGTTTAAACTTCTTCTCTTTTTCCTTTTGTGTGTGTTTGATTATATCTACATTCATCGACATCGTATTTGTATGTCAATCACAGGTTTTCATTGCGCTCCGACATCAACCGAGTCGAGTGAACTTGGTACAGGAGAAATGATTATACTGGGCAATAAAAAGAAACAAATGAATGTACATTCACAAGAAAAAAAAGTGCCAAATGCTATGAACAAAAACCAAAAGCTCACTTCAACTCAACCCATCCAAAACTGTAACAGAAGTACTACCATTCTTCTTAATAATGCAAGTATGAACAGCTGAGAGGATAGATATTGTATGGATTCCAAAAGCTGGAAATAAAAAAATGGAGAAGCCTTCTGTGACGTTTTGGTTATTTTATTTATATATTATATATTATTATTATTATATAATTGATTGTATTTTATTTAAATACGTAATTAATCTAAGTGGGGACCACGTTAGGCTTAGGTTTGGTGAATTAGGCTTGTTGGATAGGTGTTTTGACCCATAGTTAACCCAGGCCCAGTTTAGTGGTATAATCATTCTTTAATCCAAACTCCTATTTTTTTTATAACTCAAACTCTATCCTATTTAGAATTTAAGTTAGATTACAACTCTTATTTTTATTCCCTATTTATACTCCACCACCACTCTTTTATTTCACACACAACTCTCTCTCTCTCTTCTAATTTTTCTCTGGGTTAGCGCTTTGGGCTTTTGCAGTAAGAATTCTAGATCGTCTCCCTCAACCGCGGACTTCAGACAAGTACCTAACCATAATTTGTAGATTTAATGCTGGTGTTCCTCGTTGATTTGTGTGTGGATGCATGTAGAAACCCTACCCTTTGATGCCCTTTTTCATGTGATAATATGGTTATGCGGTGAGATTTTTGAGAAAAACCATTTTACAGTTATGATTTTGTATTTTCTGCTAATACTTAGATTGGGTGGCTGGTGTGAGCCGTGCAGCCAAGATTGAATATAATTCCAGAACAGATCGTCTAGCACGCCCAATAGGTTATTGTAATGGTTTTTCAAGAGTCCGAATTTCAAATATTTTTTTTTAGAACATAAAAAGTATAAACCTCTATATACCAGACGTCCAATGATGAATAACCAAATCTAATATCAAATAAATACCAGTTTAGATACATCAGATACTAGAACCCTATCCATACAAACCTGCGGAAGGCAGGTGGCCACTTCTGTCAGGCATACCCAACAAACTTCTACTTGGCACTAATAAAAAACAGACCCAATATCACTACTAACCAAACGAGGAAACTTTCAAAGTGTTCTACATAAAGTAGCATAAAGATATGCCCAGAACCTTTTCTTATAATTTGTAATATGACTTGGGTGGTAGACCCAAGGGCGACCCCCTTGATGCAGGTCCCACATGAAGTGAACCCCGTTTGGCTGCTATCTTGAGTTTACAATTTTGAAGGCCTGAGTACTCTTGGAATATTTTATTTATATTTAATCATGTTGTCGGAACCAATGATTGATCGGATCACAGATTTGGCCGATCATATGGCTGTATATGGCTGGACGACCTAGTTAGTGAAGTTATTTTGGAACTGGGTCCAATGGGGCCCACTGTCCAGACGTCCCTGATGAACATGGCGAGAAGCTCGTGGTTTTGGAGAATGGGTTCTGTGTAGTTGCTGTGACTTGTTTATAAGGTAAATGGTGTGTGGGTAGGTTTGACATGGAATTGAATGGGAGCTAAGGATTTTCCCCCATGTGACAGCAAACAGAACATTAAGTTCTGTTAATTTATTCACCTTGTCCTTTAGTTTTTAGGAATTAGAAAAAAGGCCCCGTTTGTTTTATAAATCCAAATTAATTCTTTGACTATTTGAATGTGGAAAGTGTTTTGGGATGGAATGTTCAGGTTTTCTAAAATTATAAACTAAGATTATTATTATTTGAAAATTAATATTAAATCATATTTATGGTTTTCAATGTGTTAAAATTATATTTTTACACTTTATTAAGTGGATTTTTGGATTAAGTAAATACTGTCCAGGCACACGGTATCTTACCAACGTGGCGTTTAGTACTTCGTATGACCTCAGGGAAATCCTAATGGATTCGGGCTCAACCCATTTCTATTGGAAAACCCTTAATTGGGTCTATGCACAATTGATTGAGAAGGGGTGCGTTGATCTTTTATCTATTAGAGATTTTGTGGTTATCGGGTATGAGACCTTGTGTTTGACCTTAGGATTGGCTTGTGACTATTCATTGACCTTCGGGTTTGCATACATGATGGTTGTTCTATTAGTTGCATACCCTGTGTTGATTGGATATAGACCGTGATGTGGCGTGGCAATCAATTGAGATATTATAGTGGTTTATTTGAATGATTTGATCGGTATTCGATTATGGATTATTGTGCAGCTAGCCTTTCACTTTGACTTAGGATTCTATTTTAGAGCTTTACAAATCATTAAGTCTATTATACTATGATATGTGTGTATATATATGTATATTGATTGGGTCATATTTGAACGACTGCAGTTGTATATGGACGGTTGATCACCGATGTGTACGGACACTGTAATATCCGAATTTCGAACGGGTTTATCCGGCCTACGATTTCGATTACGAACTGGTTTATGACCGCTGGCCTTCAAACGGGTTTTCCCTCTTTATAGTTGGGACTGACCACCCAAAACTAGAATAGTGCTTCTGTGTGATTATTGTCACGTCCCCCGAACCCGATTAAGAATAAACCGGATCCGGAGAGTGAATTTTAGAACTAATTAAAAATTTTGTCCTTTGGGCCCACGGATCGTAAGTCCGCTGTGAGGATATTACATTTCAAACCTCATATAAGTTTAGGCATATGGAATATCAGTCAATGAATAATACTTCTCATTAAATTAAAAGTTGCAAGAAAGAATAATTAAAAACTATTAAAGGAGTTAAAGTAATTTATTACATTGGCCAATCCCAATAAACAAGGCCAATAAAATTAAATCAAGTCAATGAAAGAAAAGGTCCAACGAGAGAAAATAAATAAATGAATATATCTAATGAGTCCATGTGAATCTCTCTCGTGCCAGGAGTGATGACGCTACTCTACGTCATCGGCACGCCACTCGCGTTCCTCCTCGACTGGTTGGAGATCCTCTGGGATCTCCTCACCGGCCTGCTCCTCATGGTAGTA
The DNA here is from genome assembly GCA_028538565.1 of Umbellularia californica. Lineage (NCBI taxonomy): Eukaryota > Viridiplantae > Streptophyta > Magnoliopsida > Laurales > Lauraceae > Umbellularia > Umbellularia californica. Next base: position 1,144,555 of record JAPQWN010000011.1, on the reverse strand, counting down.
GTAACCACCTGAGGTGTCTGCACACCAAGGAATAGAGTCAACGACATGTTGAGCAATAGATAAGCATAGCATAATAAACATGACATGCATCAAATATAGAGTAATGACAAGTACACATCATATGAACACAAGGAAAGCGAGTCTAGGCATAAAGCAAGAATAATGATTGATAGAATCATAATAGGAATCCAAACAACCATCTAACAATAACCACTATCATGCAATGCAAAACAAGAACAAGAGGGAGACTCCGAGGATGTCCAATGCCACCTCCCGGGGTACCAGTAAAAATCTCAATCTGGACTACTGATACCAAAGTCCGGCTCCAGTAGGATCCTAGCTCCCGGTCCTGGGAATAGCAGCACGGTCCAATGCCCGCTCCCAGCTATTCAACGCCATGGACGCCGTCCAAAGCCGACTGCCCATCCCGACAACCGAGTAACCGGTTCGTCAATAAACCCCAAACCGCAGATGGCCATGATATGCAAACAATAATAAAGTGGTTTTGACACAAGGACAAACAAGACAAGCAAGTCTGGCTAGTTCAATGTACCAGACACGATCATAGGGATTATCTCATTCAAAACAATACCAGACAAGCAAACCACGTAATAATCCCTTTCATTTCTAGCCAGTCATGTTCATCAATACAAGACAAGGTTCCTACGATACATTCTAAGTCAGGTCCAAGCCTAAATTCTATAAAAATTTATGTTTTATAATTAGTTAAGTATTTTATGTCAAGAGAGTATACAAAGAATAATATCAACGGATAAAATTCACAAGTCAAAGGGGAATTACAATCCAACCTAGGCAAGTGGTGTCATCCTTGTATTCCACATGTTCTAGCGGAGTACGTGTGGAAATGGATCAACGATGCTTCTAGGAAAATCCCTTGGTGTACAATCATGTTAAGCATCTAATGAAACAATTTCATACGCATTCGGTTAATTCATGTGCAATACACGAATACCTAGACAACCCATCGAAACACACCAAGCCACGTGCTACGATTTTAACCCCATTAATGGTCAAATGAGTGTGGGTGCATGGTTTCCAACATCTAAGGCCCAAACCTAAGTTATTAGTCTCATTTACAATAAAACATGAGTTGAAGCAATAATTTAGACATTTACATAACTTCCCGACCTCCGATCGTGATGAAACTAGAACCATTGGATTCTACATCTCGAGAGCTTTCCAACGGTATATTATATGTAGAATTCCAACGGACGGATTAAAAGTTATGCATTTCCGAAGTTCGCCTATGCTGTCAAAAAAAGGCAGTCCGATCGATCGGACAAAAGCTCCGATCGATCGGTCTGAAATCAGCCACAGTTAAGTAACAGTGCCGATCGATCGGACTGCAGGTCCGATCGATCGGAACTGCAACCTGAACCCCGAAAATGGCCGAAAACTGATTTTTCTGGCCCTTTTTCCTCCGGCCAATCCATGGCTAACCTGCATAAAATGAGCCACCTGCTCTCCCCACAATCCAATCCATCCACATTCCATTCCACTCCATTAATTGAATCAAATAACTACCATTTCCAATTTACATTTAATCAACCTAAACCAATAATGAACAATAATAATCCCTAAATCATAACAGGCTTGGAATTAAGGAATTCTAACAAGGAATCATAGCCAATCAAATAGAAACAAACATACATGCTTAAAAATACAATGCAAATCTACTTGCCTCAACCAAGAAGATGATAGAATTTGGGCAAAACTCGAGGAGAAGCCTTTCTACCCCAAAATCCACGATCTAACCCGATAAAACGAAATCTAGGAAGCCAAGAAGAAGATAGGAAGAAAAAGAATTAAGATCAGACCTAAATCTAACCAAAAGAATACGAATGAAAAGATGAAAGTATAAGAACGCTTACCAAATTGATACCGGAAGCAAGAGGAGATCGAGAGAATGAGAACTAGCGGATCGGATCTTCGAGTTGATCTCTCTAGGCTAGAGATCTGGCTTGAGAAAGGAAGAAGAAGAAGAAGAATGGGGCTGCAGTTTCTTTCGTTCAATTGCAGAGAATAATGAGAGAGATTAGGTTAAGAAGAAGATAGGGAGGAAAAGACCAAAGTTGCCCTTTAAGTGAGTCCGATGAAAGAATGGACCACTTGAAGGGTTTCCGGTTGTCGGATCATGATGAGTCAAGATACAAAAATGATCAGCGCGACGAAACCTTTCCAACGAACCCATAATTCACGGCGTTTGGAATATTTCGGAAAACACTCAATTTTCCCTAAATGGCAAACTACCCCCCTGCTATCAACAAACGAACTCGGAATCGCACGAAACTTCGCAGATACTTTTCTAATGCTAAAAGAAACTTGCTCATGCTCTAAACCCACTTAAATATCTAAAATAAAATTAATAAAATAATTAACAACAAAAAGGGTCAATGGGCCTGTTGTTGGGCCCAACTGAGCCAGTAAGGTCACGGACCTTACAATTATTGTACTGCTCTATTTGTGTAGATTGGATTTAGGTAATACGTTCTTTTCGTCATTATCGTGTTGTTAATCTCTTATGATCATCACCTGTCTTTACTCACATTGATCTTGTGTCTTATTTATAAATCATGCTTTCGTACTTGTTGTTTACTTTATTTATTGGTGCATAGGTGCTGACCCTTACCCTACTGTGGAGACGGAGAATGGTCAAATGTTTTAAACGTTTGAACCAATTGACGAACTTGAGTGGAGAGCCGAAGATGGAACGAAGCCATCTGAGACCGCACGGGAGTGACTTTCATCGTAGAAACTATTTTAGTAGCAATTCTTAATAATGAATATAAATTTAGTTAGTTGTTTTATTTAAGTTATTTATGAAACTTTAAACCTTAATATTTAGTAGTTATGTGTTGGTTTAATTTTGGATATTGATACCAATTGGTTTAGTGCTTCCGCAAATATTTTATTATGACTCATCATGTTTCGAAATTTTGTGGGTCCATATTTGGGAGCTTGTGTTGCATTAAATACAGGAAAATGAATATCTATTTATATTTTTCATATTATCCCACGATTGTATTTTTGGGGACGGGACACCTTCCCTTCAGGAAACCTTGTGGTCTTCCTGCTTAGGGCCGAAAGTGACTTAGTGCACGTACGGTTACCATATGTGGCCCAAACAAAAGGAGAGTTGTGAATATCATCAAGCTGGCAATGTAGCAAACAATTGGATTCTCAAAAAATAAATTGGCAGAGACAAAATACCAGCAAACATAGAATTGAAAGTGGGATGGATGAAAGCAGCTTTAGTCTCATCCATTTCATGTGTCTAGGACCCTTTGTGTATTTCCCTCCCATGTGCTTTTCACAAAGACATTTTGGGCTGTAATATTTTAAGAGGCCTTTTTCAGTATGCTCGAGTTTTTGTTCTAGTTAAACCTTTGATTTTGAAAACCATCCCAAAGCCAATAAAGTCATCAGGTTGGGATCCAGATCATGAATTTGTATGGAGGTATGATTATAGTTTGTATTTTTGTGTGTGTGTATACTGTACACAAATTTTGGGTTGGGTCCTTGAGTGTGGAACTAAATGGATCACCAACCAACAACCGAACTAAAATATCATCAAGTTTAACTAAGTAGAGCCAAACCGAAATCCAAAATCAAATTGGTCCAAAATAAGTGCCGAGACCTTATTTCATGGGTTGGTTCTGAGTCAGGTCTGGGTGAAATGGGTCCCTTGAGTGTGGCTGAATTGAATACTAGGGAAGCAAGCTGAACAGTACAGACTCAAGTAAAGGGCGTGAATCAGGCCCAGTTTCTTACATACTTAATAATGTATAATATATGGTTGTAGCATTGGGTATCATGGCCTTCAGATTAGGAATCCATGGTCCCATGTATTCGGGTACCCCTTTCATCTATAGATAGGGATCCAGAATTTGTATAATTTCATTAGCAAGAGGCACTCTGCTGTCTTTTGATATCAGCATTTACAGGGTCCAACGACTGTAAGTTTGAGGATTAGCCTTTTGAAAACCCAGAGGTATTGGACTTCGGTGGTTGAGTCCGCTGCTATAAAATGAAGCACTTGGATAATTGACCACAAATAGTGGATTTGGCTCATCCTCGAAGCCCTCCGTATCTTACAAACTCTTAACATTTCTGTGAACTGTGGAGTAGATTCAGAAAATGTTCATTGATAGAACCAATCCAGAAAATGTTCTCCCAAGACCAATAGCATGTAAATTGATGGCAGCTTTGCAGGGTCCACATTTGATGAGTGCAGGCCCTTTTACACTTCTAAATTATTTAGACTCATGGTTATCTAAAAACCATATAAGCTGGAGGGTATAATTTGCAATTTGGCAGTCTTATAAGGTCATCTGTGTGCAATTCTGAATACATTTCCAGCAATGGCGATCCAAAGATCTTACTGCCAAGATCTTTAAAAACAAATCAAAAGAACACAAGGTCAATTTCGTCCTACTGACACAGAGTCAGAAATCAAGTTCTCCTACCATTCTACGTTAATTCCCCTCAAAGCAACAATCCCTTCCCCTCCTGTCAGACCTCTGGCCCTCTCCCATCACAGATTCTTCTATTTCCATCCCCTTCAGCGGCCTAGATTCCTTTCCTTCCCCATAACTCCCCTTCTCCTTCCACACACACACCCCTCTCTCTCTCTCTCTCTCTCTCTCTCAACCACACACACAATAGACTCGCCGAAATGCAGCAGAGAAGCCATCTTACACTGTCTCTTTTCCTCTCACTCCTCCTCTACACCACCCCATCTTTCTCCTCCATTCCTTCCACAGACTCCTTTGTCTATGGCGGCTGCTCTCAGCAAAAATACGGCCCCGGCTCATCTTATCAACTCAATATCAACTCCCTCCTCACATCTCTCCTCAGCTCCTCCGGCTTCGTCACTTACAACAACTCCACCTTCTCCGGCCAGGACTCCTCCCCACTCTACGGCCTCTACCAGTGCCGCGGCGACGTCTCCACCTCCGACTGCTACAGGTGTTGATTTTATAATAAACTTAAGGGACTTTTATAGATTACTTCCTCTTAAACTTATTTTTTTCGCGTGTTAATTAACGACAAAACACCAAAAATGTCACTAGCGTACTTTGATAAAAACTACTTTTTTTTTATTTAGTTTTCCGGGTCGTACTCATCAACCTGTGATATTATGGATTTCATTAGCAATATACAAATATAGTTACTTTGAAGCAGTGAAAAAAAAATTACAATTTTTATTTATTACTGATTTACTTCCCCTGTAACATAAATTCTTCGAGTTAGTGATAGAAGATAAAAAAATATCATCAAAGTTGTTTGACTTGGCTCCTTTCATTATAACTTTTTTACGGCCATATTTTTATTCCATGATAATTAGATTTTTAAAAATTAAAATTCACTCTCGGTGATTTCAAACAATTAACATTCGAATGTAAATGAAATTGATTTAGATATAATTGAGGTTGATTTAATTTTGAATCAGGTGCGTCCAGACTGCGATATCGCAGATTGGGGTCCTCTGCTCCGGCTCCTGCGGCGGAGCCATCCAGCTCCAAGGCTGCTTCGTCAAGTACGACAACGCCTCCTTCATCGGCGCGCCGGACAAGACGATGGTGGCAAACAAATGTGGGCCAGTCACTAGCGGGTCGGGTACGGATCTTCTGAGCCGGAGGGACGAGGTGCTGACAGAGCTGGGAAGCCGGAGCGGGTCTTTTCGGGTCAGCACCGTCGGGTATGTTTCGGGTATGGCGCAGTGCGTGGGGGACCTGAGCGCGGCTGAGTGCGCGGATTGTCTGTCGGAGGCAATAGAACGGGTTCGGGGCGGGTGCGGGGCGAGCGCGTCGGGTGACGTGTATTTGGGGAAATGCTACGTGAGGTATACGGCCAGTGGAGTGTATGGGAAAGCCGGGAATGGTAAGTGGGCCACCCCCAACTTTGATGCTCCCCCTCTATCACCATTGTTTTGCATGAATTTTAGATGATAAAGAGCGTAGTTTTTACATGATTGCTTAGATTTTGGAGATGGTGAAAAATTGATGTCGAGTTGGGCCACTAGTCTTCACCATTGGTTGTTTTTAAAATGATTGAGCAATCAATATGGGTGTTTACACTTTCAACCATCATCATCATCACTAATAGCTAAGTCTGCATTGTAAATTTTATTTGTTTGACTGACTTTTAGGGCATGATCCACTTTTTTCCTCTCTCCTTTTATCACCCTAATAAATTTCCATAACCACGCACAATACCCTTCACAATATCCCACACCATCAATGTTACCGTTAGTGATCGATCTATGATTATTACTTTGGAGGGGAGGTGCTAACTTTGAACTCTTCATGTTTTGTTCCCCTTCTCAGTAAGCATTTATGATTATAAGGAAGCACTTTACTTCTTAGTAACATCTTGTTATCTCAGCCTTAGCGAAGTTTTCTCATGTTGGTTTTGATCTCTCTATAAGGAGGTGAAGGCTTAGTTAAAATAATGTGAATCCCTTGCATTAAAGGCGCTCATAACCTGGCCCGTGGCAGAAAGCTCTCCTCTGCTTTATCTCTTATACAAAGTTTTCCTCTTTTTTACATTTATCACAAGTTATTTCCTGATGCATTATATGACTTACTTAAATCTTTGGTTTGTTTTTGGGTCTCTCATTTGATTGTTTTAGTTTACCTTTATTGTTAGTCTCCACATTTATTTTACTTACATGTATTCTCTTGACTCTTACAATATTTAGCTGGGGTCGTTGGTATTATGTTGTTAATTCTTGAGACTTTGGAGAGGGACTGTAGCTTGCAAGTTGCAAGACCAAGAAACAGTACAGAATTTGACTTGGAAAGTTCAAGGGAAATAACATGACTTCATTGTTTTTGAACGTATGTAGATTCTTCGGAAGACGGGGCAGGAAAGACACTGGCTATCGTAATCGGATTGCTGGCTGGCGTTGCTTTGATAATTCTTTTCCTCTCTTTCCTCAGAAAAGTCTTCGAAGCAGGAAAAGGTGGGTGAGGTTCCATCTTGAGTCTTCTTTTGAATTTACCACATATGTACTGCATCATCAATAATTCAGTATTCTCCATGGGATTTTAAAACAGGACACTATAGATAGTTTTTGAGGCCCACTGACTCATTGAATACAAAGAATTTTATATATTAGGTATCTACCAAACCTTAGCTGATGGTAGTCATTTAGTCTAAATACCATGAAATGTTTAGTTGAAACAAGAATTTCAACTGGTTAAAAACCTATCAAAATCGTTTAAGCCAATAAAAAATTTATAGTTGAGCTGATATAAACCAGTCATTCAAACAGTTTCTAAGTTATTTCAATTTAAATGTAATTTGAGCATGAGGGATTGTCTAGTTGGTTGGATACCCCGCTTCTCACTTAATTATTCAGGGTATGATTTATGGGTTCCTCCTACTGCGTGAGTAGGCTTCTTTATCTATAGCTAGGGCTTCTCATTCTGTATTAGCATGCTTCTTTACCATAGGGTCTCTCATAGATTTCAGCCCCCTTCACAGGCCGGTATAAATATATATATATATATATATATATATTGTATACTTTGTTTTGTAATTATATCTAATAAGTTTGATAACAGCAATTCAAAGAAAAATAGTGGTTGATTGAACGGCTTAGATTCTCAAATTTTGTTTATCCGTTGCTATCAATCGAAGTATCATACTTTTGATGAAAGCTTTTGATTGTGTCTACTGTTAATATGCCTAGTTCCAAGTCCTTAATTAAATAAACATACCATAATTAGGTCACTCACATGATTCAACAGGGTTCTAATTCAAAGCAACGTGAAAAATCACCCACATTGACTCCAGCTCCAATCACGGTTCTAAGGAAAGGATAGTGGGCCCTTGACCCAAAGAAAGTATTTGATTTTTGAATTGCAAAGGCTAAAGGGTAAATGCCGTCCACACAATCTTATGATATTTCAGTCAATGGTGTCTTGGCATGAGTATTTTGAATTTAGCTATTGAACTGTGCTAGAAAAAATTAGGGGATTTGTCAATGGTAGTTGTGAGAATTGATACTTTTTCTTCTGGCTGAGGATCGTTTCTACTTATGCCACTAAAAGCCTTAAATATATTTTGATCATTCTTGTCTTAAAAGCAGGATAGGATTTTTGTTTATTCCTTCCACAAGATGGAAAGGCCTTGTATCTTTTGCATCCAAAAAATAAAAACAAAAATGCTTTCAAGGTTAGGGCCAATGGACCCCCAAACTTGCCATTTTTAGAAAGCGCGCTAGGGTGCTGAGCTCAAGAGTGATTTATTTGTTTTGAGGTATTTTCTTTTAGAATTGCAAGTGTTGGGAACTTTTTAGTATCATGTCTTTTAAAGCATTTACGTTTTCTAAAATTCCAAACACCAATATCCTGTTAAGTTTTTTTTCGACATCCAAAATCTTCTTCTTTGGACACCTTGACAAGAATTCTGGTAATTCCTCTAACCAAGCAGCAGGCAATCAATTTAATAATGTATATTAAAGTGGATTTGGTTATAAAGAGGCATGTGGTATGAATGATTAGCATGAAAGTGGTGAAAACTCTCATGCATACTTCACCTTAAAAATCATTTCTTTTCTCCAATCTCACCCTTTCAAATGCATCTATTACTCATTTATATTTAATTACTGATGCAGGTAAATAGATAGTGCAGTCTCAGATTTTCTTGTTCCTGGGTTGGATTTCATTGTTGGGCATCTCTCCCTCCTTGATTTCCCTTCTCTCCCCCACCTTTTCCAGCTTTTTTATATCTTCTTTTAACCTTTTGGAGTCCTTTGTTTTATAAATTTCCTAAGAAAGGATAGTCTTAAGGGAGGTAGAAAAGATGTGGAGGCAGGTACCTTGAAAGAAGCGAAGAAGAAAGTTGATCAGGACAGAGATTCCATGCCCCACCAACGCACCGAAGTGGCTGTCTTTATGTCGAGCAGAAATTAATTCTTTTTAGGCGGATTTATGTGCCCATGATCTTCTTTTCAAGTGCTGTTGATTTGTTGTCTTTAGGATAGTTCCACTTTGTTCTGTCCAATAATTAGCACTTTTCTTATTGTGATGTGAGCCATATGTTGTAATTTATGATGGTTTTTAATAAATGAATCTAACTAGTTTTTGTAACATTTGAATTATGTTATGCAGTAGGGGGGATTTTTTTTTTATCCTTTTTTGTGTTTGTAAGAAGTAAGTGGTCATTTGAATGTGGATAAAACAGGTGAAGAAAAGTTTAGACGTTAGGCAGCTTTCTACACTTGTATTTTCTTTTCACTTTTTCCTCATTTAAAGAAGAAAGCAAGTGGAGAAAGTAAATAAAGAAGGCCACCTACATACATATTTATAATGTAAATATGTATGATATTCAAATACAATATAGATACGACAAAGGCATGTCATAAATATAGCAGAGATACAGATTTCACATATAAAAAGTGAAGTATTAAATATAATACAACACAAAATGTGATCTACTTTGAAGTATCCGTACATCACAGGTAAACAATTTTCTCCACCTCAAAACAGGCCTTATAGAGAAATTTTTATCTTCGAGAGGGTGGTGAAAGTTGACACAAGTATCAACCTTGTTATCCTTTGGAGTTTTTTTTTTCTTTGTTATTTTGAATCAAATGAATGCAATAAGTTAAAATTATATGTATAAGAAAAATATGATGAATCTTTGCTGACGCTGTCAATGGGTAAATCTGCTTTGGGTCTCACTTACATTCGAGTCAATTGAGGTAGGTGGACATGCAATTGGGTCCAAGGGCCGGTCCCAAACCCTTACTGGGCTGGGTTCAGGTTAGACTTTTTTTTTACATTAAATAGGTAGACTTTAACTTCAACCTACTTGATCTCCTCCACTTCACTCCTCATGTAAAATCCACTTCATTTTACTCCACTTCTCAATTATCCAAGCATACCCTTTTAAGGAAATTAATTCTCCTCATTACCTGCTAATCCAATCGCGTCTATGAGGTGGTTTCTTCTTTTCCAAACGACTACTAATTTCTAAATGGGAGATTTTAGTACATTAAATGTCCATTTAACAATCCATACCATCCACTTTATTTATTGAATAATTCATAGGCCTAGAAGAAGTCATTAATCAGATCATCATAGCCCTCTAATCGATGGCCCTTTGATGGTCTGACAACCAATTTGAATGTGAACTATACAGATACATGTTAATCATCTGATCAAGTAGCCAAGACAATATGAATTGTTTTAGCCGGGCTGCACCCTGATCCAATATATTCTTCCTCTCTTTATATGGACTTTTGACGTTTTGGTTTTAGACACATGATCATATCAAGATGATCAGATGCGACTTTTCCTGCCCATTTCCTATCAGACCGGCCCCCTCCTATATGAACATCCATCCCTCCCATATTTTCATTGCTCTTTAGAGTATTATACAGAAAAACAAGCCTTCTCTTCAAAGAGAGATTTGTTGATTGATTCTACTTTCATTATTGGTTTGGTTGTATATTTCTGTGATTTAGATTAAAATTTGGCCTAGAACAATTCATTATGAGCATAGCCTATACAAATGATTTGGATCAAGCAAAAATGAACTCCACCCGAGGCCATTCTCCTTGGTTATACTATTTATATAAGGCGGCAACAGAGGAAACTATTTAAGCCCCATGCAGTATTAGGTATTGGCCTCAATTGGACTCTAGATGTGGGCTACTGGTTCTTAATATGAATTGTTTAGATTAAAGAAAGTGAGCTCACATGGTTGGATCAATGATTATAGAAGTTATGTGCAATATTAAATGAGATGAGTCCAGCACCAGAGCCTGGCCCTTCCTGGAATCTACAGAGATTTTAAGAAAAAAAATCAAACAAACGAGAGAGAAAGAGCTATGTAGAGAGAATTGCAGTAAATGAATTGCTCAAAACAATATTGGAGACTGTTAGTAAGTTTTTGATAAGAACTTTCTACAACCTCGAGCTATGGTGCTCAAAAGATTAAGCACGGCTCAAAAGGAAGAAGAATAAAACAAAGTAGATTATCTCAAAAGGGAGATCGCACTTGACACAAACGTGTTTTAAAGAGATAATCGATGATGATAATTTATTCCAAACTTTCATTTAGATACAGAACTGAACTTCAACAAATACAAAAAAGAAAACAACTGCACAATGCATGACTGGTACATGACTCCTACAATTACACCAAAAGACTTGCTGCCACTAATACCTATGGTTTCAACAACTTCCCTATACGGAGAACCTCTTAGCCATTCAAACTACTAAAAAAATAATATCAACTTCTCATATGGACTTACCAATAGATCATGACCCACTTTGGCACATGACCCACTAAGGAAATACTTGTACCAGTTCTCTTCTTTATCTCTCATTTTTAGAAATAAAACCTGGTATGAACAACTGCATGAGATGTTGAGATTCCCTTCCAATTGCGCAACCCGAAAGTACTTATTCGGAATGCATTGAAGACCATACCTATCTATGGTCATCCTAAATTTGGAAGTTGAAGATGAGCGACCTCAGTTTAACACCAACCACTTTCAAGCACTGATTATTAGTAGGTAAAAAGGTAAGTAGCTGATCTCAAAGTAAAACCTCATTACCCTTGTTGCAAGGCAGTGAAATACATGAAAGGGATAGAGAGGTCATGGGGCCACTGTTCCTATTAATATACCAAGAAAGAAGATCTTGAAAGATACCTGCATACAACTAACCAATGCAATCCAACCACCAAAGGCTTCTTTAAGCTAAGAATTTATAGACATGGTAGACAAATGGAGAGAGAGAGAGAGAGAGTGGATTTCAAAGCAATTAAGTGTCAAGGCCTTCTAAAAGAATTTGATGGTATGACTCATTTTGTAAGATGACAGTAAATAGGCATGGGTTCTTTGTGGAAAAAAATATTTCTTATGATATAATTTGAGTGGCTTTGGTATGAGTACAACTCTATCTTGCATATTCTTAGTCTTGACATTAGAGAAGGCAACTAATCTTTTGTTATCTCTTTGCTACTTTATTTCTTGTTTCCTTTTGATATATTAGAAGCATGCCCTCATCTTCACCTGTGGATGTAGCCCTCATTGATAGTGAACTATATAAAGCTCATCTCTTGTGTAATAATTGTTTAAAGTCTTTTACCAATTTTTTTCTTTTTGGTTTGAAATCATGCTCTTTTTTTCCTTTGCTTGTGCACTTCTTCACATCCATCGACACAAATTGACATCAAATCTATTATTTGTGAAAAAGATTTCACGAATTCTAAAAATCGATGTCAATTCATACAGTAAATAGTACTACGTAGAAATACTTGAGGAAGTGAAATTCATGAAGTTCGATCCACATAATAAATCATGAAATAAGCTATGATAGCAAAGTTGCCCAAGAAGAGTATTATAACCCATTTGATGCTAATGTCATCAAGGTGAACCATGTTGCATATTCTCTTGCCTCCACTTTAACCAATAACTTTAATAGTGGGTTGTGACCAAGGGATATCATTAAAGTTGAGCCAATCCTAAAGTTAAACACAGTTGATAGAATGGATATGGAAAGTGTGCCTTTTGATAAAATGAAAAGTAGGACTAACCTAATCTATTCTTTGGCTCTCCCACCTTTTCCTTCTTTTATTCCAATCTTGGTTGCATCTGCACCCGCTATAACATTCCAAGACATTAGTGGGCCACTTCCATGAAAGCAATGAACAATTCTCAAAGGCAGGGAGAGAGAGAGAGAGAGCTTCCATGCACATGAAAGTGATTTGCCATTCCATAGTCTTTTGTCCGTTTGGTGGAAAAGCAAAAGGAGAAAAAAGAAGAAAAGCTTGATATGAACTATAGAACTGAGAAAACTATTAGAGAATGAATATTCTAGGTTTGGATATGAAAAAAGATTAGATCAAAGTTTCTGGGGGACCATTGCCTCCCTTTCCCCTAAGTTTCACCCATGTAGCTAGTTTGATTCACATAAAATATCTTATATTGAGTCATTGTATTCTTATAAATATTCATTGGTTGTTCTTGACAAAAATCATTGAACAAAAGTAGTCCCTAATTTGTCATTGAATGAACTAAAGAAACACCACAATCTCTCCCTTTATCTCATGTGCATAAGTGCTGGGTATTACAAGATACACAAAAAATGAAAGATCCTCTATCCCGTGTAACTACAGCTATTCTGGGTCCACGGGTGCAAATCAAACAATGAATATAGTAGAAAAAAATGGAAAGCTGGGTGGAAACCAGGGATATGCCAACAAAGAAAGAAAACAAAACATCCCATATGAAAGTTCTCAAAATGTCACAAAAGAATCTCAAATACTAAATTTCTAATTGTTTCAATGTAGGGTTGGAAATCTTTTGTATGCTCCTCAATCATGGTGAAGACAGGCAATGCAATGAGGATCTGGATCCCCTGATTGGTCCAAGAACAGGGCCTGTTTGGACCAATCAGGAGGTGCCATATGGGGGAGGAGATGTCAAACTAGATGACATCCCTTCTCTCCAAAAAAAAAAAAAAAAATTCCTGCGCCATGTGGCACCCCCAAACCCTGTTTGGACCAAACAGGAGATCAGTTTCCTGCAATGAGATGTGATGAAAGGGACGGACTTGGATCCTATGGCCAGCCAAAGGAATAAAGTGAAATTCCCCTCAAAAGAATAAAATATTGAACAAGGGGGATTTTAATCAGCACCTTATTACTTAAAGAATGACATGTAGGGGTTCTACAGTCCATTTCAAGGAGTTCTACATTACACATGACACGTAACTTTGGTGGCAGAACAATTGATGCTGTGGGTCTCCACATTTGTGGCCACTCTTCAGAAGAAATTCTGTGATTGCCCAAGCATGCTTATTAAATCATTTTAACCTTTTTAGGAGAATCTGGCTGCTCTGTTTATTTATTCTATTTTACTGAGAATGTACAAGGTCTTCATCTATGGTTTTGTCTAGCAAAACTAGTTAACTGACTTCATTGAGTGAGAATGGCCACTTACCTTTAAGTGGCGGCAGTTCTCACCTCGTTGTCTTGGATTCGAACCCCGGGTACGTGGACTTATTCCCACTTGTGTGGGCTTTCTTCCCACATGTGTTGGTTGTCTTCTCATGTGTGTGTGGGCTTTCTCTCGGGTCCAGCACTTGGGTTAAAAAAAAAATAACACGAACTTCTTTGAATTATGCTAATTAATCTCCCTCTTTCTACTTATGTTTTTGTCTAGATAATTTCTTATAACCTCACCTACCTAGGGCGGGCGATTCTTCTAACCCAAATCCTACCCATTAATTTCAGGATCTGGTTTGATCCTTCTTTTGATCATATTGGCTTTAGGTTGGCATTCCTGAATTAAGCAATGGATCGAGTTCAAACTGAGTCCATTTGCTAATAAATCCATACAGTTCACTCAGATCTGACTCAAACCCAACTAATTGTATTATGATCCCCCAAGCCAACCTGGACACGACTTTGTAAGTAAGGGTGTTTGGGTTGATATTGTTATCTTGGTGTTTGGGTTGATATTGTTATCTTCCCTTTTGTGCCCGAGTAGACATTTTCAACACAATTACTATAATGGCCGAGTTCAGTTTGAGCCTGTACATGTTACCCATACTCTTTAGCTTGACCTGAAACCAACCTGTCCCAATCCATTGTCACCCCCTTCATCTACTTCCATAAAATTTATATAAAAATGCCATTAAGACAATGTTGATATCACACCACCTAATAAAACACTGTGACTGACGGATTAATTTTTAATCATGTTGATTAATGCTTCGAGATATCAGACAATCATAATTTATACAACAATCGCATTAAGCATAGGAGTGCTCATGGGCCGGGCTTGGATATGTAATTAGGGCCCGTTTAATAATTGGGCCTGTCTTGGATTAAGTGATAGTATGCCCAAAACCTGGCCCGGCCTGGCCCGTCCCGTGTAAGGAACACATGCAATTTAATTTAATTAGTCCAAACAATTGCTCAAATGCCCACAAAAGTGATAAAAAAAGCCTGGTTCGGCCCAGTCCGATTGATTGAATGAGCGGGCTCGGGCCTAACTTTCACAACCCTTGTCGGGCTTGTGCCGGGCCTGGGCCAATGTTTCTAAAGCCGGGCCAGGTCTGGATATGCCTTAGCCTGGCTCAGCCCGGCCCATGAAAACCCCTAATTAAGCATGTCCCAACAATCCGAATTTCATGAGAATGATCTTTTCCATAAGCAGAAGGTTGAGATGCACTGAAACTCTCTTTATTAGCTTAAAAAGAGGGTTGATTATTCACTTTATGCATATGATAATGCTTTTGTTAAAGTGGGGAGCTATCTCTCATGTTATGAACCAAAAAGAGAGGTAGGAATTAATAGGGTTGAATTTGAATTGTAAATGCATATTGTTTTTTAGCAAATGATGGTATAAATATTAGGATATGTGTACAGAAAAGAATCTTTCAATTGCCTCAATTATTCAAAATCTTTTAGTTGCTAAAACTTTTTTTGGGTGCTTTATGTGATTTTGAGGGCATGTTTGGCAGTGGAATAAGGTGGTGTAGGTATCAATCAATTTTTCTTCAGATTACTTCATTTGGATATGAGTTGAACTCAGTTGTGTTGTTGTGGTAGACGAGTTTCCAACCATTTTTCGCCCTTACAAGGTGCAGGTGAATTCACTTTTTGATATGTTTTTCCTTAGTTCGTGTTTGCCAACCAAACTCTCTTTCCACAAAGTCTAGAAAAGTCTATGTTTGGCAATAGTAAATCCTTCCTCCGGGATTTGGGCTATACCTGAGATCCATATATATCTGAAGGTTCTGAGGTCCAACTCCCATAGGACGTGGAAATCCTAAGTTGAAAAGGGAAGGGTATAAAAACCTGAAATCTGCAAATTGAATCCTCTCTTGTTATCAAACTTAACAGCTATGCCTATACAGATCTTCAATGAGGAAAGTTCTGTTCCAAAGTCAATGAAGAATTCTCATGTGGGGATTCCTCACTTGTTACCAAATTTATAAACTCTTTAATCAACTAAACAATTCAAAACTATCCGATTTGGCATGGACCTGGTTTGAGGATTCAATTCTTTTAGTGGGGCTGTCACGGGGCTAGACATGGATTGTCTTGGGCCCAGATTTTAAACTGGTTGCACCGGACCATACAGATAAGGCCCATTCAAAATTTTGCATTTCATAAGCCCAGATACAACATGATAACAATCCTATCATTTAGTTTCATGCTCTATCGATATTATGCTCAGCTTTGTAGATCATCATCCTATTTAGCTCCATCTGGAGCAGATCCATGCCCCTAACTAATAGCCTTTTGTGGTCATTCCAGCCTTCAGTTTTAGGTCAAAATAATATATGGGCTTGGTCTAGGCAACCATTTTTGGTTCAATCAATAATGGGGCCACAATGGCCCAGTTGAAAGCAGTTTCTGCAAGCTTATTGTTACCCTTCGGTCTCTGATTCCTCAGAATTGTGCAAGCAGTTTCAGTTAGCTTTCTTTCAAGTGAGGCCCATGTTTGGTCAGTACACCCTTGATCTGATGGGACATTCCCCATGAATAGGGATGCTGAAGAAATTTCCTGAATTAGAAAGTCCTAGTCCTTTCAATCAACAGCTAGAACATAAGGTTCTGATTTCCCTACTAATGTCTAAACTGAAAAATGGTGGACTTTTGGGTCATCACTGATCCTTGTGGGCACTGCAATTCGATGCCAGTGGTTCTGATTTCCCACTAATGGCTAGTGGGTGATCAGATCAAATGGGTTCTCCTTAAACATGCACCCATCTGATTTTTCTGGGGTATGGAAAAGCGGTGACGAATCAGTGATTGTCACATCCCGGTCCCGAATCACCCTGGCCTAGGGTAATCTCTGAGGTGTGCCACACGTACTCCCGCGTGCTGTACCTGTCTCGAGCCAAATACAACACACGAATAAGAGAAAAACAACTTTCCATGCACGTGAGAGAGAACTCGCTAGAATACATCAGTAGAAATTAAACATAGCGGAAGCTGTAATTTTTTCATGTGAGGATATCAATTTCCTATTCAGTCCATTTAACATTTCAAGTTTAATACAAAAGAATTATACAGTCATATACATTGTTTACAAAAGAGGGTGTAGAAAGAACCCTAAACAACATTACCAAAATTATAACAAAAGAATAATAACACAAAGTGTGACCCACACAAAAAGGGCTAGCCACACTCACTACTAAAGTTCTCAAAAGAATAGTTGTGCTTTCCGAGGAAGGTAATTAAGTGGCTCTAGACTCAGGCCACTCCTTTAATCCCAAAGGTACCTTTGGGGTAACCTTCTCTCCCTCCGAGGCCTCTTTAGGGCCGGGGGTTGCACCTGTGACTGTAACACCAAGAATAGCATCATGAATACGACGATTTGGCAAGTATATGCATTAATAATAAATTACATGTTGTATCAAATAGAATTTATAGACAATTAATTAAAAGATGTCAATATTAGGTAACAACGAGGCAATGGTGCCAAAAGCGAATAATTTATACTTTACGAATCAATGGGGGATACAACTCACTAGTTGGCTACTACATTAAGCTCATCCTCCCAAATAGAGAGCAAATCTAGTTGGGATGTCACCAACGGCCCAGCCAAAGGCTAGCTGGCTACCCGGTTCTGGAGTTCCGGTGCTCCATATGATCTACTGCAGTGATCTTGAATAACTAAACCAAGTTTAACCCCGTTGGGTATCACGAGGTCGAAGTTCAGTAGTGCCAGACCAATCGGATCAAATAAATACATATATGAGTAAGACTATTTTTACTTGAATCAAATCGAATCATTAATATCCAGACTTTTTCACATATAAATTTATTCATCTCGAATTTCAATTGAATATCGTATAACAGTACAGGTATAAGGAATAGAAGCGAAACAATTTATGCATATAAATCATAATTTAGAATTTGGAAGGTGAAAGGAAAATAAATTTTAATATGCACATGCATTTGTTAAAAAGAATCAATGATCATTTACTAGGCTTTCGTCCTTCACCTTCTCACACGATGAGGTTTGGAAATTCGTTGCATAGCTATTTTTAATTTGGTGCCACTTTATATAAGTGTAGTGTATCGGTTTCTCCGAGCCTCATCCATGACAAGGTGTTAGACGAAAAGAATAAATTTCACATGAGATAATCTTCGCCTCAATGATTTCTCCCGTAGTTAATTACCATTGGTCTGTTGATATCGTCAAGGTGCCAATTTCTAAGGTCCTATAAATTCCTCGGAGTCAAAGATCCTAATGGGTTTCATAAATACACACTATATGATTTTTGTCAACTTCAGTGTGCAAAAAGAAGTAATTTTGACCAAAATTCCGAACCCCTACACAGAACCTTGGCCTTTCTATAGCGAGCGGCTCGCTATAGCGAGGTTCATCCTCGCTGTAGCGATGGACACACACATTTTTTTTCTTTTTTTTTTCTTTTCATCATATAAAATGCACATCATTGTGTTCAATCACCACTCATTCCACATGCCCATCGTTACACATGTATAAATTTCCAATTCCGCCAACACACATGCACATCGTGTTTTTTTCTCTCTCTTTTTCTCTATACACTACTGCCCTGTAACATGTATTATAATATTCACCACCCATTCCATATTTATTCTCAAATTTGAACCAAGAGGCTAATCATAGTAGAAAGGAAAATAATAGAGTTTAATATCCAATCAAAGAATAAAATCACATGTATTAATCATTAAAGCTTATACTTGCCTCAAATTAGCTGTCCAAGTCCTTTTCCTCTAATATAGCTCAAATGACTTAAAATCCCCAAATAACAAACCCTAACCACAAATCCAAATGAAAATGCAAGGAATGGTTATGTGTGACTATAAATGAGTCTCTTGACTCCATTTCAACTCAAAAGCATGAAAAGAATGAGATTTGATTCTTACATATGAAGTGATTTCGAATTTGTGAAGAGTTAAAGAGATGGGCTCTTGTCACAGTGAGCAGAGGAAGATGAAGAAGATGGAGATAGAGAAGATGAAGATGAGGATGAAGATGGGTGTACCCTTGGCTTGCAAGATAATGCCCTAACTCTTGCAGGGATTGGAGATGGAGAAGATGAAGAGGAAAAGAGGAATGGAGAAAGAGATGAGTGGAAGAAAATAAATGAAAAGGAACAAATGGAATGGGATTTATATAAGGGATAAGGTGCTCTTTTGTAATAAGGTCCATCAAGAATAATACATTTTCAAATTGAGTCAAATGATGGCCTACTCACTTAATGATTGGTCAAATGAAGTGGGGTCTATTACGAAAATCGATATACGCGTCAAAATACACTCGATGATGTGAAAATGATGGGCAAATGATGCAAAATGTGAAAAATTATATTTACGAAAAAGCCCTTGACTCGACTCAATTGAGTCAACTCGGATTCTACTCACCTATTCAAGGTTCCAAAACTCAACTAACTCAGTCTATAAGGACTAATAAACACTACTTACCCTAATTAGCAATTAACACAATTAATTTAGCTAAAACACAATTAATTAATAGTAATCAAGATTAAATCGAGTCGGGGTGTAACAGGGATGTTACTTAAGGCCTAGTTTTTTAGATTGATGTGATCGCTAAAGCTCCAATCTGATCCATCAATGTTCGAGATAACATGGCCAGAGACCAGAATAACGAATGGGTATAGGAAGACAATGCAACAGCTAAGAAGACTTCAGAATTAAAAAGTGAGCATGCATAAAACTGCAAATAAGACAGGTTACCAACTATGGGACATGATTGTGATCAGGAGAAGTGGGCAACTATCAGTAATGATAGACGGTTCTCAAATAGACTCAAAGGCTTTTACTTCCATGGCAAGAGCTCAGTAAATGGTGGAGAGTGCAGGATATTTAAGAGGGAAGAAAATGAGGGGTTACACATGGATGGTTTGTGGGGCTCGAACGGTGGAGATGCCAATCACTCCTAGGCATCTTCTTTTCTAAAATTCCAACCCTCCAAACTGTGAGAAATGAACTCCAATTTATAAGAATGGGTGGGTGATTAGCTTAATGTAACCCCTCCATTAATCTATGTTAGGACAGAGATGGCATGAACCAGTGCTAGGATTAGGCACCTCGAATTCTTCACAGCATTTCCAATCAAGAAAAATCTGCACATGGTTCAGAGTCTGTTCACCACCATCCATATCATCAAAGCCTTGAAGTCATCTTTTTCATCATTTCGGTCTAAGTATACTTCCTGAGCCAAATTTTCATATAGGTTTCACCTCTTCAAATTTATCATTAGTGTTGGTGGAAAGCCCAAATAAAGGAGGAGAATTGTGTTATATTGAAAACTCGATGTGAAACTTCTAATGCATCTACAACATGAATTCTTAACCATTCAGATGATGGTTATTTTCTTCAACGATTGGTGTCCAAACGATGCGACCTTGGGGGCTTTTATACATCCATTATAGAGCCATCTTTGGTCATTGGCTCAGATAGACCCACCCATCAACAGAATAACGCTTAGATTGAGTAGGGCACGACAAGCTCTCATTAGCTAGAATGGGTCCATGTTTTCATTTCTCATGCCAAATTCTATTTCTAGCGATGTATCCATTACCTGCACTTGCTGAGGTGAACGTTCACCCTCGCTCCTGAGCGTTCATAATTGTGGTCGAGCCCTCGTCCACACCATAAAACCATTGTTGTGCCGTTTCCCATCACCAATTGATTTTGAGATAAGTGGTAGCTCAATGGGATGTAAGATCCTAACAGCAACTATATCGACTAAAGGTCCATATAATGGAGGGCCACCCGGCATATTTTAACATAAATGGGTCTAAACTTGGCAAAGGGCTCTTTTAAAATTGCTTGATTCACGCTGACCTCAACCTCAAGTTAAAAGTGTCTGGAATGAGTCTATCAATGAGTCATTAAAACAAATTGCTTGATAACTGCCCCCATTTACATGTCTATTAATGAGTCTGGTAGGGGTGACATCCACATCCACCTCTGTTCAAGTGAATCCCATTAATAGTCCACCTTGAGCTTGAGCCCAGCCCATTGCCACACCAAGCCTGAGCTTAGCTGAATAGTGCTCATCTTGAGCTTCACGCATGAGGATATCAGGCCAAGTCCAACTGGCCTCGACAAGCTGAAATTAACAAGGGCCCTACATGGATGCATGTAAACAGAGCATTCCCACTTACATATGAGCTGGATGTCATGTAAGCTTTGCGAGTGAAAGTAAGGGAAAATCCATTGGGAAAGTGGGAAAGTATTTTTGTGTAATCATCTCTCTTTTAACTATCAAAGCAGGAAAGAAAAGATGAAAAGAATAATTTGGATCAGATGAAATCCCCCCCATTTATCATTTGACCTTAAAAATGATGGCCTTAGATCAAATGACTACCAATTTTTGATGAATTTGATTAACACAAGTCACAACCCACTTTATCTGGTGAGGCCAGTGAACCTCACATGCATTCCACCTGTGTGGTTCTTTTTTTGTGCTGAAGAGTGAAGAAACTCTCAGGCAGACGGTCACTGAAAATATTATGCAGCAGAAAATGATATTTTCTAAGTTCTTTTAGTGTAACATAGCAAGTAATGGTTTTAAATATGACTAATATTGTCTGATGCGCAAGTGTTTGAAAGCCCGCTTTGAGAACTGATGTTACGCACATCGCCAAAATGCTAAATGTTGAACTCTAAACTGTAGGAAAAACTGTATTTGTCTACATGAAGACGGTCAGAGTAACACTATTGATCCAAATGCAGTACAAAGGGACTCATGGGGCCTGTTTGCTGGATTGAAATCGAACTCCTGATATAGAGGTAAAATTGAAGGGTAAAGGTAAATATCCACGATGGGCCATCAGGCCATCAATTCACCTCAGTTTTCTAGAAACTTCAGAGTAGCTCTACTGATGCAAATGAAGTACAGATGGACTGATAGGGCCTGTTTGCTTGATGGAAATCGAAGGTCCATCGAATCACCTCCTGCTAGTAAATGACTATCCAACATTACCACAGGAAATCAAATCGCAGGAATGTGAAGCTCCCATCTACACATCCACCTTATATCATTTATTTCCCACCTCTTTAATGCTCCTGTGTGTGTATGAATTTCTGGGAATTCAACAGGAAGCAGGCAAATGAACCAAAATGTATGGAATATGGATGGATATGATTTCAATTCAAAAGATCATGATTTCATAACCAGGTCCAAATAGTAAAGTATGTAAAAGAAGAAGGCCCACTTACAACTACAAATAAGCATGATTTCAGTAAGGCTTACTTTTTCAGCTCATATCCCATGGAGTCATAGGAAACCAGTTGGATTCTGAAACTTTAGGAAAAGGCAATGCATGTGAATGACACTGCAAGAAAAGGACCAAAAACGCCTTTAGCTCTCGAAATCTTACCAAAATGTTGGCCCACCTCACCATCAAATCACGACAGAGAAAGGCACCCAAATTCCCTAATTAAGCAGGAACTCACCAAAGCCTTACAGCAAAACAATATAATTACAGCAACAAGCACCTAAACCAACCCACAATCCTTTCATCCAAACAAACATTAATCAGTCTCCCCATATCAGCAAAAAGACAAAAGACAGAGAGGTGCTATGAAAAGAGACTGAATATACACAGTTCTCTGAGAGAAAGACCTCTAAGGACCCTGTTTAAACAACACCACCACACGGATTAAATGGCTAAAAATGTTAAGAATGGCCTTTTTCTTATATGCTACCCTAGTGGTAACAGGACTTTTCTAAAGGAGCAGAAGAAAAACCTATAAAGGGTTTGAGCGTATGCCCCTGCCTCCAAAGAGAAGGTGTCTTTACCCCTGCACCAACTCAGGAAAGACATTGTTCAATCGAACAGCGATGGTGGTGGTGGTTGTGCCGGCCCATTAATTGGATCGGTCTGTCGTGATGACCCATCATCCACATCATCAACCGAATGTTGGGTTTGGTCAGATTCTTGTCGAATGCTCAGGCGGCGGAGTTCTTCAATCCGCCGTACCACCTCAGACATTACCGGACGCTTGTCAGGATACTGGTCCGAGCAATCGACTGCAAGTTGCAAAAGCTGAACCATCTCCTCCTCGACACTCTGGTACCTCAAGAGCTCAAGATCAAACACCTCTGATGTCCACTCCTCACGAACCACTGACTGCACCCACCTTGGAAGATCAATTCCTTCCTCATTCAAGATGGAATGTGCTGGGGCCTTTCCTGTCAGCAACTCCAGCAGAAGTACGCCAAAGCTGTAGACATCAGCCTTCTGAGAGACCATGCGGGGATCTATCATCTCAGGCGCACGGTAACCTCCGATACGGTTATGAGTGGAGCTGGAGCCCACAAGGTGGACTAGGCCAAAATCCGAGACATGAGCACCATAGGTTTTGGTCAGGAGGACGTTGGAGGACTTAATGTTGCCATGGGAGACGTTGGGGCCTTGCCGATGGAGGTACTCAATGCCGCGGGCTGCACCAAGCGCAATGCCGGATCGGGTCTCCCAGTTCAATGGTGTCCTTCCTGCTCCTCTGCTTCCTGTAAAAAGAAAATGACAAGAAGAGGCCGGCCATCAAAATACTATCACTGTTGCATTAAAAAAGGAAACGGGTTTTGCTTTCATTAGAAAGCCACCCAACCAACCAACCAACCCAAAATTAATGCATTCTAGTAGGAGTTTAAAATCAAGAGAAACCTATGATGCCCAAATGCAACATAGATACACAGCAGGGACACGCCACAGATGTTATCAGCACACAAATCTTTACATATTAAAATAAAGTATTAAAAATGTTGCCCACCACGAAGCATCTAGGTATATCCTAGTGAGAAAATAATATGGAGCAGAGAAGACAAACCGAATCCAGCCAAATGCAGCTCCATTTTTATAAACCACCCCCATACTTTTGGCTTGTCCACACCCACCACAGTACATGAAAACTAGTAACTTGGGGTGCATCTATACGTACATTTCTCTTCTGATTTTCTTCATTGATAAAAGGATCTTGGTGGTAGCAGTTTGCCACCTTTTGTCTTCGGGTTATTCATTTATAAAACATCTCCGTTATCAGATTGCTTAGCCCCAAGTCTGGCAAGCCAGACAATCAAATTGATTGTTTAACCATTGGATGAACTGCATTTTGATAAATGCAACAAGCAGACAATTCTAAACAGTTAACTTGACTGGTCAGCAAACATTATAAAGCGAACAATCAACAAGAAAATACAAACAGATCCAAGAATCAAACAGCCCAGATTATTTGTTTATTGTCATATTAAGGCCAGACCACATCATCAACTGTAGGGTCCAGATGAATGAGCATTCGCACCAAATCAGGTTGTTGAGGTAGTTGACACAGTGATATAATCAATGTCATTTTATGGACACCATCATTTAGGTTTATAGAAGTGACAACTCAAATGATGGAATTATAGATATATGAAAGGAAATTACAGCAATAGGGTACGAGTCACAACTCATGACAACGAAATGCTCTCAATGTGAGAAAAGTCAAAAGGATCAGGCGTCATCCCTGGTATTGTCTACTAAACCCTAACAGACATTCAATAGACATAAATACCCAAATTGGAGGCAAAGATAATCCGGGCCCACACAATTATGGGCATGACCTTTAAAGGTAAGGCCCAACAGATAAACAGTACACATCAGATAATCCGGGCCCACACAATTATGGGCATGACCTTTAAAGGTAAGGCCCAACAGATAAACAGTACACATCTCTAAATTAGGCTCCCACACTACACTGTACTGAGACAAAATACCAATAACATAGATGTGATCTTGTAAGCATCTAACACTGGATACCCAAAAGACAAAACAGCCTTGTCAACTAAACTATCCTCTTTGCATCAAAGAAGGACGACATTTCCATGTGCCCGTCTTCAACAGAGTATAAAAAAGAAAAGATGAAAAGTACAAAACCCCAACCATCTTCAACAAAGAGGAAAGAAAAACCAACAAAAATGAACACAACATATCCACCATACTACCAAAATGAAAAATGCAAAAGACAAAAAGCAACCCTTCTACCAACCTAAAGAAAAAGAAAAATCCCAAATCACTTATAACCAAAAGCAAGAAAAATGCATAGCATTTCCAAAGGAAACCACAAGAAAGCTGGGTTTTCCTACAGTAATCAAAACCTCACAAACACACCTTCTAGTAATTCCACTTTCAAGGAGTTTTTTTTTTATTTTTTATTTTTCTGAATGATCTTTCAAGGAAAACTTTTAGTCAACTAGTAATTCAAAGGAGGAGCACCCATCAAAGAAATTTGGCTTTAATAAATACTGAAAGTTTCCACAGGCAGTTGGCAATTAGCCTTACTTTACCATGCGTAATCGGCAAAGATGGCAGAAAACAGATGAACCAACTTTCAGATCACCAACCAAACACATTTGGCCAACAACAGCATGGAATAGCTAACACCAGCTTCGCCCCCATTTCCAAACAATAACGATTTCGAAAACCAACTCTAGCAAACTGGATTTCTATGCAGAATTAATTAATTGCCTCGAAGAAATTCCAAAGAGAACCCACTACAGAAACTGCATTTTCTTGCAAAAGCATCCTAAGAACAACTCATCTGCTACAGTAATCAAATTTCCATGAGACAATAACCTTTTAGAGAAACTCAATAAAAATCACAAACAGAAGTTGGGAAATTGGGTTCTCCTGCAATAAAATCATTCAAAACCCAGATGAAAACAAGGAACAAGTTTTCCAATGAAAATTAAGAAACAAGGGTTTTGCTCCTATACTATCTACACCATAAGATGTCAATCAACAGACAAACAGTACTAATCCCAAAACAAAGAAACAGAGAAGAGGAAAATGAAATCTCACCATGTAAAAGAGCAGAGAGACTTCCCATTGCCATGTAATCATAGACCAGAAGCTTCTCATCCTGGCTAAAGTAATAAGCCCTCAACGGCACCAGATTCTCATGGTCCATCGATCCAACGGCCTCAATCTTCTCCCTAAATTCCCTCTCAGAAATGGTCACATCCCTCAATCTCTTCACAGCCACAGCAATACCACTCTCCATTACCGCCTTGTAAGCCGTCCCAAACGTCCCTTTCCCCAAAACCTCTGCAGAAGCTCTCAGCAAATCCTCCAAATCAAACACCTTCCCACCCACATTTCCAAAAAACACCAGCTTTTTCGCCGCATTGGCGGCCGCGGCGGTCGGAACACCGCCAGTTTCTCCTTCACCCACCATCCGTTTCTCCCCGGGGGCCTCCGTCTCCGACACCGGCGGCCGAACCGAAGCAATGTCGACCGATCGCGCCTTCCGCCCGTTGCTCCTCCGGCAGAGAAAAAGCAAAACTAGGACAATTGCAAGGAAACCCACCACGGAGCCGATGGCGATGCCGGCGATTGCGCCGCCGGAAAGCTTCTTCTTCTTGTCGTTGTTCATCTTCCTCGTAATATCCGCTCCTGCAGCCGGTGACATCGTCGGAACCGAAGAGGGTCCCGGTATAACTATCTCGCTCGTACAGGCGGACAGCGGCTTGCCGCAGAGCGAATTTCCGGCGAATGAGGCAGCCGGCAAGGACCGCAAGCCGGACGGGACGGACCCATTGAGCTGGTTGAAGGAGACATTGAATTGCAGAAGGTTAGGAAGCTGAAGGTCGGGAATCGGACCGGAAAAACGGTTCATCTCGAGGAAGACCACGCGGAGCCGGGTGAGGTTGTTGAACGCCGGCGAGATCCGACCGGTGAAACCATTTCCGGCGAGGTTGATCTTGACGAGATTCCGCAGCTGGAAGACTGACGGCGGGATCTCTCCGGCGAACCGGTTTCCTTGAAGGAAGAGGTTCCGGAGCTCCGAGCACCGTCCGATGTCGGAGGGGAGGTTTCCGGTGAGGGCATTGAGGCGGAGGCTGAGGACGCGGAGGCGGGTGAGGTTGCCGACGGTGTCCGGCGGGATGGAACCCACCAGGCGGGAGCCGGGGAGGCGGAGGGTGGTGACGCGGCCGGAATCGCAGCCAATGCCGGGCCAAGAGCAGGGAGACTGGGCCGCGGGCCAAGACAAAGAGCCGCCCACGGCCGAGCGGAGGGAGAGGAGAGCGGTTTTGTCAGAATCTATATCTGATTTTCCAGGCAAAAAGAAAGAGAGGAAGAAGAATAAAATCACAAGCAGAAGCTGCTGCCGATGCTGATGCTGATGCTGATATGAATCCATAAATTGCATGACACCACTTAACACACACAAGATTGATTTTCCAAAACTAAAACCAGAGTGTGAAGAAATTAGAGCTTGGAGAAATGGTGTCACAGTTTGTTTGTGGTGTTGTTTTTTCACTAGGCCAGGCTAGAGTACTAGAAACAAAGAGGAAAAAGGAAATGGATGGGAGTGAGGAAGAAAAACCCTAGTGACCACATAGAGGCTTCTGTTTCCTTTTGGCCTTTTGTCTTCTTTATTTTATTCTATTTACTGCATGCGTGTATTTTTAATAAGTGGGGGAAATATCAGTGGGTTCTGGGATAGGATGCAAGCTGGATATGCTTTCTACTCCCTGCTATCTTTGTTGCAGCCATGCAGAGGAGCATGCTTTGATTACAGTAATAGGTGCACCTCGGGTGCACTTGAGAGTTGTATCCATGTCGAATGTGCGTGGTCGCTGATCCACCCACTTCTTTAATTTAAAATTTTCTCCTTTTTTTTTTAAATATAAAAAAACAATCAACTTTATCCATTAAAATACGAAAAATTTCACTTTTTCATGCAAAAAATAAAAAAAAATTCATAACAAACAACTAAAAATAAAATACCATCAGAATCCACTTATATTTTATTATTTCTTCAAAATTAACTTTACTTCATTTGACTCTATTAGTAGAGTTGTCAAACTGGCCCTTATGGTAATCATCATCTTTTTTAAACTCCAGCTAGAGGGGCTTAACTCATAGGAGAAAGACCCTGAACCTTCCTTTAAGGTGGTCAAGTGAAGACGTTAAATAATAAAATTAAATTTTTTGTGATATTATTGAAGAGATTCATAGATCTTGGATGAGATGATAAAGCCCTTTGGTGAGAAAAGTGAGAGAAGGTGGCATGTCCAGAGTTCGAATTCTAACGTACCCAGGTGAAAACTACCAACCTTTTACGATTGAGGTAATCGGCCGTATGTTCTTCATAACTATTTCTTTGGATGAAAGATTTTTTGCGCGTTAGAATACTCGGTGACCATCTATTTAGATGAAAGAATTTTCACCTATTACTAGAAAGCATGCTTTGGTTGTGGGGTCCAGCTCGTGGGCCTATTTGGATCATCATCATCCAAAGTCTTATCCCAATTGAGTTATGCCAGCTAAACGAATCGATGAAAAGGTATCTCTATAGATTAGGTGTCATGAAAAAAAATTAGCCTATAAGATTATTCTAATCCTTGACTTAGCAACTTAAACTGTAATCATCTATTGCCTATACATATTTTGTTCAGATTCAACTCAATAATGAGTAAAAGTTTGATGAGAAGAAAGATACCAAACCAAGGGAGGATAAAATTTGTAAAAAAGAGTTGTGTTGATGAAAGGTAGGCCCAAGTGGGCCCCGACCATAATAGGTAAAATTAAGTAAATAGTCATAAAGAAGAGTGAAGGAGAAACCATGTAGTGTAACAACCATATATTATTATGTAATCCATGAATAAGAAAGTGGTTGATTTTTCTTCCGTGAACCACCATATTAAAATACTCATTTGTGACTCACGTACACGTACGTATTAAGATTTCACGTGGCTCGGAAGAAGTAGAGTAGATTGTAGGGTCTTCAGTGGGAACTTCATCATAAATCTAAACATGGGTAGACAGAAATGCATCGTTGTCTACATAGAAGAAAATTTTGGTTTTGCAAATTTAGCCTTTTGAGTCTATCCCTACTTAAAACAGATTGAATGAGCTTTAATAAGATTTAACTTCTAACACTGTTTTGGCTTAAACAGATTGAATGAACTTTAATAAGATTTAACTTGTAACACTGTTTTGGCTTAAACAGATTGAATGAGCTTTAATAAGATTTAACTTCTACTCTATCTTGACTTAAAACAGATTGAGTGTGAGCTTTAATAAAATTTAACTTCTACTCTATTTTGATTTAAACAGATTGAGTAAGCTTTAATAGCTTTTTATCGTTCTCCACTAATTAACAAGAAGGTAAGTTTTCAAGCAGACATGAATATCTAAATCCATTAATCCTTTTTTTTTCCTTTATTCTTTACAAGCTTTCTCATGTAATTTTTACTATATAACAAGTTTATCAGTACATGTTTGGCATCTCTGTTTCCAACATTTACTTGTCTAAATGTCTTATTAAAGCAAATAGATGTTTGGAAAATAATAGCGTTTGGTACATGATTTTACCATCTACCCGCTTTAGAAAAGTAGATGCAAATCCTCTTAAAATGAAAAGTCTCAATTATGGGCTTTTGAAAATAAGAGCATCAGGTCTCAACAGAGTAGAGGCGGATGTCTTTTTTTTTTTTTTTAAAGACTAAACATGTTTTTTTTTATTATTTCATCCTCTTATTTTATGACTCTTTTTTTTTATGGCTTTATTTTAGATGGTTGTGTTGGAATAAGAGTAAAGATACCAAATGAGGCTTTAGTCTAATTGTAAAATGATCAAATTGAAACAAATTTATTTTAAATAGATCTAATTGAATAATTTTATTTTCTTCATATCAAACTTGCCAAACAAGCCAGACAATTGTTCACTATCAGATTGAGCACATATAAATATATACATGAATATAATATTTTAACAATTCACTTATTTTATACATGATAAATCTAATAATGGCTCAGCTCATGATGTTAGAGTTAAGTGTATTTATTTTTGCACAGTCTAGATCTTTAACAAGTCAGTTGCACAAGGAGCCTTACAAATTGACTTTAAACACATAGCTACTGTGATGTATAATGCTTCTTAGAGTTTATCCCCTAAGATTGTTGAAAATTTTCCAAATCAGGGCTTTCTTTATAGAAAATTAAATAAATGTTTAACATAAAAAACCTAAAACAAAAATATATATGATTTTATAAGATTTCTAGTGGTTGAATTTTCTTCCATGGATCACTGTATTAAAACAACCATTTTTATTCACCTATACATCTTAGATTTCATGTGATGCTCTTTTTTTTTTAAGGGACTAATTCGTTAAAGAATACTACATAATTCTTGGTTGAGAGATTCTCTTTCTTTACCAGAATTCTCATAATTCATGTCTGGTGGAATTTCAAATTCTTCAAAAATTGTCCCCTTGAAGTGGAATACCAAATCCCTCATTTTGGTGGAGTATTTGAAATTTCAACTAAATGCATTGAGCATTGAGTTCTAATTCCAATAGATCATTTGAGACTTTTTTGGTGGCTGGAAATTGAAAATTTGGTGAAAGAAACACAACAACGTTTCAAATGTTAGGGGACAACATCATGCCCCAAAAAACCCCAACATACCAAATTCTGGTATAGAAATACGCCTAATGTCACTTTCATGTTGCCTCCTTGAATAAAAAGTATAGACTTTAATTTTTCATGATTTTTTGTCCACCCAACGCCACTTAGAAACACTATTCCACTAAAATTGTGGAAAAGTGAACTGGCCTTTTTGCTTTTTCCTCATGGGAAGTCTTTGCAACAATGATGAAAAAATGTTTTCACAAAACAGTAATTACACAAATATGCTTTAAATCTTCTAAATGCTGGCTTTAGTTGGAATCACAAATGCTCATGGGCCTTGGAGCAATTTAAAAGCTTGATCTATGAGAATTTGGAAAATCTTGTAAGTTAATTTTTTTTAAACATTTAGACAGTTTGCAAATGAAATAGAGAATTCTAAAAGCTTGGAGGGCATTGTTGACATCATTATCATCTTATCCTAATTCCAGCTATTTTGGGTTGGTTTTATTAATTATTTTTCTCCATTCCGATCTATCCCGAGTCAAATTCTTGGATAGATTCTACTTCTTCAAATCTATCCTTACTACTTTTATAACTTTGTAAGATTTTATTCTTGGTCCCAATCCTAGATAAAATTGGAAGGTCGCATTCGGTAGGTTTGTGGCCAACGGTACAATATTGTAACAAGAGGAATTTACGGCGTAGGTCCCCATAGGACCCTATACCACTCTTGAGGTCCCAGGCACACCGTATTTATGGATAAGGTCCTCATTATACGTTTTTATATATATATATATGTATTTTTTTTTTTTTGTCGTTTAGCGAATGGGCAATATCGACCATTCTGCAGGAACCCAAATAAAAATTGGGTTTTTCAAGAGGGAGAAGAGAGGAGGGGAGGAGGAGAGAGAAGAGGGGATGGATCCGTTCACGGCCCCTTCTTCCTCATCGCCACTGTTGAGGGCTATCTCATCTTTTTCAAAATTCCTTATCTCACATTCTTCAATATCTACATCATTTCCCTCATAATCATTTTCTTCTTCTTCTTCATCGTTGTCGTTGTCGTCTTCATCTTCTTCACTGCCTCCATTGCCATTCTTTTTTGAAGTTGCGATTTGCTCACTCTTCATCATCAAACAGCCATCTCCTCCATGAGAAGGAACATCATAATCTACAAAAAGTTCCATCGCAAGCCGCAACTAAGCTAACTTTCTCCATCTCATTTTCTATAGAGACACCCAAAACCCTAAATTCCACCTCTTTATAATCAGTTCCATTCTGGGCACCAATTTCATGTGAGAACCCTTGCTCCACAAGTTTCAAATCAGACCCATTCGAACCCAACATGTCTTTTCTTCAAATTTCCTGATGAGTTTCTCCTGAAATCCCATAAATCCCAACTTAGGCCATTTTCAAATCAAAATCAGAATCAAACTCATCAGAGTATGTAATCTTAGTGCTAATATCTTGATGGGTTTGTTGAGAAAATCCATAATCAACCTCATTTGGAATAGACCCACCTGGCCATGGAGCAACACCAGCAACCGAGGGAGAAAACCCAGATTTATCTTTTTTTTCTTGTTATTTCGTAATATGGTCAATATCGATCATTTTGCTGTGTTCAGCAAATAAGACAATTAAATGTTGAAGAAATTCTGACCGATATAATGGTCGATATCGACCATATAGGAAAAAAATACCTTTCAGTTATATGGTCGATATGGACCATGCAGGGAAAAATGCCTTTCAGTTATATGGTTGATATCGACCATGCAGGGAAAAATGCCTTGGTCAATATCGACCATATCGCAAAAACGAAAAAAAAAAAAAAGAAAAAAAAGTCCATATGAGGATCCCTCCCGTATCGAACATAGAACTAGGTCCTGTTGGGACGTATGCAGTCCTACAGGGATTTTACCCGTAAATTCCTCTTGTAACAATCCAAACATGAATTTCGACAAAACAATATTTTAGGAACATGCTTCCAACATACTTTTAGAAATACCCAACATCATCAGCATCCTCCCAAACTAACAAGCCCTTTAGGGCGTGTTTGGATGTGTGGTGAAGTGAGGTGAGGTGAGGTAAAGCCTCCATTATTCGGACAAGAAAAGACAATGGGTTATATCAAAAGTATACCATTTCAAAATTCCTTCCATCTTTTTCAAGAAAAGTCAAAAAAGCAACATCCTTTTTCCACTAAATGACAAAAAAGCTCTACTTTTCTATACAAAAAGTCAAAAAGATTCCATATCAAACAACTAAAAACAAAATATCATCATAACATCTTATATTTTATTCTCTCTTGATTTGATGCTTCACCTCACCATACTTCAATTCACCATACATCCAAACAAGCAGAGTCTAATCTACATCTCCACTATATGTTCTTAATGACTCACCTCTTTAATAATATCTTTAAATAGAACTTACTTTTAACATGAATTTCTAGGAACCCAATTCCATGCAAATGAATAGACCCAATAAGTAAGTGTAATTTAAAATTGAAAATGGTACCTCATAAACAATGATAGATCAATCCTTGGCGAGGCACCTCCCTTCCACAGTGAGCAACTTGGGTGCATGTGGAATTGGGTGTGGAGCTGTGATTACTTATGAAATATATGCATGAGTGAAAACATGGAAACTAGGTAGCGAATTTGTAGACAAGCCACGATCATGGAGATCATACGGACGAATTCTATGCAGTAGACCCACCTGTTCTGAAGGTAAAGAGCACTATACCACACACTCGTCCTTAATAGGGGGAAACAACCATCAATATAGAATTTCTCATGTTGGTTAAAGAGATGAATTTTTACTCATACAAGAGAACTATCTATGATTAAGATATCTCTCTCTCTCTCTCTCTCTCTCTCTCTCTCTCTCAACCATTGATAAATTTTCTCATTTGAAGATATGCTTAAACAAACAGGCTTTCTCCAGATCACAGGTCTTTCCAGAGAAAAGGCAGAAAATTTGCAAATGGAAAAAATTGACAAGAAAGAGACAAATAAGCTCTTTTTAAATACTTCACTAGATAAAATATTACAACAATATCCGACCACTAAACAAAACCGACGATATTTTATCTAGAAACTTTCTTATTTCATGAATTTCTCACAATGACAGCTGAGCGGCTGAGGCTTTTTATAAAAACTTGTTGCTATTTATCACTGTCTTTATCTGGGTGGTCTGGATCCTTTAAGAGTGAGGAATCATGAGTTGAAGGAGTGAAACTCCACAATGGGTTATTTGTTAAAAATCCGAGCTCCTAATATATGTTTGTTCAAATTTTAACTTTAATAGAAATTGGTCCCACCTTAGCATTCATCCTCGGATAAAAAATGGTTAATGAATAATGGATAAGATCGTGGTATCACATATTTAATCGAACGGCTAATCCTATAGTAGGACTAACTTCTTTTGGGGTAAAATTTGGGAATACTATATTAGTTGAGAGAACGTTCACCTTTAATGATTTGTATTTTTAACAGGCGGATATCACTTAAGAGTTTAACTCCTCTACCTTAGAATTTCTCAAGTGATGGCATCATAGGATCCAAATTCTCTCAATGGATCGCTTCACCTAAAAGGCAGATTCCACTGCATGGTCATTGGATGGAAAGGGTCAGATCTAACAATTCACCTTTATGAAAGGTTGTCCCCGGAATTGTGTTTTTTTTTTTAATCCTTGACATGTTGAAACACGCTTGGCTTTATATGATAATCCTAATTGTATCTCACACCACTGTACAAACATCAAGCATCCCTTCCCACGAGGAAAAAGTGTTGAGCCAAAAAATGGAAGAATAAGGTGCTAGGAAAATCATAACAATCTTCCTATTTTGTACAATAAATAATGCCCTAAGCCACGCCTAACCAAAAATCAGAAAATCCCAACCTGAATTTCACAAATTCGGGTTGGGCCACGCGGCCATTTATCTTGGGTTGGGCCGTGATATGTACGTTGTCATGATTTTTCAAAAATAAACATAGTCATTTGTGATATTGGGGCAGACTTTTCAGATAGCTCAGCTTGATGACCTTTCAATTTAGGTTAAGTTTCAAAGTTTCTGAACCATGATATAAGGTTTGTCAAGGAATTGTTTTTACGGACGATCTACAACTCTATTAACTGTGGAAAATTTCTCCTATGAGATGGCGACTACTTTAGCCTATCTTTGATCAGTGCAGCCGCATTGGCACTCTTGTCCTCGCCAACTTTACGCCCAATGAACCTTCACTCACACTTTGATTGAATATAAAAAAAAAAATCTAAAGATAATACATTATTAAATTTTAAGGTTGTTAAATCAAGACAAGAATAATATGATGAGGCTGATTTTGACTCACCCTTATTTCTATATAGACTTTTCATCCGTTCTAAGAGGGCCCATAATTTGGACAACATATGATTAATATGTGTTCCTGCCCGCAGGAGAACATTACATTGTGAGGCCCTTGGCCATGCATGGTTATGACTGCTAGCTGACATTAATGGTCTGTCTCTACAAATAAGGCACTGATTGAATGATCCAAATTGTCCAATTGATGGAGGAATGGCGCTTTTATTGTCAGGTGGATGCAAATTGTCAGGAGAGTGGTGGGCTCCAGTCTCTTCTGAAAAAAACAAAAAACAAAAAGAGTAGAAATTAAATGTCCCACAAAAATTTACTGGACAGTGTTGGGGGTGCTCATGGGTGGGCCGGTTTAAGCCTGACCTGGGTCAGCCTGCTTGGTCTGGGTCTGATCTATATGGGTTGTACTAGCATTCTGGCTTGTTTATCAACTGGGTTGGGTTTGGGCCTATATATGACTAAATGGTCCCCGGTCCCAGATATTTAACACAAAGGGGTGTGTGTATTTTGCAAACTAGCTGTTTTAGGCCGTTCCTGACTTTCTGGTCCGTGGGCTGTACCTAAACCTAATATAGGCATGAATACTAAATGAGCCGGGCTTGGATAATCTTTGACCTGGCCCTTGTACAAAGACCCATTTACGTTTTTCTTTTCCCTTTTTTTTTCTCTGTAGGTGCCTCTGTGTGTGTGTGTGATTTTTTTCCCCCTCATTAGACAAGTTCTGAATCTCTTGATTTCAATAATCTTTTGGCTTATCCCTATCCACACTGGGTCCACATTGCAATCATTTGAATTGTTGCAAAAGTGGGTCCATCTGCCTGCTGCATGGGTGTTGACAGGCCCACCAGGTCCCATCCAAGCCGTCCCATTTACAGTAGGCCATAAAATTTATGCCCCACTCACCAGATCCATACAACATAATGTAAATGTTGTCTCATTCAGATTGTAAAAATGGGCTATGAGATTCCTCCAATATGAGGAATGAAAGGGGTGGGATAGGATCACTTTTTCAAGTCCAAATTGCTCTTCACATGTCTCAAAAGCAATTTCTTCACATGTCTTGACAATGGCAGAATCTCACTCTAACTGAAAATCGTTCATAGTTAAATCGACCTTATGTTATTCACATGCTCACCTCCTTTGAATTTTGGAGGTTTGATCACATGTTCTACCCCGGATAACAAGTAAAGCCATCATTTAATATCACCACATTTCAATATTATAAGATTGAATTATCACGGAATAAAATAGTGACATATTATAATATTTTGTCAATTCTACAAATTTAAATATGGGAAATATTCAAGTGAGAACTAGTTCTCACATATTATGTGAGAGCTTTTTTGCGGGGCCTAATTGTGGACCCATCTAAACCTAGCAACCAATAGGAAACTCCTTGATAGTCACTAATCCCAAAGATTGGCACACATCCAAATAGACTGAACCGTTGGATCGATGGTTGAATATTTTTTTGAATATGAAGCCATTAAACTTGTGGACCACGGATGAAGGGGTTAGGGGCATGGGTTTGGGGTCAAACTTGATACATAGAGTGGTCTCACATAGATCTTTCCATCCCCCTTGGTCCCATCCCCAAATGGGGCCCACAATTGGGCCCCACAAAAAAGTTCTCACATAATATGTGAGAACTAGTTCTCACTTGAATATTTCCCTTTAAATATACCTTTGAAGTGTTTGGTAATTTATAAAACTTTCCCCGGCATGATGCACTAAAACAAGAAGTAAATAGAGAAACCGGAATGATTGACTCAGTGAGAACCTACTAATTAGTAGTCACACTAGAGTGATTTAATATTGCTAACCATGGTAGGACCCCAATAATTAAAAAAATAGTGGACTAAATGTTAAAAGCCACGAGCAATGTCATTTCATCAATGTGGGTCCACCAAATGTTAATAACCATAATGTAATGCATCCAATGATGATTATAACAAAGAGCCCTATCGAGTGTACTTAGACATCATTGAGAAATCCATTTAAGAAAATCAATGTGGACCCCTTTGATATTAATAGTCATGTTAACCGATCAAATTGTAGCAATCACTAGGGGGCCATTAAACAATGAGACTCATTTAATGATGGCAAATTAATAATTAGTCACACAATCCAATATTGGTAATTAACATTAGCAAAACATACCCATGCTTAGCACGGACAATGTAAATATATGAAAGTTGTGATAAAAATATCAAATTAACAAAAAATTATGATAAAATAGAAGGTTTTCAAATTTAATTAGAAGAACCATAGGCTATGGAATTCAAAATTCTACCCATGATCTTCATCACCATTTTTTCGAGAACGAGGAAGCGAAGAATCCTAACCGTTGCATCTTATTTAGAAGAAGACAAGCAAGTTTAAAAATGCAGAGTAATTATAGAGCAGTTACATTGTTGCACAAAAAGATAAAATGGGTGGGGTGAAATAAGAACTAGGGAGTTGGGAAGTGGAGAGAAAAAGAATGAAAAACTTAAAATAAAGTAGTATAACTGATTGTCAAAATAATAACCACCGGTCAAAATTGAAGCCAAATCGCTTGAGCGTAATATAGTATAATGAGGCACATCTAATGTTGGCACTACAGGACCCTCTTGATATTGGTAATCATGGTAGATGTTGATGATGCACAAAATGGATTTGCACACCACCTGTCAAGTATGTGTAATAAATGCAGAGAGAAGACAAGAATTATAGTGGTTCGGTCAGTATGACCTACGTCCACTTCTGAATTGCTGAGGTCGTCGGATATTTTATTATTTCAAGTGTGTAGGGAGAGCAGATGAGTACAAGCTTTGAGAGGGAGAGGAGAGTCGTGCTCTGGTATCTGTCTCATGCCCCCCAAGTGTTGGTGGGGCTTACAATTTATAGTCGCTCCCTAATAGATTGGGGCGACTTATTAGTAAGTAGTTGGCTAGTCTGTTGTAATCTGGCGAGCTCTTCTCAACGTGCGAGGCAGCTATGTGCTCTCCATGAGATTCGGTCAAAGGATGAGGTGGGGTGTTGACCATTTCTAAGGCGGTGAGGGTGAGGCTCCTGGATGCTCTCTTGATGACGTGGCCAGGCCTACGGACTTCTTTGGACCTGGACCTTATTGGGCTAACCGGGTCTTGTAACATGAGTTGGGCCCTTAGGCTTGGCCCATCATTTGCCCCCCAATGCCCTGTGTCCAATGGAACTTGGAGAGGAGGGCATTCGTTTGAATTTTCGACTGAGTTCGCAACTGCAAAAACTTCGGGAGGCCAAAACATCTGTTTCTAGGCCTTTTTTGGACTTTTAACAGCATCAATCATAGCTATAAGCTATGTGTCTTGTAGGGCTCGCCGAGAGCTTTGATTTGATTATAATAAGCCACATTTGGAGTTATGGACCAAAATTTACGATCAAAATAGCGAGTAGGCGCGCTGGCGTGCAATTTTGGGCGAGCAACAGCTTCTGGGCGAGGAGGAGGTGCTGGGCGCCCAGAGGGAGCCTGGGGACTTGGAGGTCTGGGCGCCCAGAGGGAGCCTGGCCGCCCCTGCCTGGACGCCTGGGAGCTTGGGAGGTCTGGGCGCCCCTACCTGAGTGCCTGGGAGGTCTGGGCACCCAGAGGTGTCGGCGTGGGCTTCGTAGCTGCTGCGGGCGTGGGCTTCGCTGCTGAGGGCTGGCCGCTGTCTGCGTGGGCGAGCAGGTCGTGTGCTGTCCAGGCAGTTGATTTAGGCAGCCAGGCAACTGGTTTGGGCGGCCAGGCAGCTGGTCTAATGTAGTCCCTCGGGTTGTAGGTGACCTGAGTTTTAAGACCCTGCCTAGAGATGTCGAAAACAATGTTATTCCAAACATTAAAATATTTAACCTGATTACCTGGAGAGAGAGGCTATTTGCGCGAGAGCAAAGACAGAGTTTGAGGATTGCTCGTGAGAGAGCTACACCTTTTGAGATCAAGCTTTTGGCGACCCGCGAGAGAGCCGCTAAGCTGGAGATAGGCTACCTGTTTGAGAACAGTGCTGAGGCCAAGCTTTTGGCGACCCGCGAGAAGGCCGTTAAGCTGGAGATAGGTGCCTGTTTGAGAATAGTGCAGAGGCCAAGCTTTTGGCGACCCGTGAGAGAGCCGCTAAGCTGGAGATACGCTGCCTGTTTGAGAACAGTGCAGATGCCAAGCTTTTGGCGACCCGCGAGAGAGCCGCTAAGCTGGAGATAGGCTGCCTGTTTGAGAACAGTGCAGAGGCCAAGCTTTTGGCGACCCGCGAGAGGGCCGTTAAGCTGGAGATAGGTGCCTGTTTGAGAACAGTGCAGAGGCCAAGCTTTTGGCGACCCGTGAGAGAGCAGCTAAGCTGGAGATAGGCTGTCTGTTTGAGAACAGTGCAGAGGCCAAGCTTTTGGCGACCCGCGAGAGAGCCGCTAAGCTGGAGATAGGCTGCCTGTTTGAGAACAGTGCAGAGGCAGGTTAAGCTTTTGGCGATCCGTGAAATGATTCACCTCGCCTGGACCTGTTGATTTCCTCGGCGTTCATATATTTTTGAGCTTTTGCCAATAGTTCTGGCATGCTCTTTGGTGGTCGCTTCATTACTGAAAAGAGGAAGTTTGATGACTGGAGGCCTCCTAGGAAGGCGGTCATGCTGACCTTTTCATTGGGCTCCTATACCTGAAGGACGTTCTCGTTAAAACAAGTGAGGTAGCTCCTCAGGCTCTCGTCTCGATCATGTTTTATGTTGAGCAGATGGGTGGCAGGCTTTAGTTGACGACGTCCACCAATAAACTGTGCCACAAATGATCTGCTTAGTTCGGCGAAGGAGCCTATGGAGGCCGGGGTGAAACTGGCAAACCATTGTCGTGAGGAACCCTTCAATGTGGTTGGGAATGCCCTACACATAATTTCGTCGGGGACGTTGTGCAGCTGCATCAAGGTCTTAAAAGTTTCGAGGTGGTCCAGTGGATCCTTCGTACCGTCAAAGGTTTCGACGGATGGCATCTTGAATTTTTGAGGGAGTGGGTAGTTCACCACATCGGGTTTGAATGGTGTGTCCGTTCGCCTCACTAGGTAGTCCATTGTCTCCGGTCCCTATGCCTTCATGGCATTGAAGACATCACCTAGCTGATTTTGCATTTCTCTGATCTTCTCGTCCCAGCGATTGGGAGCTTCCCTGGACTGATCATGGAAATAACTCTCATCCTCCATGTTTTGGTTTTCACTCTCCCCCTCTTGGAAACGAGGATCCTCCCCATCAGAAGCAGAGGGAGGAGGTGGAAGTCCTCCATGATTTGCTCCCCCCGGAGGTGGGAGTCCTCCAAATTGGGCTCTACCCGGAGGTGGAGGCCCTTCGTGATGGGCACCACCTTGAGGGGTGCCCTGGGGAACTCCATGAGGGGTGCCCTGGGGAACTCCAAAAGGGGAGCCCTGGGGATGGGCGCCCAGATGAGGAGCTCCCCGTCGTGGAGCTCTTGGATGCCCCGGTCGCTGTGCTCCTTGCGGTACTCCTCCAAATTGTGCTCCTCATTGCCCTGCGAGCATGAGTTGTAAGATCTGCTGGTTTTGGGTCACCAGCTGCTGTATGGTCTCCAACATTTATCGAGGGGTGGGAGCATGAGCATTTGGGGTAGGATTGGTCTATGGAGGATCATCCTCGCCCACTCGCAAGGGATCATCCTCTTGTCGTCTTGTCGATCTAGAGGTGATCACCATGATTTTGACGAAGGAAGTATTCTGAAGTGAGAACTTTAGTCGATTCCCACAGACGGCGCCAAACTGATGATGCACAAAATGGATTTGCACACCACCTATCAAGTATGTGTAATAAATGCAGAGAGAAGACAAGAATTATAGTGGTTCGGTCAGTATGACCTACTTCCACTTCTGAATGGCTGAGGTCGCCGGATATTTTATTATTTCAAGTGTGCAGGGAAAGCAGATGAGTACAAGCTTTGAGAGTGAGAGGAGAGTCGTGCTCTGGTATCTGTCTCATGCCCCCCAAGTGTTGGTGGGGCTTACAATTTATAGTCGCTCCCTAACAGATTGGGGCGACTTATTAGTAAGTAGTTGGCTAGTCTGTTGTAATCTGGCGAGCTCTTCTCAATGTACGAGGCAGCTACGTGCTCTCCATGAGATTCGGTCAAAGGATGAGGTGGGGTGTTGACCATTTCCAAGGCGGTGAGGGCGAGGCTCCCGGATACTCTCTTGATGACGTGGCCAGGCCTACCGACTTCTTTGGGCCTGGACCTTATTAGGCTAACCGGGTCTTGTAACATGAGTTGGGCCCTTAGGCTTGGCCCATCAGATGTTACCTAATGTGATGTTTGTGGGACCCACCTAATATTACTAATCAACAAAGAAACTATGTAACTATGATAGGGGTAGCGGACCCATATAAAATTTATAAACACAAAAGGGCCAATCTAAAATTGGGAGTCATAGTAAGACTCCTATAGAAAAAATCAATGTTAAAGATTATACTAAAATTATAAATGTTAAAAAACATAGTGGGCCACCATGCTTATAGTAATTTCTTATTAACTTTTACTCGTATTTCCCAAAACTCTTGAACCTTGTTTTGGATAGTTTTCTTAACGGAAGTTTATTTTATACAACATATCAACATATACTTGAATATTCTAATATGAAGGCTTTTACAAGAAAGTGAGATACTATAGGATATTTTCTGAGTTATCGAAACACCTATTTTTTAGGTGTATATATTATATTCTAAAGTAAGAGATAACTAGTAACAAAGGCCCGTTCTAAGCCCAGGCCCAAAAAATAAGAATATATTAAAATATGAGATTTTGTTTAAATTATTAATAGAAAGATAAGTTTTACATAACTAAACATATATTTTATTATTATTAAAAGTCTATATATAAAACTTTACTCAAAAGAAAAAAGAAAAGAAAACAATAAACTTACATAAAATAAGATTCAGATTTCCTTTCATAGATTTTAACATATCTTAATTTTTCATATATTTTTCTGGAAAACCTCAAATTACTTAAAGTAGTTTCTAAATATACTTGAGTCATTGTGGAACTTTTAATCCAATTGAATAAAAATAATTACAATTGAAACTCTCCACCTTAGCACATATGCATACATTAG
The DNA here is from genome assembly GCA_028538565.1 of Umbellularia californica. NCBI lineage: Eukaryota > Viridiplantae > Streptophyta > Magnoliopsida > Laurales > Lauraceae > Umbellularia > Umbellularia californica. The sequence goes on along the minus strand of JAPQWN010000011.1, from coordinate 1,102,679 downwards.
AATTAGAATTGAAAGATAGAGTATTAACATATTAAATATTTCAATGGATTAGACATATGGTTTACCTATTGCCTTACTTTCGTTTTTAGTTATCAACTTTGATATGATAACCTAACTAAGGGAACAAATATGAAAAATAACTTCTAGAAAATTCAATTCAATTGCACAAGGGTGAGACCGAGAGAAGAATAGAACAGTTGTTTTTACATTGTTTTGTAGGTGTTTAACCAAATTTACTACATATAAAGAGAATAACAACAAAGATTTATTAGTGTAGATTGTTGAAAGGTAGAGTCCAAATATTAAAATAGAAACATGACAATTTTGAGAAGATGAAAGATAAATGATATTGATAGAGAATAACTGTAGCAAAATAAATATATTTTAGGGGATATTGGTTGAGAGACTTAAGGAGAAAAATGATATGGATAGAAAGACTTTTGGAGAAAAAAAAAATAGTGGAATGTGATGACAGGGCTCCTTAAATCATGTAAGTTTTTGTGCATATTTTTTTTTGAAAGGAAAACTCCATGGGTGCTGATGTGGTGCTCTCTAGAGTCTCCCTCTATATTGCTTTAATACATACAATATAACAAAATCTTTAGGAATGTATGATCTCCAAACACCCCCTTAAATTGATAGGTGATTTGCCTGGTTCAATGTGCCGCATGTCATGAAACCCAGTTGTGAATCTCCGCTGTATTGGTTTTATTAATGTTGTCCAATGAATCATGAGGGACAAGACCAGCTTTAATAAAATGCAATAGGAAAATAAAAAAAAAGGTTATTTTTTATGATTCCATCAATTAAATAATGGGTCAGTAGTTTGAAGACAAATAGTTCATAGGACCCACTGTGGGAAATTTGTGTGGGATTCAATCAATAGGAATTTATGGGCCATTAATCCCCAAATAATAAGAGTGATCTTTTTAAGAGATGGCATGCCAGCTCACTGCTCATTTGCCTGTGTGATAAGATAATGTTATCATGGTTATAAAATATACATCTTTTAGATTTTGAGAATTTAAATAGACATTTAAGTCTTTTTACATCCGAGATGTATGTTTGTGTCCTTACCTATTTTAATTCACTAACTCTTTACTATCAAGTAGTGAAATTTGTGTGGGTTCGACTCCCAACCGTAAGGTTCACAAAAATATGAAATTAATGAAGATAAAATCCGCTGAGATGATGCCCGAAAGGAGTGTTTCAAGGCCGTAATCAGAGATTTAGGGTGCGTTTGGCATCGTGCCATTTTGATGTTCCCATGTTCCCACGAGATAAAGGGTATAGAAAACATATTTGGTATGTGTAAATGACTATTCCAAATTTTATTCTCATGGGAAGGAATTTCAAAATTTTAACCCACTAGCATAAGAAAGTTGGAATAAAAAAACTTTATTTTTTTTAAAAAACAACTTGCTAGCACAATTGGTTCTTTCTTATCTCTTACCATTTAAAAAATATCATTTGAAGATCCTAAATCTTCTCACTAGTCCTAAATATAGGCCCCACATTCACAATTCCAAAGGAGGTGGCCCCACTTTATAATTCCTAGAGGTGGGTCACATGGTCACAATTACAAAAGGTGGGCTCCTATTATAATTTTATAATGGTGGGACCACATTCTAAATCGTTTATAAAGGTAGGCATCATGTTGTGATTTCTCTAAGTGGGTCCCGTGTCCAGAATCACATTTTAATGGTGGCCACATGTTTGGATTTTTAAATGTGGGTCCCATGTTCACAATTAACAAAAAGTATGGCCCTACATTTTAATGATGGCCCCATGTTCGGATTTCTAAATGTGGGTACCACTTTGTAATTTTTGAAAAGTGGGTCCCGTGTTCATAATTAACAAAAAGTATGGCTCCACATTATAATTCCTATAAAGGTGGGCCAACATTGTAGATTTTATAAATGTGCTATCCCTATATTCTAATTTTTAAAGGTGGGCACCACTTGCTAATTTCTAAAGGTGAGCCCAGTGTCTATAATTATAAAAAATGTAGCTCCACTTTGTAATTAATAAATATGGGTCATATAGTCTCATTTACAAAAGGTGGACCCACATCGTAAATCCTATAAATATGAGCCCATATTCTAATTTCTAAAGGTGTATCCCATATTTACATTTACAAAAAGTTGACCTACATTATAATTCCTATAAAGGTGAGCCCACATTATAAATCCAATGGATATGGGTTCCATGTTCTAATTTTTAAAGGCGAGTAACAAGTTGAAACTTCTACAGCTGGGTCCCATATATGATAATAATAGTATTGCACACAATAAAAGGTGGGGTCCCACATTGTAAATCTTATGTTTGCTCCTTGAAGCAAAACTTTTATAATGTTATCAAATAAGTTCCGTACGGCATATTTTTAGAAGAATAAGTTAATATAATGTTACCAAACAAGTTCCGCAGAGTATAGACTCGGCATAACTTGATCTCAGCACAACCTAATCCGAGTACAAAATTGGGAACAACATGAGAACGATGCCAAACAGGCCCTTAAGGTCTGTTGGTCCCCTTTCCCCGCCTCTTGATATCTTGAGCCTTATGTCCCATGATAGGTGGCAAGGGGATGGAGAGCCCTCGTTTAATTGGATACCCATTTCCAACCGTGCAAAGGAACCTCATAATCTCTAAAATTGTAAGGACCCACTCTGAAAAACCAAATGATATATGTTTGTGACCGTAGGACTTATCATGAGTGGACCCCACCCTTATGAGATCACATCGCACTCACTAATTGTTTAGATCAATTCTTTTCATGTCAATGTACTTATTTGCTAATCACGTGGGCTATTACATTATCATCTAGAGCCGACCCTCTACCAATGGAACCAACCCATGAGTTGGCCCAGAGAAAAAGAAAGAAAAATAAAGGAAAGAAGTCCTAAAAATCGCATTTACAGTGTTTCCGCCACATGCATTTGAGGAAAACCCATATATACATCTTTACCGCTGATGAAAACAGTGTAAAAGTTGTGTTTTCCAGTTTCCCGCATGATAGGCCTGTGGAAAAGTGGCATTTTCTGGTTTTCCGCGTGAAAAACCTACGGAAAAGTGCCATTTTTGGACTTTTCCTTAGATTGCAGCGGAAAAGCTGCACTTCTAGGATTTTGCATTTTGGATCCAATCAATAAAAGTCTGGGGGGCCATTAATCTCCAGATAATAAGAGTGATCCTTTTAAGAGATGGCATGCCGGCTAACTCCCTTTAAGAGATGATGCCCGAAAGGAGTGTTTCGGGGCCGCAATATGAGATTTTGGGTCTCATGTTGGGGCTTAAGAGGGTGGTGTCGGGCTTCATGTTCCATGGAGATACTTCTTCAAAGGTTGGGGTGATCACTGTCTTGCATATGTAATTAAGGACTGATTAGATTAAGTGATGGGAAGCCCATAGCCCGGCCCCAATTGTGTAAGAAATGCATGCAATTTAATTTAATTTAATTAGTGCTCTAATGCCAACAAAAGCGATGAAAAGCTCGTTTCAGTCTGGCCCGATTGATTAAATGGGTGGGCTCAGGCCTACCTTTTATGGCCCGTGTTGGGGCTGCAGATGCCTTAGTCCGGCCCTGCCTGGCCCAAGAACACCCCTATTTACTGGAAGGTATGTTAGTCCCCTCTCCCCGCCTCTTGCAATCTTGAGCCTTATATCCCAGGGTAGGTGGCAAGGAGATGGAGAGCCATCTTTCTTGCACTGACAAAAGGGAGATTTCTAGCATAGAGAATTTGGGATTCTTCGTGATCACGATGGTTATTATATTCCAGGTCTAGCCAGGCCAAAGATCGTGGGACCACACCCAACCATGGCTCTACAATCAGGCGAGACGCCCATCTAATTTTCAAATCTTGTGTACTTTTATGGTTCGGCCCACGGGCCTAAGAGCAAAGCCCGATTACAATGTGATTCTCATCGAGGATTTTTTCGATACAATTCCAGGTTTGGCCAACATAAGGAATACGAGGATTTACATATGTTATATCCAACGGTTTGCTACCATTTTCTCTCAATTTATAATGAATGAAGCCCTAAAACTTGAGTGCCTAGCCAACTTTAGCCTTTTAGAATTGATGGATGGTTCAGATCTTGAAAATGAGACCCACAAAAGTAAGAAAAAGATATTTTTTAGGGTGTAGACTTTTTTTAAAATGTTTCAGAATCTATGAAAAACCAACGGGCGGAAATTAAGGGCACGGTTATTTTGGAATTTATTAACAAGATTGACTGTTTGGATATTGAAAATTAGACTAATAAGGTAGGTTTTCATGACTAAAGTCATCACCTTCTAATTACCGCCTCTGTCATTGTTCACCAACTCCGTCACTTTCTTTAGACAAAAATTTCCAAAATTCCTTCGAAGCTTTTTTATTTAACACAAGGTTTCATTTTCATGGAAAATCAAAGTTTGAGGGAATTTCGGTCCGCTAAAAAAGAAAAAAAAAGAGGAAAAAACCATACAAATTCACAAAACAACAAAACACCACACAAATGCAAAAAACTAGGAGTTCCACTTTATAAAAAAAAGAAAAGAAAAAGGAGCGTGTCCCCTCTCTTGAGGAATCATTCCCCTTATCGGAGAATCTTCTGATGGTACATGAAAATTCGACTTTCATGTTATACAGGAAAACGACCTTCTCAACTCTATCAACTCAAATACAAGGAAATTAAAGGAGAAACCAAGGAAATCTTATGCTCCTTGTTTTATAATCGTCTAATTCCATCTTCTCATCGAAATCGCATCTTTATTCTTCACCATCTATTTTCTATCCTCCAATACAATCCACATTCCATACACATACACACACATGGCCCACCATTTGGACAGTCCAGATTATTCCCACGTGCGATCACTTTGCCAGTTACTTCACACTGACACGCGTGCCGAAAGGCCCGTCACAGACCCGCTCTCCCTATCCCTTCTTTAATCTCTGTCATCAGCTCCTTCACCTCACTCCACCTCTCTCTCCATTTCCAATCTCCTCTTGGCTCCTCTTCCCCACAACAAAATACTTCCTTCGCACAAGCTTTCTCTCTCTTGATTTCGATTTTGATTTCGATTTCGATTTCGATCTCTCTCGATCTCTGCAGATGGTGATGTTTAAAGTTTCTCGAAAAGAAACCTCTCCTTACGATGGCCAGAAACCAGGAACATCCGGTCTCAGGAAGAAGGTAGATCTCGAAATCTAGGGTTTCTGATTCCGATTTCATTCTCTTTTTCTCTTCTTCTCATTCAAGATCGCATTTTTCTTTTCATTTTAGGACGATTTCCTTTGCCTTTTTGGTTGTATTTGAGATTTGATGGAATTATGATTATCGAGAGAGATCTTAGTATCTATAGCGATCGATTCGTGCCGTTTCGAATTTTGATTTGATGTGTGCGTTTCTTTCGAATGCTCGTCTGATCGTTTTATGCATAGATCTATCGTGATCAGTGTTTGCTTTTACGGATCTGTGTTGAGGAGTTTGGATCTGTTATTTGTTTGCGGCTTGTTTCGATTTAGTAGCTGCATTCTCGTTTAGATCTATCTATCTATTTTTTTTTTTTTTTTGTTGAGGAGCTCGGATTGGTTTTGGTGTTTATGGATCTGTTATTGTGAAATTGAACCGATCTACTTGCTAGGTTTACTGAATGAGTAATCTGTTTGCTGTTTTGGTAGTTGCATTTATTCGTTTTGCTTATAGCGCGAGTGCCTCTTATCAGTTTTCGGTCACAAATTCTAGTAGATCATTTGTGATTACTATATTGCATTTACATGTCTGTACTTGTGTCTAAATAGATATCTAGCTGTTTCTACTGAGTATCCACCACCTGTGGCTACGATTGCCCCTGTGTCCAGGGTGGCATCTACGGTCTTGATCCAAAGGTTTGCACCATGAAAGGTGGGATCTGCGGCCAAAAATTTAAATATTTAATTTTAAACAATTCAAAGGTGGTTTTTCTTTTCTTTTAACACCCCCACTGCGACAGGTATAACCATTCAATCTTTGTTCTGCAAGTGTATGTATAGGGAGGCAGTCCTTTCCTTATGGTCCACACCATTTGGAACGCCCATTGGGTCCACCTTATGACCCATCCAAAGTGACCACTCATTCATAACCCTCTTATAAGCACCGACTCCCATGAATTTGCATGGATTCGGATGAACTAGACGGTTGGATTGAGGGTCAATTTTTCTTCTTTGATATAAAACTATTAAACTTGTGAGCCATGGATGAAGGGGTTAGAGGTATTAGATTGACTTCAAATTTGATATGTAAGCTGACCCCACTTGGATCTTTCAATCCCCCTCTGTCTCATGACCAGTGGGGTCTCACAGTTGGCCCCAATGGGATATATATATATATATTAAAATTATAATACGGTGATGGTCCTCACTGTATGGGAGAAATGCCAATGATGGATAAATTTTTAGTGCATTTGCCCATCTACAACAGTAGGCTCGTCAAATTAATGGTTGGGTCCTTCAAATTTATACCCAAGTCTGGCAACCTCAGGTCTGAGGATACAATAATGTTGCTGGTGGAATATTATATATTCATTTTGGCTTTGGTGTCTTCCAATTTCTTTCATTTTATTTGCTTAAAATTATCATTTGAAAATGCTGCGGGCCAGCAAGTGCTGATGAGTCTGCCACATTTGTGATGTTTTGAGTTTTAGCTTGAAATATTTATATAGTGTTGACGGCATGCAACTCAACTGAATCGCAAGTAATTTGGTTGAGTCGATTCAGTTTCAGTGGCAGTTATGAGTTAGACAACAAAGCCAGGAAAATTCCTGGCAGTGAATATTCTAAATCAATTATGAGTTTTTTTTTTTTTTTTGGTTGTGGTTTTGGAAGAGTTTAAGATGCAATACCTGACACAATATAAGTCAGATACCACAATACAATATTGTGCATCACTTGGATCCTTCAAATTGTGGCTCCAGCATGCAACATCAGGTCCGAGAATTCAATGAATGTTTTATAGTGGAATACTATGTATTCTTGGTCATTATCCAGTTTTACTTGTGGTGCCTTCCAATAATTTTTAATCACAATTTTGATCTCAACTTGCCTTAATTTTATTTTGAAAATACTGGAGGTTCTGGAAATTCTTCCATTATTTGTTTTGTTCTGATTTGATATTGAAGTATTCTGTTTCATGCGTTGGAATTGAACATGCAGAGGTGGTGATTTGATATTTTCATTCTGAGTGCTAGGATTGAGCCTTGGCCCCAGATGAATGATCTTACTATTCTGTTATGGGCATTCTAAATGTGCATACCAGCTCCACGTGTTGTTTACTTAAAAATTGAGTAAATTTTTTCTATCAAGGAACAAAGAACCAGCCGATATCAGGTCGGCTCTGTGCTGATGCTTAACTAGCTGTAAAAGACTTTTCAGCGAACCTTGCATTTTACCCAAAGTTTTCATATATTATTATTATTATTATTATTTTTTTTTTTTTTGAAGAAGGCAAGCAGCTTGACTGAGTCGACAAGCGGTTCTGTTGAGTTGATTTGTTTTTAGTGACTTCCAAGTCAAACACTGAAGCTGAGATAATTACTTGTGTTTAAGTATTATAAAATAATTATGATATTTTATGACAGAGTATCGTTTGTGAAGGATTTAAGGTGTTGTATCTGAGCACAGAACTAGCATCCTAAACCACAACATGCAATCCTAACCATCTGTAGTGGGCTTTATGAAAGGAATAAATACCATTAATTTGTTAGGTCACTGATCAGATGGTGAGGTTTGCCCCCTGGTAGGTTTTAAATGGAGGATGATCTGGGTCGCCTGACTGTGCGGTCACATGTAAACTGGTGATGGGTGCCTAGGTTGATTTTCTTATGTTATCATCTATTTAACCCTGCAAAACAAAAGCTGAATAATTGCAAAACAGTTCGTTGTTAGCAAGTCGACAATAGTGTCTTGTAAATATACAAAAGCTAGCTTGAAAGGTAAATGCTTTGTTATAAAAAAAATAAAAAAAAATAAAAAAATACATGGATTTGCATTCCTCAGTATCCTTCTTTCTTGGTAAAAAGGAACATCATGGCGTGCTTTATGATTTTTAACAACTCTGCAATGACATGGGAGCTGCATTTTCAGGTCACGGTGTTCCAGCAACCTAATTATTTGGAGAATTTTGTCCAATCAACATTCAATTCACTTTCTGCTGACAAAGTGAAAGGTCGGTAACCTGCCTTTTCCATATCAGGTGCTTTAAAGCGTCAGCCACTAAGTTAACCATGTGTTAATTATCTTGTGAATGACAAACAACAGAGAATTTTCTCCTACACGTATGTCTGCAGGCAGATGTTTCCATCCAATGGATGGGTCTGTGAAAATCAGTGGGGTCCCACCTTTTGGATTCCCTCCCTTGCCTCTTTAGCATCTTGATTGGGATGTCTACATGAGGTTGTCCTGTAGGAAAATATTTTGCGACAAATAACTATTGCTCTTTCTTAAAGAATCTTCATGATGCATTAGCAGCTGCTAATACAAAATATTTTTACAGTGGGTTCTTTGTTTTTTAAGTTCCTTTCCTCCTTTTTTTCTTTTTAATGTTTTGTTCCCCAAAGATCTAGATAGATTTTGTGAGCATGTGAACAGTTTTCATTTTATAGTCTCTAACACTTGCTGCATGATGCCAGGTGCGACACTCGTTGTTTCTGGTGATGGTCGCTATTTTTCAAAAGATGCCATTCAGGTATTTTTGGCACCATCTACTTGAGTCTTTTTCCTTGATTTGTTCCTTATATGTCATGGTTGCTTGCTTGTGATGTTTTGCCAAAAAACTGGAAATGGTTTTACTTTTACACTTCAGTGTACTTGGAAGAGCATTATAAGCATTAAATCAATACGCTATATCACCATTTGAAGTTTCAGTTGAGTTTTGCTAGGGATAGACAATGGGAATCATGGCAGCCCCACCCACACAAATGAAGGAATTGTGGTGGGCCCAGCCTACCTAAGCAATGGAATTGTTTTTCATGAGTCCTTATTAGTAACATTCCATTAGAAAAATGCATAAAGAAACACCTTGCAGCAACATTTAGAAAAAAAGGAATCATTTGTAACACATTTCTTCAGTGCCAGAATATTCATGTTTATATTTTTGTGGATCTATGTCAGTCGCAAGTATCTATTGGGTTGCTGATGCATGCATATGTCATGTGATTTGAATGCTCCAAACTTTTTTCATGTTTATATTTTTGTGGATCTATGTCAGTCTCAAGTATCTATTGGGTTGCTGATGCATGCATATGTCATGTGATTTGAATGCTCCAAACTTTTTTTTTTCTTTTTTTAACTTTCCAGGTTATAATTAAAATGGCAGCTGCAAATGGAGTACGACGTGTTTGGGTAGGACAGAATGGATTAATGTCGACCCCTGCTGTATCAGCTGTAATCCGTGAAAGAGTTGGTGCAGATGTGTGTTCACTCTTTTATTGCCGGTGGTTATATCATTTCCAGTTTGGAGAACTAATATAATAGTGCCTTATTAATTCCATTCATATCCAATTTCAGGGATCCAAGTCAACAGGAGCTTTTATATTGACAGCAAGTCACAATCCTGGAGGTCCACATGAGGTATTTGCGCCACTCTGAGTAGAAGGAAATGAACTTGATTGGTGTAACTGAATGAAAGTGTATGTTCTTTTTGCTTTTATTTTTAACTAATCAAGTCTTTCTAAAATTCTGAGTACTTGTGCTGAATTTGTCTATTATCGACTTTTTGTGTATTCGGTACCTTAGAGAAAGTGCTAATCGCTTGATGATTCATTGTCCCATTACTACCATTTTTTTTTTTTTTTTTGTATGTATGTATGTACATGTGTGTGTGAGTGGATGTGTGGGTAGGTACATATGGGATATAGATCTGTTTGATAAGTGGAATTTCAGGCAGGAATTCACCATGGATGGGAATTCCAACTACTTGTTAGACCTTAACTCATGAATTTCCCACATTCTCTTTTTGACTGAGATTTCCAACAGCCAGCTACTGTAAAATGGCTAAATACCCTATGAATGCTCCAAATCCTGGACTTCTTGGCATTTGAGGAATTCCAAGGGCAGACACTCTGACTAGAATTTGAGGGGATTCTGGAATTCCCCAGACAGGAACTCCTCAAATTCTTTTTGTTATTATCTTTATGGTCTGAGCAGCATAATTGGAGTCTGATCTTTTGGATCAAGTTAGGTTCAGTGAAGAGAAATGCAATGAACTGGCCTTTATTCAAGGAGTTTAGGAAGTGTTGGCCTCTGATCTTTGGAGATGCTGGCACAAGTGCTTTACCATGGGTGGCCCTTCACTTTATCAACCATTAGAATTGTTCCCTCCATTTGTGGTTGTTTGGAAGCTAAACTCGCTAGTACTCTGAGGATTCCAGTAGGGCAGTTTTTTGGAGGGGTGATTGTAGACTGGATTTACTTGTACGTCTGCTTATCTATTCAACCTATGTGTCACTTAGACTTTTCTGTCTTTTTTCTTTTTTTTTTTTATTATTATTTTTAAAGAAAGGCCTGGGTGTGGTTTGAACTCCAAGTCTCCAACCCATTCATAAAGGTCTTGGAGAATGCAACTGCTGATTAGGCACCTCCCACTAGGGGAGTAGGTCCTTTGATGGATGCGTTCATGGTGGGTTGTGCTGATTTCATTGTTTCCCTGAATTGATTGCATTGTGAAAGGAAAGCCCCATGCGTTTTCTGTGTAGTTTTATGGGCATCTGAAATCAGCTAGATTTTTAGTCCTAAATCTAATATGATAAAAAAAAAAAAATATTCTATTTCCCTTATGTCTTATGAATTCGTTTATTTTTACAGGATTTTGGAATTAAATACAATATGGAAAATGGAGGACCTGCTCCTGAGGCTATTACTGATAAGATCTATGCCAACACAACATCGATAAATGAATACTTCATAGCAGCAGATCTCCCAGATGTATAATGCATGTCACATATAATTATAATTTCTTTTCCCACAATTGGTCTCAGTGAGTTTTCTTACATCATGTCTATATGCTACTCTATATGTACTGCAGGTGGATATTTCTGTTGTAGGCATAACAACATTTGAGGGGCATGAGGGACAGTTTGATGTGGATGTCTTTGATTCAACTGGTGATTATGTGACATTGATGAAGTAAGCAATCCATGAAGAAATAAATCTTACAATTTTTCATGGTGCTTAATGTTTTCTTTTTCTTGACATATACTTCCGATTTTAATATATATATATATATATATTTGGTAAGCATGTTATTATATACTTCTGATTTTAATATTCTTAAAGGTTTTTTTTTTTTTTTTTTGTTTTACTTAATTCAGAAGTTAGAGAACATGTGCGGGAACGCTTATATTGGTGATGTGCTTACTTTCTATTTTGTGATGTAATAAATAATAGAATGTATATGTCTGCAGTTAAAATGTTGTCACATTGAATCAACATAGCTGGGACAAGGATTTGATGATGACGACGACTCTTGTATACTTATGCACATGCAATGGCATGTTATTTTTAGGCGCCCATTGTATGACTACAATAATTGTTATGAGCCAACTAATTGGCCATGAGAAATAGAGGAGGGGGTTCCAAATTAAATATCAACAAAAAATTCAGCTCATTGTCCATGGCTACCTATCTGATCCAAGGAGATGATTGCGATGGCTTTGAACTGTAGTGTTGTTCACTGATTTTTAGGTTAACTGTTTACTAAGAGCTTTGGATCTGATGGCTAACAATATCTATTGGAGCTGATTTTTCATACATAGCTTACTACATGTCCCTCTTCTAATTCATGCGGTCATTGACAAAGTGTGCCCATCAACAAGCCCTAGTGTCGCCTGACTGATGTTAGTTAAACATTTTCTGATTGATGTTAGGAGATACTTTTCCCCTCTATTAGTGGCAGTAACCATGATCAATATTGCAATATAATCACCTATCTGAAAAATGGTTGCAATATGGTGTGCCTATTTGAATTGGCTTAGTTTAAGCTGACACTGTACATGACTGTAACAGCATTCACAGTTTAAGCTGACACAGTACGTGTCTGTTATAGTTTTCAGGTAAACAATGAACATCTTTTTGAGGTGAACTAACGTATAGCATGCTCATGAGTGGAACTTATCGCTGTAGGATACAGATTGGTTACCTCTAAGCAGTGTCCTTCATGTACCCAATATAAAATTGAGTTTGTATCATCTTTTATCTGTGTCCCGTCTTTTAGCTCTTAAACACTGGATAGTAGATAACTCATAGCACAAAATAATTTCTTTATTTTTCCAATCTTCTTCAAGAAGCTCATATGCATGTTCAACATGAATTACTTCAGCCATTTATTAAAGAAAAAAAAAAAAACATGAATTACCTGAGCACTTACTTTTTTGTATGAGGTTTGCTAAGCCCAAGCTTGGCTCTATCCACAGCCATGTGTTGTATCCTAGGATTTCAACAGCTGACTCCCAAATGTAGATGCTCTGGTTCAGAAGTCAGGTAGATCCACTTTCAAGTTTATCGTGGGAGATTTTCTAAATCCTCCTTTTATTTGATACTTGTATGTCACTGGATGCGTGGGCCGCCCATGCTGTATGCATTGTGGAATTCATCAGATTCACTACTTGAATCTTACTCTAGAATGTGTTGCTCATCCCTGAATGGTTGGAAGTACATCGGCAGTTAAGCCTAGCAAGCCCAATTGTTCTGGAGTTTTTTTATATTATTATTCCAATTCTTCTGTTTGTTTCCATTGCCGGACACCATCACTTCAGATACTGAACATAGACTGGTTGTACAAAGAATAACTGATTTTACTCCCTAACTTGTTAATTTGGTTATTTTTCTTGGCCAGGTCAATTTTTGATTTTATGTCCATCCAAAAGCTGTTTGGATCTCCAAACTTTACATTCTGGTATGTAAATGCTATTGAATAGGAGCAGAGATGCAGATCTTACCTATTTGAACCTCATTCATTTACTGGCTGAAGGATGGTTACGAATTTCATGTACTTCATTAATCTTTCAGTTTTGATGCTCTTCATGGAGTTGGTGGAATTTATGCCGAACGTATATTTGTAGAAGAGCTTGGTGCACATGAAGGTTCATTGATAAATTGCACGCCCAAGGTATCTCTTAACTTTCAAGATAAACTCTATGCTTTTAGGAGAATTCTATGTACATTTATTCATATGTTTAGGAGCTGGTATGCATTTGCTTAGATTTTATATATTTCATTGGGTTAACTTCTATGTTTAGGGGCTGTTGTGCATATGCTACCAATTAGGTAACGGTGTAGGGTGCACTTTGTGGATATATTTTGGTAAACTGTAATGCACTCACGGTTGGTACTTAACTTTATATGCCTGATCCTGTTTAACAGGAAGACTTTGGAGGAGGGCATCCAGATCCCAACCTAACCTATGCAAAGGAGTTGGTTTCACGTATGGGGCTGGGCAAAGAGAGCTCTCAAGGTGAACCTCCAGAATTTGGAGCTGCTGCTGATGGTGACGCAGATCGCAACATGGTTCTTGGTAAAAGGTAAGTTATATGCACTTGGTTTATTTATTTATATTAAAGGTCTGCCTTGCCTTTAACTTATGATTGCAGCATTTCTTGGATATCAGATTTTTTGTGACTCCATCAGATTCTGTTGCCATTATCGCTGCAAATGCAGTTCAATCTATTCCTTATTTCTCTTCAGGTTTGAAGGGAGTTGCCAGGTACCTCTTTTAAACTCCTTAAATGACTAATTTGCAGTACCTGCAGCAGAAGTGAACTACCTGTTTTTACTTGGGTTTTCCATCGCCAGCTAATTTTCTTATGCATTTCGTAAGTTCTATGAAACAATCATGAACTTTCGTGCTGTAAAATGTCATTGATCAAACTGCTGTTGCTGGTTTCAGGAGCATGCCTACCTCAGCTGCCCTTGATGTCGTAGCAAAGCATTTAAATTTGAAGTTTTTTGAGGTGCTTATTATAGGAAATTATTGCACTTAAGTAAAAGACTTCATTATCTTTGAATGCTTCATCAGTCTGGGTGTTAGCATTAAATGCGTGATGTGATGTCCTCATATATCTTTTTTTTGGTTGCGTCAGGTGCCTACAGGGTGGAAATTTTTTGGAAATTTGATGGATGCTGGACTATGTTCGATTTGTGGTGAAGAAAGTTTTGGTACTGGTGGGTATTGTTTTCTCATCACGGGCGATGTGGAGTTTCATGTCACGCATAATAAATTAATAATCATGGGCTAGGCTGGACATAGACACACCTATAGCATGGTGTTTGTTTAACCTAATGGTGTGGAAGTTTCCTCTTTCATCAAGTAGAAATAAACTTGCATAGTAAAATGGCTATAAAGAAGAGTCCGTTGCATAGTTGGAAGGTTCTTGCTCTAACAGCCACAAGGTTTTACCCAAAAAAAAAAAAAAACCCAACAACCACAAGGTTGCGGGCATGACTTAGCTTACCTTACCAAAATAAGACAGTGAAACTAGTATGGGGAAAATGTCAGAAACTAGGAACTATGTCATTTCACAGCGAAGGGAGGAAAAAAGGAACCCAAATCAGTGTCGACACAATTCATTTTTTAACAGATACGTACATTTGAGATAGAACTCCATAAAGAACAGTGTGTATCTCACAAATCCTACTTTCTGGTATAGTCAAGAGAATCCCAATTGATGTCATACATTCAAAGGTCAATGAAACAACACAATCTTCAGTTGGTCTCTGTTGTCAAGTTGGTGTCACCCAAAGATCCTATATCCTTTAGCAGCAGTTGTCCAAAATCATCAAGAAGGAAGGCAATCAAAGCATACTTGGCTGGGCTCCTACATGCTGCAGTGGCTGCAAAAACCCAGATTGGTGGTTCTCATACATCCAGTGGATGACTTTCAAGCTGACACCCTTAACAGACCTGAGGAGAACATAAGGCTCCTAGTCCGACAGCTAATGAAGTCAGAGTAAAAATAGAAAAATAAAGCAGAATTCTTGTTCAAGTGTTTTCTTCTTTTTAGCAATGGAGAACTATTCATTTAAGCTTCTTCATGCGATTTTATCTAATAAAAAAACATTTTTGAACAACAATAATGTTTTGGCTATTGAGAAAAAATAATTGATTATTTACTTGTGCGGAGTGTGTTTATTTTGTTTTTGGATTTGCTTGCAGGTTCGGATCATATACGTGAGAAAGATGGGATCTGGGCAGTTTTAGCCTGGCTTTCTATTCTTGCCTTCAAGAATAAGGACAATCTCAGTGGGGGGAAAAAACTGGTGACGGTGGAGGATATAGTTCGTCAGCACTGGACTACTTATGGTCGCCACTATTATACTCGATATGACTATGAAGTAAGATATGCAAAGTCTATAAGTAGCTGACCCTAGTCAACAAATTGATGGATCGTGAATTTAACTAGTTCTTATTGTTTCATGAAGAATGTTGATGCAGGTGCAGCAAAGGAACTCATGTCCTATTTGGTCAAACTACAATCATCCCTCCCTGATGTTAACAAGTATGTCTTGAGCTTCTCATCTAAAAAATATTCAAGTTTGCTTTAGAAGCTGTTTAAAGAAAGGAAATTTCAGATGACAAGAAGCCCATAGCACGGTTGAAAGGTCTTCATTATTGCAACCGTGAGGTTGTGGGTTAGGTCTCATTACATATTTTTGAAAGAAAAAAAATCTCATAGTTTTCTTTTAATTAATTTGAAGCTATGATGTGTAAATACAGCATGGATAGGGCTGAAACTTGATATAGATGCTTCCAAGTAGGCATGTCAAATGGGCCGGGCCGTGTCGAATCAGTCAACGGCTTGTGGCCCGGCACAGCCCGTGACATGGGCCGTGCTCGGCCGAGGCACCTGGGCCCGTTTGGCCCGTTCGGCACATCCCGCCAGGATTGGCCCGCCAGGCATGACAAGCATGGCCCGCCTGGCCTGCCAAAAATGTTGTTGTTGTTTTTTTTTTTTTAAATTATCCATTTTACCCCCCAACAGCCATAAAACGGTCATATAAGGGGTATTTTGTGTCATTTTCAATTTTACAAAGTCTATAAATACTCGAACCCTCCCATTCTTCTCAGTGGAGTAGGTCGAGTTTGATTGAACCACTTAAATATCTTTACTTACAATAGGTTATATTTATATGCTTTACTGGTCAAGATTCTTCATGACTTTGCGCGTGCATGTTTCAGAATTGTGGTGCTCTTGTTCAAAGTGCTATTAATGGATTAACCATGGTAGGCAAACCTGTGTGGACTTTAGGGATCATTCATATCTCAGTTCCTAGAACTAGTCTCCAGTTTGTGGATTGCACTGCATAATCTCAGAGCATGGTGTAACTTTCTAAGAACATTACTAGTAGGTTCCTCTGCTAAAATGAGGTTAACAAATGTCACCTTTTTCCACATTATCCTCATGTAGGGGGTGAATCCAGGAAGGAGCAAACGATTTGAAAAACCCACCCAAGTCACTAGCCACTCTGGTGGATGTAAATGGGGATTCAGGCAAGGCCAAACCTAATATGAATCCTCATTGCACATGTCCAGACTCCTTACAAGAATTTACAGGATTCATTTTTGGTGGGCGTCTATGAATTTCAAAATATGGATTTTTGAATTGTCTAAATCATGCGGGAGATTCTTATTAAAAAACCCAGGACCCCGAGTTTCATAAATTCCAACTATATAAATACTCGAACCCTCTCATTCTTCTCAGTGGAGTAGGTCGAGTTTGACCGAACCACTTAAATATCTTCGTCATTCTCCGTGCTTATGTTCTAATTTTTAATTTTAATACTGAAAAGGAGAAAAAAATTAATTGAACAAAAATAAATAAAAGAGGCACGCCGAGCACGGCAGGCACAAAGGGCTGGCATGGCCCTGCCCGCTCCATCTAGCTGGAGAGATCTTGCATTTTTGGCCTTTTTCATTTGATTTGGAGAAGGGTCGAATCCTTATGACAATAATGACTTGGTCATTGGGTCCTGTAGGAGAAGAATACTCTTATCAAAGATATTAAATGTCTCGTAAATTTCAGCATATTCTCAGGCTTCCATGGTCATTCTCAAGGATTCAGTTAATACTTGTTGACCGTAAAGGCTGTCAGGGTAGGAGGTGGTGCACTTCACTTTGTTTGTGTCAACAGCCCTGTTGATTTTTTTTTTTTTTTTAAATCCCCTTTGAAAGTCAAAACCCTGTAACTGAAAACCGTGCAATATAGGTACATTTTTCTATTTTTGCTGCTGTTTGGCTGATGTTGTTACGTGTTTTTACTGTTTTAAGTTTCAAACATGAAGCTGTTTGGCTGATAGTTGTCAATAGCAGCCCTGAAACTGTAACTCAGACATGAAAACCTGTTTTTAGATAGGGGGGGGGGTACAATATGGACACATCCATATTGATGAATTGAATTGTGCCACTGACAGAGCCCTCAGCATCACCAGAGAGTCTGGGCAGATGATGTTTATAATCTTGTTATTTTAGTTGTTAAAGAGAATTATCCTACTTAGCTTTAAAAAAAAAAAAAAGAAAGAAGGAATTGGTATGGACTTCTGGGGACTTCTTTATTTTCTAAGGAGGAGGAATCTAATAGCTGTTCTAAGAAACCACCAGAACTGACTGGGAAATAGATAAAGGAAAGTTTCATTTTTAGAGGACTATCATAAATAGTTAAAGCAAGCTACATCTCACAAAAACTGCCATAATTAACTGACTCATCTTAACAACTTTTATACATAATCGAATGTAAAAACTCTTTGATTTTCCGCCTCTAACAAAAAATTTAAGTCAGGACGCTACAATCTTTATTGCTTATGTGTCAAATAATGGAAGAAGAAGAAAAAAAGAAAAACAGAAGAAAAAAAAAAAAAAAAAACAGAAACACATCTATTTTTCTTTCTCTTGCTTTTTATTGATTGATTTCTTTTAAATGAATGGGAATGGTATAAGCAGATTATTGAATAAGTGGTAGTATTATGTAGTTTATCCTTGATGATTAAGTTAAGAACTATATGAAATTTCTGACCCTACACATTACCTAAAAGCTCTGTAATAGACCTGAATCAGATATGATTGTCACATGAGCACCAAATCAGGGTCTATTCCTTTTATTTTTCTTTTTTATTTTATTTTTTCCTTTTCTCACTTGGGTAGTCAGACAAATGCAAATGGAGGATCTTCTAATGACCATATATGTTTCTTATTACAGGATCATAAATGGAATTAGATCAGATGTATCAAATGTTGTCAACGCAGATGAGTTTGAGTATAAAGATCCTGTCGATGGTTCCATTTCGAAGCACCAGGGCGTCCGTTATTTGTTTGAAGATGGGTCACGCTTGGTGAGGACTATATTTGTATTTATTCAGATTTTATTGTTTAAATATTTTGTAATCTGTCAATATATTGTATTTGCTTTGTCCTGATTATTCTTCGGAGTGATAATATATCCAGGTTTTCCGCCTCTCTGGTACCGGATCAGTGGGTGCAACCATTCGCCTTTACATTGAGCAATATGAAAAGGATCCATCAAAGACGGGGAGGGATTCTCAGGACGCACTTGCTCCTCTTGTAAGAAGCTATGCTCAGTTTTTGTCCTGCAATTTTCCTTTTTGTTGTTCAATAGGTTTCTGATAGGGATTCTTGTTGCTGGGGTGGGGTTGGAGTGGGAGTGCGAGATGTGACTTGTGACGTATGCATGTTGTTGTTCTCAGGTGGACGTTGCACTGAAGCTTTCTAAGATGCAGGAGTTCACTGGCCGATCTGCTCCCACAGTCATAACATGAGTCAGATATTGATTTACGGCAGGTCCTTTGAGCACTAGCCAAAACATAATACTCTGTTTTTTTTTTTTTTTTTTTTTTTTTTTTTTTTTTGACATTATGCTATGACCTATACCCCCCACCATGCCTTCTGTCATGCTGTGGCACTTATATAATTTGTGATGTATTTATGGAATTCATACCATAAAATATGAGTTCGCTGATACCCATGCCATCTGTCATGCTCTTATTGCACTTAATTGCTAATGTATGAAAGGGATTTTATGCAATAAATATAAATTTTTTTGGTATCTTCCTCTCATCAGACGGCATGATATCTCAGTTTCTAAAACAATGTGCTTGGTAATCTTAATAGAGATTAGAGAGCAGAACACATGCATGTTGTTTAGTACACTGTTATTATATGTTTTTTTTGTTATAATCTTTCTTGAAATATCGTTCGGTTACTGAAAAAGAAAAGGAGGGACAGATAAGAAGAAGAAACGTGACCACCCAAGAAGGAACAAGAAGCCTATACCCATTAAGATAAGATGAGCCCACACAAAGGATAACCGTACGTCTGCTGTGAATACCGGAGGATGGCTCATCTCAAGCTGACTTCACAGAGGCCTGCTTTCATTGAATATAATTTGAGTTGATGGGATAAATCCTGGCCAGTAGGCCAACCTAATAATAAAAATAGAAAAAGGAATTCATGCTCAAATGAGCTCCACCAAAGGATTATTAAATAAGTGATAGTGGAGAATATAAGGTAGCGATGTAAATGCTGTGTTTACTTGCCTGTTTGTTTGTAGTAAAATACATAGGAACTCATGGTGAAGTGAAGTGAACTACAAAGGATTATTAGAGAGGTGAAGAGTAAATGATATAAGGCAGAGATGTAGCTATGACCTTCATTTTCCTATGTATCACAGGGGTGATGGCTGGGTATTTATTTTTCATCTTTTCTTGATTTTTTCTCCTATAAAAGGAAATTTTATTTAATATTTTTTTAAATTCACATTTATCTTTATTTTTAACCATTTCTGACATGAAATCACATGTATTTAAATTAATGCAAGCAAACATGCCCTTGCTCACTTTCAATCAGAAAGAAGGTTATTTTTTAATATGCACCATTGATTATTCATTTTTAACTACATATAAAACTACAATTTTAGAAATTGAATTACATGAAATAAATATGACTGATGTCGAGAATTAGGGGTTGCTCGGTTGGTTATCAACCACTCGTGTGGGCTCTCTCCTCCCGGGTGCTATATGGGTTCCAACACCCTTGGCTGGTGAAAAAAAAAAAAAAAAACAGACAGAGAGGGCTTATGTCCATTTTTTTAATGTTAGTTTTATGAAAAAGTCCACTTGTCCCGGGACAAGTAGCATTCCTCTAGTTTTATTGTAAAAGGTTTGCACCTGCGTTATGCATGACCGATGCAACCTCGACTAGGCTAAAACTAAAATTTAAATTGCCAGAGCACAAAATTGATGTTATCATTGGATGATGAAATGGAGCACCAGAAGTCCTGAATGTATCTTGTTCAAGATACAAACCTTGATACCATGTACATGTAAATAGATTTTGTGATTTAGGGCTTACGAGAAGAGATCAATCACGCACAAGAACACAGAGATTTACGTGGTTCGGCTTTTTGCCTAGGTCCACGGGGAAGACGGGAGAAAGAGGTTGTATACATCCTAGAGACTCTGGGTCTCTATTTATAATATCAGCCCCAAACCCTATTACATCAAAATCCAACTTCTAATCATAGTAGGCCTACTATAATAGACCTACTATAATTAACAATAAAGAATTATGATTAGAGGAGGGGAAGAATTAAAAAGTAGAGCTAAGCATCTTTCATTACCGAGCATGGACAATTGATGGTGGATATAACAAGTTATAAAAGAAATGTCTTTATTAAGAAACAGAGAGTTGACCGGGGTAAAAAAATAACTGAGCTCGAGGTCTCGCTTCAAACACACATGAACAAGTAAATTGATTTTATTATAAGTAAATGAGTGGTTAGAAAGTCCTCCAATCAGTTGGAGGTCTCCGCTTCCAACCGTCTCATAAATTTTTTTCGGATACTAAGGTGTCGATACTTCTCAATTGTGAGCTTGTTGGACAAGAAAAAAATATTACGACAATTTTAAGTTTTTAGCCAATATGGGGAAAATATCATTAAAAAATAGTTTTTAAATAAATATAAATAATAAATTGACGGTATATATGTTTTCATTCAAAAATATAATATTTTCTTGTGGTTTATAACATTTAATTGTGATATTATTGGGATAATTTGTTTTATAATATGGAAAGAGTTCCAACACACACACACACATAATAATAATAATAATAATAATAATAATAATAGGTAAATAAAAGGTGCGATCATTGTTCCAATCATAAAAACGAACACGGGAAGAGATCTCCTCTCTCACGCAACTTAAATACAAATACCCCATCAAACTCGTTGCAGGCCAACGTCTTAATAATATTCTAATCCATCCTTTTCTAAATCTAAGCTAAAGATTTCTAATCCATCTTCTGTAATATACATAAAAACTATTATTGCAAGCACCGTAAGAACAAAGGCACTGGAATTTTTCTTCACTTTTGTGGAAGTAAAAACAATAATACAATGACTTTTTACACATCAATATAACCAATATGGACTTACATCATAACTGAGTGATGACAACTTCAATGTCTATCACTTCATTATTAACTGCTCAATACAAAAAAAAAAAATTCTTAAACATTCTCTACATCATATTAATTTAATTCCAAACTTACAGTTGACTAAATGAATTGAATTAACCCATCGACTACTCAACCAGTATCTCAAAGTCCTGATGTGTATGGAACACTAGTGGCCGGAATCCAAGAACTCCCACCCAAGAAGCTCCCGACGGTGAACTTCGCGGCCTCCGCCGCACTTGTGATCACATGAAATCCGGGCCACTTCACCCGGCTACTGGTGCCTGCTCCACCACCTGTGTTCATGTACTCCCCATAGTATAATGTGCTCAATGCAAAGTTGCCGCTCCATTCTAACCATCCTTGTGGGGCTATCAAGCTATCTAGAAATGTCTTCATGAACACTGTCCTTGAGTATTGCTGCCATGGCCTGCCCAGGTATGTATTGAATGAGCCTTGCACTGCCTTGAGGTCGGAGGCGGCGGTGACCCTGGAGTTGTGGATTGAGATTCCGGTGTTCTCGTTGGGGTCCGACCGCCCTTGGGCAGTCACTGTGTTCTGTTGGCCGCTCATGGGCCTCCTCACGTATATGTTGCAGTTCTGGAAGACTACAGCTGCATCTCCAAAGATGAAATCTACTGTTCCATAGACATCACATTCCCTGTAGAATTGGCGTTGGGAGTAGACGTATAGAGTGTCTTGATAGCCCTTGAAGCTGCATCTGTAGAACACTGAGAGATCGGAGCCGGAGCGGAGCGCCACCGCCTGGTGCTTCTGCGGTCCTGCCGTGTTTTGGAAGGTCATGTCCCGGGCAATAAAACCGTCGCCGGAGATAGCTGCAAGAGAAGTCATGTAAGTTATTGTAGAAATTAACATTATTGCACCATGCATACGGTTTGTGATACAATCTTTGATGTGATGGGCCATTATAAATGATAAGGCCCATTCGAGTCAATGGTTTCGGTCATAATATAATACATCATAATATAATGATAAAATCGGAAGAAGTCATCCAATGATGCTTAAGTTCAATGGTTTTAAAATGCATTTATTTATTTATTTAAATTTCAATCCAATGGTGGGTAATCATAAGTGGGTCAGGTGGGCCTAAAACTAAGGTCACAAAATCTTTGGTCCTCATGTGCCCACAGTACTCCTCATTTATACTATTGTGGTCTTTCACATGAACACTACAAAATCACGCAGCAAGAAAACTGGAGTCTTAAGAATTTGAACAAACTTACCAAAGGTCGCAGAGCGGAAAGTGGTCGATCCATCTTGAACATTTTTGCTACCTGTAACAATGGTCGAGTCGATTCCGTCACCAATGAACATCAGATTTTTCATGGACCTCGTAACCTCAACATTCTCACTATAAACACCTGCTTTCACATGGATAACAAATCTCTTAGTCCCACTCCTCAGCTTAATAGAGGCGGTCACCGCCTCCGAGATGGTCTTATAATTCCCCGAACCATCTTTCGCCACCACAATATCGGCGGCCACCGTCGAAGACTGAAGAAGCTTACGATCGGCTCCCATTACCCATGTAGGGAATGATTTGTAGGAGAGCAACCGTCGGCCACCGCCCGACTTAGTCGACAGAGTAGCAGCCGCCTCCACGGAGGCTGCCTTGTTGATAGCAAGTGAGTTGCCAAGCAGCTCAGAGAAGTTGCCCCACATAGAAGGCAAGGAGGTGAAATGGGAGGAGGAATTGAGCTCCATGAACCCATTTTGGCATGTAAGGTGGTTAGCCACTGCTGCACTTAACCACGTTTGAGCGTCTTCAAAGCTTTCCGAATTGGTTGAGCTAACCGAGCGATTGAGTTTGGCGATGGTGTCGTCGAAGAGCTCAACACAATCGGCCCAAGCCGCCTTGGCTCGCTCATCGAATGAGCTGGGGTCCATGGTTGACACGATACTATGAGCCCGTTTGGCTTGGTCCATGGTGGTCTGGATGGCTAAATGGCGAAACCCAAATTGGGTGTCCCCTAGAGAGGATAGAGTGCTCGTGGATGTGATCATAGAATTGCAAATTTCAGGGTGTGGGGTTTGGCTGCATGATGATATTATATCACCCTGCACCACCGTAGCAAGTAGGAGGAGGCATGTGAATGTGGAGGAGTAAAAGGAAACAAGTTTGGCCATATTGGTGACCCAAATATTGTGTGTTCTATATCAATGATGATTGATATGAAGTTATGAGCGATGAATTGGTGATAGTTTGAGGGGGAGTCCTTTTATAGGGCTCCAATTGGCTTGTTCAGGATAAAGATGAGATTTGGAATGAGTTTCCCTTTTTGAAAAATATTAGACAATGGGCAAGAGATGGAGAATAAATCAAATCAATGGCTGTGTTTGTTTTTGAATTTCAACGAAGGCATGAAGGGGCTACAAAGGGCGGTGGGTTGGTCATACCATGCATCTATGCATGTTTGCTTTCTGTAGGACGCGGGGATACTTGAAACGATAGACCGCCTTTAAGGAGTTCGAATTATTCTACAGAAGTGTGTTCTGTAATCCCAGTTTGTTTCAATAATCTCAATTATTGAATCGAGAATATATATATATATATATATATGTCGAGTTGATCATCGATCAAACAATCTATAGAATGCCCTTAAGAACAAAACTTACAGAATTATACAATCTTAAAGCCATGGCTTTTAATAATAATTTTGACTTAACTTTTGATTTTGATGGAGAGTTTACAACTTATGCAAGTTATATCCCTACTTCAAACATATAACCACTCAAATCATCTTTTCACTCTTATTCAACAACTTTGTTTCCAACCCCAATCTCATAAGCCCTTTTTTTTTTTTTTTTATAAATTTTTTTATCTATTTTCTTGTATTCTTTCATCCCTACTTTTATTTTCTTTTTACCCTACCTAGTCCATTTCTACTCCATATACTCTTAATTTAGGAAAGCGGCATTGTCATAAATTTCTCTACTTTTATTCTCTTTTTATTAAAATCTGTGCTTTATCTGTACCATATTGTTGACAGTAAGTGTAGTAAGATCTCAGGGCTTATTTTCTTTTTTAATACATAAGATCTCATAGTCAAATGAACTCCACCAAGGGCTTATTGAAGAGATGAGAGGTAAAATAAATGAGGTGAATGAGGAAGCATATAAGGTAATCATGTAGATGCAACCCTCACTTTCTTAGGATTTGATCGAATTATATGGTACGTGTAGGCTGGGATATTCATTTCTCATCTCCTCTTAAATTATTTTCCATTAGAGGTGGATAATTTTATGGTTCTTTTGAAAAGCTTACATATGTTTCTTCAATCTTTTATCCATTTTGTATAGGTTCAATTACATGACACAGAAAGACGCTTCATGTGCATCGGGTATGTGAATGTCCAATTATGTGAACTGCAAGAGAAAGCCTAGTGAGACCCATCAAACATCAAGTTCAAAGTATCTAAAATGACAGATATGATGTCATCAACGGTCAAAAACTTTGGTCATCAAATTCAACTATTAACCCAACCCGGCCGAGTGAGTGTGGGAAACCTAACCCCAGCTAGAGGAGATCAAAGATGGGCCCCACACCGGCTTCTCCTCCATGGACTGTCAACCCAAAACTGCTGGTCTAGAAAAAACAACAACAAATATTCTTCTATGTCCATATGTTGTAGTATAAATTAGCAAATTGTAGCATTTCTTCACGTAATATATTAAGGGTGGTATTAAGCACGTGGAATCCAATATGAACGTTACGTGAGAGTTCCTGCATGTGGGGTCCTTCAAAGTGGGCAACCCTTTTTAGTCATTAATGGACATCCTTCGAGAAAAACAAAAGCAAACAAAACAGACACGGCCCACAGTTTACAGCCTTCACTTAAATAAAGAACAGGTAAATATTGATGGCCTGGATCCCCTAACCACCAAAATTGTATCTTTACAGACCTTGTACTCAATCTATCATTGGTGGACCCCACACGCATAAACTCTTAGGGGCTGTTCATGATGTAGTCCCCAATACATGAATAATAAACTTGTTGAACTTCTTCTCAGTAAATGCAATTTACATCTCCAGTTGGCTTTACTAATGAAGATTCTTCATTTCTTTTGCAGTCAGGACTACGGTTTCAGGTTGTCCCAATCGGCTACCTACCCATTGATTCATGCATGACTGCACCATTGAACCATCCGTGTTATTTTTAAGCCAAACTAAGTACCAAGTGATAAGACCAATGAAATCATAAACCAAACAAGGGAGGGCTCGCCCTTGTGTGCACACCCTTATCCCGATTGACTGACCGTGCAACCTTTCTTGTGGAACTCTGGGGCCAATAAAATTATGGAGAGGTGGAAGATCGAAAGATATAGATAAAACCCATTAGTGTCCAAAATTTCAAATCCATTAAATAGTTATAACTCCTTCATCCATATGGCCTTAAAGTGTAATGGTCGGCCCGTGACATTGATGGGGAAGAAAGTCGGATGGACTACATATATGGCCCCAAGTGGGCCCACAAGGGAGGCCACGATGATTCCTCTCCATCAGCCTGTCCGAAAGCAGGAGAGGGCCGGCCAGCAGAGTGAGGATGTAATATACTAAATAGGAATGTGATGGCTTACGAAATGGGTTCTAATTCTAAAGCATGGGTTGGTTGCTAGGGTTTCGATTGGTCAACATTATCTTTGAAATATTTTTTGTGAAAAGTCTTGCCTTTTCTCAAACTTAAGTGGTGCCAAGTGGCACAGATGGGAAAGTTCTTGGGCCTTTTACTTTGATGGTTTCTTCTTTCCTTCATTTTGGCTGTTTTTACTCCTGACTGGTAGTCAAGCCAACGGCCTTTATCACACATGTTTTCATCTTCCCGCAGCCAGACATTGAATATGGGTGACTCAGGCTTCTTGGTATAGAATTAAATGGCTATTATAACAGTCAAATACTTGGAATAATAGCATATGAAGGTCTGATCAGGTTATGTTGTTTGGTCTAGGTCTAGAGTTTAGCTTTGTAAATCAAATTCAATGCATGTAGGCCCATGTAAGCCCACATTTTCGTTCCTTTTTATAACTCACGTGAGGAATCGGGCATTTTTATTTTGAGTTTTGAGCTCCATATTTCAACGGATTGGTTGAGCTGTCATTTCAAAAGAATTGGATAGAGCTCTGTAGCTATCACAAGCAACTACAAAACAGGACATATTTAGGTGGGATGGGGATGGATGTCTTCTTATTAGTGTATTCAATTTTAAATAAAGTAGGTATAGAATTTATTTTTAAGCTAAATTGATATCCAAAATGGGATTTATGCATATATGATTCACTATCTGATCCTTGTATTGAATCTGAATTCAGGAAAATTACATTCAGGTTAATAGTTTCACCTATATATTTAAAGAAATTATTTTAATGCTCTTTCTTCAATTATACTAATGATCACGTCCATATCTTATTTCTTATATATATTCGGAATGAATGGACTTTTTAAGTTGATGCTAGATCCGTATACCACACATGTTTTGTATCATATTCAGATCCATATCCAAACCGGATCTATAAAGATAGATTGGGAGCCATATCCACCATGGTTCCACCCAAATCCTACTTGTTTGTATCCCTAGCTGGACTTGTATAAGGCTGCATCAAGCTTGAAAAGAATGTTATGGCTTAGGCCAATAATGGTTGAATGTCTGCGTTTAAGCATGATTCTGGCTGGTCTAGCCCATTGAGCTTGTAGGAAATTCAAATCTATTGTCACTAAATTCAGGCTTAGGTGCGCCCACGCTGAAACCTAGGTCCGTTAATAAACCCACATCTTAAATAATGAAAACTCAAATCAATCTGGACAAGTTGGGTGATCTCGACCGTTGGATATATATGAACAAGGGAAAGAATAAATAAATGAGACCAATGTTGGTAGTTGTGGCTATTTCTAAGTATCAACATAGATACGTGAACATTGACCACTGAAATGTAAGAATTGGACAGAGCACAAATTTCATACTAATATTCAGATGGTGATGGCTGGCAGCCAGAAGGTTAGATGAGGATAACCTCAAATTTTAGGGGGATATTTCAAAATTGGATGGTCCAATCCACATAGATCAAGCAGCTATAATTGGTAGAGTTGGTCATAGGAGGAAGAGGAGCAGCAGCTATTTAATCTTTTAGGTTGTCCAAACTTCTAATCTCATTAATGAACGTTAGCCAATGAAGTTGTGGTTTATGGGTGGGTGGAGCGTATGGGAATATGATATGAGTTCTGGAGGTTGTTGTTTGGGGACTTTAAGTCTGACAAGGAATAATACACTGAGATGAAGAAGAGCATTGGAATATTGAAAAAAGATGGCAAGCATATGATATGCATAAATTATATGCCAGTCAATGTGTGGAATGCGTTTTCATCATCCTTTCTTTTGTATTTGTCAAGCTGTTTCTTTAGGACTGTAGAAAGGTTTTGAATGACAATTTTGCTAATTCTAGAATCGTTGGACACTTTTTTTTTTCTCATGTTTTTTCATCATGCCTGATCACACGAGTGACACACATCTGAGTCCCAATTATTATTATTTTTTTATTAATTATTTACCCAGGAGTTATACTATTAGCCTATGAAGACCATGAATTCCTATTGTATTCTATGAAAACAGGCTTTTGTGAAGTCGGTCTAAGATGATTATCCTCACAGCGGATGTACGGTTATCCTTTTTTGTGTGGGTTCATCTTATCTTTGTGGGTATAGGTTTCTTGTTCTTTCTCCATGGGTCGTCCAGCTTTTCAGTAACCAAATGATATTTAACTATGTAAAGATTATAACAAAGACCTTATAATGACAGTGCATGTACTAAACAACATGCATACGCTCTCCTCCATGGACTGTCAGCCGGATTAGTGGGTGCAATCATGTTCGCCTTTATATTGTTGGGTTTATGTCTTGTATTCCGGGTTTATTTGATCGATCAATTGGGCCGGGTTCAGGGTCAAAAGTATTTTGGTCATTGTATTGAGTCTTTCTTAGGAGCTAAAAGGGTTATTATATGTATGACGTAATCTATAACTTTGGACTCTAAAAAGAGTCAAGATGTGAATCATTGCTCTCTTGCCATGGGCATAGGCAGTTTTGCTGAACTACGTAAAACTCTTGCCTATCTCTTGTGTGACATTTTTGTTCGGTCACAGGTTTTGTGCTTTTGAATGCGCACGTATAACATGCATCAAGCAATATGAAAAAGATCCATCAAAGACTGAGGGATTCTTAGGAAGCACTTGGTCCTCTCGTAGGAAACTATGATCAGTTTTTGTCCTGCAATTTTATTTTTTGTTGCTCCATAGTTTTTGGAGGGATTCTTGTTGTTGGGGTGGGAGATATGACTGGTGTATGCATGTTGTTGTTCTCAGGTGGAGGTTGCGCATCTGCTCCCAGAGTCACCACATAATTAAGTCAGAGATTAGCTTTTAATTATTCATTAGTTTTTCTAATGGGGATGTTTTGATTTAGGCCAAGTCTATTGAGAACCGGCCAAAACATGATACTCTATTCGTTTGACATTATCCTATGTTCTATACCACCATAACTTCTGTTATGCTGTGGCACTTATATAATTGCTGATGTATGTATGGAATTCATAGCATAAAATATGAGTTCCTTGGTATCATGCTGTGTGTCATGCTTATTGCACTTAATAACTGATGTATGGAAGGAATTTTATGCAATAAAATATGATTTTTTATGGTAACTCAAATACAAATACCCCATCAAACTCGTTGCAGGCCAACGTCGTAATAATATTCTAATCCATCATTTTCTAAGCTAAAGATTTCTAATCCATCAACTGTAATATAAAAACTATTATTGCAAGCACCGTAAGAACAAAGGCACTGGAATTTTTCCTTCACTTTCGTGGAAGTAAAAACAATAGTACAATGACTTTTTACACATCAATATAACCAATATGGACTTACATCATAACTGATCGAGTGATGACAACTTCAATGCCAAGCGCTTCATTATTAACTTGCTTAATACAAAAAAAAATTCTTAAACATTCTCCACATCATATTAATTTAATTCCAAACTTACAGTTGACTGAATGAATTGAATTAACCCATCAATTCCTCAACCAATATCTCAAAGTCCTGATGTGTATGGAACACTAGTGGCTGGAATCCAAGAACTCCCACCCAAGAAGCTCCCGA
The DNA here is from genome assembly GCA_028538565.1 of Umbellularia californica. Taxonomy (NCBI): domain Eukaryota; kingdom Viridiplantae; phylum Streptophyta; class Magnoliopsida; order Laurales; family Lauraceae; genus Umbellularia; species Umbellularia californica. Next base: position 1,073,030 of record JAPQWN010000011.1, on the reverse strand, counting down.
CGGTGAACTTTCCGGCCTCCGCCGCACTTGTGATCACATGAAATCCGGGCCACGTCACCCGGCTACTGGTGCCTGCTCCACCACCTGTGTTCATGTACTCCCCATAGTATAATGTGCTCAATGCAAAGTTGCCGCTCCATTCTGACCATCCTTGTGGGGCTATCAAGCTATCTAGAAATGTCTTCATGAACACTGTCCTTGAGTATTGCTGCCATGGCCTGCCCAGGTATGTCTTGAATGAGCCCTGCACCGCCTTGAGGTCGGAGGCGGCGGTGACCCTGGAGTTGTGGATTGAGATTCCGGTGTTCTCGTTGGGGTCCGACCGCGCTTGGGCGGTCACTGTGTTCTGTTGGCCGCTCATGGGCCTCCTCACATATATGTTGCAGTTCTGGAAGACCACAGCTGCATCTCCAAAGATGAAATCTACTGTTCCATAGACGTCACATTCCCTGTAGAATTGGCGTTGGGAGTATACGTATAGAGTGTCTTGATAGCCCTTGAAGCTGCATCTGTAGAACACCGAGAGATCGGAGCCGGAGCGGAGCGCCACCGCCTGGTGCTTCTGCGGTCCTGCCGTGTTTTGGAAGGTCATGTCCCGGGCGATAAAACCGTCGCCGGAGATAGCTGCAAGAGAAGTCATGTAAGTGATTGTAGAAATTGACATTATTGCACCATGCATACGGTTTGTGATACAATCTTTGATCTGATGGGCCATTATAAATGATGAGGCCCATTCGAGTCAATGGTTTCGATCATAATATAATACATCATAATATAATGATAAAATCGGAAGAAGTCATCCAATGATGCTTAAGTTCAATGGTTTTAAAATGCATTTATTTATTTATTTTAATTTCAATCCAATGGTGGGTAATCATCCGTGGGTCAAGTGAGCCTAAAACTAAGGTCACAAAATCTCTGGTCCTCACGTGCCCACAATACTCCTCATTTATACTAGTGGTCTTTCACATGAACACTACAAAATTACGCAACAAGAAAAATAGAGTCTTAAGAATTTGAACAAACTTACCAAAGGTCGCAGAGCTAAAAGTGGTCGATCCATCTTGAACATTTTTGCTGCCTGTAACAATGGTCGAGTCAATTCCATCACCAATGAACATTAGATTTTTCATGGACCTCGTAACCTCAACATTATCAATATAAACACCTGCTTTCACATGGATAACAAATCTCGTAGTCCCACTCCTCAGCTTAACAGAGGCGGCCACCGCCTCCGATATGGTCTTATAATTCCCCGAACCATCATTCGCCACCACAATATCGGCGGCCACAGTCGAAGACTGAAGAAGCTTACGATCGGCTCCCATTACCCATGTAGGGAATGATTTGTCGGAGAGCAACCGTCGGCCACCGCCCGACTTAGTCGACAGAGTAGCAGCCGCTTCCACGGAGGTTGCCTTGTTGATAGCGAGTGAGTTCCCAAGTAGCTCAGAGAAGTTGCCCCACATAGAAGGCAAGGAGGTGAAATGGGAGGAGGAATTGAGCTCCATGAACCCATTTTGGCATGTAAGGTGGTTAGCCACTGCTGCACTTAACCACGTTTGAGCGTCTTCAAAGCTTTCCAGATTGGTTGAGCTAACCGAGCGATTGAGTTTGGCGATGGTGTCGTCGAAGAGCTCAACACAATCGGCCCAAGCCGCCTTGGCTCGCTCATCGAATGAGCTGGGGTCCATGGTCGACACGATACTATGAGCGCGTTTGGCTTGGTCCATGGTGGTCTGGATGGCTAAATGGCGAAACCCAAATTGGGATTCCCCAAGAGAGGATAGAGTGCTCGTGGAGGTGACCATAGAATTACAAATTTCAGGGTGTGGGGTTTGGCTGCATGATGGTGTTATATCAGCATGCACCACCGTCGCAAGTAGGAGGAGGCATGTGAATGTGGAGGAGAAAAAGGAAACAAGTTTGGCCATATTGGTGACCCAAATATTTGTTGTTTTATCAATGATGATTGATATGAAGTTATGAGATGGATTGATGATGCTTGGGGTTCCTTTTATAGGGCTCAAAACGGTTTGGTCAGGATAAAGATAAAGACTTTGAATGAGCTTCCCTTGTTGAAAATTTTTAGCCCATGACATACTTACGTGAACAAGAGAAGGAAAATATAAAAAAGCCAAATCGAATCTCAATTTCAGTGGTTGTCTTTGAATTTCAAAGAATGGATGAACGGGCTCCAATAGCCAGTGGGTTGGTCCTGGAATACCATGCATCTGTGCATGTTTTGTTTCTGTAGGTCGCGGGGATACTTGAGATGGTAGGCGATCTGCGTCAGCCGCTTAATTTTAAGGAGTTTGAATTGTTCTGCGAAAGTGCATGCGTTCTGTAGTTTTGGTTATCTAATACCAACTATTGAATGAAAACTATGTCACGTTGATCATGAAGCAGTCAATAGAATGCCCTTAATATGTAAACTTAAAGAATATTTATACTTGATTAAAGCTGTAGCATTTAAAAATAATTGTGATCTTAACTTTTGATTTTGACGGGGAGTTATATCGACACTCTATAACTTGCTCATGTTCTATCCATACTTCAAACATATAACTACTTAATTCATCTTCTCACTTTTCACACTTACGCAACAACTTTGTTTATAACACCAATCTCATGCGCCGTCTCTTTATCAATTTTCTCTTGTTCTTTCTGTGCTACTTTTCCTTGTCCATATCTATTCCATGGACTCTTGATTGAGAATAGAGGGATTTTTCATAAAAAAAAATTATTTTTTCTCCTTTTGTAAATTTTGCGCTTTAACTATGCCATATCAGACTGTGAGTTTAGTAAAAGCTTTAGGGCTTTTTTTTTTTTAATAAATAACGTAGGATGTCATAGTCAAATGAATTACTGCATGACCATTAAAGAGGTGAGATGTAAAATATAATAGGTGAGGGAGGAACATATAAGGTAACCATGTAGATCCAACGCTCACTTTCTTAGAGTTTAAATTACTGGGTGGTGTGAAGGTATTCATTTCCGACCTCCCCTTGAATTATTCTCCATTAGAGGTGAGATGATTTGAATGTTCTTTTCAAAAATTCACATATGTTTCTTCAATTTTAACTATTTTTAAAAATGTAAGTCTTACCACTTGTATGGATTCAATTACATGATACAAAAAGACCCTTAACGTGCATCAGGTATGTGAATGTCCAATTGTGTGAACAGTAGTAGTAAGACCCATCAACTATCAAATTCAAAGGATCTAAGATGACAGATGTGATTTAATCAATGGTCAAAAACTTTGGTCATCAAATTCAACTAGTCACACAATCCGAGTGAGCGTGCGAAACCTGCAAGCAGGGGCTCCCCTCCATGGCCTGTCAACCCAAAACTGCTGGTGTAGAAAAAAGTAAAAACAACAAACAACAAATATTCTTCTCTGTCCATATGATGTAGCATTTCTTCACGTAAAGATGGTATTGAGCACGTGGAATCCAACAAGAACGTTACGGGAGAGTTCCTTTCCTGCATGGGGTCCTCCTTCAAAATGGGCAACCTTTACCCTTTTTAGTCATTAATGGACATCCTTCAAAGAAAAGCAAACAAAACAGACACTTTACAGCCTTAACATAGAAAACAGGTAATTGTTGATGGCCAGGTTCTCCTAACCCTTGTATCTTTTTAGACATTGTCTATCTATCGCTGGTGGACCCCACACGCATAGTCCCCAATAAATCAATAATAAAATTGTTCAACTTCTTCTCAGTAATTGCTACTTTGCTTTTTAGAAATCTCCAGTTGGGTTCATCAAAAGGAAATTGTTGGCTTTACTTCTGAAGATTTGTTTCTCTTGCAGTCTGGACTACGGTTTTAGGTAGTTCCAATCGGCTACCTAACCATTGATTTATGACTGCCCCCGTGACCCACCCGCGTTCTTTGAGGCCAAACTAAATACCAAGTGATAAGACCAAGTGACCCCAAGTCTTTTCGCCTTTATTGAGTCAACATTAAACCAAACTGGGGTGGATTAGCCCGATCTTTATAGAAGCTTCTGCACACCCTTATCCTGATAGCCTATGTGGCCTTTCTTGTGGGGCTCACGGTAGGGCCACTAGAATCATGAGGAACTGGGAGATCGAAAGACCTGGATGGGACTCACCGTGTGAGAAATTTTAAGCCCATTAAATAATTCTAACTCCTTGTTCCATGGTTCTTAAGTTTAACGGCTTTATAAGACAACTTTTTTTAGAATTTCAATCTCATGGTTGATAACACTCAAATCACTGTGAAAGACCTTGGGCCCCTGACATTCAGGGGTTGGAGCCACCATTCTTGTGGAGCTCAAGGGGCGGGGCAGGAAATCATGGAAAAGTGGGAGATCGAAAGACCCGGATGGGGCTTTCTAATTTACAAAATTTCAAATTCATTAAATAATTTTAAATCTTTGATACATGGCCCATAACCTCAATTTTTAGAATACCAATCTAATGGTCGATAACACTCCAATCACAGTCAAAGACCTTGGGCCTGTGACATTCATGGGGAGCAGAGTTGGATGGACTACATATGGCCCCAAGTGTACCCCATTACCGTGAGACTGTCCGCAGAAGAGGGCCGGCCAGCATAGCGAGAATGTAATGTAGTAATTTGGAATGTGAAGGCCTAGGTTGTTTTAAGTGCTTACGAAATGGGTTCTAATTCTAAAACATGGGTTGGTTGCTAGGGTTTAGGTAAACAATATCTTTGGCCTCTTCTCAAAATTAGGTGGTGCCAAGTGGCACAGATGGGGAAGTTCCTGGGCCTTTGGCTTTGATGCTTTCCTCTTTCTTTCATTTTGACTGTGTTTTCTTCCAACAAGTAGTCGTCAATGGCCTTTATCGCACATGTTTTCATCTTCACGCAGCCAAACATTGAATATAACAAATGAGAATCTGATCTGGTTCTGTTTTGTTGGTCTATCATAAGGAGCAGAATTAAGAAACACCAAGAGTTCTAGAGTTTAGCTGGTAAAGCAAATTCAATTCATCTCGGCCCACATTTTGGTTCCTTTGGATAACTCACGTGAAGAACCTGGCCTTGTAATTTTTAGGTTTGAGCTCCATATGTCAACGGATTCGTTAAGCTGTCATTTCAAAGGAATTGGATACGGCTCTGTAACTATCACAAGGAAGTACAAGGGTTGTCAAACAGGACATATTTAGGCCGGACGGGGACGGATATCTTATCATCACTGTATTCAACTGCAAATAAAAAGAAATTCAAGATTAGGTCCGTATTCATGTATATATAATTTAGAATCTGATCCTTGCATCCATTCCGAATTCAGAAAGATTACATTCAGCTTAATAATTTCACCTATATATTTAAATTTTTTATTTTAAAGCTATTTATTCTGCGGTCTATATCTTATTTTAGATGTGTATTCGGAATAGGTCCACTTTTTTAATTTGACGTTAGATTCGGGTACAACACATATGTTCTGTATGAGATTTAGATCCATATCTGAACCATGTCTATAAAGATAGATGCGGATCTATAGCCACTATGGTTCCACCTAAATCTTGCTTGTTTGCTTCCCAAGCCGGAGTTATATATGCCTTCATCAAGCTTGAAAAGAATGTTATGGCTCACGCCAATAATGGTTGAATGTCTGAGTTTAAGCATGATTCTGGGTCTAGCCCATTGAGCTTGTAGGAAATTCAAATCCATTGTCATTGAATTCGGGCTTAGGTGGGTGGATCCAAGCTGGAACACAGGTCCATTAAGAGTCCTGCTTAACCAACATCTTGAATAATGAAAATCCAAATCAATCTGGACAAGTTGGGTGATCTCAACCGTTGGATATGAACAAGAGAAAAATAAATAAATAAATAAATGAGACCAATGTTGGTACGTAGTTGTGGGCTATATATATCTAAGAATCAGCATAGGTACCTGAACGTTGACCACTGAAATGTAAAAGTAAGAGTACGTATGGAGCCCAAATTTCATACTAATCTGGTGGTGATGACCGGCAGCAAGGAGGTTAGATTAGGATAATCTCAAAAAATATATTTTTTGGGGGGATATTTCAAATAGATCAATAATCTATATAATTGGTAGAGTTGGTCATTGTTAGGAGGAGGAGGAGGAGCTCTTTAGTCTTCTAGGCTGCCCAAACTTCTAATCTCATTTATGAATGTTAGGCAATGAATTTGTGGTTTATGGGACGGTGGCCTGTATGGGAATAGGATCTGGATTCTGGTGGTTGTTGTTTAGGGTCTTTGAGTCTCACAAGGAATAATACACTGAGAGGAAAAAGAGCATTGGAATATTGAAAAAACATGGCAACTTTTGAAGGTTAACAAATATATCATATGCGTAAATTATATTGCAGTCAATGTGTTCAATGTGTATTCATCATCCTTTCTTTTGTATTTTTCAATTTTCTTTTGGACTATAGAAAAGTTTTGGATGACAATTTTGCTAATTCTAGAAACATCAGTCACCTTTTTTCTCATTTTTCTTCATCATGCTCACACCGTAAATGACTGTAAGAGTATTCATAGTTCAAGCTGTCACAGTCAAATAAAGTGAGAGCAGTATGAGCTTTTCCCTTCCTCCCGATCCACCCGACCCTCCGCGATCCCCATTCTTCCCTCCACAGTCTACCGTCTCTACAACCTCCACTCTACTGCTTGGATGCAGCGATCCCCAGATAGCAGACCTCCCTCCACCTCCTCGTAGTAACGAGCATCCTCAGATAGCAGCCCTTTTACCTCAATCAGGGGTTTCTTTTCCTGCCCAGATTGCAGCAACCCCAGCTCAGACAGGGGTTTCCATTCCTGTAGCTAAAATCTATGCCATTTTACAAGCTGCCCCTCTTCCCTCTGCTCCTCACCCAAATCCTTACATTACCCCAGACCAAATCCAAAAGCTTTCCCTCCTTTTGAACCAGTCATGCCCCTTCCCTTCGGCCTCCCATGTTTCCCCCAACCCTAGATCTTACGCCTCCCTCCTCTCCCAAACATCTCTACCTCTCCCAAAAAATCTACCCCCAACCTTCTAGATCGATGGCAAGCCCACTATTACTATCCCTAAGGAAATGATTTCCTCTAGCCAGGAGTCTTTCTCTTTTGTTGTGATTGGAAGATTTGAGGGGAGACGCCCCTCTCTTGAGTGGGTTGAGCATCAAACAAACCTAGCTTGGAACCTCCCCATCACGAACCTGATTTCCCTTACAGAACAGGGGTTCTTTCTCTTCAAGTTCCACTGCCCCCCAGGTACGGGATTTACTCCTTTCCTCTTTCCCTACCTCTCTTGGTTATAGAAAGCTCCACCTCCTCCCTTGGTCTCTTGGCATGGAGTCTTTTTCCTGGCCCACCCTGTCCCCCACCTGGATCAGGTTAAAGGAACTTCCTTTCCACTGCTGTAGCCAAAACATCCTCTTCTCCATTGCTAATTCTATTGGCAATCCCATCCAGATGGATGAGACAACAGCTTCCCAAAGAATCCCCTCCTATGCCAAAATATGCATTAACCTAGATCTCCAAAAGTCAAAACCCTCCTCCATTGTAGTTGAGTTGGCAGGTGACTCTAAAGCAGTTGTTAATGTCTTATATGAAAATGGTCCCCGCTCCTTGTGTCTTGGGTCTAGGCATGTGCCGGTCTGCTCAGAGCATAGGGAAGCCCAGACCAAACCCCCCCCACCCCCCCCCCCCCCCCCCCTAGATCCTCTACGCCAGGCCTCCTCCAAACTCCTCCTGCCCCCGAGTTAGACCATCCTGCAGCTGATCTAGACTTTGGAAAGCCCCCCCACCAAGCAGTTTCTCTAAGTCCTATGGTTTAAGAAGTTTCTCACACTGTGGCTAACCCCATTCCCCTTGACGATTCTCTATCCCCTATTGCTTCCTCTTTAGAGCTCCATAACCCCTTCTCCGCTCTGTAACCTGTTACCCAGGTGGTTCCTTCCTCCCCTTCAGCCAACCCTGCCCCTCACCCCCTTCACTCTAGTCCCCAAAGCCCCAAAAGCAACTGCTTCAAGGCTGATATCTCTAAAAACCTCTCTATAGACCTCTGTCTCCAGGTAGAGCCTCCTTCCCTTACCATCAATCCCTCCATCCCTGCCTTTAAAACAGTGCCCCCCTGCCTTAATTTGGTCCCCCTCTTCTGCAGATTTGGTCACAGTCGTCTAGCCTACCTAAAAGAAAAAGAAACCAAAACCAAAAGAGAAAAGGAAACTCAGGTCTACAAAGGAATCCCCCAACCTCAAATCCTCAATTGGCCTCCTTCCATCACCTTATCTCCATGTCTAAAACCTTGTTTTGGATCTGCAGGGGAATTGCGAACTCCCCAACTTCTAGGACCCTCATCTACTTGGCTAAAAATTATTCCCCTGATATTATTTTCTTCTCAGAACCGAAAACTTCCAATGCCACTTCCCTGTACCAGAACCTGGAAAGGCTTGGCTACTCCTTTTTCTTCTCTAACTGCCCCCACCCCTCTGCTCCCTCCTCCATCTGGTGCTTCACCAAAGGTTCCCCTTCCTTCTCTTTTGCCTTGGTTGATTACTCCACCCAGCACCTCACCTTATCTCTCTCACCCTCCTTAAATTACCCTCCCACTTTCATCACTGGCATTTATGCCTCAACCTCTCCCATTTAGAGGAGATCCCTTTGGCAGTACCTGTGTTCCCCTCCCTTTACTACCCACCACCCTTGGGCTGTTATTGGCAACTTTAATGCTGTCTCCTTTGCTGTAGAGAAACTCAGTATCCATCCTATTAATACCCCAACTACCTCGGAATTTAACAATATGACTGTTTCTTATGGCCTGATGGACATTGGCTTCTCTAGTAGCAGGTTTGCCTAATCAAATAATAGGCAAGGAAGGTCCTATGTGGCTGCCAAGCTTGACCGCTCCCTCACTAACCATGCTTGGTCCATCTCCTTCCCTGATGGTCTTCTTCAGTACTTGGTGAGGCAAAACTCAGACCACAGCCCCTTCTTAATGTCTACTTGTCCTCCAATAGTTGTTAGATTCATTCCTTTCAAGTTTGAGGAAATGTGGATTGGCCACCCCTCCTTCAAAGATCTGGTGGCTACTGTGTGGAACCTTCATGTATAAGGAAATCCTCAGTTCATCCTTCACCAGAAGCTTAAGTCTCTTAAAATCAGATTGAAGTCTTGAAACAAGGAAGTTTTTGGCAACCTCAAGACAAACATCTCTGTTGCTAAAAACAACATCCTTCTTTTGCAAGAAAGCATGGACTCTGTCCCCCTGGAGTCTACCAAATCTGCCCTTAGCCTTGCAATATGCACTCTTCAAAATTTGCTTCAAGCTGAAGAAATCCATTGGAAACAAAAATCTAGGACTAAATGGCTGTAAACACCAAAATTTCCCACCTTGCTGCTAAAATCAGAGGCTCCAAAAACAGGATTGACAAAGTGGAATTCTATGGTAATTCCATTGATAGTCCCCCTCAGTTAAAAGCTGCTGCTGTGGAATTCTTCTCTGACATCTACAAGCCTTCTTCTGTCCTTATGGATCCTAGGCTCTTTCAGGTGCACAATAAGAGAGTCTCTCCCGCCCAAAACTCTATGCTGTAAGCAGTCCCCTCCAATGAAGAAATCAGAAATTCAGTTTTCAGCCTTAAAAAATCCAACTCTTCTGGTCCTGATGGGTTCTTTGGCAGCTTCTTCTGCAGTTGTTGGGACATTGTTGGTAACTCTGTTATTGCTACAGTTAAGAATTTCTTCTTGTCTAGAAAGCTTCTCAAAGCTTCTAACTCTTTCTTCATATCTTTCATCCCTAGAGTAGCTGCTCCGTCTTCCTTTGGTGACTGCCGCCCTATTAGCTTTCTCAATTTCTCTTATAAAGTAATCTCGAAGATCTTAGCTTCCAAAATGGATGCTGTTCTCCCGGACCTCATTTCTCCTCATCAGGTGGCCTTCATCAAAGGCAGGAAAATTCAAGACCACATCGCTCTGGCCCATGAGCTTACTCAAAGCCTTCAAAAGGGAGCTAAAGACAAAGGTATTTGCTTGAAGCTGGACATCTCCAAAGCTTTTGATAAGTTGAGTTGGGATTTCTTATTCAAAGCCTTGGACTTCTTCGGTTTAAGCGGTGCTTGGTCCTCCCTTATCCAGGAATGTGTGTGCTCCTCTAAAAGCTCTGTTCTTATTAATAGAGAGCCTGCTGGTTACTTTGTTGTGTAATGTGGGCTTAGGCAGGGCGATCCCTTATCCCCTTACCATTTCATCCTTACGGAAGAGATTCTTAGCCTCAATATTGATAATATGGTTTCTTAGTATGGCCCCGATATACAATGTCCCAGCCTCTCCCTCCATCTGCCACCTGTTGTTCGCTGATGACATTCTTCTCTTCTTCAAAGCTTTCCCTAGGAGTATTAAAGCGATCATAGATGTGTTGGAAGCTTATTAATCATCTACTAGTCAGCACTTCAATCTTAGGAAAAGTCATGTCATCTTCGGGAATAGCAAGTAGTCCTTCAAAGTCAGAGTTTTGAGATCCTTAGGCATTTCTCAGGCTTTCTTCCCGGTTAAATACCTGGGAGTTCCTCTCTTCATTGGGAGCCCCAAAGCTCACTACTTTGAGAGTTTGAAGGATTCCTTTAGGCAAAGGCTCTCTGGCTGGAAAAAGAATCTGCTTTCCTTTGCTGGGATAGTTATTCTTGTTAAACATGTGCTTCAAAGTCTCTCTTTGCACATCCTGCTTGTTCTCCCCATCCCTAGCTCGGTCTTCAACTTCCTTGAGAAATATATGAGGAATTTTCTTTGGTCTGGGGGCCCTGATCATTCTAAGAGAAGCCCCTTTAATTGGAATTCTGTTTGTCAGCCAAAGTCTAAAGGAGGGTTGGGCCTTCGTCGCTTCAGGGACCTAATCCACGCCAATTCAGTTAGATTAGGCTGGGCAGCTCTCTCCTCTTCTTCCTTGTGGGCTACCTGGTTTAAAGCAAAGTACTTCAATGGCTTCTCTCCTTGGCACCCTTACTCCCTCTCCTCTGGTTCTTGCATCTGGAGACCTATAAAGAGGAATTCTGAATTTCTTTTCCATAATAGCTGTAACACCCTACCCTTCACACATGCATGATATTGTCTGCTTTGGCCCACTGGCCTCACGGTTTTGCTTCTGATGGGCCTCAACCCATCAAAAGGCCTCATGCAAGGTAAGGGTGTAAGCTCTACATATAATCCCATTCACTTTCCTCTCTATAGTCGATGTGGGACTCCGTGGCGTCACAACAGCCACTGGGTTTTAGGAGATGGGAAAAGTGTTAGCTTCTGGCATGACAAATAGCATGGCCCCCTTTCTTTGGCGCAGATCTTCCCTAAAATTCATTTCTCTTAAGCTAGCTCTGTCCATGACTTCTTCTCTAACAACCAAAGGCTTCTGAGCCTCTCTCTCCCTCAACAGGTGGCTTCCTTCTCCTACTCTCTCATCACCTCTTTCTCCCTGGCTGCTGAGCCAGATTTGCTGATATGGTCAGCACTAACTCTAGCCACCTCTCCTTTGTTGCTGCCTGAGAGTCCATCAATTTTAGACGTCCCCCCACTCCCTGATATAAGTTTGCCTGGAACAGCCTCTTAACGCCTTCTGCGGATTATTTTGCTTGGAAGTTGTTCCATAACAAACTTCCAACTAATGCCTGGGCCCAATCTATTAGTGTGCGGTTGGCATCTTCATGTTACCTCTATAGCTCTCACCAAGAATCTGCGTTCTCTATGTTCTTCCTCTGTCCCTTTAGTGCCTCCTTCTTGGATTGGCTTCAGGCTAAAGGAAATTTCAAGTTTTGGCCCTTCAAGCTCTGTCTCCTCCAACTGGGAAACCTTTTCTGCCAATTCCTATCACAAAGCCAAGAAGGGCTTGGGAGCCCTCTTCATCATTGCCATCTTCAGCATTTGGAAGGTCAGGAACTAGGTTATCTTTAACAGTTTGTCTCCTTCTCTTGACTCTGTTGTTAACTTCTTCTTGATGGATGCTACTTCTTCTCTGAGGAAAATGTCTTTCCATTTTTTTAGCAACACTTTACATTCCCTTTATCTCTTATATAATCCGCCCTATCATCCTGTAAGATAGTGCTTGGTTCTCTTTTTTTTTGTGTTTTTCTTTGCCCTGTGTGGCTTCTTTCTGCCTTTTTGTGGCTTTTGTTTCTCTCTCCTTTTTCCTTCTTAATTTAATTTTGTATTTCACCAAAAAAAATAAATAAATAAAGCTGTCACAGTACATGACTATTACAGTTTTCAAGTAAACAATGAACAGATTCTTTTTGAGGTGAACTAATGTATAGCATGCTCATGAGTGAAACTTATTGCTTTAGGATACAGCTTGGTTACCTGTAAACAGTGTCTTTTATGGACCCAATTTTAATATATTAAAGAGAATGGTTTTTGGATTGGATTTTGACCATAACTTTGTAATTTTCACTCACAATTGTTCCCACTATTTCAAAGCATTTCACCTTTATCCCCACATATTGATGCAACTTCTTTCTTTTCATAGTTATCCATTATAACTTATAACTCCTCAGTTATCTCTTACTAAAAAAATAAAAATATAACTCGTTAATTATCAACTTCCATCGACTTAACTTTTAACATGCAGTACTCACGTTTACTTTTACTTTTCTTATTTTGTAATAATTATGTATTAAAATCTCATATATTTCTTCTCTACATGTACGTGTACATTAATCTGCAATCTATAAATGTGTGTATATTAGACTTGAAATATATGGGCATAGCCGTACTAACCACGGGTTATTGTGCGAGTATACTAATGATCGAGTTTGTAGCCTCTTTTATCTGTGTATTGTTTTTTAGCTCTTAAACACCGGATAGTAGATAGCTCATTGCACAAAATAATTTATTTATTTCTCCGATCTTCTTCAAGAAGCTCATATGCATGTTCAACATGAATTACTTAAGCCACTTACTTTTTTCCATAAGCCAGTTTGGTAACTCTACTAATATAGTCAAGTCAAGTAAAGTTGATTTTGAAAAAAGAATAAAATATAAGTAGGTTATGATGGTATTTTGTTTTTAGTTGTTTGTTATGGAATCTTTTTGACTTTTTGTATGGAAAAGTGGAGTTTTTTTGTATTTTAGTGGATAAAGGTAGTTGCTTTTTAACTTTTTGTATGAAAAAGATGAGGGGAGTTTTGAATAAAGTGTATTTGATGTGACATCTTGTCCGGAAAATGGAGGCTTTACTTGACTTGTATTGTATTAGTAAAGTGCCAAAACGGGCCCTTTGGTCTGTGAAGCCCAATTGTTCTCGAGTTTTTTTTTTTTTTTTCATTCTGATTCTTCTGTTTGTTTCCAATGAAGGACACAAACAGTTCCGATACTGAACATAGAGTGGTTGTACAAACAATAACTGCTTTTATTCCCTAACTTGTTAAATTGTATTGATTTACTGCAGGTCCTTTGAGCACTCACGAAAACATAATACTCTATTTTTTGACGTTATCCTATGTCCTATACCACCATGCCTTCTGTCATGTTGTGGCACTTAATTGCTGGTGTACGTAAGGAATTCATAAAATAAAATACGAGTTTCCTTGCACTATGCTGTCTGTCATGCTTTCGGGCCTATTTGGTAACTCTATAATTGAGTTAAGTGAAGTAAAGTTGGTTTTGAAGGAAGAATAAAATATAAGTGGGTTATGATGGTATTTTGTTTCTAGTTGTTTGTCATCGATTCTTTTTGACTTTTTGTATGGAAAAGTAGAGTATTTTTATTTTTTAGTGAGTAAAGGTAGTTGATTTTTGACTTTTTTGGGAAAAGATGGAGGAAATTTTGGTAAAATATGCTTTTGATGGGATGTTTAAATTGACTTAACTTTACTTGATTTTATAAGTAAAATTACCAAACGGGCCCGAAAAGGAGTTTTATGCAATAAAGTATAATGTAGGTGGTAACTTACTCTCAGAAGGCATGGCGTCTCAGTTTCTGAAACAAAGTTCTTGGTTATCTTAAAAGAACGCGTATGCATGTTGTTTAGTACACTGTCATAATGATAAGTTTTCTTTCTTGATACATCATTCGGTTACTGAAACAGAAAAACAAGGTACAGATAAATACAAGAGCCATGCTACTTGTCCCGGATTTCATGTCCCGGGACAAGCACGACTCCACATGGGGGGGCATTTTGGTCATTTTCAAAAATGACCAAAATGCCCCCCCATGTGGAGTCGTGCTTGTCCCGGGACATAAAATCCGGGACAAGTAGACTTTTTGTAAATATAAACGTTGAGCACGCCAAGGAGAGAAGGAACAAGACGTCTATACCCACTAAGATAAGATAACCCACACAAAAGGATAACCGTACATCCGCTGTGAATACCGGAGGATGCTCATCTTAGAGGGGCTTCACAAAGGCCTGCAGCTTTCATAGAATACAATAGCAATTCATGGTCTTTAAGAGGTTTGATAGCTAGTATAACTCCTGGCCTGTAGTCCAACCTAACAAATAAAACATAAAAAAAATAGAAAGGAGCTTATGGTCAAATGAGCTCCATCAAAGGATTATTAAATAGGTGGTGAGTGAGGAATATAAGATAGCAATGTAGATGTGGTTTTTTATTTCCCCAGTTTTGAATTAATATGATGATGGCTCAGTATTCATTTCTCATTTTCTTTGGGCATGTTTATTTGTAGTAAGATACATAGGAATTGAGTTCATAGGAATTCAGGGTGAATTGAACTATAAAGGATTATAAGAGAGGTGTGGGGTAAAGGATATTAGGCAGAGATGTAGCTATGACCTTCACTTTCTTATGTACAATAGGGTGATGACTGAGTATTCATTTTCCACCATCTCTTATTGATTCTATTTTTATAAATGAAAGGTTATTTAATGCTTATTTTTGAAAGCTCATATTTAATCTTCATTTTTAACCACTTCTGACATGAAATCCTATGTATTTATATTAATGCAAGCAAACATGCCCTTATTCACTTTCCATCAAATAGAAGCTTAATTAAAGGGAATTTTTTATATTCACCTTTGATTCTTCACTTTTAAGTACATATACAATTACAATTTTAGGAATTGATATACATGAAATAAGCTGGTCTAATGTAGAGTAGCAGGGGTTGCTCGGTCGGTTAGCAACCCCGTATCTCACCCAGCTCTCTCAGGGTTTGATCCTGAGCATGCTGCACTTCCCACTTGTGTGGGCTTCCTTCTGATGCTTGCAGTCTTTCCTCGCAATTGCTAGGGTACCCAAAAATAGAAGTGAGACGTTAGTCCCAATTGTAAAGTTCTGCACTTGCGTCATTCACAGCCAATGCGACCTTGACTATGCTAAAACTAAGACTTACATTGCCAGAGCACCAGAATGTATGTTGTTCAAGATACAAACCTTGATACCGTGTTATATAAATAGAGAATTATGATTAGAGGAGGAGAAGAATTAGAAAGTAGAGCTAAGCATCTTTCATTACTGAGTACGGACAATTGATGGTGGGTCTAACAAGTTATAAAAGAAATGACTTTTTTAAGAAACAGAGAGTTGATGGGCAAAAAAAAGTAATAGAGCTGGAGGTCTTTGCGTGGATCCCAAACTTTATTTAGTAAATTGTTACCTGTACTTAAATTATTCGAGTGATTAGGAAGTCCTCCAATGAGTGAGAGGTCACCGCTTCGAACGGTCTTATACACTTACCAATGATCCCCCATTCCCCCCTACGTCGTTCTCTATTACAATTTTGCCCGATTCGGATAATTAATATTGGGAAAACATCCTTAAAAAATAGTCTTTAAATAAATAAAATTAAAAACTGACATTTTACTGTGATGTTATTGTTTTATATGTTTTCATTTAAAAATTTATTATCTTTTGCTTTATCACATTTTATTGTGACAATACATTTTATAATAAGTACTGTAGATATTGGGCTCTTGGCAAGAGTCCCAACATTTATCTCTCTTAGGAAAAAAAAAAAAAAACGAGCCCCAACGTTTATAATATGGAAATAAAAGGTGCCATCATTGTTTGCAAGTTGCAACCATAAAAATGAACATAGGAGAAAATCTCCTCTCGCATCAACTACTAAAGGGGTTTTAACATCTAAATCCCCCCCAAACCTTACCTTCCCAATTTCATGACTAAATGGAACAAATGTCACAAGAGTCATTTGACTCCAGTCCACTTAATTTTTTTCTTTTTTTACTTTTCTGCCCAGAATCCCATGGATCTCATGATATCATAGGTTCCAAATATTAAAAGTTGAAAAGCCCGTACATTAAAAAAATCTACATTGTTTTCTTATCTAGACCTTGATCCCATGTTATCATGGGATCCAAGACAATAAAGTAAAAATAAAAGATTAGGACCAAAGTCAAACTTCTCCGGTTACATTAGTAGATTTTCGTTTATGAAATTGGAAGAATGAAGTTTATGTCAAATCTCCTAAACTAAATACAAATGCCACATCAAAGTCTTTGAAGGCTAGCGTCGTAATAATCTAATCCATCGTTTTATACGCTAAGATTTCAATCCAACTTCTGTAATATAAAAACTATTATTGTAGGTACCGTACGATCAAAGGAAGTGACATTTTTTCTTCACTTTTGTGGAAGTAAGAACTTTAATACAAGGACTTTTTACACATCAATATAACGAATATGGACTTACATCATAACTGATCGAGTGATGACAGCTTCATTAATGTCTATCACTTCATTATTAACTGCTTAATACAAAAAAATTAGTAAACAATCTCTACATCATTAATTTAATTGCAAACTTAATCAACCCATCAACTTCTCAACCAATATCTCAAAGTCCTGATGTGTATGGAACACTAGTGGCCGGAATCCATGAACTCCCGCCCAAGAAGCTCCCGACGGTGAACTTTCCGGCCTCTGCCGCATTCGTAATCACATGAAATCCGGGCCACTTCACCCGGCTACTGGTGCCTGCGCCGCCGCCTGTGTTTATGTACTCCCCATAGTATAATGTGCTCAATGCAAAGTTGCCGCTCCATTCTAACCATCCTTGTGGGGCTATCAAGCTATCTAGAAATGTCTTCATGAACACTGTCCTTGAGTATTGCTGCCATGGCCTGCCCAGGTATGTCTTGAATGAACCCTGCACCGCCTTCATGTCGGAGGCGGCGGTGACCCTGGAGTTGTGGATTGAGATTCCGGTGTTCTCGTTGGGGTCCGACCGCGCTTGGGCGGTCACTGTGTTCTTTTGGCCGCTCATGGGCCTCCTCACATATATGTTGCAGTTCTGGAAGACTACAGCTGCATCTCCAAAGATGAAATCTACTGTTCCATAGACGTCACAGTCCCTGTAGAATTGGCGTTGGGAGTAGACGTATAGAGTGTCTTGATAGCCCTTGAAGCTGCATCTGTAGAACACTGAGAGATCGGAGCCGGAGCGGAGAGCCACCGCCTGGTGCTTCTGCGGTCCTGCCGTGTTTTGGAAGGTCATGTCCCGGGCGATAAAACCGTCGCCGGAGATGGCTGCAAGAGAAGTCATGTAAGTGGTTGTAGAAATTGACATTATTGCACCATGCATATGGTTTGTGATACAAGCTTTGATCTGATGGGTCGTTATAAATGATAAGGTCCATTCGAATCAATGGTTTCGATCATAGACTTTGGGCCTCACTTAAGCCCGTCTCTGGTGGGCCCCCCATCCCATGGGCGCCACACACAGGGGTGAACTAGAAACATGGTTACTTCTAGAAGTTCTTGCTATGATGGAGACAGAAACTTCCTCACCCTTGACCGTTCCAACTTCATGTACATGATGTTATACGATAAAGAAAAACATCATAATATAATGAGAAAATCGGAAGAAGTCAACCAATGCTGCTTAAGTTCAATGGTTTTAAAATGCAATTTTTTTTTAAAAGAAAATCAATCCAATGGTGGGTAATCATAGGTGGGTCGGGTGAGCCTAAAACTAAGGTCATACAGTCTCACCATGCATGGTCCTCACGTGCCCACAGACCTCACTTTTACTATTATGGTCCTTCACAGGAATACGACAAAATCACAACAAAAAAAGGGTTTTAAGAATTTGAACGAACTTACCAAAGGTCGCAGAGCGAAAAGTGGTCGATCCATCTTGAACATTTTTGCTACCTGTAACAATGGTTGAGTCGATTCCATCACCAATGAACATCAGATTTTTCATGGACCTCGTAATCTCAACGTTCTCACTATAAACACCTGCTTTCACATGAATAACAAATCTCTTAGTCCCACTTCTTAACTTAACAGAAGCGGTCACCGCCTCCGAGATGGTCTTATAATTCCCCGAACCATCTTTCGCCACCACAATGTTGGCTGCAACGCTCGAAGATTGAAGAAGCTTACGATCGGCTGCCATAACCCATGTAGGGAATGATTTTTCAGAGAGCAACCGTCGGCCACCGCCCGACTTAGTCGACAGAGTAGCAGCCACCTCCATAGAGGCTGCCTTATTGATAGCGAGCGAGTTGCCAAGCAGCTCAGAGAAGTTGCCCCACATAGAAGGCAAGGAGGTGAAATGGGAGGAGGAATTGAGCTCCATGAACCCATTTTGGCATGTAAGGTGGTTAGCCACTGCTGCACTTAACCACGTTTGAGCGTCTTCAAAGCTTTCCGAATTGGTTGAGCTAACCGAGCGATTGAGTTTGGCGATGGTGTCGTCGAAGAGCTCAACACAATCGGCCCAAGCCGCCTTGGCTCGCTCATCGAATGAGCTGGGGTCCATGGTGGACACGATACTATGGGCCCGTTTGGCTTGGTCCATGGTGGTCTGGATGGCTAAATGGCGAAACCCAAATTGGGAGTCCCCAAGAGAGGATAGAGTGCTCGTGGAGGTGATCATAGAATTGCAAATTTCAGGGTGTGGGGTTTGGATGCATGATGGTGTTATATCACCATGCACCACCGTCGCAAGCAGGAGGAGGCATGTGAATGTGGAGGAGAAAATGGAAATAAGTTTGGCCATATTGGTGACCCAAATATTTGGTGTTTTATAAATGACGATTGTTATGAAGTTATGAGATGAATTGATGATGTTTGGGGTTCCTTTTATAGGGCTCAAATTGGCTTGCTAAGGATAAAGATGAGACTTCAAATGAGCTTCCCTTATTGAAAAATATTAGCCAAGAAGTCAAACCAAATCAATGTTAGTGGTTGTTTTTGAATTTCAAGGAAGGGATGAAGGGGTTGGTCATATAATACCATCCATGTTTACTTTCCATAGGACGCGTGGATACTTGAAACGGTAGGCGGTCTACGTCAGCCGCGTTTAAGGAGTGTGAATTGTTCTCTAAAATTAGTGTGTTCTGTAGGTTATATGCTCTAAAACCCCAGTTTGTTTTGATAATCCCAACTATTGAATCAAGGTTGTGCCATGTGGATCATCAAGCAGTCTATAGAATGCCCTTAATATATAACTTAAAGAATTATACTATATTAAAGCCGTGGCTTTAACTTAACGATCATTTTCACCTTTTAACTTTTAATTTTGTCTTGGAGTTATATCCACTTACTACAACTTGACCACATTCTGGCCACACATTCTGGCCACACGTTAAACACGTAACCACTTAAGTCATTTTCCCACTTTTCACTCTTATGTAACAACTATGTTTCCAAGTACAATCTCTTATGTCCAGTTTTTTTTATCTATTTTCTTGTGTTCTTTCTATCCTTCTTCGATATATTCTTTTTACTCTATTTATTGTAGCCCATTTCTACTCATAGACTCTCGATTGAGAACAGGGGTATCGTCCTAATTTTCTCCTCTCTTAATATCTTTTTACAAATTTTGTGCTTTATTTACACCAAATTGTTTACAGGAAGTGTAGCAATTGACCTTAGGACTTATTTACTTTTTAATAAATAACAGAGGATCTCTAAGTCATATGAACTCCACCTTAGAACTCCACTGAGAGGTAAAAGATACGATGTGAGGGAGCAGAATACAAGATAATCATGCAAATGCAAATGCAACCCTCGCTTTCACAAGATTTGAATTACTAAGTGGTGGCAGGGTATTCATCTCCCACTTATATCTCCTTGAATTATTTTCCATTCGAGTTGAGATAATTTGATCGTTGTTTCCAAAAGTTTTCATTTATTTATTTAGTTTAACCATTTTTAAAAATATAAGTCTTACCATTTCTATGGGTTCAATTACATGACGCAAAAAGTCCCTTCACCTGCATCAGGTATGTGAACAGCAGGACGCCAAGTGAGACCCATCAAATATCAAATTAAAACTATCTAAGATGACAGATATGATTTCAACAATAACTTTGCTCATCAAATTCAACTATTAACACAATCAGGTCGAGTGAAAGTGCGAAACCTATCACCAGCTGGGAGAGATCAAAGGTGGGCCCCACAAGGGCTCTCATCACCCAAAACAAAAACAAATATTCTTCTGTGTCCATATGTTGTAGTATAAATTAGCAAATTGTAGCATTTCTTCACGTACGTGAAGGTGGTATTGAGCACGTGGAATCCAACAAGAACGTTACGTGAGAGTTCCTGCATGGGGTCCTCCTTCAAAATGGGCAACCCTTACCCTTTTTAGTCATTAATGGACATCCTTCAAAGAAAAGCAAACAAAACAGACACTTTACAGCCTTCACATAGAAAACAGGTAAATACTGATCGCCAGGATCTCCTAACCACCAAAAATTGTATCTTTTTAGACCTAGTATATCTATCATTGGTGGACCCCACACGCATAAACTCTCAGGGGCCGTTGATGTAGTCCCCAAATACATCAATAATAAAATTGTTCAACTTCTTCTCAGTAAATGCAATTTTGCTTTTTAGAAATCTCCAGTTGGGTTCATCAAATGGAAATTGTAGTCTCAATCGGCTACCTACCCATGATTTATGACTGCATCCGTGACCCATACGTGTTTTTTAAGCCAAACAAAGTACCAATTGATAAGAACAAGTGCCCCCAAGTCTTTGCCTTTATTGATTTAACATTAAACCAAACAGGGGTGGGTTAGCCCGATCTTTATAGAAGCTTAGGTAAACAATATCTTTGGAATATTGCTTGTGAAAAGTCTTGCCTCTTCTCAAACTTAGGTGGTGCCAAGTGGCACAGATGGGGAAGTTCTTGGGCCCTTGGCTTTGATGGTTTCTTCTTTCTTTCATGTTGGCTGTGTTTTCTTCCAACAAGTAGTCAAGTCAATGGCCTTTTATCACACATGTTTTCATCTTCACGCAGCCAAACATTGAATATGGGGGACTCTGGCTTCTTGGGACAGTAGCAAATGGCTAATATAACAGTAAAATAATTATAAAAATAGCATATGAATTGAAGGTCTGATCAGGTTGTGTTTGTTGGTCTATCTCAAGGAGGAGAATTGAGAAAAATCAAGAGGTCTAGAGTTCAGATGGTAAATCAAATTCAATGCATGTAGGCCCATATTAGCCCGCATTTTCTTTCTTGTGGATTACTTACGTGTAGAACCTGGCCATGTAGTTTTGGGTTTTGAGCTCCATGTGTCAACGGATTCGTTAAGCTGTCACTTCAAAGGAATTGGATAGGGACATATGGCTCTGTAACTATCACAAGAAAGTACAAGGGTTGTCAAACAGGACATATTTAGGCCGGCTGGGGACGGATATCTTGTTGTCACAGTATTCAATTCCAAATGAAATAGGCATGCAACCTAGTTTTAAACTAAATACTAAATAGAAATTCAAGATAAGATCGCTATTCATGTATTTATAATTCAGAATTGATCCTTGCATCAAATCCGAATTCAGGAAGATTGCATTCAGTTTAACAGTTTCACCTAAAAAATTATTTTAAAGCTCTTTATTCAATTATACTAATGCAATCTGTATCATATCTTAGACGTGTATTTGGAATGGATCCACTTTTTTTTTAAGTTCACGTTAGATCCGGATACAACACATATGTTCTGTATCAGATTTAGATCCATATCTGAACCGTGTCTATAAAGATAGATGGGGATCCATAGCCACCATGGTTCCACCTAAATCCTGCTCATTTGCATTCCTAGCCGGACTTGTATATATAGGCCTGCATCAAGCTTGAAAAGAATGTTGTGGCTTAGCCCAATAATGGTTGAACGTTGGAGTTTAAGCATGATTCTGGGCCTAGTCCATTGAGCTTATAGGAGATTCAAATTTATTGTCACTGAGTTTAGGCTTAGGTGGATCCAGGCTAAAACATAGACCCTATAAGAGTCCAAAAAAACCGAAATCTTGATTAATGAAAACTCAAATCAATCTGGACAAGTTGGGTGATCTTGGTCTTTGGATGTGAACAAGAGAAAAATAAATAAATATATAAATGAGACCAATGTTGGTAGTTGTGGGCTATTTCTAAGTATCAGCATAGATACGTGAACCTTGACCACTGAAATGTTAGAATAGGACAGAGCTCAAATTTCATACTAATCAGGTGGTGATGACTGGCAGCAAGAAGGTTAGATGAGGATAACCTCAAATATACATATATTGGGGGATGATTCAACATTGGATGGTCCAATCCACATAGATCAAGCATCTATAATTGGCAGAGTTGGTCATTGTTAGGAGGAAGAGGGGCAGCTCTTTAATATTTTAGGCTATCCAAACTTCTAATCTCATTTATGAATGTTAGGCAATGAAGTTGTGGTTTATGGGAAGGTGGCGTGTATGGAATAGGATCTGAATCCTGGTGGTTGTTGGGGACTTAAGAGTCTAATAAGGAATAATATACACTGAGAGGAAGAAGAGCATTGGAATATTTAAAAAACATGGCAACTTGAAGGCTGACAAAATACAAAGGTATATCATATGCACAAATTATATGCCAGTCAGTGTGCGCAATATGTCTTCATCATCCTTTCCTTTGTATTTTTCAATTTTCTTTAGGGCTAAAGAAAAGTCTTTGGATGACAATTTTTCTAATTCTAGAACATCGGACTCTTTTTTTCAATTTTTTAAATTATGCTGGCACTGTACATGACTGTGACAGTATTCATAGTTTAAGCTGTCATCTATTACAGTTTTCAGGTAAACAATGAACTGATTCGTTTTTTAGGTGAACTAGTGTATGTCATGCTCATGAGCGGAACTCCATTTTTCAAATAAGATGTCACATCAAATACACTTTATTTTAAACTGTCTCCATTTTTTTCATATAAAAAGTTAAAAAGCAATTACTTTGATCCACTAAAATATAAAAAAACTTCACTTTTCCATACAAAAAGTCAAAAATATTGCATAACAAACAACTAAAAATAAAATACCATCATAACATACTTATATTTTATTCTTTCTTCAAAATCAACTTTACATGACTTGACTATATTAGTAGAGTTACCAAACTGGCCCTTACGCACCCAATATAATATTGAGTTCGTAGCATTTTTATATGTGTCCTGTCATTTAGTTCTTTAACATTGGATAGTAGGTGCACCCAATATAATATTGAGTTCGTAGCATTTTTATATGTGTCCTGTCATTTAGTTCTTTAACATTGGATAGTAGGTGAGTCATTGTACAAAAATAATTTCTTTATTTCTCCAATCTGTATCAAGAAGCTCATATGCATGTTCAAAATTAATTACTGAAGCCACTTACTTTTTTCCATGAGGTTTGCGAAGCCCAAATTCTTGGCTCTATCCACAGCCATGTGTTGCATCCTAGGATTTCCTAGGTTTTGAATTAATATGATAACGGCTAGGTATTCATTTCTCATCTTCCTAGGACCTATTTTGTTTGTAGTAAGATACATACGAATTGAGTTCATAGGAATATTTATGGTAAAATGAACTACAAATGATTATTAGAGAGGTAAAAAGTGTAAAAAGTCATGTACGAACCCAAAAGCTTAAGCTCATAGGTGGAAGGCCCAAAGAGGTATAAATAAAACTTTGCCAAAGGCATTACTTAAGTGATGTGGGATGTGGGGCTTTACTTTACTAACACTCCCCTCATGTGCGGGCCCAATAGGTTTCATGGACGAGTCTGCTACGTGGGCTATACAAGAATGACGAATCGACATAAATTATTATGTCATTCACTAACAGCTCGAGCTTTAATTACTTTCAATTATTAATAAGGTATTAGAGCCAGATGTCATGAGTTCGAAACCTCTGGGGGCATGTTACCTCCATCCATTTGTTTGGTCTATCTGTTCCATCTCTCTGTTGGGTTTCGAATTCAAATGGATTTAAGCTTCTGGATTGGCACATGGCTTTTTACATAGAATCAGAGTGGGTTCCGATCCCGCCGTTTTTATGTAACCCACATGAAAGGCTCGTCAATGGAATCTATTGAGCTTGCACGTGAAGAAGAGTATTGGGCCTTCCACCTATTAGCTTAACCTTTTGGGTTGGCACATTACTTTTGCAAGGGGTGGAAGATATAGGGAGGGGATATAGCTGTGACCTTCAATTTCCTATGTAACGATAGGGTGATGGATGGGTATTTATTTTCCATCTTTAATTTATTGAGTCTGTTTCTATAAAGGAAAGGTTATTTAATGCTTGTTATTTTTGAAAATCCACATTTAATCTTCATTTTTAACAACTTCTGACATGAAATCCTATGTATTTAAACTAATGCAAGCAAACATGCCCTTATTCACTTTCCATCAAATGGAAGCTTATTGGAAGGTTATTTTTTAAATTCACCTTTGACTCTTTACTTTTTAACTACATGTACAATTACAATTTTAGGAAATGAATTACATGAAATAAACAGGCCTTATGTCGAGCACCCGGGGTAGCTTGGTTGGTTAGCAACCCCATTATCTCAACCAGCTCTCCCAGGGTTCGACCCCTGGGCATGTCCTTCCAAGGTTTGCGGGCTCTCTCCTCCTAGGTGCTAGGGTACTAAAAAAAAATGAAAATGAAAAGAGAGGCCTTATGTCCATTTATTTAACGTTAGTCCTGTACTATAATAAAGATTATCACTCCACTGGGAACCCAAACTTTATTAAGTAAATTGTCATCCATACTTAAATTGTTCGAGTGGTTTGGAAATCCTCAAGTGTCAACACCACTCAAGAAAATATCCTTAAAAATAGTTTTTAAATAAAAAAAATAAGAAACTGACTTTGTATGTTTTCTTTCAAAAGTATATTATCTTGTGCTTTATCACATTTTACTGTGATATCATTGCAATAATTCATTCTATAATAAGTACTGCAGAAACTAGGCTCCTGGCAAGAGTCCCAACATATATAATAGGGAAATAAAAGGTGCGAAAATTGTTTTTCTTTCTTCTTTTAAAACCGTAAAAAAAATTTATTAAGAGAAAAGCCAATATACAATGTGCGATCATTATTTGCAACCATAAAAATGAACACACACGAAGAAATACAAATACCCCATCAAACTCTTTCCACGCGAGTGCCGAATAATCGAATCCATCGTTTTCTAAGCTCAAGATTTCTAATCCATCCTTTTTAATATGAAAGCAATTATTGCAAGTACCGTAAGAACAAAGGCAGTGACAATTTTCCTTCACTTCTGTGGAAGTAAGAACTATAATACAAAGACTTTTTACCACATCAATATAATGAATATGGACTTCTATCATAACCGAGTGATGACAACTTCAATGTCTATCACTTTATTATTAACTGCTTAATACAAAAAAATTCTTAAACAATCTCTACATCATTAATTTAATTGCAAACTTACAGTTGACTAAATGAATTGAATCAACCCATCAACTCCTCAACCAATATCTCAAAGTCCTGCTGTGAATGGAACGCTAGTGGCCGGAATCCATCAACTCCCACCCAAGAAGCTCCCCACGGTGAACTTTCCAGCCTCCGCCGCACTTGTGATCACATGAAATCCGGGCCACTTCACACGGCTACTAGCACCTGCGCCGCCGCCTGTGTTCATGTACTCCTCCCCAAGAAGCTCCCCACGGTGAACTTTCCAGCCTCCGCGGCACTTGTGATCACATGAAATCCAGGCCACTTCACACAGCTACTAGTACCTGCGCCGCCACCTGTGTTCATGTACTCCTCATAGTATAATGTGCTCAATGCAAAGTTGCCGCTCCATTCTAACCATCCTTGTGGGGCTATCAAGCTATATAGAAATGTCTTCATGAACACTGTCCTTGAGTATTGCTGCCATGGCCTGCCCAGGTATGTCTTGAATGAGCCCCGCACCGCCTTGAGGTCGGAGGCGGCGGTGACCTTGGAGTTGTGGATTGAGATTCTGGTGTTCTCGTTGGGGTCCGACCGCCCTTGGGCTGTCACTGTGTTCTGTTGGCCGCTCATGGGCCTCCTCACATATATGTTGCAGTTCTGGAAGACTACAGCTGCATCTCCAAAGATGAAATCTACTATTCCATAGACATCACATTCCCTGTAGAATTGGCATTGGGAGTAGACATATAGTGTGTCTTGATAGTGCATGAAGCTACATCTGTAGAACAAAGAGAGATCGGAGCCAGAGCGGAGCACCACCGCCTGGTGCTTCTGAGGTCCCGCCGTGTTTTGGAACATCATGTCCCAGGCAATAAAACCGTCGCCGGAGATAACTGCAAGAGAAGTCATCTAAGTGACAGTAGAAATTGACATTATTGCACCATGCATATGGTTTGTGATACAATCTTTGATATGATCGGTCATTATAAATGATGAGGCCCATTCGAATCAATGGTTTCGATCATAATATAATACATCAAAACATAATGATAAAATCCGAAGAAGTCATCCAATGATGCTTAAGTTCAATGATTTCAAAATGCATTTATTTATTTATTTTAATTTAAATCCAATGGTGGGTAATCATAAGTGGGTCAGGTGAGCCTAAATCTAAGGTCACACAGTCTCACCCCACATGGTCCTCACGTGCCCACAGTCCTCATTTATACTATTGTGGTCTTTCACATGAACACTACAAAATCACGCAACAAGAAAAATAGTCTTAAGAATTTGAACAAACTTACCAAAGGTCGCAGAACGAAAAGTGGTTGATCCATCTTTAACATTTTTGCTGCCTATAACAATGGTCGAGTCAATTCCGTCACCAACGAACATCAGATTTTTCATGGACCTCGTAACCTCAACATTCTCAATATAAACACCTGCTTTCACATGGATAACAAATCTCTTAGTCTCACTCCTCTACTTAACATATGCGGCCACCGCCTCCGAGATGGTCTTATAATTTCCCGAACCATCTTTCGCCACCACAATATCGGCAGCCACATTGGAAGACTGAAGAAGCTTACGATCGGCTGCCATTACCTATGTAGGGAATGATTTGTCCGAGAGCAACCGTCGGCCACCACCCGACTTAGTCGACAAAGTACCAACCACCTCCACGGAAGCTGCCTTATTGATAGCGAGCGAGTTGCCAAGCAACTCAGAGAAGTTGCCCCACATAGAAGGCAAGGATGTGAAATTGTAGGAAGAATTGAGCTCCATTAACCCCTTTTGGCATGTAAGGTGGTTAGCCACCGCTACACTTAACCACGTTTGAGCGTCTTCAAAGCTTTCTAGATTGGTCGAGCTAACCAAGCGATTGAGTTTGCTGATGGTGTCGTCAAAGAGCTCAACACAATCGCTCGGTTAGCTCGACCAATCCAGAAAGCTTTGAAGACGCTCAGACGTGGTTAAGTGCAGCGGTGGTTAGCCACCTGACATGCCAAAATGGGTTCATGGAGCTCAATTCTTCCTCCCATTTCACATCCTTGCCTTCTATATGGGGCAACTTCTCTGAGTTGCTTGGCAACTTGCTCGCTATCAATAAGGCAGCCTCCGTGGAGGTGGCTGGTACTCTGTCGACTAAGTCAGGCGGTGGCCGACGGTTGCTCTCGGACAAATCATTCCCTACATGGGTAATGGTAGCCGGTCGTAAGCTTCTTCAGTCTGCGACTGTGGCCGCCGATATTGTGGTGGCGAAAGATGATTCGGGGAATTATAAAACCATCTCGGAGGCGGTGGCCGCCTCTGTTAAGCTGAGTAGTGGGACTAAGAGATTTGTTATCCATGTGAAAGTAGGTGTTTATAGTGAGAATATTGTGATTACAAGGTCCATGAAGAATTAGATGTTTATTGGAGATGGAATTGACCCAACCATTGTTACAGGCAACAAAAATGTTCAAGATGGATCAACCACTTTTCGCTCTACGACCTTTGGTAAGTTTGTTCAAATTCTTAAGGGCCCGTTTCTTTCCTAGAATTTTTGGAATTCATGTCTGGTGGTTGTCTGGGATTTTCAAATGCTGGAATTCTGAAATGCTACTCAATTCTGTCATTTCTGAATTCCCCGTTTCATTTATGCCTGAATTCCTGCCTAAGAATTCCTGAATTTCTTGAATTCCTAGTTTCATAACTAAAATGATTTCTAACTAGAATTTTACTCCAGTACGCATTGTTTATATACCAATTTAACCCATCAATGTATTTTTACAACTCAATACGCAAATGTGTTTAATACTAATACTAAGATGTAGGACTCAATGTTGGGCCCACTTTCACAATTCAAGAAGCAAAAAAGAAAAAACATAATCTATGCAAACCATAACCAGGCAAAAAACTAATCACATGAACTAACCCAAAGAGTGGGTCCCATTCCTGGAATGCCAACAACCAAACACCGTATCCAGTGTATGAAATTCAGCATGCAAACAACTAAAATGGTTGAATGAGTTTTACATTCAAACCACATCAAACCTGCCAAACATAATATTGATCCACATCAAACCTGCCAACCCAAACCCCAGGAAATTCTGGACTCTGCTGACTCTATTAGTTCTAGATTGGGTTAGGGCTGACATCCAAACTACTAATACACATGTTGGTTCGGGTTGGTTCCATACTTGTTCCTCAACCAGATCCAACAAATTGCACCCCCGGCCATCTAACCTGAACTTAGCACAGCAATATAGGTTTAGATTGATCATTTTACTTCGAGGATGGGTTCACATTGACATTCTCAGCCAAATAAATAAAAAGGCACTTGCTATCCTTGGTGATAGATCCCACCCAAACCATATGTTGATACGAGCCCAACCCATTCCCATCCCTAATAAAATATATTTCCCACAGTTCACAGATTTTTTTTTTTAATGGTAGCTTGCAGTCAATATTAATTAATCAGATGGAGCAAAATGGATGCCAAATATCCCAAAATTGTTCCACGATGGTGGACTCTGTCCACCAAATTTTTACTATGCAAGCAGACAGTTACGAGAAAATTACATAAAAATCACAAAAATGCCAAAGACTGGATCCAAGATGATCTTTTTTTATCAAATACTTGACTACACCACTCGCTGTGATGTTTATGGTATCACTAATCTGCATCACCATCCAGTTGCACAGAATGCAAGAATCAGGATATTACAGCAATCATCCATGAATATGCCAAAATTCCCTAAACCCAATTCCTTAAATTGTCACCAGAGCAGAAAACAGACAGAAATGACAAATGGAGAAAATTGTTCACAGCACAAATTTGAACTATAAATAGTTTTTTTTTTTTTTTTTCACCAGACCCATAATTCCAAATGTAGAGATGGGAAAAACCCAAAAGGCAGAATTCAAATCCAACAATAAATAACTCCTCAGAATAAAAAGAACATAAATGTAGAGACTTTCTTAACAGATCTTTGAACAAACACATCAAGATCATTCTCATACAACAACTTCCTATTGCATCATCCACATATATGAGCCCTACTTAGTATTGGGTTTTCATATCAATCAGGTCCACTTCAATTTCAAAGGAAACAAAGAAAAAGAAGCTTGGGCTTCGATCATTTCAAGGAAAAAAGGAGGATGTGAGAATAAAAAACATGTGATGATCAAGAAATTTTAGAAATTTGGTTCAGATGGGAAGAGCAGAGTACCTTAATGAAGCTTTGGCCATAGAGAATGTCTGCAGTGCCTGCAAGAGAGAGAGGGGATGGAGAGGGAGAGGAAGAGGCCTCTTGGTATAAAGAAGACTGGGTATTACTATTCCTCTGCCATGTATGCCATAGAGAGGCTTCCAAGCAAACAGGGGTAGGGCGTGTGTTGTGGAATGTGGACTCTCAAAATTCAAGAGCCACTGCTGAAAACTTCAATCACTGTCATCCTTCTCCAGTTTCATCTCCAAAGTCCAAACCCTCCAAAAGAAATACCAAAAAAGCAAGAGAAAAGTAAGGAAAAAAATCACAGCAACCATCTCAAGGGGTAGAAGAAGCGGAAACCGACCTTCTTTCTCCTTGCCGTGGCCGGAAAACCAAGATCCGTAGTTTCCCTCAAGTGCCGGAGGTATGTTGCATGCTCTCCCGGAATTCCTTTGATGGTGGGTTTTTGGAATGCCCGTTTTCTTTTCTAAAAAATCCAGCGTTTCATGTTTGGGGGCTTTACTAATGGAGTTGAGTGGAGTAAAGGTTATTTTGAAGAAATAATTAAATGTAAGTGGGTTACAATGGTATTTTATTTTTAGTTGTTTGTGATTGAATCTTTTTGACTTTTTTTATTGAAAAGTAAAGTTTTTTTGTCTTTTAGTGGAGAAATGAGGTTACTTTTTTACTTTTTTTTTTTAAATGTGATGGGAAATTTGAATTAAAGTATTTTGGTGGGAATTTTTTTTATATAAATGGGGGTTTTACCATACTTGACTCTAAGGGTAGAGTTGTTAAACAAGAGGAATTCTGGGCATTTAGAAATCCTGGTATTCACAAATGCCGAAAAGTAAGCATTTCCAGAATTTGTTGCGTGATTTTGAAGTGTTCATGTGAAAGACCACAATAGTGTGGGCGAGTGAGGACCATGCAGGGTGAGACTGTGTGACCTTAGTTTTAGGCTCACCTGACCCACTTATGATTACCTACCATTGGATTGAAATTAAAATAAATAAATAAATACATTTTAAAACCATTGAACTTAAGCATCATTGGATGACTTCTTCCGATTTTATCATTAAATTGTGATGTAATATATTATGATAGAAACCATTGATTCGAATGGGCCTTATCATTTATAATGACCCATCAGATCAAAGATTGTATCACAAACCATATGCATGGTGCAATAATGTCAATTTCTACAATCACTTACATGACTTCTCTTGCAGCTATCTCCGGCGACGGTTTTATCGCCCGGGACATGACATTCCAAAACATGGCGGGACCTTAGGAGCACCAAGATGGAGAGAGAGAGAGATTTTTATGGACATGGACTCATAACTTCAATATATCCGGGTCTACTCGTTTTTTTTTTTTAACCTAGCCAAAGAAGCTGGGACCAAAACCCGCACAAGTGAAAAAAAATCCTCACAAGCGTAAAGAAAGCCCACACAAGATGGAAGAGGTGGCGTAGACAGGGTTCAAATCTTGGTTAATGAGGTAAGAGAATTACCGCAAATTACCAAGATTCGAACCTAGGGTTTATTTGCTGGAGTCTAAGACTACATACCAAACTCCTCTCCTATATAAAACTTATCACTCCTCAGCCCAAACATCACTCTCTCCTCCTCCCACCCCACCTAAAAATGACCCACATGGCGCCGCCTCTCGAAAGAATTACAACGACAACTCACATTCTGCCTCCCACGCCATACTCCACTCGTCATGCAACTCGACCTGGTACCCGGACCTTTGCTTCTCATCGATCGCCGCCGTCTCAGGTATAGCCTCCACCCTAGCCAACCTTAAGGACGTGATCGAAGCATCCATCAATCTTACGATCACGGTCGTGGAACGCACTTACTTCACCATCGAAAAGCTCATCGGCCGATGGGGGCTCAACCACCGGGAGAAGACGGCGCTCCACGATTGTCTTGAGGATGTTGACCAGACACTCGATGAGCTGCACAAGACCGAGGAGCATCTTAAGATTTATCCGCGGAAGAAGTCTCTCTCCCAGCACGCAGACGACTTGAAAATCCTGCTGAGTGCAGCAATGACCAATCATGACTCGTGCGAGGACGAGTTTTCCCACGATGGTGTGGATAAGAACGTGCGTAAGGAGTTGATGAAGAGCCTCACCCAAGTCTACCACATGTGTAGTAACGCCCTCGCCATGATACGTAACATGACCGATACAAATATGATGATTGCGGGCTACAGTAATGAGCATAGGCTCGATGCGCATGTTGATAAAAATGGGTTCTCGGAGTGGTTGTCGGTGGGTGACCGGAGGTTGTTGCAGGCATCGACGGTCACGCCGAATGTGGTGGCGGCGGCGGCTGACGGGAGTGGGAATTATAAGACGGTGTCAAAAGAAGTGGAGGCGGCGCCGACCAAGAGTAGTAAGAGATATGTGATTAGGATAAAAGATGTGATTTATAAAGAGAATGTGTAGGTGCCGAAGAAGAAGATTAACCTCATGTTTGTTGGTGATGGAAGGAAGAACACCATAATCACCGGAAACAGGAATGTGAAGGATGGGAGCACTACTTTCAAGTAAGCAACAGTCAGGACGTTTACTAACTCAGAATTAAGTAATTTTACTTTGCACTCTTTTGTTTGCATTAAAATACATAGAATTCGTGACATTAGAAATTTTCTGAAAAATGAATCAAAAGAAGCTTATTCTATTATTCTATTTAATTTCTTCATTTTTAACCACTTATAATATGAGTCCTACGTATTCAATTACACTATATTATAATACAAACAAGCATGCCCTCGAGGTAACATGAACTCATAGAAGTTGTGCTATGTGGAGCTAGCTCGAATTGGCTAAAGCCATTTATTGTCCAAATATAATTCTTCTGTTGTAGACTGACCCTTGTAGGTTTAGATTGCTTGAGTTATATATTGAATCGAATATCTTACATGTCAAAAGCCACTTGCAGGTTCTATGTTGTATTATGCATAAACGACGATTTCTTTCTATGCTCTAGAGTCAATTTGGATCGGTGCCAACGTCACGGCGGGAATTGGTGAAATTCAATTGGGTCTTGCTTTTGGGGACGAGCAGTCGAGCACTCCTGCAGTTCTTTCATTTACATCGAAATATGTTATATTAAACATTAAGAACAAAATCATAGTTAATTTTCTAGTTCAGCCCACGGAGTAAAAGAAGAATGTACAGAAGCTGATGTTTTGAGATGGATTACGTCGTAGAGATGGCTTGGGAATCAAGACTAACAAAATTCATACTTTGAATTTTAACTTTTGCAAAAGTCAAGACAAAAAATGACTTGAGTGTGGAAAATGACTTGAGTGCTAAAGAAAGCACTTCAATAGTACTTCAATTTCAATTTTAACTTTTGCAATCACTGCAATATTTTTTATGTAAGGTATCAAGAAATCATTATAAAAGGAAAAATAGAATTTAAATTGCAGAGTGGATAATCAACATGAAGATGAGAAAAGGCATTACAAATTTTGTCTGATGCACCTGGAGTAAGAGTTGGAGGTGAAAGAAGTGAAAGTATAGGATATATTGAAAACTCTCCTGCAAGGATACAAAAATTCAAGCATTAGTTGTTAACAATACATTCATAGCCGAATATGTTCCAATAAATATTGAGAAAAAAAAAAAAAGCATAGTTAACTTTCAAGTCAGTCCATGGAGTAAAAGAAGAATGTATAACAGGCAATTGTTTTTTTTTACCCCCTGAAAAATCACATTGTAGACAGTGAACACTAACAAAAATCATAATTTGTCAATCGATAAGAAAATGGCTCAAGTGCAGGAAAATGACTTGAGTACTAAAGTACTAAAGACAACACTACGTTCATACTTCAATTTTTTCACTACTAGCACTGCAATATATGTTTATATAGATGAGCAAGAAATCTTTAAAAAGGATAAAATATTTTGTAAATTAAAGAGTATATAATGAACATTAAGAAGAGCAAGGGCCTTATAAAATCGGTTCGATGTAGTTGGAGCAAGGGTTAGAGGCGAAAGAAGTCGAATAGGGTATGTTGAAACAATCTCCAGCAAGTCTATAGAAACTCAAGCATTAGCTGACAACAATATATTCATAAGCAAATATGGCATTGAGAACAAAATCATAGTAAACATTCTAGTCCATACAATGGGGTAAAAGAAGAACGAACAGCATGTGACTCTTTTGAGAGACTTGTGTTGTAATTTGGTAGTTAACAATGACAGTATTCATACTTTGTTAATTGATAAGAAAAGGACTCTACATTCATACAATACAGAAACACTATTATAACTATCTATTTCATGCGTAGGGTTTTGGGCATCCAATAAAAACAACCCTCTAATGCAATTGAAAACAATGCCTTGATCCATCGTGAAAGAAGTCCCAGACGTAGGACACTGATGAATACAATTACTAAATCATACCATAATCCACGTGAGTATAACCAAATAGACTATGACGGAGATGGATAGTAAGTTAGTGACAAAGAAATAGAGAAATCCATTGGGTGAAGGAGAAGACTTGACCCCACCTGTTCATCTAGGTCTTTTTCTTTTTAATTTGAGTAAATAAAAAGAGAATGGTTTTAGCTTTGAATTTACCACTGTTAGAGATGAAACGGTCTCTCTAAGAGAGTTTTAGCAATGCGATGATAGAGTCCATACAAAGCTATGATGAAAAATATGCATCAGTAAATAAAAGTTGTATAATCATGAGGAGTAGAAGATTAAGGGCAAAACCATGATAGCACAATTGAATTCATACCACACATCAAATATACCACACTGCAGACTTCTATCATGCTTTTAATGAAACAATCCATTCGGTGGCTCTCCATTTATTTATTCTACCCCATGCTTTTTTCCACTCTTTCCTTTTCTCCCCATCCAAAAGTCCAATATTTCCTTGTTTTGCAGATCCTGTGCCCTGTCATAATCCAGATATCCTAACTCCTGAGGCAACCATGTCGGTAGAATCAATACTATGGCCCATGTATCTGAGATCCTAATTGGTGATTTGTTGGACCCATCAAAGATAAGGGGCACCCATAAATTCTGTATGATTGAAAGAAAGTATGGCTTATATCTTGGGGAGTCCAATCCCAAACGGTCTCTCAAAGAGAGTTTTAGCAATGACGATGATAGAGTCCATACAAAGCTATGGTGAAATATATGCATCAATATATAAAAGTTGTGTGATCATGAAAAGGAGTAGAAGATTGAGGGCAAAACCATGATAGCACAAGTGAATTCATACCACACATGAAATATACCACACTGCAAACTTCTATCCTGCCTTTAATCAAACAACTAACGCTCAACTTAAAATTATTTTACAAAACTGTTTCTATCTATGGTGGAGCCAAAATCATAAAAATATACATAATTTGAAAGGAAAAAAGAAAACACAGAAGAAAGAACGAAAAAAAAAAGCCTGAGTTAAAGAAACCCCAATTAAGAATTCATCTCTATTGAGATTTGGAATAACAGAATCACAGGCCGTGGAAATAAAATTCATACCTGTTATAAGTGAGGGATACAACACATATGTCAAGACCAGGCAAGGATGAGAGGAACGCAAGAGGAGAAGAGAGAGAATGCGAGAAAGATGGATGTGTTCCATTCCATTGATGCAGTGATGAAGAGGAGAGTCATTGAACGTTGGTGCGTTGAGGCAATTAGGCATTTCGCAATGAAGAATCATTAGGGCAGGGAGGAACTGCAATCACATTTAGGAATTTTCAGTCGGGGAGACATTAGGAAGCCAAGATGTCTCTTCTGCATTTGTTTTTAGGAGACGAAACGGTAGGTCTTCTAAAGCTTTAAACAGAAGATATGCTCTATTCATGACCCATTTGATTACCCATTTGTACTCCTCCTTAACCGTTATTAAGAATAACCCATTACACAAGTGTTAGGGCAGTCAAGGGACACTCAAAATAATGGCAGTCAAGGGACACTCAAAATAATTTAAAACTAGCAAATGGTGCCCGTGCTAACCATCTTTTGCCTAAAAACAACACAATTCCAACCAGCGACGGCAACAAAAGGCACCCAAACTACAATGGAAACAAATAAAAGACAACTTACAAAATTATAGAATTTCCAATAAGATGTGAGAGGGATACTCACAATTCCGCAAATCTGTGGTTCAAAGCACAACAGGTTTGAATATGGAGAAAAGATTGAAATCTAGCAGACTATGTATTGTGTTTTGGCCTTTGGTGTGTCACAAAAATAGAAGAGGGCATTAAGTTTGTACTATTATGTTTTCTGCCACCTTCTAATTATTACTGGCGATGATGGCACCCAATGATGATGAAGAACCACAAACACAATGAAGTGTGTATCCAGATATTGGTAATGCGATTTTTTTTTTCATGCCCATAGCAGAGTGCATGTGTATATATTTTCAAATCCAATGAGAATTATTGACTCTGTTTTCTCCATATATTTTGGTTTGTTATGCACAAATTTCTTAATAAGATATTTATAAAGAATTTATCAAACTCTGAGAGTAAGTAATACATAGGTGAAAAATTAGAAATTATTGTAGGATGATCAATATTCAAGGCCATATAGCAATAAATACAAATAAAGTAATGCCTGAACAAACACAATATTGGGATAGTAACAGGGGTGTTAAAAGAACTGAAAAACCGTCTAACCGGCCTAACCGAACCAATGGTTATTAACTGTGTTTCACGGTTCAGATACGGTTACGGTTAT
The DNA here is from genome assembly GCA_028538565.1 of Umbellularia californica. Lineage (NCBI taxonomy): Eukaryota > Viridiplantae > Streptophyta > Magnoliopsida > Laurales > Lauraceae > Umbellularia > Umbellularia californica. The sequence goes on along the minus strand of JAPQWN010000011.1, from coordinate 1,036,518 downwards.
TAAAATTGAAAAACAGTACTTCACGGTTCGGTTACAGTTTTTAATGTCGACTCACGATTCTTAATCGAACTGAACAGTAAAATACGGTTCGGTTAACCATTTTTTTCAAAACAAACGGTTAATCGAACCGTTACACTAATAAATAAATAAAACTAAAGGGCCTAAATGAAGTAAAATGACTTAAGTTAAGCCCCATTTCCCTTTCTCGCCTCTCATAATACAATTATTTTTTTCAATAGGATTATACTTGTCTTGTGTTTCCTAGAATCGTATTGCATGGTAGATATTTTGTAGTATCATTTTAGACTTTTAGTTGTGTTTAGTGTTGTTTTCTTTGGTATGTGAAAAATGACACTATTGTTTTGCTTACAGAGTCCAAGGGCAAAGATAGATTTTTTTAGTGACAATTAATCGCAACCGAACCGTCTAATACGGTTAACAGCGGTTCGGTTTTTTAGGGTTCGGTTACAGTTTTTACAAACTGAAAACTGTAAAATACGGTTCAGCTAACGATTTTTCCAAGAAAAAGGGTTAACTGAACTGTTACACCCCTAGATAGTAACAACATCATTAGCTATCTGAAGGAACTTCATCACACCATATGCCATTTCATTACTAAGTCCAACACATTTGACCACAAGCAAGCATGATTGTTTTCAATCGTAGTGAGCTCATGCAGTTAAAAACTTTGAATACATAGGCCAAACTTGTAATCTCACAGGCATACCTTACCAGCATCAATTGCTCTTCCAAAAGCATCAAGCTGCTCTTCTATAAGCAATGATGTAAGCTCTTGGCTTGAATCATGCTCAGTTTCTCCAAACATGGGAACATAGCTACGACCATAAGTAAAGAAACCTATATATATATATATATATATATAGTTACTGGTAAAAAGAAGAAATGCACATACATAAGCAATTGAATGTCTTGTTCTAAGATATTATCATAATTCTACTTCCACGTAACGGTACTGAGAAGGAAAAACAAAAACTTATTGAGTATATTGAACCTGTGATCAATGGACTCTAAAGAAGATTTTAGCATTAAAACATGTGAGCCCACTGCGAATCAAGTAATTTTTCCAAATGGCCGGCCAGGAAACCTATACAAATAAAAAAATTCAAATCAGAAAAGATTAACTTAGATGTTTGCTTGACATCATGCAGAACAAATGCCTTTGCACACGTTGAAACATCCATTCCTTGCAAATTTTAGGCATCAATAAAAAGGAAGAAGAAGAAGGAGGTGGAAGAAATAAAGAAAGAAAACCCTTCAAATGAGTTAAAAGGTTCACAAGAAATAGAACATTGATTGAAGTTTTTAGATCATGATGAAAATTAACTAAGAATCAACGAATAGATGGAAGCACAGGAAAGGAAGTAGGCAAGTAGCCTTGACGGTGAGCTTACATTATGAAACATTCCAAGCAAACCAGGTTGATTGCAGACTGTAATGGTCTGTACATGACCACTTACTTGCAAAGGAGAAAAGAATTTCAATTTTTTTAAATAGTAAAAATTATAACAAGAAGAAGATCGAAGAAGATTGATGAGGCCAATCACCTTATTTTTCTTTACTACTACAATTTCATCCTTCATGCATCGTAAGCGGCTCCCCAATTGTAAAACAGAACAAATAAACAACATGGGCATGGAATCACATCTGTATCTATAACTCCACTCATGAGCACTTGGGTCTTGAACCATCAGTCCCAATATTCACATACTAAATGACCAAAATCCCCAGCATTCTAATTCCAAATCAAAACTCCAAATCCAAACAAAAAGCACAAGTGAGAAAAGAAGAATAAAACTTGAACAAAATAGGCCAGTGAAGGAAAAGGGCCTATAAACCTTGGATTTTGCACTGTAAATCCTTTTAAAAAGAGCTGAATTAGTACCTGAGGAGATGTCATAGAGAGACGAAGACAATGCCGAAGATGCAACTGTGAGTTAGTTAGTTGAGAGAGGAAGAGGGTTTGGCTGACGGGTCGAGAAAGGTTTTTGGAAACTTTTTTTAATTTTAGTTTAGGAATAGAGACCGCCGTGGGGCAGGTACGCTTAGAAACGAAGAGGAGAGAGAGAGTTAAAAGAGAAATGAGTACGTGTGGAGGAGTTACAGTTGCTTACGAAGAGGAGAGGACAGAGGAATGAATTACAATGGCTTTTAAAGAAGAGGAGCGAAAGAGTTACAGTGGAGTTTAGTTAGGGGATGGGTAGAAACGTGGGAGCAAAGAAACGTTTTTGGTGTTGGATAATTAAACAGGACAAAATCAATTTCTCAAAGTCAATTGAGCCAGGTTTGGCTTTCATATATAATAACTAGAATAACATGTCCATGCTTAACAGGGACAATATAATCATAATACTAAAATTTATAGAAAAGAAAACTCTATGATCAGTTTTTTTTAATATTAAATGCAAAAGGTTTTAGCCTGAGAGAGGGGAAAAAAAAGTCCATAAGAATTCAATACCTAATATCACAAAAGTTGAAACAAAAAAGGGGAAAAAAAGAAACTCACAATCTATGAAAACCATATAAATAGAAACCATAAAAATATTGCAAATCTATAGAAATTTTAAAATGATGATTCTTTTGTATAAATCATATTAAAGAGACATAATTAAAATTGCTCAAATAAAATATGATGAACTCAAAATTAAATGAATTAAAAAAAGGTTTACCTCTCAAATTGAAACGTTTAAGAATTGCACAAATTGTCTAAAGATGCTCACATATTAAAATGAGTTGAACACTGATCTAAACTAAGCATGCAAATGAGACATGAGACAATACTAAAAAGAGATACAAAAAAACAAAAGAATTATTGAAGTTGCTCTAATAAAATACAATGAACTTAAGAAGTAAATGAATAGAAAAAATGAAAGTTCTCTTGTTGACATAGAGAAATAGAATTATATTGGAGAAAGTAGAAAATGATGATAATAAGAATGAGCTTAATTCTTTATTTAGATTGACCAATATTATTGGAGATTCTTTTTACCATTAGTTCCGCATTCTTAAAAAAAGTTGTACAATCAAAATCAACAGATTAAAAATAAATCAGACAACCCAGAACCGAGAGTGGATTAAATAAAAAAAAACAAAGGATTAAAGAAACCAAACTACCCAGAAATCAGCATTTCACATTTAAAAAAAAAATCATATAATCAAAACAAACAAAAATACTTGAAATTCGTTAGATTAGTGGCACTTAAACATTAAGACCCATTAACACTCAAATGCTATTGCCTTGATGGAAATATGATGATATTGTGAGTTTCTTAATAGACAAAAGGCATGATGGAGAGTCCAAATCACAAAAAACTTTTATTTGGAAAACTCCAGTATTTTGTATATTTTTATCAGAGAATCCATTTGATCGTGGTAACCTAGAATGAGGTGAAAAATTTGAGGTATCCCATAAATAACAAGGATGTTTGTCTTAATCATTGTGATTTTTAATAAATGGGGTCTATCGTAGTGTTCCACGCCATTTACATCACGATTTATAAAAGTTATAGCCACACACAAAAAAAAAAAAAAAAAAAAAAAACAAACTCCACCTTTTCTCCCTCAGCAAGCGTGCATGCTAGCACATCAATTACATGGAAAGCTTCCCACCTCCTCTTTAGCTGCACGCTGTTGTCGTGAGTTTTTCTTTTTTCAATAATATTGTCATTTTTTTTAATTATGAAATTTATTATTTTTGTTGATCAATTCCATATATTTTATATTCATTCGAGTTTAGTTTTATTGTAAAATGGTTATCATAGAAACTTAATGACTATTTAGAAAATCATATAAAATAGTTATTTCATCAAAAGTTACATGGAAAGTTTCCCGCCTCCTCTTTAGCTCCACTGCTGTCGCGAGTTTTTCTTTTTTTAATAATATTTTTATTTTCTTATTAATTATGAAACTTATTATTTTTGTTGATCAATTCCATATATTATATATTCATTTGAGTTTAGTTTTATTGTAAAATGGTTATCATAAAAAATTAATGATTACATAGGAAATCATATAAAATAGTTATTTCATCACAAGTTTGATCACATATGCTTAAAGTACAATGCATAAGTATGAAAATAATAACAACAGTATTTATAGGGGTCAATATTCTAAAAATATATTTATTTTTATAAATACCTCGTAGATAAATTCCATCTCCGGCCCGCATCCTCTTTAGCTCCACACTGTTGTCCCGAGTTTTTCTTTTTCAATAATATTGTCATTTTCTTTATAATTATGAAATTTATTTTTTTTATCAATTCCATATATTATATATTCATTCGAGTTTAGTTTTATTGTAAAATGATTGTCATAGAAAATTAATGACTATCTAGGAAATTATATAAAATAGTTATTTCATCAAAAGTTATATAGAGAGTTTCCTGCCCCCTCTTTAACTCCAGGCTACTGTTAGGAGTTTTTTTAATAATATTTTTTATTTTCTTATTAATTATGAAACTTATTATTTTTGTTAATCAATTTCATATATTATATATTTATTTGAGTATAGTTTTATTATAAAATGGTTGTCATAGAAAATTAATGATTATATACGAAATCATATAAAATAGTTATTTCATCAAAAGTTTGATCACCTATGCTTAAAGTACAATGCATAATTATGAAAATAGTAACAACAGTATTTATATGGGTCAATATTCTAAAAATATAGTTATTTGTATAAATACCTCGTACATAAATTCCATCTCCGGGTCAATATTCCAAAAGTGGGGTTGGGTCATTAAAAATACACGAGTCAGGTTTGGTCCAAAAAGTGTGCTTTATCTCTGGCCCGACCTAATTTGCCCCGACCTTTGCTAGGGTCAGACTAAATTAAATTGGTTGAAATCAATTGGAGCGAAATGGTACTGACTTCAATTTGAAACCACTTTGCTTCATATATATATATATATATATATATATATATATATAGAGGGGGCCTCTCCTCAGCTCAACCGCAGGATACCATCCGCTCACCCACGTGCGATTTCAAACGCAAGTCAATGAAATATAAGAGCGACCCGCCTGATGAAAATGAAAAGCCCGCCCATTTCATTTCCCCGTACCCTATCTGATTGAGTCAAAGCAAAACCAGAGAAAGGGGCTTATGTACCGAAAGAGGGCTTCATCTCCGATCCGAACCTCGACGCCGTCTCCGATTTGATTGAGGCAAAACCAGAGGAGAAAGAGGGCTTCATCAACGATCTCGCAGTGACACGACGCCACGATCGACGCCATCTCCGATCTGATTGAGGCAAAACCAGGGAAAGAGTGCTTCATCTCTCACCTGCACGATCTCCGAACCTTGTCACTGCCATCTTTCTCTTCCTCTCCATTGAAACCCAGAAAACCCCAAATCGACCCAACTCTTACCCATTCTCAAAATACCCACATCCACCCACTTTTGGAATCATTTCCAGGTTCTGTCCAAACCCATTCCGAGCCCCATCTTCGATCCATCCATTTCACTGGTAAGAAGAAAATCGGACCTTTCAATTTTGCTTTTTTCTAGAAAAGAAGGAGAAGTTTCAGATTTTGGGGCTTAAGGTATCAGATCGTTCTTGTCACTGGGAACTTCCTCAACAGGATTTTCATGGTGTCTTTATCTCAACCAGGCTCTTGAAAAAGCCCATTTCTCACTATAATGTTCTCACTACAAGTGATTTTTTCTCTTACTTTCAGTGTTTAAATTATCTTATTTTCCAAGAGGAACTGGTTGTTTGGATGAGAAGGCGGCGAAAATGAGGATGGAATTGTCCTGTACAAGCTGCAGGCAAATATTTTCACCGCCTATGAAACTTGCTAAGTTTGGAATATTTACTGTACATTAGCTTGTACAGGACATTTTCACCACCTATGAAACTTACCCATTCTAAACATTTGCTTAGTTTGGAATTGTCCTGTACAAGCAAATATTTGGAACATTTTGTGGATTCCATGAATCAGGAAGCTATAATTTATAGCAATGATCACTGATATTGGTTTGGGTTGGAAAAAAAAAATCAAAACAGCATCCCTTCTAATGTGATATTTGATTTCAAGTCCTCCTCCTCAAAACCAACTTTGAATGTGGAGTCTGTGTGTAAATTTGTTTATGTTTGATATTTGATAAATTTATGTTTTTGAGAGTGATATCGTGTCTGTGTGTAAATTTGTTTGAATGTTGAATTGATTTTCTGTTTTTTATATTTATGTTTTTTACTATTTGTTTAAATTATTATCGTCATGGAACTTGTGTTACTTTCTTCATCTATCCCTCATCTAGTTAATGACCTGCTTAGAACTCATACATGGACCTCCTTAGAACTCATACATGGACCTCCTTAGATCTCATCAAGTTCTTAAAAATAATAGCACACAAAATCTCAAAACAGTTCCCTATAACTGAAAAGGTAAAACAAAAAAGCTTTTATCTTTTCTTACACATTTGGACATTTACATCTCAAAACTCCACTACAAAAAAAGAATCATATCAACCACAAATTACATATGAGTTATTTATTTCTTTATTTATTTTTCGTGAAACTTCTCTCCCCATGCTGAGCACTAATTGGCAAAGCCTTCTCACCATTTTGATGGATAACTTGTATTTTTGCATGTCAAAGAAAATTCAGTTCAACAAGAACTATGGAAATACATTTAAACTCTTGCAAATCTGGACTTCCAATGTGTCGTTCTCCATGTTTTAAAAAAATCCATAAAATTGCTTGAGATGAAATATATGAAAGAACAGAGGCCAAAACAGTGGAAGAAAGTTGTAGCCTTGAGGAAAATGAACGCAATGAACATAGAGCAGTGACAAATGAGCATAAAGCAATGACTCCGCATGCATTCACATTCCAAAAATGTTTTACAATATGATGAATAATCTACTGATCAAAACAAAATATCATGAATAATCTACACAACCAAAAATGTCCAGGCCTCTATATGAAAAGATAAACAGCAGATTAGTCCCACAAAAAACATTTAGTTGAAAACAAACCAATGTGGGTCCATATGAATTGGGTGTGTCTAGTAATATATGTGATGTAAATACATGTTTGTTTTCTTTGCTTGGAGTAGTTTTTTTTTTTTTTTTTGTCTTCATGGAATGGGGGTGGGGGGGTGATTTGATGAATGCCATCATTGAATTGTTGCAGGGTTTTTAATATGGATGTGTCCTCCTCCTCATCACCAACTTTGCATTATCCCGATGTAGATGAGAACTTGACACCAAAATTGGGAATGCGTTTTGAGGATCTAACAAAAGCATATGAATTTTATAATGTTTATGCAAAGGCAGCTGGGTTTAGTGTACGGAAAGATTCAACTCGTACCAAAGATGGAGAGGTAGTTTGGAAACGATTTTGTTGTTCAAAGGAGGGTAAAACAGACGAGAAGCACTGGATTGATAAAGATGTTGTTCAAAGGCGTCGCATGGAAACACGAGTAAATTGTAAGGCACAAATGCAAGTGAAAAAGGGTAAATCAGGTGGTTATGAAGTGTCAATCTTTGTTCCTGGGCATTGTCATCCCCCCACTACTCCTCACAAACGATTCATGTTGAGGTCACATCGGTTTGTACCGGAATCTACGAAACAACAAATAAATACATATGATTCCGCAAATATTCAAAGCAAACAACAAATGCAAATATTCAGTTCGCAATCTGGGGGATTAGATAAGATTGGATTTACAGATAAGGATGCTGAGAATCACCGCAGAAATGATAAGGAAAAAAGAAAGGGGCTGGATGGTCAACTGTTGTTTCAACTCTTTGAGAATCGCAAAGAAATGGGCCATGGATTTACTTATAACATTGAGCGAGATGCAGAAAAGAAAATAACACATATTTTTTGGGCGAACGGAACATTCCGTTCTGCATACTCAATCTTTGGTGATGTTGTAACATTTGATACAACATATAAGACAAATTGTTATGAGCTAATTTTTGCTGCATTCGTTGGTTGTAATCATCATGGTCAGACAACGTTATTTGGTTGTGGGTTCCTACCAAATGAAAAGGCAGAGTCATTTGAGTGGTTGTTTAATAAATGGCTTGAAGCTATGCCTTGTGGCCCACCTAGAGGAATTATAACAGATCAAGATTTGGCAATGACAAAAGCCATAAGAAAAGTCATGCCGAATACACGTCACCGGTATTGCTTATGGCACATTTTAGATAAATTGCCATCGAATTTGGGAGGGGTTTCTATTCACAATGAGGGTTTGGTTGAAAAGATTAAAAACTGTGTTTATAAATCTGATACTCCTCTTGATTTTGAGAGTTCTTGGAATGAGATCATGCTAGATGAAAAGCTTATGGAAAATGACTGGTTGAAAGATATGTTTAACATCCGTAATATGTGGGTTCCGGCATATCTAAAGCAAAATTTCTTTGCGGGCATGTCCACTACACAAAGAAGTGAAAGTATGAACTCATTTGTGAAGCAATATGTTGAGTACAAAAATTTATTGATTGATTTCATATTGAGATTTGATTCTGGGGTGGAGCGTCTAAAATACCTTGAAGACAAGGAGGATTTCGAGTGTAGCAATGGGAGGCCTAAATTAAAAACATGCTCACCAATGGAAAAGCAAATGGCCGACATCTACACAAGAAGCTTATTTTATAAGTTTCAAGATGAGTTGTTCATTACCTTGTCAATGGGTGTCGATGTTGTAAGTGAAGATGTTGCCAGTATTAATTTTGTTGTGACAAGTCTGATGGATGAAAATGAAAAAGAAAGAGAGGTTTTGTGGAAGAAAGAAGAGATGCACGCATATTGTTCCTGCAAGAAATTTGAGTTTGAAGGCATACCTTGTCGTCATGCATTGTCTGTTATGGTGCGTTTAAGCATAAGAATGTTACCGGAACGTTACATCTTGAAGCGATGGACGAAGGGAGTTACAAAAGTACATTCCACTGATAACGGTGGAGTTGAAATTGGAAGTTATGGTGTTGACTCTAGCATGGCTAGACATCGTTACATTTCAGGTATTTTTATGCCGATATTTACAGAAGGTTGTCAATCTAAAGAAGGTTTTGAAGTTCTAGTCAATGCTCATGCCGAATTGCAAATGAAACTGCGGAACTTAAACTTGGACATCCCATCGGAGGCAAGCATGCAACCTTGGAATGGATTAGATAGTGATGTTGTTGAATACCAAGAACCGTCGCATGTTGTGACAAAAGGCCGCGCGAAGAGACTAAAATCATCGAAGGAGAAAGCAACAAAAGGGCGCCTTTGTCGCGGTTGCAACAAACGCGGTGTTTCGCATGACAAGCGAAATTGTCCAGTGCTACTAAACATGTAAACATTTCAAATTAATTTCATTTTCCTTTCATCTGTATTGATAAACATAGTATTTATGATATAAATTAACGTTTTATTGTTTAAATGATTTTTTTCTCTTTAGGTTAGGTGACAATGTTCCAAGCCAAACACAGAACAATAGTGTGCCAAATTCAGAAGACTCTGATTCTGAAATTCTTGGAAGGTGCAATCAGGTTTCTTGATCATCATTATACAGGTTAACTTTTCTTCGTATTTACATGTTTAAATCTGACACAAAGTGTTCCATAAGTAATAAGACAATATGTTGGTGATGTACTCTTCTTGGATTTCATTGCTATATTTGTGAGAAAGTTTAATTTACTAACTTCTGACTTTTGTGTCACGTCCAGGTTGTGAAGGTTCCAAATCAGCAGACTGTGCAAGCTTAGGATGTGGGTTTTCTTGGTTTAGTGAAAGTGTGGATATTTTTGAAACCTCTTTATGTTTGGTGCTTGGATTGTCTTGCCCTTTAACAATGTTCCAAGCCAAACACATGACTTTTAGGTATTAAGGATTGGTAGAGATGTATGATCAGGTCCTTATTATTAAGGAGCCCTCATGTATGTACAAGACCCAGAGAGGCTTGCTTTCTGTCTGTACTGTCTCCTACTATTCATTGTGCCTTTTGCTTCTATGAGAAATGCATGGTGATGTTACAACCTTCCAAGATGGAAAGGGAACCTTCATTTCTTTGTTTGTTTGTTTTTGGTTATTGGTTCATGTTCTGTAATCACGATTGGGATAGCAGATATTGATTAGTAAAATGTGCTTTTGGGAGCTTGGTTACAGGGTAAGGATTCTTTCATGATGACTGATAATAATGGTGAAAGTAACTATAGAGAAGGAAAGAATAAATTCTTTTTTGGAGATTTTGTCAAACAAAGAAACTTCATACTTAATTGAAGAATACCCTGGATGAGTCACGACTTGTGGAAAATGAGTATTTATCTGTTCACCATTGTTCATATGCCCTTGCACCCTGGATGCACTGTATTGCCTAGTCTTCTCTCCTGATATATTATTATCATTATCATTATCTTGGCCTTGATTATTTTAGGGCTGGCTTAATGTAGTCCTAAAATTAAACTTAGAAAATGAAAACCTATGATCATCTCATAAAGGATGAAAAAACACTACCAGAAAAGGTAACATATTTATATTCACGTATGGGTAATATGACTCAAACCCACAATCTCATCATTGCAACAATAAGCACCTTCCAACTGTGCTATGGGATCTTGTCAATACAAACATGTAACCTTCAGCACCCTCATAACACACATACCACTTACACAACAAAAATGAGACTTGCATAACTGCATGAGAATGTCCATGTATTAGTCACATGTAACAAATACAGCCTGATGTGTCCAGCGCATAAGTGACAAGTAAGAAAAACCCTCAGAGATGACGCATGTAGAAAGCTTATCCAAGTAAAAAAAAAAGAAGAAAGCAAATCCCAAATTATTTTTCTAAAATCTCTAAGCATGAACATTCATAATCAACTACATGCACTTCTTCCAACCAAATGCAGACAAAGTAGTAGTCGGCATTACAATCACTCTGTTTGAAACCTGGACGTACCACTTAAGACACTCCTACATTTTCATGCTATTTTCATATAAAATTAAACTGGAATTTGATGTAAAAGGGCTTGCATTAATTACAATTCTCAATGGCTGTGACCTCCATAAGCACATAATACAGAAAGGGTCAGGAATGATTGGTTTTTCCAACTAAAGAAAAAGTTTGTGTTGCACACTAGCACATTTTCTAAAGAATCAATATGTAATTTAGTCAATTTCTTTTCGTACAAAACATAACAATACATTAAGAAAAATAACTAAATCAACTCCAATAGACTGGTTTTTCCATTTTTTTCACACACCAAATATATGTAGCAAAAAGAAAAATAATGACAAAAACAGAGGTAAATCTACTTTCGCGTCTGCTTCTCATATTTTGGCGCTCTACAATTTCTCTTAGACATCATATTTCCAGCTCCATTTCTTCAATGAAGCTTTTAATTTCTTCCATTTGGCTATGTCCTGAGTTAGGAATCTTGTATGATGCAACTTCAATTTTGTATGACGCAACTTCAATTTGGCCATGTCCTGAAATTGAACTAGGAATACTTTCCGACAAAACTTCATCCATCCAAATTAGAAAACCACAATCTCTTTCTCCCTGTAATAAAATGCATCGTAATATAAATGATGTTGTAGTAAAAACAGAATGTTAGCTTACATGCAAATTTGGACATTTTCAAAATTTGCGCATTGGGTTCTTATTTGTACGAGAAGTCTTTGGAGCCCATTGTAAGTTTCGTAATGAAAGCAACGATGAGCTGCCTACATATTCTCGAGCTTATATGTTAGTTCATATTATATTAGACATATATAAGATTTACATGTTAGAAATAAATAGAATATGTAGGCAGGTCATTCCCCTTCCTTCCCCTTCCCTCTCCTAATATCATCTCAGCACAGAATCTCTTTCAAATAACATCCATCTCAGCACCAAATCACTAAAGATAGAGTTCATGATAATCCTTGATTCTTAAAAATAAGAACAAAGTAAGAAATGCACACTAATCACTCCTGGTGATATCTAGTCACTTGTAAATCATCATTGAATGGCAAACCACACCGCCAAGATAGGCTCTCAAAATATTAATTAATTCATTAATTAACAAAAATATACATTTATATGTGTCGTCTAAAATAAAAGAATGGACTCCACATTCAAAGTTGGTGTTGAGGAGGAGGACTTGAAATCAAATATCACATTAGAAGGGATGCTGTTTTGATTTTTTTTTTTTTTTCCAACCCAAACCAATATCAATGATCATTGCTATAAATTATAGCTTCCTGATTCATGGAATCCACAAAATGTTCCAAATATTTGCTTGTACAGGACAATTCCAAACTAAGCAAATATTTAGAATGGGTAAGTTTCATGGGTGGTGAAAATGTCCTGTACAAGCAAATGTACAGTAAATATTCCAAACTTAGCAAGTTTCATAGGCGGTGAAAATATTTGCCTGCAGCTTGTACAGGACAATTCCATCCTCATTTTCGCCGCCTTCTCATCCAAACAACCAGTTCCTCTTGGAAAATAAGATAATTTAAACACTGAAAGTAAGAGAAAAAATCACTTGTAGTGAGAACATTATAGTGAGAAATGGGCTTTTTCAAGAGCCTGGTTGAGATAAAGACACCATGAAAATCCTGTTGAGGAAGTTCCCAGTGACAAGAACGATCTGATACCTTAAGCCCCAAAATCTGAAACTTCTCCTTCTTTTCTAGAAAAAGCAAAATTGAAAGGTCCGATTTTCTTCTTACCAGTGAAATGGATGGATCGAAGATGGGGCTCGGAATGGGTTTGGGTAGAACCTGGAAATGGTTCCAAAAGTGGGTGGATGTGGGTATTTTGAGAATGGGTAAGAGTTGGGTCGATTTGGGGTTTTCTGGGTTTCAATGGAGGGGAAGAGAAAGATGGCAGTGACAAGGTTCGGAGATCGTGCAGGTGAGAGATGAAGCACTCTTTCCCTGGTTTTGCCTCAATCAGATCGGAGATGGCGTCGATCGTGGCGTCGTGTCGCTGCGAGATCGTTGATGAAGCCCTCTTTCTCCTCTGGTTTTGCCTCAATCAAATCGGAGACGGCGTCGAGGTTCGGATCGGAGATGAAGCCCTCTTTCGGTACATAAGCCCCTTTCTTTGGTTTTGCTTTGACTCAATCAGATAGGGTATGGGGAAATGAAATGGGCGGGCTTTTCATTTTCATCAGGCGGGTCGCTCTTATATTTCATTGACTTGCATTTGAAATCGCACGTGGGTGAGCGGATGGTATCATGCGGTTGAGCTGAGGAGAGGCCCCAATATATATATAAATGGTCAAAATAATCAATTGGATCCAATTGTACGATTTCACAACTGGATCCGGTTCGCTTCATATATATATATATATATATAATAGGCCGTCAATCTGGTTGTAGTTATTAAATCGATGCATGAAGACAACCTAAGTATGATGATTTTGACCTTTCGAAGTTAAGGACTTTTTACGCGTTTAAACTTGAACCATAGCAACATTTTTATTTGGTTATTTATTTATTTTTGCCGAAGAGGATCTTTCATATTAGTGATAGGGACATAGGGTGCGTTTGGCGTGTGCTGAAATGAATAGGCGCCAAATACATTAGACGTTCCTATTAGTGGTGGGGTGTGTTTGGCCTGTACTAATTAGGCGCCAACTACATTAGACGTGGACAACCAACTTTAAAAGTAGGAGGAAAGCAGCACCATAAATACATTAGACGTTCATATTAGTGTTAGGGTGTGTTTGGCGTGTACTAAATAGGCGCCAAATACATTAGACGTGGACAACAAACTTTCAAATTATGAGGAAAGCAGCACCATTAGCAACACTCACACACTTCGCATTCATTCATAGTGACTGTTTTACACTGGACTAATACGGCAGAGCAACGGAAGAGAACAAAACATTAAAAACATAAAGAAACGCGAAACCAAAGAGAAGTAAAATTAGGAAATCAAACAAAAGGTTGAGTCCAAAATAAGCCAACAGTCCCAAAATCTTCCCTGAATGCACGCCGCGTTGATTGAGTGACCTCCATATCATGCATTTAGCGTTGCCTCCGTATCATGCATTGCATTTAGCGTTGCCAAGTGTGTCGTCTCTGTCTCCTCCCTGTTGGTAGCAGAGCCCATATTTTTATTTTACTTGTTTGTATAATGGAACGTTTGGTACTGGCAGAGCAAGTAGTGTTTGTGGGAACTAGCCAACTACAAGCAAATGCAGCTTATAGTATGGTAACAGTTGTCTAATCGAATGTCATGAAATGGAATCAATCAAATAGCTGCCAAAATACAAACTGATCGTATAATTTCAAGATCATTGGATGTTAAAGCTCTCTTCTATTTTGATTTGACAAGCCACTGTGGCCTACAAACTTTACTGATATGTTTTACTGTATGACTCTATGTAATGAACCGAACGCCAGGGACGAAAATGGATTGGCTTTGAGGCATGTCCATGGTGTACCCAAAAGGGTATATGTACCAATGTGCAGTGGTGTGCTCGAATACAGAGCAACGATTATGGTCCATGCCTGAATTGAAATAGTGTGAATGCCAACCATGATTATCTCAATTAATATTGGCATTTAAAATCTTATAAATGCTTCTAGCTATCCAACATTTTATTGCTATGTGTTTAATTTACTGTCTTAATATATAATTAATGTGTGGTTAGGTTTTTTTTTTTTTTTTTGCTAATTGGTAAATTCGCATTGAAAGAAAGAAAAAGGGCAGAGCCCCAGGAGAAAGAGAAGAAAAAATACAACCAATAGAAAGCAACATAAAAGGCCAGCCTCAAAACAGAGAGACTGGAGCCAGAAAAACAGAAGAGGAAGAAGCTAAAACCAGAAGAACTCCTTGAAGCTTTGAAAAGGAAGAAAAGCTCCAAACAACAGAGAACCAATTGACAGAAAAAAGCTCCAAATCAACGGCCACAGCTTGAAGAGGAAGGAGCAAGAAGAAGGCCAAAACATAGAAGAACTCTCTTACATAGCACAAGAGAGCATACTGCAACAAAAGAATACAGCACTTTGCTGCACATTCGTCCAAAGCAGAGCTATGACAAAGGCAGCACTACAAACTTGGCAATGCAGCAGTAACTGAACATAGCAGCAGCAACTCCAGAAGGGGGACCAAACGAGGCGGAGAGCATGGATTCAAGCTGCCTGAGGACAAGAAACCATAGTACACCACTTTAGGAAACGGTTCAGTAGCAACACTACAATGATGCGCTGCAAAAGAGCATGACGAGGACCAATAGAAGCCACAATCAGAGAGGAAGCTCCCACTATGCCAGGACAGGGCAGCAGTAGCAATAGAAAAGCCCAGCTCTGCACCTACCTGCACTCCCCCAAACCACAACAAAGCACAGCCAAAGCAGCAACCACAAGATCAGCAGGGCCAAAGAGCTACTAAAAATCTGCACTGCAAGCAGCAGGAGACTGAACTAAGGGATCAAAGAAGCTACATGATGTCCCTTATACCAAGCAGGATGGGGTGAGAAGGAGGAGAAGAGTTCTTGTCTGAGATTTCAGGAACCATGCCCTTCAGATGATCCAATAGGACAACTTGGGCTCGATGCAAGAAAGGTACTCTACTACTGCGCTTGGAATCATTTCTAATCTGCCAGAGGACAGAGATAAAGTGGAGGAAAATGGCGGCTGAGCATTTCCTACTAGAGCCAGCTGCTGCCTTGGATATAGAATCCTAGATTGAAGCTGCTGAGAACGAAGTGGGCCTGGCTACATTGAAGGAAATGAGCCAGCTCCAGAGCTTCTTGGCTAAAGAACAGGAGAATAATAAGTGTAGTTCGGATTCCTCTTCTAGGAAGTAGTTGTGACATCTGGAAGGCAGAGACCAACCTTTCTTTTTGGCCCATTCATCAGTGGGGGTGCTCCTATGCATAAGGCGCCAACTAAAACAGGCCAATCTGGGGTTAACCAGATTATTCCAAATTAAGTTGGACCAATCTTTAGGAGTACCTGGAGATCCGAGAAGGTTCCAAACTTCTTTGAGGGAAGGCTTCCGGAGGGCATTTTTCCAGAATAGGGTGTCTGAGGTAGGGGAGGTACTTAGAGGGATATTGCCAGTAACATTAGAAATGAACTCTTGCAGGAAGGCTGGCAGCTGGGTAGGGATTGCCCACTGAGACTCTGCAATTAGGTGAGAAACTCGGTCCCCCTCCGAGAAAAGGATATACAGAAATCTAGAAGCGATAGAGTTATTATCGATCCAGTTATCATACCATAGGATGAAAAACTCCCCATTCCCAACTGACCATTTGCAGCTGCTCTGGAGAATTGGTGAAAGGGCTCTTATCTTCTTCCAGATGGTGGAGCCAAATCTTGGGTTACTGGGATGCCAAATTGGACGACTTCTACTATATCTAGAGGAGGACCAGGAAGCCCAAAGAGAGGACTTTGAGACCGCAGACCAGCCAAGCCTGAGCAAGCAGGCTTCATTAATTTCCTTGAGCCTCATCAAACCAAGACCACCTTTAGATTTTGGAAGGCAAATCTTATCCCACTTAACAAAGTGACCCATGGAATTTGCTAGATCAGCACCCCATAAAAAGTTGCACATAAGCCTTTTAATTTGGAGACATGTTTTGCAAGGGAGAGGGATGACCAGAGCTAAGTGCAAAGGGATAGAGCTGAGAACATGCTTCACCAAAATTAGCCGACCTGCAAAGGAGAGAAGTTTGCCCTTCCAACCTGCTAGTCTAGCTCTGATTGAATCCAAAAGGTCAAAGAAGTAAGAGTCCGTCTTGCTGAATTTGGAAGATTATTAACCATATGAGTCCGTCTTGCATTGCAATTACCAAGGCAGAGATGACTTTTGTGGAGGTTAATGATTTGGCCAGAGGACTCCTGATAGGCTTTGAGAGTTGCAGAGAGCCTTCTGAGGTCTTTTTTCATATCTTCGAGGAAAAATAACATATCATCTACATAAAAGAGGTGGCAGGGAGTGAAGGCAACTGGGGAGATGGAGGTGATTTCCCTTTCAAACCTGAGTTTCTCCACCTGAAGACTAAGAATATCCTCGGCCAGAATGAAGAGATAGGGAAATAGGGAGACAGGGGACAGGGGATAGCCTTGCCAAAGACCACAAGAAGACCTAAAGAAACCACAGGGACTTTTATTGACTAAGACTGCGCCTCTACTGCTACAAACCAACTCTCTCATGAAGTTGATCCAGGCAGGCGAGAAATTGAAGAATTGCAGAGCTCTGAAGAGGAAGTCTCATCTCAGCTTATCAAAGGCCTTGGATATATCCAACTTCATACAAACTATTCCACCTTTGGTCTTGGAATTAAGCTTCTAAAATAGATCATGAGCCAGCGCAACGTGATGATGAATGGATCTTCCTTTGACGAAGGCGGATTGGTGATTGGAAATAAGCTGGGGGATGATGCCAGAAAACCTGATAACTAAGATTTTAGCTATAATTTTATAGGTAAAATTGAGGAGGCTTATGGGACGGAAGTCTGAGAAAGAGACAGGGGAGTGGATTTTTGGGAGAAGGGTTAGAAAATAGGCATTGGAAGCCCTTAGAAGCCTACCTGAAGAAAAGAAATTAGTGATCGCTTGGATAACATCTTGACCCACAATATCCCAACAGTGAGTAAAGAAAACCCCAGAAAAGCCATTCGGACCAGGGGAGCTATTCAACTTCAAGCCAAAGACCGCTTCACGAATCTCCTTAGGGGAGGGAGTGGCAACCAGAAGCCTGTTTTGAGCTTCATTGAGGGAAGGGCCAGGGAGATTAAAGAGGGCTTCATCTAGAATTGGGTTGGAGTCTGATGCTTGCAGCAGCTTGGAAAAGTGAAGGCACGCTTGGGCTCTGATGTCTTCTTCTTCCTCAAAGAGGGTTCCTTCAACTGAGACTTTATCAATTCTATTAAAGATGCTCCTAGTCTTGGCCGAATGGTGAAAGAATTTGGTGTTACGATCGCCATCTTTAAGCCACCTGAGTTTGGCTTTTTGTTTCCAATGAGTGGATTCAGCATTCAACCAATTGTGCAGGGCTGCCTTTTTTGAATTTAGGACTTGGAGAGACTGATCACTAGGCTGCTCATCGTGGATCAATTGAGCCTGAAGAATGGCTGCCTCGGCTTCTGAGATGTTCCTTTTCAAATGCCCAAAGGTTTCTAATTTCCAGGCCTTCAGATTGCCTTTGAGGAATTTCAGCTTTCGGGCTAAGATAAATTGGGGATTACCTCGAACATTGTAGGACCAGCTCTTTTCAACAACAGACTTGAAAGAACTATGAGAAAGCCACATTTCTTCGAATTTGAAAAGAGAGCACTTAGGGGGAGTTCTGCCTTTGTAAAGGACGAGGAGAGGACTGTGGTCAGAAGAGAGTCTGGGGAGGTGATGAACAGTAGGGTCTACAAAATTGTCTAGCCAAGATGGATTAGCAAAAGCTCTATCTAACCTTGCAGCAACATAGGCTTGGCCTTGCCTATTGTTTGCCCAAGTGAAACTATTACCTTTGTAACCGAGGTCTTTTAGGCCAGAGGAAAGAACCATGTCATTAAAGTCTCTAACAGAGGGGGAGGAAGATGAACGGATGCTTAGTTTCTCAGAGGCCAGGAGGATGGAGTTGAAGTCTCCTATAACACACCAGGGAAGGGAGGTTTGGGAGGAAAGGGAGAGATGATCCCAGAGGTCTATAATCAGTGGATCCATAGATACCAGTAGCAATACCAGGGGAGGAGGAGAGAGGATCGACAAATTCAATTGAGATGTGTTGATTAGAATGGTTTAAGAGGGAGAGAGAGGAGAAATTATTTGGGTTTTAGATGGCCCATAGGGAATTAATTTGGTTGGTGAAGGAGGAGTTGTAGCCCAGAGAGTGGAAGAAAGAGGTAATGGAAGAGTTGAAGGAAGTTTTAGGCTCTGCTAGAAAAAGAAGATCCGGATTATGGGAGGAGAGGAGATGATGAAGCATTACTTTGGTAGGAGAGTTAGCAATGCCCCTACGGTTCCAGAAGAGGATCTTGATCATTGGGATAATTTAAGAGGGGAAGGACCACAATTCTCCTAGTTTTAGGACCTGGGGGAAGAGAACCCACTTTTTTTTTATTTCTTTTAGCCTTTGGCTCTATAAGAGGAGAGATCGACCACCAAGGTTGGCGACTGAAAAGAATCTTGAAGGCAGGGAGCTAGGGACAGGCTGGAAGAGTCCATCTTATGCTAGGGATTGGTATCCGAATTTTGGATATTGATAGGAAAATGTTGAGAAGAATCAGGGATCAGAGTAGGGTTGTCTAGGTTAAACAGAAGCTGAACTGCTGGGGGGTTATTGAGGGTGGAGAGGGTGGGGTCTGCAAAGCTACTGTTTTCCAAAACAGAGAAAGGGTTGGAACAGTCTAGGGGAGGAGCAGGAATTTTATCTAAGATGGCCAAGGCTACATCGGTGGGGAGGGACAAGATTGGATTGGTTTTTTCATGATCTTCAGTGGGAGCAGAGGAGGAAGTAGAGGCGGTTAGAAGAGGTGGGGAGGAGGGGGGCGGGGGGGGGGGGGGGTGTGGGGCAGGCTATAGAGGAGGGGTAATAGAGGCCACCAAGGTGGGAAAGGATAAAGGAACAGAATTTGAATTTTGAGGGGACTTTGGGATTTTAGTTGAGGGAGGGGCGATTTTGGAGTGAGGGGTCGGATTGGATAATTATTAGGAAGGGGAGGTCGGTGTCTAGAGCAGGGGAGGCCTAGGGGGCTTGGTGGAGAAAGGACACTTCGTTGTGAGGTGACCTGCAAAAAAACAGCCAGAACAGGGGACATTTTCGTAGAGGATCTCCACTTCCACTGTGCGCTCACCTTCCAGTTCCACAGAGATGGAGGATGGAACCGTTTTGGACAAGTTGAGATTCACCAAAACTCTTGCATAAGAAAGTATCCTTTGGGCAGCTGTAGTTTCGTCGAGGCGGAGCGGTTTCCCCACCGAGCCCGTAATGGAGAGGAGGATGTCACTACTCCAGCAATGGTAAGGAACTCCTTTAAGACGAATTCAAACAGGGGATACCGCAGGCCAAGAGTCTTCATCTTCCCCAGGGGATCAGTGTCAAAGAAGAAGCTTCCTATTGCCCATGGAGAGGGGACTATGACTAACAAGAGCCTCACTATCTTTTTTGGCATTGAATCTGAAGAGGAAATGACCTTGCTCTGTGAGGGAGATGAGGCAAGGTCTAGAAAGACCCCAAGAGTTATGAACCCAGAGTTCTAGCGCTTCCAAAGAGGGCCTTTTGCCAACAAACTTGCCTATAGCCGAATGAGAAAAGGAACCTTTGCTAGTTTGAATCATCTGGTGAGGTATTTTCAAAGTAAGTTTTCCCTCTATCCAAGTTGGAGGGGGGATAGTGGGGGGAGGGGAGATGAAAACAGGGGAAAAGAAACTGACATAAGATTTTGGAGGCGGCCCTTTCTGGTAAGGAACCATTGTAGCATCTCCCGAAGGGGCAACCTGAATCTTGTCTGCCATCGTGGAGACTGCAGCCGTTGGAGACAGGATAGGGTTTGGGCAAATGGGAGAAACCAGCTGATTGGTAGAGTATTGGGGCAGGGCAGAGCTGGGATTGATCATGGGAGTTGCTAGGGCTCCAGATTGGGGCTTAGAAGGGGAAGCAACTCTAAGGAAAGGAGCTGAGGCTAGAGAGGATTGGGTGAGAGGTAGAGGCGGGAAAGGGTTTGGCAACGGCAAGAATGGCGGCAAGGATGGAGAAGGGTCAGGGGTGGGAGGGAGAAAGGAGGAGGTCGCCATCGCCTCCTAGCAAGGATGTCGTTTTGAAGTATTTTATTGTCCTGTGGTTAGGTTGAAGATGGAGAGATATATATATATATATATATTTTTATGGACATGGACTCATAATTTCAATACATCCGGGTCTACTCCTTTTTTTTTTAACTTAGCCAAAGGGGCTGGGACCAAGAGAAGGCCCGCACATATACAGAAAGACATCCCACACAAGGAAAAAAGAAATCCTTACAAGCATGAAGAAAGCCCACACAAGAGGGCAGAAGTGGTATATCCAGGGGTTTGAATCTTAGGTAACGAGCTAAAAAAATTACCGCCAATTCCCAAGGTTCGAACCTAGGGTCTACTTGCTGGAGCCAAAGACTTCATAATTTTTTACTGAGTTCAAAAGTAAGGTTGTTCCCGATTTCTCCTTATTGGAGTTTCCTTTTTTTATCATGGCCCCATTATCAAACCCTGCCTGTCTAAACTCAGGTTCAAAAAGGCTCCATAAACTTCTAGCCGTAGGATGATCAATTTTGAACTTACATAATAGTGGTGACTGCTTAGGATAATCATAATTACATAAACCAATACAACCCTTGCATGTCTCAAGAGTCAAAAGTGGTAAACACTTTTACCAGCTAGTTAGGTGATTTTGGATGCACGCGTATCATGTGACAGGACGGCAGGCGAAGGATTTGATTTGGATTAGCCAGGGTCAACCAACTCATCCTAATTCCTAACCCTTGGGTGTGGAGCCAGTTTGGATTCCCCCACTGTACGTCCTGACTGAAATTCTTTGTTAGAGGGGGAAAATCAAAGGGTTTTTCCATTTGATTATGTATAAAAGTTGTTAAGATGATCTAAGACCTCTTCATCGTGTTTTTTCTTCTCTGGTTGCACTCGGCTCTTTGCAAGGAGGAAAAGAGGAGGAAACAGGGAATCTCGATTTTCGTACATTGCAAATAGACTTACGTGAGTTGCAAGCAGCAACTATGCAAGGCCCGATTTGCAAGGAGGAAGAGGAGGAAACAGGTTGTCTCCATTTGTGTGAGTTGAAAAAAAAAAAAATACTTTCTTTATTTCCGAAACAAGGATTGGGCTATGTTGCTTGAATTATGAATTTTAATCCATTTCCAAAGTTTAAATCATTGTCACTGAATTTGGGCTTAATTAGGTGGGTGGATCCAAGCTGAAACATAGGTCCATGAGTCCTACTAAACCAAAGTCTTGAATAATGAAAACTCAAATCAATCTGGACAAGTTGGGTGATCTCAACTGTTGGATATGAGCAAGAGAAAAATAAATAAAATAAATGAGACCAATGTTGTTAGTTGTGGGCTATATCTAAGTATCAGCGTAGATACATTAACATTGACCACTGAAATGTAAAAATGAGAGTACGTACTGAGCTTAAATTTCATACTAATCGGGTGGTGATGACTGGCAGCAAGGGGGTTAGATCAGGATAATCTCAGAAAATATATTTTTTGGGGGGATATTTCAAATAGATCAATAATCTATATAATTGGTAGAGTTGGTCATTGTTAGGAGGAGGAGGAGGAGCTTTTTAGTCTTTTAGGCCGCCCAAACTTCTAATCTCATTTATGAATGCTAGGCAATGAATTTGTGGTTTATGGGACGGGGGGCTGTATAGGAAAAGGATCTGGATTCTGGTGGTTGTTGTTTAGGGACTTTGAGTCTCAGAAGGAATAATACACTGAGAGGAAAAAGAGCATTGGAATATTGAAAAAAGATGGCAACTTTTGAAGTTAACAAATGCAAAGACATATATATCATATGCATAAATTATATTGCAGTCAATGTGTTCAATGTGTTTTCACCATCCTTTCTTTTGTATTTTTCAATTTTCTTTAGGACTATAGAAAAGTTTTGGATCAGTTCAAAAAAAAAAAAAAAAAATAGAAAAGTTTTGGATGACAATTTTGCTACTTCTAGAAACATGAGTCACATTTTTTCTCATTTTTCTTCATCATGCTCACACCGTAAATGACTGTAAGAGTATTAATAGTTCAAGCTGTCACAGTACATGACTATTACAGTTTTCATGTAAACAATGAACAGTTTCTTTTTGAGGTGAACTAATGTATAGCATGCTCATGAGTGGAACTTATTGTTTTAGGATTCAGCTTGGTTACCTGTAAGCAGTGTCTTTTATGCACCCAATTATAATATATCAAAGAGAATGATTTTTGGATTGGATTTTGACCATATCAAAGGAATGCTTATCTCCATTTGCTCTCGAGTTTTTTGTCTTTTTTTCTTTTGTTTTTTTCATTCTGATTCTTCTGTTTGTTTCCACTGCAGGACACAATCACTTCTGATACTGAACATAGACTGGTTGTACAAACAATAACTGCTTTTACTACCTAACTTGTTAAATTGGATTGATTTACTGCAGGTCCTTTGAGCACTCACCAAAACATGATACTCTATTTTTTGACATTATCCGATGTCCTGTACCGCCATGCCTTCTGTCATGTTGCGGCACTTAATTGCTGGTGTACGTAAGGAGTTCATAAAATAAAATATGAGTTTCCTTGCACCATGCTGTCTGTCATGCTTATTGCACTTAGTTGTTGATGTATGAAAGGAGTTTTATGCAATAAAGTATTATGTCGGTGGTAACTTACTCTCGGAAGGCATGGCATGGCGTCTCAGTTTTTGAAACCAAGGTAGCATTTGGTTCGTCTAAGTTTCTGGAACCAAGGTAGTATTTGGTTCGTGTGAACGGAGGTTGGAATGAAATGGTCATTCCAACGGAATGACCATTTCAGTGTTTGGTTCGCCAAAAAGGGGTGGAATGGTCATTACTTTCGGAATCTCATTCCTTTATGTGAGGAATCACCATTCCATTCAAGAACAAAAGGAATCACCATTCCATTCCTTTCTAACTTTTTGTTGAGACCAAAATACCCTCGCTTGTAATATTATTATTATATCATAATAATAATAATATAATATCTTTTTCACCCAACCATTATAGGGCCCACCCAAAATATTACAATAAAATATAATAATATATTATTATATCATAATAATAATAATATAATATCTTTTTCACCCAACCATTATGGGGCCCACCCAAAATATTATAATAATATATTATATAATAATAATAATAATATAATATCTTTTTCACCCAACCATTGTGGGGCCTACCCAAAATATTATATCTATCTATCTATCTATCTACTATTATAAAAGAGGATATGTTGCATGGTTTTTTCAACCAACCATTGTGGGGCCCACCGCCAAATATTATAATATAATATAAGAATATATTATTTTGAGAAATTGCAAATTTTTTCACTACACCTTTGTGGGGCCCACCCCAAAATATTATAATGCAAACTTTTTCACTACACATTGTGGGGCCCACCCCCAAATAGTATAATATAATATAATAATATATTATTATGAGAAATTACAAATTTTTTCACTATACCTTTATGGGGCTCACCTCCGAATCATTCACCACAAACAATGCAAATGTGACAGTAGAATCTAACAAGGGTATTTTGGCCAATCTTATGTAAATTTGATTCCATTCCAGGCAACATTCCAGCGTACCAAACGCAGGAATAGGAATCAGAATTCAATTACTGGGTTGATTCCTCAGCGTACCAAATGTTGGAATGAAATTGACTATTCATGCCTCATTCCATTCCATTGTCATTCCGGTCTCCATTCCATTCCTACCTACAACTATTCCAGCAAACCAAACGCTACCCAAGTTCTTGATTATCTTAAAAGAACGCGTATGCATGTTGTTTAGTACACTGTCATTATTATAAGTTTTCTTTCTTGATACATCATTCGGTTGCTGAAATAGAAAAACAAGGTACAGATAAATAAATATAAACGTGGAGCACGCCAAGGAGAGAAGGAACAAGAAGTCTGTACCCACTAAGATAAGATAACCCACACAAAAGGATAACCGTACATCTGCTGTGAATACCTGAGGATGCTCATCTTAGAGGTACTTCACAAAGGCCAGCAGCTTTCATAGAATACAATAGCAATTCATTTTCTTTAAGATGTTTGATAGTTTAACTCCTGTGGAGTAGTCCAACCTAACAAATAAAATATAAAAAAAAAAAAAAAAAAAAATTCATGGTCAAATGAGCTCCATCAAAAGTTTATTAAATAGGTGATGAGTGAGGAATATATGATAGCAATATAGATGGGGTGTTTATTTCCTCGGTTTTGAATTAATATGATGATGGCTCGATTGTTGGAAGTAGGTGGGCCTCGTGGATAGATTTTCAAAGCTTTTAACCCATTTGACTCAGGGATTAAGTACCCATAGGGCCATAAACCATATCTAGGATGCATTCCCTCCTTCTCATCAATCATGTACAACAATAAAACCTATATAAAAGATAGAAATCAGCAATATGATGCAATCAATTAATCCACAGCAAATAGAGAAGTAGATTATACCTTTGGAGCCCGGTAGTGCTCCAATGGAGGAGAAGACAATTATCTTGATCAATAACTCTTCTTGAAGCAATTTAGAATCTCCAAGACCTTGTTGTCTTCCACGCTATGACCCGCTATCAGATCTCTTTTCTCAAGAAAATTGGTGGAAACTTCAGGAGAAAACCCAACTAGAAACTCCAAGGAACTAGAGGAGAAAGAGAGGAGAAATGATTGTGCAACAAATTGCACAAGAGGGGCTGGGCGTGATCTTCAATAGGGTTGGATGTCCAGCCCCTTTTGTTTTCCCCATTTACAGTCTTTTGCAACTCTTGTTACTAATTAATTAGAAGTCCTACTTCCAAAACAATTAGCAACTATTGCTATAGAAGTTTCACTTCCACAACAACTAGTAAGTATACTATTACTACTATTAGAAGTCATACTTCAAATAGAAATAGTAACTTTCTAATTCCTTCCTCTTAGAGCTCAAGCAGGATTAGTATATTTTTAATAAATTGAGCTAGCGTGGGGACCACTAGGGACTCCATAGAAAGCTGGCTCCAACTGGGACACCGCTATCCCATATCTCATGTGCAATCCTGGTCCACAGTTAATTGCAAATAACACCACTATATAAATGCAATTGCACTCCAGTCTTTGGAATAAATTACAAAGAATACTCTAAACTTCCCAATTACCACAAGTAGGCCCCTCTATCAATATCCATGGATCAATTGAATCAAATCTGTTCCTTCCAATCTTAGATCCACATCTTATTTTCCTTGAACCCTAATTAATCACAATGATCATCAGTACCATCCAATTAACTCTTATTTGAGATAGGTGCGCACTCACTAATGACAAATCCATTAATTGGCACAAGGGAATAATATAGATAGATTCTATTTTGACAATTAGATATTTCTACAGTCATATTACCACGTACCCAAAACACCGAGGTGTTGACCTACAGTTGGCCTCACTCATTGGTGACTCAAAACAAATGAATAGATAGAAATGTAAGTCCATCAATGTCTCAAGATTGAGAGCCTATTGCTAGGGAATTATGAGAGCAGACCTTAAACTCAAGACAGTATTCCATAAGTTGTTTCTCATGGTCCTTCAATACATTCAATGTACCAGCACCGTGATCTAGAATTTTACATTCTGATGATCGAGATAAATCACACTATTTCATAGTGATCAAAGTGTTACAACCTTATCAGATGAGATATCCAGTCTCATCACTGGTGATGAAGATATTTAAGTATAAGATTTGTGACATATGTCTTATGTGTGTGGATCTCATCCACACACATATATCACATCTAATATACTAATGGAACCCGGTTCAACTCATGAACCATTATGTCATTTGTATTGGTCATGTGCATTAAGTAATAAAAACACCATTTATCTCATGAAAGGAAAACATAATTTTATTGATAAATAAAGAAATTAATCAATTTATTATATCAACTGATGGATTGAGTCCATACAATTTAACATCGATATTCATTTCCCATTTTCTTAGGGCATGTTTATTTGTAGTAAGATACATATGAATTGAGTTCATAGGAATTCGGGCTGAATTGAACTGCAAAGGATTATAAGAGAGGTGAGGGGAGGCGGAGATGTAACTATGACCTTCACTTTCCTATGTACAATAGGGCGATGGCTGAGTATTCATTTTCCATCTCTTATTGATTCTATTTTTATAAACAAAAGGTTATTTAATGCTTATTTTTGAAAGATCATGTTTAATCTTCATTTTTAACCACTTCTGACATGAAATCCTATGAATTTAAATTAATGCAAGCAAACATGCCCTTATTCACTTTCCATCAAATGGAAGCTTATTTGAAGGGCATTTTTTATATTCACCTTTCATTCTTCACTTTTAACTACATACACAATAACAATTATTTTAGGAATTGATAGACATGAAATAAGTTGGCCTAATGTCTTTCTTTGATTCTTCGGTTGGTTAGCAACCCCGTATTTCACCCAGCTCTCTCAGGGTTCGATCCCTGGACATGCTGCACTTCCCACTTGTGTGGGCTTTCTTCTGACGCTTGCGGGCTCTTTCCTCCCAATTGCTAGGGTACCAAAAAAGAAAGACTTCCGCACTTGCGTAGTTCACGGCCGATGCGACCTTGACGAGGCTAAAACTAAGACTTAACATTGCCAAAGCACTATAATGTATGTTGTTCAGGATACAAACCTTGATAAAATGTTATACAAATAGAGAATTATGATTAGAGGAGGAGAAGAATTAGAAAGTAGAGCTAAGCATCTTTCATTTCTGCGTACGGACAATTGATGGTGGGCCTAACAAGTTATGAAAGAAATGATTTAATTTATTAAGAAAAAGAGAGTTGATGGGAGAAAAAAAAGTAATAGAGCAGGAGGTCTTTGCATGGATCCCAAACTTTATTTAGTAAATTGTTACCTGTACTTAAATTATTCAAGTGATTAGGAAGTCCTCCAATGAGCGGAGGTCACCCCTTTGAACGGTCTCATACACTTACCAATGATACCCCTTACATCGTTCTCTATTACAATTTTGCCCGATTCAGATAATTAAAATTGGGAAAACATCCTTAAAAAATAGTCTTTAAATAAATAAAATTAAAAACTGACAGTATATATGTTTTCATTAAAAAATTTATTATCTTGTGCTTTATCACATTTTATTGTGCCGTTATTGTGACCATACATTTTATAATAAGTACTGTAGAAATTGGGCTCTTGGCAAGAGTCCCAACATTTATCTCTCTCTCTCTCTCAAAAAAAAAAAAAAAAAAAAGAGTCCCAACATTTATAATAGGGAAATAAAAGGTGCCATCATTGTTGCAAGTTGCAACCGTATAAATGAACACAGGAGAAAATCTCTTCTCACATAAACTACTAAAGGGAATTTAACATCTAAATCCCCATCGAACCCTACCACTCCAAATTCATGACTCAAATTGGGCAAATGTCACAAGAGTCATTTGACTCCAGTCCACTTTCCTTATTATTTTAAGTTTCTGAGTTAGAATTCCACGGATCCCATGATATCATTGGTTCCAAATGTTAAAAGTTAAAAAGCTCGTACATTAAAAAATCTAGATTGTCTTCTTATCTGTATCTGGATCCCATGATATCATGGGATTTAGGACAGAAAAGTTAAAAGAAAAAAAAAATTGGGGACCAAAGTCATACGACTCTGGTTACATTAGTAGAATTTTAGTTATGAAATTAGAAGAATGAATTTTATGTCAAATCTCTTAAACTAAATACAAATGCCCCATCAAAGTCCTTGCAGGCGAGGGTCGTAATAATCTAATCCATCGTTTTATAAGCTACGATTTCAATCCGACTTCTGTAATATAAAAACTATTACTGTAAGTACCGTACGAACAAAGGCGGTGACATTTTTTCTTCACTTTTGTGGAAGTAAGAACTATAATACAAAGACTTTTTACACATCAATACAACGGATATGGACTTACATCATAACTGATCGAGTGATGACAACTTCAATGCCAATCACTTCATTATTAATTGCCTAATGCAAAAATTTCTTAGGCCTCCCAAAAAAAGGAGGAAGAGCCAATACTAAATCTGTGACTTGCTCATGAATGCATAGCACGCCTCTTCTTGTGGTTTGGCAATACTAAATTTGTGACTTGCTCATGAATGCATAACACGTACGCCTCTTCTTGTGGTTTGGAAATACTAAATATATGACTTGCTCATGAACACGCCTCTTCATGGGGAAGATTCGCGTTGAAGCCGGTTGTAGACACCTCATTTTGGCACCCTATGTGGGGTAATTTAGTAGATCCTATTTAATGATATAATTTCTGGGCCCTTAATAACTCTAAAAGTTGGCTCTTTATGACCTACTCGTCAGGTGCTTTCCATCTATATGTAGAACTCCAAGATTGGACGGGAAGATTGAAAAATCAAGGTAGCGGATCCCACACCCCAGAAGCGCCTGCGTGAAAAATAACCTACCATTTCTAGGCCTCTGATCGCCCTAAAATTCGATTCATCGTAGCCTACTCGCCGAGAGCTTTCCGAAGATGTGTAGAATGTCGAAATCCGACGGGCGGATCAAAATCTACGAAGCCTGGGTCCCAGTAATAATGACCCGACCAATTTCCTCCGGTCCCTACCTTCCGGGCCCAAATCAATTTCTTTTAAACTAAACCCGGACCCACTAGGCCTGGCCCATCAAGTTCCAACTCACCTGGTCCATCAAACTCTAGCCCAAACCAACCTGAGCCCATTATTTCATGCTAGATCTGGGCCCAATTCGTACCTGACCCATAATCGACCCGCCCCGCGTAGCCCATTAGCTGCATGGGAAAGGAGAGTCCACGAGATCTGGACTCTCCCCTCTCCCAGAGATCTCTCTGTTCGTCTCTATATCAAACTCCCTCGTTCCTATCTCTACACGGAGGCGCATGACCCATCTGGGAAGATCTCTCACACGGACGATCATCCATCTCACTCTCTGCCCTCTCCCAGCCCATCTCACTCTCATCTCTCCCATCCATCCCTGCGCCCATCTCTCTATCACCCTCACCCCTCATCCCTCTCGATCTCTCCCTCTGCTCCACCTTCCTCAGCCAGACGCAGCAACACCTCCAGACGCACGCCACGCAGCAGCAGCCCCAGTCACCCATCTCTTCCACCTCTTCCCCTGCGCAGAAACTAGTCCCAGGCATCCCTTCCACCACCGGCCGTCGTCACCCACTTCCCCCGCGTAGAACAAACACGCCGGACGCCCAACCAGGTACGCTCTCTCCTCCCCTATCTCATCCCTGCATCATCGCCTGCATTGCACCCACCTTCTCTTTCTTTCTCTCTCTGTTTCCCTTCTTTCTTCCTCTCCCCCTCATCTCTTCTTCCAGCACAGACCCATCACCTCTCCCCTTTTTCTTTCTTCTCTTCTTCTTCTTCCCCATCTTCTCCTTTCCTTTTCATCTTCTCCATTTGATAAGGAAGATCACAAGTTGGTGGGCCATCAAATAGGTCACCACTTAACAGTGGGTCATTCCATTAGTCATCACATGCCATTTCTACATGAGAAGATTGGCGAGCCATCTCATGAGCAAGAGAATCCTCCAGATATCAAACGGACACGTCATGCATATCATAATCTATATGATCGTGAGACAACATGTATCAAGGATATGAAGGGTGTACAAATGAGCTGGCCTGGGATGTGAAGATCTTATTTTATGATATTCAGTTGCTTTAAATGTATTTTAATATATTCTCAAAATCCATGTGTAAGGAAACTAATCCATGTGTAAGGAAGCTACACATCTATATAATGAAATGATGAGGAAAGGCTAGACACATCGACAAGATCATAGCCAAAACCTCTTTTCACAATCTGTCTTTAATTTTCTCATGGTATCAGAGCTTCACCAGCTCTAGAAACACCCTACCTTACAATAGTGTCTTTCTTCTTTATATTATATCCATGGCTGGATCATCTTCAACGTCATTCTCTCTCACCCTATCTGCTACTGCACTTCACCATCTCATCACAATTGTTTCAGTAAAACTGAACCTCACAAACTATCTGGTTTGGCGTATGCAAATCCTTCCTCTTATTGAGAGTCTTAAGGTTAAGGATTTGATAACTGAAGGACTGCCGGCAAAGAAAGAAACAGACAACGAAGGCGAGGCAGATTCAGAATATGAGACGTCAAAGGAACAAGATCTCCTATTAAGGAGTTGGATTACAGGAACTCTATCAGAAGAGGTCCTTTACCTGATCGTGGGTTGCAATACAGCCAAGGAAATTTGGCTGTGTCTTGAGGAAAATTTTCTTCATGCCACGAAAGAACGCGAAGTTCAACTAAAGCAGAGGATGCAAGATATCAAACTCGGTAATCAGCCACTATCTGAATACCTTAAAGCTTTCAAAAATATTTTTGATGGTCTTGCTTCAATTCAAAAAATAGTTCCAGATGAAGATAAAGTTATTTACATGTCTCGTGGCCTTGGAAAGAAGTATAGTGTGCTAGTAACCTCTATGCTGGCAAAACCACCATTTCCCACCTATACCCAATTTGTCACTGCTGTCCAGAATTATGAGCTTCATCTCCAAAGTTTGGAACCTGAAGCTAAAAACCTTGATCAATCAATGGCATTTGTGGCCCAAAAACAACAAGGAGGTGGACGTGGCAGAGGAAACTATAAGCCGCGGGGAGGTCACAATGGTCATTACAATTCATATAACTCACGTGGCCGTGGGTTTTCTGCAGTTGGGCAAAACCAGGGGTTCCGCCCAACCCTGCCAAGTGCAACAAATGGACAGCAGCAGCAGCAGACTACTTCTTCACCTCAAACAGGTAACAATAATGCTTTCTTTAATGGGTCTTACACTCCACATTTTCAGAATAATGGCACAGGGCAGCAAGGTACCAATATTTCAGATCCATGCCAAATATGTGGAAGAAGGAATCACACTGCAATGAAATGTTTTTATCGATGGGACTATTCATACCAGGCTCCTGAAGACTTGTCCCAAGCACTAACGGCACTTTCTACAAATGAAACACAAGACCCGAATCTGTATGTTGATACTGGGGCCAATGCACATGTTACCAATGATCCAGGTAAATTACTCCATGCTCGACCTTACATTGGGAATGATAAATTGGTGATAGGGGATGGTTCCAAATTGAAAATTTCTCACATAGGGGATGCCTCCTTTAAATCTGATTATGGCACAATGGAATTAAAAAATGTTTTGGTTGTGCCTGAAATCAAGAAAAATCTAGTTTCTGTTTCACAATTGGCTCGAGATAATTCTTGTCTTTTTGAGTTTTCTGATTCAAATTTTTTGATAAAGGAACGAGCCACGGGCAGACTACTGGCAACAGGCAGTAAAAAGGGCAATCTATATGCCTTAGATGGAGAAGCACTAGTGACTTTTGTGGCACTCAGATCTGGAAAAACTACGGAAGAGATTTGGCACTTAAGATTGGGTCATCCCAATAATAAAATGTTGAAGATCTTAAATTCTCAAAGCATCATTAACATTAGCAGTTGGAATAAAATACCCAGTGTTTGTGTTAGTTGTCAAATGGGAAAAAGTTGTAAGTTGCCTTTTTCTTTGAATAATAAAGTTGCCAATATACCTCTTATGAAAATTCATTGCGACTTATGGGGGCCCTCTCCTGTTTCATCTTCTCAAGGAATCAGATATTATGTGATTTTTGTTGATGATTGCACCAGATTTACTTGGTTTTATCCCCTCAAAAATAAATCTGATTTCTTTGAGATTTTTGTCAAATTTC
This sequence comes from Umbellularia californica, assembly GCA_028538565.1. Classification (NCBI taxonomy): domain Eukaryota; kingdom Viridiplantae; phylum Streptophyta; class Magnoliopsida; order Laurales; family Lauraceae; genus Umbellularia; species Umbellularia californica. Next base: position 1,004,082 of record JAPQWN010000011.1, on the reverse strand, counting down.
AAAAATTAGTAGAAAATCAGTTTTCGACAAAGATAAAAGTCTTTCAAAGTGATGGTGGTGGTGAATTTCAGTCACACAAGTTTATTGCTCATCTTGAGAATTGTGGTATTCACAGACAAATGTCGTGCCCGGGCACCCCAGAACAAAATGGTATTGCGGAAAGAAAGCACAGACATATAGTTGAGACAGGGCTTACTTTACTAATCCATGCAAATTTACCAAAGAGCTTTTGGGTAGAAGCATTCATGACTGCAGTATTCTTAATAAATAGACTTCCCTCAACAGTTTTGAATATGGAAACACCAGTTTTTAAACTTCATGGTGCTCACCCAGATTACTCAAGTCTCAGAGTTTTTGGGTGTCGATGCTTTCCTTACTTGCGGGATCACAATAAAAATAAATTTGAGCCTAAGACATATCCCTGCATTTTTATAGGGTATAGCCCCTTGCATAAAGGCTTACGGTGCTACCATCCTCAGAGTCGAAAAGTCTTCATCTCACGCCATGTGGTTTTTGATGAAACTGTATTTCCATATAAGAATTCACAAAATGTGTTGATTCATGCGCAGGAACCAAGCACTATTACCACTTTTTCAGATTTCATTCAATGTGCTATTCCTAACGCAGAACCCAAACACATACCAGAGACATCAGCACCTCAAGGGCAGACACACTTGACAATGGAGTTACCATCATCTAATCAAAATGATGCTTCGTTGGGTGGGCACTCAAATAGTACCACATGTCCACCAAATGAACATGCACAACATTTATCTCTTCAAGATAATGGTGGCTCAGGTATGCACTCACCTATTAATTTATGTACACCTAAGGAGTATACACAACAATTGCATCCTGAGTCTGGGCAACCTGTCACCGAGCATAGCACACCGCCTCAACAAACAGATCAAAGCACCTCTGAGCAGCACGTCATGCAGCCTGAAATTGGATCGCCTTCTTTTGTTCCTCCACCTGTCCAAGATGTACAATCACCAATTGGCCAAGACCTGATTGATTCACCTACAATTCATGGTTCAAATGCAACACCTATTGTCTCAATGGATCATGTGTCTACTATGTGTGCACCCACAGAATCTCCCAGTTCTCCCAACGATGGTGCCGTTGAGACTACAATGTCTACGCGGCCTCATGTTATGCGCACCCGAGCTATGGATGGCATTTTCAAACCAAAGATCTTAATGGCCACTAGACATTCTTTGCAAATGTCCACTGAGAAGTCACACAGTCCAGATCACTTAGCCATGTCTAAATCATCACATGGGCCTAATTTGTTGTACATGTCCACATTGGATCAGGACTTGAGTGAGCCCAACAATGTTAATGATGCATTGAACCGACCTCAATGGGTCATGGCTATGAAGGAAGAGCTACAAGCATTAGATCGCAATGAGACCTGGGATTTAGTTCCCCGAACACATGATATGAATGTCGTCGGTTCGCGATGGGTTTTTAAAACCAAATTAAAATCTGATGGGTCTGTTGATCGCTTTAAAGCCCGTTTGGTTGCTAAAGGGTATAATCAGATGGAGGGAATTGATTTTGATGAGACCTTTAGCCCAGTAGTCAAACCCACAACTATCCGTATCATACTTAGCTTGGCGGTTGTCTCTCACTGCCCATCCGTCAACTTGACGTTAAAAACGCCTTTCTTCATGGGGTTCTACGTGAAACAGTTTACATGGAACAACCTCCTGGGTTAACCAATCCAGACCACCCAAAACATGTGTGCAAACTAAACAAAGCCATCTACGGTCTTAAACAAGCCCCACGGGCTTGGTTTGACAGATTTAGTTTGTTTCTTCTTCATGTTGGTTTTTTCTGCAGTAATGCAGACTCATCTCTATTTGTGCTACATTGCTCTATGGGAACTATATTATTACTTTTCTACGTTGATGACATCATCATTACTGGCAACAATTCTTCTCTTTTGTCACGGCTAATTAATAAACTTAGCTTGGAGTTTGCCATGAAGGATCTTGGTCACTTACATTATTTTTTGGGTATTGAAATCACTTCATTTTATGGAGGATTGTTTCTCTCTCAAACAAAGTACATAAATGATTTATTATCAAAGACTAAGATGATAGAGAGTAATGCTATTGGAACCCCTCTAGCACAAAAACATGATATGCACTCAGAATCTAGTCCACAAGTTGGGGGGTCAGAATATAGAAGCATAGTGGGTGCATTGCAGTACATTACTTTTACTCGACCAGATCTATCATATGCAGTAAATTTGGTTTGTCAGTTCATGCAGCAACCAACACTCAAGCATTGGCAAGGTGTCAAGCGGATTCTTCGATATCTAAAAGGAACCATTGATTATGGAATCCGGATATCTTCTCAATCTTCTCTTAATCTCTATGGATTCTCAGATGCAGATTGGGCTGGTTGTCCACAAACAAGGAGGTCCACTACTGGATATTGTATTTATCTTGGAGCAAATTGTATCTCTTGGACTGCCAAAAAGCAAACAACTGTAGCAAGGTCCAGTGCAGAAGCAGAATATCGTGCACTTGCCTCTTCAGCAGCTGAATTGACGTGGGCATCTTATATTCTCAAAGATGTTGGAATATATCTCTCTCAGCCTCCCTTGCTTTTTTGTGACAATCTCAGTGCTTTATTCATGACAGTTAATCCAATACTACATGCTCGCACAAAACACATTGAAATAGATTATCATTTTGTGAGAGAAAAAGTTGCTCTCTTGGATCTCTTGTTACTCAATTTGTGAGTTCTGCAAACCAAATTGCAGACATATTTACCAAACCTCTCTCAAAGAATCTTTTTCAAAAATTTCGCTGCAAGCTTGGAGTGCTTCAACCACCACCCTCCAGCTTGAAGGGGAGTGATAAGGAAGATCACAAGTTGGTGGGCCATCAAATAGGTCACCACTTAACAGTGGGTCATTCCATTAGTCATCACATGCCATTTCTACATGAGAAGATTGGCGAGCCATCTCATGAGCAAGAGAATCCTCCAGATATCAAACGGACACGTCATGCATATCATAATCTATATGATCGTGAGACAACATGTATCAAGGATATGAAGGGTGTACAAATGAGCTGGCCTGGGATGTGAAGATCTTATTTTATGATATTCAGTTGCTTTAAATGTATTTTAATATATTCTCAAAATCCATGTGTAAGGAAACTAATCCATGTGTAAGGAAGCTACACATCTATATAATGAAATGATGAGGAAAGGCTAGACACATCGACAAGATCATAGCCAAAACCTCTTTTCACAATCTGTCTTTAATTTTCTCACCATTCACCACCCGCCTGCACACCTTCTTCTCCCTTCCCCTTCTTTTCTTTTTCTTTCTTCTCCTTCTTCTCTTCTCCCAAGTCTCCCTCCACAGCACCTGCGCACACCCACCTACGCACACCCATCTTCATCCCCCTGCCACTGCTCTCTCCCGTTCTTCTTTCTTCCTTTCTTACCTTCTTCATTTCTCTCTCTTCTTCCTCTCCCCCTCATCTCTTCTTCCAGCACAGACCCATCACCTCTCCCCTTTTTATTTCTTCTCTTGTTCTTCTTCCCCATCTTCTCCTTTCCCTTCTCCATCTCCTTGCTGCACCTGCACACACCCACACCCACTGCACTGTCTCACTCCCTGCTACTCCCTCTCCCCGCTGTCTCTCCTCTCTCTCAGCCTGCTGTCTCTCTTTCCCCTCACCTTTCTCTCGTCCCTTCTTTTCTCTCTCCCCCCATGCGCCCAGTCTCTCTCTTTCCTCACGCTCTCTCTGCCCTTTCTCTCTCCCCCCTGCGCCCGGTCTCTCTCTCTCTCTCTCCCAGCAGACCCCTCTCCTCTAACCGAGCCCAGCCCACCTGCACTACTGCACACGCTCCACTAGTCCCCCTTTTCCCTCCTTCCTCTTTCTCCACGTGAGCCCAATTCCACTGTGCACCCACCTCTGCTGCACCCCGCTGGCCCACTGCAGCACCTTGCTCCCTTCTCACACCACACTCACCCTACACGCAGCCCATGTAGCACCTTGCTCCCCTCAAAGACTACAACTCCCTGCATCACCCACTCCACTGCTGCCTAACTTCACCGTTGCACCCACCTGTCTAGCCCATTTATCCAAACTGAAGCCATGCATGCCAGGTCCCCATTTTCTTTTCTTGCATTGAGTGAAACTCTCTATTTGCTTATTGTCTGTTCTTATGATATTTCATGCGTCTAGTGTGTTCAAGCACCTAGGATAGCTTTTTTTACATATTTATATATTTGTTACTGCATCTTTTTATGATATCCCATGCATCTAATATGCTCATCCATCTAGGTCAGTCTTGCATCTTATCATATATGTCGGTTTATTTCTAATTCATGCATCTAACGAATTTTCAATTTTATTAGTTGTTTTAAATTATTTACAGTTCATGCACCTAAACCTGCCCATGCATTCAATCTGCCCATGCATTTAAGTTAGTTTTTTTTTTTTTTTTTGGTCTTTATTTATTTTGAATTACCACTGATTTATGTGTTAAACATGTCCATGCATCATTTAATTTAGTTCCCCTATTTTTCATATATTTTTATTGTTTTAATTAGAACTGCATAATTCACAAAATGAAAAAATAATAATAAAATAAGAATAAAGGAATTAGTTTAGTCTTCAAAAACAGAAAGACAACAAAAAAAAAATAGAATTCTAAATATCAGATTAATTAAGACAATTATGTTAGGTTTAATAATTAATTTCTTCGCCTCCTCCCCTTTCATTTTAGGATTAGGGAATTTATTTAGAAAATTCTAAATTAATTAGGCTGATTATAATAAATAAAACTTAGTAATTTGTTCCCTTCTCTTCTCCTCCCTTTCATTAGGATTAGAAAAATTAGCTTAGTAGGTTTTAGACTTCATAAATAAAACCAAAAACAAAATAAACACCAAAAAACCATAAATAATAAATAAGAAAAAATAAAAATAATAGAAATCCAAAAGATCAAAAACAAAGTACAAGATATTAGAAAAATCAAAATATGAATAAACTGGAGTTAGAAATTAAGTAGTGGTTTAGGTTGACCAGGTCAGACCCAGACCCAGATCTAGGTCTCCCCCTAGCCAGTTTAGACTACCCTAGTTTCATTAACCCCAACTGATTAGGCCCCACTCTCTCTCCGGGACCCGCTAAGGGACCAGGAGAGCGGATGAGGGCGGTAAGGACCCTAGGATAGGGTTGAGATCCATTCAAGGAAATGGATTAGTTAGATTAAATCCAAGTAGGAAATCCCCCTAGTTAGGCCCTTCTAGCCCCAATTATTAAAAATCCAAAAAACTATAAAACCAAGAAATTAACCCCAAAAATATTTTCTTCTCTTTTCCTCCACCTCCGGTGCCAAATATTCATTTGAACTCAAAATTAAAAGGAATAGAGGCTGATTCCGAGAATCCGAATTAATGATAATGACGAGACGAGACCAGTGATTTTATACACCCCCAAATCAGTTTATTTGCTTTTGGCCCATCATCGGCCACCCCCAATATCAGTTTGTTTACTTTCGGCCCATCATCTGCCACCCTCAATCAACCTCGGCCCATCATCGGCCATTTTTACTTATTTCCGGCCCATCATTGGCCATGCACTTCTATCACTTGCGTATCGCACGCAAACCCATAAAAATCACAACTCGAGATCTCATTTGCATTTTTCTTTCGATTTGAAGAATCAGCCTTTAAACCTTAGGTTGTCAAAGGACATTGAAGGGATACCCAAGAGCGGGCCCTATCCTCTTCTAAATATTTGGCACCTTCCCCCTACTCCTATTTTATTGCATTTTACCCCCTTAGAGTACATGGATTTGATTTTGACTAAGCTACACCCCCTGGATGTTGATTTCCCCTGCCTAGTTCACTATGACCCTATTTTGAGACCCGTGATTCGACCCAAATTGAAAGACTCAAATTGAGTGACAAAACAACCGTCGTGTGTCGCTGGCAGTACATTAGACGAGAGAAGAACCCATTCCATTTTCTCCCGCTCTCTTTTGACTTTCGTCGAAGGATGTTGTTACGGCTGTATCCGTAACTGGCGATCGTGATCCGTAGATTTTGAGGGTAGTCAAAATCCTCATTTTCGATGTATTTTTTTATCTCACATAGTTGAATGGCAATTTCCCTCACCTGGAGGATCAAAATTCACATATGACACCAGTTTGTCAAGATCAGAACTCATAATATGGTTTGGCAAGCTTTTCATGCTTACCTGTATGCGTGGCGTAACCTTCCTCATTATCTGGGTTAATGAATTGCAAATGATAGAGGAAGGAAGGTATAAATGGGAAGAAACCTTGTACCATCTACACATTTAACAAATCTCATTCCCTCAAACAAATGCAATTTATATCCGTCACTCAATTAGTCCTTGCACCCAACTCCTATTTATACATATCTCTTCTCCCATCTTCCTTTACAAACGCAAGGCCCCTCTCCCAAATTCCTTTGAAACAACATTGCCCACTTACCTTACACAATGTAAAATCTCAAGAGAAAAGCTCAAATCTTACTCTCCCTCGTATCAATCCCCACACTTGTATTCTTACTATTTCTCGCAACCCCACAAGCCAAAAACATCCCAAAATAGCCAACCCATCTACACATCCACAAACATTTGCATGTAGCAAAATCCATATGTGAAGAAACCTTGTACCATGACCTATGCGGCTCTACTCTCTTATCAATCCCTGACATTACCCACAAATCCATCCCTCAAATCATTTCCAACACCTTAAACCAAACTGTCCAAGCAGTCCGCCTCTCTTTAACCAACTGCTCTGGCATTAGAAAAAACCACCCAGAGCTCGATCCTTTACAACAGGAAGTGCTCGATGACTGCCTCGAGCTCTTTGACGACACAATCGATCAGCTCCATACTTGTGTATCTGAACTAACCAACATTTCCAGTTCAAGCAAGAATTTGAACGACTTGAAGACTCTGATGAGCGCTAGCATCACAAATCAGTACACATGCCTTGATGGGTTCTCACATGGGGACAACAAGCATGTGAGTAAGCTGATTAAGGACCGGTTGTATCATGTTACGCGTCTGGTTAGCAGTTCACTCGTTCTTTTGAAGAAGACGAATAAAAAGACCAAGTGGGGTAGGAGTTCTAAGGAGGTTTTTTTTTTGGTATGGAGAGATTGTGCATGGATTTCCTACGTGGGTTTCAGGAAAGGATTGAAGGCTTTTGCAGACAAGTTTGAATGGGAAAAACCCAACTTGATTTTGGCGAAAGATGGGAGTGGGAACTACACGACTATCAGTGAAGCAATGGCTGCGGCGCCCAACGCGTCTACGGGGAGATTTGTGATTTATATAAAGCAAGGGACTTATCTGGAGAATGTTGCTGTTGCCAACCAGAAGAGCAATTTGATGTTTATTGGCGATGGGATTGAGAAGACAGTGGTGAAGGCTAGTGGGAATGTCGTCGATAACAGCACTACATATTGGTCAGCCACTGTGGGTAAGTTGAAATTCTTCACAGTACCTTTCACTTCTTTTTCTTTCTTCCTTTTTTCAAGGTTTCAATGGGGTGGCCCATCTATCACTAATGAATTTCTTTGAAAACACCTGCCCTTCTAAGGAGAAACCTTGTGAAACCTTGTGAAAAAAGGAAGAAAGAAAAAGAAGTGAAAGGTACTGTGAAGAAATTCAACTTACCCACAGTGGTTGACCAATATGTAGTGGTGTTATCGACGACATTCCGACTAGCCTTCACCACCGTATTCTCAATCCCATCTCCAATAAACATCAAATTGCTCTTATGCTTGGCAACATCAACATTCTCCAGATAAGTCCCTTGCTTTACATAAATCACAAATCTCCCCGTAGACGCGTTGGGCGCCGCAACCACTACTTCACTAATAGTCATGTAGTTCCCACTCCCATCTTTCGCCACAATCAAGTTGGGTTTCGTCCCATTCGAGATTGTCTGCAAAAGCCTTTGATCCTTTCCTGAAACCCACGTAGGAAATCCATGCACAATCTCTCCATACCCAGAAAAAACCTCCTTAGAACTCCTACCCCACTTGGTCTTTTTATTCGTCTTCTTCAAAAGAATGAGTGAATTGCTAACCAAATGCGTAGCATGACACAACCGGTCCTTAATCAGCTTCCTCACAAGCTCGTTGTCCCCATGTGAGAACCCATCAAGGCATGTGTACTGATTTGTGATGCTAGCGCTCATTAGAGTCTTCGAGTTGTTCAAATTCTTGCTTGAACTGGAAATGTTGGTTAGTTCAGATACACAGGTATGGAGCTGATCGATTGTGTCGTCAAAGAGCTCGAGGCAGTCATTGAGCGCTTCCTGTTGGAAATGATTGAGCTCTCGGTGGTTTTTTCTTATGCCAAAGCAGTTGGTTGAAGAGAGGCAGACTGCTTGGACAGTTAGGTTTAAGGTGTTGGAAAAAAATCTAAGGGATGGATTTGTGGGTAATGTCAGGGATTGATAAGAGAGTAGAGACGCATAGGTCATGGTACAAGGTTTCTTCACATATGGATTTTGCTACATGCAAATGTTTGTGGATGTGTAGATGGGTTGGCTGTTTTGGGATGTTTGTGGGGTTGTGAGAAATAGTAAGAATACAAGTGTGGGGATTGATATGAGGGAGAGTAGGATTTGAGCTTTTCTCTTGAGATTCTGCATTGTGTAAGGTAAGTGGGCAATGTTGTTTCAAAGGAATTTGGGAGAGGGGCCTTGGGTTTGTAAAGGAAGATGGGAGAAGAGATATGTATAAATAGGAGTTGGGTGCAAGGACTGATTGAGTGATGGATATAAATTGCATTTGTTTGAGGGAATGAGATTTGTTAAATGTGTAGATGGTACAAGGTTTATTCCCATTTATAACTTCCTTCCTCTATCATTTGCAATTCATGAACCCAGATAATGAGGAAGGTTACGCCACGCTTACAGGTAAGCATGAAAAGCCTGCCAAACCATATTATGAGTTCTGATCTTGACAAACTGGCTTCAACGCGGATCTTCCACAAGAAGAGGCGTGTTATGCATTCATGAGCAAGTCATAGATTTAGTATTGCCAAACCACAAGAAGAGGCGTGTTATGCATTCATGAGCAAGTCACAAATTTATGCTGTGTTTGGGAAGGGAGGAGGGGAGGGGAGGGGAGGGAAAATTTGAGGGGGAAGGAAAATGAAGGGGAGGGGAGGAAAATTTTTTCCTCCTTTTGTTTGGGAAGTCAAAAAGTAGGGGAAAGGAAAATGAAAAAGTAGGGAGACAAAGACTATTTTACCCTTCCTTTTGAAAAAATTTCAAAAGGACAAAGAGGGCAAAATGGTACTTTCCCCCTCATTCCCCTCTTTCCCCTTCATTTTCCCCCTATTTTTGGGGGGAAAATTTTTGCCACAAGAGGACAAAAACTTTCCCCCCACTTTCCTACCCCCCCACCCTTTTCCTCCCGCCCTTTCCAAACACCCCCCAAAAAAATTTTCCCCCCACTTTCCCTTCCTTTTTTTCCTTCCCCCCTCTTTCCCCCCTTCCCAAACAAACCGTTAGTATTGCCGAACCACAAGAAGAGGCGTGTTATGCATTCATGAGCAAGTCACAGATTTAGTATTGCCAAACCACAAGAAGAGGCGTGATTTGTTAACTTCTTGTTCTGAGCATAGGTACCTTGTGTCCTTTTTTTTTAATCATGTTGAAGTGCATGAGGAAATTAAAGGAATAACATAGGGTTGGATTGTACCGTTTGTTTGATTCTTACTGGATTGGATTCAGAAAAGAGCATAGAACTTATTCTCAAGAGGGGTGGAGCTTGAAATTTCTAAGAGTCCAAATTGTCAGGGGTGGAACCAGAAATTTTATTTAGGCTGTGGTTGAAGGCTGTGGATGAAGCCCGGATTCCCTGGCCCCACATGCTTCGCATAGTTGATTTTGTTCAAATCCACTGTAGGACTCACCTATTGATAATCCAGACTACTCCAAATGAATATCATGCCCTTCATTGATATATCCTCATATTTTACTTCAATAGAAGTTGAATTCATCTAAAATAGTGAACATGATTGGTAACATGCATGATTACTGCATATGATTGTGCTAATCTTTTTATCCTATGTGCAGCTCAACTTTACTTAATCAAATGAGCTTGTATCACCTTTTGTGATGGAGGGCCATTTTTTTAATTTCTTTTAATAATTAATACTGATATTCACCAATCATATATGTCTATATACAACGACTCATTTGTGATTTAGAGCGTTAGACTTTTGAAAAAGGAGCTCATATATGACAAATCAAGTGGTTAGTAGTGTTAGTATAGTTTTGTCAATGGGAATGAAATATGTCCATTCCTGACTTTCTGATAGCTCATCAGTCTGTCCAAGAAGCTTTAAGAGGGGTGTGGCAAAGAAGAAGAAAGGAACCAGGAGAAGAGCGGTCACTGTGAGAACGACCCATGAACGTTGCATGTAGATGCCCATCATGGGGTATTGCTTTGCTCCAAATGCTTGGCCACAGAGAGTTTTCAGTGAACAGGCCATACCCAACTGCAAGTGTGATGAATACAGAGGAAGATGAACTTGTACCTGTTCTAGCTAATTTTAGTTTAGTTGAGATGGGTATTCAAGAATTTACATTATGTGTAGACTTACATAGATCACATGGTTTTCAAAACACAAATCTTGACTCACTGAATTTGTCACGAGCAGACTGAATTAGCTTATTGATGACGATTGTACTATTTTAACATAATGAGGAAATGGTGCTCGTAATTAACCTCAGTATGTGGAATGTGCATAGTTTATTCATTTGCAAGACAGAAAGGCTACAGTGAGAAATCCAGAAGTAGATGTCAGAAAATCTTGTTTAGAGAAGTCAAGGTTTGAGATGGCCGGGTCTTTTCCTTACATGAGCAATAGAAATGAAGAAGGCTGGAGGCCCAAACTGGTATATGAAGCCCTACTGAACCCATTATGTGGGCGTGGGACTTACACAAGAACAATGAGATTGGGGCCCAAACGGGTATATGACGCACTAATAAACCCATTATGTGGGCGATAACTTTCCCAACAGGCTGTAAGTGGGCTTCTCTTACCTTTGTACTCTAGCATCAAAAGGCCAAAGAAAGGAAGAAATAACTCATTTGGAAAAGAAGTATACTGTCAGAAGGATTTTTGAGAAAGTGGAGGGGGTTAACTTTGAAAGCTCTTGCAGTCTCTATTTCAATAGAAGGGAGATCTTTTATAAGTGCTTTGTTGGTAATTTGTATAAAAACAAATCCCTCACATTATTCTCTATTCTTCCTACACTTTACAACAAGGTATCTCATCAATAGAGTTCCAGTGGACCAAAAGATGAATGAAGCTTTCATGGAAAGTATGCAGGGATGTAAATGGCCAGGTTGAGCCAAGAAAAAAAAAGAAGGCATGATCTTGCAATATTGGAAGAAACTTGAATATTCCTTACAGTTGAGACTGCAAAGTATGTTTCTATTTGTTAAGCACACAGGGTAATCTAAAAAGATAAAAGATGGAGTGATGGGATTAGAAATACCAGTATTCCATTGGAAAATCTCAGAAGAAGGGTCTGCACAAGTGCAAAAGCTGAGAGGTCTACTTCACTGATGGGTCCCTTAAACGATTGCGTCACAACAAGGAGCCCAAAGGAGCAGATTCCGGTGAGAATGGCGGGAAATGCAATTCTCCACAGGATCTTTAACTCTGCAAGGACCCTTCTCTTCAGATCTTCTTCTTGATTGTCTGACCCAAGAAGCCTGCACCCCACTCTCCTCCATGCTCCTACTATCTCTCTCTTCTTACTCTCATCCTATTCACATAGACATAACATGAGAAAGAGAAAATTCCCACTCTTTTGTTCTATGTTTTGACTTGATGGAACCCCCTAGTTGGCTATGATCCACAAGTATTATTATGGTGGAACTATGAGTCTGAACTTGGATTGACTACAATAATGAATAGATAGAATAATAGATGGAGAAGAGAATTTTATAAGGGGATTGGTGGGAGGAAGTTAAAGAGGAAGTTAAGTGCTCACCTGGAAAGTACTCACACAAAAGTTTCCTAAGATTTATCTCACCATGAAAGGAAGGTGTCTCACCAACTAAGCTGCATGAAAGGGAGGTGTCTCACCAACTAAGCTACATGATTTCTATGCCAAGCATCAGAGTTTGGAGCCTCTCCCTCAACTATAGCGTACTTCTACCACGTATTAGGTCTCCCTAACTCCACAACAGACTCCACATAATGAAAATATGGACCAATTAAAATGAATATCATCTTCTTCAGTGATATATCCTCATATTTCATCAATAGAAACTAGCAAAATGCTCCCGTGCTTAGCACGGGCAATTGAAGTCATGCAAAAAAAAAAAAAATCATTTAATCTTGTGATAGAAATAAGAAGAATTGATTTTGATCTCATACGTTTATATTATCGAAAGTCTAAAATAAAAATATTTTTAAAAAATAATAAATTTATATGCGTATAATTATAATCACCAATAGAGAGGATGCTATGCCCTGTGTCCTAATCATGAAACATAGAATAATTAATAGGTTTTCTTAGAAATCACACAATTGAGAACTTAAATAAATAATTAATATAAGAATTTTGAAATTTTAGTAGAAACTTGAATTATTATATTTTTGTATATATTATATTGAGATGAGATCGAGAAATTTAGAAGAAATTTAAAATATGATATTTTACAATTAGAAGCATGTTTTGTAGTTGGGATCAAGGTACGTAGTAATGGGTTTCTGGATTTCAACTCAAGACGGGCGGTTTTAGTTTGCTTGACTCGCCTTTCAATCAATAATATTGATAAAATCCTCACCACTTATTTTTCTTCATAACAAACTTTATGCTGAAAAGTTATTATAGCTTAGTTAAGTTGGAAAATAAATTAATATATTTATAAGTTCTAAAAACTTATTTAAGTTGAAAAATATAATAGATAGATTCAAATTTAGGATTTTTCCATTACTTGGATCAACCTTGGTCCTTGGGCATCATAGATCGAATGGCACATTATCATTCATTGCAACAATAAATGTCATTCAATAAATGACATTTTTATTGAATTTAATTAGATTAAATAAGATTAAAGGAGAATTGTGTATTGGGATTAATGATGGTCCCTCGGTCAAAATTATGTAGGATTGTCAAAATCAATTGGAGCTGATTGCGAATTGAAATCAATGTCTTTCATATATAAGAATGGATTGCACCTACCTATTGAGCATACGAGGGAAATGCAACTAAATCCATGCCAACGGTTATGTCTAGTCACATTTTCAATCATGTGATCAATCTTTTGATAGAATCTATTTCAATTAAAGTAAACTATAAGGATAAGTCATTGAAGAATATGAGATTCATCTTGAATGGTCCGGGTCATCTTGATGCAGATTCTAAGATGGAGTCCACGTTACACGTATTTTACACTGTTCCCCACAAAATTAAACACTCAATCAGGTTTAATAACATTCCATGGTTCTGTTTACCAAAAAGAAAAAGAAAAAAAAAAAAATTCTTGGTTCATGACTGGTACGGGATCCTACGTGTGTCCATGGGCTCTCAAATCTAACAGAATATGTAAAGAGATTTGATCCAGAAATTGGTAGGAGGAAGCTCTTATTAAAGTCTACCAACTCTTTTGTTTTTTGGGTATATAAAGTCTTCCAACTCTTCTATTTTTTGTTTTGGGTATAAAGTCTTCCAACTCTTCTTTTTTTTTTTTTTATGGGTATAAAGTCTACCAACTCTTTTGTTTTTTTTTTTTGGTATTTGGTATGAAGTTTACCAACTCATAAATAAATAAGCATTATTGTAGACACATAGGTAGAATTTCGCCTATTGTATGTAGGTGGGCCCCACCAAAGAGCCTTACAAATTTTGCTCCTCATAACTGAAAAAGTAAATATACAATAAAGTAATTTTAGTCTCCAACATATTTACTTTATTATATTTATTTAGCCGGAACAAGTGATTAAGTAAAGTTTTAGCCAAAAACAAAAAAAACAAAAAAAAAATTTACTTTATCAGCCTCAAACAAACTTTACCTCATAGAATACACATATAGTAAAATTGGTTAACCACCCATCTCACTTCAAATTACGTTATCTGGAAATAAATACATTTTTACTTTACTAAAAATATATGCTTTATATTCTTTTAATCATTAGCATTTTTATTGATCAGGCACTTACGTTACTATTGCAGGCTAATATTTTGTTGTATTAAGGAAAAGGACATTGAACCCCTGCTCCATAGTAATTGCCATGCTTGGCATTCTAGAGAACTACAAGACTAAACTGTGTCACCTTCTCATTGGTTCAAACAAGGTTTCCCTCTTTGGTCTAAAATAGGGATCCGGATTCTTTTTGAAAAAATAGTAAAAAGCATTTTACTGTCCTTTTCAAATATAGGTCATTGCTGATGTCATTATATATCTCTGTCGGTCTCATAAGATGAAGAGTTCGGATGTGATTATGATTTAACCCCTACTACTATGCGTGGACCAATCACGGTTAAGAAGATACCAACTCACCCGTGGGGACTCCAATCCATGAAGCTTATAGATCCTTTTTTTTATAATTGGGATCCTCCTACAGATTTGACCCACGATGACCCTAGGATAAAGCCTCACAAGATCCGGCTCTGAATTTGTTTTTTTTATATGATGTGGTGGCTTGCAAATGTCGTGTTTCTTCACAAAGATTTTAAAATTAAAGCTACCTTAGAGATATCGAATGCCCTTCCCCTTTACTTTCTGGTGGAATTTCTTGATATGCTCGTGTACAAAGGAGCATCCATGAATTTCACTATGTCTAAAAATTTAGAAATTCCACGGATAGGATTTCACTGAATTCTAGCAAAGGAACATACCATATTCTGATCACGCGCACAGACGAAAATCTATCCATGGCTTTAAATTTTTCTAAACTTTAATGAGCTAATGTCAAAGTTTGGGTGATCCATTGGGGGGGAACTACAGGGACACGACTATTTAAACAGACTCATCTTGGTTAAAACTTGGAAATGACAATTATTAAGCCGGCCAACATTCTGGGCCAGGGTAAGAGCCTAATTCAATTGTTAATAGTACCTAAAAGGGTGGTTCCACATCTGAACTTTGTGTCAGAGCCTTTAGAGCGATGGAGTAATCAAGAGTCCATTGACATCTCCAGTACTAAGGTCAATATATAGAAGAATTACTACTCAAATAATATGCACAAGTGATTATGAATAAACCCTAGAATTTGTATTTTTTTAAAAGATTATCTGTCACATTTTGTGTGTCAGGGTTATAAGAAGATGCTGTACGTTTTTGAAGCAAATATAGAGTATATGATATTTTAAATGCTTTAGTAGGGGTGTTCATGGCCAGGCCGGGACCACTGAGGCATTCCAGCCTAGCCGACTTTAGAAATACAAGCCCAGGCCAGGGCTCAACCCCGGGACATGCCATAAAAGTTAGGACTGAGGCCACCCATTTAGTCAAATGGGTCGGGCTGAACATGGCTTTTGATCAATTCTGTCGGCTTTCGAGCAAATGTTTGGCCTAATCAAATTGAATTGCATGTACTCCTTATACAGGCCAAGCCACGCTTTGGGCTTTCTTCCACTAATCCCAAGCCCGTGCAAACCATTAAATGGACCCAAATTACATATCCAAGGCTGGCCTAATGCTGGCTGGGTTGGGATTGGGCTGGCCTGGCCCATGACCACCCCTACACTTTGACTGAGGACTAAATCTTAGTTTTTCTTTAAACATAATTAGCTATAAATTTTGAGTTATTTAGATAAAATTGTCGTTTTCTTCTCTGATCCACTTGGATGCATAACATTCAAGGGATAATGCAAGATGGATAGGTTAGCTGTTGAATTAGAGGTGTTCTCCATATTAACTCAATCAAATGATCTTAGCCCTCATTTTTGGGTCCTCAGATTTTAATGGCTATATATGATGCTAATTCAATGAGGGCAAGTGTTTATGAAGAACTGAGACTGATCATAGGTTGAAAACTAAAGACTTTTTTCTCACCTCTTAGTAAGGCAGCTAAAAGTGGTTCCCTGCATATTGGGTATGGATCTGCTTTTAAAAAAAATTACGATGAATTCTTTAACCTAAGAAAATGAAAACCACAAAACATGATAACACGGAAAAGGAAAAGAATCCATTCCCTTTTATAAACCACTTTTAATTTTCAAAGAAAACGCACTGCAAATCGAAACCCTGATTTTTCAAGGGCCTGTTGTTTGCACTAGATTACATAGAAATGCATTGTCAAATGGGTCCCACTTAAGTATTATTAAAAAGGTGAGGTGTGAATGATATGAGGAGGATCGCGACTTTGACTTTCCTAGGATATGAGGTGATATGGTTTGGTATTCACGTCAATCACTTGCTGGCCCACTTTTGTATATCCACGTTTGTTCATCATTTTTTAACGAACGTACAGAATAAATTCCTATGTATTACGTGCAAACAAACAGACAATAAATTCAGCTCTTCACCTACGGTGACTTCATTTTCTCTTCATCTCCACTTAATGTGGGAGGAAGTTGTAGCGGGACAATAAAATAGTGTCAATCCTTTTTCTTTTTTTTTCATCATTATCATCCCGCCAAAAGCACCATTTCTTTGTTCATGAATTGCAAGTCAAAAATCTTTATGCTTACTAAATCTTAGCAATTTCGCAAAGGTAATTATTGGATGAGATTGACAAAATTAGATATTAGACATTACAATTACCAATCAAATGAAAAATAAATGTGTGATTAAAGGGAGACTTGCCTGATGATCTACACACCTAAACCCACGAGAGACAAAAGATAAAGAGGAAAGGGCAGTCCAATCAATCAATCCAAAGGTCTCCAATCTCCACTCTATGTGGCTATTACTACAATCTCCACTTACTTTAGAAATAGTGGTCTTGACTTTATGATGAGATAGAAGAGATCCTGCACCTTAACACTCGAACACATACAATTGAGAGACGTTTTTGAAGTCTTCTAGGTTATTGGGCTCAGGCTTCTGAAAAACGCATGATTAAAAGATTTTAGTGTAATTTAAACTAGCAACAACGCCCCGTGCTTAGCCTGGTGCAAAAAGTAAGATATTACATTTTTAATTTATGAGATATCAAAATTAATTATAAACACATAAGAATATATTCATACATATTTATATATAAAAAGTCAACACATCCTCAATCAACAAAGGCCCGTGCTTAGCCCCAGTCTAAGATTGAGAAGATATTTAGAATTAAAGTAAGAGAAAAGATATTATTGAATTGAAATAGATAATATCATATAGACATTAATACTTATTTCAGTCCGCAAAGGAAACTATATAAAATATATAACGACAGTAATAGATACAATCAAATGTATATGAATGCACTTTCTATGATATACATTCAACAATTGTGTAGGTAAAAAAGAAAAAACATATAGAAATATATAGCATACCTGATTTGAGAAGATGGAAGAGAAACTCTAGCAGTAACAGCAGTAACATTGTATTTATCTATGTTTATAGATGGGTGCATAGATTCCGAGATTTAATTTTATAGAAGGGCTAAGTAAGGAGTCTCTAGACAATTTTATGGTCATTGGCTCTCTTACAACCATTAGTCTTTTGTTAGTTGTTATGCATAATTAAAATTCTCTATGGATGAGAAGCACCATTTGTATTTAACCGTTTTCATGAATGTCACTGTAGCTAAGTTGTCAAAACTACTGTTAGTTTATGTAGCAGATTTTTCACTAGTTAATGTTATAAAAGAATCCTCTTTGCAATTATAAAAACCTCTAAATCAAATAAATTAAATCCCAAATCCTGCAAAAAGAAAAAAAAGAAAAAGAAAAGGTAACGCACCAACAGTATCCAATCCAAAATAATTGGTTTGATGAGATATATCTTCATCCTTCTAAGAGATATCCATTTTAGATAGCCTCTCTTTTTGTATGTATCTAAATTTCTTCCCATCATTTAAGATCAAAAGAAGATAAGCCCATGAAAAAGCTTGCCTGTAATGAACAACTCTATAAAAAAACTACATGGATTAAAAAAAGAAAAAAAAAAACATATTTTAAAGAGATTTTCTCTTAGGGACCTACATATTATAATCCGAACCATCCAAAAACAAACCCTTCATATTTATTGGGGCCTACATATTATAATCCGAACCGTCCAAAACAAACCTTTCATATTTATATGTGATACCCTAGAATTTCGCCTCAATCCGAATTCCTCATTCTTTGATGAAAAGCAGGATAACAAAAATGAAAGAGTCAATCCAACTATGGAGACTGATTTAAAGTTGGAGGATACATCATACAGGTGGGGCTAGAATTTGGATCTAAGATTTGAAGACACTGATTCAATGAAACTACTTCCAATGCTGACCAAGTTTCAATATAGATGGTGAATTATAAAAAAATTTATTAGAAATTAAGTGGATTAAGACTTCAAGCTATTGACAAATTGAATCCCAAATCAAAATAGAGTAGATTGTCCGATATTGTAATGTAGATAACCGACCCACAATCAAGATTGCTATGACCTAGATCACGTAATGCAGGAGATGAAAACCCAAACTGTTCATCTCCAGCACATCCTCCCCTAAACCTATACATGTAGCAATCACTGTTCCTTCTACTCTGCTCCTGCCAAACAAACAGGCCCTTAGGGTGATCAGAAGTGCCACCTATTTTAGTGGTTGAATCAATGGCACACATGCAAAAGACTTGAAACAAAAATGAACGATAAAAGAGCAGGAGACATTGTTCACCATAGGCACTTTGGCCAGCCCAATTTATGCCCCTCATTTTACAAGGCTTCCCCTTTGCTGGAGACATTTGGAGAAAGATGGTCATCACTCTCAGAGATTTCTCTAAATCATCTCCCATTCATAATATGATAGTATTGCTACTGTATGGAGAGAATAGTTTTAATTCTGTAGCAAGACTTATTTCCTATATAATGGGGAGATTTGTTCAGATAAAATACATTAAGAAAATTACCATTGAGGTGATCTGCATGAGAAGTTGAGATACTGAAAGATCTCATCTTTATCTATCATTTCTTGTGATCTGGATCATAAGGAGGAATCCCAGGCAGAGCAGCCTAGACACAGCATACTTCCCCCTTTGCCTTAATATATATAATGGTGTGATTTGAGGGTGATTAAAAGAATGTGATTAGAGAAGGAGAGATTTTATGTGAGGATTTTAGGAGAGAAACTGGTGTGCTTAGGGAGAGTTTTTAAGTGAGAATGAGAGATTTTAGGTGAGGATTTTGATTAGAGAATGAGTGATTTTAGGTGAGGATTTTAGGGGAGAAACAAGTGTATGCTTAGGGAAAGATTTTAGGGGAGAAGGAGAGATCTTTTAGGTGAGGATTTTAGGGGAGAAACCGGTGTGGTTAGGGAGAGACTTTAGAGGAGAATGAGAGATTTTAGGTGAGGATTTTGATAAGAGAAGGAGCGTGTGATTTGAGGGTGATTAAAAAAACGTGATTAGAGAAGGAGAGATTTTAGGTGAGGATTTTAGGGGAGAAACCGGTGTGATTTGAGGGTGTGATTAAAGGAACGTGATTAGAGAATGAGAGATTTTAGGTGAGGATTTTGATTAGAGAAGGATCGTGTGATTTGAGGGTGTGATTAAAAGAACGTGATTAGAGAATGAGAGATTTTAGGGGCGAAACCGGTGTACTTTTAAGGAGAGATTTTAGGGGAGAATGAGAGATTTTAGGTGAGGATTTTGATTAGAGAAGGAGATTTTTGAAACTATAGTATTTTAGGGAGAAGGAGAGAAAACGTGTAATGAAAGAGAGATTGTAGGGATTTTTGAAACTATGGTTATGGGCCCACCTAATAGATCGTTCCATGCCACAAAAGAAGAAAGCCCATTCACTCAGGATTGTAAAAATGGAAGGCCCACACCTGGCACAGGCTACTGGTCAAGCCGGGTTGATCAAAGTTTGTGTGAAACTATCTACATCCCAAGTCTCAATCGTCTATAATTGGTTTGGAAATGCAAACCCGAACCCTAAATTAATTGGTTCGGTTCAGCTTGGGTTAATGGGTCCGTCAGGAATTGCTGTCCCTCTACTTGTTGCATATGCAATGCTTGATGGACCATTTGATGGGCCTCTTCTGTTAACTTTATGGTTAATTTGATAGGCCAATGATGAATGGGATATCCTCAGAAAAAGGTCCTCCTAAACACTTAACTGGGAGTGATTTTTGGATTGTGGGCTCTAACAGAAGCCTATTTTCTGACCCCAAGTGCTGCATAGGTTAAGTCTGTCCTGACATGCAGAGAAAATAAAAGTGTCAAAGAAATCGGTTGATAAAAGAGATTTACGAGATACAACAGAACTCTTGATAAGAGAGAGAGAGTAGGGATTTTTGAAACTATGCTTATGGGCCCACCTAATATTTAGAGAATGAAAACATGTGATTAGTTTTTAAATTTTCAATTGAATAGAGATTTTCAATTGAATAGGGAGAGAGAGATTTCCTGCTGGCACGTGTCGCTTTTCAAGAAAGTCCCCTACCGCCACGTGTCACTCTCCCGGAGAATCACCTGCTTTCTTTTATTATTAGGTAGGCTTATTAATAACTCTCTCTCTCTCTCTCTCTCTCTCTCTCTCTCATACGTGGGTTGTAGTCATCCATGCATAAGATGTACTGTGGAAACCTTATAAGTCCAAAAAGAAAATTCTATAACCATTTGCATCATATAAGGTGAAAATGTACGTGGCATCATTATTTCCCTAAGATTTATTTTTTTGAAGGGGGATAGATATGGACAATCATTTTCAATGGTGGGATAGAATATATGGTGTCCCCTGTGAATCTTTTCCTTTTAATACCTCACTTTCAGCCATTAAAACAAGATGTCATTGCGTAGATGATAAAATTCCTGGAAGTTCCCTATCAGTCCAATCACCTCTGGACCCTTGATTAAACTTTAGATCAAACCATTACCACCGAAATTCAGCTGTGGTCAAAGCAAAAACTAAAAAGAGTAGCGAGCCAAACTGTTATTAGTGACGGCCAATTTCTAAAATCACATGACAGTCACTTTGACTTAGCATTAAATAAACGAGTAGTTGAGAATTTCAACCATCCAGATTTCTTCGTACAAGCCTCCTAGATGTTTAATCGGGTAATCTGCATGGTGGATTAGAGCATGCTTTTAAAATCAGCCCATAAATTTCTTAACACCTGATATCCGATTTTCCAGTAGCAGGGACTTGGGAGCCATGGAATCTGTGGAACCCAGTTATCTCCTGTGTATCACTAATCCCACACCAACACACGATGCTGCCAATACATCATACATGATACATCATTATCTTAAGTTTGGAGGAGCTATTGATTCTATCAGCATAAATTTGTACAATATTATTGTCAGTGAAGTTTGAAGAACTAAAATTTGTACAATCATTTGTCTGAACTATATTACTCAGACCACCACCCTCAATGTTAACCCCCACAAACTTGATTCCCATGAATGTTTGTTATCCACTTAAGTGGGCCCCACAAAACACATTGTTCACAGCAAATACATATATGACTCATCTTCATTGATCCACCACATTAAAAATTAGGGATTCCATGATAGACAATGTTGATAAACTATTTGTAAGCTGCATTTGTTTGAAAATTCTAATATTCTCATCACCACCACTCTAAAAATGTACTGTTCAGCTACAGAAACTCAGAAAGTCATTCGAAAACCACTCAATTTACAAAGGAATGCATCTACTTCTAAAAAGTACCGCACACAACCATAACACAACTTAGAGCTGCTGGTGCTAAAAAAACAAGTAAAAGCATTTACTCTCTAATGTTGAAAAATTACATGAATCTAACTGAAAATTTCATCTACAATAATGAGGTCCGGTAGAGAAGCAAAACACTTATTTTCAGATTCTACATCATTTTTAAAATGTCACTGATACAGTCAATACTATATTGATTCCTCGAGAATCTAATGCAGGGTCCTAAACCTATAACACTCTGCTCCACCTACTACTACCCAAGGGTGGATACAGCAGACAGTAAGTCTGGCAATTTGAGGGGACCACACAAATATAAAGCAGAGTGAAACTGCATGTATCCTCATCTTCATCCAACGAGAGGAGACATTTCAAACAACTGCTACCTCCACTGAAAAATGAAAATGGGAGATTAGAAGAAACACCCGAGCGGAAAACAACTGCTATTCCAATTTCCAACTGCTACCTCAAAAGCTGCAGTGCTCTATTAAGTAGACATGGCTCCAGCATGATAGTTCTCCAATTCCTTGTCCAGCTCATCTGCAGACTTTTCAACTGGTTTCTTCCTTCCACGCCCACGTCCTCTGCCACGAACCCGATTACCACGTCTGGAACCTCTACGATTCCGCTTACTGTGAAAGAATGGAATAAAAAATGTGAACTTAGTCTAACTATATGCCCAAAAAAACATAAAGAAATATAATTTAGTAACATAACCACTACAAAGTGAATCAGTAGTTTGATTTGAAACACAACTGTCAACTTTCGGAGAATCAATCACCTTCTCCTACCCTGCCCATGGTCGCCCAAAGTTTCTGTCTAACCACTGCTTATTTCATTTCCCATTGGCCTATTCTCGCTACTCTTATGAAGTCATGTGTACCACATACCCGGTGTCATGTTTCCATGGCAGTTAATCATAGGATAACCATGAGGAAGGCCCCTTTTCCCCCAATGCAGTATGGTCATCTGGTGAAAATGCAATCAGAGCCTCCTCTCTACACCCTCATCTTACCACAAGGCTAGAATCAGATCATATTGAGGTGTTCTTTAGCACTCTAGATTGAAGGGTTTGGGTTTTGGGAATTTTATTGGCTCACTTCTCAGAACCAATTGAATGTTTGCAGCTTCCATTGAAAATGCCTCCATTTTTTGGGTTCATCCAACTCCAAGAGAGTTCGAGTACCCCAATTAACTACCCACATCAACACCAGGGCAGCTGGAATTACAAGGAATCAATTAGAGAGATTTTTGGCCACATTAACCATACTTGCCTTGGGCTTAGTCCACCCAAGATGAGATTTTTGCATTGTACCGGGGTCATTCTTGGTAAAAAAAGCTTGGGTTTCAGTTCCTCACAGTTAATGGTGATTCAGAATATGATCATTGTGATCCAGGGAGGTCCAATCATCTTGGGACATACTTGAATAATTACCACTTAGTGTGGTTGATCTCACATGCATTCAGAGAAGGGAATCAAGTGGATGATAGGCTCTCTAAGAGGAGACTAATACTCGGAATAGCTAGACACGTCAAAGTGCAGATGATAATGTGGAGCTTCTTGCTGCAGGTAAGTTTAAAAAAAAAAAAAAAAAGTTGGTCATTCCAGCTAGCAATTGTTAACACCAGCTGACCCACAAGGCCCATAGGCCAACTCCACATACATCATGTGGGATATCCTGGTTGACCAATGATGCTGTAAATTATTTTCCTTCCATGTATTCCATGTACAAGATTTGTAACATATATACCTTCCATATGTGTAGATTGTAATCGCCTTGATTAAGGTTGGAAACATTATAAATAGAGCAAGCATTGATCAACAAGGATCATCCAGTTTTTCCAAAATATTTCTTTTGTTCAATTGGCAAAAATGCCATCATGCCGCATTTTGTGTTTGCGCAGGCACAAGTGCACAGGGCAAGAAGGCCTCATGCCATGTTATAGTCTTGTGCGGGTGTGTGCTTTGAATCCGCACGGTGTCCCACCCGAGGGGTGTTAAGTAGTTGTTTGTGCAGTTTCCTATTCACCAATTGATTTTAGGATTATTGGATATCAACTCTGTCAGGCTATGCAGGAAGAACAGGCACCACCATTTGGTTGCCACCAAAAGGATCATTCGGTACGTTCTTGGTTCTCCAACACGAGAATTGTTTTTTCCGACTAGCAAACCACTTACACTTAATGTTTATTCGGATGTCGACTAGACAAGCTGCCCAGATACTCGCCAATCCACTACGGGCAGGTTTGGGCGAATCACTCATCTCTTGGAAATGCAGAAGGCAAGAAAGGGTCTCAAAGTCTTCCACCAAATCTAAATATCATGCTATGTTCACTGCTTGCTCCGAGATTTTATGGCTTCGTGGTTTACTTTCAAATCTTGGTTTTCGTCGGATCTTAGCAACACCTCTTCATGCGGACAATACTAGTTTCATTCGAATCACTGAGAATCCGATTTTTCATGAGCGTACAAAACATATTGAGGTGGATTGTCACTTTATTTGAGATGAATATGATCGTCAAGTCATCAGTCTTCCATATGTTTCTAATGAACTCCAGCTTGCAGACATCTTAACAAAAGGGTTATCTAGTCATGAGTTCCTAGTTCGCAAATTGCTACTGTTTTACCAGCACCAATTTGAGAGGGAGGGGGGGTGTTTAACGCCGGCTAACCCACAATGCCCATAGGCCAACTCCACATACATCACGTGGGATATCCTCGTTGACCAATGATGTTGTAAATTATTTTCCTTGCATGTATTCCATGTACAAGATTTGTAACATATATACCTTCCATATGTGTAGAATGTAATTGCCTTGATTAAGGTTGGAAACATATAAATAGAGCAAGGATCGATCAACAAGGATCATCCAGTTTTTCCAAAATATTTCCTCTCTTTGTTAAGGTGTCAGCAATTGTGTTTGGTTAGGTTGGTGTTTGGTAGTAATTATTTAGAATGTTTTTTATTGGTAATTATTTAGAATGTTTAGTATGTATCTTTGTTTCAGTCTCTGAAATGTCTTGTTAATGTATTTCCTGTTAGTCTTTTTATATACTACTATTGTTGCACTATTATTGGCAAAAGTAAGCACCTACCAACAACACAATGGGCTCATCTCTAGATATAATTTTATTTCAGAGCCAAAAAAAAAAAGATAAAAATCAATTACTCAAATTAAGTACACTTTCGCAGGGAGAAAAACGCTATTAAAATTATGTTTCTGCATGCATCCTAAACAACCCAGGGAACATGGGACAAACTATTTTTTTCCAAACTTGATGGATCAAAGTAATGCATTAGTCACATTATTCTATCCAACTTACCAATTAATCTAATCTTCATAAACCAAAACTGAAAGTCAATTCATTCAGGCATCCTAACTAACAATTTCTGGATTTTTTTCGAAGAAAACAAAATGTATTGTCTAAGGAAAAGGCCAACAAAGTTATGCGAGATAATCTGGCAGTGTACAGACAGCTTTGCAACACACACTAGCAGTGAACGCATGCACGCATGTGTGTGTATAAGCTTCCCTTACAATCTTACATTACAAGCAACCTAGTGGGGCCACCTTTTGGTCCATCCAAGTAGACCATCCAAACCCACCCCTCCTATTTACAAAGGTCCCACTGGGTTTTGATAGATCCAAATGGAGTGAACCATTGTGAGCTTAAATAATTGCATTACAGGCTGCATTGCATGATGCAAATCTAGAGGCTAGAGGCATCAAAATAGTAGCAGTCATTTTCTCTTGTATTTCTGTCCAGCATGCAACATGTCATGATAAATCTTAGGCATTTGTCTTGGGCTGTAACTAAACTGGTTAGGGGCACTGACAGCGCCCTTTAGTGGGTCAGAGTACATAAGTTCAAGTCCTTCTAAGCCATTAAAAATAATCAGGGCACTGTGAACAATAATTTTAGCAGATTCTATCATTTCAAGAAATAAACTATCGAATTTGCAAAACAACTACATTTACTGCATGAATATAAGGGGAAAATTTCACACATTTACCTTGGACCATGACTGATGGAAGCGGGGCCCATTCCTTGACCTGATTCTGGCCTGCATAAGTTTTCAAGGAAATTGACAAGTTAATTGAATGTTTTAAATAAGAAAGCATACCTTTTCAAAAGCCCATATTACAACTATTGTCTTTTCCCTTTTTTGCTAGTAGATCATTTTTTAAGTTTCAATTAATTTTTGCTTTTGATAAATCTTTTGGGGTTTTTTTACCTTTGAATGTTGTTACACCCTGACCCAAGTTAATCGTGATTAAGGCTAATTAATTGAGATTAATGCTTCTTAAGCATGAGTAGTCGGGTTAATGAAGGTTGAGGACCAACGATAGACAAATTAGTCTCAAATGATGCATTAAGCATAATGGAATGGGTTTGAACGTAATTGATTTGGTTTTAAATGAGTTTAGACTCAAACAAAGCAAGCTAAGGACTTTTCCGTAAATACGAGTTTACACGAATTTCGTCGGATGCGGAAATTCTTGATACTAACGTGTGTATCTCGAATAGTACGTTAACTTTCATAATAGGCGCGATTCCAATTGACCTCAAATGGAACAAATGAGGCTTCATTTGACTCAAAATGAAATAAGACAAAATATAAGGGGTTTTGTGGAAAAGCACCTTATATTAGAATGAGTTGAGTCTCATTCACTCACTTCACCCAAACCCTAGACCGTTCTCTCTTCTTCTTCCATTTTCTCATCAACGAAAACTTGGGAGCTTTGAGGGTGATGGAAAAAGGGCTATTAGCTACATCAACTGTACCTTTATCTTCTTCCTCAAGCCTTTTTCACCATTGTTGAAGTGTCAAGCTTGGAAGAGAACCCAAAATCTCTTTGCTTGGAGCTACAAGTAAGTAGATGTTCCTTCCTTGGGGTTCCCAAGTTCTATTGAGTAGTGAGGGGAGGTTTCTAGCATAAATAGCTTAAGGGTCGTGCATTTTCATGTTTTCATGGAGTTAGGGTTTCATTTGGGCGTTTTCATCTCAAGGCAAGTTGAGCAAGAGAACTTTGAGTGCATTGACTACAAGAGGCAAGTATAAACATTTCCTTGTGATTATTGTTAACCAATGTAGAGTTTTATAGAATTGCTATGGATTGAATGTGATGAATAATGGGTATTGGAAGTAAGTTTGTGAATAGTGGGTGTATGAGGATAAAATGAGATATTCCAATGGTTATTCCCAGCAAACATACCCTTTCTAAGACTATTAGATTATTGAAATGAGGGGAGTTCAAGGAACTCATCCTTAGAAAATCTGCTTCAGAACTTCTGAAGCTCGAAAATAGAGTTCTGGGCAAATTTCGGCTAGCCGCAAGGCTAACCGTGAAGCCAACCGCCGGAATCTATAAAATGGGAGAGCCTCTGGAAAGCTAACCGTCATATTACGGTTAGCCGAAATCCAAATTTCGGCTAACCGTGAGGTGACCGCGACCTGACCGAAATTGAGTCAGATTTTCCTGTCAAAAAGGCGGCTTCTGGAAAGCTAACCGCTAAAATTCGGTTAGCTGAAATTGAAATTTCGGTTAGCAGCGAGATAACAGTAAGGTGACCGAAAAATCGAGTCAGAAATGTCAGCTTCTGGAAAACTGACCGTGAGCTGACCGCCGAAATTTCGACTAGCCGCCAGTCGAAATTCGGTTAGCCGCCAAGTAGATTTCGGCTAGCCGCCGACCTAGTTTCGGCTAACCGCCGGGTAACCGCCGAGCTGACCGACTTTGGCCAACACATTAATTATGAGTGAAAAATTTGGCCAATCGATTGGACCTAACGGTCCGATCGATCGAGTGAATTTTGGATTTTTACGTAAGTTTGGAGCACTCCTTGTGAGTATAAATGCTCCCTGGATTAGTTCGAAGATTAATCATGGAGTAAAGTGAAATTATTAAGAATTAAGGATAATGAAGGAAGAACTTCATAGTTAATAAATTGTGGTCTAAAACTCCATGGGTGTTAACTACAGGGACTATAATGCATACACCAAATATAAATGTGATGCTCATCAAGAATAATACATGCATTTAGTAACTGTTGGTTACACCTATATGGTTGTTTTAGATTGAAGATAAAATTAAATGGAATCATGATTGTCTAACAATTCCTTATTGTAATATTGTGTCCCAATCTAATGAGATTGGTATCACTATTATTCCATTATCTTGCTATTATGGGAATCATAGTATTGAATAGAATCCAGAAATGGACTGTTCACTGAAAAGTATTGACCCTTGAGTCTGGCACTACCTAGCTATTGTTTTAGAACTTTAAATGAGTTCAATGTATGAATAAATGAGACATATGTCTAATCCTACTGCAGTAGATGGTTTTGGGGGCGTTCCGGAGCTCCGTGGTGATACTAGTTGTCCATGGCCCGGACACTAGTAAGTCCCACTAAATTCCGATCGTATCTATGGGTATTGATCGATGCCTTCCATTTGGAAGAAGAATCCTTCCTTTGAGGGAAGATGGTAATGATAAATCATTCCTTTAAGGGAAGACGGTAAATGAAATGAAATGAATGCTATGGTAGTGACCACCTTGTACATATCTACAAGATCGACTTTTGTGTCTATGTACGGTTATTGTCTAGAATTGGAATTGTAATTAATGGACTGAATGAATTTAGTTTATGGACTAACATGCTATTGCAAGAATTGTTTATGCATTGTTGAACCGTCATGTTCACTAGTGTTATTGATGGCATTACAGGCCCGTTTGCCCTTGTCGGTGCAGCAGCGCCCCAGGCGGGAGCGGAGGAGACCGCTCCGGTTCCTCCAGGAGGACTAAACGAATGGAATGGCCGGGATACCCTTTGATACGGGCATCCGAGTGCGAGAAGGAACATTTTGTTTTGAGGAACATTTTGTGAAGTCATTCTTTTTGTATAATCATTTTGGGATGTAATTAATGGTCATTGCACAGTATTTTGAACATGCACTATTTGACAAGTAAATGATGGATAGGATACATGTATAAGAAACATTATTTTGTATACATGTAAATTGTAATTGATGTTGTCAAGTGAAATTGTTTCCGCAGATTTGTGTAATTGACAGGTTTATTGAGATTGTTATCCCTTGTGGATTTTGTTTTAACTTCGGTTAATTTGGGATTTACAGGAGTAAGTATGGCTTCACGGCTCGGGGTTACCGGATCTCGGGCCCGGGTCGTGACAAATGTAAAAATCATTTTGAGAGTAACACATAGGCAAAAAGATGTTGGAAGAAGACAACAAAGGGGGAAACTGGTATAGGAGACTTGCACCAAAGACCTTTTATTTTTATTTAGTACAAGTTTTATGTTGCCGATAAAATTTGAAAAAAAAAAAAAAAAAAGGGAACATGCTGGCAAACTTTGTTCTATTAAGAAAGTGGATCACCATCTTCTGATATTTAAGCATCCCAAAAAAAAAAAATTTACACTTTTGAAGCTCCACTAATTGCACTTGCAACAAATGTTGCAGACTAAGTCCACAAAATGCCAATTTCTTAGAAACTTCGCATGAATTATCCAATATAAATGAAAGACTTTGACCATTCACCTAGTGGACCACATCTGACATTTCACACTCCATCCAGTTTATTGATGGTATGGTAAAGCAGCCACCAATTCTCAACAGAGGGAGAAAATGACAGAAGAAAAGGCAACACAGTAAGTAGCCAAAAGACAACCTTCTGATGGAGTGGATAAACAGTCTGCTCTGAGCAGCTTTGGAACTATGGAGCTTGCCAAGTGCAGAGTTGGGGCATGTCTATGAGTACATAAGTGCCGCACCTTAAAAAAAAGATTCCCCATCCAGATGGTAACAGGTATGATCTTTCAGCCAGTGAGGTACAAGGAGCCACAACCCATCAAAGTGGAAGCCGAAGGGATTTTGGGATCCCAGTTTCCCAGGAAATAAGACGGTCACGGAAACAGTCACTTCAAAACTTTAAATTAGAAATTCGAGGAATGCTCACCTTTCAACTTTTTAGAGTAAAGAAGACAGATGAGGGTGGGGGGTTGGTTTCAGAAACATGAACCAACAACAAACATGATTGAAAGCAACAAAGCAGACCCCAAGTTCATGAATCCTAGAAACCAAAACATCCACAAATGTACAATCTAAATGACCAGATATCATATTTTATCAACAAGCAGTATAACAAAGCATTGAATCACCCTAACTCAATTCACGCTATTAACTAATCACAAGATCTGTTTCTCATTCAATGATTTGCCCTCAGTATTTACAGGAACGTATCCCTAACAATCAAAACCAATATTTGATTTTGTGTTCCAAGGAGAGGAGGGAAGAGGGGAGAAAAAACCTAGCCTATTTGACAAAAAGAAGACTACCAAACTATACATGCATCAACTGACATGAAACTTTTTTTTATATTGGTAAAATGACTTCGACTCAAAACCTCGTGATTGGAAAGTGAAAACCTTCCAAGTTCCATCTGTTTTACAGGCTCTTCTCAACTCACATACAACTTGCTACACAGGATTCAGAAAGACATATAAGAACAACATTAACATAACGGAGGATATGATGCAGGCCAGACAATAGGTTAGAAAGTAGAGTTGCTTAGGGATTAAGCCAACTCTATGAGGATGCTAGACCTCATTGTATGCAGTGATTATTATCAATTAATCTTGAGTTATGAGAGCTTTCTTAGTTATGGTGTTTTCTCCTCTTGTGAGGGTGGTGCCCTAGTGGTTGAATCCATTGTTGGATTCGATCAATCCTTCAAGAGATTGACCTATTATCGGATCGCCGACCCGGGTTGTGCCAACTGATATGAGAGCCGAAGAGCGATTGCTGGGAGACAATAGTCCTTCCCAGACTCCTGTTCCATTGTCTTCCATCACCGTCATCTATCAAAACTCAGCCTCTGTCACCCCATTGCCGAACCCAAAATCCCAATTCCACCAACTTCCCAACCATCAGCAAATCCCCAAACCCTCTTCACTGTAACTCCCAAGCCCCACGCCCAACCCGTCTCACCTTCCGTTGACCCACCATCAAAATCGAGAGCTCTGCCCACTTACAGAGCCCTTGCCTATTCCATCTCCATCGAAGCCACAATTCCATCTCATGAAGACCCCATCCACCCACAATCGACCTTCACAGTCACCCAAAATCCCAGCCTTCTCGAACCCCCAAATTCCCCATTCCACACAATCCGAAACCTACATTACCAAAACCCCTTCCCTAACAACCACATTATTCCCAATACCCAACTTCACCCCAATCCAACCATATCAGTGGAATCCCATCCCAACCAAATCCAATTTCCCAATCGACTGTCGCCCCACATCCACACCCAAACAACCAATCTGAAAACCCACCTTCCACAACCCTCAATCCCAACCCCAAACCCCAAGTCCGGAACCATAGCTCACGCCCAAAACCCAACCAAACCCTCTTTCGTCTCCCCACACCACTGAAACCCCTTCCCCGAGCCAATACCCCACTCCTTTGACCTCCCAGAACCAGTCGAACCAGGGTAAAAAAGAAAAAGGAAAGAAGAAGAAAGGAGTGGAAAAGAGAAGAGAATAGGAGAACGGTCGTACCTGGCAACACCAATCGACTGCAGCAGCTCCATCACATTCCAGGCAGCACCCAAATCGCCTCTGCTTCCTATCTCCTTTAATGGAGTGCAAGAGCCTCTCCAGTACGACTGCAAGTGTCGCGCTCCAACAGCACCATCGACATCTTCGTTCACACTCCAGCAGCTCCGTAGCATCCATTCATCCTCTCCACTACTTTCTTCTTCATTTCCACACAAAACAGCAAGTAACCTGCCATCCCACCTTTATTTTTTCTTCTCTGCACGTCAATCGAGGTGAAACAAAAGAACACCCTTACGTGCCAGCTGGCACGAATAGAACCTGGGTTTTGCAACTGGGGCTGGCCTACAAATCCAAAGCAATTTTTTATTTTCTTTCCGGACGACTTTCAAGACAGACAAAGCAACCTCCCACGTGTATGTCCTTTGGTAGTTTGGGCATGACCTCAGTCTGGGTCCAACCTGAACCTGAACCCAAATCCAAACACTAGCAGCAGAAGAAAAAAAAAGTGCAGGCCCGCCTCAGATGGTCCCAATTTCAATCCAACCCATTCAGAGTGCCATTAGCCCAGCCTATCAAGCAACAATATTTGAATCATCCGGATTCCAAAAGGTGACTCGCTTGTATCTGCGATCTCCAAAAACCAGGATGGTCCATTCACAGAAAAATATCATCTCTTCGTGTTTCCTCTTGCATTCATATCAATATGCGACACATTGAAACCGTTAAATATATCAGTTCATGTATGGAAACCAATATTTCGAGAAAAAGTTCTACTTTGAGCATTATATCAATTTAATGCAAGAAGACTTGACTGTTGATGAATATACCTTGTGGTATCAAGAGTTTGAATGTTTGTGGTTTGAAAGAGAGATAAGAATGATGGAGCTCGATATATCAAACAGTTAAGGCCAAGCATACGATTGAAAGTAAACTTTTGTGAAACCATTGCAGTAGCATACAAGGAAGCGATTCGTGTTGAGCACATGTTTATAAAATCTCGCATGTGGCAATATCAGTCTCAAGAAAGAAAACTTCAGCAAAGATGAAGAGCTCATGTTGTGGAGAAACTTTTTGCAAGAGAAGATAATACCACTATTGTCACTCGCTGACTTCTTAATACAAATGAGAAGGAATCAGAAGAATGGAGACGTGCTAAGAAATTTCAGAAGCAGGTAACAGTCGAAGACAAGTCCGTTAGTTTGATTATTGACAATGGTAGTGCAATGAATTTTGCCGCGCAAAAGGTCATTGACAAACTTCATTGGCCAACTTAGAAGCTTCCTAAGCCCTACCAAGTCACATGGTCTAATGGTCATGTCATTCCTATGACTCATCGATGTTTGGCATCATTAAAGATGGGCAATTATGAGGACAAAATTTGGTGTGATGTGATCCATATGAATATTGCTCATATTATTTTCAAACGTCCATGGCTTTTTTATCAAAAAGTGCAAAATGATAAAGAGGCGAACACGTATACCCTTTTGTGGAATAGAAAAAGGGTTATGCTCATTCCAATGAATTCAACATCCTCATCTTCGTCTACATCATCACCTTCAAATGAAGAACCACAAAAAGAGCAAAAAGTTGAAAAAGAAGTCATGATTGCACCACAAGAGATACAAGTCATGCCAGCAGACATCAAGGGTGCAAGGCAAAGATGATCTCATGGAAAATTCGGAACAGCTGCAAGATGATCAAGATGGTGTTAATCAAGAGCCACAAAAGGTAGAGCAAGAACAAGGAGACACAAACATTGAAGATTTTGACCGGTTTGCCAAATAGAGTGAACATTAGGTAGATCTGGTTGAAATGCCACTGCCACATAATCCAATTGCGTCATCGGCAATCAAATCAATTGTCCCAGTGGTTTCACATGAAAATCAAGTAGTTGAAATTCCTCACATTGAATTCATTTTCGGCGATCAACAATGGATAGTCAATGTTCATGAACTGTTGGTTCGAAGGAAACAACTAAAGCTTCTAATGGTCAAAATCCAAGCTCAATGCAGACATCAGAAGAAGCGACACCTCCCATCTACTTCTAAATGGAGAATAAGACTACATGAAGCTTGCAAGACACGCAAAACAAATAAAGATCGCAAGAACATTCTGAAGTTTGTGTAATTGATTTTCAACCCCGGATGACCCTTCCTGAACTTGTGGTAGGATTCTCTCCCGTATTATCAAGCTGTCAACTCGCCGAAGCCAAGCTTTTTCAAGGTGGGGAGAATTGACGCAGGCCAGACAATAGGTCGGCCAACCCATTGAGTCTAGTTTATAGGCACAACGTGACATCCATTTATTTAGGAGTATTATTTGGTAATTTGATTTGATTATGATTAATATTAGTATGTTTTCTATTTTAAGCATTATTCAAATATTAGAAACTATTGTTGCTTAGGGATTAAGCCAACTCCTCTATATAAGGATGCTAGGCCTCATTGTAATGCAGTGATTATTATCAATGAATCTTGAGTTATGAGAGTTTTCTCAGTTATGGTGTTTTCTCCTCTTATGAGGGTGCCCCAGTGGCTGAATCCATTGATGGATAAAATCAATCTCGGATTCGATCAATCCTTCAGGAGATTGATCTATTATCGGATCGTAGATCCAGGCTGCACCAAGATAACAGAGGATGATTCCCAATTCTAAATTGTGGCATCAAATCTTGACTACAAAGCAGGAAAGTATACAGTTGAAAGGTGCTCATTGTCTCAAGCCATAAGGTTGAGGGCTAAGTCACATTGCCTTTAACAAAGAAAAGAGCGAGCCTTGTTAATTTATTTCTAGTAAGTATTGTCAACACGGAATTCCATGGAAAATTATTTAATCACTTTCTATACCATCTAATCAGAAAGCTTAAATCCTTTCAAGAATAAACAATGCCTTCCTGGCAGACCATGTTTCTCCAGCAACCTCTGTCACGAACAGAAATTTTATTCTTGACAGAAATGACAAGCATCAGCAGTTTGGCAAGTTCAAAGTAGCCAGCATCCAGTTTTGCATATTCAAGATGAAGTGTATTTGCTACATGTTGAAGTAACTATGTCATTTTTCACAAGCCCGCTAACTAAAACTCAAATCTGTTGGGCAGATTCAAGAAAAACAAACCAAAATAATCTAGCAGTATACAATGGAATAAAAGAGTTCAGCTAATAGTTTCTAGAAGCGGAGAAGATGTATTAACATACGTCATAACAACTGTCCTCCTCCTCCTTCCATTTACTCCAGTGACATTCACACGAGCAGAAACAGGTGCGCCTGCATTGGTGCCTATCAACTCTACTTTCATAGGTTTCCCATCCAACTGAACATTATCGTAACGCTTTACGGCAGATATAGCATCACTTCTCCTAGTAAACACTACTTCTGCAGAACCCTGCAATCAAATACCAGAATGAAGCACAAGACCTTAGAAAATTTGTATAACCCTGGTTTAGGTAATATTTCCTATCCATTTAGCAAGGAAGCCAATAGGGTAAAATGTGGGGATTACCCGCATAAAAATGGGAAGAAGTTAAATAGAAACAAAGCGGTAAATAAAAACAGTTAATGAAATTAAAAGATAAATTAAAAAACATCTCAAATATTATATTTTTAATCAGTAAACCAAAAAGTCTTCACACAAGGGGATACAACTGCTCTATGAATTCACAACAACGATAGGGAAAAAGGAAAAAGGAATTGAATGCATAAATGAGAGAATAGAAGGGAATTTATAGACGATGAGATGACAATCCTACCTATTAACACTTGCTCAGATGAGATTTCCTTTCCTTTCCACAAGATGAACACATCAATCTTTTTTTTCCCTCTTACTGATTACATGCAATCCACCATCTTGCTAGATCTAAGATATCTTCCAAGTTTTTCTTAGAACATTTGCTAAATTAAGAATATAAATCTCAAAAAATTTATTGGAAATTACTATACTAAGAAAGTAGACATGGTTGGGCTAATGGGATGGCGGGTAATGGGCTAAGCCCAATAGACCAATCAAATATGGCATTGGCCCAATAGGGTGGCCCCAGCATAGTCTAGGCCCAACAGGGTGGCCCAGCTGTGGATTAAGCCTAATGGGCGCTGGCTCAATGCACCTACACTTGGGCTTCATTTTACAGACTTTTGAGGCCCGTGATGTACTTAAGAGAAACAGATCAATGCATCGTGGATTTCGAAATTGGAGTTCACAAAGCTCCATATAATATGATTTCTCCCAAAAGACACCCATGTATTTATGGGAATAGATTGGATTTGTGAGTGAAAGGTACAATATGGTGCACAGATGAATAAATACGAACAAAAAACCCAAGGCAAAAGAATTCACTTAAGGCCACTGAAACCCTCAGAAGCTCTCTAGAAGACAAAACCAGTAATAAAGTCTCCATCTGAGGCAACTAATCCAAGTAGACAATAAGAGATCAAGGAATTACCTCAAGAAGAATTAGCAAAAAAACTACTTGCAGCCTATGGAGGATGGTAAAATAACCGTACGAAGAATCTTATCTAGAGCTGACAGATCCCAACATTGGTTGTATGATCCCAGATCCTCCTTCAGTCACAACAAGCCCCAAGAAAGATCCCAACATATTTCCCCCAGTGATCCACGATTGGTTCTGGTTTTGGAGAACCGATGGTGTATGGAATTAATTGAAAACAATAGACAGATCATCATCATGACCTGTATAAATCCTATGATCATGACCTGTATAAATCCACTGGTTAGTTTGTTATCATTCAATGGTCCAACAGTCCAATTGCATCCCAGTGGCTGACTTTGAGTCCATCATTAGATGGATAGTCATGAAAATAGCAAAATGAAACAGCATCTCAAATGAACTAGACAACTATAAATCAAAGTGAGACCACCCGATTAAGCATGGTAAAGGATGCAATCATGGTGACAGCATCCCAATCCAACTGATGTAACAACATTGGGCCAACATGACGTTAAGAGTCATAAAGAGACCTGCGATCCAAAATGCAAACTCATCGTCTCATCAAATCACAAATTTAAAGCACATGCACTAGTTTCTTAAATGAGTTTCTATAATAACAAAAGTGTTCTGGTATATTTCTAAATAAACTAACAAGTCCAGAGAACACATGATGCCATTGAAAATACCAATTCAACCAATAGCAAGGCAAATGAATAACTATAGGTAGTTAGGACAAGGAAACGGAGCTTACAATTGATCGCCCGTTTCTGTCATAATGGACAGCATATCGCTTAAGTTCTCCAATCTCTGAAAATAGGTCCTGAATTGTAATTCATATAAAAAATGAATTTAGTCGTTTGAAATGCAATAGAAAAAATAATCACCATGGTGGAACAATAAAAACATGCTATAGACCGTGGTCTAACCAATATACCTTTATATCTTCATTAGATACTCCATAGTCCAGGTTGGAAACATACAATTTGGTGCCAGATTCAACCCCTGTAAGCCCAGCAGCAGCCATGCCATCCTCATACAAATCATGCCGCCACATCAAATCTTTAGGTCTTCTGAAAGGCTGGCAAAAAGTACAGGAACAAAAATCAAGATTAAGAAAATAATTGAGTCAGCAAGCAACTATTAAAATGAATGATGCTATTCAGGAGCCATTCAGATGCATGGTTCTAAAAACCGCTCAAGTCCTAGTCCTTGTTTTATGGTTTCTTGGCCTCGACTCACTTTATTTACCATTTCTACTGGGAGAAGCATTGGGTGGCTCTTAGAAGCATTTTACATTGGTGGAGTGAAACATTAACGTGGGTACCTATTGCTACTTAAATTTACTATTAATGAGTAAAACATGGCAAGTTTACAACTCTATATACATAGAACATAATTCTCGCTCTCTCTCTGGTGGAGTGAAACATTAACGTGGGTACCTATTGCTACTTAAATTTACTATTAATGAGTAAAACATGGCAAGTTTACGATTCTAGATTCATAGGACATTACTCTCTCTCTCTCTCTCTCTCTCTCTCTCTCTCTCTCTCTCTCTCTCTCTCTCTCTCTCTATATATATATATATATATATATTGTTATTCTTAATTTCTGGCAATTTACAGTGGAACTACCTTAAATGTAGAAGTGTAGAACTACTAAATGAGCTATCAGACAGCTGAAATTCCAGATCACATAGAAGAAACTCCCAGTCTCCCATTAAAATATTGGATAAAATATACGAAAGAAACAGAAATATTGGATCAAATTTTTGCTTCTACATGCACCACATCAACTTATTATTCCTCTGTAAAAAAAAAACAGCAAATAGCATTAAGCTTGCCTTAGCATTTGCATAGGGTGCTAACCAAGGGTTCACCCTCAGAGGCCCTCGACGGAGTGTTCCTGCCTCCCTTCCACGACCAAAAGTATCGCGTTGGCCCCACCCATACCTCTGGTCTTGGCGTCGGTCCCACCTAGCACGGTTACTTCTGCTCTTTATATTATCATCCAAAGAAGTCCCCATTGTGCTGAGAGATTATAAATGCCTGTTTGTGATCCAAATGTAAAGGAAACTTTGTTAAAAGCCACTCAAAATTTCAAAAATGCAACCTTTGAGAAAGTATAAATCTGTTTTAGGACCCATTTGGAACCAATTAGGATTCTAAAATGCTAGGATTCATGAGATCTCTGAAGTCCTCCTAACAAGAATTTAGTATTTGAAATGCTGCGAGAATTTCTAAAATGCTGGAATGCCCAAAATTTTGGAAAGGCTCTCCTAATGGGATTTCAGAAATAATGACATCTGAATGGACTTCCAGAAGCCCACCATGTAAGGAGATGCCATATTCCAGAATACTAGCATTACAACCCTAACGCTTTCAAACTCTATATTTCATTGGAAATTAAGAGAATCTGGGGCTTCAATAATCCATACCAGGGTTCCATGTGAGCTCACCCCAAAGCTAGAAATCATCCTAGCCATGCATGGTCTCATCCATAGTTTAAAATCTCATTCGGACTCACCGAAAATGGGTTGAGTCAGCAAAGTCAAGCGAGCCAGATAAGCACTCGCCCACAACCCAAGTCACTGGGCACAGCCACGTGGTGTTTCCAGACTTTTTAAAACT
The DNA here is from genome assembly GCA_028538565.1 of Umbellularia californica. Taxonomy (NCBI): domain Eukaryota; kingdom Viridiplantae; phylum Streptophyta; class Magnoliopsida; order Laurales; family Lauraceae; genus Umbellularia; species Umbellularia californica. The sequence continues at coordinate 965,616 of JAPQWN010000011.1, read as the reverse complement.
ATGTTATCATCCTTGAATCGTGAGACTCACTGTTTGGTTGGACCCCAAAAATGCAGGTAGAAGCATTGCTGTTATTGTTAAGCATGCAAACATTCCAGAAAATGAAAATGGGACCAAAGAAACAAAAACCACTTTGCATCCCATGTCCCTCCTAGGTTGTGGTCCTGCTATTCAAAATACAACCAAACAGGCCATAAAATCAATAAAAACAGCATCTGAAAATCAACAAGACCCGAGCAATAGAAACCCAATAAACTAAGCAAAGCAGTGGAGTATCAAGCAACACGAAACACAACAAAAACCCATATCATAACTTGCACAAACAAAAAAAAAAAAAAAGCTAAAGCAAGCTTTTTTTTTCTCTTGAACGTTAAAGAAACATCATTAATTCAGGATTCTTAGACCGTCTATCACAACGATGTCTTACCCAGCTAGATCAGATCATGTTCTCAAGCTCCATACCGTACGGACAAGGAAAAAATCAGATCTGAACCGTCCGAAAATGGAAAATTTCAGCTCGTGGCCCATCCAAAAAAGATACACACTAGATCAACCATCCAGATTGAAAATACAGTGAAGTAACCCCAAGAATCTACAGGAGAGCCATTTAAAGCATCAAAACCCTAAATTCCGACCACAGACTCTCCAACTGGAAGTGAAGTTCAGCTGTTGCAAGTGATCAAGAGCCCAAAACGAAAAAAAAAAAAAAAAAAATGAAAACGATTTCTTCTGAGATTGGATGCAGGAAGAACGGATACCTGATCGAGATGACAGATTCCTTCGGCGATCCGAGAAAAACCCAACCGAAGAAGATGCGGAGAAGAAACGCCAAGTTCGTCAGAGATCTAGGGTTTCTCCGTATAGTGATGAGAAGAAGAGCTGCAGAGCGAGACTTCTCGTGTAGGGCTTTTCACTTTTTTTGTGGGGGAGGGGAGCGTAGACTGATTTGAGTGAGTGAGAGAGGGTTTGGTTTGGATGGAGATAACAAATGAAGGGGTTTATATATAATTTCTGCCCTTCACTTGATGGGACCACCATTTTCTGCGGTCCAATTGGATCAGTGTGGGTTGCCATTGGCCATGTAATTAGAGGGTCCCACCTTTGTAGATGGTTTGGATGAACTCTCTCACATAATGCGCTCTCTCCGCAAAATAATGAGACCACTTGAATTAAATGCGTCGTGAAACTCTATAATAAATCAGGACGTATACACGGAATCCAATCCGAACCCATTTAAGTCAAGGGTCAAAAAAAAAAAAAAAATAGATCCATAACGGACCTGTTTACTTATCGTGGCCTAAATAAGAACTTAGATCCGGTTTATAACGAACCATAACCTCCGGGTATTTACAGAATCAGGAAATCAGGCACTCATTTATATTAGGATTGCTAATAGTAGAGATCCAAGGGGAAATCCCCTTCTTTACGTGTTTAATGCCCTTTTTTCACTTCCGAGTCATGATGGGAGCTTTATTTTTGATTGGCCTATGGGCTTTGGGAACTAAGAGAGCCCACATAAGCGGGCATACTGAGGGGGGTGGGGAACTTCTAGAATTTATTTTATTTTATTTTTGGTAGAAGTCTTCTTGAATTAAAGGCATTGACATGCCTACCCTGAAAGAGTATCTCTAGCACAATATCCTGTGCTGAACACAGGGAGGTCAGGTATTGCAAACTAAATATTCACATATAAAAAAATTAAGCAATTACAGACAAAATCAAATTGAAATAAAGGGGACATAAAAATAAAAGAAAATTAACTCGTAAATTCACTACCTTCTAACAAAAACCTCTAAATAATCATCACCTGCTAATCTTATTTATTGGTTTTAGAAAGAAAACAAAAAAAGTTGTCCAAAGTAAATGTCGCCATACTATGAGAGCTCACCGGATAAAATGTGAATTGGGGTAGAAAGATAATAGAAAAGGTCAGGTAGAAAGAGATTTTTTTAGAATAAAAGAAGTGAAACCTTAAAAAGTGGAGAGTAGATGCGAGTGGTTTCGTCAGATAAAAGAATAAGTAGTTGCATAGGATAGATAATGAGGAAAGAATGTATAATATTTGAAAAAAAAAAGAAAAAGGGAATGACTTATAATCAAAATTTAAATAGACATTCAAAATTAGATCCAAAACCTTCTACTTTAATGTATTACAATAGGGAAATTTTGCCTATATGAGAGGCTCTTTTTTATCCTTCATGGTGATTTTGATGGCCGCCGTAGTCATGGTGGACCTCCTACGGTGATAGTCCATATGAGCCCTCTCACACACTATTGGGCGGATGAGAAAGTTTTTCCCACAAATTGAGAACTCTCAAATTAAATTTCTTTTTTTCATCCGCGATAATGAAAATCATGTATCTGAATGGTGTAGAGTTGAGTTAAAGTATCACTCCCTAAATTAAAGGCGCTGAAACAGCCGCTTGATAAGAGTTCATAAGGTGTAACTACCTGTGCAAGAGGCTTTTTTCTCCTTCATAATAATGTGAACCCCATTCAATGTTCCTTAACAGTCGAGCTAAAGCTAGAGAAACTTGAAATTTTTTTTTTTAATAAATCTATAATGTCAAAAGATATGTCTATTGCCAAACCGAACCAGTGGCATGGGCATTGTAATTTCACTCTACCAATTAGAGATTGATCTCCACTCCTCGTGTTGGAAGTTGCACTCACCAGCCAATGAATGAAACTAGTTACTTTAAATTTCAAGCAGACTCTTTATCAACTTATCATGAAAATGTATCTTCCAACATCTCCAACAAGGAAAAACTTCAAGTGAGCATTGTGTGCCTAAATACTCAGTGGGACCCGGCCGATGATCCATTAGAGTGGACCGTAAAACAGGGACCCCCTTCTAGTTATTGATTCCGCGCTTAATACCCATTCACATTGATTGGACCATTAGACTGATTGTGTACTCATTTCGGACGATCAAAACTTATAGGCCATTGATCCGGTAGTTGGACGATGAAAACTTTCATTTGTTAATCAAGTAGGTGAGGAGGAAAGGATATAAGATAGAGATATAGATGGGATGTGACTTTCTTTAAATATTTAATTATAGGGTCATAAATGGGTATTCATGTTCCATCTTCTCTTGATTCAATTTCTAATAAATTTCTAATAAAGTGAGGCTGGTTGGTGGTCATATTTGGATTTTCAACTTTGATTCTTCATTTTTAACCACCGATATAGAAATACAATCCTTGGTATTCAATTTCATGAAACAAACAACCCCTTAATGCTATTCATGAGAGGGTTAAGGCAGCACACAAACTTATTTAAAAGTCACTATCTTGAATGAACAAGCATTCTTTTAGGTTTTTTTTTTTAATAGAGGACACGTGTCATGTTAGCAGGGCCGCAATAACTAAAAAAAAAAAAAAAAAAAAACAAACTAAATTAGCCATCTATCAGGAATTGGATCAAGTGGGAATCCTGATCAGAGATCATTTAAATGAATTGTTGAAACAAAAACTTATTTTGTTTGAAACTTCTATATTCACAGAGGTCACTCTTCAGTGCTTTGGTGTGTGAGATCAAGTCACCTGTGAAGCAAAAAAATGAAACTGATATTGGCAATAGCATTTTTGTTTCACTTTATAATGATTCATATGCTTAAGAGACAGAGATTCCCACAAAAAAATTGGAGGCAGCCTCAAATTGCCAGGAATAACTTTATATTTAACTTTTATTCTTAAATCTAGGGAAAGAGAATATTCTTGTACTGGGGAAAAAAAACAACTTGCTTTTAAAGTATTCCTCAGTTTCCTTCTGATATCAACTAAAAATAAATAAATAAACTCAAACATGGTTTCTTTTCCCTTTAATTGCAGAATAACATTCCTCAAAAATACCCTCAAAACCCTGAAAACTCAGAACCCTGTTTGCTAAAACTCCTCTACAGTACCATACAGCATCAGAGACCGCCCACACCCACACAGCGCGGCGCACACACACTAGATACAATTTATCGTATAAGATCACAAATAAACTGATAAAAAAAAAAAGATCGCAAATAAGAAAACCCATTGTCCCTCATCTGCTAAATTCCTCAAATTCAGCATTTAATTATCAAATCAAAAGCGGGGTTTCCTTCTCAGATTCCAAGGAACATAAAAATCCAACCTTTTTAAACTACAGGATTCTCACAACAGATTAACAGATCATACATACATAATATGGGTCATAAACAGAAGAAAAAGAAACATATGACAAGATCCAATGCCTCCATTCAATATTGGGCCTTTCTTCCTCCATGTTGCAGAGGACCCATGCTCTACTATACTCTGTAGCCTCCAAACAAAATGGTTGTATTGGGGAACCAGCCACCAGATTATATGCATACATCATGCGTAACATACATACTTTATATACCAGCCAGTGCGGTGGCCTACACATAAAAAAAGAATAAGTTACCAAATGAAAAAGATTGTAATCGGCCAAATAAAGTTTCATAAAAGTCTTCAGTCAATAGAAGTTATACTTAAAGCTATACGTAAGAGCCCTGTTCAACATAAAATGTTGATGACCACCTCCTCCTCAACATTAACCTCCATACAAATGCTTACTCCCCAGTCCTGTTACTCCTCAACTTGCAATGCCTGTCATAGGTAATTAGTAATTACCCTTATATTGGTGTGACATCTGCCCCAAATTAAAGGAAGCAAGGATTGTATGACTGCCCAAGTGAGGAGTGCCAGTGCCAGGAGAAAGGGTTGCCATGTTGCCATGTCGAGGGTGCTCCTTTTGCATTAGAAGGTGGGTGTAAAGCTGCAATTTTGACCAAACATCTATCTTTTAAAAAATTTTGAAAAAAAAAAAAAAAAAAAAATCAACGACGATCTGACTTTTCAATTATGGAATACTCACTAGTTGATTTTCAAGTAGGAAATACTCACCGGTTTTCTTTCACTTTCTTTTCCTACATTATAACACTTGCTAATGTTACATGGCAAGGTTGTGAAGAAAATACTAATTTTAATACACTGGCTGACTGAGCATGATACATCTAGAAGAATAAGACTGATTCACAGATAGAGAATCTAAAGATAACTACTTGTAAGTTTGCTCTTCTTAAATTTTAAACTGCTTTTAGGGTGCTTTATATTGAAAATAATAACAAAATAAAATATCAAGACCTGTCGTGGCCTACCTAAAAACCAGGATGAAGAAGCACATTGAGGAGGTTAAAAATGGAGTTTCAGTACATTTTTAGTGTCAAACTACATGCATAAAAAAACCATGACGAGTTATAAACCCATGTTGTCGAATAACATGTTTTGCCTTCCTTCGAATCGAGCTGTCATATACAAGTTTTGATATGTTTCTTGAACAGATAGTGTACAGAAAACTTTTTGACACTTAAAAGTACCTTCAACGCATCAGTGGGGGGCCTCCCAACATGACTCATGTGCAATAGAGCGAAATAAACAGTGAAGTACAAGTCTGCAAGGACATTCAGATTTGCACAAATCACTTTGGGATTTCTAGCTAAGAATGGCACTATCGTATTTTTGGTTTGCTTCTGTAGAAAATGCATTATAAAGTATGGGACCTGGAAGCACCTAAATGAGAGATGGAATAGAATTGTGCCCCATACCGCCTCGTGCTATGTTGCGGGCCACTTTGAATTGGAAGGCATGCATGACACACCCACCACTTGTCAAGCCCTCATGAATCAAATATGTTGTCTTAATTATTTGTTCATTGATGATGAGCACTGTCATTTCCACTCATTTTTTCACTCTGAAGGAGAAGTTAGATATGTTGACAATGGTGAATGCACTGCATTAAAAATTTAGGGAAATCACCAAGATTCAATCTATTAATTGGGCTCTACTTAATTAGAAAAAAAACAGAGTTCTGTTTCTTTATTCCTCTCACTGCTGTACATTACACCAGTGCATGAGCCTATTTAAAGTGCAATGAGAAGATAAGGAAGGAAGAGCTGGTCTTCAACACAACTCAGAAGATCAAGGGACAGAGCAGACTTGTAGAACACAAACTGCAGAATCCACTTTATGCAATCCTAAAAATGTCACATATATAGCCCTCATTAGTGAACTGCCTAAATCTTTGTATCCATTTTTTTTTTTGGTACCCCAGCTAAGGGGAGCTGGGAGACCATCGAGCCCTCGGGTGAGGTAAGGGAGCCCTCAAATGAGGGAAGAAAACCTCGGGTGAGGTGAAGAGCCTTCAAGTGAGGGAAGGTGTCCTTACCAGGTTTAATCCCTAGGCAGACAGGTGAGAACTGTCACTCCTTACCACTGGGGTAAGGCACCGTTTCCCTTTGTATTCCTATTTGGGTGCCTATTTACTCTCTCTCACTTATCCATAGACCCATATTACAACACAGTACGTGATATTTCATAAATCCCAGTAAATTCAAGCAAGTGAAAGAAAATGAAAAGGCATTACTAAGCTTGGTTTTAGCTCACAGAATACACACATACCTATATCGCTGGTTATCTCCTGGGTGTCTCTTTGGATCCCACTCTTGGGTGAACCAGTAATCTTTCCCCTTCACAAATTAAAGATCTAGATCCATATAGCCCATACGCAATGGGCCCAGTTTGAGCTCTGCACAGACAGCCACAGCCATTGAATCTGAGATTGACATCGTCGATACTGGTAGATCAGTTGGATCTGAAAATGCACAACACGCGTCCGCCACAGACCCTCCATTTAAACCCGTGCCAATCCATTGGTGCTGGTCCCAGCCCTTCTGAGTGCAACCAACAAAGCTCTTACCCAAGAATTCTGAACAGCTTCACCATGGGATCACAAACATATTAAACCACCCCATTAACAGCTAACTAGAAAGAAAGTAAACAATCCTCAGCAATTTCAGTAGTAGTGAGGCATGGTTTGGTGAACCGAAACAACAAAATATGTGGGGCTGAACATGGATTGGCCATCAGCCAAGATAACCAGCTACAGATGAAAAGGATTGTATCAGCAAAATAAAGTTTCATAAATGTCTTCAGTCGGTGAAAAGTGAAAGCTATTCTTATACCGTATGTCATATGTAAACCTTGTTCAACACAAAATGATGATGATTATGACGACCATCTACGTAGCAACCTCCACCTTCTTAAACTTCACTCAAATGGTTACACCCCTCTGCCATCTGACATCAAGCTCTATGACCATATCGTTTAGATGGTTGCTGGTGACCTGCCAGGTTGGGAGATGCAAAGCTCGCATGTAAAGTCAGGAGAGCCGGGGAAGGATCTTGATTGAAGATACAAATGCTGAATGCAGCTTGGCCTGTTACACAGAACGCACTTTGGGAGACGAAGCCAGCACTCGGAACACAAAGAGTCTGGGCAGACAGTCTCTCCTGCCTCCACCTCCTCAAGGCTGACGCACTCTCCGCACTCCTTGCACCTTACAATGCAAAACAAGAACCTTCTACATGACCACTTTTGGCACGGACCCTCTCTGGGCAGTCGAATTCTATCCTTATTTCATTGCATTTTGGGCAGATGTCCATGTCAATATAAGGGCGATCACCTGTGACAGAACATGTAGAATGCTCGCCATTGTAGAATACTAATGGCCGCTTTGGGTTAATTTCTTAATTAGCTTCTACCTGTTTGGACAATGGTTAATTTCTTAATTAGCTTCTACCATTACAAAAAATCTCAGGTTGGATGACCATGAACCAAACTTTTTCATGTCTAGCTTTAACCAACCTTCCCCTTCTTCATGGATGATCCATGAACGAAATCTTGCCAATATGAACCTTTTTCTTTTGCAGTTCCAAGTGGGCAGAAGGCCAGAAAGCTAGTATGCACCAGAAAGCAGGTTCCCAACTCATTTATACATAAACTCTTCCAACCTCTTTGCCTCCTCTCCCATGTGGAACAAAGAAACACAGTCCAGTGTCTAGGGACAGGTTTCGTGATTGTTCATTGAAATTTCATGTATCCTGCCTTTTTTCATGATAATTTTAGTTATAGGCAAGGAGATCTTACAAAATAGTTTCTTCTTATTTTTCACTTAATAATTTGTATACTTCTAAATAATGTGCATGCATGCATCAAACACTTACAGATTATCAACTATATTGCCAGTAAGATTACCCCAACTGCTCACTGGATGACTTACAATAACAAAAATGGGACACTTAAAAAATATATATACAAAATATTCAACAGAAGCAGCAGCAACACCACCAACAAGACTCCATAACCATTCACAAAAGTTATCAATTGGTGGTTATGATAGCCCAACTGGGGTGATTCTGGGGAGGTTACCACTTACGCATCAAAAAAAGGAACCATGGTCATAAATGGCCTGGATCTGATACAATTTTAACTGTGTACTAAAATATCAGGGGAGAAAAAATGACCAAAGATAAATTATCTAAAATAAAATAAATAATCAAAGTGGGAGGAAATGAAGTGTTAACAGAGAAAATATATGAATTATAAAGGGGGACTTGATGTATAAACCAAGCCCTAACCATTTTGCATAATGCTAGGAATATTCTTGAGAAGAAAGACTGGAGAACTAGTCCTATTCACAATGCATAGTCACGGTGCACTGAATGCAGTGCACCTCTACTTCACTGAGCAACATGAAGGAAGATGTGGGAAGTGGACTACACAACTGTTAATGCCATCTAGCAGTTGGCTAAATGTTTCTTCTCATCAGGTATCAGTTCTTATTGGCAACTTAATAACATTAGAAATTAGCAATAATTATATCAAAGACCTTGAATAGAACAGATGAGTTTAGGCACACTTCAATCACAAACCAATCAAATGTTTGACATAAATTGATGGTGATATGCCCCCTGGGTACAATCATCGGGTGCGATATCCACGCACAAAAAAGTACAGTCAAAATCCTTAATAGGATTATCTCGTATAAACATTTCTCCTGTTCTGTTCTAGATCCAATAAAATGCAACTCAGGAAAAAGTTTTCAAGCCTGGGATTGCAATTGTGGATTCCTTTTTTTTTTTTTTTTTGAATAATTGTGAGATTGCAATTGTGGATGTCCGAACAGCTAACATAAATTTTAATATAATATGATTTGAGATTTGATTTGGTAGAGTTGCAAGAGTGCGTTGCAGGGTTGTAGTGAATGGGCTGCCACGGGAGTGAAGGACACCCGTAGCAAGCCACGGTAATAGGCTCTGCAACAAAAGAGGTGCAGATATAACTAAATGACTAGGAATGCAGTAAACTCATAGATTTTGAAGAGCTACTTCACAAAATGTAGCGCCTCTGTCATAGAAGCATTTTTTATCATATCGGAAATGATGTCTTGTTTGAGTAATATGCCATAGTACTGCTGTTTAAAAAAAAGGAAGCAACTTCTTTTACGCAATCTTAGATTGCATGTCATAATTTCCTCCATTAATAACGCAAATACAAAATTTCAATCAAATGCATTTTAGAAACAATTAGAGGAGCATTAAATGACAAATAAAACTAGACATAAATTAAGAAAAACAAGCACAATTGGCACGTTAGATTTCAACTCATATCTTAACCTCTCTTTATCGATAAAGATAGGGCATAACTCAAAGGTTTATGCAATCATGTAGTAAGTTATACCAAATGTCAGTGGAAACCACAACAAGGGTATGTATCAGCTATTGCTTTGATCTAGCGATAAACTCTTCTCTAGTTGTTAATACAGCACAGCACTTCTTGTTCCAACTGGGAAAAGACATGGATGCTAAAAACTAAATTACATGACCATGGGACACATACATGAGGCTGCTTAATTGTTTTTTCTTCAATTTTAAAGTAGGCTCTATAGTAAGAGACACAAGCAGGAACAGAGAATATTGTGTGCATAGACCATAGAAGAACGTGCCACGTTGATCAGAGCCCATTAAAGGATTTCAGTTCTGCCAGACCACAAGTTTGATTTAATCAATTGATGATGCAGCATACTCATATTCAGGTTGAAACTCTGGGAGATTAGAGCTCACAGAGAACTTGACCCACCGGCGCTTGTCAATGTATCTCAGACATGGCTGCATAACAAGCCCAATAAGCACGGCGACAAGGCTCACGACCATGACTTTGAGAGTAGAAAGAGATAAAACCACACAGATCAATATAGTAGGAGGTATACACAGTAAAATAGCACCAACGGTACCGCCAGGTATTTTGTAAGGTCGCTTGGCAGTTGGGTATTTCATCCTTAACCTTATAAATGCCAAGAACTCGAGGATCATTCCAAAACAGTATAGGAAGTTCTCAGCAGCCACAATCTCCTGAAAGCTCAGCCAAGAAAGCAAAACCACACCTGAAGCAGAAAACAAGATTCCCACAAGAGGAGTTCCATGGCGAGACCTTTTGCCAAAGAACTCGGGCAGCATTCCCCGCTCAGCCATTCCTAAAAGTTGAAAGGAATCGCTACTCATTTCAGCAACAAACATCCCCATATTTGACAGCGCAGAGGCCCCTTGAATCCACCCTCTTAACCAAACCCCGCCGATCATTTTTGCAATATCAGAAAAATACCCATCAGTCCATAGTTCCTGGTCAAGTTTAACAGCTCCAGTACCAATCAGCAGTGGGAAGAAGTAGCCACAAACAACCAAAATTACAGCATAAAAGAGGGCCTTTGGCAGAGTCCTCTTTGGTTCGTGCACCTCTCCTGCAAGAGTACTAATCGAGTCCCAATAGTTCAAATTCCAGAACAGTGTGTTCAGGTACAGGTTCCAATCCACATGTTGGATGTTAACCACAAACCATCTCGAAGGTTCTAGCTTTGGTATTGCAATGAATCCCATGAACACAAATGGAAGGAGTGAAAACACCCCCAAGAACACAGCAACCCATCCAACTATAGTTAAGCCTCTATAATTCAGGTAAGTGAGTGCGACTGTCAAAATCACAACAGTGAAGATCCTAGGCCACCCTTCTCCTAAAGCAGGAATAGCCGATTTCATATAGTCTAAAAGAAGGACAGGATATAGAGCATTGTCAATAACACCACTCAGCCATTTCATCCATCCCTGCTGGAAACCCCAATAAGGACCTAAAGCAGAGGAGACCCAAACAACATAACCCGCATTCTCAGGGAACATAGTGCCCATCTCTGCGGTTATTAAGGCTTCGGGAATGCTCCATATGAATGGAAAGACTAGAAAGCCAAGAAGGGCTAGAAGCGGGCCAGCTGCCTTGACGCTGTCCTCTACACCAAATGGGCCACCAGAGACCTCATAGAATATTAGAAAAACAAGAGGTATGACTGAAACCTTCCTGTAATTCTCTAGTCTAGAAGGTCCTCCTTCAAGGACTGCATAATCTGAAGATTCTACACAATGAAACTCTCCCATCTGAGCAGAAGATTGCTTGTTAGCAATGCTCCTCAACTTCTGCATACACAATAAAAAATAACAAAAAATAAAGATGGTTCCTTCTAATCTTAGATTGAAATATATGCTTAGAGACAGAGATTCCCACAAAATAATGGAGGAGGTAGCCTCAAATTGTCAGGAATAACTTTATATTGAACTTTTATTCTTATATCTAGGGAAAGAGAATGTTCTGGTATTAAGGGAAAAAATAAACCTTGCTTTATAAGTAATATTCCTCAGTTTCATTCTGATATCAACTAAAAATAAATAAATAAACTCAAACATGGCTTCTTTTCCCTTAAATTGCAGAATAACATTCCTCAAAAAACCCTCAAAACTCTGAAAACTCAGATCCCCTCTTTGCTAAAACTCCTCAACAATACCATACAGCATCAGAGACCAAAAACACAAACCAAATAAGAAAACCCATCATCCCTTATCTGATAAATGCCTCAAATTCAGCATTTAATTAACAAATCGAAAGTGGGTTTTCCTTCTCAGATTCCAAGGAACATAAAAATCCAATCTTTTTAAACTACATGATTCTTACAACAGATTAACAGATCATAGATATATACTATGGGTCATAAACAGAAGAAAAAGAAACACATGACAAGATCCAATACCTCCACTTGCAATTAAGTCAAAATTGAGAAAAACACCATCGTGGAAAACAATAACTCAAGTAGAAATCACTACAGTTCAGGAGAACCCATTTAAGTTGTAACAAAAACACAAAAGAAGAAGCGGGGGAGGGGAAACATCAGCTATAGTGGAAAACCTCTTAAAGGGGTTGTGCAGAATAACCGACTGACCATGAAAGCATAGAACTTTTGGGGGAGAAAGCTCTAATTCCCATAATCTGCATCATCATCTACACACGAAATAGGGAGAGTTGTCGGTGTTTGGATTATAATAATGAGGAAAATGGGGAATGGGGAATCCACGTTTCCCACGCGCCAGATCGGGACAACTGGAGCAGACAGATCGTTGCATGTCTTGTGCTTACGCGTCCCTCGACTTAAATAAAGCTGTCGAAAATCACCTGCACCTGCTCCTTCTTCTACTTCATCTGAATTTCTGTTTTACCTAAAAGTGGCAAGACCAACTCAACCGGATGGTTCAGAGTCTCTCCTCTAGGTCACTGAAAAACTTCAACTGGGGTCTTTTCGGATTTGGTACTGACTCCGGAAAAGCTATAGTCTATAGATCCGGATCCTCAAGGCTTTGGCCCAAAGAATAAACCGCCCCCTCAATATATGGGTATTTCCAAAATAATCACAGTTTATTAAATGGCCAATCTTATGTTGGGGTGGGAAATGGGAATACCTTCTATTAAAGAAGATTTCGAGGATGTGGCAAAGATGGGAGGGAGTTTATTTTGAGTGGATCAAGATTTTAGTAGGTGAGTCCACCACTGGGGGATGCTATTGTTTTGACTCGAGATCAGACTTGGGCCAACTTCTACTAGTTGAATTCAATTGGATCAGATTGAATGGATTGACTCACATTAGATGTGGATTGCGTTGGGTTGGTTAAGCTTGATGAAGTGAGAGTTTGAGTTACAGGACCAATTTATTTTTTTACAAAAAGGCCCATATATTTTTAAGAACCCCGAAAAATCCCCTATTATCTTATGTTTTTACATTCGCCTCAAATATACATTTGTTGCTTTCTTATCTAGAGCCTGCTAGCACTGTTGTAATGTAGATACATGCAGAAGTTCAATGCTAATTTGGTTCGAAAATTTTTAATATTCCCGCCACCAGTCCGAATCCCCTGTTTCTCCGATCAAAACCAAATCATGCCAATTGTATTAAAATATTTTCTTTTCTTTTTTCAATTTCAAAGAGGGAATAGTAGTTGGCATGAGATTTTTCACCATGGGCATGATTTAATAGGGATGAAACACTATCTCCCTGTTTCATACCACCCATATATAGGTCTAATTCTCCTTTCTTTTACCTTTGTCCTTCGGCACCATATGCTCCAAAAATGGTGGCCAACCATCAGAATTCAAATGAAAATCCTCTGTTTGCCCCAAAACCAAAATACCTGATGCACCATATGCTCCTCTCAAATGAGAATCTTGATCCCCTACTCAATCTGACTTTAGTTTCAAGCATAAATCCTTCTTAATTGTGCATGATGTTTCTTAGATGTTAAAAAAATTTAAATTCTACCATTTACATAATCCACTTGCAAAATATACGGGTATAAAAGATATTTATATATATATATATATATATATATATTCTATTGCTTTTTCTCAAACATGCCCTAAATGTGCAGATGAGCAGGCTAGAGACCGCGAGTAAATGTGTTTCTCAATACAACTGTAACCATATTTTCGCTAAAGAATTTCAAAAGCTAATAAATTCATATAAATCCTAACAAGATAATTCTCTAAGTGGAATCATAACCCCAGTTTAAAGGCAGGTATATGTAGGGAACTTTTTTTTTTAATTATATTAATCCATGATTGACAACCACCAGATCAGTGATAAAATTTATAGGTGTGTGCGAGTTGTAAGTTTGAATGTATGGATTAAGAATGTGAGGCCCATTCTACAAAGAAAAAGTCTACATGTCCCAATTTTAGGACAGACTGATGGACCGATTGTATGTGAAAATATGGACTGAAAAGTTGAATGGATCGGTCTATGGATCGGTACATGTAGACTCTCACTTCTACGAAATAAAAACAAGGTAATACTAAACATGATCTTTTGATGCATCCAAAGGATTTACTGTAATTGGTCTAACCGAATCCATTGACATCCATTCAAAGGAGACAAAAGAGGCATGCATTAGTACGTAATAAATATACTCTCTCTAAATCTATTTATAATTTTAGTAGAAATGATTTTGTTATATATCATCTTACACCGTATTGTTATTTTTTAAATTTTGAATCTAGAGACTACCTGAGGATATCAAGTTTGAAAAAAAAAAAAAAAAAAAAACCACTTAAGAACACTTGATCTCTCAAAATAAACTGTGATCACCGTTTGTTAGATCAGATCCTTCTCTGCTAGATCAAATCTGTTGTGATATCTTTTAAAAGCTTTTCATAATGCAATTTGACAAAGATGGACAAAGGATGAGTAAGAGAGCATGCCCAATTTTTATTGAAATAGAAGAAGTGATGGTGATTATTGCGGATAGTGCTATAATAGATTTCAAACAAACATATCCACTGCTATTCACTATGTCATTCACTGAAGGATCTAGACTTCTCATGAAATAAATAAAAACAGTGGCATGTGGCATTAACTTCAATTAAGTTCCATCTTTATTCCATTCCACACATGCAACAAGCAGTGACCCAAAAACCATCAAGCACGCAAATCATTGACTCGCTCCAAAGAAACGTCCATGAGCATCTCCACATCCTCTATCTTCTTCGCAATTGCATCCTTCAATCCCTCACTGCAACCCTCTTTGATCTCATCATCGCAGGTGTCCACATCAGTGAGGGCTGCACTAAGCCATGCCTGCGCATCAGTCACATGCATCTTCTTCCCATCATTCTTGTATTTCTTCAACGCCTTAATAGAGTCCTTCATCGACCTTTTGGAGTCCTGGATCAGCTCATTGCAGTCGATTAGAACGTTCGCATCGTATTCGTCCTTGTACTCCTTTTGCAGCTTGTGAATGAGCTTGGCCAGTTTTGTGGTCTCAGGGAGAGTTTTGTTTATCCCCACAATTGCTGAATCGATATCGCTCTTGGGTGAAGTGGTTGAATAAGAGGAAGAAGAGAGGGTGGATAGAGTGGTAACTCTGGCAGCCCCATATGAGGAAAACAGCAGGAGAAGAAGAGATATTGGGAGAAGTAAGGGGAGAGCTAGAAAATTTGATGGTGCCATGCCCAATAGAATTGAGATTGGCTAATTCAACTATGGATGAAATCCAACAGGGATATGAGAGGATTATTTATACAAGATTATGGGTGGTTTGGTTTCTTGACTTTAAATACGCTAGCTACGTACTGCTGAAGAAAAGAAGTTGGTTGGTTTGGTTATTAAAAATAAGATGATTATTTGAATTTGAATCATCTTATCTCTAATAACTAAACTAACCAACCTAATCCTATCTCTAACTGGTTTCCTCAAGTTAACTAGGGATGAGATATGATTCAAAAGATACTTAATCCTTGTCATTATGAAAAGATTGAGGGATCCTTATTTGGCAACTGTGGAGACCAACCTTGTGAGATTAATGTACTGAGGGGCATACCTGTGAATGTGATTGAATCAAGTAATTATAGGTATATTCTTAAACAGCCCTCAAATCTATTCATATTGACTGCGTGTCACGACCCGGGCCCGAGATCTGATTACTTCGGACGGACCCCGAGTCCCGGTCCCATACTTACTCCCGTAAATCCTGAATTAACCGAAGTTAAGACAAGACTCACAAGGGATATCAAAACATAATACCTGTCAATGTACAATGTGCGGAAAACATGTATATATACATTGACTACAATTAACTTTACACGAAAGTAAAGTTCCCTTATACAAATTTACAGCCCACTAAAACCAACACTGCACACTTAAAATACAATGCAGTTGGTATTTAATTACAATCCAAAATTCTCTATTACAAAAATACTCATTTACAATCGCCCTCCGACTACGCCCACTCCGCTAAACCTCCTGGAGGTAACGGACGGGCCTCCTCCGCAGGCGGCGCGGCCTCGGCAGGACCGGCACGGGCATCTGGGCCTGTGACATCATCAATAACACGTGAACACGAAGGTTCAACAAGATACATGCATTTTCATGATTCTTCATGTTATTTAACAATTCTATACAAGAATTTATCAATGCAAGAACTTAACAGTTCTATAGAACCTACTTCAATTCCATAACAAGTATCTATGTCAATCATATCCTTTCATTTCATTTATTTCGTTCATTTCGTGTCTTCCAACGGAAGCAGTGTAAGCACAAGGCGGAAGGGCAAACCATTCATGGCCTAGGCTTCAAGATTATTCAATTTTACTTTAATCAATTTAATTAAGCACAAGGCGGAAGGGCAAACCATTCATGGCCGAGGCTTCAAGATTGTTTCACTTTTCATTACATGACTTATCATAAATGGTGGAAATTTTCCAGTGTCTTGATCAGAGAGCACTGGCATTCCACGAGGCTCCGGAACGCCCCTCACATCTACTGCAGCAGGAATTATTCATTTATTCACTTTACTGTCACCTTTAGTGACTATTCATTTCATTTCATTTCATTAATTCAATTCGTGCATTATGTCAATGACGTTCACTATGTCAATGAAGTTCACCTCTGTGTCACTTCATGGATTCTATTCATTTCTTATCAATTCTATTCACACTTCTAAGCCAAACAAACGAGTGAAGCGTTAGTTATCCAATGTACGTGTTATTTTTTATGAATATCACTTTATGTATTTGATTTGTACATTGAGACGACCTTCGCTAACACCTATGTAGGCTTAGACATCAGCATGGAATAGCCTGTACAAACTAGGCTTCATTTCCATAATCTTCTCTGAGTTCATCTCAGCTGTCGGTTGGCCTGTCGGCTGACCGACCATACAACGTCGGTTCACCTCTCGGTTAACCGACACTTTGTCGGTTCAAGTTCTAGAAGCTGGATTTCCAGTCCATTCTCTGATACATTTGTCGGTCAGGTATCGGTCAGGTGTCGGCTGACCGAAGATACCACATCGGTTAACCGACATATTGTCGGTTTGAATTCCAGAGAGCTGGAATTCACTGAGACAGATTTCAGATCTGTCGGTTAGTCCGTCGGTTGACCTGTCGGCCGACCGACACTTCCATGTAGGCTGACCGACACAATGGCGGTCAGAATTCCAGAGAGCTGAAACTCTCCGAGACAACTCCCAGAGCTGTCGGTTCACTCGTCGGTTGACCGTCGGTCAATCGACACTGACCCAGAAGCTCAGTTCTGAGCTTCAGATTTTCTGAAGTGAAACTTCAGGATTTGAGTCAAATGAACTCCAATCTCTCTAAAACACTATAAATCATAAGAATACATATGTACTTGCCTCTTGTGAAGGTTGAATGGATAAAAACCTCTTTCTTGAGCTTGATTCCAAGAGAAAACCTTGATTCCAAGCTTGACACTTCCACAATTTGAAAACAAAGTTGGGGAAGATGAAGTGAAGGATGTAAGCTCCTTGAAAACACTTACAAACCCCTTGTTTGCTACTTGATTGAGTGAGATTGGAAGGAAAAAAAAAAGGAAAAAGGAAGAAGAAAGGTGCCTAGGGTTTGAAAAGCTTTGAAAATGAGATGAATGACTCATTTGAGTCATTCTTAGCTTATATAAGCCCTAGAATTGCATCTAAGTCCACTAATCTCACAAAATTACAATTTAAGTCAAATGAAGGGTCATTTGACCGGATTCTCGTCAAACGACTTCGAGTCTATTACGGAAGTTGACGTACTCGTCAAGATACACGCGTTGGTATCAAGAGTTTCCGTATTCGACGAAATACGCGAAAATTCGTATTTACATAAAAGTCCTTTATTTCAATGCTTGAGTCTAAAACTCAATTTAAACCATGTAATTCCATTTCTTACCATTCCATTAAGCCTAAGTCATTCATTTAAGGCTTATTCCATATCATTTGGTCATAAACCATCATTAGCTCAATTAACCGCAGTTAATTAGCCTTAAGCATAACCAATTCACATTCACTTGGGACTAACTCATTGAGCTTAGTCATTAATTACCATTAAACTAGTTAAACACGATTAACTAGCATGAAGTTCAATTAACTAGAGTTAACCTTGATTAACTCGGGACGGGACCTTACAACTATCTCAACTTTTTGAACCATTCGGTCCTCCGAATGCAATTCCAATCAATGTAAGGTAACTAAACAATTCAATTCAAAATTACCTGAACGAATAGCTCGGGATACTTCTGAGCCATTTGCTCCTCAAGTTCCCATGTGGCTTCATTAGGCTCATGATGATCCCAAAGGACCTTGACCCACTTGATTGTTCTAGTACGCAGAACTGCCTCCTTTGTATCTATGATCTGAACTGGCTTCTCAACATATGTGGTGTTTGGTAGCACTTCGATCTCTTCATGATGGATGACATGTGAAGGATCATGCACATACTTCCGAAGCATAGAAACATGAAATACATTGTGAATACCGGAGAGTTCTGATGGGAGGTCTAGGCGATAAGCCACATTTCCAATTCGACTCGTGACCTTGAAAGGTCCAATAAATCTCGGGGAAAGCTTCCCTTTCTGCCCGAATCGAACAGTGCCTTTCATTGGAGAAGTCTTCAAAAATACTAAATCATCAACTGCAAACTCTAGATCACGCTGACGATTGTCAGCATAGCTCTTCTGCCGTGATCTAGCAACTTTTAGCCTTTCTTGTATTCTCTGGACTTTCTCTGTTGTTTCTGCAATAATAGTAGGACCATGGAAACTCCGAGTTCCAACTTCTTCCCAGCTAACTGGGGTCCTACACTTTCGACCATACAATGCCTCAAATGGTGCCATCTCAATGCTGAAGTGATAGCTGTTGTTGTACGCAAATTCGCACAAAGCTAAATGGTCATCCCAATCACTCCCGAAATCAATCACACTGGCACGGAGCAAATCTTCCAGAGTCTGTATAGTCCTTTCTGACTGCCCATCAGTCTGTGGATGGTAAGCAGTACTAAACTGAAGTCTAGTGCCAAATGAATTCTGAAATGACTTCCAGAATGTGGACACAAACCTGCTATCCCGATCGGAGACAATCGAGACCGGTGTTCCATGCAATCGAGTCACTTCTTTGACAAACAGTTTAGACATCTCACTGAATCCTATATCCTTTCTGATTGGAATGAAGTGTGCAGACTTTGTAAGACGATCAACGATCACCCATACGGCATCGTGCTGCTTCCTCGTCCTCGATAAACCCGATACAAAGTCCATCTAATGTGTTCTCATTTCCATTTAGGGATTTTCAGTGGATGAAGCAATCCCGGTGGTTTCCGGTGCTCAACTTTTACACGCTGGCAAGTTAAGCATGATGATACATAACCTGCTATCTCTCGCTTCATGTTATTCCACCAGAATCTATCCTTCAGATTTCTGTACATCTTCGTACTTCCAGGATGCATAGAATACCTGGTGTGATGAGCTTCAAACATGATAGCTTGCTTAAGATCTTCTTGGGCTGGGACACATAATCTGTCCCTAAAATACAGAACTCCTTCTACTAACACGAAATCTGGCTTCGTGGCAATGTTATCTTTAATCCTTACCAAATCAAGGTCTTGAAATTGCCTAGCCTTGATCTCCGTGATAAGCATTGGTTCAAAGACAGACATTGCTGCAAGCATCACTTTACTGTCTATCATTTCAACCGCTACATCCAGATCTCTGAACTCTTCAATCATGTCCCACTCACCAACTAATGATGCTAAGTCAGCTGATTTCCGACTCAAAGCATCAGCCACCACATTACCCTTTCCAGGTACATATTTGAATGGAAAGTCGTAGTCCTTGATTAGCTCTAACCAACGACGTTGCCTCGAATTAATATCTTTCTGAGTGAATAGATACTGAAGGCTCCTGTGATCGCAATGGACTTCAAAAGTTTCTCCATAGAGATAATGCCTCCATTGCTTCAATGCAAACACAACCGCCGCGAGCTCTAAATCATGTGTGGCGTAATTCTTCTCATGCTCTTTCAATTGACGCGAACCGTAGGCAATTACCCTACCATTCTGCATCAATACACATCCCAAGCCAATACCTGAGGCATCTGAGTATATCTCAAATCCTCCTCTTCCATCGGGTAAAGACAAGATTGGGGCTGAAATCAACTTTTGCTTCAAAGTTCGAAAACTAGACTCACATGCATCATTCCATTCAAAGGAAGAGCTCTTACGAGTCAGTTTTGTTAATGGCGATGCTATCCTTGCGAAGTCCTTGACGAACCTCCTATAATAGCCTGCCAATCCCAAGAAACTTCTCACTTCTGACACATTCTTCGGACTCTGCCAATTGGTAACTGCTTCAATCTTAGCTGGGTCAACCGCTAGTCCATCTCCGGAAATGATATGACCCAGGAATGCAACCTGCTGCAACCAAAAGTCGCACTTCTCGAGTTTTGCATATAACTGATTCTCTCTCAGTATCTGCAAGGCTGTCTTCAAATGACGTGAATGCTCAACCTCTGACTCTGAATAGACCAGGATGTCATCAATGAAGATTACCACAAACTGGTCCAGGAAGGGAGCAAACACCCTATTCATTAAAGCCATAAACACTGCGGTGCATTGGTTAGACCAAAAGGCATAACTAAAAACTCGTAGTGACCGTAACGAGTCCTAAATGCAGTCTTCTGCACATCCCGATCCTTAACTCGAATCTGATGATAACCAGATCGGAGATCAATCTTGGAGAAATATGATGCACCCACGAGTTGATCAAACAACTCGTCAATTCTAGGCAGAGGATACTTGTTCTTGATTGTCATCTGATTTATCTGCCTATAATCGATACACATTCGCAGGGTACCATCTTTCTTCTTCACAAATAATACAGGCGCGCCCCATGGCGAGACACTAGGTCTGATAAAACCCTTGTCAAGTAAATCCTGTATTTGTTTCTTCAACCCATACAACTCTGATGGTGCCATCCGATACGGTGCCTTCGATATTGGTGCAGTACCGGGCACAAGTTCAATTGTAAAGTCCACTTCCCTAGCTGGAGTTAGACCTGGCACTTCATCCGGAAACACATCTGGAAATTCACAGACTACAGGAATGTTTCGCAATTCCTGTACAGGCTTCTTATCTGAAATGAATGCGATGTAGCCTTCACAACCACTACGCATCATACGTTCAGCCTTAGGTGCTGAAACGAGCCTGGTATCATACTTCTTCTGCACTCCTTCAAACAATACACTGGCATTGGCTTCATTAACCTTGAAGGTAATGACTTTGCGAAAACAGTCTAGACAAGCCCTGTACTTCGCAAGCCAATCCATGCCTAAGATCACATCGAAATCATTCATAGGTAGTATCACCAGATCAGCTGGCATTGATACATCTCCAATTCTAATAGTACATTGTGGAATATACAATTCACACACTACTTTACTCCCTAAAGGAGTAGATACAGTAAAATCATAAGACAATTGCATGATCCGGTCTTGCATGCTACCAGCAAATGCGGGTGCTACAAATGAGTGTGTGGAACCGGGATCAAACAATGCAAGTGCAGGTCTATTATCTACAAAAATTGTACCTTCAACCACATTTGTGGCAACATCAGCTTGTTCTCTGTTGACAGCATAAGCCATCACAGCCATCTGTGGCCTGTTTGGCTGCTGCTGTTGCCTCGGAGGCTGCCTTTGCCACTGACGCTGCTGGCCCTGACGTTGTGGCTGTGGTTGCTGTTGCTGTTGTGGTCTAGGAGGAGGAGCTGGTAAAGCTAATCTCTGCGGGGGAGCAGGAAGTGCTGCTTGACCCTGCGCAGGATACTGGTACGGGGTTCTATCATCCCTCCTAGCTCTTGGACACTGTGCCATTCTGTGTTCCAACGAACCACAGACGAAGCAAGCTCCAGTATTCCTCCAACATAGCTCAGTCCGGTGACCTTTGCCACAAGTCTCACAGACTGGCAGATTCTCTCTTCT
Organism: Umbellularia californica; assembly: GCA_028538565.1. Classification (NCBI taxonomy): domain Eukaryota; kingdom Viridiplantae; phylum Streptophyta; class Magnoliopsida; order Laurales; family Lauraceae; genus Umbellularia; species Umbellularia californica. Next base: position 943,610 of record JAPQWN010000011.1, on the reverse strand, counting down.
CTCATTCCTAGGAATGAATTTCTGCTTCTGCTTCTTATTCTTGGACTGCCCTCCTTTCTTAAACCAGGAGTCACCACTTCTCTTGGTGTTCACAGTCTCTCTATCTCTCTCTCTCTGAATTTCCTCAGCGGTGTATGCCCTGTCTACGGCATCATCAAACGTCGTAGGCTTCTGTCCAGCCATTACGATCGCTTTGTAATCGGGGTTCAACCCAATGAGGAATCTCTTAACCTTCTTCTCCTCAGTATCCACCAAGTCTGTAGCATACTTGGACAACTGTAAGAAGGTATGGACATAGGTAGCTACGGTCATTTGACCTTGTTTCAAGTGTAGGAATTCTGATTCCTTCTGCTGCTGCACATGCTCGGGGATAAACTTTCTCTGGAATTGTTTCTTGAAAGTCTCCCAAACATCCGGTGCGGTCATGATTTTAAACGTGTCCTTGACACTCTTCCACCACGTGTTCGCTCCCCCTCTAAACATGGTAGAGGTGAGCAACACTCTCTGCCTGCGAGTGCAGACGACCGTTTCAAACACATCTTCAATGTGTTCCAGCCACTCATCAGCTTGTATGACATTCTCAGTACCATGGAACTCTGTAGCTCCTCTTTTACGAAACCGCTCATAAACAGCATGAGGGTCCGTCTCTTTGTGCTGCAATACTAACTGAGTCTCAACATGAGATTGCATTGGAATAGGCGGGGCTTGCATGACTTGCAACATCGAAGTCATTTGGGTTTGCAAACCTAACTGAGCTTCGCAATCTGCTCGTTAGTTCTGGCTAACTGTTCCAGAATAGCAGTAAACCGAGCATCATTATCCGATGCTGGGGGAGGACCGGAGGAGGTCTAGTACCGTCATTGACAGTACCTTCTACGATGTCATCACTCCCTGATCCAGAAGTCATGCTGTAAACAATACGGAAGGTAAGACATACATCTATACACTTCTACGACATTTGTATCACATATAGTGAAAGCAATAAATACAAATCCAAGATTGGATTCGTCCTATCGATAACGTTCCTCACTTCGTTCTTAGTTGTACTAAGGCTTTTAAAAGTTCCTTAACCTAGTTCTCTAACTAGGCTCCGATACCATACAATAAGTATGTCACGACCCGGGCCCGAGATCTGATTACTTCGGACTGACCCCGAGTCGCGGTCCCATACTTACTCCCGTAAATCCTGAATTAACCGAAGTTAAGACAAGACTCACAAGGGATATCAAAACATAATACCTGTCAATGTACAATGTGCGGAAAACATGTATATATACATTGACTACAATTAACTTTACACGAAAGTAAAGTTCCCTTATACAAATTTACAGCCCACTAAAACCAACACTGCACACTTAAAATACAATGCAGTTGGTATTTAATTACAATCCAAAATTCTCTATTACAAAAATACTCATTTACAATCGCCCTCCGACTACGCCCACTCCGCTAAACCTCCTGGAGGTAACGGACGGGCCTCCTCCGCAGGCGGCGCGGCCTCGGCAGGACCGGCACGGGCATCTGGGCCTGTGACATCATCAATAACACGTGAACACGAAGGTTCAACAAGATACATGCATTTTCATGATTCTTCATGTTATTTAACAATTCTATACAAGAATTTATCAATGCAAGAACTTAACAGTTCTATAGAACCTACTTCAATTCCATAACAAGTATCTATGTCAATCATATCCTTTCATTTCATTTATTTCGTTCATTTCGTGTCTTCCAACGGAAGCAGTGTAAGCACAAGGCGGAAGGGCAAACCATTCATGGCCTAGGCTTCAAGATTATTCAATTTTACTTTAATCAATTTAATTAAGCACAAGGCGGAAGGGCAAACCATTCATGGCCGAGGCTTCAAGATTGTTTCACTTTTCATTACATGACTTATCATAAATGGTGGAAATTTTCCAGTGTCTTGATCAGAGAGCACTGGCATTCCACGAGGCTCCGGAACGCCCCTCACATCTACTGCAGCAGGAATTATTCATTTATTCACTTTACTGTCACCTTTAGTGACTATTCATTTCATTTCATTTCATTAATTCAATTCGTGCATTATGTCAATGACGTTCACTATGTCAATGAAGTTCACCTCTGTGTCACTTCATGGATTCTATTCATTTCTTATCAATTCTATTCACACTTCTAAGCCAAACAAACGAGTGAAGCGTTAGTTATCCAATGTACGTGTTATTTTTTATGAATATCACTTTATGTATTTGATTTGTACATTGAGACGACCTTCGCTAACACCTATGTAGGCTTAGACATCAGCATGGAATAGCCTGTACAAACTAGGCTTCATTTCCATAATCTTCTCTGAGTTCATCTCAGCTGTCGGTTGGCCTGTCGGCTGACCGACCATACAACGTCGGTTCACCTCTCGGTTAACCGACACTTTGTCGGTTCAAGTTCTAGAAGCTGGATTTCCAGTCCATTCTCTGATACATTTGTCGGTCAGGTATCGGTCAGGTGTCGGCTGACCGAAGATACCACATCGGTTAACCGACATATTGTCGGTTTGAATTCCAGAGAGCTGGAATTCACTGAGACAGATTTCAGATCTGTCGGTTAGTCCGTCGGTTGACCTGTCGGCCGACCGACACTTCCATGTAGGCTGACCGACACAATGGCGGTCAGAATTCCAGAGAGCTGAAACTCTCCGAGACAACTCCCAGAGCTGTCGGTTCACTCGTCGGTTGACCGTCGGTCAATCGACACTGACCCAGAAGCTCAGTTCTGAGCTTCAGATTTTCTGAAGTGAAACTTCAGGATTTGAGTCAAATGAACTCCAATCTCTCTAAAACACTATAAATCATAAGAATACATATGTACTTGCCTCTTGTGAAGGTTGAATGGATAAAAACCTCTTTCTTGAGCTTGATTCCAAGAGAAAACCTTGATTCCAAGCTTGACACTTCCACAATTTGAAAACAAAGTTGGGGAAGATGAAGTGAAGGATGTAAGCTCCTTGAAAACACTTACAAACCCCTTGTTTGCTACTTGATTGAGTGAGATTGGAAGGAAAAAAAAAAGGAAAAAGGAAGAAGAAAGGTGCCTAGGGTTTGAAAAGCTTTGAAAATGAGATGAATGACTCATTTGAGTCATTCTTAGCTTATATAAGCCCTAGAATTGCATCTAAGTCCACTAATCTCACAAAATTACAATTTAAGTCAAATGAAGGGTCATTTGACCGGATTCTCGTCAAACGACTTCGAGTCTATTACGGAAGTTGACGTACTCGTCAAGATACACGCGTTGGTATCAAGAGTTTCCGTATTCGACGAAATACGCGAAAATTCGTATTTACATAAAAGTCCTTTATTTCAATGCTTGAGTCTAAAACTCAATTTAAACCATGTAATTCCATTTCTTACCATTCCATTAAGCCTAAGTCATTCATTTAAGGCTTATTCCATATCATTTGGTCATAAACCATCATTAGCTCAATTAACCGCAGTTAATTAGCCTTAAGCATAACCAATTCACATTCACTTGGGACTAACTCATTGAGCTTAGTCATTAATTACCATTAAACTAGTTAAACACGATTAACTAGCATGAAGTTCAATTAACTAGAGTTAACCTTGATTAACTCGGGACGGGACCTTACAACTATCTCAACTTTTTGAACCATTCGGTCCTCCGAATGCAATTCCAATCAATGTAAGGTAACTAAACAATTCAATTCAAAATTACCTGAACGAATAGCTCGGGATACTTCTGAGCCATTTGCTCCTCAAGTTCCCATGTGGCTTCATTAGGCTCATGATGATCCCAAAGGACCTTGACCCACTTGATTGTTCTAGTACGCAGAACTGCCTCCTTTGTATCTATGATCTGAACTGGCTTCTCAACATATGTGGTGTTTGGTAGCACTTCGATCTCTTCATGATGGATGACATGTGAAGGATCATGCACATACTTCCGAAGCATAGAAACATGAAATACATTGTGAATACCGGAGAGTTCTGATGGGAGGTCTAGGCGATAAGCCACATTTCCAATTCGACTCGTGACCTTGAAAGGTCCAATAAATCTCGGGGAAAGCTTCCCTTTCTGCCCGAATCGAACAGTGCCTTTCATTGGAGAAGTCTTCAAAAAGACTAAATCATCAACTGCAAACTCTAGATCACGCTGACGATTGTCAGCATAGCTCTTCTGCCGTGATCTAGCAACTTTTAGCCTTTCTTGTATTCTCTGGACTTTCTCTGTTGTTTCTGCAATAATAGTAGGACCATGGAAACTCCGAGTTCCAACTTCTTCCCAGCTAACTGGGGTCCTACACTTTCGACCATACAATGCCTCAAATGGTGCCATCTCAATGCTGAAGTGATAGCTGTTGTTGTACGCAAATTCGCACAAAGCTAAATGGTCATCCCAATCACTCCCGAAATCAATCACACTGGCACGGAGCAAATCTTCCAGAGTCTGTATAGTCCTTTCTGACTGCCCATCAGTCTGTGGATGGTAAGCAGTACTAAACTGAAGTCTAGTGCCAAATGAATTCTGAAATGACTTCCAGAATGTGGACACAAACCTGCTATCCCGATCGGAGACAATCGAGACCGGTGTTCCATGCAATCGAGTCACTTCTTTGACAAACAGTTTAGACATCTCACTGAATCCTATATCCTTTCTGATTGGAATGAAGTGTGCAGACTTTGTAAGACGATCAACGATCACCCATACGGCATCGTGCTGCTTCCTCGTCCTCGATAAACCCGATACAAAGTCCATCTAATGTGTTCTCATTTCCATTTAGGGATTTTCAGTGGATGAAGCAATCCCGGTGGTTTCCGGTGCTCAACTTTTACACGCTGGCAAGTTAAGCATGATGATACATAACCTGCTATCTCTCGCTTCATGTTATTCCACCAGAATCTATCCTTCAGATTTCTGTACATCTTCGTACTTCCAGGATGCATAGAATACCTGGTGTGATGAGCTTCAAACATGATAGCTTGCTTAAGATCTTCTTGGGCTGGGACACATAATCTGTCCCTAAAATACAGAACTCCTTCTACTAACACGAAATCTGGCTTCGTGGCAATGTTATCTTTAATCCTTACCAAATCAAGGTCTTGAAATTGCCTAGCCTTGATCTCCGTGATAAGCATTGGTTCAAAGACAGACATTGCTGCAAGCATCACTTTACTGTCTATCATTTCAACCGCTACATCCAGATCTCTGAACTCTTCAATCATGTCCCACTCACCAACTAATGATGCTAAGTCAGCTGATTTCCGACTCAAAGCATCAGCCACCACATTACCCTTTCCAGGTACATATTTGAATGGAAAGTCGTAGTCCTTGATTAGCTCTAACCAACGACGTTGCCTCGAATTAATATCTTTCTGAGTGAATAGATACTGAAGGCTCCTGTGATCGCAATGGACTTCAAAAGTTTCTCCATAGAGATAATGCCTCCATTGCTTCAATGCAAACACAACCGCCGCGAGCTCTAAATCATGTGTGGCGTAATTCTTCTCATGCTCTTTCAATTGACGCGAACCGTAGGCAATTACCCTACCATTCTGCATCAATACACATCCCAAGCCAATACCTGAGGCATCTGAGTATATCTCAAATCCTCCTCTTCCATCGGGTAAAGACAAGATTGGGGCTGAAATCAACTTTTGCTTCAAAGTTCGAAAACTAGACTCACATGCATCATTCCATTCAAAGGAAGAGCTCTTACGAGTCAGTTTTGTTAATGGCGATGCTATCCTTGCGAAGTCCTTGACGAACCTCCTATAATAGCCTGCCAATCCCAAGAAACTTCTCACTTCTGACACATTCTTCGGACTCTGCCAATTGGTAACTGCTTCAATCTTAGCTGGGTCAACCGCTAGTCCATCTCCGGAAATGATATGACCCAGGAATGCAACCTGCTGCAACCAAAAGTCGCACTTCTCGAGTTTTGCATATAACTGATTCTCTCTCAGTATCTGCAAGGCTGTCTTCAAATGACGTGAATGCTCAACCTCTGACTCTGAATAGACCAGGATGTCATCAATGAAGATTACCACAAACTGGTCCAGGAAGGGAGCAAACACCCTATTCATTAAAGCCATAAACACTGCGGTGCATTGGTTAGACCAAAAGGCATAACTAAAAACTCGTAGTGACCGTAACGAGTCCTAAATGCAGTCTTCTGCACATCCCGATCCTTAACTCGAATCTGATGATAACCAGATCGGAGATCAATCTTGGAGAAATATGATGCACCCACGAGTTGATCAAACAACTCGTCAATTCTAGGCAGAGGATACTTGTTCTTGATTGTCATCTGATTTATCTGCCTATAATCGATACACATTCGCAGGGTACCATCTTTCTTCTTCACAAATAATACAGGCGCGCCCCATGGCGAGACACTAGGTCTGATAAAACCCTTGTCAAGTAAATCCTGTATTTGTTTCTTCAACCCATACAACTCTGATGGTGCCATCCGATACGGTGCCTTCGATATTGGTGCAGTACCGGGCACAAGTTCAATTGTAAAGTCCACTTCCCTAGCTGGAGTTAGACCTGGCACTTCATCCGGAAACACATCTGGAAATTCACAGACTACAGGAATGTTTCGCAATTCCTGTACAGGCTTCTTATCTGAAATGAATGCGATGTAGCCTTCACAACCACTACGCATCATACGTTCAGCCTTAGGTGCTGAAACGAGCCTGGTATCATACTTCTTCTGCACTCCTTCAAACAATACACTGGCATTGGCTTCATTAACCTTGAAGGTAATGACTTTGCGAAAACAGTCTAGACAAGCCCTGTACTTCGCAAGCCAATCCATGCCTAAGATCACATCGAAATCATTCATAGGTAGTATCACCAGATCAGCTGGCATTGATACATCTCCAATTCTAATAGTACATTGTGGAATATACAATTCACACACTACTTTACTCCCTAAAGGAGTAGATACAGTAAAATCATAAGACAATTGCATGATCCGGTCTTGCATGCTACCAGCAAATGCGGGTGCTACAAATGAGTGTGTGGAACCGGGATCAAACAATGCAAGTGCAGGTCTATTATCTACAAAAATTGTACCTTCAACCACATTTGTGGCAACATCAGCTTGTTCTCTGTTGACAGCATAAGCCATCACAGCCATCTGTGGCCTGTTTGGCTGCTGCTGTTGCCTCGGAGGCTGCCTTTGCCACTGACGCTGCTGGCCCTGACGTTGTGGCTGTGGTTGCTGTTGCTGTTGTGGTCTAGGAGGAGGAGCTGGTAAAGCTAATCTCTGCGGGGGAGCAGGAAGTGCTGCTTGACCCTGCGCAGGATACTGGTACGGGGTTCTATCATCCCTCCTAGCTCTTGGACACTGTGCCATTCTGTGTTCCAACGAACCACAGACGAAGCAAGCTCCAGTATTCCTCCAACATAGCTCAGTCCGGTGACCTTTGCCACAAGTCTCACAGACTGGCAGATTCTCTCTTCTCTCATTCCTAGGAATGAATTTCTGCTTCTGCTTCTTATTCTTGGACTGCCCTCCTTTCTTAAACCAGGAGTCACCACTTCTCTTGGTGTTCACAGTCTCTCTATCTCTCTCTCTCTGAATTTCCTCAGCGGTGTATGCCCTGTCTACGGCATCATCAAACGTCGTAGGCTTCTGTCCAGCCATTACGATCGCTTTGTAATCGGGGTTCAACCCAATGAGGAATCTCTTAACCTTCTTCTCCTCAGTATCCACCAAGTCTGTAGCATACTTGGACAACTGTAAGAAGGTATGGACATAGGTAGCTACGGTCATTTGACCTTGTTTCAAGTGTAGGAATTCTGATTCCTTCTGCTGCTGCACATGCTCGGGGATAAACTTTCTCTGGAATTGTTTCTTGAAAGTCTCCCAAACATCCGGTGCGGTCATGATTTTAAACGTGTCCTTGACACTCTTCCACCACGTGTTCGCTCCCCCTCTAAACATGGTAGAGGTGAGCAACACTCTCTGCCTGCGAGTGCAGACGACCGTTTCAAACACATCTTCAATGTGTTCCAGCCACTCATCAGCTTGTATGACATTCTCAGTACCATGGAACTCTGTAGCTCCTCTTTTACGAAACCGCTCATAAACAGCATGAGGGTCCGTCTCTTTGTGCTGCAATACTAACTGAGTCTCAACATGAGATTGCATTGGAATAGGCGGGGCTTGCATGACTTGCAACATCGAAGTCATTTGGGTTTGCAAACCTAACTGAGCTTCGCAATCTGCTCGTTAGTTCTGGCTAACTGTTCCAGAATAGCAGTAAACCGAGCATCATTATCCGATGCTGGGGGAGGACCGGAGGAGGTCTAGTACCGTCATTGACAGTACCTTCTACGATGTCATCACTCCCTGATCCAGAAGTCATGCTGTAAACAATACGGAAGGTAAGACATACATCTATACACTTCTACGACATTTGTATCACATATAGTGAAAGCAATAAATACAAATCCAAGATTGGATTCGTCCTATCGATAACGTTCCTCACTTCGTTCTTAGTTGTACTAAGGCTTTTAAAAGTTCCTTAACCTAGTTCTCTAACTAGGCTCCGATACCATACAATAAGTATGTCACGACCCGGGCCCGAGATCTGATTACTTCGGACTGACCCCGAGTCGCGGTCCCATACTTACTCCCGTAAATCCTGAATTAACCGAAGTTAAGACAAGACTCACAAGGGATATCAAAACATAATACCTGTCAATGTACAATGTGCGGAAAACATGTATATATACATTGACTACAATTAACTTTACACGAAAGTAAAGTTCCCTTATACAAATTTACAGCCCACTAAAACCAACACTGCACACTTAAAATACAATGCAGTTGGTATTTAATTACAATCCAAAATTCTCTATTACAAAAATACTCATTTACAATCGCCCTCCGACTACGCCCACTCCGCTAAACCTCCTGGAGGTAACGGACGGGCCTCCTCCGCAGGCGGCGCGGCCTCGGCAGGACCGGCACGGGCATCTGGGCCTGTGACATCATCAATAACACGTGAACACGAAGGTTCAACAAGATACATGCATTTTCATGATTCTTCATGTTATTTAACAATTCTATACAAGAATTTATCAATGCAAGAACTTAACAGTTCTATAGAACCTACTTCAATTCCATAACAAGTATCTATGTCAATCATATCCTTTCATTTCATTTATTTCGTTCATTTCGTGTCTTCCAACGGAAGCAGTGTAAGCACAAGGCGGAAGGGCAAACCATTCATGGCCTAGGCTTCAAGATTATTCAATTTTACTTTAATCAATTTAATTAAGCACAAGGCGGAAGGGCAAACCATTCATGGCCGAGGCTTCAAGATTGTTTCACTTTTCATTACATGACTTATCATAAATGGTGGAAATTTTCCAGTGTCTTGATCAGAGAGCACTGGCATTCCACGAGGCTCCGGAACGCCCCTCACATCTACTGCAGCAGGAATTATTCATTTATTCACTTTACTGTCACCTTTAGTGACTATTCATTTCATTTCATTTCATTAATTCAATTCGTGCATTATGTCAATGACGTTCACTATGTCAATGAAGTTCACCTCTGTGTCACTTCATGGATTCTATTCATTTCTTATCAATTCTATTCACACTTCTAAGCCAAACAAACGAGTGAAGCGTTAGTTATCCAATGTACGTGTTATTTTTTATGAATATCACTTTATGTATTTGATTTGTACATTGAGACGACCTTCGCTAACACCTATGTAGGCTTAGACATCAGCATGGAATAGCCTGTACAAACTAGGCTTCATTTCCATAATCTTCTCTGAGTTCATCTCAGCTGTCGGTTGGCCTGTCGGCTGACCGACCATACAACGTCGGTTCACCTCTCGGTTAACCGACACTTTGTCGGTTCAAGTTCTAGAAGCTGGATTTCCAGTCCATTCTCTGATACATTTGTCGGTCAGGTATCGGTCAGGTGTCGGCTGACCGAAGATACCACATCGGTTAACCGACATATTGTCGGTTTGAATTCCAGAGAGCTGGAATTCACTGAGACAGATTTCAGATCTGTCGGTTAGTCCGTCGGTTGACCTGTCGGCCGACCGACACTTCCATGTAGGCTGACCGACACAATGGCGGTCAGAATTCCAGAGAGCTGAAACTCTCCGAGACAACTCCCAGAGCTGTCGGTTCACTCGTCGGTTGACCGTCGGTCAATCGACACTGACCCAGAAGCTCAGTTCTGAGCTTCAGATTTTCTGAAGTGAAACTTCAGGATTTGAGTCAAATGAACTCCAATCTCTCTAAAACACTATAAATCATAAGAATACATATGTACTTGCCTCTTGTGAAGGTTGAATGGATAAAAACCTCTTTCTTGAGCTTGATTCCAAGAGAAAACCTTGATTCCAAGCTTGACACTTCCACAATTTGAAAACAAAGTTGGGGAAGATGAAGTGAAGGATGTAAGCTCCTTGAAAACACTTACAAACCCCTTGTTTGCTACTTGATTGAGTGAGATTGGAAGGAAAAAAAAAAGGAAAAAGGAAGAAGAAAGGTGCCTAGGGTTTGAAAAGCTTTGAAAATGAGATGAATGACTCATTTGAGTCATTCTTAGCTTATATAAGCCCTAGAATTGCATCTAAGTCCACTAATCTCACAAAATTACAATTTAAGTCAAATGAAGGGTCATTTGACCGGATTCTCGTCAAACGACTTCGAGTCTATTACGGAAGTTGACGTACTCGTCAAGATACACGCGTTGGTATCAAGAGTTTCCGTATTCGACGAAATACGCGAAAATTCGTATTTACATAAAAGTCCTTTATTTCAATGCTTGAGTCTAAAACTCAATTTAAACCATGTAATTCCATTTCTTACCATTCCATTAAGCCTAAGTCATTCATTTAAGGCTTATTCCATATCATTTGGTCATAAACCATCATTAGCTCAATTAACCGCAGTTAATTAGCCTTAAGCATAACCAATTCACATTCACTTGGGACTAACTCATTGAGCTTAGTCATTAATTACCATTAAACTAGTTAAACACGATTAACTAGCATGAAGTTCAATTAACTAGAGTTAACCTTGATTAACTCGGGACGGGACCTTACAACTATCTCAACTTTTTGAACCATTCGGTCCTCCGAATGCAATTCCAATCAATGTAAGGTAACTAAACAATTCAATTCAAAATTACCTGAACGAATAGCTCGGGATACTTCTGAGCCATTTGCTCCTCAAGTTCCCATGTGGCTTCATTAGGCTCATGATGATCCCAAAGGACCTTGACCCACTTGATTGTTCTAGTACGCAGAACTGCCTCCTTTGTATCTATGATCTGAACTGGCTTCTCAACATATGTGGTGTTTGGTAGCACTTCGATCTCTTCATGATGGATGACATGTGAAGGATCATGCACATACTTCCGAAGCATAGAAACATGAAATACATTGTGAATACCGGAGAGTTCTGATGGGAGGTCTAGGCGATAAGCCACATTTCCAATTCGACTCGTGACCTTGAAAGGTCCAATAAATCTCGGGGAAAGCTTCCCTTTCTGCCCGAATCGAACAGTGCCTTTCATTGGAGAAGTCTTCAAAAATACTAAATCATCAACTGCAAACTCTAGATCACGCTGACGATTGTCAGCATAGCTCTTCTGCCGTGATCTAGCAACTTTTAGCCTTTCTTGTATTCTCTGGACTTTCTCTGTTGTTTCTGCAATAATAGTAGGACCATGGAAACTCCGAGTTCCAACTTCTTCCCAGCTAACTGGGGTCCTACACTTTCGACCATACAATGCCTCAAATGGTGCCATCTCAATGCTGAAGTGATAGCTGTTGTTGTACGCAAATTCGCACAAAGCTAAATGGTCATCCCAATCACTCCCGAAATCAATCACACTGGCACGGAGCAAATCTTCCAGAGTCTGTATAGTCCTTTCTGACTGCCCATCAGTCTGTGGATGGTAAGCAGTACTAAACTGAAGTCTAGTGCCAAATGAATTCTGAAATGACTTCCAGAATGTGGACACAAACCTGCTATCCCGATCGGAGACAATCGAGACCGGTGTTCCATGCAATCGAGTCACTTCTTTGACAAACAGTTTAGACATCTCACTGAATCCTATATCCTTTCTGATTGGAATGAAGTGTGCAGACTTTGTAAGACGATCAACGATCACCCATACGGCATCGTGCTGCTTCCTCGTCCTCGATAAACCCGATACAAAGTCCATCGTAATGTGTTCTCATTTCCATTTAGGGATTTTCAGTGGATGAAGCAATCCCGGTGGTTTCCGGTGCTCAACTTTTACACGCTGGCAAGTTAAGCATGATGATACATAACCTGCTATCTCTCGCTTCATGTTATTCCACCAGAATCTATCCTTCAGATTTCTGTACATCTTCGTACTTCCAGGATGCATAGAATACCTGGTGTGATAAAATTTCAAAAGATGTAAATAAAATTAAAAAATGCAAATAAAATTAAAAAAACGCAAAAACATTTGCCAAAACTAAGATAATCCAATTTTTCAAATTAGCGAACAATGTGGCAAAAAAGTCAAGTCTTTTTTGTCAAAAACTCAGATAGATTTGTTACATAACTTAGATAAATAGTCAAAAACTCGGATATATTTGTCTAGAATTCAGATAAATTTGTCCAAAATTCAGATAAATTTTTTCAATAAGTCAGATAAATAGCCAAAAACTCAAATAGATTTGTACAGAACTCGGATAAATTTGTTTAAGAAGTCAAATAAATAACCAAAAACTCAGATAGATTTGTCCAAAATTAAAAAAAATTGACAAAAAATACTGAACTCAGATAAATTTGAGTTTAACTGGAATAGGGATAGGCTTATGGAACGGGTCAGGCTTGACCTGACCTGGACCAACCCGGAACCAAACCCAGCCCAAATCGCGATTCTTCTTCCTCTGCGATGGAAGATTGGAAACCGTTATGAACTTGTCGTGTTCTTTTTTCCTTTTCCTATTTCTCAACCCGATTCGACGAGCAGTTTGCTTTGATCGATTTGCAATATATCTTCTTCTAGTTATTGCAAAAAGCCAACACCGGATCTGCAGATAGATTTCATAATTCTTCCTCTTCTTCTCCATCTGATGTTTCAGGCTCTGGTATCTGGTTGAGATCGGGTTTCTCGGACCTGTTTCTTCGAGATGAGATCTCGGCCGGGACACGAAGGCAGGATTCAATTGCGTCAACCCTAGCACCGACTTCAGTCACCTTTTTCCTGATTGATGCGGCCGAGAGGTCTGGAAACTCCTCGTAATCATCAGCTCCGGTGAATTCCGGGAAGTTGAGGTGCGCCGATCGGCCTCTGAGGTAGAAGACGGCGGTGTCGTAGGCTCTCGCTGCGGCAATTGGCGTCAAGTACGACCTGAGCGTGATCCTAGATCTCTTGTTCGGTTCCCTAATCTCCGCCACCCATTTCCTTTACTTCCTCTTTCGTATGCCCCTGTACGGCTTCTCTATCGGATTTCTCCACAAATCCGATCAATGTGGCCCTCTCTAGATCGAAACCGCCATCTCTCATGTTCCTACAACGAAGATCCACATGCAGAAGTCTGGATAGAAGAAGAAGAAGAGGGAAAATGGAAGATTTAAAATTTAAAATTTTAAAATCTTATGCCTAATCAGTTAAAAGGGCAAATCGGTCATTAAAATGTATGAGGTGGCATGTCTATGGACCTCTCTCCATGAGGTGGCGTGTTTATGGACTTCTCTCCATGAGGTGACGTGTCCAGGGACCTCTCACCAAAATATGTTCAAGCTGCATGGACTACAGGCCTTAGAGGAAAAGTTGGTGGACTGGAGGCATTACAAGTCCTATAAGAGGGACCTTTCGCTAATTATCTCTCTTTTTTTCTCTTATATATATATATATATATATATATCAACGGGCCTTAATTGTGGAGGGCGCATGGAATATTTTTCCTCCTTCAATTGTGGCACCCAAGTTTAACTTGATGATTTTTTAATTCCAATGAGTGGTCGGTCAATCCATGGATTGGCAATGTAGCTATCATGCTACTTTCTATTCATCCATTCGTTTGTTTCCATTTTTTCAACAAATGTCTTGTACCTTGTGATCACTATCGGTCCCCTCTAAAATTAGCTGAGGATTTTCAAATCCTGTTGTGGGGTGGGGGGATTTTTATAGGTTTAAATCCTTGGTTTTAGGTTTTTTCATGACTTTGTAGAAAGCAAAAATGTGACCTATATGTTTTTGTAGTGGATAAATTAACAATGGAGATTGGGTAAAAAATTGGACATGGTACTATGATAAAAATGAAATTAGGCAAATTTGATAGACACTTTCAAATGTTGTTTTAACCCATTGAGTGCTAAAAATCGATGAGATAAAAACAATATTTATGAAAATTAATCTTCTTAAAAGTCTTTAGCAACAGTTTAGCTAAAATCTTAAGAACAATTAGTGACAGTTTTAATGACAAACAGCCTCTAATTGTATTTTTTGCGCCACTAAAACTCCTAAATGATAATGGGGTTTTAATGCTAGTCCTGATTGGAGAAAGAATAGAAAGTTATCTCAAGGAGATGAACAGTTGTTTCTGCTGAGGCTTTGAAGAATTTCACAGATGGTTAAAAAGATAAGGAATGAGGTGAGGGTCTTTCTCATGCAGTGTTGGGAGAAATGCTCATGGCCAAGCTTTCTCGAAAGGCCATTTCTGCAGCTAGAAATCTAGAGATAGCAATAGAAAGCTATTAAAAGTCACAGCAACATTACTACTTTTGATGAACCAGAGCAACTCTATACTACTGTTTTGGCGGACCAAAATGGATTGAAGATAATCGGGATTGGAAGAAAGTCACTGCCTCCATTCTAAATTGGCCTTTCTTCTTCTATGTTGCAAAGGTACCCCATGCTTCTACTGAACTCTAGCTTCAAAAGAAAACTGCTTTTATTGGAAACCAGCTACCTGATTTTCCATATGCAATTCATGGTGGTTTCAAGTTCTTTTGAGGACTGCATAAACCAGCAAGTGCAGTGGCCTATCAATTAAAAGAAAAGAAAAGAAAAACCAGCTACATGGCAAAAATATTGTATTGGCCAAATAAAGTACTATCAATATTTGTTATATTTTAAAGTCATATATAAGAAGAGCCCTGTTCAACATAAAATGAAGATGACCACCTCCTGCATCTTAACACTTAATAGAAATGGTTACCACATCAAGCATCTAAAGTTAGAGAAGTAGGATGATTTTGATTATTCTACACTCGAACGTTCGAACTCTTGGCTTATCGGGTGATTGGTTTGGAACGAACGTTCGACCTCTTGGCAAACACTTAATTGTCGTCGGATTTTGGAGTTCTATGAATTCTATATATACCATTGGAAAGCTCCACTTATCCTAATGATTAGAGGTTGGGTGAGGAAGTGAAAATGTGGAACAATAAACCAGATCTATCTCTTTAGGAAAAGGGATTGTGAACCTAATTATAGCCCATTAACTACCTGAGGCTCTACTCCTCAAAGGCCTAAGACCTTCAATAATAAATCCCTTAGGATGATTGTAAGACAAACACTAAGGTTATAGGATATGGAAAGGCCTTATAAGACCTTAGCTTGGAACCTTAAACCTTTCCTCATGAGTAATGGAAATTATAAATCTCAGGAATGTTCTTTAGAGGCTAAAATCAGATTATGAACACTATTTATGAGTCTATCACCACACCATGGGTGTTGGTTTAGGAATTCAATGTACCTTCTTCATATAGTGTGGCGCCAAATTAAGATAACAGTACATTGACCTTCTAAAACTACATCGGATTGGATGGGGAAAGACTGTGGATAGATAGACTAGGATGGGCTAGTAATATATATTGACTCTCTTAAATTATAATGCATGTGCATATTGATTAATAAACTCATGACTTCACCTTCATAGATTGCTCTCCCTTCATATTATTATTTGAATTGTCGTCACATTGTTTAAATATAATTGAGAAGTCTTGAGTAGTTTGTGATTGGAAAATGATTGAATTGGTTTGTATTGAATGAATGGATAGTGGAGTCTACTCAAGTCTAGTTTGATATTAATTTGAATGAGTCGGTACTACTTAGCATCAACCGGAAGATACCCGATAGGGTTGACTCTTGGTTTAGATTGTGAACGTCACTGCGCAGTATACAATTCAGAGCACTGGAACTCCAGAACCTAGGTAGCTAGTTGAACCTTTGGCTGGTCACTGGTGACATTCCCAAAATGCATGCCCCTCATTGAGGGGATTTAGCTAATGTGGTTGCCAATTAGATTATACATAGTTTTCAATTATCATTGATTCTTTAAGCATAATTAAAATCTGAATGGTCAATTTGCCTAGTTCTACTTCATATGATCTCTTTCAATCTTCCGTCATTAATTTTGAATTGTTACAACATGTGTAAATAAATTATTGCTTATACTAAGCTAAATCGTCGTATTCATTAGTTATTCGTGGTATCACAAGGACCCAGGTTACTGAAGAGGTTAACTGATAGTTCTATAGACTATTAATTGAATTGATTAAGGTATTGGTTAGCTTAACTCCAAATTACATACAAGAGTAGTATTGATGAGTTTAAAAATTAGCCATTTCATCTTGCACTTAGCTTAAAGTAATGTATATGAATTATTTCTATTTTGCATTTGTATTAGAATTATGTTCAATCTGAGATAAGCATCTAGTAGATAGTCATTAGAGTACTTATGTACTATGCATTAAGATATTTAAATTATTAGCTTGCTAAAGACAATTGTAATTCAATGGATTGGTTAATGGACTACTCATGATTTTGTTATTGTTGATATACATGCTTCTGCCAATAAATGTTTATTGACAGTTATTAGTGAGTAATCCTCACACTTGCAAAGTGGAATTTTTTCTTTCGTGAATTCGGACTTGGTCCAAAACTGGTGCAAGTTCACGGGAGTACGAGTGTCACATCTCGGAAACCACCGTAATTCAGGAATTCTCGGGGGGGGGGGGGGGGGGATGTGACACTTTTATAGACTGGTTTTATAGCACATTCAAATATGATTGATACAAATGCAACTGCTCTCATTTTATGCTCAGCAGTAGATGGCAGGTGGCAAATCATAACTTTGGACTGCTGTAACAAATTGAGAATAGGATGGGAAGGGAGGTTTCGACGGCATAGAAGTGACTAGAACATTGTACTTCTCCCCAAGCCCACGAGACAAGTACGTTACTTTTTCATCGTCAGGTATGGGTTTGTGAATTGCAGCCAAGCCATCAACCACCTTCTTGAAAGATTTTAAATATTCACATAAAGACTGAGAACTAAGTCTCATGTCTTACAGTTGCTGTTTCAACTATACTTCTCGGTCCTTAGTGACTTGGAGAAGATTTTCTTCAAGTGTATTCCAGATATCTCGGGTTGTATTACAACCAACTACATAATATAAGGCTTCTTTAGACAAAGTACCTGTCATCCAGCTTCTAAGAAAAAGATCGCGATCTTTCCAAGATGTGAAGGTTGGATTTGGCACTTTCTCATCTTTATCATTGAATACAACTTCAACTGGCAGAGCATTTTTGAGATGACCTTCAACTCCAAGGCTTTGAATCAATGGAAGGATTTGAGCATTCCAAATGAGATAATTTGAAGAGTTTAACTTCACTGATATAATACTAATCAGATGGTGAAGAGAGTTTACAGAGAGTAGTGAAGATTATGAAAGCGCCATTGGTTTTTTTTTTTTTTTTTTTTTCTCTTTTTAAGGAATGTAATGTCTGAATCACAAGACTAGTTCTGATACCATCTTAAAATAAACAAGAATTATAAGAATCAGACAGTACAGAAAATATGAAACCAGGCGTTCACTATTTTTTAGTAAATTGAACGCTGGTAGACTTAACTTTTATAGACTAGTTTTAGTACATTCAAAGATGATTGATACAAATGCAACTGCTCCCATTTCATACTCAACAGTAGATGGCAGGTGGCATAGAATACTAGGGAGGTTGTTCCACCTATTTGCATTTGACTGAGCACCTATTTGACTGATCATTATTAGGTTGATTCTGACCTAGGTCTATGTTAGATAATTACATGTCAAAGTCAAATAACTTCATATCAAACTCAGATAAATTCAAACCAAAACATAATTAAATTTATGTCAAACTCAATTAAGTTTAAGTCAAGATGATTTGGTTGCTCGAGGTCACTGATGAGTTGATTTTGATTCTTTCTGCCGTTTCCTTCATCTTCGCTTTCGGAATCTTTATTTTGCTTAGGTTTCGGAGTATATGACGGAATATTTTAAAGTGGAGCATATTTGGTGACGTATAGAGTATATAAAGAGAGGGCGTTTTTATCTTTTTAACTCATTTAATGTTAAAAGAGGACCGCTGCCTCTATGAGAAAATGTCTTGGACCCCAGGTTATGAAACATAGTGTATAGGGACCTGCCGCCAAATGCCCCTTGATTTTACTTGATATCTAGAATTTTGATTTCGTAAGATAGGAGAGATAGAAATGTAGGATTCCCCTCTCTCATGAAAATAGAATGCACGGAGCGCGACACCTCTCATTGCACAAACAAACCTTTGATGGTATATATTTAACTTTTCTATATCTTAAAGTCATTTCATTATCATGCCTCTCTTGGTCATCAGACAATTAGATGGGGGTCTACTAAAAGTAATTGAGTTAGTGAGATTTGCTAGTTTTAAATGAAGGGTATTTCTATCATTTATATAGTTTTAAATGAAGGGTATTTCTATCATTTATAAAATAAAAAAAAAGAAAAGAAAAAAACTAACAATCATATGTTACACAATCAAGTCAGGGCTTTTTTTTTAAAATAATAATAAAAAGACGGACTTTTTAGATTCTCTAAAAAGGTAGGGACTTCTCTAAAAACCTAAAAAAGTTATCCTCATTTAACTTCAACCTGTGAACACCTATGATCAATCGGACCCCTTTGCAGATAGGGTCAAGTGAGAGATGCATACATGAGGGCCATTAGTGAGCCCATTGGTCAGGTCCGGATTTACGAGTCCAACCCCTAGTTAGAAAAGTCTACTTTAACCCACAAGCCGAGTATTATTTCAAGTTTTCGGCCCATTGCTTCAATGCCCATCTCTCTCCTTCATTTCGTCATTTGCTACAATGAACCCATCTCTTTTAGCTCTAACCGTTTTCACTCAAAATGACTGAGATTCTTCTCTGCGGTCAAATGGCCGAAATGAAATTTCTATCAAAACTTTTCATTTTGGATTTCGGTCAATTTCGGCTGTAATTTAAGATTTCAACCAATTTCGAATTTCGTTTGAAATGGTATTTTACTAAAGTGTAGGATGTGTTACCTTCCATCTGATTAAAGGGCTCACCTTCCATGTATAGAAAGGAAGCCTTTCACAAATTCGAGGCCAAGAAGTCATTGTTAGATGTGGGCCATGTGACCAATAGTTGTATCAAATGGCCCAACACTTGGGACCTTTTCAGAAATTCTTGACTGTTGATCAAGTACATGTTTATCATGCCGCACTGTCTGATTCAAATTGTCCAGCACATTGGCCATGCCATCTAACCGTCGGAGCATATAGAGGTGTGAAGTTTTAGAGCGTGCATTTCATTTTTTGATTGTATGACAATTGACAGACCTTTAATTTGGATCACAGTGGTTTGGCGCCCAAATGTCCATAAATGATATATATGTTCAATCAAACCCCCTCATAGTCACTACCTTTTTGAATTATTACAAGACCAAATTTAACACCCATTCAATCATTACTCACAAATGAAATTTTGAAAAAAAATGATGCCTGCAAAAATCACTAAACTTGAGGGTCATGATCCAAGGTTTAGAATGAGATGACCCTGCTGAAATTTTATACACAGGCAGGCATTAATGGAACCAAAGGGGGGGCACCCTCCCCAAATTTCCAAAAAAATCCTGTAACTTTTAGGAAGTTTTCATAAATTTTTTCTTTTTTACATATTGGCCCTCCCAAACTTTCAGAAAAGCTCCTATGTATTTTGAAAACTACTTGTATTATTTGTAAGTGGCCCTTCCAAGAATTTTTTTTTCTACATAATGGCCTCCCTAAGGAAGAGTTCCTAGGTCCGGCCCTGCATGCAGGTGTTCCTAGTTTTAATCCCCAACCTCCGTCATGATTGATACGGCCCTAGGGGTGCCCTAAAGGTGGTCCTACCTGAGTATAGCTATTTTTATATTTCTTTCTATTCAACATTTTTCTAAATCTCTTTTAAAAAGCATCTTTTACATAATATTTTATTAATAAATATATAAATATGTACAAATCATATTTGATACAAATACAGGTTAGTGGCCGCAGTTCTCATTGAACTGCCCATGGTTTGAATACTGGGTATGCTATCTTTTTCCATTTGTCGGCTTTTTTCTTACACTCTCTAGACTTCTTTTGTGAGCTTCCTTCCCGTACTGTGTGGGCTTCTTTTCGGCCTATATGGGGCTGTCTTCCTACCTGTGTACGAACTCTCTCTTTGGTCTCGGCACCTTATCTGGGTTATAAAAAAACTAAAAAATATATATATTATATTTGATGCGTGATGAAATGGAAAGTCAAAATCAAAGCTCACACCCAACTTGTGCCGAAAACTTATAAAAACCCCTACCATATCATCACCTAATAAAAGCACCAGCAACCCTTATAAATCAACCCATTGCCATCTTTAATACCCTATCCCAGAATAGATGCCCCAAATCTTCCTCCATCGATCTCAAGAAAGCAGACTCCTCTCGTTGGCTGAGTTTTGCTCTAATAAGCATGGCGGTTGAGTTTGGCTCTTGTATTGTGCTGATCATAGTAAGTTACTTGTTGCAAGCCTACAAGAGCCGTTTGGGTCCTTCATCCTATTTCAAGGGTGTAAGTTTTTTCTTTTTTTTTTTCTTTTTTCATAAAAACCACAATATAAAAAAAAAGTACTTTTATGTAATCCATTAATATATATATTGCTAACGAAGGGTTCCCAGCCATTTGGGCTGGAATAATCCCTCTGAGCCCAGCAAAAAGTCGGGTTTTCCAGAGAAAGACAGGGTAAAACCCATGTGGTCCCGCAGATGGTAGCACTAACAGACTAAACTTCGGTTCCTAAAGAAAGGAGAACCGGTGATCGATACCAAGAGAGATGAACCATAGTTATGACCACTTGACCAAAAAGGCGGGCTTATAAATATATACAAGCCATAAACAATGCGTAATGAAATACGTAAGTCAATTCAAGGCCCACAAGCCATGTCAGAACCCACTAAAACCACCAGGCAGGACACCCATTTAATTCAACACATGCCCATCTTTAATCCCCTACCCTAGAATAGATGCCCAAAATTTTATTTCATCGATTTCAACAAGGTGGACTCCTCTCATTAATTGGGTTTTGCTCCAATAGGTATGGTGCATACATCTGGATTTTGTCATGTGTCCCTCTTCCGTTCCAAATTATCAAAATTAGTGCTCTCCTTGTATATTGAATATCTTTAAATTTTATTTTAATAGGTGTTGATTTCATTATAATATTAGACGTATGATTAAGAATATTCATAAATTCAAACTAATCAGACTCAACCTAGAAAGGCTCACATGGCATGCAAGGGTGGAGAAATACATCTATACGGAAATCTTTTGAAACCAATTTGTATTTTCAATCATCCAATAGCTGCTTACCTAAAAATAAATAAAAAATCCAATAGCTTCTTTAATGATTAGAATGAGTGCTTTCTTCATATATTCGATATTCTTAAATTTTACTCCAACAAGTGTTGATTTCATTTTAATATTAAACATATGATTAAGAACATCTGGAAATTCAAACTAATCAGACTCAACTTAGAAAGGTTCACATGGCATGCAAGAGTGGATGGCCACGTCTATACGAAAATCTTTTGAACCCAATTTGTATTTTCATTCATCCAATAGCCAGTTGAATATGGGATAGCGATCAGGCCCTATTTAGTAATTAACAGGTGGTTTTGTAGAGGCCATTTTAATTTGTGTGTGCACCATTGACTTTCTCCCTCACTGCCAAACCAGTCATCCATTGTTCAAATTCAAACATATCTATAATCTTCAATCAACTGACAAAAATTATGAACACTTGATCTCTCAAAATAAACTGTGATCACCGTTTGTTAGATTAGATCCGTTCTCTGTTAGATCAAATCTGTGGTGATATCTTTTAAAAGCTTTTCATAATGCAATTTGACAAAGATGGACAAAGGATGAGTAAGAGAGCAAGCTCAATTTTTATTGAAATAGAAATTAATACATTTCAAACAAACATATCCATTGCTATTCACTATGTCATTCATTGAAGGATCTAGACTACTCATGAAATAAATAAAAACAGGGGCATGTGGCATTAACTTCAACTAAGTTCCATCTTTATTCCTTTCCACACATGCAACAAGCAGTGACCCAAAAACCATCAAGCACGCAAATCATTGACTCGCTCCAAAGAAACGTCCATGAGCATCTCCACATCCTCTATCTTCTTCCTAATTGAATCCTTCAATCCCTCACTGCCACCCTCTTTGATCTCATCATAGCAGGTGTCCACATCAGTGATGGCTGCACTAAGCCATGTCTGCGCATCAGCCACATGCATCTCCTTCCCATCATTCTTGTATTTCTTCAACGCCTTAATAGAGTTCTTCATCCACCCTTTGGAGTCCTGGATCAGCTCATTGCAGTCGATTAGAACGTTCGCATCGTATTCGTCCTTGTACTTCTTTTGCAGCTTGTGAATGAGCTTGGCCAGTTTTGTGGTCTCAGGGAGAGTTTTGTTTATCCCCACAATTGCTGAATCGATATCGCTCTTGGGTGAAGTGGTTGAATAAGAGGAAGAAGAGAGGGTGGATAGAGTGGTAACTCTGGCAGCCCCATATGAGGAAAACAGCAGGAGAAGAAGAGATATTGGGAGAAGTAAGGGGAGAGCTAGAAAATCTGATGGTGCCATGCCCATCAGAATTGCGATTGGCTAATTGAACTCTGGATGAAATTCAAAAGGGATATGAGAGGATTATTTATACATGATTATGGGTGGTTTGGTTTCTTGACTTTAAATACACTAGCTAGCTACGTACTGCTGAAGAAAAGGAGTAAGGGTAGGACCAGGGGAACATCAACGAGACCCACCAGGTACGATAACATCTTTAAATGATTGGACAAAAGGAAAGCATATTCAGGTGTTAACTTGCATGTTAATCCTTTGGATTAGTGGCCAAACTGTTCATTTGGATGGTCCAATAACAGTGGTTCTGCTGTGAAGCCATAGGTTTAATTTATTTGCTTCATCAAATCAAGAAAAATAAGGAGGCCTTGGGATATCAATGAGGAGACGCACATTCACTGACTCTCTAGGAGAGATCAGTATGTGTGATTCGAATGAACTTCCCAGTGAAGGATGGCGATGGACTGATTGGATGTTATGGAGAGGAAAGGAAAAATGTTAAGAGATAGGATTAGGTTGGTTGGTTGGTTGGTTTCCTCAAGTTAACCAGGGATGAGATATGATTCAAAAGATACTTATCCTTGCCATTATGAAAAGATTGAGGGATCCTTATTTGGCAACTGTGGAGACCAACCTTGTGAGATTATTGTACTGAGGGGTGCATACCTGTGAATAGAGGCCCACCCACATGTGCTTGAATCAATTAGTTATAGGTATATTCTTAAACACCATACTTCATAACCTCATATCTATTCACCTTGACTGAGCTGGCACGACTCAACTTGGGAGGCATTCAATCGAACGAGCCTGGCTGAGTCTACCAAAAGATTGGTCAGAGTCACTCTAGCAACATGACTCGACGCCCTAATGGGTCACTTGTGCGGGTCAGCGTTAGAACTAAGCGCACCCAATTCTAATTAAATAATCCAGACAGGAGATTAGATCCAATCTAATTGACTCAATTATGACCCTTAGGGTGTGTTTGTGCGCATCCACGGAAGAGGAAACGACGCTTTCCTCTTCCGCGGAAAACAAATCCGACGTACGTAGGTCGGAATCGCAAGCCACGCCTTGCGCAGAAATTCAGCACAGAAAAGTCAGAAACGTGTCCTTTCCGTGGT
This sequence comes from Umbellularia californica, assembly GCA_028538565.1. NCBI lineage: Eukaryota > Viridiplantae > Streptophyta > Magnoliopsida > Laurales > Lauraceae > Umbellularia > Umbellularia californica. Next base: position 919,520 of record JAPQWN010000011.1, on the reverse strand, counting down.
TGCACCAAACGTGAGAAGGAGGCGCCGGAAATCCCGGCACCTGGTCGGCAAGTGGTTTCCGCTGAAACCTGCTCTGCACAAACAGAACCTTACGGGTCGATCCTGATCTGACCTAGATCAACCTAGAGAATAAACAACTCCAATAATCAAAGATGGGCCCATGGTATGATATAGGTTGAGTAGAAAAATAGGTTCATTCCAGTTCATTGGTACATTGCCCATATACTAATCAACACAAAAGATATAAATGCCAACCTATCATTTCATGTTTTTCATGCTGGGTCAAACTCTGTTTTCTAACTCACTTCAATGAGTCACTATTGATTCGATGGTCGGTTCATGCATCCTTCAAGCATCCAATCTATCAAACCAATAGCTGCATGGATGGTTAGGATCACCCAAAAAATCCGGATATGTTGGAACCATATCAAGTGGATTGCAAATCGTTTTATCTAACTTTATTTGGACCGTTGCTTCAATGGCAACTAATTGAGTGGCCACCCATGATCAGTAGACGTGACTGCGGAATGTTATCCTACTATATTATTTCGGTGTCATGGCACCACATAGAATATGATTTATTTTGTAATTGGTCCAAGCCTTGGCTATTTAGTGGATCGGGTCGGGTCGGCCGGTCTTTCTACCACTATTTTGGGCTTTTCAATTATTAGTCTGGCCCGAATTTAGTCTTTTTATAATTTAATCCAATCCCCGTCCGAGTAATAAAACCGCCGGCCAGAACCCAACCCAAAGCAGGCTTGTCCCGGGCTGGAACTAGCATGTGTGAGTAGGGTTGTAAGCGGATCGGTTCCGCTACGGGTCCACGGTGGAATCGGAACCGTTGAGGAGAATGTGAAACCGGATCCAGACTCGGAACCGGAACCAAAATAATATATTGGACGGGTCTGGATCTGGGCCCAAGTCTAGGTAAAGAATGATATTAACAAAAAAAAAAAAACAAAGTTTTTATGAGAGATTTTCAAAAATTGAGGTAATATGTCAGGTCACGGGTCCGAACCAAGGTGGAACTGGACCCAGACCAATTTACTTATCTGGGCCCAAACAAAGACCCAGACATGGTTTTTAACGGGCTGGAACTTTTGGGTAATTGGAAAATCGATGACCCATTTACAACCCTCAGTGTGAGGGGTGCGCGTGTGTGTCCTACTTAGCATTTAACAATGATGGGGGTGTTCATGGGTCAGGCTAAGGCATATCCAAGCCCAGCCCAACTTTCAAAACGTTGGCCTATAGCCCGACACGGGCCGTAAAAATCAGGCCCAAGCCCGCTCATTTAATCAATCTGGCTGTACCGAACTAGGCTTTTCATCACTTTTGTTGGAATTAGAGCACTAATTAAATTGAATTACATGCATTTCATATACAAGCCAGGTCAGGCAGGGCTTTGGGCTTTCTATTACTCAATTCAATCAAGGTCCAATTACTAATCTGACCCATATTACATATTCAAGCCCGGCCCAAAGCGGGCTAGGCCGGGACCGGCTGGTCCAGCCCATGAGCACCCCTACACACTGCCTCCGAAACCCTAACTTTCTCTCCATGCTATGAATTCTATAAATTCCAACTTAATTTTAGGTCACCATTTCATCTCCACCTAATAGAAGAGGGGAAAGCCATGTTTCACTCCCCTACTGCATACTAGTTTCTTTCTTATATCTTCATTCATCTTTCTTGTTTATATTTCTCGTATCTTATTTCATCTTTTCTTGTTTCTTTTTAATGTGATTTGTTTATGAGATGTGGCTGCAACAGCATCATTCTTGTTGTTGAGATGTAGATCTTCTTCTTCTAATTCATTTGGAGAAATCTGGGTCTTTGAATTGAAGAAAAGAAAATGATGCTAACATCAATAATCAAAGGTACTTTGGACATGCGGTTTCCAAACATCCATGGATTCTCGCTTTTCTCGTAAGTTCTATATTCTTCTAGATCTAGAAATTTTGTGTTTTTTTTTTTTTTTACTCTTATTCTTTCCTTAATTTCTATTCTAAGCTAATCTTTCTAGATCTGAAATTATATTATAATTTTTCCTTTTTTATTAGATCTACATAGAGAAATATCTTTTTAGCTTTTGTTTTAATATTTTATTTTCACAAGATTTCTGGATTGCAAACGTTTAAGATTTCAAAAGTTTGTGAGATTTTTTTATTGTTTTGTTTGGTTTGAAAGTGTGTTTATAGCTTAGAGAGGAGAGGCTGGGCTCGATGATGACTTTTATGCTTTAACCACACTGAAAAGAATCTGAAGGGGCTGCTTATCTAATATAAATTTGAGGTAGCCCTCTTATTTTCTATGCTTGGATTAGCCTGGTCTTTTATACCAGATTGGAAGACAGAGAAATGTGTCTTTTTGACAAGCACTGAAAATAGGTAGGCTCTTCAAATGGTTGGTTGGATAAGGGCGCCTGACAGTTCTAATGTGGAAAGAACCATGGCCTTGGCTGAGAGCTCATCTTCTCTTTCATTTTTTACTTCTTCTTCTTTTTTTTTTTCTCATATATATCTATCTGCCTTAATTGTGGAGGGCACATGGAATATATCTCCAATTATCTCATCTCCTTCAGTTGTGGCTCTCAAGTTTTAACTTGATGATTTTTCTTATTGCAATGAGTGGTCACTCCATGGTTTGGTTATGTAGCTATGTTACACCCAATTTTAACTAATTGGGTTTCAACTTTGATTTGAATCCATCCATTTGTTTCCATTTTTTTTTTTTCTAATGTCGTATACCTTGTGAGCATGGTTGGTAACAAGGAGTTCTCTCAGATTCCTTGCATATGATTTGTGTAGTTGAGGGTTTTACATTTATATAAATATTGATGATATCAATGTATATGGAAAAAAAACCTGTTTTAAGTGCTCAAATTCATAAAAGTGAGGGTTTTCAAATTCTATTGGGAAAGGTTGAGGATTTTTATAGGTTTAAATACTTGGGTTTATAATTGCTTGTAGAAAGCTAAAATCATTTTATTTAAGGATTTGGTTGGTAAATGTGACCTATATGTTTTCGATAAAAATAAAATTTGGCAAATTTTAATGACACTTCTTAATATTTTTTTAACCCATTGAGTGCTAAAAATCTATATGTGGTGATGAGGATTTGAGGATGAGATACTTCAAGGTTTCTTCTGAATTGCGCATCTAAAGTTTGGAAAGCAGAGACAAGGACTTGATAGTTCCTAGTCCATTAACCACAGCAGTTCTGTTGTAGTTTCTTCTAAGTAGCATCGCTGGCATTTGAAGTTAGACAGGTAGGGGTGATCTTGATTGTAGATACAAATGCCGGCTGCAGCTTGGCTTTGTACACATCAGGCACTTTGGGAGACGAAGCCAGCACTCTGAACACTAGAAGTCTAAGCAAACAGTCCTTCCTGCCCCCAACTCCTCAGGGCTAATGGCACCTTCCGCACTCCTTGCACCTCTTAATACAACAGAAGCACCCTCTGCATAACTGCTTCCGGCACTGACCCTCCCTGTGAAAAATGCCGATGTGGCAGCCAACTTGAAAATTAAGATGATGAAGAATATTCAGGAGGCAAATGGTACGTTAAGTTTCAAACTGCACACGTAAAAATCATTATGAGTTCTATAAACCCATGTTGAAGAAGAGGGTGAGCAGAGAGCAGGGAAATCATTATGAGTTCTATAAACCCATGTTGAAGAAGAGGGTTAGCAGAGACTCAGAGAGAATAACTTTGCACACAAGATTCGCGAAGTCAAGTGTAAATTATTCATGAAAACTGCGGTGAGTCTGTTGGCCCTCATCTATCAGCATGGCACTAGCAATTAAGCCAGCTGAATAATATCTTTCTGTCACATTTGATCCGTGAGATTTATCCATGAAAGGAAGCCGTAGTCAGATATTTTGACAAAGGTCTCCATTAAAATCAAAACCTGCTTCTGGGGCTGAGGAATTTTACATTTCATTGAAGAACGTAAGAAAACAATGAGCTTGAGGGGAGAAGAAGAGGAAGTAATAAGGGTCAAGTTCAAATAAAACAAAGCGGAGAATGTTCTCCTGCCGCCCTGCGAGTCATGCCACAGAGCAAAGCAACACCCTGCCAACATGAAAGTATACAAACCTTAAAATAAATGCATACATCTCTAGGAGTGGGCTCCACATGACGGATGGTATTGGAAGGTACTTATGCAGTATCAAGGTTTTTATATAATGATATCGAGACGGTTCAAAAAGCTCAAGGTTTTTGTAGGGTTTCGTGGTAGGAATGTTTAGGTAAGATATTTAAGTTTTATACAATTATTTCAATCAAATTCTCTCCGTAATTTTTTTTTTTTTTAAGAAATGACAAAAAGACCATTTCATCATATTTCAAAATTTTTTTTTAATAAAAAAAAATACAAGGTGAAGATGTAGATGAGTAGGGGTGTGCGCGGGTCGGATTGGGCGGGTAAAGACCAATATTTATATCCAATCCGCCACTAGCGGGTTGGGAAAATTTCAATCCGCCACCAGCCCAGCAAAGTCCAAATCCGGCAGATTGGTTACAAATTTTGGCAGTTTCAACTCAGCGGGTTAGGCGGGTTGGCATTAACAATGTTTTTTTTTTTTTTTAATTATCACAAACTACAATTTGTTATTGATAATCTCAAAATATAACTAATGCACACAAAAAACTAAAGGTAGATTTCATTGAATAATCTCAATTCCAACACAAACATAGAGTCAATGAAAAAGAGATATATCATCTCTAACAAAAGTAGGCTCTGCCTTACAACTTAGGAAATTAAAAAATAGTAGAATTAAATCAACAAACTCAAAGTCTTAACATTCCCAAAGTCACATCAAGGATTCAAAATAATAACATACCAACTTAACAAATAAACGTCAAAATGGTATGCATGGTCTCAAAAGTCATAATATAATCAAATTAAATCCACTGAAAATAAACTCAATTCTAACAAAAGTAAATGGGGTGGGTGGTAGGTAAGAGTGTTTAGGGTTTCAATATTGACTTTTTAGATTTTGTTTAAGGAATTGATGATTGATTAGCTGTAAAAATTTATTGTGTGAATTGATTAACTTTAAATACTTAACAATTTCAACTAATATATTTTTTTTTATGTATGTAAAATTATTAATTAAGCGGGTGGGTCGGGTTGTAGCGGGTTGGCAATTTTTCAATCCGTAACCCAATCCAATCCGCAATTTTGGGGGTCTAACCCGCCCAACCCAAACCGCCTAACTTAATGACCCGCACATGGCGGGCGGGTCGGTTGCGGGTCGGACGGGTCGGCGGGTTAAGCGGATATTTTGCACACCCCTGTAGATGCGACATTGAGTTGCCAGGGAAATGACTGGGTATTCATTTCCCTTATTCCCTTTGACTCAACTTTCATTAAATTAAGAGAAGGTTATTTGAGGGAATATTTGGATATTCAACTTTGGTCTTCATTTTTAACCGGCATAATCAATTACATTGTATTCTAATGCAAAGAACTAGGCCCTAAGTATATTATACATCACAATAAGTATTTGGGTCTCAGATTTTCTGCCCAAATTTATTTTTCACAAAGAGGAATTCCTTGCAAATTTGAGATGCATAAGCCAATGATAATGTTTGCATAAGAATTCTCATGTGAACGTCGACATCGATCAGCCCGCTTTTTATAGTTTCTAATGATAATTGAGGGTTCAAAATTGTACTATCATACTGGGACCACATGAGATTTACCACCCCCCTTCTTATGCCTGTACTGATTATTTTTAGCCCAAAAGGCCAGGACACCCTTCGTTTTATATGTATATATGTATAATAGTTTACATAAGAACTTTAATGTTTATTAAGCCCTATGGGTAGGTTTCTCACCAAATATGCTCAACAAGTTGTGGCCCAAACATATATTGGAGAGCTCTTCTAAAATAAGACTCTCTCTCTCTCTCTCTCTCTCTCTCTCTCTCTCTCTCTCTCCCATATTTTTTTTATACAAAAGTAGTTATTCCAATAGAAAAGACTCACAAATAAAACTTCAACAACGGTTTGCTCAGTTGGTTGGCAACCCTGAAACTTACCCGATTATCTAAGGATGTAACCAAACTCTTCTTTTTTTTTTAATAAATTATATACCTAATTCGCATTGGGCTGGGGCTTACTACTTTTCAGGCAGGCCGAGCTTGGGCCAGCTACATATGGCCTGATTTGGGCCTAGCAAAATTGGCCCTATAGTTTCAAAATGGGGCTAAGCCTTGATATTCCTTAGCGCGGACCACTCTAGCTTGTAAATACCTCTAGCACTAACCCTTTAACAACTCCTTTTTCACGCAAAACATGAATTAATTATATTTACAACCTAGAGAGAGAAAGAATTAGAAAGACTTTTAATTGCTTGGGAGAAGATCTAGGATGACATTAGCAACTTCCGAAGGAACTAAAACAAGGCTTCAGCATTTTTTTCACATCATTTACACCACATCATTCAAGGTTTTGACTTCCCATCAGCATCTTTGAAAACTGAATTAATAGTGTGTTTTGGGTGAAAAAGGGTTTTTAAAGGCTTGGGGTGTTGAATCTCAATTAAGAAAGGAGTTTGTCTTGGGTGCATATGGGCAAGGGTTCCAATGCCACTTTTGGAGGAAAACTAGCAACCTCAGGTTATCCACGTTTTTTGAAAATGAGCCAAAAGTTTATATTTTTTTAAAATTTATCCTTTTTTTAACTTCCCTCCTTTTAGGCCATAGATTTTTTTATGGAATTCCCTTGAAGCTTGGAAACTTTATTATTATTATTTTGGTATTGCCTCATTGGCAACTCCATACAACGTCATCTCAAGTGCAGCACTCTTACAAAGGGCATGAGTGTGGCCCACCTCTCAGAAAGCGAAGCCCCCTAAAATCAACTTTCTATGATTTGGATGAATCAAATGAATGGTGGGAGATTGTTTTTTATGGCCCCTTGGGACCCTTCACTTCAATAAATATTGGATTCCTAGAACCCCATAAAGATAGAATGATTTTTCATTAGTCGTAGTAGATTAAATTCAAGCAAGTGATAGAAAATAAGAAGACATTACTAAGATCGGTTTTAGCTCACAAAATACACACATACATATACCCATGTAAAAGCCTTGTTCAACACAAAATCATAATGACCACCTGCGCAGCAACCTCCACCTTCTTTACTTTCATTCAAATGGTGACTCCCGTCTGCCATCTGAGATCAAGCTCTATAACTATGTGTACATGTTTGGGAGGTTGATGCAAAGCTTGCATGTAAAGTCAGGAGAGTCGGGGGAGGATCTTGATTGAAGACCCAAATGCTGCCTGCAGCTTGGCCTGTTGCACAGAATGCACTTTGGGAGACTAAGCCAGCACTCATTACACAAGGAGTCTCGGCAGACAGTCTCTGCTGCTCCCAACTCCACTGGGCTTATGCACCCTCCGCACTCCTTGCACCTTACAATGCAAAACAAGCACCCTCTACATGACCACTTCTGGCACCGACCCTCTCTGGGGCAGTCGAAAACGAACCTTACTTCATCGCATTTGGGGCAGATGTCCACGTCAATGTAAGGGTGATCAACTGTGACAGAACATGCAGGATGCTCACCATTGTAGATTACTAATGGCCGCTGTGGGTTTATTCGGAGAAGAGAGTTGAGACGGTAAAGATGTTCTTTTTTCATATTAGGGATACCATAGACTTTCAGGTGCTTGAGATTGTTGAGCTTCTCCACAGCTCTCACCACGCAGCCAGGGGTCAAAGCAGAACATCCCGGCATGTGAAGCTGCAAATTTGCACAAACATCAGGTATGGAATACTCACTAGTTTTCTTTCCCTTACTTTTCCTACATTATATCATTTACTAATATGACATGGCAAGGTTGTGAAAGAACGCTAATCCGAGTACAATGGCAGAGCATGATGCCTCTATAAGACTTAACTGATTCAAAGATTGAGAATGGAGGAGATAAATATGAATATGGGCACCAATATAAATGTGGGGCAGTCCCCCAGAGGGTAATGATCCGCATTCATTTCCCCCGGGCTGCACAAACAGATGTGATTGCCACATACATGTCATCATGGCCGATTGCTTCAAGCCCAAAATGCAGCTTATGAGGCCCAAAATTCAGGATGCTCCAATCAGAAGCCCCATTTCCATTGAGTATAAACTCTTGTCCAAGTTTTTCCCCTTAACGTCATTAATGTCATAGGACACAGCCCACCTGATGAGTGGAATGGCTAATGTTTTTTAAGGTAGGCCCAACTTGGAAGAAGGGTCAGATCTTGCAGTTGTGTCCCCATTGAGAGCAACTCGGTTTCCAAGCACATAAAATTCTAGCAAAAAAACATTCTATGCAAGTGTTTTTGCAAACTGAGATATTCAGAAGTTTCTGGGTCTGAAAGGAGTTGAAGTTTGTACTTTGTATATTTGTACGAGACCCAGGCCTCAGGCAATAGAAACAGTTACAATCCACCCAAAATACAATTTTTTGAAAGATCAAAGGGTAGTTACTACTTAGATAACGAGGCCAATTTTGTCCGGGCAGTAAAAAATGGAAGTCCTTAAGAGGACCAGATTCAGCTGAAGAGGTCACGTCAGTTTCAGTCGGAAAACGTAGCAAAAACCATCTACGTCTATAACAAGAAGCAGGGAAGGCATCAAAGATCATGGTTCCAAAAATATGATTTTAGACCGTCTATCAGCCAAAATATAATATCAAGATCTATGGTAAACTACCTAAAAACCAAGATGAAGAAGTACATCAAGGAGGTGAAAATTAAAATGGACTTGAACATGATCACTTTGATCAGTCCTGGGCAGAGAGCTCTCTGTTTTTCTTCAGCCTCAAAACTTCTCGAATTGTTTCATGTAACTAAATCTTTATATTTCTATAAGTGGTCAAAAACATGAAGGATTGAAAGGTAAATATCCAAAAATCAACAGCAAATAACCACCCCACATCTTTCATAGTTGTCATATGGAGCTCATTTGATCAAGAGTTCCTATGTATTCCAGTCATATGTATTAAAAAAACAATCCATTTGAACCGGAATACTAAACATAAACCTAAACCTGATCTTTGGCTAACCCAATGCACCAATCCATCTAAACCGGAATACAATACGTAAACCCAACATCAACATACCTAACATTCATGAATAGATGATCCATCCACAACACATAAGTTGACCATGATCCAGGCTACAAAAATTAATTGTAAACAAAAGTAAACCAATTAGTTAGGTGTTTGCTATACCTTAGTGATATGGGGGTTGGTCAGTGCAATCAGGTAAAGGGCAGAGTCTGTGATGAACCGGCAATCGATCAAAACCAATGATTCCAACCTCCCATTGGCCTTGGAGACCAACTTCAAAAGGTTGAAATCGTTTACCGTCCAATTCAAGGGGGGCTCCAAGTCCAACACCACATGGCGCCACAGCCAGGCATCACCATGCACGAAGTCTCTCAGAGACTTGCAAACCATCCGAACCGCAAAGAGGTCCATGAACCGGAGATATGGCAGGGCTAGGAACAGGGCCATGTGTGGGCTGGCCGGTTCGACCGGACCATGAACAAGGGAGGATTCGGATTCATCAACATCAAGGCCTGCTGCTTGGGCTGAAGAAGTTTCCATTTCTTTGAAGATGAAACAAGAAGAGAGAAGTGAGGGTCAGCAGAAGAAGCAAAAAATGTTCCCCTACCAGCGGATATTACGAGCAGACGGCATTTTGTTTGCATGCACTTCAGCTTTTGGAACTAAGAGGGTTCTCTTATGGAGAAGGTTGAGCCCACAAATTATGGTAGCCTTTGATTTATGAGCCCACAAATTATGGTAGCCTTTGATTTAACAGCTTTAAAGTTTATGATGACATCTTCACTTTTGATTTTTTTCTTAAAATCAATCTACTTTAATCTGACACCTTTTTTTTTTTAGTTCACTCCTCAAGGGCATAGTTGTTATTTATTAATCAACTTTCTAGGATTTAGTTGAATAAAATGAAGAGTGGGAGATATGTTTATGGCCCCTTGGAGCCCTTTGCTTAATAAATATTGAATTCCTAGATCCCAATAAAAGATAGAATGGTTTTTCATAAATCCCAGTATATTAAATTCAAGCAAGTGATATAAAATGAGAAGATATTACTAAGCTTGGTTTTAGCTCACAGAGACAGAACACATACATAAATAGCTGGTTATCTCCTAGGTGTTTCTTCTGTGGACCCCACTCTTGGGGGAACACAAGCTTTCCCATTCACAAAGTAAAGATCTATATATGTACAGCACATATGCAATAGGCCCAGTTTGAGCTCTGCACAGACGGCCACCACCATTGAATCTGAGATTGACATAGTTGATCCTGGTAGATCAGTTGGATCTGAAAATGCAGAACACACGTCCACCACAGACCCTCCATTTAAACCTGTGCCAATCTATTGTGGCTAGTCCCATGCTCCCGGCCCTTCTGAGTGCGGCCAACAAAAGCTCTTGCCCGGAAATTCTGAACAACATCACCATGGGATCACAGACACATTAAACCAACCCATTAACAGCTAACTACAAAGAAATTAAACAATCCGGTCCCAGAAATTTCAGTAGTAGTGAGGTATGGTTTGGTGAACCAAAACAAAAAAATATGCAGGGCCCAACATGGATTGGCCATCAGCCAAGATAACCAGCTACAGATGAAAAGGATTGTATCGGCAAAATAAAGTTTCATAAATGTCTTCAGTCAGTGAGAAGTGAAAGCTATTCTTATACTGTATGTCATATGTAAACCTTGTTCAACACAAAATGATGATGATTATGATGACCATCTACGTAGCAACCTCCACCTTCTTAAACTTCACTCAAATGGTTACACCCCTCTGCCATCTGACATCAAGCTCTATGACCATATCGTTTAGATGGTTGCTGGTGACCTGCCAGGTTGGGAGATGCAAAGCTCGCATGTAAAGTCAGGAGAGCCGGGGAAGCATCTTGATTGAAGATACAAATGCTGGCTGCAGCTTGGCCTGTTACACAGAACGCACTTTGGAAGACGAAGCCAGCACTCGGAACACACAGAGTCTGGGCAGACAGTCTCTCCTGCCTCCACCTCCTCAAGGCTGACGCACCCTCCGCACTCCTTGCACCTTACAATGCAAAACAAGCACCCTCTACATGACCACTTCTGGCACCGACCCTCTCTGGGGCAGTCGAATATGATCCTTACTTCATTGCATTTGGGGCAGATGTCCACGTCAATATAAGGGTGATCACCTGTGACAGAACATGTAGAATGCTCACCATTGTAGAATACTAATGGCCGCTGTGGGTTTACACGGAGTAGAGAGTTGAGACTGCAAAGGTGCTCTTTTTTCATATTCGGGATACCATAGACTCTAAGGTGCTTGAGATTGTTGAGCTTCTCCACAGCTCTCACCACGCCACCAGGGGTCAACGCAGAACATCCAGGGATGTGAAGCTGCAATTTTGCACAAACATCTGTCTTTTTAAGCTTTTTGAAAGAAAGAAATCTCGAAAGCGATCTGAATTTTCAAGTATAGAATACTCACTAGTTTTCTTTCACTTTTCTTATCCTATATTATAACATTACTGCTATAACATGGCAAGGTAGTGAAGAGATTACTGTTCTAGACTCCAGTACAGTACACCGGCAGAGAATGACACCTATTTGTAAATTTCTTGTTAATGGAAAATATCTTCACTTTAAACCCTTTGAACGCTCAAAGAGGGTACTGATCTACATTCATTTCTCTCGGGCCACATAAACAGATGTAATTGCCACACCCAGCTCATGAGACCCAAAATTCAGGAAGCTCCAATCAGAAGCACCCATGTCGAGTATAGACTGTTGTCCAAGTTTTTTTTATCATGCCATCATTACTGTCATGTGAAATAAATTCTTGTGAAAGATAAAGATTAATTACTAGTTAGATACAGAGGCCAATTTCGTCTAAATAGTAGAAAATGATCGTTCTTTAAGAGGACCACATTCAGATGAAGAGCTTATGTCAGTTTCAGTGAAAAAACTTTGCGAAAAACACCTAGTCTATAACAGGCGGAGAAGGCATCAAAAAGCCAGACAAAGGCAAAATATTAGCCAATATATAGGTACTTCACTGACACATTAGTTTGTTTCGGCCTTTCTCTTTTACTGAGAATAAAAAAAAATCTCTAAAAGAATCAGAAAATAAAATTTTCAAATCTTAATTTTTAAATTGCTTTAGGGTGCTTTATATGTAGATAATAACAAAATAGAATATCAGCACCTGCGATGGCCTACCTAAAAATCAAGATGAAGAAGCATATCAAGGAGGTGAAAAATGGAGTCAGTACATTCTAAGTTTCAAACTACATGCACAAAAATTGTGATGAGTTATAAACCCATGTTAAAGATAAGGATCGGCCGAGAAATTAAATTCGGTACACAGGATTCACTGAGTCAACCGTAAACGATTCAAGAAAACTGCAGGGAGAGTCTATTCGCCCTTATCTATCAGCATAGCAATATCAATTACGGCAGCTGGATAATATGTTTTGTTGCCACATTTAATCCATGGGATTCACTTACCAAACAAAGCCAAAGTCAAGGAGTCACATACAAGTTTTGATATGTTTCTTGAACAGATATTGTACAGAAAACTTTGACATTTAAAACTGCTTCAACACATCAATGGTGGCCTCCCAAAAGGATTCATGTGCAAGAAAGTGAATAAACAGTGAACTACAGGCTACAAGGAGATTTGGGAGCAAGCAGTTTTTATGTAAATTGTTTTCTCGCGACTACATGGAGGTAAATGGAGAGGCTGATTTGCCAGCCAAGGGGATAGACCAGGAAATAATGTTAACGACGTAAATATTTGGTCAGCTAAACACTCTGGATTATCTAATTAGAAAATTTAGGAAAACCCATAGACCATAAGCACCAATAGTCACGAATTATTATACTAAATTTGACGGCAAAACTATAGCCACAAGCCCAGTCACAATAATCTTCTCAAAACATCAAGGATCGGCAATATGATGCCCAATTAGTCATTCATTATAGTGTTGGAAATTCAAACAAATGAAGCACCTAAAGCAAGCAGTCTGAAAGACGAATGATGAGTGGTTAATAAGATGTGTCAACAGCAGACTCAAAAAAAACTGCAGTTCCTGCTTAAATGGATAGGCTGATCATCGGTTCACTACTAGATAAGACTAGTGCTGGTCTTATGATTCCCAGAGAAGGATGTAATCCAACCAAAATAACCCAGCAACTTGGTTTGGTCAAGCTGCTGTCATGCTATGACATTTCTATCAAAGGGGCTGGGATGAATATTATGTCCCTTTAACCATGGCCCTGCAATTGATCTCGAAGTTTTAGGCTATCAGACAGCTATTAAAAGGGCTTGTAAGTTGTAACAGAATGAAACAGGGATCTGTTTCAGCAGAAAGGTACACACCAATGTTAATACAAATTCAGCCCCTAACACAATTGTGAATAACAGTAAACTAGTTAGTTAGTTGGGTGGTTTGTTATACCTTAGTGATATGGGGGTTGCTCTGTGCAATGAGGTGAAGTGCAGAGTCTGTGAAGAACCAGCCACCGATCAAAACCAATGATTCCAACCTTCCATTGGCCTTGGAGACCAAGTCCAAGAGGATGGAATCAGTGACCTTGAAGCTCAAGGGGCGCTCCAACACGACGTTGCGCCATAGCAAGGCATCACAGTCCACGGCGTCTCTAAGAGACTTGCAAACTATCCTTACAGTAAAGAGGTCCATGAACAAGAGATAAGGCAGGGATAGGAACAAGGCCTCGTGTGGGCTGGCCAGTTCGACTGGACTAGTACTAGTCCCGGGACTACCATGAAGAAGGGATTCTTCGGCTTCATCAACATCAAAGCCTCTTTCTTGGGCTGAAGAAGCTTCCATTTCCTCCTCTAAGAAGAAGAAGGTGAAAAATAAGAGCTTCTTCGGCTTAGGATGGATAAGAAAAGTGAGGGTCTTAAAAACTTTTTTATTTTTATTCTCTACTTTCTCTCTACGACAGGTTTTGTGTGGTGTCGGTTGAAACAATAAAGTGTCCGACTCTCTGTTGGAAAATTTTGCCTTCCCAACAGTTGCCCTCTTTGAAAAACCATTTTTTTTGCAAATTTTTGAAAATTGAACATTTTTAATGACTTTGTCACAGAGACATTGACATTTAGAAAAAGGTTTTCGCGAAAAAACAATATCTCACTTTTTCTTTACATTTTTATGGAAAGCCCATTGCACTAATACGAGTACGTTTGTGTAAGGCCTATGAACTAGAATTACTTCTCACCTTAGACAAAAAAAATTCCTATCCTCCTCATTGGCATTTTTTTTTTTGAGCATTCGCAACAAAATTACACTACTTTTTATGTTTTTTATTGGTAGAAAAGTACTTGTATCAAATGATTGGAAAAGATTTTTTTTTTTTTTCCGTAGACTAATTCATTGCCTTTTGTTTTTGCAAAAAGAAAAAAAAAAAAAAAAACAATTAGACAAATGTGATCTAGATTAAATCAAAAAACAAAAGCAATGAATTTACGGATGAACTGCTATACTATTCCAACCTTTTTTTTTTTTTTCTTTTTTGAAAAAGAAAAAGCACAATGGACCCTGCTCTGTGTGGAGGCCGACCATGCAGTCTTTGGGACTGCACGCATATCAAGGCAGTTTCTGTACTAAAACTTGACCTACTGTACATGATAGACAGTGGAAGGGGCGGGTTGTCAACTGGGGCGCTTTGGAGAATTGGGTAGGCTGTTGGGTGTGAAAGACCCACCATGGATCTTCAGGAGGAAGAGCATCATAATCTTGATTGAGAAATGGATGGAGTATTGATTGGACAACCTTACAAAGTGGACGGTTGTTTTCTATTAGCTCTAAGCGTCCATTTTGCTACTATCTTGATTTTCAGGGTGTGGATGTGATTCATGCAGGGTGCATGTACCAGGGAGTTGCCTGAGTGGCATAAGACGAGGGTTTGCTCCCTACACAATGCCTACTCAAATCCTACCCCAAACTCGCCCAGTGCTTGTGTGTGTGGGTTTCTTGCATGTGCCTGGGGAATAGTCCTCTTATGCCACGGGGAAACCTTTATCATAAAAAAAAAAAAAAAAAATATATATATATATATATATATAGGTTGCTTAAGCGGTTCTAGGGCACCCACTTCTAACCACAAAATGTAGTAACTATTTTTAAAATAAAAAACAGGATAATTAACGCCCGTTATAAGGCGATTAGAGACTGCACAGCTACTTTAAAAGATGAAAAAAAAAAAAAAAAGAATTCATATGTATGACTCAAATTAGTTGGGACAAGACTTTGATGATGATGATGACGACAATGACAAATACATCCAAATTTCCCTGCCTTTATCAGCTCACAATCTTAAATGAGGCTCTTCACTCCATTTCAAACCATTGCAACATTAGATGGTAAGTCGTGTACTAAATTAAAGAATAAAACTTTAAGCACCCTACACCAAACTCTCCCATACATAAATCTCTTCCAATTTTTCTTACAACCTCCAACTGATTAGTAAGCAGCCCAGATTCACTCGGAAGAAAAGGAAAACCTGAAATAAAAGGTGTCATCCTCCCTTAGCTTCTCTCTGACAACAAAATTAGATGATGCAATCGTGGAAAACCATGGCAGACCATCTGTCCAAAATCTTGGAAACCTGAAAGCAATGATACTTATGCAAGCACCCTATGGGAAAAGCATGGCTGAGAGTAAGATTCCAATGATAAGTGGCCTTGTTACACTCTCGTAGTAAGGAGGAGAAACACCAGATGAAGTTTCATTGGAAGAGAGAGGCATTGAAGTGCTGTTTCCAAGGGTCCCATTTACGCCAACCCTACTCACACCAAAAGGGGGCAAACAGAAAAATAGACAACATTAGTATCTTTCAAACAGTTGGGAGGTTGGAATGTTATTGCTTGATAAGTAGATACTCGCGATAAAGCCATAATGGAGCTGCAAACTTCCTGAATTTTGATTGTCAATGAGGACACAAACAAAACAAGGACAAGTTGCATAGAGAAAACAAAACAATAAAATGTTTCATCTCAGGGAAATTTCTCCAACCAAATTATCCAAGTAATGACATGATATGATTTATTTATTTTTGTTCAAGGAGATAAAATGTTTCATCTCGAGGCAATTTCTGCAACCAAATTATCCAACTAATGACATGATACGATTTTTTTTTTTTTTTTGTTCAAGAAGAGAATCATACTCTTGCACCCTCACACACTACAGTCAGGCATTGATGTCCCCAACCAGTTGAACAATATCCAGGATATGATCTTGATTTGACAGTTGTTACATGCCCACATTTGGGAGAAAAATGCCATCTAGAAGGGTAGCCAATACAGATAATCCAATACATGTAACAACTGTCCTGTCTAGATCACAGTGTTCAGTCATTGAAGCAAAAACTTAAGTGCACGTAACAAAAGCAGAGAATTCTTTAACCAGCCACTTTGTTAATACCTACCATCGACATTGATCAGTAAAAAAAATTAACACCTCAACTGTTTGATTATCAAATGGTGTTAAATTATTTTATAACAAAATGAAAGCCAAATGTTTGATTATTATATATTAATAGTTTGCTGGTCTCACCAGAAAATGCAACTCATTTGATTTCCAGAACTTTCAGATTTCAGTTAGTTTTTTAATGGAACTACAACCGTGAGCAACAATTTATTACACATTTCATCTCTTTTACAGCAACACGATTTATGATACAGTTCATCTCTTTACAAACAGATCTGTTTTTCCATCCCATTTTTCATCTCTTAACAATCCAATCCTATTTTGGACATGGCCTTTGGCATCCAAATGGATGAGCAACAGGGTTCTCATAGACAGGTGACATGCATATGAATGACATAACCATTGGTGAGTTGTAGAAAAAAGAAACAAAACTCATCTTGTACTCTTGGCCAAAACAATTATTTGCCAATGTAGTTATATCAAATCATCAATGATCAATTAAAGACCTAGAATAGAATCCATACCTGCCCAAAAGTACACAGGAACCATGACCTGCAGCGGGGCAAAAAACTCAATTCATTAAAAAGAAAAAAATCGAATTCGAAGCACAAACCTCTCTCTCTCTCTCTCTCTCTCTCTCTCTCTCTCTCTCTCTCGCGCGCTCGCATATGTACATGCAAATGCAAATTTGAACCCATGAGAAACATCACTCGTGATATTATAATGAGCAACAGGTCATGTGGGTAAAGTGTCATTTCCCCTTCAACACCCATTTCAGGAGAATCTGCTTTGTCGTCCCATTTCACTAAAAGAAAAGCCATTTGCAACTCTAATGATTTGACACGGGCTACAATATCAACCGAATAAGAGTCATAAATACTGCTGGATATAAGTGATCATCACTTAGTTCACACTTCAACTTGGTATGGCAAAGAGCATTTCAAACCTTTGATGAATACCACATGGATCTGAGTAATAATTGGGCTAGCCAACAGGAGTTGATTTCAATCGGGTGGTTATGCTCTTCATAATAAGTGGGAAGAAAGGTACACATTTGTATGATTCCCACTGTAAGTCAAAGCAATGGAAAAGAACAAGAGAACATGGAAATCTGGAATCCTTACTTGGGTTAGTAGTAGTGACTGCAGCCACCCCATTGAAGGAACATGACCCAGGAGCCATACCCATCTGATGGTAATATGCATTGAAAGCATACGTCGCATGTGACTCCACAGTATCTGGATCATAGCAAGGCCGCCCCTGCAACATTGGTGAGCAATCCACCTTCCCTGCCCCACACGCCCAATCCAGTGCCGCTTGCAGCATCTTTGGATCTGCCCCCTCCTTGGCCACACAGAATGTCATATTCGTCGTGTCATTAGCCAACACTACCCCAGAATCTGTCAGATGGAGGATATAAATCGGCACCCCATTCATATCAAACAGCCCCCAGTTCTTCTCTGAGATAGATCCAGGTCTCAAATCCTCATTGTAAAGCTCATATATATACGTGCTAACTGGCACACCAGGATATTTTGGCGTACCAGTACTGTTTAGCACATGTCGTATCAAGTTGCTATTGTAAGTGTTGGCATTGTCTATTGTGGCGTCTGGCTCTGATGCATCACCCTTTGAGGGCCAACCAGATTCTGTTATTACAAGAGGGACGTTTGTAAAATTCAAGAAGGCCATGGCATACCGAGCCGCATCGATGACTGCATCGAAGACGTTAGTGTAGCGTAGGAGGGTATTAGCATCAACAACTTCTTTGTTAGGTGCAAGGGGGCGAAAGAGGGCATAATCCAATGAAATCACACCATTTGATAACATATAGTCATAGTACGGGTATATGTTGAGCATGAGGTAGGAGTCAGTGGACTGCAGGAACTTGAGCATGGGGACCATAACATGGTCCCATGAGCGGTTAAAAAAGGCCTGTGAGGGAGGGAAGGAGTCAAGGATGATTGAGGAGGAGAGCGGAGTGGAGACTTTGATCTGTTTGTCAAGGTTGGAGGCAAGAAGTGCAGAATGGATGTATCGGAGGGCAGAGACAAGTACAGGAGCGACATTCGGGATGGTGGTAAGGACCTCAGAACCAACAGCTATGGCAGTGATGTTGGTAGCTGGGATGTGGGCTGCAACATTGCGGGCAACCCAATTGGCAGCAGTGGCATTGGACTGGCCGACAGCGAGGAGCTGCTCATTGGGGACAGAAACAGTGACATGGATGCCAGTATTGGCAAGTGCAAGAAGCATGCCCCCATCAGCATCATAGAGACGGACATGATGGATTTGTTGGGCCTTGAGGAGGGCCACTACCTGAGTTGGAGAAGGCATGTCAGAGAGGTCTGTCCCAATATTCACTCCGATAAATGCATCTGCAAAGCAAGCAAAACAAAGGGGTGAAAGGTCAGGGATGTATTCTTTTAAGAAATTGCTCACCTAAACAGCATACACAAGCCTCATATTCCATTGTAGAGAAAAAAAAGGAGAAAACAAGACAAACCATTAGACTAATCTATTAAAGAAATGAGTATCAACCAAGTTGGCTGAGAAGGCCCCTTTTGGCCATTATTTAAGTGGAGGACATAGACATTAAAAAGTATATATTATGAACATAATAAGACTTCAACGATGACGATCATGAATTCATGATGATGATGAAAAGGACGATGATTACCATCTGCAAAACCCAAAAGGGTTTTTCAACAACCGAAATCTAGTAGAAGAAATTCTTACAGTTTTCCATTGTGGGGTAGCATTAAAGCGACCTGGCTCTCACCTATAGGATCCCTGGACCTCTCCCATAATAAGAGACTTACCACTGCACCATGTGCTGGTTCAGCATGTCAAAACATTCTTTCAATTAATATGACAACAATTCTACCTTCAAAGTTCAAACTTTACTAACCATTTGACTGGTGGGGCTGTGCTCCATGTTCTGAGTTACGGCCCTGTGGTCTCCTTTCAGTGGTGTCAGGGTAGGAGGCCCATTTCTTTCTGTGTTGTCCATTGGACCAACTGTTTTTTTTTTTTTTTGGATGGGGAGCAGGGGGTGCGGGGTGTTGCAAATACACGCACATATATACATATTTCCTCATGCAGATAGTTCTGTTTTGATGGATTCCTGCAACTGCTTGGACGCATTTGTCTGCTCATTCAACAGTTGGTAAATGTTGGCACAGCCCAAGTCACAACTTGCAAGGCAGACATCCTCTTTGAGGATGCATATTTTATCATTCTTGTATTCAACGGTTTGCCCTTCAGAATACAATCATTTCTTAGCTTCCAAATTCTGTCTTGGGGACATGTTCCCTGTGTACAACGATATAATTTGATCTTTTTGGGCTTATATAGATAGCCCACAGCCACAAAAGTAAAAAAATGATTGGAAAATACTCATGTGAAGGATTTTTTTTTATCAAAGAAAACAATTTGGAGCAGAATTTTGGTTGAGTTCTCCTCAATCATCCATTAAGTATCATTAAAAAAAAAAAACATGTGAAACTTTTATTTATTTTTATTTTTGGTCAAAGGAAAACATGTGAAACTTCTATTGCCTAATGCCCTCTGACATCATTTTTTTTTCTTTCAGTAATCTATTTAATGCATGGTCTGTCTTAAAGATATTAAGCAATAAAAAACTGAGCTAAAATAGTGAGAAGCAATAACAACCTTCACCCAACCCACAAACAATCAACATATTAAACACATGCTGCAGATTTATTAGATATATGCTGGCACGATATAATGAATGTCAATATATTAAACACTGCTCCAAATGAATGGAAGATGTTTCCAGTCAGTGTGATTTTTGGGTTCCAATAAATCCAACATTGGGAGCACTGGGTCATCATCGGCTTGGATCTCCTAATGCTTACCAGTTGCTTCATGTGCATTTAAAGTACTGGGTTATCGTCACTCATGAAGCATTTAAAAGCACCAAAGGCTATATATATTATTTTTTGGGGAAATTGAAAAAAAAAAAGGGGATAAGAGAGGAGGAAGAACAAACTACAAAAAGAAGGCACTGCTAGAATGCAAGGGCTCCAAATCTCACTCTATTTGGATTGGGGCACATTGTTGGATTCATCACAAAAAAAAAGTTCCAAAATACCATTTCTTGACACACAGTTGAACAACAAAAAGCCCCAAAAAACCAGACTACATAAAGCCATTCTCAAATCATAAAAACGAAAGCTAAAACATTAAAAGGAAAATGTACAAGGTTTAAAAAAAAACACCGAAACAGCTAATATCATTTCAAGGACTGTAAATATATAACAAATGGATTTCTGAGAGAGCGAGAGAGACCATAATCTCTGCCTTATCTCATCAATCAAGTGATAGGCATTCTCATGATTGACACAAAAAAAAAAAAAAAAAGAAGAAGAAAGAAAAACACACTTAAATAATTTAAAAAAAAAAAAAAAAAAACTAAAATCCTAGCCAAACCTGCACTTGGCACAATCGTAGGTCATACTCACACCCCTCTTGTGGGAACGTCAGAATGCAGCCAAGAATGAAAAGAAAATACATTTCAATACAACAGAATAATAATATAAAATGCAAGACTAAAATATTTTAAAAAATCCCAATAAACAAAAAAAGACCAACCAAACAACACAACATAAATGAAATAAAAAATAAAAAATAAAAAAATCCTCAAGAACAGAAATCTCAGAGAAAATGATGGCCTCTCTACCAACCCATTTTACAAGCACATAAAAGGTAACTAAAACCACTCAATCTCTTAAATGCAAGAAGGGTTCAGTGACTTAGCATCCCTAAAACCAAATCCACTAAAAAAATGAGGCTTATGAACAGCAGAAAAATCCACCTTCAGTAACAGCAGCAACTGAGGACACCCACAGAAAGAGAAGAAGCAGACCCATCGATTCCTTCATGCTTTGAGAGAAGAAAGCTGCGATCTTTCGACAGTATTCACACAGATGAGTGAGACCCAAGTAGTAAATGATATCTGAACAATGGCAAGGAGAAATTTCAAAGACACAAGAAATGAAGACGACGAAAGAGGACAGCAAGATAAAAAGGAAAGGATACCTTTTTCTTTAAAAAGTTACACAGAGAGGAATTTTTGCAAGCAGAGAGGCGGTTTGTCCTGCTATCCGATTTTCTTATTTTTTTCGAAGATCACTCGAGAGCATGTCACAGATCCAACGGTCGGTATTCGTTTGCTGTTTGGGCTTTCAAAAAGCATTGCCCGAGAGTGGGGCCCACCAAATCAGCAATCCGCACCGTTCCTTTGTGGGCCATCATCACGTTTCAGGAGAAGGCAGAAAAGCATGGTCCCTAAATAGAGGACCATGGCCACTTGATCAATTGGATTGTCTTGGGATATTGGACGGCTGTGATTCGTTTACCGTTAAACCGGACTGTGGAGTCGGGACCAGGCGTTTGTCTCTGTTGTCGCGTGTGGGGGTAGCGTGACCGGGCGCGAAGTACGAGGCGAGTTGATGCTGGCTTGCATTAACGGCCTTGTGTTCGTACGGGCTTTTTCTGAGCTGGGATCGATTCAGGGCGCATCATTTCAACCTTTTTCTTTCTTTGTTACATCAGATTCAATTCAAGAGGCGATGATGTTTTGATTGGTAGTCAGTGGAGTGATCAATGGCGAAAAAGTTTGTCTTTTCATGGAAGAACAAAATTTTACCATTGATTAGTAAAATAGAGTAGTGGATTAGAGTCAATCATCTTCCTGTGCGCAAAAATAAAGGAAGATGAAAAGGATCCAACCCTGATTTCGAAATCAATCTCCATTCTTGAAAAAAACTATGGATTCATGGTTTTTTTTTTTTTTTACTTTAATATGAACTGCCTTGTGTGTTGTTTTTATTTATTCAACTGTATTGGAGATTCGAACTCATGCATGCTATGTCCTGTAACCATGTCCTGTTCAACTGAGTAATAATGATATGATGTGCTTGAATTTACAAACAAGGTAAATCCAGAGAGAAGAAGTCATTTATCTAATGGGTTTCGATTTCTGATTTGAGTTTTATCATGGCTTGAATTTTTCAAAACAAGAGAACCACCATTGGGCAATGGTTGGTCCAGGGTCTTGATGAGGATAAATACTTGTTGTTAAGGGCCTGTTTCTATATTATAATTCATGCTTGGTTGTTGTTTAGGAATTTCAAATGCTGGTATTTAAAATGCTATCAAATTCTGAAATTCTAAATTCTTTATTGCATTCATGGGATTAATTTCTGCCTGAGAAATTTGAATCCCTTGCCTCCACAAATTCCTTGTTTCATGACTAAAAGAATTTCTAACTGGAATTCTTGTCACATATGTATTATTTATATGCAGAATTAACTTTAAATTGCCCTCAAAAGTCTAATATGATACATACATGGGCCCACTTAATTACAAAATATAACATCGAAACACTACTAAGGATAAACTCTCCCATTTCATACAAATCCAGAGAGAAATAAGCTTCTTGGGACTTGTATGTTCATTCAGAAAAGAAAGAAAGATAATAGAAGCCACAAGCTAGCACTTGTATGGTCATCTTTCCCTAATATAGTTCATGTGGCACACATACAAATATCAATCCATATCGTCCAAATAGAGGGGACCGAACGGTGCCTAGGCATTATGATGGAAAAAAAAAATCCATGCCCCGTGAATTCTGAATCCTCTTTGTTAAGTGGTTTTTCAAATCTTACTTGTTAAAGTGGTTTTTCAAATGTTGAGTTTTTTGGGATTTTAAATGCCTAGAATTTCAAATGCCCCATAATTTTAGTAATAAAACACATAATTCTTGAAATAAATTCTAAATTCCCAGACAACCAGAATTCATGTCAGGATCATAGTAAAAGAACGGGGCCTCAATATATATAGTATAATGCATTGCCACACTTTTCATTTTTGTTAAGTTGAACAGCTAGTATGGTATGGTGCATTGAAAGTTGACACTAATTCGAGAAACAATGTCTAATGGTTTCATCGATTTTAATTAACCATCAACTTCCTCTTGGTAAGTGGGTTTTTCATAGCTCTCCATTCGATCGGGTGAGAGTGAGACCGAGAGTGATAAGTCATTAAAAATGCATAATTTCATTATCATTTTATAAGTATTTAAGAACTTAATCTTCAAATCATGCACCATTTTAGTAAAAAATCATGATTCTATGTTTGTGGCATCAAAGTTTAAATTCGAATCAAAATTCATTAAAAAAATCTCATTTTCGCATAAAATCACGAATTTCTCCATTTCTTAGCATTGGAAGTCACGAAATTCTCATGATTTTTTTTTATTCGCACATGAAATGGTGAATTGTCTTTGCACCATTGATTTAATTAAAGAAAATCTGATAAATTGGTGACATTTTATGCATCTATTTAGTGTGAATTGGGGCCTGCATCTTGCAATAATATTTTCCTACATAAAGAGATAATTCTTTGATCAATAATTATATTATTTGTATTTTTATAGGAAAGTCCAATTTCTTGGGGCCCGCATAAGAGAATTGATGAAGCAAATGCACCATGGGACCCATCTATCACTACTTCATCCATCACTACTTCATCAAAGGCCTTACCTAAGGCATACCACCACTTTAATTTCTATGGCACCGTCGCGCCACTGCCGTTGCTACCATTGCTCCACCATTGGATCAGTCATTCATCCCTTGCTTGGATTTCAGATCTCAAAACGAGAGCCGGTTGGATCGCCGTTCAAGACCGTGAGTCCCTCTCCTCCGTTTGGTGTGTCATGTGTCTAGGGTAAAGCTTGATGTACTTTATTTTTATTCAAATAATTTTGCAATGGTTATTTGCTTATAATGGGTATTTCATTAATAAATCAAGTTTATAGGGTCTTGGTCTTCACCAATGGGTCAACATCGAATTTTTTTGTGTAGTGACAGTGCGCACTTGGTGCGGTGTTCTTTATTTTTCTTGATGACATCAAGTAAAGTAACTATTTCAATATTTTAGAATTAAAATCCTTTTTTTCTAATTTTATTATTTTTATTTTTATTTTCATGCATTCTATCAATTATTGCAATTGGTTTGATTGACAAATTTTACGGTGAATGAAGTAGTTAGATTAGGATTTTTTTTTCTCTGGTTATAATTAAATTTTCAGACTTGTAATTAATTTTCTATTAAAGTAGGACTTGTGGTTTTTATAGATTTTTTTAGGCTAAACCTAGTTTTTCAATAGGATAGGTTTTGCACTATTAATTACTTCGTGTGGATCGGCCTCGGCCTTCACCGAGTCATTACTACATCGCGGCCTTGCACTTGGGGCTCGTAGCCTTGCACCTGAGGCTGTCGATCAGAGAGCTCCATCAACATATCATTAACCTATGTGTAGGATCTTAGTATCTTATACCTCATTGAGCTACCACTTATCCCAAAATCAATTAGTGATAAAAAACGACACGATAATAGTTTTATGGTGATCGGACGAGGGTTCGACCACAATTATGGCCGCTCAAAAGCGACGGTGGACGTTGACGTCAACACTGAGTCTATAAGTTCCATAATCACTTTAATCGATTGTCATTCTAGAATCATTTATTCTTGATTGCTATGGATTCATAAAAGCTTATTTTTTTTTATTAAATGACTAATTCATAACTCTAATTTTGACAGTGAAGCAGTTTAAGATAACTTCTAATTTTGTGTTTTATTAAAAAAAAAAAGTCAATAAAATGGTTTGGACACACACACACTGAAAAAAAAAAAAAAAGGCCATAAAGGCTCATTCTAAGACGTACCAAAGATTATAGAGGCAGGGCCCAATCAATAAGCAAGGACTCCTTCTATTTCAAAGGGTGTTAACTGTAAACCATGACAACATCAGTCATCTATATGTGAAAAATGTCTACAAATGAAAGTTACCACTGCACTAATAATCTACACAAATCATATCATACCACATTTAAAGGCATCTTATGATAATAGGACCCTCCTCCTTTTATGCCCATAGATCAAACAACTTCTGAAGTTGCATGATTGTATGATTTAGTTTTTGGTGGTGGCTGACTGATCTACCAATCTTCTTGATTTGGTGGGCCCACATCTTTGTAAATAAGTGGCGACCATGCTAAAAATAGAGATAATTGACTTTGATTCGTGGGACAATTACTATTTCAGCTTGGGATAAGCTAAGCTCCAGTTTAATATATCTCTTATAGAAGCATCTCCCATATATATATATATATGGAAAATGCTCAAAAACTCTCATATCTCAAAAGGGGAGTCTCTGCCCTATTTATTAGCCAATGATTTAAGAGAATCTATAAAATATCCACAGTTTTAGGAAAATATTTAGGAGAGATAATGGATAAGTGTATCATTGATGACACGTGTTACACTTTCATTGTCTAAAAGAGGTTTTTTTTTTTTTTTTTTTTTGTGCAAAACTCCCGGGGAGTTTTGTAGCGTTACTCTATATATATATATTCAAGTGAGAACTAGTTCTCACCTATTATTTGAGAACTTTTTCGCAGGGCCCAACTAGCAACCCATCCAAACCTAGTAACCAATAGGGAACCCCCTAATGGTCACTAATCCCAATGATGGTTCACATCTGAATGGACTGAACCATTGGACAAATGGTTGAAATTTTTTTTTTTTTTAATATGAAGCTATTAAACTCATGGGCTACGGATGAAGGGGCTAGGGGCATGGGTTTGGAGTTAAACTTGATACTTGTGGTGGTCTTACATATATCTTTCCATTCCCCCTGATCCCATCCCCAAATGTGGGCCCTACAAAAAGTTCTCACACAATTATTACCTGAATATTACCATATATATATATTCAAGATTCTAACAACGACACACAAAAACTCAAATGCTCAAGGGACTCTTTTAGCACCAATAATTATCGTTAGAGAAATCTCCAAACAAGCAGGGTTTTTTAAGTGATTGTCATGTATCTCTTATTTTATCTTGGATTTACAGTTAAAATTTTTTTTTGGGTGCCCCAGCTAATGGAGTCGGGACTTAAAAGAAAGCCTGCATACGTACAAGAAGGTAGCCCACATAAGCGAAAAGAGGTGACGTATCCGGGGTTCAAACTCCAGACGACCAAGTAAGAACTGAAGGAGCCGTTCTTGGATTTACAGTACTTGAATTATCTCTTTCGCGATTGTCATAGCTAGTGCCTTTAAATTTAAGGGGTATGATATTTTAAGAGGCCCCAATCCCTTTGAACTGGATGGTCAAAATGCCTGCATGTGGACATTCCCGTGGGTGAAAACAATGCTTTTGTGATAGAAATGTGAACCGTCCCACCAACTGTCTTAGGATTATTAGGAGTAGTGGTTTTGGCAAAATTTCTCCCGAAAGAATATTTGCATGCACGCATTTTCATTTTCAAAAATTCATGTTGGAGGGAATTTCAAGTTTTTCAAAAGTTGTCCCACTGACGTAGAATTCCAAATTTCTCCTATTGGTAGAGAACCTAAAAATCCAACCAAAAGCAAAGACATTGGAATTCTAGAAATTTCAAAAGGTTATTTGAAATCTAAAATTTGAAACTATGGTTAAAGAAACATGACATCTCAATTTTCAAGGAACAAGTTATTACATCCAAAAAGCCCCAACATCCTAAATTTTTGTCATAAATCATAATAAAGAAAAGCTATAGAGGATGTGAAAAGAACTACATGGATAGTTTTGACATTTTTATAAAATTATTTAATACTTTTAATTATTTCAAATTTGATTTGCTTATTATATTAAAATTTATGCCAATTGATATTTCCTCGTAACAACATCCATGACAATGGTTTCTCCTACATTCTTTTTTATTTTTAAAGAAAATCAAATGTTTATTTGCTTTAACTTTTCACATATCAAGTTTATTAATAAAAGCCCACCACTCATTGCCGTCCACCTCCCGCCTTGGATTGGAAACCCCAAATTTAAATTTCACTTACATGAATCATGCCTCTTAATTATGGCATCCAAAGAGTCCCCAAATTGGTAAACCAAATTTAATTGTATTTATTAATCACTTATTATCGTACTCTCAATTTTACAGCGGGCCAAAAATCAAAGGACATCTAAGACAAACTATGAGCACGATTTGATATTTTTAATAGGTGGGCACCTAATAATAATTGGCACTGATCACACTGAATCCCGTGCCTCACGCACTTTTAAAATTTTATTTTAAGAGTTAATCTCATAGTAAGATTGGATACATGATCGGTATATATAATAATTAATAATACATAAAAATTTGTTAATCATATTATTAGTTGTGTATAACCTTGAGTTGGACCCACTCTTATTAAAATAAAATTGATAATACATAATTTTAAAAGAAAATAAAATTTATTTTGAACGGTCCAGATTACAACTAGCAGGTGGCCCATTAGAGATTTCCACACATCCCATTAATGGTTCATACAAATCGCGATCCTTAGCAATGAAAACAGAAATAAACGAATAAGAGGTGGCTAAGCAACAAAAGGCGTGTTTGGAGCCACGACGGATAGGATTCCGAATAATCTCTTTCTCACACATTTCTCCTTCCCTCCTTTTTTGTTCGTTCTTTCTCGCCTAAAACCCTAACCAGACCTCTACCGTCCCTTTTTCCTCTTCTGATCTGGTTTTTCAGCGTCAAAACCCTAGAAGACCATCAGAATCCAGAACAGAGCATGGGTCAGTTCCTCTCTCTCTTTCTCCTTTGATGTTTGTTCTTGGATGTGGAATTGCAGAGGATGAAATCTCCAACGAGAATGTATGATTTGAGGGTGGATTTGGCGAGCTTTCTCTGTTCAAACTTGCAAGAAATTCATCTAAGTTGATTTATTTATCGCGGGATTGTGATTTGCGAGAATGGATTTCTTTCCAAGTGCCAATTCCGAACCAGTTTGTAGTGTGAAGAGAGAAGTCGATGATGAAGTCGATGCGGATGAGCGCCTCGATCATGTTCCATTGATGAAGCGGATGAAAACGCTACTCCTGGCTCGTGGATTGTCTACTTCTTCGTATGGTTCTAGAATTTATTTTAGTTGGATATCTTCCTTTGCATATTTTCTTCATGTGATGAATTTGTTGCTGTTGATATGAAAATGACTGTTTAAGATTATATGCAGATCTCTGCGCAAGTCGGTAGGGAAGAGAGAAGAACACGGTTTAAAGGTATTTTAATCATTTTCCCTTTCTATGTATGATGTCTGTGTAATAGATTGTATTTCGATTTTCGCCCAATTGTTTTTCTTATTGCAAACAAGAAGTTGATGTGTGAGTTGATTCACATTGGTTTAGATGAGGAACAATTAGTTCTTATTTCTTATTATGCTTTGGGATTGGGACAAATGGAAAGTCAAGGAATTGCGGGATGATAACTTTGATGGCATGCATCATTCTCATTTTTAGTCTTTTTTTTTTTTTTTCGCTTACTTTTTTATTTGGGTTAGTGTTTTCTTCATACTTCATAAGATACTGAAACTATTGTTGTAAGGTGAATATCACATACTCCTTTTTTTTTTCCTTCCTAATAAATGGATATGATTATCTGTGCTCCCCATTTATTTACTTTGGGTAGGGACAACTTAATGATAAATATATTGGATGAAATTCTTTGTTACGCGCTGTCTGTAGATGTTATGGCGCCAATCATTCTGACATGAAGTAAATGATGAGTTGGAACCTATGCATGGATAATTCAAAATGGGCATCCTATTGTGTTGTATCATATCTGATACTTTACTTTCTATGTTGTATCCATGCTGTATTTGGGCATCATAGATTAGGCTTTGTCCTTGATCATGCCTTCAGATAATATATGGATTGTATGCAGTTGGTTTGAGCATTGTCACAAATATCCTTCTCTGGAAATTTTTTTCTCGAGAGAATGTCACGACATTTTCAAAGTTTTGGGGCTTTTCCAAGATATTGTAAAATAGTGCAAAATTTTTAAATAATGTCGTAGAAAATAAATTAGGTTTCAATGGGTTTAAAATAATACATAAAAATACAATTCATGCAAAAAAAAAAACTACTTTTTTAGATGTTTTGTATTTTCCATTAATTGTGATTTTCTATATATATATATATATATTTAATTTTGAACATACCACGACATTATTGGGTGATGTTACTATGAAATATCATTCCAGGCTAGGAAGCAGGGACACCTCTCCGTCCCGGACATGTGTCCGACATGCCAAAAATGGTGTCATTTTTATTTTTTTATATTTTATTTTTTGAAAACGCTGGGGACACGCTAGCTGTTTTAGTTGGAGAAAAGTATTAAAATTATAATAAAGAAAAGAGAAGGGGGCCGTTTGTAAAAAAAAACCTCTCTTAGTTGGAAAAAAAAGGAATTATTATTACAAAGTTTGTTAGTTGGTACATTGGTACTTGAATTTTTATTTATTTGATTGCTAAATTGATTACAAAGTTAAAATGATATTATCTTTTTAGTATATGATTAAATATATTATTAATAATAAATATTAATGTGTCCTTGATGTGTCCTTGTCCTACTTTTTGAGAAATGACGTGTCAGTGTCAGTGCCGTGTCCGTGTCCCGTGTCCATGTCCGTGCTTTGATTCCAGGTAAATATTACGATATGACCTTGTTATTTCCAAAATATGGACGATAGTATGGTGGGTTTTGAGAATACAGAAGGATTTGGCCAAAATAAAAGAAAGAAGAAAGAGAATAGAGCAAGATAGTTCTCAATGTCTAGGATCAACTAAAATGGAAGGATTGGAGAGATATTGTAAATAGGTTGATGTAGGATAGACAAAGTAGAGACAAGCTAGTGGTATGTTTTCTACTCGTATTATTGCTGAGTGTTACTTTTACCAAAGTGGTATTTTTATAGGACGATTGTTAGACATGCCTTGTAATGTAGCTTAATTATCGGAAACAAATGAATGAAAATAGACAAAATATTTGTGACTAAGATGTGTATGTTAATGTTAAGATGGATTTATGGCATGATAATAAAGGGTATAATAGGAAATGAGTATATATCAACGTAAATAGCTCCAAAATGAGAAAAATCGGAGCCATTTTTGATAGATTGAGCATGCGTTTTGATTTTTGAAGACTAGGAAAAAGACCCCTACGTGAAAAACTGAATTGTTGCAAGAAAAGGGGGCTAATAGAAGGGGGAGGCCAATACACCTAGAATGAAGTATTTAAAAGTGATGCTAGATTATGAAGTGGTGAAGAAAATGCCTCTAAATAGGAACGAGTGGAGTGTATAACTCGCAAAGATGACTCTACCTAGAGTGCAACAACGATGACAATGTATTTGTCAAACATTTCCTGTTACATTATATCTTATTAATTGTACTTTTAGCAAAATATGTGCGAACAGATATGCATATCGTGTGGAAAATACTGTGTAGTAATCACTTTTCATGACCAAGTGGTTTAGAGGCGTGTAGCTTAGCTAGTTGATGACTGATGCACGAGCAAACGACCACATGAGCGAAGATCCAGCCAAAAATCAAGCCCTAAGGTGTTTAGATTGTTTTGATCGATCAAATGGGTTCTCGATCCACTTTACGAAGGGCTCAATCATAGACAATGGGCGAAATCACAAAATCAATGGTCAAGATGAGTCCAAACCAACCATTCGAAAAAAAAACAAAAAGACTCGAAACCATATTTAAAGGGTATTGAGTTGAATTCCATATGGGCTAGCCAATCAACTAGGCCAACAGGTAAAGAAGGTGGCCCCACAACCCCCTGGGACTCCACATGACCGTAATCGTGCCCAATTCCATACGGTTCTTTTTTTGGTTCACTTGAATTGTTCCTCTTGTTATTTTATGAATAATAACACTCTCATGGAAAGGTTGTGAGGATGGGATTTGATTGAGTGGATGCTTTACGAAGAAGGCGAGTGGGGATCTTTAGCCCCTAAATCTCTACATGACCAGCAAGCAATTTTTCTTTCTCATTACTATAATCTTTTTGTTTCTTTCTTTTGTTTATTTCCTACTTTGGATGTAATAGGACTCTATTCTGTACGATCTTCATTATTATAAGATCTTTATGGATGGCTAGGACTTCCTAAGGTCTTAAAGAAGTTTAAGCTTTATATATCATTGTAGTGGGGGTATTTTAATGATTTGGATAGAAGTTGCGTTGAGCACTTTATCTTTGTTTTTCTCCAATGGTTGAGTATCTCCCAGTGGATTGAAGATATTGATGATGGATTTTCGAGATCAGCGGTAAGCAAATCTCTTCTTGTCCTTGTTAATGTGGATTTTTTATTGGATTATAGATCGGAGTTTATTGGGTCCATGACTATTCGGATATTACTTCCCTGATTGCGTCAATGACCGAGGTTTTAAAGCCCTTGGTCTTTAGAGCCATTATTTGGTTTATCTGAACATTAAATTGAAAATAGACATTATTCTTTGCCATCATAGACTGATAGGCATGGTTTGGTTGATGTGAGGGAAAGTCATAGGACAGATATCCGTGCTGTTGATGCTTAAAAAGGGTTGAGTTGGCTGTGAGCCAACTTGTCCAACATGCTTAACACGACTGTATATACAAGGGCTGAAAATGTGTTGGTTCATCTGTAAACCATCTAATTACCCTGCTTGTAGGGGAAATCTAGGTGAATAGGACCACTACTATTGGTGTGTCAGCTTGAATCCTCATTCACTTGATCTAATCCAGGTTGCTTCTCTGATTAGGTTGAATTCATCTAGTTAATCAGGTTCTACTTCTCTGATTGGGTTGATGAATTGGGATCTGGTGACAGTTTTGGTGCCATCTATCCGATATTCTCTATCACGTCTGTGAATTCTTTTCCCATTGCTAGGTGTGTTTCTTCGTATGTTTTTGATTGTTGACTCGTTGTAAAAGAAAGAAAAGACCTCCGTCTTCTATTATTTTATTGCCTGCACTTGATTTGCTGCCCACACATTTACTCATTCTGGAACAAAATCAATATGGTCTATTGCTTACTGGAAATTTCTGTCCAAGAGTAACAATTTTGTCTTATTCTTGCATTTTTCTATTGATCAAACGCACATGTAGACATTTGTAGTTCACATTCTTTTATATAATGTGCATTATAGTATTTATTTCCATTAAAATGTTGTTCTTTATGCCTGTGATAGCCTTTGGCCTTTATCATCTCCTCTCTAATATTTATTGCTAAAATTTTGTCGAAGCAGGATACCCGGTTTGATAATTCAGCGAACATCAGGAGAAGCATAATTGCATGTGATAACAGAGGAAGGAAGGGGACATCTTATTCTGTTGATGATAAGATTTCACAAAAGCAATGTGCTGCTGAAGTTCCAGCCAACACAGTTGCTGGACATTCTTGTGCAGCCGAAACATCATTGAAAGCTCTTGCTATTGATTCTGCAAGATGTACCAGTTTGCCAGAAAATATTCTAAATGGTTATGCTACTGGATTGAAGGAAGTTGATGCAAATGCTCATAATGCACAACAACTTTCAACTCTGTCAAGT
The DNA here is from genome assembly GCA_028538565.1 of Umbellularia californica. Classification (NCBI taxonomy): domain Eukaryota; kingdom Viridiplantae; phylum Streptophyta; class Magnoliopsida; order Laurales; family Lauraceae; genus Umbellularia; species Umbellularia californica. The sequence continues at coordinate 886,555 of JAPQWN010000011.1, read as the reverse complement.
TTTCCTGTTACTGTGAAAGTTGAAAACTGTAATAACTGCCCAACCAATCCATGCAAGTATGATATGATAAGCACTTGTAATGCTGATAAACAACCAGTTAAGGTCAAGAGCGAAATGCCTAATGATTTTGAGATTGATCAGCTTGATCATATTGTGTTGCAAGAACGGCGTAGACTGCTATTATCGTGCTGCCATTCTTCTGGTTTTATGAAAGATTCAAAATGTTCTGAAACACTTGTGACTTGTGCTCGGGACTTTGATCTGTGCAATTCATTGAATTCTAAAGCAAGTAGCATCACTCTTGGAGGAGAAACAGGAGGAACTTCATTGTAAATATTGATTTTCTGTGATATTTCCTCTCTCTCTCTCTCTATATATATATATATATTTATATTATTATCGTTTAAATCTTGTAGTTCAGGGCGCACACTCTCTTATTTGGTTTCAGGTGCTCTTTGGAGATGACCACTGTAGAAGATCGTTGTGGCCTTTGGCAGGTGAGATAGTAGACCATTTAGCACATTATGTAGTTTTTCTTTGTTTGGGTCAGATGCTCAGGAAAGACAACAGGGAGATAAAATTATGAAGAACACCAAAAATTATATTACATTGTATGTAAATTGATCCTTGTTCTATTTTAACATTTTAAGCAAGAAATTATTTGAATCCTTCTCATATTATTTGATAAGCCGAAGGTAAGGTTTACTTAATCTAAGTTTATTGGGGGTTCGTCAAACTTATATACAAAATGCTATGTTTTGTGCATGAGATCCACAGAGATTGGATACACAACAAAATGATCTAAAACGGCCCAAAATGCCACAAAGGGGGCAAAACAAAACTTGTTCTGGACTTCACATGGTAATCATGGGACTACATCCCAAGCCTATTCCCTATTCCCTTTCATGATGATCTGAACATGACATGACTTCGTTGTCCTCCCTGGTCGACCTTTCCACTACTGTTGCTTGAGGGATTACTTCCTCCTTCAGAAGATGAAGGATTATTGCTGGCATATACATCTTCCTCCGTCAGCTGAGATCTTATTAACGGAACAAGGAAACAAAAATACAAAGGAAAAGCCAAAGGAAGAATCAGGAAAAATTCCCAAGGCAGGCAGCAACTGCCAGAAAAACTAGGAATCCTAAAACACTAAGCACAGCATGAATTGCACATCGAACATCCATCCCACACACAGAACATCACCTTTGGCTAGAAAATGAGTGACAAAAGGCTGCTCTCAACATGTGAAAAAAAAAAAAAAAGATACTTACTTCTCTAGAGCCAAGTATATCCTTCAGTTCGTCTAACCAAGAGCTTATTTTCCAAGGACTCTGGCCCCTCCCTCTGCCCGACGAATTGGAGAGGCCAATTTGCCTTTGAGGGTTAGCATCCATGATCTTGCCCATGATGTGGATGCTTTGGGTTGAGGCACATGTATGCCATTTGTAAAGTGGCCACTTTCATCTATACGGATCATTGTATTCTGTCGGAACACAGGTCACTATCTCAATATTGAATGCATTAATTTTTTTAACTAAATGTCATGTGATATATTTACTAAACATACTTTTAATGGTTTCTTTGGTTATGTGTAAATTGAATGTTGTGCAGGAATCTTCTTTGGATGATTCTTGTTATCGTATGAAAGATATAAATCTGCCATGCATTGAAAATGTAAAGGAAGAGAATCTTGCTGCTGATAGAGAATTCATGTTTAAAGAATCTTGTGCTGACAGCATTAACGAAACTAATGCTGACAAACCCTTTGGAGCATCAACTTCTTCAGCTGTCAGATTTATTGAGAGCAATTCTGTAGGCAGTTCTAGTGCAATCTCTCATTCTTCACCAGAAATCAGTAAATGCCCGGATAACACATTAGCAGCACTGAGCAATTTGCAAGAAATTCAAGGGGCTGAAAGCATGTGCTCACATCTAACATCTCTCCCTGATGTTAAAGCACCTAATGATTACATGAGACTTCTAGCTTTGACATCTTTTCCTATGCAAGTGAAGGTTGAGAGCTCGGAGGATGGTTTAATGGGTCCCTCAGATGATCATTGGGGTAACTTAATGAGGGCTGATAAACTATCATCTATGGTCAAGAATGAGATCCTTGGAGAGTTTTTTGCAGATGAAATAGATCATATTCCATTGCAAGAGAGATTTAATATGCTGGTCTCAGGAAGTTCTTTTCGTTTGGATTATTCCCATGGTTTGAACTACATAAAGCAAATTGTGCCGAGTACTCTGGAATGTGCTCCTGTTGGCTCAGTAGATGTTAAAAAAGGTGGTGCCACTGTTCGACGAAAAAGGAAAAAAATTGCAATGTAAGTAATTTTTTTTTTGTCCAGTATTGTTGATGAATCATGGGGTCATGTTGTTTGAGGACACGGGTATTACTCTGATCGCCTGCATCCGTAAGTGGTCTTATGACTTGGTGATCCAGATCATTGATCTGATGGGCCCCACCACTCGGAAGTTTTCAAGTTTGAAGTCCCTCACAATTCAAGGGCTGGTTTGCAAATCAACAGTTAAAATGCAGCAACACTTGTTCAGAAAAAAAAGGTCCAGCTACATTTTCACAACTTAGGTTTTCTAAATCAGAAACTTTGGGGCATCTCCCACATCTACAAGTCTCCACTGTATACCTATCTATTTCACCAAACCGCCAGCCTTACTGCTGTGAAATGGGCATCTCAGATACTATATTCCTCAAGAAAGGAGCCAATAATTTCTTGTATTGCTTTGTGATGTCCTACAATAAATTAGTTAACAGTTATTAACCTTACTGAGGATTAACTGCAGGAATACGACGGAAGTAGAGCATGTGCCAGGTTGTCCAGAGACTGTCCCTATTGATCTGGTTAAAGAACGTCGCTTCACTCTTAGAAGGAAAAAGAAAAAGACTGCCACGTAAAATTTGTTGTGTTTAAATTGTTATTTCTCAACTTTATGTCCTGTAAGAAGCTCATCTCCCACCTTTCTAACTCATAGATGAATTACAGGGACTCGGTGGAAACTGCACTGGAGGAAGATGCTCCTGGACTTCTACAGGTACAGCGCATGCTGATGAATGATTTCTGTTTTTCCTTTTTGAATGGGTGATGGCCTGCATTTCAATTACATCTCACAAAGTGGTAAGACAATACAGGTTTTAGTCGACAAAGGTATAAATGTCGATGAGATTAAGCTTTATGGAGATGCAGAGGATGCGGATGCACTTGATGTGTCTTCTTGTGAAGATGGTTTTTCAGAACTCGAATCTGTGATTTCTAAGGTGGGCAAACGTGACACCCTTTTCTTCTTATCATTTTTATTTGTCCTCTTCCTTTATTAGGATGTTTTTATTTTCTTTTTTTTGCTATATGTAAGTTATTTGCTACAACTAAGAGTTCACCAGTTTATACAAAGTTACCATTCGGTGCGAATTCTACATTTGATAGTATATATATCCCTTAAGTATACCTATTTGGGTATAGACATGCACCTGGACCTGATTCTCAATCAGTCCACATGCTGATTTTTCTAGTCAGGCCTTTGGGTAACCAGTACTAGGAGGTCCATTGACATCCTAAATTGATCAGTTTTTTTCAGAGGTGTTAAAAGAGATGTTTTATCTGGTTACTTGTTGCAAAACAGTTGAATTTTTAGTATTTATTTTTGTAACTTTTAATTTTGGGATATCTTGAAGGTCCATGGCCTAAGTTAGTCGTTTCCGATGTAGTTGGGAGGTAGTTTGTGGTAGATGGGTCACTGGAATGGAGGGCTTCTACTTAACAATATCTAAATTCATTCTAACAATAAAAACAAACTATGAAAAACGTCAAACACTATGTATATGGTTCCTGGGTTCCAAAACAGCCTTAAGACCATATGGCATGGTCTCTATCAACAACATTTAAGTATTTAGCTTGAGGTCAGGAATGATTTGTTGGTCCAAGAAGCAATAGCCAGCAGTTCCACTGCCGACCATTGAAGATTAATTTAGGGCATACAGTGGTAGTCCAAGAGTGTGTTTGGCTTTAGCAAGACATTCAATGTGGTTGTTTTGAATGAACTGTGTATTCAACTAGCAGCGAAAATGTCACTTCACAATTGCGCATGAAGTTTTGACATCATTTTGTGGGGAACCAAAAAACAACCCTTGTTAAATTCTGATCACTTGTTTCAGTTGTATATTTTTATCAGATGATTAGGTTAATCTAGTGTATGGTCCATTGCATGATGGTGCCACTAGAGCAATGGCTTATGTTAAAGGTATCCTGCCTTTGCCTTTGTCTTTGCCTTCACCTTTGCTAAGTTGAACAACATGGCACCGTTTCTTTTAAGTACTTATAATTTTTCCTCATAAAGAAAGGTGGCAAGGGAGTCTGTTATCAGTTGTTGGAATCCAGTAGAGGTGAACTTAGGTAAGTGATTGTTATCTGTGCATTTTCGTCTTTCTTTCTTATTTGACCAATTTATTCTTTGATGAATTGGTTGTACTTTTATAACTTGGCACTTCTTGTTCTGCAAATCAACATCGGTATAACGACCAGAACGAGGAAAACAATGATTCGAGGCATAGTTGTTATGACATAGAAGAGCAAGAACTGCTATGTATTAACCCCGCAAATCTTTTATATACTGCCCGTACTGTGTTTGACACCTCTTTTTTTTTCTTTTCACGCCAGATAAAAAACTTTAGCATTCTTAAACAATGTGTGCTATGATGCTATTTTCATTTTTTATATCTAAACTGCAAAGTAGCTGTCGTTAGGGGTTTGCTAAACTTACACGTACATGCATTTGTGGATACGGCCAGTCTATACATTTACTTGCTCTTGGTCCGGTCCATCAGTCAGATTGTCCCATGAAGATGCTCCACCAATGAAATAAAAGAGAAGGAAAAAGGGGCGGGGGGGCGGGGAGGGTTGGTTGTAAAATTTTTTGGTCAGGGCATATACATGGGTGGGTGATGCTGTCGCCAAGTCGACCTCCCACCCCACCCTCATGTACCACATGTGCTTTGCTACCTAGTTTATCCTATTCAATGGTTTTTGTTGTATTAGCATCTCATGAGACTCACTTTCTGTTTGGAAATCTTCAGCTATTTTTTCAGCCTTCCACTTTGTTGAAGTCTGCTTTGGTACGCCATACAAAGGGATCAAAGGCCAATTACTGCTTGGCCTGTTTAGTTTCACTTATTGAGCAGGCAAGAAATTCCCCATTCACCTGATCTATTATTTAATGTTTGATACTTTAAGATTACGCCATGAGAAATTCCCTTGGTTTCCCAGAGAGGCTAGCCAAGAGGCAAATTCCTTGGCTTTGTTAGGATTCTTAGGAAAGAAAACTGTACTCACTTATATTGGACTGAGTAAGGTGGGGTGTTTTTTTTTACCTAGTACTTGTGCTTATATCGGGTAGGCAGTCTTTTTAGTTATGTCTTCTGTTTTCGACCTTTCTCAAATAAAATTCTTAACGTTAGTTTTTGCTTCGAGGCATTAAGATTATTTATTTCCCTCATATTCCTTCAATTTTATGGGGTTACTAATCTGCTATGGATATTATGATGTGTTTTCTTGTATCCGCAGAGCCGATATCTACATTTCAAGAAGTGGCCTGTTGAATGGGGATGGTGTAGAGATCTTCAATCATTTATTTTTGTTTTTGAAAGGCATAACAGGTGGGACATTTGGAACAAAGATTGCTTTGCTTCAGATTATACTGCCATTTTGTCTTTATTTCTTTATTGATTTATTATATCTTGAGAATTGTATGTGGTTATTGGATAACTAATATAACATCTGCCTGGAAACAGAATAGTTCTGGAGAGGCCTGAATATGGGTATGCAACATATTTCTTTGAGCTGGTGGGGTCTTTGCCTATCAGCTGGCAAATTAAGCGGTTGGTGACTGCAATGAAGCTTACCAGTTGCAGCAGGGCTACTCTGATTGAGAACAAATCATTGTTGGTAAGATTTGGCAGGCTATACTTCTTCACTGAATCTTTTTTATCATTGTCAGACTGGTAGACATATTGCATTACTGGTTTAGTGCCGCATTTTTCTATTTATTCTGTTGAATTATGAGAAGTGAGTTGCCAGCCTACCCTGTTTGGAGAAGAGTTCTGCTAGCCATACAAATTTCTATGCATGTGGTCAAAGGAAAACATTAATGTTAGTAGGAGCCAGTAGCCACTATCACGCCACATAAATAAGAGTTTGTGGAGTAGGTATCTGCCAAAACTCAGCTTCATTGAATGTTGCTTTCCATTTTTTTGAAGGTGATAAAATGGATGGCTTCTGTGAATGGCTTTCAGTCACTGCTCTTCATTGGATGGCTGGAAACAATTGATGGATGCCTTGAGTGAATGGCTTACAGTCATTGGATGGCTAGCAACATCTAATGGCCTTTCATTGGATGGCTAGCAACATCTGACGGGCTTGGTTTTTTGATATCTAGTCCTCACCTCTCTTATGTGGTGAGTGCAAACCAGGGATCCCCTTTAAAATCATTAGTTTGTGTGCATCGTGATTACAATTTACATCAACTGTGTATTTGATTATAGATCTCTTCAATTCCATCTGCTTATATCAACTGCATATTCAATTCAGTAATGGATCTCTGTCAGTGTTAATTTAAATTTCATTCAATTCTTCATCCATTTCTCCGGCATGTTCAAGGGTTAGCCATGGCACAATGCAATCAAGTGGAAAACTTTTCTCTTTATATGGGGCCAACAAATGTTTATCTTCTGGTAATCTAGTACATCGTTTTAAAGTTCACTCACATACAAGCATATGGCATGGATCATGACTGAGGAACTATACATACCGATGGAAGATGGTTATTTTTCATTAGTTGAGTACCAATATTCTCTCGCTAGACACTCAAATTGGAAACCCTTGTGTAAAATGTTGTGAAAAATACCTCACAGTTAGTTGAGCGGCAATTACGTTTGTGCCTTCTGTTCATTGTCAAAGAGATCACAAAAGCAGATGGAATTTGTTAACATTTAATGCTACCGATCAATACACACTTTTGCAGAATCACCTGTGCTAATTTATCATTATTACTATTTTTTTTTTTTTTTGGGTATATAGTGCTAATTTAAACGCTAATCTGTTGCTCTAGAGCTCCAAATTAACATGGCAGCAACACACCAACATTTTCAAGGTTTGTTTTGCAATTTGGTACAGTTCAAATCATTTTAGGAACAAAATTTCTTCTAGTTTGATGCCTTTTCACATTCCACACATGGGCATTGGCATGTCATTGCTAGTTTCTTGTTAAAAGGTTATTCCTGCTTGGGAAGTAATTTCAGCTTCAAGCTGAAAGAAACTTTCAATGAGTCTGTTTGTGTGGGTTTAGCATTGCTCATTGAAGTGCTGACCTGCATCAATTTTTCTGCTGTTTGGTTGGATGTTATACTCGGGATAAGCTTGCCATGGAAATAACTTCAAAATATCTCAGGGTTGGTGGGTTGACTTTTCTAAAAGGGTTGACATTTCTAAAAATGAAGGCACCAGTTCTCTAACCATGTACCAACAGGACCTGAGTCTCTTTGGGAAGGACTTGTGCAACAAGATGGCAACAGGAAACCCATTAAGGTTGGAATTGGCCTGCATTGTGTAGTGTGCAAAACATGTTCTTCCTACCATAATTCCTAATTTTTCCAATGATTCTTGATATACCCCGAAGCACATTCATTTCCTTGTTATTTGTTTATATACACATATACATTTAGGATTTATTTACCGAACCATGATTGTCTGTTGAGTTTAGACATCTTACATCAGTGCAATGTTTGGTAAAAGGTTGGAGAAGATTTGACCGAAGGAGAAGCAAGGGTGTTGGAGGAATATGGCTGGACACCAAATAGTGGGCTTGGCACAATGCTCCGCTACTGCGACAGGGTCGTGCATGACAGGAAGAGTGAAGTTGAAAAGTCTGAATCGGAGTGGAGATCCAAAATTGGGAGGCTGCTGATGAATGGTTATGATGGTGGCTCTGTTGTATTACCCATTCTCCCAAAGAGGGTCATAGAATATAACGGCTATCAAGGCCAACAAATCAAATTGGAGGTTTGAGTTGAGGCTGGGTTTCTGTGAATTTAAGTAAATATTTTTGTACAGGCATTTTTCTATCTTGGTTCTGATCACCTGATACTAGCTGTAAGACACCATGGATGGATGGTTTGACAAAGTGGCTGCGCATTATTTATGATATAGTAAGCATTGAAATTTTTTTTTTTTGGATTTATTATTTTATTGATAGCCATAGCAAGTTACAGACAGGATGTTCGCTTATCAACGGGCTGAGCAGGGCTTGAACCCCTCATCTTCTATTGATGGAGATTGTCTTTACAACCAGGCTATGCCTGTGGAGTCTTTTTTCTGGATTTATTTAATTCTCTTTTGTTTCTTATGTCTAAGTTTGTTTTATGTTGTTATATTGCAGGTTTTCCTCTCAAGCTCAACCTAGTTTGATGACATAGCCCGTAGGACAGTTGGGATATGCTCATTGTGACAGCCAAGAAGCTGCAGGTTCATGTAATGGTGACATTAGAAGAAAAAAAGAATGAAAAGAGTTAACCTAGACTTAAACTTTGATAGCAGGCAGACCAAGGTGGAATAGTTCATTTCTGATGAGCTCCATCCCGGTTCTGGTAGATCATTGTGTTAAATCGATTATGCATATCTAAATTTAGGTTGTAGTGTTTTTTCAATTTTTAATCTTTATGTGGTGTTCTGCATGGTGGCTGCTTGGGTTAAGAGTTATGTGCTCTTGGAGGTGGAAAATATGTTGTTGAGGAAATCTATGAACAACTTGACTGGCTTTCGTTAAAATTGGATAAAATGTGCAACAGGTGGTTCTCATTCTGGGTTATCCATGGAGTGAGCCAAGTCAATCGGTTTCCCCCAAAGTCATGACCAAAGAAAACCATGTTTCAATAGAAACCAAGATTCTCTGGGCGATTCTGTGGCTTTCCTTTTGTCTAAGATCAAATGTGACTCGGGCCAGAGTCGCATGCTACGGTTTAGGACTAATAAGTTTGCAGATCAATCTAAGTTGTGTCAGCATTAGGATTTTTTGGTTCCCTCGGATTGGATAATTAGCCATCCATTAATATATGAGGCTTGGCTAGATGATAAGGGAGCATTGCATATCTTCATGATCTATCCTCCAATTATCCAAATCCTGTGCGCACAACAAAAAAAAAAAAAAAAAAAAAAAAAAAAAAAAAAAATCTTTCTTCTTGTGTATGACATCCCACAAATAATTAGGAAATAGACAAATCTGAATTCCCTCAAAATATAGCAAGTCTTTTTTTTTGGTATCTAGAAAAATTATTAAGGTAAGATTGATTGGCCATGATTATCTTTGATCTATAGGTCAGTGATTATGTTTATTTTTCTCATTGATTAAGCGATCAGATCATTGGAAGAAATAGAATAAGAACACTATACCCATTTAAATGGGCCTGAATAGACTAATGGAGTGATGGGCCTCTAGCTGCCGAAGCATCATGAATTATATTATAAAAATCGGGTTCAGACATTTATTACAGTAGTTATGTCACTAGAAGGTAGAAACTATAGGCTTCTGGTATGGCATTCCTCTCATCATTTCTTCTACAAATCGTTGGCTAAATGCATCAGTGAAATGTAAGCCATCCCAGCTCATGTACTCACTTGGTCTACTGCAGGATTTGGCTAGAGGGTTTCCCCCACAAGTTACTCGAGGGCTGTAGTTGTAGGGATTCCCACCATACCCACAGCATGCCTTGAGTGTTACTTTCTCATCAAATCCTGCATGCATAAGCAAATAATGAAAACATTTATCAACGGAATGACAATACGAAGTCCAGTCCTGGGCCTATGGAATAGGAAACTTGAGAGGCATTTCAGTGGCAGGCCTGGTCCTTTTGGACAGCTCTATTACAGCCCTCTCCAAACCATATTATAACAGCTTATACCGAGTTCTCGAACTCAACCAGGTTACACGGTTCAGCAAGTTTCCAACTCAGGTAAGTTGAACTGATCGGGGGTACTCAAAGGGCTCTTCTTAGTTACTCTGTCCGAGTTGGGTTGAGTTACTGAGTTTTTTAAGTACAAGGGAAGTACACACATTAGCTTGTAATTGTATGGGCAGAGTAGCAGCAGAAGCATATACCGTAGCGTGTTGGGTTGGCGATTGCTTCTAACATGAAGGCATATAGGTCAGCAACCATGATAGTGATATCCTCAAGCTGGTGATGAAGTTCATTCATGGCCTTTTCCAGCTCATGGTTTGCAAATTCAACCACCCCATTGTACTCTTTCAGACATCCTAATCCATCCGTCGAATTGTAGGCTCCTGATGAAGCCAGTGTCAGCAGTAATGGGGTGCACCCAATAGCTGGGACATTGAAGACCATGAAATTCCTTGCCCCTTCTCTATGAAGATCCTACACAATATAATAGACTTTGTTTGAGATATGAGAAAATGATGGGATATGTTGGCCCTGTTTGAGTGCCTATCATCCAGTGATCCATTCTTACTGTTGATGGGAAATCCTCCAGATTATCTTTTAAAAGTTTCTAACCCATTGGATGGTGATTGACAAATAGATGGTTAAGCTAGGTAAGTAGGTTCGATCGAACTAAAGGTGAAAGGATGGATAGCTAACATCTTGCAATCTGAGCTAGTGTTAATCCTTTCGAAACATCCACCAATTGTGTCAACCATCTGGATCAAAGCAACGTGGGCCCCTAGTGTAATGAATTGGGCCATCAGGGTCTGTAACTGCTGAAGTGTGGCTTGAGGTTGGGTAGGGTCCCACTACTTACTTGTACGGCCTTGGAAATTGCTGATATTACTTGTGGGACCGTTTTCTCCATGACTTCAGCTGGAGTAGCACGATCCATGGTGAAGTTGATTAGGACGTCATTGATACCAATGAATATCATGTACATCCCGTCCTTGAATGACTCCAATGGAGGAACATGTGATTCTAAGCAATCTGCGAAACAGAAACAGGAAACAAAAATCCAAACATGTGTTTCTAAGCAATCTGCTAAACAGAAACAGGAAACAAAAATCCAAGCCCTTCAGTTTAAGTGGTTTTGTTTGAATTGGAATGCGCCCAAGTGGGCTCACTAGGGGTGGTCAATGGTCATGGGATGGGGCAGCCTGTGCAGAGCCTAAGTCGATCTGTTGCACATTTGGCTGTGTTTTGGGCCCGTCGAGTAGGCCGAGCCTCATTACCTAGTCCAATATTAAAATGGGCCAGGACTTGGATCTTTTACGGTTAATGACCCAGCCATCATATTGCAGAAAGGGGGGCATACATGTTTTGCAAATGGCCTGTTCAAGGCCTTAATATTAAGCCCCACCAACCCATTGGACCACTGGGTTGGAGAATCTTTGGCCCAGACCCGACATCTTCTGGACCTGATACCATACTTAATGTGGGAGTATACACAATCGAGATAGAAAGCCAACAACTTCCACAGTTCGATCCGCTAATAAAACAAACAGAGTTCTGATTTTTTTTAGGTACTACTCCCAAACATACCCATGGCCAGTAACCAGTCTTACCAGAATTGTGCTTGGAATTCAAGGACCTGTTGACATTTCGTTTGAAACGGATGAAATGGTCTGTTTGGAGAGGGAGAAAGAAGGGAACAGGTCGAGTGACGTTTATAGCAGTGGCTCCAGAGACAGCGAAATTGATGCCATGTCTGAAGTTGGGGACAATGTTGCTGGAATATGGTTCCACAAATGGAAATCCCCACCTTGAAGCTGCAACCAATGTAACAAGTATGCAATTAGTTATTTAATTTGTGACGTATGATCATAGGATTTTCAGAAGAGGAAATTGACTGTTGATCGAACCATCCATTTGGGCAAGAACAACTACATTATGACTCTTCTACCCAAAAAAAAAAAAAAAATCCGTTGAAACAAGGTGTGGTTTAATCCAATTGCAAGCACGATTCCTCTATGAGTGATTTTCAAGGTCATCACCTATAATGCATGTTAGTTAAGATTTGTGTCATAGTTAGAAGTACGTCTCCTGTGTAACCCAGGCAAACTAAGCGCCGATGAGCAAAAGTCTTTCTATATATATATATATATGCTGGTTATGGCCATGCAAGTAAAATGGGTAGGCCAAAGAGGAGACACGGTTGAAAGTGGTTCTGATGGCTACGAAGAAGTACAACTGATATGAGAATTTGACCCAAAATATAATGGAATGACAAAGCAAATAACAACACTCATGTAGCTGACCCCAACATATTTGGAATAAGGCTTGATGATGGTATGCTTGAATTTAACTGAACCTTATCTATCTTAAGGTCCTAGAGTATTATCTAATCATTTCTCTTCTCAGAATACCATGTTGAATGTATCATTGAGATATGCTGCAAAATAAATACTTCAAGGGTCTGATTTCTAAACCAAACTTTAAAAGGAAAGGAAAAGAAAAGGAGGAAATTTACCCATGAAATCTACGATTAGTCGGCCATCAGAAAATCTCCCAGATGGGGCATGGAAAAATGTTGATCCATATGGCGAATTCTCTGCATCAGCAAGGAAGGGAAATGCAGCAATTACATTTCCTGTGTCGCTCAGTGAATCCCCAAACACAAAGATTGCAGGGGGAGAATGGCCAGAAAAGTTGCCTTCCTCTCGAGATTGAACTCTCCCAATTGTATAGAGGAAGATAAGCCACATAAACATCGCAAAATAAAACGAATTAGACATCTTCAGATGACTAATATCTGATAGTCCATCCAACAATCAACTGGAACAGCTCTTATCAACAAAGTTTGCATGGGTTCTAACGATAAATGTATAGACAATGCAATGAGATCGAGTCATATTCCAATTGAAATCATCATTCAATATTCTTGGTGAAGCCGAATGCGTATTATTTTAATGGAGATTAATTTGTTTGGGGAGGAGCTGAATGTCAATATCCACTCAATTCTTATCGGAAATGGATCCCCTGTTTGGTCCAATGAGGGTCCGCCACATGGGGAAAATGTCACATCCCATCTCCAAAAAAATATTCTATCTCCTAAAAAAAAATCTCCTTTCCCCATAAACCCTGTTTGGTCCAATCACGGGATTCGGATCCGATCGTTAGGGAAATCTGAGGCCCAGCCCAAGTTAAATTAGGCCCAGACTTTGAACAGACGGAAGCGACTCAAGCTTCACAGCAAGGTGATGCCCAGGCTCATTCAAGACTACAGCTAGGAACACAGTTCAAAAACTCAAACACAACTCAGGACCTAAAGCGTCGCCTATCTGAGAAACTTGGGTGAGCCTGGCCGGTTCGGCCAGACCCACTCAATGGCCTACTGAGCCTAGTCAGGGTTAGCCATTATGGGCTTTTAAATAATGGTCAGGAAGAGAACTATTGGGCTACATGGTTAGTTTGACCTGTAATGAAGAATGAGCTAAGAATGCAGGAAACATGATAGAAACAAGAGTGGATGAGGGTATGGGCGATTCTATCCTGGTACATGGCACAGAAGATCTTATTATGTGGATTTTAAGATGAATGAACCATATCACAAACCAAAACTGAATGATGAAAAGTCATGATCCTTCGTCTGGACATTCTTTGAAAAAGACACTGGTCAATGAAACTACGGTAGATATTTTCCTTAAATGGATAATTAGACTTTCAAAAGGCTAAATTTTTTGTTAGTATATTGGAATCGGTTATTTTGGCCATGCCATTTTAAGTATGGTGCTTAGTACTTAGCTCAATTGGCATGAGTTAAAATTCCTCTATAGCTTCTCCAGCAGAAGTTCTCTATAGCTTTTGAAGTAGGATACATTGCAGAGTTTGTGAGGCGTGCTGGCACAATAAGACATAATAGTGCTCTTAGAAAGAGCCATCATAGGAATCTATGATTTTATTTAAGGTTTTCAATCGTCCAATCTAAGACATAGCTAGCAAAGTTTTTATTTTAACCATTTATTTCTGAGTTAAGATAGCTAGCGTTGTACATAAAGGTCAAGTTTTTTTAGATGGTTAATCCACAATGTCCTCTTGTATTTAAAAGGGCCGGTTAACCCTGTCAGCTCTACAATGTGCAGTATTTTAGAAAGTGAATTGAGTATGTCTTATAGTAGCCATTGAGGACTCGGGCTAGATGGCATTTTAGTTTATGCATGCTTATGGTTAACTTGTTAATCTACCACTAAAAAATGAATATATGATTATAATACAAGGGAGCTTAGAGCTTTTGAGCGGTTTCAAACATGTCTGGAAGGTGAGCCTAATCTGTTATTCTATTATTAACATGAACCCTAAGATCGTGAACAGCATGATAATCACGTGTAGGATTTAATCTTAAATAAATTAAAGAGTACCTCCAGACATCCTGATGCAGAGAGCTTTCTGATCCTGCAGTCTGGTGCTGTTGCTGATTGATGCTGTGATCCGTCGAGAAAGAGACTATGTGAATGGTTTCGGTTTCTCTTTCCTTGCCTATAAAATCTTAATGTGTTGATTTTCGTGAATGCCTTTGTGATGGACGAAAGACTTTATTTTATAGGTGAAAAGAGGACCGAATTTCCAATCAGGGTTTCCATAGACTTAATCTCAACCATCCATCAAGGTAGAGTTTGTTATGGAATACATCTCATTAAGAAACCTTTTTGTGTAAGGAATAGCATGTATCCTAAGAAAACAGATTTCCTATAATGACCACAATTCGGGAAAGGAAAGGACTTGTAGTCCAAGTAATGGACTTAAAGATAATTTCCTTACAGTCTCCCACTTGGTCGATAGGAAGATCCTTTAGTGTTTTTCATTTTAGGAATCATAAGGCGCGCATTATATGCTAAACATTTCTTGATCGGTTATCATAAGTGTCTTGGCTAATTTAGTGGTCAATGGGAGTCATGTCGTGCACACATTATTTTGCAACATGTTTACTTCCATGTACTACAGCATTGACAACCTGCATAACTAGACCGTAAAAGGAGATATACGTAATGGTCTCATCATGTCTATGTTGAAAGACTATTTCTGTTTATCATTCATCCACACATAAAATGTACACAATGGAAAAACAGAAATAGCAGATGTAGAGTTGCATTAAGAGCTCAATAAATGTCAAATATAAGTACAGAAATAAAAGGCAGAAAATGTTAATTAAGAACTATCTTCAAGACCCATGCTTTCAGTATGTCCTTGAAAGGTCTTTGGAGGTAGTCCTTTCGTGAATATGTCTGCGACCATGAAATCTGTACGTATAGACTCAATGACAAATTTTTGTAATCTAACATCTTGTTTCAGTGATAGATATTTAACGTCCATGTGTTTGGATCCCTTAGATATCCTGTCATGCTTGGAGAAGAAGGTTGCAGCTTCATTGTCACAGTAAAGGGTTAATGGCTTAGAGATGAAATTCAAAGCTCCAAACTGAGAGATAAAATTATGCAACCATGTTCCCTGAATTGCAGCCTCGTAACATGCGACATACTCAGCCATCATGGTGGATGAGTAAAGCAACTCGGATTTCTGGCTTTTCCATGATATTGCACCTCCACATAAGAGATACACATAGCCAAGAGTGCAGAGTCTTGTGTCAGGACATCCAGCAAAATCTGAATCTGAATAACCAGTCACCTGTAGGTGACTTGATTTTCTGTATGTGAGCATGTAATTCCTTGTTCCCTTAAGGTATCTCAGTACTTTCTTTGCAGCTTTCCAATGGGCGATTCCTGGTTTACTCTGAAATCTTCCGAGCATGCCAACAGCATGACTAATGTCAGGTCTTGTACAGACCTGTGCATACATCAAACTCGCGACAAGAGAAGCATAAGGATATTTTGCCATTTCTTTAAGTTCCAATTCGTTCTGTGGACACTGCGAAAGATCAAGCTTGTCTCCTTTATGCAGTGGAACAGGACTAGAGGAACAGGTCATCATGCCAAACCTCTCTAGAACTTTGTCAATATATGCTTTCTGAGACAATCCCAAAATACCAAGTGACCTGTCACGGAATATTTCTATTCCTATCACATAGGAAGCCTCAACCATATCTTTCATTTCAAAATGCTTAGAGAGATATTCCTTTATTTGATGTAATAAACCAAGGTCGCTGCTGGCCAGTAATATGTCATCAACGTACAGAACCAGAAATATGAACTTACTCCCACTGATCTTAAGGTATATGCAAGGGTCAACGATGTTTTCTATGAAATCAAAGTTAGTAATGATTTCATGAAACTTTAGGTACCATTGCCTCGAAGCTTGTTTCAGTCCATATATTGATTTCTTAAGTTTGCAGACCATGTCTTCCTGACCTTCAATGATGAAGCCTTCAGGTTGACGCATGTAGACTTCTTCTTCCAAGTCTCCATTAAGAAAGGCAGTTTTCATATCCATTTGATGTAACTCGAGGTCATAGTGAGCTACTAATGCCATGATAATTCTAAGAGAATCCTTCCTTGACACAGGGGAAAAAGTCTCAGTATAGTCAATACCTTCTTTCTGATTGAAACCTTTGGCAACAAGTCTGGCTTTATGGCGTTCAATATTGCCTTTGCAGTCGCGTTTGGTCTTGAAGACCCATTTACAGCCAACTGGTTTGTGTCCTGGAGGCAATTGAACAACTTCCCAGACTTGATTTTCATTCATAGATTTCAATTCATCCTTCATGGCATCAATCCATTTACTAGAATTAACATCCTTAATGGCTTGTGAATAAGAAACCGGGTCATTAATTGTCCCTTCTCCAGATTCTACTTGGTAAAGCATGTAATCATCGGAAATAGCTGATCTCCTTTGTCTTTGAGACCTTCTTAATGCTGGTTCCTCTGGTGCATTATCCATATGTTCATTGGCGACAATCTCATTATGGAGTTGTTGATCATTTATTGGATTTTCCTCATTGTTAAATGGTTCAACAACGGGAGGATTGCCAACATCTTTCGGAATAGAGGGTAAAGGGATAGGTACCCTGATTTCCTGAATGATCACATCTTGAGGTTTATTACTCCCACTAATTTCGCCATTCTCAAAGAATCTAGCATTACCGGTTTTAACAATTCTCGTACTATGGTTAGGGCAGTAAAACCTAAATCCTTTGGACTTTTCTGGGTAACCTATAAAGTAACCACTGATTGTTTTAAGGGCCAATTTCTTTTCATGTGGATTGTAGACTCTAGCCTCAGCTGGGCAACCCCAAATTTGGAGATGTCGTAAACTAGGTTTCCATCATTTCCACAGTTCAAAAGGTGTCTTTGGAACTGCCTTACTGGGAACTCTGTTCAAGATATAAACAGCTGTGCGTAGAGCATCCATCCACAAGGATATAGGTAAGTTAGCATGACTCATCATTGATCTAACCATTTCCATGTATGTACGATTTCGCCTTTCAGCTACACCATTCTGCCATGGAGAACCAGGCGTTGTGTATTGGGCAACAATTCCAAGTTTTTGGAGAAGTTTTGCAAAAGGTCCAGGATGTTGTCCTGTTTCGTCATACCTTCCATAAAACT
Source organism: Umbellularia californica (assembly GCA_028538565.1). Taxonomy (NCBI): domain Eukaryota; kingdom Viridiplantae; phylum Streptophyta; class Magnoliopsida; order Laurales; family Lauraceae; genus Umbellularia; species Umbellularia californica. Next base: position 869,050 of record JAPQWN010000011.1, on the reverse strand, counting down.
CACCACCTCTATCTGACCTTATGATTTTCACTTTTCTATCTAATTGCCTTTCGACTTCAGTAATGAACACTTGTACAGCATTCACAGACTGAGATTTGTCATGCAACAAGTATAAATAACAGTAACGTGAGTAATCATCAATAAAGGTAATGAAATACTTTTCTCCTCCAAAGGTTGGAACATCAAAGGGTCCACAAATGTCTGTATGTATTATTTCAAGAAGCTCAGTACTTCTTGTGGCTCCTTTCTTTGTGTGTTTTGTTGTTTTGCCTTTAATACAATCCACACATACATTAATATTAGTAAAATCTAGATCCGGAAGGACACCATCTTTTACTAATCTTTTGATTCTTTCACTGGATATGTGACCCAGTCTTTTATGCCACAAGAAATAAGAGTCGAGTTTTGATGACTTTCGTTTTATTTCCTTAGAATGCAGGGTAAGCTGGGTTTCAGCAAGTTGACTATCAAGATGAAACTTGTATAGCCCATCAATCAAAATTCCAGAACCAATACGACTAGAATTTTTAAATAAACTGAAATTACCATTTCCTACTTCAAATGAGTAACCAACTTTATCAAGTGTGCTTACAGAAACCAAATTACGGGAAAGAGACGGAACATAAAGAGTTTGACATAAGTCTAACTGATAACCGCTATCTAAAACAAGACGAAAAGTTCCAATAGCTTCAACTGGAGCTTTGTCTTTGTTTCCCATGAAAAGGAAGTTCTCACTTGGGTTTATGGTTTGGATCGTAAGGAATCCCTGCATTGAATTGGAAACATGAACATTAGCACCAGTGTCAATCCACTAAGCATCAGAAGAAACATAAGTAATATTTGATTCGAAATAACTTACGAAACCCATAGGGTTACCTTTCTTTTCGAACCATTCTTTACGTTTAATGCAGTCTGCCTGAAAATGTCCAGGTTTCTTGCAAAATTTGCATAAGTTTTCCTTCTTTTTCTTCTTGGGGTTCTGACCAGCCTCATTAGATCTGGGTGGTGCCCGTTTCTAGCCTGAATTATGCTTTTTCCCAGCTTTGTGTCCAGGTCCTTGAACGAGATGAGCTACTTTAATTCCTTGTTGGTTCAGCCTGGCCTCCTCTTGAACCAGTTTGTTAGCCAATTCATTCATTGTCCACTTGTCCGTAATAGTGTTGTAATGAATTTGGAAAGGCCCGTACTGAGGAGGTAAACTGTTTAGGATAAATTGGACGAGAAACGCCTCATCCACTGATAATCCCAAATTCTTTAGTTTAGCTGCAAGGTTGGTCATCTCAATGACATGTTCATGCATTGATCTAGGGCCATCAAACTTCATGGTTGTAAGATCTGCCATTAGTTTCCCAGCAAGGGATTTGTCTGCAGTCTTAAACCTAGCTTCAATGGCCTTCATATAGTCCTTAGCATTCTCAGGTGTAGGAAGGGATGTTTTTATGTTGGTGGCAATAGTCATTCGCAAAAACATAGTGCTTAGTTTGTCAGACCTTTCCCAGGCATTAAAGAAGGTTGTTTCATCAGGGGTACTTTTATCAGTGAGTGAAGCTGGCTTATCTTTACGAAGAGCGATATCCAGTTCAAGTACCCCCAATGTAAACTCAACTTGCTCTTTCCATTCTGAGAAGTTGGTTCCATTGAGCTTAGTGACAGAGGTAGCATGCGAAGTGAGATTAGTGGTTGCAAGAACTGCAATAGAGATACAATAATAAGGCTTTAATAAAAAAAAAAGACAACACACGCATAATATATGAATATAAACGACAAAAATTTAGGTGCTCCTGTGGGTAGTCACCATAATTTCTACGCATTATACCATCTAAGGTCGTCATATTCAAGGTGATGTAAATGAGTGATGTTAATCTTAATTAGGAACAAACACTCCTTAATTATTGTTCAATCGTATGAGTATAATCTGCCTGTGGGCGACTAAATGCTTCATACCTTCTTGAACAATATGTAATGTAAACATCATGATGGTACTTTTAGGGCCAAATTACAGTATTTAATTGTTAGGGTCACTGTGGTGAGACCTAACCCTAAGCATACAACTTTGGTGATAAAAAAGGCTTAATATGAATATAAACATTATATATTGCATGCATTCATGATAGATCATTCATTGTATGAAAAGTACTGATAAAAAGGCCAAGCCCCGAGGGCTGTCCTCCGGCTCTTTGGGGCTGATGATAATCAACATAATACGGAATAATTATGAAAATATGATCCAACTATATGGCCTATTTTCAGTCCTTCTTTTCGATCATCTGTCTTTATCTTCGACTGCTTCAAAACGCCATCTTCAATCTGAAAACAGCATCCTTTTCAATCATGACGTGCCAGTTACAGATCTCCTCCATTATTACATCTAATTTTTACTCACGTAGGAGTTTATACATAATTGAAAATTCAAAACTTAAATAAATCACGATCAAACAGTCGTGCCCAAATTAAAAAAATAATAATTACGGAATAACATAAATATAAACCATTCATGCAGGCCATAATAGTTGGATCGATAAATTGCTGCAAAACAGAGTCAGAACGGATCTATATTTGCCGATTATGGCGATGCATAGTTATCCTAATTAATGGACGATCATGTGTTCTAAAACCATTCTCTGATACCACATGTTATTCTATTATTAACATGAACCCTAAGATCGTGAACAGCATGATAATCACGTGTAGGATTTAATCTTAAATAAATTAAAGAGTACCTCCAGACATCCTGATGCAGAGAGCTTTCTGATCCTGCAGTCTGGTGCTGTTGCTGATTGATGCTGTGATCCGTCGAGAAAGAGACTATGTGAATGGTTTCGGTTTCTCTTTCCTTGCCTATAAAATCTTAATGTGTTGATTTTCGTGAATGCCTTTGTGATGGACGAAAGGCTTTATTTTATAGGTGAAAAGAGGACCGAATTTCCAATCAGGGTTTCCATAGACTTAATCTCAACCATCCATCAAGGTAGAGTTTGTTATGGAATACATCTCATTAAGAAACCTTTTTGTGTAAGGAATAGCATGTATCCTAAGAAAACAGATTTCCTATAATGACCACAATTCGGGAAAGGAAAGGACTTGTAGTCCAAGTAATGGACTTAAAGATAATTTCCTTACATAATCATGAATGTAGTTGTGAGCCACACTTAACTGAAATACTACCACACTGCCATGATATTCTGCTCTTCAGTTAGCCTAATCCCTAGATTAGATCTAGTCAACTCAATTCAAAGAGAATACCCTCAAATTTCTAAACCTAAGATATTGTCAAAATACCTCCTTAGGTTAAGTATCTTGAAAAAATAATATAAGATAGTGTTAGCTATGCAATCAAAGGTGATGAAATAGGAATTAGGATGCGTTGTAGTTTAGCTACAGAGGTCCTCTAAAGCTTTTTGTATTAGGAAAAAAACAAAAGATCGACGACCCGCCAAACTAAGGAGATCATTAGATTAGTCATTTACCAATAATAAAAATATATTGGACATTATTAGCCACCTAATTTAAAGTCATTAATTGAACACACAGTTGTTGTTTTTTTTTTTTTTTTTTTTTGTTTTTTTCAATAACAATAACTTATATTAAAAAAAGGAAAGATGATACAATCAACCATCAGCTGTGAACCAAATAAATGTAAAGTTGATGTAGTGTTTTATTTTTAATAATCCATATGTTCATTAAATATGATTTTGGGTAGATTTCTTGTCATTGGTTTCAAAACTTGCAAAGTCTTTATTTGAGAAAACATGCAGAAAACTCGTGCAGGAATTTCGAAGCAGTCCCACAACACATTGGTAAGGCATACTGCAATTACAGAAGAGCCCCATGGATTAAAGAACATGAGGAACAGTTCATTGCTACTTATTAATAAAATGAAAATAAATGAATAAATAGAAATATATAGAAAATAAAGAGTAAGGATGAAAAAGCTTCAGTTTATTTTTTTAATAAAGCAGGGTTCATAGCCCTTTGAACCTGAATAATCCCTACCGGCCCAGATATATTAGGACTTCCTGACAACCGCTGAACTAAATGCAATTATTGCTTAAGTCTCGATCCAAGTGGAAGGTTAGTGAGGGGTTTGGAAGCCTCCATCTCCATGTGACAACTACATTTGATCATCTCTCTTAATAATTGAAAACTCTATATTAAGCTGGGATGAAAAAGCCTTGTACTCTCTCTGGGGCTATATATGTTTAGATCTAGAAAAAAGTAAACACCTTATTTAACACAATTTAAGTTTCTATTAATGTTTGGTGTGGCGAACCTGCAGGAAATGGCTTCTACAACTTAGATTACAAAATTTGCAAAAAAAAAAAAGTCTGACCTTAGAAAATGAAAATCCCAAAAAATGTTAAACACCAAACAACAAATAAATGTTTCTCCCCAAGAACCCATCTTTATTTTTATTTTCATTTATTTTTATTTTTTTTGCAGAAGATGCTCCCCCACAAAATACCTTGATGGATTACATCATAACTTAGAAATTGTACTTATATGTTTAACTCTAGTATTTAACTCATTTGAAAAGAAGATAGACCAAAACAAGGAAAAGATGATTCTTTATGGATTTATTTAAGTGTTCTTCTCTGCCATCTATGGCCGGCTCTACCTGGAGAATCTCGCCCTGATGAGACGAATGAAGGAGTTCTCCATGCAAGTGACTTGGATTCAAACTCTAGTATTTGATCATTTTCGGTAGCCCTTAACACTCGAGAGTACTTCAACCTATATAAAGCCTCAACGCCCAACCATGAGCCATGCAAGTTAACACAAAGGAAGTCTTTTAGCAGGGGAGTTGCTTGGCTTCGTGGCGGACCGGCCGGCCGACCACCGATTTCAATTGTAAGATCAAACCATCTTTCTCCAAGGACGGGGTGTTGGTTTGGTTCAATCCCACTGCATGGCCGAAGCTGACTCGACCCTGTGGTTAGATTGAGCCGTGCCAATATCACGTACTTGTGAGAGAGAGAGGGGGGCGAAGGTAAGAAAAAGAAGCTCACTATACCTATGAACCCATGGCATCAAAGTTTAGACGATCTTAGAAATTCTTATATGAATTTTGGTGATCTTATAACAGGAGGGGTTGCATTTTCCAAGAAATGCTTAACGCCCCCGTGCATAAAGTTCTCATATGTCTCAACCGGAAGAAACCCTTACTGAGCTTTTAATTATCTTTGGAGTTTTGACATATTGATTCACTTTAATTTTTGTTTTCTCAATTTTATGACCCAAATTTAGATAATGTCATCAGAGTCGTTTGACTCTGGTTAACATTGTTCTTTAAACTTATATCCCGTGATATCATGGGATTTATCAATTTCTATATCATATATATATATATATATATTGGCAAATAGTAAATGAATTCATTTTTACAGAATACGAAAACAGATATTTTGTGAAAAGTAAATACACATCTGATCACCATTTCTCAAGTTTTATCATTTGGAAGAAAATTCTCCTAAGATGTTGTATAAAAGCCATGATATCAAAGGATTTATCAATTTTTAGACATTCACTGTTCCCATGATATAATGGGGATTTGGAGCAAAATAGTTTTAAAAAAATGTTGACCAGAGTCAAACGACTTTGGTGACATTACCTGAATTTTGGTCATGAAATTAGAACATCAGAGTTTATGGGAAACTAATATGTCAAAACCCCATTATCTTTTGTAACTTTTGTTAGGAGCTTACATTGTAATTAAATTCATCTCACTTGTAAAACTTAGTCTCTTATAATATGTCCCTATGTGACTTGGATGTGTGCAGAATTCATGCCTTTGACATATGATCAATGTGAGAACAAGGGTTGCCCTATTAGTTTAGAATGTCGCGTCTCACATTAGTATTAACAGATTGAACCTTGGGTACCATACAGGAGTGAGTATTATATCTTTGGAGATGGAGTTTTCTATCACGACATATATTATCTCCCAGGGATGGGTCTCTAATGGGACCCAGCCAGCCGGAAAAGAAAATAGAAAAACATATGATCAGTTGAATGGTGATGGAACTAACTCTTATTGGAGTGAAATGCAAAGGAGACCCCATCTTAATAGGCGACTAATGACTGCTTGGATTTTGTAGTTTTTTTGACCCAATTGGTAGATTTTAGCTGGGTTCCCAACCCTCCTCCCTTTCTGGAGTTCATAGGGTCTGGCCTTTCTATCTCTTGTTGAGGTTTTCTGTCAGTTGTTCATGCAAAAATCAGTCACAAACCTACAAGCAATGCTTGCTTGGGCTGGGTGGGGATTGTGTTCAGACTTCTATCACATGATCTAGGCAAATGAGCCCAATTTCTTATCCAGGCCAGGGCCAAGTACTAAATCCTACTGTCCAAACCCGGCCCAAAACGGGCTGGGAAAACCTTATAGCCTACCCCTAAGATTCCAAACATTAGAGGAGCCATACTCATTGACATTTGACAGATGGCATAAGCTGCTGGAGATCGAATTTGGAAATGTCCTACTGTCTCAATTGGCTAGGGCTAATAAAAATTATAATTTCAGTAAGCATAAGATTGGTAACAAATTTTCTACTTATGTAACGGCTGTCTCTCTGCATGGTGTCTACATCTGATCCTCACAATCTCAAACTAATTTCTAATATTCTTGTCAAATGTCAAATAGGCTAGGGATGATTATTTATTTTGAGTCTTTGAACCGTTGCTTATAAGGCAACTTGGTTCCATTGGTTAGATGTTAATCGAAAGTGATTTTGTTTGCACGTCACCTACCCTCTTGGTGGACAGGCTTGAAACTTGGCCGCAAAAAAAGCTGTGTCTCCCATTAGCTTCAGTAAGTGGCTGTGTCTAAAAGCCTTTAACACATCGAGTGATGGTCCCATGAACTGCAGACATGAAACAGTGATGGGCTTGCTCTATTGGAACTGATGGACCCACGTCTAGCTAATAGTGATTATCTATGGATGAGAACAGGTTGGCTCGGGTCAGATTGGCTCAAATCAATAGAATCTTCTCTACGCAGCTGCCACCTTGTAAGGACGGGATCACATTAATCCCTCACTCCTAATGATAAAACCATGCCAACAAATCTAATTATGCTTAGGAAAATTTAAATGATATAATCATGTAGATCCACCGTATTTATATCAATTAATTAAGTGGGAGCCATTGTGATTCTGACATTTGGGTGAGTGTGGCTCACTTTGATTACAACATCTGGGGACTTGGCTCAACATGAATATTTCAAGGAGAGTGAGGTCCACATTGTCTACATATATATTTGTGTCAATGGGCTCTAGTCTAATTCCATCATATGCTGTGGGGACCTCATGATTTCCTCCTTAGATGATGAGCGCCTTGATTATGTAACTTGGGTGTGTGTGTCGGCCCTGTTGAGATTCCATCATAGCTAAGTTGGCCATCAAGACTCCCTAGCCAGCTTCGGTAGGCCCTGATCACCATTTGGGTGGGTGGGCTCATCATGCTTTACCATCAAGTACGTGGAATCCATAACTTCAATCATTCAGGTGCGGCCCACTGTGTGTGTGTGAGAGAGAGAGAGAGAGAGAGAGAGAGAGAGAGAGAGAGAGAGAGAGAGACTCAAATGTACATTAACATGCGAAAGACACAAATATGCTTTCTTCTTCCTCTGCAGATAAATGGGGCTGGCAATGGCCTTGCCTTTTTTTTTTTTTCCTGCCCCCTGCAACTATTTCATGGTCGACTGTAAATGAATGGAGACCGATATATCAGGAACAACCCCAATATCTTAATCAAGGTTAGAAGATTGCAGCAATCCACTTAATTGTATATTCTTACGACAAACATTTCACGGCTTGGGTGGAGATCCATATGGGGCCCACTACAATAGATCAGCCGACTGCATGCGTGAACATGTTCCCCACCTCTCCAGATTTGAGAATGGGAGACTCCCGTTGAATAACTACTTGCATCATGCATGCACCCCACGTCATAAAGTTAAAGGCCATTTGAATTTATCTCTCCTATCCCCCAATAAATTTGCTTGACTTTCAAAAAGTAACAACTTGGCATATGACTCTCAGGCTCTCTGCAATTCATGCACGTAAACACAGAAGAGAAAAGTCTAAACCAATTTGTGTTCATACAACCCCATCATATGCAGTGGGAGTGGGAGTGGGACACATCATGTTAATGGTCCACAACCGTAATTCTTTCTATAAATCACAGATGGGTGGACTCCATGAACTCTCACACGAATATATACTAGCACAAAAACCCGTGCTAATCACTGATATGCATGAAGAGATAGAATTCTATATACGTTAAGAAGGGAGAAGATGAGAGTCCATAGGTCGGGGAAGTACATAAGTGGAAAGTCGAGAGAAAGTATATTATCAGTTGTAGAAATCGAAAATAACTTGCTAGTAGTAGTAGACACCAAAAATAACTTACGGTCAAAATTAAAAAGTAAAATCAAATTTAGATCCAAAAACTTCCGACTTAATATATTATAATAGCACAAAAGATCAGTGTTTACACAATCCAAGCCGTCCACAAGTTGTGTCCCATTGCTTACTGTGGGATGATTGTAATAACTTAGCCAAAGGCTAATAGACAGGTCTGTTTTTAGGAGCAGTGGTTTATAGGATTCGCCCCCATTCAGTATATGTTCTAACGTAATACCGCATGTAATTGGATATGTAGGGGTGTTCACGGCCCAGGTGAGGCAAGGCTGATTAGAAACACAGGCCCGACTTCCGCCTAAGCCCGACATGGGTAGTAAATGTCGGGACCAAGGTCACCCATTTTGTCAATCGGGCCATGTGGGATGGACCATACCGCGCTTTTTATTATTAATTAGTTGCATGAGCTTTCTACCGATTGTTTGAACAAATTGTCATTAAATTATAGAGACTCTTTATTCAGTCTGGATAAGGCTTTGGGTTTTCTATCACTTAATTTAAGCCCAACCCAAATATTAAATGGGCTCAGATTATATATTCAGGCCCACCCCAAAACTGGCTGGGCCATGAGAACCCCTATCGATATCGGTGCTTCGTTAGCCAATAATTGTAGCGAATCAATCATGAGGACACAATGCTCTATTATATTATATATCAGGTGGATGAATCACAGTAATGGCCTTCAAATGAGTAGCTTAAATGCATGAAATGAATAATTGATGGTGGTAAAGATCATCTGATCTTGTAGTCTCGTGAGAGGCAGAATAACAAAGATGATAACCATAGAAGTAGCATAAACATGGTAAGACATGGCTGCCAGAGGTAGATAGCAGAGCTCTATTGACCAAACGGCAAAAAATTAGTCAACTTTTGCTTTATGGCCCTTTTCTTGCTTTTGAAGTTCTGTAACAAAAGCACTACAACTAGTTTCAGTTCTACTGTCGGCTTGAAATCTATAACGTGGGCTAGCTACTGTTTTTTAATTGAAATCTTCCCGCCCCCTGAATTGGCAGTGGCCTCAATGTTTTTCTTCCAGTCTAATTGATTTACTAATCATATGTGCTAATAAAATGTGATTTATGCCGCTTGCCTTCAAACGAACATGGATGAAAGTAGCAAGGATGGACTTGAAGAAGTACAACCTATCTAAGGAACCAAAAAAAATAAAATAAAATTCAAGTAGCTAATTCTAATATAATTTGAACGAGGCTTTGAAGAAGATGATGATGATAATTTGATTGATATAGTTATTTGGGTTGATCGTGGAAACGGAAAACCGACCAGAGATAATAGCTCTAATGTCATAAAATACATTGCTCTTATTCAGTATGGCAACGATAAGTATGATGATGCTAGAGGATAAAACGTTATACATATCTTAACACGACTAGAATGATGCAATATTAATGCTTCCTCGGGCGATCAAATTCCAGGCTAGCTTGGACTGGGTCTGATTTGCTTCCGCTTCTAGTTATGTGGGCTAATCAGGGGCCTTTGTTCAATCGACAAAGCCGTGCCCCTATGTATGCTTGAAAACCATAGTCCCATCTCAGTATGTTCTCCCATCTCAGTATGTTGAGAACAAATGACACATTTTCCAAATGGGCTGAGATAGGGCTCACTTTTAAGGGCTGATAATTAAGTGGGCTGTGCTTGGACAAATGTTGGCCTGGCTTGAGTCTGCACTGCATGATTCCTCTTTCTCATGATTTGAATAAAAAAGAAACATTAACCTTTTAGTTTTTAGCTTTTTTTTTTTTTTTTAACATTTAGTTAAAAATTTACAATATGAGAAGACATCACAATGGCGAGTCTCACACTCAATCGATTCCAATAATTAGAAACATGCCCAAATACCGCTTTGATTTCGCCATTGCATAAAAGCAAGACACACAAACAGAAATTAGATGAATGACCTAATCACTACAACTACAAAATTCTAATCCAATGGTGAATATCATTCTCATAAACATAAAACAGAACCAAAGTACCATTGGTTGCAAGACACTTAATTTGATTCCACTCTTGGATTAAGAAAAAGCGGGCCCCACAACAAAAATAAATGATAGATTCTTCGAAGAGGAAGCTCTTAATATTGTTGGAAGTGTCTCATAACTTACTTAGGTGGATATTTCGTCAGGGTTTTGATCATGTGAGAATAGTATGAACTTTACTATATATGTTTTTGTTATCTTTTTTACAGGCTTGATCACCCAAATGCATGCATGCCAATTTTTCAATAGATAAGGGATGGAAAGGTCTGAAAATGAATCACGTGTGCGCAAAAGATCAGCAGATTTAGAATATCATTTTTTAAAAATTTCTTTTTTGCTATCGGAGGTTTCCCAACCCTTTGGGTTGGATTAGTTCATCCGGGCCCAGACAAAAGCTGGGTAAACTCTCCTATAATCCCAGTGTGGTAGTGCAATTTCGAACCTTTAATCTCCGAATGCAGACTATGGTCCTAGGTCAATTGAGCTACCCCTTGGGGTTAAATTTAAAACTATCATTAAGGCTTCAAACATTAATATCATTAAATATATGAATCTTGAGGCTCCAAACATTATCGTTGAAATTATATCAGATGAGTATTTCAATCCAATCATGAAAAATAGCTTGATGAGCGTCAAATTGAGTAGACTGTCATTTCATGGAAGGTTAATGTGTAATGCATATAATGTAGTAGATAGATCATATACTGATCTACTTTGACCTTACAAATTAATTATCTCAGAAATGAGGGACATTCATGTGCATTGCCATCCCTCACCATATGGTGACGAATAAACTTGATGGGGCCCACCTCGAGCCTAACTGATCATGGGACTTAGGATAGGCCCATATATTAAGTTTAGAGTTGATCCCACCCATTGTCCACAAATTTATTAACTTATATTAAAGAAAGAATTTAACCCTCAAAGTCCACAAATTTATTAACTTATATTAAAGAAAGAATTTAACCCTCAAAACAACGGTTCAATCCATTCAGACCAATGAAAACTCAATGAATCCAGTGTGATTCAAAAGGCTCCATATGTGTGTGGATGGTTTTGATGCATGGATCATAAAGTCGGTCCAATTATGTTGCACGTCGCCATAATATGATGAAGGATAGCCGGAGAGATGTGCCCGAATATTTTTCCAAATTAATTATCTCAATATTTATGCGAGTCAATCTGTATAATAATATTTTCATATTTCTTTTACAAAAAAAAATATATAAAAAAAAAAAGAAAAGATTTTCATATATTGCTGCTATGACAATGGTGATGAACAGTATCGGGATCAGATTTTGCAGTAGTCAGGCAGACTGAAAAATATCCACAGAGTGCGCGTCTATTGACTAATGTGTCAGGTCAAAGAAACGGTGCACAAGAGACAACAAAACAGAAAGAAAAAAAAAAAGAGTTTCCCTGTGCTGACCATCCAAACTCTTGCTCCCACATTCTCCCCATTAAACAGTTTAAAAACTTTTAGTTTTGGTTGAATTGATGCAACCTATAAAACAATCCATATAATGATTTGATATCAAATGGAGGTGCCTTCAATAAATTTTTTTTTTTTTTGGTTGTTTTAAATTTGAAGGCTTAGAAGTCAGAATATATATAATATATGAAGTTCCTAACTGACCCAGGCTCCTTTGGGATGGCATCAATTTCACATGCTTCCATGTCAAGCAAAGGCAGTAGATGAGGTTGCTCTTTCTGAAAACTGACGTGGCACGTGCTAGAGCACGCGACATGTCCTTCCGACACGTGTGCATGGTGACTTGGATTAGAAAACAAGGGCCCTCTTCCTTGTTGTGTCTCTGTGGATTGATTGTCTTTTTTTGGAAGGGTTGATGGTTTTATAAAGGCAGGTGGTGGCATTATTATTTCATTCCTCTCTCTCTCTCTCTCTCTCTCTCTCTCTGTGGATTGTTTTGGAGCCATGGGAAGGCAACCATGCTGTGAGAAAGTTGGCCTGAAAAAGGGACCTTGGACAGCTGAAGAAGACAGGAAGCTCATCAACTTCATCCTCACCAATGGCCAATGCTGCTGGAGAGCTGTTCCTAAACTTGCAGGTTTTTTTAAAAATCTTATGATAACTCAATGGGCCGGGGCACATGTTTTGGTAACACAAGAGTTTAAGAAATGAGCCGGTTTCTTCCTTTTTTTTTTTTTTTTTTAATTTTCTTTTTCTTTGGGTTTCAAGACCTGAGAGAGAATGTTTCATTTTCTCATGGTACATTACTTTGTACCAGAAAAAATGAGTCAGTTGATTTTCTGAGTTTCTACTTTCTTATTCCTTATCTTTCTCATGGTTTGTAGTTAAGATCATGAGTCTCAACTGTCCTAAGCGATAACATTTTACCTAGGTATGATACAGACTATAAAATATATGTGTGTGTTTTTCGGTTCATGATTTTTTCTTTTCTTTTTGAAGAGATAGCTTGTTTTTGTTGGTGTCTTGTACTATTCATTTCTGAAGGTCCGTGAAAGCAAAATTTTCAATTTTAAGAGAAAATATGATATGGGTCTTGGCTGAAAAAAGATGTAATGGTGATAGCTGTATTGCTAATGTGATGCTTTTAAATTTCTCAAGTTAAAAAAGACGTGGGCTTTAAGTAGAAAAAGGAAAAATTCATGTGGTGTTCTATTTTTTCTAAATATATGTTCTGCTTATGGATGTTTTTGAAGGCTTGCTGAGGTGTGGGAAAAGCTGCAGACTCAGATGGACTAACTATCTGAGACCTGATTTGAAGAGAGGTCTGCTCTCAGATTCTGAGGAGAAAATGGTCATTGATCTCCATGCCCAGCTGGGGAATAGGTTCTCTCTCTCTCTCTCTCTCTCTCTCTCTCTCTCTCTCAATTAAATTCATGCATTGTTGTTGGATTACTTCATTCAAAATTTGGTAGGACTTTTAATGCATCTGCCAATATTCCATGTCGGATAATGTGACATCAATTGCTGAAATTTAATGTTTCTTCCTTGTTTTATTTGCAGATGGTCCAAGATAGCAGCCCAGCTTCCTGGCAGAACAGACAATGAGATCAAGAACCATTGGAACACCTACATCAAGAAAAAGCTAAAGAAAATGGGTATTGATCCTCTCACTCACAAACCCATCTCTCCTCCAACCCAACACCAACAAAATCCCATATCCTCTACAGTAGTTTCAGTTGCTGGTGTAGATGAGAAGAAGAGTAATGAGATCTTCATACAAACAGCTATATCTGAGACAAGAGAAGAAGATAAGTGCTATACAAATGATTCCGATACTACAAAAAGTGATGTTTTTTGCACTGATGAAGTTCCCATGATCCATCCTCAAGAGATTCTAGTTCCATGTGATTCTACTACTACTATGTCTACCTCTTCTTCTTCTGTCTCTGATTCTTTTGTAAGACCTGAAGAATTCAATATCTCTAGCATGGAGTGGCCAGAATCCATGTACTTGTGGGAAATGGATGAACTCAACGGTTGGGATTTGATGTATGGGGATGGTGACAGGAAGCTAGTCTCAGATCCCATTAGCTCCTTTCATCAAAAAGCAACAGCATTTGAGCAAGATCCATGGAAATTCGAGCTCTTTTGATGGAAGTTTTCATCTGGGTCTTCTTGTAATTGAAGTATACAGAGAATAATCAGGAACTGAAGAGTGCCGTCTTGATTTTTCTCATTTCTCTATGTATATTTTCTCTGAAAATACAGAATGGGAGTAGAGAGAGTCGTTGTGAGAATTGCTATTTCTATTGTGTAATTTGATACAGCTGCGACTTGCATACTGCAAATGTAGAATAAGAGATGATGGGAGTAACAAAAATCACAATAAATAAATATAGTGTCAAATGCATTATATTTGGGTTACACCATTAAATTGTTTTCTTACTCCATCTTGTGGAAAAATGGTTTTTAATGGAAATTCTCTTATGAGTCTTGACTCACGTACTGGATTTGAAAGGAGTGTTTGATATTTGAGTTGACGTATCTAAGTCGTCCAATGTTTGGCCTTCTCTTTTGATCGAGTTGATGGTGGTGGTGGTTTTCTTCCTAACCATTTATTAACTAATGGTTAGTTGTGCTATGATCATCTGATCTGAAAGATTCTGAAGCGCTTATCCAATTGACAGCATTGATAAAAAAGAACAATAGCTTTCCACCATTCTAAATGGTCGGATAAAGATCAAAACCATGATTTTCAATTGGCTGATATTGCATAAAGATCAAGGCCAAATGGCTGCACAAATGATCAAAGTGGGCCCCACAGGCCAGCTGCTAAAATAGCTGCTCCACTGCACAGGTAGCAAAATCATGTTTTGTCATATATAAACTACAACATAATCAACAATAACAAATTTATGGGGATTGATTACGAAAGGGTGAGAGCATGGTGAGGTCATAGTAAGGTTAAACCAGATTTATTGGGGGTCTACAAAAGATTTGAACCGTTTAAGTCATGGCACTAACGTGTTGGCTTTAGTTTTTTCTAAGAAGAAAGTGATATCATCAATCGGTTTGAAGGCAGCTACTAATAATATATTATTGATAGTCCATTAGATGTGCAATTCTCTTTCCTGTTGCTACCTTGATGAAATTCTAGTCTAAGTACTAAGGATACATTCCACATTAGACTGGACAAACACAATTTAGCCATATCTTTGATGTGTTGATTTAAAGGCCAATTATACCCCGTTTGACCTTGGTGCTCATACTGATGCTTGGAGGATAATTGGGTTTGACGGTTTGGCCACATGTCATGTGACCCCCATTAGATGGAAAATATGATTTCATTAGAAAAACATGATTGTATCTGCAGGTCCAACTGGAATATTTGAAAACATGATTGTATCTGACTCAACTGGGATATTTGAAAAAAAGTGTACAAATTAAATGGTGGATGTTGAACTCAATCATCGACCTTCATGGGTGGGTACATCTTTTGAACGATTCAGATCTTCAAAAAGTGGACCATGTATTATTCGATCTCCAATAATGATTGAACTTGATGTATGAATCTGATTAACCTTCTTGTAAGATTGACCACATGGTGTAATTATTCTCCAAGAATGATAACTATTATATATAGTGATAGCCCGTTTTGATGGTTGGTCCCAAACAATGTAATATAACTATGATCAAAACCAAATAACTTATCTTAATAGCAAGAGTTAGATCCATTGGACTGCAGAGCGCTACACACAGGATAATATTTTGGCACTTTAAAATTATGTTGACAGGTTAAGGCCATTTATGGCAAACCAATCCCTTTGGATTCAAATTGAATGCTTTAGATTCAAAGCCAACTCAGTGCAGCCTACTCTCGGTCAATGTAAGTGGACTGCATGAATAAACATTCCCTAGACAAGCCTATAAAAGGCATCTTTCTAAAAAAAACAATAGTAGATTTGGTCAATGAACGAATTCTAGAAGGCTTCCAAAGCAATACATTGAGGCCCAAACAGCAGAGAAATGATGCACCCAAACCAGTTTGGTTTATATTAGCAGTACAAAACACCACGTAGTTTATAGGCCTGCTTGCACGATTGATGGTTGGATCGGATTTGTGCAATGTTGATTGCTTGTGAACAAAATTCCAACTTGATTTGATAATTCTATCCATCCAATCAGGAGTGTGCAAATTAAATTGAACAGCTCAAACAAATTGTTCATGTCATTTACTTTGGGAACTCGTGAGATGATTACATTTATCTAAGAAATTCATACAAAGTACCCTTCCCATCCAACCATCTGTCACAGATAAATGAAGCTTAAGTGGGCCCCACACGCTTCTTAACATTGCAGTCCAAACTGTTGGAACTGACTATTTCTCCTCTGGGCACCTGCCGTCCTGCCTTTGTTGAGTACAGACATGGCTGCCTTTGTAATTGATTAATCATTCACAAACCAAGTGCAATGCAACCAATTGATTTTGACATCTCACATTCATAGATTCTCTCTTCAGAAAAAAAAAAAAAAGCAATGAAATTATAGAACTAGTGGTTGACGTGTCTTCTTGCAAGATGAATTTTGAATCAAATCCAGACCACATATGGGAGAGAGATTCCTTGAATTCAAGAATGCCAAGTCTCTGAGTCAGCCAACCACCAATTGGAGAGAGATCTCTTTAATTGGGTGGGTGGGGAACAAAATGCAAATGACTTGGCCCAAATCTTGATGGGCTCCACTGATCAAGTAGGTAATAAATATGCATTTAGAATGGGCTGTCAAGAACTTTTGTTCATTTTCTTGGACAGTCTTAATTAAAGTGCATTTACACAAACAGGTGCAAACCGCCTCAATAATTGGAAAAAAAAATCAGGTATCAAACCAACTCTTGTGAATTGCATTTGCCCCACATTTTGCTATAGCTGGAACAACATCCACCATTGGTCAGGCGACACAGCACTATAATTCTGAGTATATATTTAACTGTGGCCAGGTTCTCTCAAATATATAAAATCTCAAATTTTGAAGAATCTCCTCATACTATGTCGTGACCCACCAAGTTACACTTTTGTTTTTTTTCATTAAGGGACAGTGTCCCTAGTCATCTTGTTACCTTGCTTGCGTTTGTATGTATATTCTCCTTCTTCAAAATGAATAATACTCATGGTTGAGCAGTGTTTTCAATAAATTGAGGTATTCTACAATCAATGGTTGTAATAGAACTTTCCCCTGAGGCTGATGAGTGGTGACCCATTCATTTGTCAGTGATCCAGATCATTTATTCGCTTGGGGAATTTCAAAAAAGTTCTTATATCTTTCATTGACTTAGAAAAAAGACACCACAAAAAAAAACTTAGTTTTAGTTTTTCCAATTAGGGTCAAAGTTTTTTAGGCCCTCGACGACCTCTCTCCATTACTTTTTCTTAATAAAATGATAAAAATGCCTTTCTTTAAATAAAACCACCTCTTTCTAGATCACTTTTCTCTTTCTCCTTCACCTTCCTTCATCCTCACCTCTTCTCCTTCACAGCGCCTCAACCATCCTAGTTTATTGCCTGTTGGTGCAACTGTCCAATTCTACATTAGCAGGGGCTCGTTCTGGTCCAGCCCACAAGACAGCATGATTAATGAGAGCTCATGAAATGGATGATCCAGTGGGTGGAGGAAAACAAACAGAGTACTTAATTCTTAGGAAGGAGAAAGATAGGCATTGACAGTGATTCTATCTCTGTTTCCTCTCCAATCACTTAACCACATTTACCATGTGATCAAACGCCGCTATCGTTTTAAAAATTGTGGCTGCTGAACCGGTGAATAGGAAAGGTGGATCATGAGATGTGAACTTGTTACACCCCAAGCTTAATTAACCTTAATTATTGCTAATTAATTGATGTTTTAGTCAAATTAATTATGCTTGACTCCTAATTATGATGAATTAGTTTTGATTAATGCATTTGATTGAGTTGGGTGAGTTTTGAACCCTAAATAGATGAGTTGACTCCGATTGACTCGGTTTAATGTAATTAAGAGCTTTTTCGTAAATTTTGATTTTTCATAAAGTACATCATTTGCACGTCATTTTGCCACTAACACGTGTATTTCGTCGACCCTATCAACTTTCATAATAGGCTTGACCTTGTTTGACCACTTATTGAGAAGATGGACCCTCAATTGACTTAATATGGAAATATGCTTAACTATTGGGCTGGTTTGCAAAAGCCCACTTTTACTTCACATAAAAGGCATAAAACCCCTTTATCCTCTCATCCATTTCATTCCCATTCTCTGCAACTCTCCTTGCCATCTCTCCTCTACTCACTCTCCTCATTCAATCCTTCAAGAACTATGGTATGTGCTTGAGAACTTAGGGTGAATCATCATCTTCATCTTCTCCATTTCTTCTTCATTTTGGGACAAGAGACATCTTCAAACTCTCTCCATTTCCTCCTAATTTCGAAATCTCTACTAAAGGTGAGTAACAAAACCCTTTTGACCATGATTTTGAGCATCTTAGAGATGAATAAACCCATCCTCATACATGCATTGCATCCTCATCAAGTTTCATGTGTTTATGATGATTAGGGTTTGAACATTGGGGCTTTTGGGTTTTTCTTCAAACCAGTGAGTGAGAAGTTGAAAAGCTCTTCTTAGAGGCAAGTATAAACATAAATTGGGTTTGCATTTGTTATACATTCTCATTTGATTCATGTTTTCTCTTTCTCTTTCCATAAAATTGGGTTTTTATGTTTAAAGAAGGTAAATGAGTTGGATTTCTTTATGTAGTTGTTTTGGGAAGTATGTAAGTATTATGTATGTGTTTGGAGAGCTAGGAGGCTCATTTGGAAGAGATTGAAATAGAAAGAAGAAGAAAAAATTGAACTCGAGACGTTCTACCGGAAGTTCTACCGGTAGAAACGGCTCGAAATCACACAGAGAGTTGAAGAAAACTGTGAACCCCTGTTCTACCGGAAGTTCTACCGGTAGAAACAGTCAAAAATCTGGCAGAGAGCCTGGAGAAGGAAATCCAGATGCTTAAACCGGTAGTTCTACCGGTAGAGCTGTCTCTACCGGAAGTTCTACCGGTAGAGACGCCTCAACCGGTATTTCTACCGGTAGAACTTCTTCTACCGGAATTTCTACCGGTAGAACTGCCTAAACCATTCTGTTGGGCCTCTTTATGGCTCATTAAAGGTGTATTATTACTCTTAGTCCATAATTAACCATCCTAATCCCCAAATGGATAATTTAGGATGTACACCCCCTTACCATAGGAACTTAGGTTTCATTATGTCTTAGTATTGGGACCCTAATCCTTCTAATTAAGCCCAAATGAAATCATTAGCCTATTGTTAAGCCATGAGGATTAATTTAGAAATCCAACATGAGATCATCATAAGTGACACTAAGAAAACAATAACATGTTGATTTCATAAATTAATCTTGTATTAGATGACAATAGATTATATGAATAATAATTTATTATCAATTGTTATAGGCGTTAAATAATTGCTTTAAGTATTGAAAACGAGAATTGTAATTACATCAATTTTCGATAGAATGGTTATATATATTGCTCTCCAATTGTTATACATTATGTGATATTGATATGGATAACGCCATTGGGTGTATCCAAATATTTGAATAGTCACTCGATTTGAATTGCAAACGAAATTGATTTGAATAAGTCGGCACTACTTAGCTTCGACCGGACGGTACTCGACGGGGTTAAGTCTTGGTTTATTATTGAACGTCGCTGCGCAGTTGACAGACTGGAGCACCGGAACTCCAGGACCCGGGTAGCTAGGAGGATCTTTGGCCGGACCCCTAGTGACATCCCAACACGAATTGCTCTCAATGAGAGGATGAGCTTTATGTAGTTGCCAATTTTTGTATTATAGTTTCTTTAATGGTTTTAAAAGGAATGACATATAGGATTTATTCATGAAAATGGATTATTTAATTTCTCTTTTACTCGTCTTATTTTTACTCTCAAATTGTTATTGTCCTTAAAAACTTCATTGTATCCCTGTTTACTGTTTATGCTTGCTAAATAGTTGTATTGAGATACTATTCTTGGTGTCACAGGCTCAGACGCAGCTCCCGGTCCAACAGAGACCGCGGAGGGAGATAAGGGTACCCAGGAGGTACCTTCGGGACTAGAGGAGTGGCCTGGGGTAGGGCCCATGTAGAGACTCCTCGGTTCGGAGAGCGCCAAGACATTTTGAGAGCATAGTAGATGTGTGACTAATGTTTTTGTGAAGTCACACCAAATTCAACTCTTATTGTTATGTATTTTGATAACGATGTATAGAACTTTCTTTTGGACAAACATTTTGTACCAATGTATAACTTCTTTTGATTTTAAACTTGAATGTTATTTATGGGATTGTACAGGGTTATGATGATCATTTGTTATAAGCTTCCGCTATATGAACTGTTGATTGATAGTTATCAGTGAGTTCGACTCACGAGTGGAATAGTCTTCTCCTTCGTGTGCTTGTGTTTGACTCGCGACAGGTACAATCACACGGGAGTACGTGTGTTTCACCTCGGGGATTACCCTAGGCCAGGGTGATTCGGGACCGGGATGTGACAGAACTTTTGTTTTATGTTAAAAAACTGACATCCAAACCATATCAACTGATGGCTTATGCCAATTCAACCAATTTTTTTAAAAACATTTTTATATTATTTAAGAGCGTAACAGATCTGATTAGCAGGCTGATTCCAGTCCATTGCGGGTTTTAAAAAACTGAATGTAATTCAACAAAACCAAGGATCAATGTAGAATTAGAACAATCGATTATACTATATGCCCAACTCTTATTGGGGTAAAGCTTGGGAATAACCCAATCAGTACTTGCATCCAAGGCCATCATCATTTTAAAAATTGGGGCGCTAGGCAGGGTGGATCATGAGATATGAACTTTTGTTTAAGTTAAAACTGAGATCCAAACCATATCAACTGTTTTTTTTTTTTTTTTTTTTTTTTTACTAACCATACCAACTGTTGGCTGATACCAATTCAACTAAATTTCTTTTTATAGCATTTTTATATTATTTAAGAGCGAACCAGATCAGATTATAAGCAGGCAAATTGCAGTTCACTGCGGGTTTTAAAACACTGAATTTAATTCAACAAACGAAGGAACAGCATAGAATTAGAACAGTCAATTGTAACAAAGAACCGACTCGATCCTTTTTGGATAAATTTTGGGGACAACTTATACAGTGGGAGGGAGCTTACTTTGAATGGCTCGCGTTCTCGATAGGTGGGCCCCATGTAGATTTCCATACATCCACTCCTTTTAAAAATTAAGATTTCTCTAAGTCAAAGTCTCATACGTGCAATTCAAACTCTAACATACTAACATTACTTTAAATGGGCCCAAAAGGATTTTATAATAAAAAAAGTGGTCCAAAAGATTTTGGTCAGACACCGTGTGGAAGTTAGGGCTCTACTTGGCATTTGATTTGATTTGATTGACGGTAGGGAAAGACTAGTTAAAGTTAATGGTGGATGCCTTAACTTTCACTAAAAATCAAACATAAGTAAAGAAAACAAAATAGAAAAGCCATGTTGTTCATATATATAATTAAAAACAGAAAGTGAAAAGGAAAGAAGACCATGGACTGCTTATTCCTCCATTCGCTATAGTTTACTAAAATCTATTCAACTGCAGTAAAAAGAAACACTCATGGATTGCTATAATGCATTGCTCTAGAAGAGGAGAGAAATCAAAATGCATGTAAGTTGTCAGGAGTCCATGAGCTATTAGACTAAAGAATTATTATCCTGCCACTTCCATAAACAAGAGAATTTGAGTAAAAAATGGACAATTTTGATCATTTTTATGACCATTATCAATGTTATCATTAGATATTATCTCATTTATATAGAGTTGGTTTTGTGAGTTTATTTATCCGATAAACCCTACTTGTCACCATATTTTAAGTAATTACAAATAAAAATATATCAATAATAAATATCAATGTTGTTAAACTATTGCATGTGGAGAGAAAACCTACTTTCACGCACCAAAGCTCAATATATAAAAGTATTTGAAGGATAGCTTATGTAGCATTATTATTATCATCGAAGACTTGTTCCAGCTATCTTCGAGTGCTTATTTATTAATATAATATCTTAAATTAACGATAATGGTGAAAGGGTAGGATGAGAACAGATGATTATGACTATATCCATTGGAAACTTTGTACATAAAAGATTGACTGTGGGTTCTTATTTTTGCCAAAAGCAAGAGATTGAAATTGGCTGTCATTTGAAATTTTAATCTAATGGGATAAGAAACAAAAGGACTTCCAAGAAAAGGATATGGTAGTGAGACTTTAAGCATAATTGACCATTGAAGGTACGTATACTTGAAAATTAAGTAATCAAATAGATTCCAATATCATTGGTAGGAATTGTCGTAGCAAAACAAGCCTTTAATTGATTTTTACGAAATCAGCATGACATAAACTGGCCATACTAGCTAGGGACAATGCTGCACCTTTCACAAGAACCAAACAGTCGTGAATAACCATCCTGGGATGGGATGTATTGTAGCCTCCTTTTTTTTTTTCATCAAATCTCATAGCCTATCATACAATCAATTTTGATCAAAGACAACAATGATCACCCATAGGCAAATGTTCCAAGCCAGCTAGAGATGCAAAAAGTTCGGATATGAGGCTGAACCAAGGAAGGTCTTAAATTGGATTTGTTTTTGTACCCAGGTTAAGACACAAAACTAAATATTGCATCTAGATCCAGTATCAACTCAAAAAAAAAAAAAAAAAAAAAAAAAAGGGCCGCTTTAGATCCGACTAAGAAATAAGATGTGGAGTGGATAAAAGAATTTGAAAAATAAAATTTTTTTATATACAACTGGGGCTCTTAAATGATATATAATTAAAGCTAAGGCAGAGTCCAAAACATGAAAATAACGCAAGCTATGTAGACCCTTAAAACCTAGGGGATTTTGGCCATAGGTCCCGCATCATTTGATTTTAAAGCCTAAGGTCCTGGACATCATTTCGTAACGGCAGCGGTCCTCCATGAAAATGACGCAGCAACAAAGACCAAAATGCCCCTCCCTGTACACGTCGGCATATATGTCGGTAAAAACGCTCATCCTCTACTTCTTCCTCACTTACCTCAAACCAAAGGAAAAAGCAATCGACAGTACAACCAAAGCAAGAACAAAGTCAATCAAGAAACAGATAGGGTTTTCTCAGTTTTAAACTATTTTAACTCACTTTCAAATCTATCAAATAAAAAAGGACTTCAAATCAGTTTATTTCTTTCAAACTCGGTCCAGACTCAGATAAATTTGTTTGCAACTTAAAGAAGTTCTTCAAAACTCAGATAAATTTATCTGAGCTTTGCAAGATGTTAAGATAAGTTTTCAGAAAACTCAGATAAATTTGATATTTCCCTGAGTTTGCTGTTAATTTATCTGCCCAGATAAATTTGCTTTGGTCCAGACTCAGATAAAATTTTTCGCAACAAAGAGAGGTTCTTCAAAACTCAGATAAATTTGTCTGAGTTTTCTGAGAGGTTAAGATAAGTTTCAGAAAACTCAGATAAATTCTGAGTTTGCTATTATTTTATCTGCTCAGTCAATTTTGTGTTGGTCCAGACTCAGATAAATTTATTCGCAACAAAGAGAGGTTCTTCAAAACTCAGATAAATTTGTCTGAGTTTTCCGAGAGGTTAAGATAAGTTTCAGAAAACTCAGATAAATTCTGAGTTTGCTGTTATTTTATCTGCTCAGTCAAATTTGTGTTGGTCCAGACTCAGATAAATTTATTCGCAACTCAAAGAAGTTCTTCAAAACTCAGATAAATTTGCCTGAGTTTTGCAAGACGTTAAGATAAGTTTTCAGAAAACTCAGATAAATTTGATATTTCTCTGAGTTTGCTGTTAATTTATCTGACCGGACAAATTTGCTTAGGTCTAGACTCAGATAAATTTGTTTACAACTCAGAGAGGTTGTTCAAAACTCAGATAAATTTGTCTGAGTTTTCTGAGAGGTTAAGATAAGTTTCAGAAAACTCAGATAAATTTGCTGTTTTTTTGAGTTTGCTGTTATTTTATCTGAGTTTTTGTATATTTTATTTAATTTTGGCATGAAGTTATCTGACTTTAAAATAAAGTTATCTCTGTATTTATATGAATTTATCTGTCTTTTTGTGTTTATCTGTACTTTGTAGCAATGTCAGAACAAGAAGAAGAAGAAGAGGAAGAAGAAGAAGACGACGATGAGCTGGAGCTATAAACAAGAAGAAGATTGCATGACAACTATACAAATAGTTAGAAGGGCAGATCAGTCATAACAAAGTATGACGTGTCATGCAAGGGACCACCGCCCAAACTAATCCCATGCGCAAGGGACCTTAGGCATTAAACAACTATGCTCTGTAGTGGAGACTTTATAGCCCAGTAATCAGGGATGTATCGCTAATTTACCCTAAAACCTATATATTTTTGTGAATTCAACTATCCTAGGTTCTTATCCTAGAGTTGAAGATGCATGGATCCGGTTTCGGATTGGAATGTTTATACAGTGATTCGGCTTCAAATTTCTCTTATGTCCAAAATAAGTTTCATATCTGCTTTATTCAAACTTGGAATATTTGGATAATTAGATATCCATTTGTAACTGCGAACCCTATCCTATTTAAGTACTTCAACCAGGTTGACATACGAGATTAGGGTCTGGATTGACATTTCAATCCCTTAATAAACATGAGAGATTCAAATTGGTACTCCAGTAGTACTAGGGTTGTAAACGGATCAGTCCCGATTCGGGGTCCACCGTTAAGGAGAAGGTGGAACCGGATCCGGACTCAGAACCATTTCGAAACCGATTTCTTGGCTTCAGAACCAGAACCAGAACCATATATGGGACGGGTCTGGATCCGGGTCAGGGTCTAAGTAGAAAATGATATTAAAAAACATGGATTTTTAAGAGAGGTTTTCGAAAATTGAGGTAATATGTCGGATCTCGAGTCCACAAGTCCGAACCAAGGTGAAACCAAACCCGGACATATTTACTTATCGGAGCCTAATTAAGGATCCAGACCCGGTTTTTAATGGGTCGGAACCTCCGGCAACTGGAAAATCGGGAACCCATTTACATCCCAAAATAGTACCCTTGGGTACCCAAGATTATAACCACGTATGGGAAAGATGGACAGGTCTCCATCAGATGAGAAAGTGGGCCACATTGCGCCATTCTCTTGGCACTTGGAAGTACTCGGAGAAAATAAAGGGGCCTTGAAAGTGAAAAGGGAAGACTTCTTTTAATCATGTCCAACAGCTCTCCTTACATGCCACCAATGACCAATTACACATCAATGTTGTTGTAAAATAAAGTCCCATTATCTCCAAAGTCTTTGAATACACTTCCATTTATTGATATTGAGCATTCTTTTGACTTAAAACGATATCAGAGTCTTTTCTAAACAAAATACATTAGACTTTGGAAATAGTGTGGGCCACCTCATTCTAGAATCATTTTTATTTTGACCCAATAAAATACCTGAAAATAAGATAACAAATATGAGAAAGGTAAAGGTATCTGACTGGGAGGTACCATGAAACTTCCCATATTTTAGGGAGCAATTACACTCCCATGTTAATCTATTAATACACAGCTGAATTTGTTATCTTTATCATTGTTTATGATCATCCATACCAATCAGAAATCACTAATCTGAGAATTTTGAAATTGTTCGTGTATATATGTATAGCTTCTTTGAACTTTACCTCGATTGGATTCTTCACAAGACTTGGAATTGGTTCCCTCCATGATGCAAATTGGTAACTGGGAAAGGAGGTACTGAAAACTAAAAACCCTATGTAGAATACTTTATGGGACTCCCTTCACACTACGGAGTCCCACCCAAACTGTTGCTATCCGCTAGGGTTCTGATCCAAGTCAAACAATACTTATTTGAGTGGGATTATATATATTCCTCTGTAAACCCAAGTATTTTCAAACTTAAAAGAAAAATTAGGACAATAATAAGGAGAAAGTTGGTGGGCCCAAGCAAGTGCATACACTACACACGCGTGGTCCTGAGGTTCACTTGCGTATGGACTCACATATATGTAAAAAAAGAATTTTGCAGCAACTAATTTTAAAAATACATTTATCGTAATTCTTAGATGCAAATAAACGAGCATTAAAGGAAAGTTTGTGAACACGTCATGGAAAATCAGTTTGGTGGAAATTTTCCTCTTATGTGGAAAAGAAAGTATTGGATCCCCCTCCCCTATAGGAATTCATTTTCTGAGGGATTGCAGAACATTTAGCCCATTGTTATATTTTTCTACAAAGAAAAATAGTTATACTAAACGTAGATTTTACTATGGTGTCGAATTTAATTTTCCAAAGCTCACTTTTTTTTTGTAGAAAATCGGCTACACACAAACGTGCCGTAAATGAGTAAAAATGGAAACGTAGAAGGATAAAAGGGTTCATTCACAATGGCACTTTTTAAATTGAATGAATTTCATTGTTGTCTCTATGTGTGTAAATGAAACGTTTGTGGGAAGCACAAAGAAAGATGAGTTGCCACTGTTTGGGGTAATTGACAATCTCTTTTGGGGATAGATTTTGGGGTTGGCGCCCATGGTTACATCTTGATGTTGCTTGAGCATGATGCAATGGTTACTGGGACCGACATATGGGTTGGGCCTGTGGAGTCAGTTCCATTGATTTGATTGGCCAGCTAGTGGATGATGTGTGACCTAGTCCACTCCTCGTAGCAGAAAAAAGAAGTTAGCATTTTCTCTTATGGGCTGCCACCCAAAACGCGTTTTTATACTTTTCGTGACAAAGAAAAAGGTATGAACAGAATCTGCATGAGTTTGTGGACCTGCGTTTTGAATTTAAGGACTGATCCAGATGGGAACATCACTGACCCACCAATGGAAAAGGTTGGGATCTGTCTCTCAAACGCGGCTTCTTCATTTACACAACTTTCAATGAAATGTTAAATTTTATAATGCAGCCCTTCATGGTGGCTGTGTGTACCCCCATGTAGACCTATCTTATCCTACACGCACAACATAGCTTGGGACTTGCATGCATTGATCACTTCAACAAAAAAGTTGATCTGATATGCTAGTCTCAGATGGGCTCGATATCGGCTTTGTTGCCTTCGTTTCTTTTGTGTTCCGATGGTCTAGTCACAGCAAATGGCCCACGAATGCTAAGGATTTTTTTAATGATCCAAACTAGCATGCATTCCCATTTATCTATGGATGGCAATTTCGAGGTGTCAAACTTGAGTTAGATCCCTATCCAAACTCTCCTAAGGTCTCAAATTAAAACTTTAAGTGGGAGATAATCTCTTAATAACTAACCAATTGGTTAATTCAACATATCAGCCCCGTGATAAGTAGGCCACACGATTTTTAACATGATAAATCATACTTATATTTAGTTGGACATGACCGGACGGCGCAAGCTTAGGGCTGAGGTAGAAATTTTTTCTCCAGGGGCTATAAATTAAAAAAGTCAAAGGGGTCTCATGTCTGACTAAAGCCACCGGTGTGACCCTTAACCCACCCCGTCCCGTGATAGGTATGGATCGAGTGAGGTACCATCATGTTATTTCATAGTCTTTTTGGTTGACAATAACTATTAAATTAATTTAGAAAAAAATATTCCATATAATGTTGTATTAATAGACATGTCAATAGGTCAATAGGTAAGTGCTTTACATGTAAAAAGTATTAGCTAATATGATGACCAAACAAAATAAGGCAGAAGAATCTCTCATTTTTCTTCACGAGAGTCATTATTCATGCAAGATGTTTCGAAGGCATTTGATGATTCATGAGAACACCTCCTTTTTTCTTCACGAAATTGTTCATGGGCAAAGGAAAACATGCCTTTCTTTTAACTCAGGTCATTCAAAAGAGTCGTATTAAAGCTATCCTTTTTTCTTTGGTAAATGGTATCAAAGCTATCGATGGCCCATGGCACATTTGTGCAGCTTCCACTTGCATGTAGAAAGGAACTTTTTTCTTTTTCACTAAACCCACCATTGAAAACACTTTTTCCGTGGATTTGTTAAAATTTATACTGCTTTTGATCTCTTTTATCATAGAAAAGCATTTACATCAAGCCGACACATTCATGGTTGAGTGGCATTGACACCTCAGTTTTACACACATGTCCAGAATCGATCCGTGAGTCTTCCAATTAAAAGTATCACTTCTGTCCAGTTGTCCACCGTATCAAGAAAAGGCTTCTGCATCGCACTTTAGTAGCACACGCATGCTGGAATCCATCCATTGGTCTTCAAGTTTAAAGTTACACACCAAATCATCAGTCCAACTTAGCATAACAGTAATAACGACGACGATTACTACTACATTTTTTGTTTTATTTTCAGCACCATTTCCACAAAATAATTATTACACAAACCACCGTTCCCCCCAAAAAAAAAAAAAAAAGTGATTATACAAACCTGCCATGGTCGAATCAAAAGTTGATTCAAAGGTGAAATCCCCATCGATTACAAGTTTTTTTTTCTCTCTAGACACGAAAGTGGTGCTGATATGATGGCTAGAATCCTTGATTTGTATGACTCTGAGGGTGGGATCTGTGGAGAAACCAAACTTTCGGGTGGATATTGGTTGGTCTAAGCCACATGTTAAATTTGGCTAGGAGGACACAACAGGCAGAACGCATGTCTACTCAACGAATTCCCTGGGATGTTGGGATTCAGTGTTGGATATTCATCATCTTCACAATACAATCACAGGATCTGGGAACATTACCTTGTGTAGTAAAACGCCAATCCAACGGTGCCCACCAGGCTAAATAGTAGTCCAATGTATAGTGATGTCTAGGCCAGGGGCAATTGAGAGGGGCACCTTTTGAGCATACAGTATACCCTGACAATATGTACGCTCCAATAAACTTATTTTTGCACTTCGGTTACAACCAACTGTATTCAGTTTTTACTTAAAATAAACAAATAAATTAATCATCTTAGCTTTATCCTATCAACCCGGGGTCGATGCAGTTTTTAAGAGGAATACAATATAACAGGTGGGGGCAAACTTGCATGCCTCCTCACGTTCAAGAACATTGCCCCCGGCTGTTGAAAATCAAGAAGACTCCCTACTATTGAAGCATACAACTTGCTTCCCCTCCAAAACGGAAGCATGAAAACAGGAAGGGACCACAGTATTCATTTCCCTCTTTCCATGCCACCCCAGATAACTGAATTTCCAAAATCAGTAGCAGTCGGCAGTACATTCCAACAACAACAAACATCAGCTCGACAAGGGCCCATCAGATCATCAGTAGGATCAAACTATGCATAGGCCCTCTTGCTCGTATCATCACTGAAGCAAGCATCAAGATCCTATAAATAAAAATCAGCAAACATATCAAAGCGAAACAAAACAGAAAAGTGATCTTATACCCAGTTCTCAACCACTAATCTCACATAAACTAAGATCTTTAGCATGAATATAAACATGAAGTTTTGCAGATGA
The DNA here is from genome assembly GCA_028538565.1 of Umbellularia californica. NCBI lineage: Eukaryota > Viridiplantae > Streptophyta > Magnoliopsida > Laurales > Lauraceae > Umbellularia > Umbellularia californica. The sequence goes on along the minus strand of JAPQWN010000011.1, from coordinate 839,671 downwards.
AAACCACAAATAAAAAGAAGCCCCACGAAGCATGAGCTGCCTTAAATCTGTTTCATATGGGAAAGATCATCTATAGGAAGAAACATCAACCACTTGCAAAGGTGGATGCATACATAGATGGGACCCACTCAGGACTCGCCTGCATAGAGGGCGATTTTCTTTTCAAGCCCACTCTTATCAGCCCCAACTACCTTGTCAATCTCATTGCCGTTTTTAATGAAGAAAAAGCTGGGTATACTACTGATATTCCAACGCGCAGCCACATCCCTTAGCTCATCTATCTCAAGTTTCAGGAAAACAACTTTCGGGTGCTTGGATGCTAAACTTTCATAAAGAGGAGACATGAAATTGCAGGGCCCACACCATGTGGCAGTGAAATACAAAATCACTAATCGGGATAAACTTGAAGCTGCACTGAATTTAGTTTCAAATTCATGAGCTGAGTGGATGCTGAGTACTTTTCCTGGCAATCACCAAATCAAGCAGTTAGGTTTAGGAAATAAAAAGAACATATAATCTCGCGGTAATCCTTTATAGATCACATGCATAAATGCATTTATAAAAAAAAAAAAATTCAAACTTGTCCCTGGCTTTTGTACTAAATTTAAATTGTGAATATCAAAATAGTCCAAATTTTTCGTTATTGGCTATCTTATGAGACCCACAAAATGTCATTGCACATGAGCAGGAGTCAGTGTGTGGACGTATCAATTTTGTAGTGGGTCAGGTCTTACACCAGTACACCTTGTGTCTTTGTGCAAAATCACACTATGAGATCATAATAAAACTACTCGCGTAAAAATATTGTAACTACCAAATGGAACAAAAATATTGTAACTATGCACATGGAGCCAGCAAAATCTTCTAACAGTGGGGCAAAAGATGAGCATACTGGGATACCATCTTGAAGAGCAGCAGTGGATTCTCGGTTCTGGTGATCTTGTCCCTGCTTCAACATAGAAAACTTAACATTCATTTGGGGTGGATGGTTATAGATTGCCAGGCTTACCAGCTAAGACTCTAGCTAATTAACATTTAACACCAGATATGGAACGAAAATAACACCGACAAAACAAAATAAAGAAAAAATAGAACTTACAGATGCTTTAGTTTCTGATGAAGAACTCTCTTGCCTTTTCTCCTTTCTATATGCAGCCTGCAACAAATAAGAGATGCAAGACATAACAATGGAGATGTTACCAGGTAAGTCTGTACTTCGTACAATGAGATGAATTCTATAAAATCCTCTATGATAACAAATATAGAACTGTAGAGTTTGTCTCCTCCTAACACCAAACATTTTGTACCATCCATCAGTGACAGGAACAGTTGAACAGACATGTCTCATCATGGATGATGTCAGGTATCTGCCATGCTTGAAGAATTCACGGACATCCATTCATCGGCCCTTGTTTCCTCTACTCTTAGGGCCCGTTTTGAACTTTACTAATACAATTAAAGTCAAGTAAAGTCTCCATTTCTCAGACATGATGTCACATCAAATGTACTTTATTCAAAACTACTTCCATCTTTTTCATACAAAAAGTCAAAAAGTAACTACCTTTATTCACCAAAATACAAAAAAACTCCAATTTTCCATACAAAAAGTCAAAAAGATTCTATAATAAACAACTAAAAACAAAATACCATCATAACCCACTTATATTTTATTCTTTCTTGAAAATCAACTTTACTTGACTTGACTATATTAGCAGAGTTACCAAACTGGCCCTTAAGGGCAAGTTTGGTAACTCTGCTAATATAGTCAAGTCAAGTAAAGTTGATTTTCAAGAAAGAATAAAATATAAGCGGATTATGATTGTAATTTTTTTTAGTTATTTGTTATGGAATTTTTTTGACTTTTTGTATGGAAAATTGGAGTTTTTTTGTATTTTAGTGGACAAAGGCTTTTTGACTTTTTGTATAAAAAAGATGGGGGGAGTTTTGAATAAAGTGCATTTGATGTGACATCTTGTCTGGAAAATGGAAGCTTTATCTGACTTGTATTGTATTAGTAAAGTGCCAAACGAGCCCTAATGCATCCTATTCTTAGCTATCTATCTGTTGGTCTCTTATTGAAGGACTAGGATTTTTCCATTTATATATTTAGATTTTGATTGGGACTATAGCCTCAAGTCCACCTTGGAACCAATCAGAATCTGACCCATTTACATCCATACGCACCAGTGGCCAGATCTTAAATATCTTAGTCAAGGTGTCCATAACTAAGTGAAAAAATGAGGCTCAATGTGGAACATTGGTGCAATCCAACTCCAATGGACGAAACACACTTTCACGCTCATTATTGTTCCTTGTTACATGTTTTGAATGATTTCTAATGAAAGGGATGCCTTTTTGTGCCTTTTTGTACTTCAACTCTGTGTGGGGTGTTTTCCCGATACCGAGGTTACTCCTGAGTTAGGTAAAAGTACCAATCAGGATTGCCTCAATCTCGCTTTATCCAGCTCGACAATTGTGCTAGCTGGTACCGAGCTGGAAGCTGGTCTCGGTAAGGGTACCAACCACGCTTTTTCGGGCTCGGCACGAGCGTCTTGGCAGTAGTGCCCGACCTCGCATTCACCCGACCTCAGTACCTTCTCCAGTTCGGTCCGTTGACCAAGGTCAACATTGAGCATCCAATCTCAAATATGTGACTGGACGGCTGCGTTGCAGAATGTACTAGCAGATAGGGTGGCCGCCGGTTGTCGATAAAGGGTTATCCCTATCAGCCAATCCCGTCCGCATTTATGTGTGGGATTGAGGATAGATCCGATGGGACAGTACCCTCACCTACCCTCACTAAGAATCCTAGGTATGGGTTGATGGGATAAACTCTCTCACCTACCTCCACTCAGGAAGAATCCTAGGTATGGGTTGATGGGATAAACTCTCTCACCTACCTCCACTCAGGAACCTTCCACACCCGTCTATATCTATGCATGGTAAGATCCATGAACAGGTACGCATTACACAATAGAGAATACATTTTCCTCATTGCCTGAACCTCTTCTTCTCCACTCACTTCATCCTTTGTTCAGTGATAGCACTAACTCAGGCATCGGAGTGCCTTCGGCTGAAGACAGCCAGGGGCTTTGACCTTCGTTTCCCATCCCTTTCAGGTTCAGGACATCCGATCCATTCATCTTAACAGCTCCATCAAGGGCTTCATAATCTCCTAACCAAGTCCGTAATTTTTAGGCACTTACAATTGGCGCCGTCCGTGGGGAACGTTTAAAAAAAATCCAAATCTCCTCATCTTGAAAAACCATGCCTCTAAAGTCTAAGAAAGGAAATGGCATTGGACAATCCACGTCCTTGCCACCACAGCCATTTCTGCCCATCCAGCCGCCACCTCCGGTGACGCACCAGAAAGTGATGCGTGGGCAGCTAACATTGATCCCTCGCCAAAGGAGGATCGGGGGAAGATCTGGGGTGATAAGCGTGGGAGAGCCAGTCACCGGGTCCGAATCTTCATCAAGAGGGGTGACGGCACCTCCTCCTCATGATGACCCTGTTGTTGAGCGTTTTTGACAGGGTCACTCTCAGGCGGAGCGTCCTCGCCAGGATATCATCTTGTGGGAGCAGCCCCGTAATGATGTTCATCCTCCGGGACCCTCCCGACGAGACAAAACTCCAACGTTATCCAAGTCGCACCTGTCTCGTCGCCAAGACCATGTGGAAGACGACCACGTGCCCCTCGGTGATGACGACCACGTGCTTCTCGATGACGACGACCTGTTCTCTGATGAAGACGACGACTAGAGGTGGCAGAACATGGCCCGACCCGCCAACCCGATCCTAACCCGACCCGCATATGACCAGCATAACTTGACCCGCATAAAATACGGGCTGGGTTAGGGTTAGGTTTTTCCAACCCGCAGAAAAACGGGTTCAGTTAGGGTTGACCCGCCTAACCCGCATGACCCGTATAAAGTCTTTTATATTGATATTTATTTTTATAATGAATTATTAGAAATAATATATAATTTGATTTATTTTTTTGAGAATCCATGGTTTTGGTTGTTGAATAAAGCTCAAGATCTCATGTAAATGTGACTTCTCCCTTCTCCACTCATTCCTTTCGAGCTTATGCAAATTTCTTAGATAAAGAAACATTGAAGGAGGAGAAGGAAGGTTTTGCCCATTTGCTAACATTGCTGTAAAACCATTCCACAAATAAAAAGCTACAACTCACTCTTAGTTTAAGGCTTCCATTTTGATAAATCTTGAGTTAAAGAGTGGGAACGCCATGGTGAGGAACAAGTATTGAAACCCAACTGTTCAAAGTAAATTTTTCTCAGGTACATAGGACAATCCAAAATTTTATCTTCATCGGACAATGTCCTACTGTTGGATTAAGTTTTTGATGAAAAATATGATAATAAATATCCAGATAGGATTTATTATTCTTTTAAACTGAGGATCAACTTGATAGTGGAAATAACCAAGGTTGAGTTGAAACTTGAGAATATCCCATAAATAGTATGGATGTTTGTCTTAATGATTGTGAATTTAATAGGTGGGGTCTATCGTAATGTTTTACACACATAATTCACGATTTATAAAAGTCAAAGCCATACAAAAAAAAATAATCAAACTGTACCCTTTCTCCCTCGGCATGTATGCATGGTAGCACATCAGCTACATGGAAAGTTTTCCCCTCTTCTTCAATTCTACATTGTTAGTGTGGATTTGTCTTTATTCAATAATGTTGTTATTTCTTATAAATTATAATAATTTATTATTTTTATTAATCAATTACATATATTATATATCCACTTGGGTTTAATTTTATTGCATAATGCTTATCATAAAAATAAAAGCTTGACCACCATGCTTAACGTACAACACAAGTACGAAAAAATAATAATTATAGTATGTATAGAGGTCAATAGTCTTAAAATATAGTTACTTTTATAAATAACTCATAGCTAAAGTCGAACTACTAGCCAATGCTCCAAAGCAGTTTTAATACTTTAAAGTGATTAGGTTCTCATCCTCATCTAACTAGTTTTAATATTGTTTGGATAAATATTTGTATACAATATTCATCCAGTGAAGTGGTTATGTTTGCCTCTTAAAACCCAGTAGTTGTGAGATCGAGTTCACCTAGCAGTCACATTTTACTTATTTTTACCAATACATACAAGTTACGCAGGTCGAGCCAACCCAACCCGACCTGACCCACATTTAATACGGGTTAGACGGGTTATCCCGACCTGAGACCTATCGGGTGCGGTCTGAAGGTTCACATCCCAATCGAAAAACGGGTCGGTCACGGGTTGGGGTCTAAAATAAGTTGTCCACCTCCCACCCGACCCGAATCAGCTCAACTCGACCCATTTGCCAGCCCTAACGACGATGATGTGATCCTGGAGAAAGCTGACGATGCGCTCCGCGAGGACATTAGGGCCCAGAATCTCCATATCCAAGAGCAGAACCATCAGATTCGCCAACTCAAGAGACAGCTCCGGGAGAAGGCGAAGGTCCCAACCAGGGCCTCGGTCGTAACCCCCGTGCGCCAGCGAGCCCAAGAGGTCAAACAGGACTTGAGGCAAGTCCTGAACAAGCTGCGTGACCGAGCATATGACAAGGCTTCAGCAGCACTCAGCTCAAGGCTGACTCTAAGAAGCAGCGCAAGAGGCCGGAAGACGACCCTGACCTGAGGATACTGTCCCATCGGCCCGACCTGAGGATATGGCTCAATCAATAGGTCAAAAAGACTGTCCAGCAGAACATGGAGGTGGTCGGTTTCACCCGGACCTGCTAAATCCCTATGACATCAAGGATAGTGGCACATCTCTATTTTCCCAGGAGATCAGGGACTATGTACTCCCTGAGAAGTTCAGCGTCCCGAGGTTCAATCTCTACGACGGGACCTCGGACCCAGCTGCTCACCTCCGACACTTCACTCAGAGAATGTCGGTGTGGGGTGATGTCGGCAACTTTAACTGAAAGGTTTTCTCCTCCAGTCTGGGCGACCTCCCACTTCGGTGGTTCTGCGCGCTTTCCAAGGGGTCAGTTTCGAGCCGGCAGCAGCTCCGAAACTCCTTCGTCGAAAAGTTCCAAGAGCATCGAGTCATCTCAAAGATGGATGATGACCTGATGGCCATCAGAATGAGGCGGACTGAAAGCATCACCCAGTTCGCCAAAAGGTTAAGGACCATCTACAGTCAGGTCGAAGATGCCAATGACGGAGTTGCCATTAGGTCCTTCAAACAGGCTCTGTTGCCAGGTAATGAGCTTCGGAGGGACCTAGTGCGGCTCCCCGTGGTCACAGTGAAAACACTGATGGCCTGCGTGAACCAATTCGTCGAGCAGGAAGAGGATGACGTCCGAGCTCAGGAGAGCTTCGGCACCTGGCAAGAGGACCGACCCTCCAAAAAGGATAAAAAGTTATCCTGGAGGGAGGCGGACTGGAATCGAGCGCCAACCAATTAAGCAATGCACTCCGCTCCCACCTCAACACTATCTTCAAGGAGCCCATCTATGAACTCCTTGGCAAGATCAAGATGCAGCCCTTCTTCAAGTGGCCACAACCCATGAAGGGTGACCCCTCCACCCGAGATCAGAGGAAGTTCTGTGCCTACCACAAGCAAAATGGGCATAGGATCGAGGGCTGCATGGCCTTCAAGGCCCACCTCGAAAAGCTCGTGAAGGACGGGCACCTTAAAGATCTTGTCAAAGAGGAAGGCAGAGTCAATCGAGCTCACCAGCGCCAACCCGATGAGGATCGGGACAGCGACGAGCTGGAGGGGACCGTCAATGTCGTCCACCTAGCTCCCGCTCCTAGGGGGAGCAACCAGGCTCGTGCCGAGGCCAAGAGGGCCTTGCACGGTAAGTAGATGATGACGGCCGAGCTTGACCCCTCTCCCAAGAAGGCGCGGAAAGAGAGACCAAAGATCTGGTTCTTTGATGAAGACCTGGACGGGGTCCAGCTGCCCCACAACGATCCTCTGCTCCTGACTCTGAGGTTAAAGAACTTCAAAGTCAAGAGGATCCTCGTGGACCCCGGGAGCTCCTCAGAAATCCTCTACTACGACTGTTGAAAAAAGATGGGTTTGAAAGAGGAGGACCTGCAGGAAGCCCGCACTCCACTGGTGGGCTTCAGCTCCAAGCCAGACTACCCTAAGGGGAAGGTCTGCCTCCAAGTCCAAGTTGGGGCCGCCTCCATGACAGCCGACTTCCTAGTGGTAGATGCACCATCCCCATACAATGCAATAATGGGGAGAACTTGGCTGCACAACATGGAAGCGGTGCCCTCCACCCATCACCAAAAACTCAAGTTCCCGTTAGAGAACGGGGACGGCAGAGTCGAGGTGATCACGGTTCGGGATGACCAATAGATGGCCAAACAATGCCTAATGGCCGTGGTTCCTTGCGAGGCAAAACCGCAGCAAGTGTACATGGCCGAGCTGGAGGCAGAGCTCGAGGCTGTCAGCTTAGCCCCCGAGCTGAAAAGCGTCGAGGGCCTCACCGAGGTCAGGATCGATCCCAGCGATCCGGAAAGATACTTCCTGTTCGGCAGTCAGCTTACAGAAGTTGAGAGGTCCGAACTGTTCAACTTCCTGTTACATAACAGAGAGGTCTTCGCTTGGACCCCCTATGAGATGCTTGGACCCCCTATGAGATCCTAGACACAAACCTATAGTCCAAAAGGCTCGCATGACCGGGGTCCAGCAAGCAGAGGTCGTGATCGAAGAGGTCAAAAAGTTGTTAGAGGCCGAGGCAATCAGGGAAGTCAACTACCCTAAGTGGCTGGCTAACACAGTAGTGGTCAAAAAGAAGAACGGGAGCTGGAGGGTTTGCGTGGAATTCACTGACCTTAACAAAGCCTGCCCCAAGGACAACTTCCCGCTCCCAAAGATCGACCAATTGATCGACGCCACCGCCGGGCACGACAGGATGAGTTTCCTCGACGCCTATCGAGGTTACCATCATATCCCGATGTATGGGCCTAACGAAGAAAAGACCGCGTTCATAACACCTAGAGGCATCTACAAAGTGATGCCCATTGGGTTAAAAAACGCCGTGGCAACTTACTAGAGGCAGGTAATGAAGTTGTTTCTGGCCCAGCTCTGCAAGACAGTAGAAGTGTACATCGACGATATGATCGTCAAGTCTAAAAGGTCACAGGACCACTTGACCGACATGAGTCAGACCTTTGCCGTCCTCAAAGAGTTCAAGCTCAAGCTGAACGCGTCCAAGTGCACATTTGGCGTCGGCTTCGGCAAGTTCTAGGGAAGAATGGTCACTAGACGTGGAATTGAAGCCAATCCCGAGCAGATCTTGGCGATTCAGGCTATCCAAAGTCAGACCACGGCAAAGCAGGTCCAGAGCCTCACAGGGATGGCGGTCGCACCGAACCGCTTCATCAGCAGAGCTTTAAAAAAGTGTTGTCCCTTCTTCCAGCTTTTAAAGAAAAGCTCGAAGTTCCAATGGACCCTAGAGTGCGACAGAGCCCTTCAGGAACTCAAAGGCTACCTGTCTTCACCTCCCCTACTGTCCACTCCAACACAGGGAAAGACTCTGTACTTGTATGTAGCAGTCTCGGATCACGCAGTGAGTTCGGTGCTCATCAGAGAAGAAGACGGGCAGCAGAAGCCTATCTACTACACGAGTAAGATCCTGCTAGACGCCGAGACGAGATACCTGCCGTTGGAGAAACTTGCACTGGTACTTGTCAGTGCTTCCCACAAACTCTCCCACTACTTCCAGACCTACTCCATAGTGGTTGTTACGGAACATCCACTCAAGTCTCTTTTTAGAAAGGCAAACTTCTCTAGAAGAGTATCCAAATGGGCCGTCGTGCTGGGGAATATGATATTCAGTATCAGCCCAGAACGGTGATCAAAGCCCGGATCCTGGCAGATTTGATCGTCGAATTTACCTCTCCTAGTTCGGCACCGAGATAGCTCGATACCGAACTACGGGGCACCGAGGTTGAAGAAGTAATCGAGACCGAGACGGAACGAGAGCGATCTTGGAAGCAGTTCCTCTATTCATCCTAGAAGGTCTTCGTCGACGGGTCCTCAACCTCGAGAAGGGCTGGCGCAGGCATAGTCCTCCAATCTCCGGAGGGCCTTATCATTGAGCAAGCCCTAACACTTGACTTCAAAGCATCCAACAACGAAGTTGAATACGAGGCGCTAATCGAAGGGTTCGGCAGCGCTAAAATCCTGGGGGCATGGCAATTGGTGGTCTTCAGCGATTCTCAGCTGGTGACGAGCCAACTGAATGGAGACTACCAAGCCCGAGACGACAGGATGACAGCATACCTAGCTCACGCAAAGCAACTCCTCTCTCAGTTGAAAAAAGTCGAAGTCAGGCAGATCGGCAGAGACTCCAATACTCAAGCCGACGCTCTTGCCAACTTGGCCTTTGCTGTTGAGGCTGGAAGGAAAAGGGCTGTCGAAGTGGAAGCACTAGACAGACCAAGCACAGAGCTCCACCCACCTTGGCAGGTTCTATGCGCTGACCTTGGCCCAAGCTGGATGGACCAATTCATCTCCTACCTCAAGGATGACCAGCTTCCCAAAGATAAGAGCGAGGCCCACAAAATCAGGCTGAAGGCAGCTCGGTTTTTGCTGTCGCCAGACAGCAAGCTCTACAAAACCTCCTACACTGGCCCCTACCTTCAGTGCGTTCACCCTAATAAGGTCGAAGATTTTCTTTATGAAATCCATGAAGGGATTTGCGGCAGCCACATTAAGGGTCGGTCACTAGCGTATCGGGCTATCAGTCAGGGCTACTGGTGGCCCTACATGTAGAAGGATGCCCCGCTCTATGCAAGGAAATGTGAGAAGTGCCAGGAGTTCTTTCACTCTCTCCATCAGCCAGCGCAGGATCTGAGCCCACTCTCCAGTCCATGGCCTTTCGCCCAGTTGGGATTGGACCGGGTAGGACCACTTCACCGAGCTCCGGGGAATAAGAGGTGGCTAATAGTAGCCACTGACTATTTCACCAAGTGGATAGAGGTCGAGGCATTGTCTTCCATCACCAAGTTGGACACTAAAAACTTCGTATGGAGGAACATCATCACAAGATTTGGAGTGCCTCGAACCTTGATCTCGAACAACGGGACTCAGTTCGACTCTAACTTCTTCAAAAACTTCTGCCAGGAGCTCGGCATCATGAACTACTATTCCACCCTTGCTTACCCGCAGAGCAACGATCAGGCCGAGATCTCTAATCAAGTTGTGCTCGATGGGCTCAAGAAGAGACTTGACTGAGCCAAGGGGAGATGGGTGGAAGAGCTTCCGAGTGTCTTTTGGGCATATAGGACTACCCCGAGGCGCTCCACTTCGGTGACGCCTTTCTCCCTGGCCTATGGGATGGAAGCTGTGATCCCACTTGAGGTCGGCCTCCCAACCCTCAGGTCAGAACTGTTTGACTAAGGCCAGAACAAAGTGAACCACACCAAAGAGCTCGACGTAGCTGAAGAACGAAGGGATGCAGTAGCTATTCGCCTCGCTTCTTACCAACAACAACTGGCCAGATGATACAATCAGAGAGTTAAAGAAAGGAAGTTCTCAACTGGAAAATTGGTCTTAAAAAAGACACTTCTGGCAGATAAAAATCCCAGCGAAGGAAAGCTCGCACCGAACTGGCATGGCCCATTCAAAGTGATTTCGGCAGCTGGGTGGTCAGCTTACAAACTTGAGGACATGGAAGGTAGAGAGCTTCCACTTCCATGGAATGCCACGCACCTTAAGAAATACTATTTTTAGGCTGTACTTAATCTTTGAAGTCAATAAAATTAATTATTGTGGAAGGATCTATTTTATTGCTTTCAAAATTCGCCAAGTTATAGAACTCGGCATCTGCATTGGCCCAGTTATAGAACCAGCCACCTCAGCTCGGTTGCAGAATCACCTTGCCTCAGCTCGGTTAGAGAACCAGCTTGCATTGGCCCGGTTACAGAACCAGCTACCCCAGCTCGGTTGCAGAACCAGCTTGCCTCAGCTCGGCTAGTGAACCAGTTTCCATCGGCCCGATTAGAGAACCAGCCGCCTCAGCTCGGTTAAAGAACCAGCTTGCATCGGCCCGGTCAAAGGACCAACCATTTTAGATACGGTTATGGAACTTAGCTCTTTTGTTATGATTAAAGAATCGAACCCAGTGACTCGCTCTGGTTATGGAACCTAACTCAGTCACATAGCTCTGGTTATGGAACCAAGCTTAGTTACGGTTATGGAACCTAGCCTACCTAGCTTTGGTTATGGAACCTGGCTCATTTTGGTTGAAGAACCAAACTCAGTTTACTCTGGTTACATAACCTAGCTCTCTTGTTCTGGTCAGAGAACCGAACTCAGTGACTTGCTACAGTTATGGAACCTAGCCCCCGTCCTGGTTGCAGAACCAAGCCTACTAGTTCGCTCCTGTTATAGTACCTAGCTTACTATGACTTCGGCTGTAGAGCCGAGCTAGGTAACTTGCCCTTGTTCTTGTTACTTATTTTATTTTGGTTACGAGACCAAGTACCAAAACAGAAGCAAGAAAGAAAATAAACAATCACGTTGCAAACAGATTGAAACAGAGAGATTGCATTCATTTCCAAAGGTGTTTACATGCAAGCACAAAAGAAAAGTACATATTACGAACTTCCCCAGGTACAACGAAATGAAAGTAAAGGAAATGAATACATCAAAAGATATATTTTTTCCTCAGACATCAGCCCCGGCATCCCCAGTGGTGAGCTCGACCTTGGCGTCTTCGGGAGTGGACTCGGGAGGGACGGATCTAGCAGGGGCCTCAGGGAGGGGGTTTGGCGCAGGCTGTGACGGCTGGAACTGGGGCAGATCCTTATAGGCAGGGTGGTTTTCAGGAACCCCTGCCGCTTTTAAAGCATTGGTCCACCTAAGCTCCCACACCTTTTTGCTCACCTCGAGGACTTGGGCCTCGTAAAGTTTCGTGGCCACCTCCACCCCCTCATCATAAGAACGGTCGGCTTCGGCCCAGAGTCTGGCCTCGACCTCATCCCTCTTCTTCTCGAGCTCGGTCATCTTCTTCTTTTGATCTTCAGTCTTGGCCTTCGCCTTCTCGAGCTCGGATCTGAGGCCTAGGATCGTTACCTCCTGCTCTACAGCCCTATGGTTGCTCTCCCCCAGCTCCACCTCGTGGGTCGCCTTCTGCTCCTCCGTCTTGGCAGCCCTTGCAATGCTCTGCCAGGACCTCTCCATTAGCACAAGACTTCTTTGAAGAGTCTGCGAAAACGAGTATTAGAAGAAAAATCACCGAGATCAAAGTTTTAATAGAAAAACTAAATTGTGGAAGAAGACTAACCTCGAGAGCAGCGTGCATCTGCGCCACCGCCAGCTCTACGTCATCAAATTCCCGATGCCTTGCCATATCCTTCGGCAGGGCGCAAGCGTGTGCAAGGGCGCCAATCACCAAGGGGTTCCCGGCTACTCGATCCTCCACTGACAACGGGCGGCCAGTCTTGAGTAGGCGGCTGGGCCTCCACGGGGCCGGGCTAGGGGGCTGAGGCACCACCTCCTGGTCGGCATCGTCCGCAGTTGGCCCTTCTACTCGCAGCCTCTTTCCTGCTAGGGCCTCCTCTCGGGCAGCCTCGGTGGAGCACTGCTGGGCTACCGAGGACGCAGGTGGAGTGGGGGCAGTGGTGTCAGTGGTGTCAACAATCGCCAGAGTGGAAGAGGTTGAGGCAGCCGAGGTGGTAGCAGGAGGCGGTTCCCCGAAGACGAAGGAAGCCAAGTTTCTAATCGGGGGGCGGCGCCGCGACATTGTGCTCTCTTCATCCAAGCTAGATGAGGAGTGGAGCTCGATCGCCCGCTCGAGCTCGGCCGCCTCGGGGTTGGCTTGAGGGGCAGAAGGTTCAGCGCCCGACGTCCTCTGATGTCTGACTTCGGCTAGGGCCAGCATCAGTTCCACTCTTCCCAGAACCTGTTCCGCTCTTCCCAGAAGATCGCACCTCCTTTTAATGAAGGAGCGATACCTCGGCTCGTATCCCAAAAGGGCCAAGGCGGCTCGCCCTTCGTGGCCCTGGTAGCGGTGCACGGCCTTGAGCCAAGTGTTGTTTCGGCGCCAACCGACCCGCCTAGCCTCCTGTTTCCTCTCTTTGAAGCTTGCAAGGCAAACAAAAAGGTGTTAGCTAGGCAAAGCAGGAAAGTAATTAAAAAAGAATGGGGATTGATGTTTACTCGGTGGAGTCCCGAGATGGCGAGGAATTCGGAATGTCCTCTCCAGGTCGGTATTAGGCATTCAGCATCAGTGAGGTTCCATTTCCTGAGGCAGATCCTCAAGAGCGGGTGGACGAGGAACCTCACCCCACCCTCGATGACTGCGACCAGTGGAAACGGCATCCAGCCGTCGCGGCAGACCCGGCCGCAGACAACGTCTTCAGGACCGTCCGCCCTATTGGGGACGTCCTCGGGTATCCCATACCCATTCCTAAACTCCGCCAAAGCCAGCGAAGTGTCTATCCAGTATCTATACACCCCCATTGTCCCCAGTTTCGGAAGAGCCGGAAAACTAAAAAGAAAGACGGAGCAGAGAACGGAAAAAGCAACCCAAAGAAAACTGTAAGCAGAAAGACAAGAATGAAAGAAGGAAAGGGCTTACAGACTCGAGGGCAAGAAAATGGCAACGGGATCTCAGGTCTCTGGTCGAGCGGCAAGTTTTCCGGCGTAAGCTCGCGCACAGGGAATCCCTCTTCTAAACTGCAGCAAAAGTGATCTAGCAGCTGAGACACCCCTCTTTATCCAAAAGAGGGAGATGTTTTCGAATCCCAGAAGACGCGCGTGCAGGACACCGCCTTGGGTACTCCACTCGTCTCCTCGATAAGACTTGACAACCAGCCGAGTTGAGACACGTGGCATCGTCGGTTCACCTCCCGCAAGGATTTAAGCAAGCTGTTTATCGCCTCGAGACGGCGAACTCTGCCTCGGGAGGGCAAAACGACAACCAACTCCTTCAAATAAAGGAAAAAATTGACGAAAAATCAGGTATCGGCAATTGATATCGAGGTAAAGAGCTACGGGCTCGGCATTGGAAAACTCCCAATATACTTAGCTCTCGACCCCAAGTGGTTACGGAACCCTCGAGGCCAGGAGCTAGGGGCAATTGTGTGGGGTGTTTTCCCGATACCGAGGTTACTCCTGAGTTAGGTAAAAGTACCAATCAGGATTGCCTCAATCTCACTTTATCCAGCCCAGCAATTGTGCCAGCTGGTACCGACCTGGAACCTGGTCTTGGTAAGGGTACCAACCACGCTTTTCCAGGCTCGGTATGAGCGTCTTGGCAGTAGTGCCCGACCTCGCACTCACCCGACGTCAACACCTTCTCCAGTTCGGTCCGTTGACCGAGGTGAACACTGAGCGTCCAATCTCGACTATGTGACGGGACGACTGCATTGCAGAACATACTGGCAGATAGGGTGGCCGCCGGCTATCGATAAGGGGTTATCTCTATCAGTCGATCACGTCCGCATTTATGTGTCAGATTGATGACATATCCGATGGGACAGTGCCCTCACCTACCCCCACTGAGGAGTCTAGGTATGGGCTGATGGGACAAGCTCTCTCACCTACCTCCACTCAGGAACCTTCCACACTTGTCTATATCTATGCATGGTAAGATCCATGAACAGGGACGCATTACGCAATAGAGAATACATTTCCCTCATTGCCTGAACCTTTTCTTCTCCACTCACTTCATCCTTTGTTCAGTGATAGCACTAACTCAGGCATCGGAGTCCCTTCGGCTGACGGCAACCAGGGGTTCTGACCTTTGTTTCTCATCCCTTTCAGGTTCAGGGCATCCGATCCATTCATCTTAACAACACCATCAAGAGCTTCATAATCACCTAACCAAGTCCGTAATTTTTAGGCACTTACAAACTCCATCTTCTATTGGTAACAAGTAAGATGGCGATTTTCTTCACTATAGTCCATTTTTTGGAATGCCTTGAACTCCAAGTAATTGTATTGGTTAGGTCAATCTAATCCATATGTAAGCATTTCACCTTTTTTTATCCTTTAATGGTAACTAATTTTATTGAAAATTGCTAAACAATACAAGAGCAATTTACTGAAAGCTATTAAGCTAAAAGCCACAGCCACCCATAACATACATGATCGTTTTGTCTTCTTTTTAAGCTTTTTCATGAGTTATCTTAATTGAAAAATGAATTTTGTTGTTGACGTGCATGGCATAAACCCTTTCTAGTTGTTTGATTTGTTTAATTCCTATCGTAAGCATCGCTCTATAAGGCTATAACTCATACCGGTCACGGGGTGGGTCCAGTATAGGAGAGAGGAAGTGCCATTCAGGTCGGTTCGAGTTCAGGCTACACCGTAACAAAATTACCCATTGCCATCCCTAAATCCTAACTTAGATAACATTTACTTGTCATAATCTGGAAGAGAGACATAAATGAGGAAAAAGCTACTTTGGGAGGAGACTATGAAGGCAATTATTGGAAGGGAGAAAGTCCCATGAAGGGGAGATTACCGTTAGGGATGAAAGTGGGCCGGGCCGAGCCGGGCTTTGAGAGGCCCTAGGCTCGGCCCTAGTATTTTTCAGTAAGACCTAGCTCGGCCCGAGCTCGAGAGGGCCTCAAAAACCCTGGCTCAGGCTCGGCTCTTATTAAGTTATGAGGCCCTAGGGCCGGCTCTTTGAGCCCGGCTTGATTGAAGTCCTAGGCACGGCTCTTGAGCCCGGCTCGTTTGATAATGATATAGCACTAGCTGAAAGAAAATATTTTTAGGAAAAAAAAATCCTGTCGGAATTCAAAGAAATCTGCATATGCAAATCAGAACAAAAAATGGTCAAATGCATGCACTCATCCCATATTTTCATTCCCATAATTTGGATTGCTGCAATAAAATTAACTAAAATAAGAAAGACTCCATAAAAGCAAAGGGAGCCCAGTTCCAACACACCATAATAGTTCAATGCTAATGTAGATGAGCATTATAAAACTCCAACAATAATACAAATCAAATTAAACTCTAATAGCATCACAGAATAAAATAAAGTATTCGGCTAACATCATAAAATAAATGTTTAGAGTTTAGGGTTTATGGATTATTTAGTGCTTAGATTTAGGGTTTAGGGTTCATGGATTATTTAGTGCTTAAGGTTTTGGGATTATTTATATTGGATTAAAATTAGGGTTTAAGGTTTAGTGCTTAGGTTTAGGGTTTATGGATTATTTAGTGCTTAGGGTTTAGTGTTTAGGGTTTAGGGAATATTTATATTGGATTAAAACTGAGGTTTAGGATTTATGGATTATGGTATATCATATATGTATTAAATATTGTATAGTGTATATATATATATATATAATATGTATTAATATATGTAGGCCCTAGGGCTTACGAGCCGGGCTTCATCAAGCCCGAGCTCGGCCCTTTTAAGCAAACGGGCCTCCTATTAGGCCCTAACTCGGCGCTTTTGTCTTTTGAGACGAGCTCGGGCCGAGCCTATAACGGGCCGTCCGCGGGCCGGCCCACTTTCACCCCTAATTACCGTACAATGGTCTTTCAAGAATTTTGGAGCCATAAAGGATGAGTGATGAATTCTTCATAGAGCTCCATTGTTCAGCTGTATTGAGTGAGTAAAAAGAGAGGAGCATCCTTCATCACCATCATTGCGAAGAATGAAGTAGTGCAAGTGTGCAACTCAAGGATTTCAGCCAATGACCTTCTCATAGGCAAGATTTTGATAAAAGTTTTGGCTAGAAGGTTAGTACATGTAAACCTAATGGGATTTATATTTCTCAGGGGTTTCCTATGGCAGGCAGACTTTAGGCACAGTTCTAACTGGGCATGAGTGCATGCACTTGGAGAGAGAAATCAAATAAGTCAATCCACTTACAAGAAGCTAGATTTGGAGAAAGAGTATGATTGTCGAATGGCTTTCTTGTCATGAAAAATTCTCCTACAGAGGTCATTCATCACGGAATTTTTTTGTGCTAAAAGTGAAGAATGAAAGCTGATGGAGGAGATTAAGAAATCCCTTATGTTGTTGGGATGTACAGGCACAACTCTTCCTACCTTCTATCTAGTTCTCCATTATACATTGGAAGGCCCAAAAAAAGAAAAAAATATGTAAGTCAACCATAAAAAGATTCAAGTGGGAGTTGACTATACTGACAACAATATACATGGAAATTTTGTCCTGTGCACACTCTCCTGCAGGAGCATGCATCCAGACTGTCGACCACCCTGAATTCCACCAGGTCCCACGTGACAAACAGCACCTTGTCCCAACTATATAGAGGTGTATGTGTATGCATGTCTACACAAAGCTTTTGTCCAGAATGGACAGGATTTTGAAGAAAATACCTGGATGCATACCAATCATTGGGGGAGGAGATGGAAAGGACAATGTTGATCTAGGTGTCTGAAAAGAATTGGAGACCATATGATCATTCTTACCCGTTGTTGACTCATTTACGATTTGGGAGAAAGTGTCAATTGAGTGTTGAGGGAGGAGGATTGGTCATGGAGGGCCTAGCTGGCCCCGTGGGCCTGGCCTTAGAACCTCTAAATTTACTGTATGTCAATTTTCAAGTGTTCTAAGTACTTCTCATAAGCAAGGTTTATGAAGTTCTATGGGACTTCCTTTGGCAAGAATCCAAAGAAAAACGTAAGCATCATCGAGTCAAAGTATCAAACCACATGAGGTGTGTCAGCAGAAGAAAAATGAAGGATTGAGAATCAAATCTTCAGAAATGACAAAGCATTAAGGGCACCAGATGATGTCTTTCCTCTTAATATAATGCCCTCTTCTTGGTGAATTTTTTTTTAAATTACTCAGAAAAAATAAATCATAAAGGCCAAAGGCCTTAGTCCTGTGCAGACTTAACTTGGACCCAATAAGTCATATGATCCCTCTCAACAAAGATAACATCAACTCCACTTACCTGGGCTTCTGCACGCCGACGTTGTCTGGCACGTTGAGATTTCTTTAGTCCGCGTTCTTTGGGAAGACGTTCATATTTTCCAACAGAGATGGGTTGAACTCGAATCCACTGGGATTTTTCCGAGGTTATACGAAGTACTGAACCCCACATTAGTAAGATACCGTTTGCCCGAACGGTATTTACTCGGTCTAATGATTCGATTAATATAGTCCAAAATTATAATTTTGAAACGTTTAAAATCAAAGATAACAATTAATAAATAATTTACAAATTATAATAATCTTAGTTGATAAATTTAGAAAACTCAAGGATTCCATTTATAATATATTTTTTTTAAAATTCAACTCTTCTAAAATAGACTCAAGGGTCTAAGTGGGTTTATAACATAATCCGGGCCTTAATCACAAATTCCAAAATACTAAAAACTTGCTAACAGAACATAAACACGTAGCCTCTATTTCTAATTTCTAAAGCTAATGGGGCCAAAGTGTAAAAAAAAAACATAACTTAGGTGTTGTCATAACAACACTCTCTCATGTTTCCCCCACGTCATCATTGAGTATAAAAAAATTCACAACTTAAGGCCCTTTCTTTTCATAACAAAGGTGTTGTCGTAACAGTTGTAAGACTCATTCCTTTCTTTCTTTTTTTTTTTTTTTTATCTAATGGCCAAGGACTGTTGTCTGTAACCTATCTTAGCCCTTTATCAGACGTCAACATCACTCTCTCGATCTCTTTATTCACTCCCATCATCATTCTCTCCCTCCTATTCCATATGCTACAGGTCTTCTTCACTTCTCTAACACAAAACCGAGTTCTGTCATCATCATGGCCGGCCACTGCGCTACTCACTTCGGATAATTGGCCCACTGATCAAGAGCCACAATCATCCCTCATCAATTTGGTCGCCCAAGCCTTTTCTTCAAGACGTAAGGACCCAATCTAAAATCAATGACCCACATGGGTCCCACAGTCCCAAAAGAAAAGAAAAAAAAACAGAAACCCCATTTTTCCTTTTTCCATGCTGTTGGCTCTTTGGGTCGTTGGATGGAGGACCAAACGTGGTTCCTTCCATGTGGGACCTACATCAATGGAGTCGCTCCGGGGTCCACTACCAGAACTACGGCCTTGATCAATCACCAGTGGGGTCCACATGGGCCCCATAACCAATACACATTAACAAACCTAAAGCCTTACAATTTTCTGTGACAGATTGGGTCGACAGCAATATAAAAAAAAATAAGGAAATCAACGGACAATCTCCATCTTCCGATCTTATTACAAAAACAGCTAACATCATGAAAGGGCATCAAAGGATTTCTATATGCACAACAATGGAATCAACGACAAACACATGTATTAAATTCACAGATTATGGTTAATTACTTGCCTTTTACCGGGGTTGAAGTAAAGTGCACAGATCCTACCCAATACCCAAATCGAGATTCCCACAATGATCGAGAGTAATCCTATCACCGATCTGACAAAGAATATGGGAAAGAAATGCTCAGATGAACAAATCTATGGTACTCCTATCCAAATCTACCATTGGAAAGAAAAAGGAGATAACCAAAGAATATAAATCTACTCCTAATGTCTTGAGGAGAGGGTTATTTGAGATAAGAAAGTTGAACAAAGAATGATGGTATCCTCTGATCTTGATTCTGATGGCTAGATCCTAAAGCTGCAATGGCTTGGAAAGTTGAAGGAGGAAGAAGACGAAGATTAACTGCGAGGAGTTGCACACGAAAGAGGAGAGTTAAGAACGTGCAGTTTTTAAATTAGGGATTAGGTTAAAAGGGAATATTCCCTGGGCTTGAGTTATTGGGTCAAACTGCGGGTCAGGTCATCTACCCACTAGCCTAACTTACCGATCCACACATCTAATCTAACGTGTGCCCCACTTAATTAACTGAAATGCATTTAATTAAATAATACTAATATTTTAATAATAAATATAAATAATGGTGGGGCCGGATGTTACATTCTCCCCCCCTTAGGACATTTGGTCCTCCAAATGCAAACGTACCCCTAGAAGAAGATGCAAACAAAGCTTCTTCACTTGGTCCCGGAGTTCCCAAGTGGCTTCTCGAGGACTATGGTGCTCACCGGGACTTTCACCCAATGTATTATCCGAGTCCTGAGAACTTGTTCCTTTGTGTCGATAATCTGAGTCAGTCACTCAACATAAGTAATATCTGGCTGCAATTCCAATGGCTCATACTGCAATACATGAGATGGGTCTGCGATATACTTCTTCAACATCGAGACTTGAAAAACATTGTGCACCGCTGACAACACTGCTGGTAAGGCCAATCTGTAAGCAACTTCTCCAATTCTCTCCAAGATCTCAAATGGACCGATATATCTCCGAGATAATTTCCCTTTCTGCGAAAACCTCAATGTTCCTCGCGTTGGTGAAACCTTTAGAAACACATGTTAACCAATCTCGATTTGAAGATCTCTCCTCTTCAAGTCTGCATAACTCTTCTGCCGGCTCCTAGCAATTTTCAACCGATCATGGATTTGCTTCACTTTCTCACTGGTATCACTGACAATAGATGGACCACGAAAACTCCAGACACCGATCTCCTCCCAACAGATTGGGGTCTTGCATCGACGTCCATACAATGCCTCAAATGGTGCCATGCTGATACTGGAATGATAACTATTATTATATGCAAACTCGCACAATGAGAGACTTTTCTGCCAGTCCTTCCCAAAATCAAGGAAGCAAGCTCGCAACATATCCTCCGGTGTCTAATTAGTCCTTTCAGTTTGACCATCGGTTTGAGGATGATACGCTGTACTGAAACTCAATGTTGTGCCCATAGCTTCCTGAAGTTCAGTCTAGAATTTACCCAAAAATTTAGGATCTCTATCTGATACAATCGATAGGGGAACACCATGTATTGTAACAACCTTCTCCATATACATTCTAGCTAACTCATCCCGAGGTGTCTTCATGTTCATCGGTAAGAAATGTGCCACCTTTGTCAACCTGTCCACTATCACCCAGATACTATCTTTGTTATGTATCGATGGCAACCCAAAGATAAAATCCTTTGTTATGTGTTCCCATTTCTAGTCGGGCACTTCCAATTGTTTTAAAAGTCCTGGGGGTTGCTTCCGTTTTGCCTTTACTTGTTGACACACCAAGCACCTTACTGTAAATCCTGCTACTTCCTTCTTCATATTGTTCCACCAATAATGATTACGCAGGTTCTCGTACATCTTTGTACTACCCGGATGAATAGTATAATGGGAATGATGTGCCTCTGTCATGATCTCATTCTTCAGTTCTTCTATATTTGGCACACATAACCGGTCTTGAAAGTACAACACACCATCCACTATTCTAAAGTCTAGTCTGCTGTCAATCTGGTCAATCACTCGGGCTAGCTCTGGATCCTATGACTGCATGCTTTTGATCCTGCTCAAAATCTCTGGTTCCCAGACAAACATGTTGGCTAACATAACCTTGTCATCAATTGGCTGCAAAGACACTCCCAAATCGAGGAAAGTTTCTGCCCAAGATCATTCTGCCCTCAAGCATGCATTAGTTGCTACCATTCGACTCAATGCATCAGCCACTACATTGGCTTTCCCGGGATGATATTTGATTGGAAAATCAAAATCCTTCATGTATTCCATCCACCGGGTCTGTCTTATGTTCAATTCAGGCTGGGTAAACAAATATTGAAGACTTCTGTGGTCTGAATGAATTTCAAACTTCTCATCGTAGAGATAGTGACGCCACATCTTCAATGCCATAACCACTGCTGCAAGTTCCAAGTCATGAGTGGCATACTTTTTCTCATGCTCTTTCAATTGTCTAGAGCCATAAGCCACTACCTTCCCATCCTGAATAAGTACACACCTCAATCCAACTATCAAGGCATCCGTATAAATAACAAATTTACCATTCTCTGTAGGCAATGTGAGCACTGGAGCTGTAGTCAACCTATTCTTTAACTCTTGAAAACTTGTTTCACATTCGTTAGTCCACACGAACGGTACATCTTTTCGTGTTAATCTGGTCAATGGAGCAGCAATGGATGAAAATCCTTTCACAAATCTTCTGTAGTAACCTGCTAAACCCAAGAAACTACGAATCTCTGTTACTGACATAGGGTCTCTGCCACTTGACCACTGCCTCAATTTTTCCTGGATCTACTGCCAAACCTTCCTTGCTGATAATGTGACCTAAGAAAATCACTTGTTGAAGCCAAAATTCGTACTTACTCAACTTGGCATAGAGTTGATGATCTCTCAAAGTCTGCATTGCAGTCCTCAAATGATGCTCGTGATCTTCTCGAGATCGAAAATCTACTAACACATCTTCTATAAAAACAACGATGAACTGATCAAGAAATGGAGCAAATATCTTATTCATCAAGGCCATAAATACTTCTGGAGCATTGGTTAACCCGAATGGCATTACTTAGAAACTCGTAGTAGCCATATCTTGTTTTGAATGTTGTCTTTTGAATGTCCTGATCTCAAACTCTGAGCTGGTGATATCCGGAGCTCAAGTCTATCTTTGAGAAATATTCAGCTCCCTGAAACTGGTCAAACAATTCATCAATCCTTGGGAGAGGATATTTGTTCTTGATTGTGACCTGATTGAGTTGTCTATAATCTATGCACATCCTCATAGAACCATCCTTCTTCTTCACAAATAGGACCGGAGCACCCCAAGGTGATACACTTGGTCTCACAAATTCCTTGTGCAACAATTCCTGCAATTGAGTTTACAACTCTCTGAGTTCTGCTAGAGCCATTCTATATGGAGCTTTAGAAATCGGAGTTGTCCTTGGCACCAATTCAATCGAAAAGTCTATCTCCCTGACTGGAGCTAAGCCTGGAATTTCATCCGGGAACTCACAGACCATTGGAATATCCTCCACCTCTTTAGACTGTTTATCCTCCATGTTAAACACCAAATATCCTTTTCATCCAGATTTCAACAATCTTTCTGCTTTCAATGCCGAGATCCGGCATGTCCGAATCGATTTCATTCGACCAACAAATTCAATAGTGTCCAAATGCAACGACAACTTGATGGTTTTATTAAAACAGTCTATCACTGCTCTATAGGTTGCTAGCCAGTCCATACCAAGTATGACATCGAAATCCTTCATCGTTAAAGGAATCAGGTCAGCAGGTAAAATGAAATCCCCAATTTGAACTCGGGTACTCGAAAAATATTAGTGGCAACGAACCTACTTACCCACTGGAGTACCCACTACTAAAGCAATATCTAATCACACTACAGCCTCATTGATATGTCTAGCAAAATCATGGGAAACAAAGGAATGTGTGGAGCCAGGGTCAAATATGGCCTTAGCTTCTACTTCTGAGATTAGAACAATACATTCCACAACTTCTGTAGAAGCATCTGCATCCTCTTGAGTAACTGCATATACTCTGCCCATCTGCTGAGCCGGATTCTGCTTCCCTTGCACTGGCCTAGGTGCTCTTGGTTGACCCACTGGTTGCTACTGCCTCTGTTGCTGGAATGGCCTCTACTGTACCTGAGCCGGCCTCTGCTGTCCTAGAATTGACCTCTGTTGCTGTGGCGCTACACCCCTATATTGTTGGTACTGAGGAGCTGGTGCTCGGTACATTTGCTGTTGTGGTGCCTGAGGAATCTGCTGTGGTTCCTGTGGAGGTGCTGTCCTCCAAGGCTGTTATATAGGAGCGCGAGAAGCTGCTAGCTGGGACGCTTGCAACTAACTACCAGCATTGGGACAATCGCGAACTCGATAGCCAAACTGCCCACAATGAAAACATGCCCATGTCTCCTTGTAGCACTTCTCAGTAGGGTGATTCTTTCCACACCGTCCGCGTAGATGTCTCTGACCAACTGAGGGTTGACCTCGGATCTTTAGTTTCTTTGGGTTGCCCTGACTAGAAGATTGCCTCAACTGATGTTGCTGGTATTTGGCTTGCCGTTTTGCTGCCTTCTTCTTTAGTGCACCGTCAGCCCAATATGCACTCTTCACAGCCTCCTGGAACGTCGGGCGTTGATTATCTCCAATCATCATGTAAAATCGGCTGATAACCCATCAAGAAAACGCCTGATTTTCTCTTCCTCTGGAACTACTGGTGTAGGTGCATACTTAGCCAATCTTGTGGACTGCTGTTCATACTGCTGCACTAACATATCACCTTGCACTAAGTTCTGAAACTCCCGCTTCCACTGGTCCTTGACATATTTAGGGACAAACTTATCCATAAACTCCTTGGTGAAAGTTTCCCATGCATTTTCTTCAGCCACTGCCTCTGCTTGCACTACTGCCTTCACCGAGTTCCACCATTGGAGAGCTATCCCTCTGAACATATAAGCTGCCAAATTAACTCGCTGCTTTTGTGTGCATCGAAAGACTGCAAATATTTGCTCCATCTGCCCCATAAAATCATCTGCTACCATGGGATCTTCGGACCCGTGAAACTCAAGAGGGACCCTCTTCCTGAATTTCTCATAGAGGTCATTTGGATTTACTTCCCTTGGAGGCATGACCACTTGCACTAGCTGAGCGGCTATATCAGTCAAATCTAAGATCTGAGCCTGCCATGTTGCTCTATCTCAGTCCGCTTGTGCTCTCTCTACAGCTCGTTCTTCCCTTTCGCGTTGTTTTTATGCAGCTTGTTCAGTCTCACGTGCTCTTTGCTGCTCATTTTGAGTATTCTAGGCTTGCACAAAAGCTTGCAAGAGTTGGTTGAAACGATCGTCTGAATTGTTCGATCAATTCCCCGGTTCCTTGTCCTGAGATCTGGTCGTACGCTATGCCATGATCTACAATAAGATAACGATGAGTTAGATTCTATGAAACAAGCTAATAAAGAAATCTATAGGCTTTACAGTTAACACGTAAAACGTATCTAATGGAAATTGTAATCCTCACCACGTCATATTGTTTCTATTCATTTTTAGTATCCGAAGATCGTGCTGGGCTCTGATACCAACTGTCACGTCCCCCAAAATAAGAATTGGGAAAAAACATGAAAAATTAAAACCAAATTCAAATTCCTGTGTTTAATACAACACAAGTTTCCAAAAGTGGACCCACATAAAATTTCAACCTATGGCGAGTCAGAAATAAATTTCATTAAATGCAACAGAAGCTTTTTTCAATTGGTATTCAAGGTTCATAAATGAAACCTAACAAAAAAAAATCAAATAAACATTAATAATTAAAGTTGCATAATGAATTCAATAATTACTAAATGAAGTTTTATAATAAAAGATTGTTCATCTAAAGGATTGCTAAGATGTCGTTCACTCTTATGCTGGTTCAAACGGCTCCAAAGCCATCTCCGGCATCCCACTCGGGTTCATCAGTTGGCTCAAACGTTTGAAACGCTTGATCCTCATCCGTCTCCTGGGTAAAGTTTGGTTAATACCTATGCACCAAATATTATAAAGTAAATAACAAGTACATAATCATAATTCGAAATTAAATACAATAACGAGAAGAATAAAGACAAGTGTAATCATATAAAAGTAATGACGAGAAAGAACGTATAACGTAATCCAAATAAAGCAAAATGAGCAATATAATTCACACGAAGACAAGTGTCCCCGTTGTGTGTGGTCAGCCCTAAATAAATCGGGAAAGCCCATCCATAACGTCGGTGGTCATAAACCGATCAAATAAAAAAAATCAGGATAACCTGTTTACATTCATAGCCGATTATAAGTGATCCGGTCACATCGGTGATCAACCGTTCATATATCGATTTGCAGAGTCGTCCATAAATGACCCACATAAACATAATCACAAACATATAAACATAATAGACATGAATAATATAGCTCTGACACAAGAGTCCTAAGTAAAAGTAAAGTGCTGGCCATTCCACATTCCATATCATAATCGAATGGTCATACAAAATTTGCCAAGCCACTTTATAGTCCATAACACATCATAAACTAGCATATATATGCATGCGAATGTTAAGACATAGATACGAATCGATCTTAAAGTCAAACATAAGATTTTATACCCATCAACCACAAGAATTTCTAATAGATAAAAAATCAACGAATCCCTTCTCCATCAGTGGTGCATAGACCCAATTAAGGGTTTTCCAATAGAGATGGGTTGAACTCGAATCCACTAGGATTTTTCCGAAGTTATACGAAGTACGAAACCCCACGTTAGTAAGATACCGTTTGCCCGGACGGTATTTACTCGGTCTAATGATTCGATTAATAAAGTCCAAAATTATAATTTTGACACATTTAAAATCAAAGATAACAATTAATATTTAATTTACAAATTATAATAATCTTAGTTGATAATTTTAGAAAACTCAAGGATTCCATCTATAATATATTTTTTTTAAATTCAACTCTTATAAAATAGACTCAAGGGTCTAAGTGGGTTTATAACATAATACGGGCCTTAGTCACAAATTCCAAAATACTAACAACTTGCTAACAGAACATAAACACATGGCCTCTATTTCTAATTTCTAAAGCTAATGGGGCCAAAGTGTAAAAAAAAAACATAACTTAGGTGTTGTCATAACAACACTCTCTCATGTTTCCCCCACGTCATCATTGAGTATAAAAAAATTCACAACTTTAGGCCCTTTCTTTTCACAACGAAGGTGTTGTCATAACAGTTGTAAGACTCATCCCTATCTTTTTTTTTTATTCTAATGGTCAAGAACTGTTGTCTATAACCTATCTTATCCCTTTATCAAACGTCAACATCACTCTCTCTCTCTCTTTCTTTATCCACTCCCATCATCATTCTCTCCCGCCTATTCCATATGCTACAGGTCTTCTTCACTTCTCTAACACAAGTTCCGAGTTCTGTCAATCACCATGGCCGGCCACAGCAGCTACTCACTTCGGATAATTGGCCCACTGATCAAGAGCCACAATCATCCCTTATAATTAAGGTCACCCAAGCCTTTTCTTCAAGACGTAGGGACCCGATCTAAAATCAATGACCCACATGGGTCCCACAGTCCCAAAAGAAAAAAAACAATAGAAACCCCTTTTTTCCTTTTTCCATGCCGTCAGGCTCTTTGGGTCGTTGGATGGAGGACCAAATGTGGTTCCTTCCATCTGGGACCTACATCAATGGAATTGCCCCGGGGTCCACTACCAGATCTATGGCCTTGATCAATAATCAGTGGGGTCCACATGGGCCGCACAACCAATACACATTAACAAACCTAAAGCCTCAGTTTTCTGTGACAGATTGGGTCGACAATAATATATAAAAAAAAGGAAATCAACGGACAATCTCCGTCCTCCGATCTTATTACAAAAACAGTTAACATCATGAAAGTGCATCAAATGGTTTCTATATGCACAACAATTGAATCAACGACAAACACATGTATTAAATTCACAGATTATGGTTAAGTACTTGCCTTTACCGGGGTTAAAGAAAAATGCACAGATCCTACCCAATACCCAAATCGAGATTCCCACAACGCTCGAGAGTAATCCTATCAACGATCTGACAAAGAATATGGGAAAGAAATACTCAGATGAACAGATCTATGGTACTCCTATCCAAATCTACTATTGGAAAGAAAAAAGAGATAACCAAAGAATATAGATCTACTCCTAATGATTTGGAGAGAGAGTTACCTGAGTTAAGAAAGTTGAACAAAAAATGATGGTATCCTCTGATCTTGATTCTGATGGCTGGATCCTAAAGCTGCAATGGCTTGAAAAGTTGAAGGAGGAAGAAGACGAAGATTAATCAGGAGGAGTTGCAGACGAAAGAGGAGAGAAAAGAACGTGCAGTTCTTTAAAATAGGGATTAGGTTAAAAGGGAATATTCTATGGGCTTGAGTTATTGTGTCAAACTGCTAGTCAGGTCATCTACCCACTAGCCCAACTTACCGATCCACACATCTAATCTAACGTGTGCTCCACTTAATCCTACCCACTTAATTAACAAAAATACATTTAATTAAGTAATACTAATATTTTAATAATAAATATAAATAATGGTGGGGCCGGATGTTACACCTATGCTATAATCCTATGGTGCAAGATGGGTGGTAGACTGGTAAGTTAAAAATAGTAGTTGAAGGTATGCTGCTTGTGCAATTATCTTAACTGTCCTATAATCCTAAGGTGCAAGATGGGTGGTAGACTGGTAGGTGAAAAATAGTACTTGAAGGTATGCTGCTTGTAGTTTTTAAATATTATATATATAAGCTCAGTAGTAGAAGATATTTAAAACGGAGACACAGAGAGTTTTCATCATACTTTTAACAAGAGATCAGTAAGAAATTATGGGTTCTCAGTTGAGTTTCATTTTAGTGTTTTTTGGGCTCTTTCTTCTTCATAAGCTGGTGCCGATAATGTTCCAGCAGTCTCAGATGACTCAACCAAAAGTCCATTACTATGATTTTGTTGTAAGTACTCTTTTTGCCTTCTAAAATTAATTTGTTGCATTAATTACAAGGGAAGTTCTGTAATCTTGTGGTGGCCACGTCTCCCACTACCAAAATTTAAGGAGGCCACTTGTCGGAAAAAAAAAAGTATTTCCTTATTTATTTATTTATTTTGATTTAGAACTTTGTCATTTGTTTTTTTTTTTTAAGGAGAACTTTATCATTTGCTCATTCCACGTGGTCACGTTGAGATGACATGATTAATGAATTCCTGAATATTGCAGCTAAAAGATTCAGACTTTACGAGGCTTTGCAGCACAAAGAGCATGTTGACCGTAAATGAGAGTTTCCCTGGACCAACCATTCGGGTTCGAAAAGGCGATACTGCCATTGTTAATGTCCACAATTATGGCAGATATGGTGTCACCATTCACTGGTCATCTCTAGCTCTCTCTCATATCACAAGTTATTTTTTCAACTTATCACATGAAGTTAATTAGATTCTGTTGAATTCAGTTAGATATATGATTTTTTCTACAACCATTTACGAAAAACTTACAATAATGTCAAAAATTACAACATGAATCCCAATTTATATTGTGACAGTTTCATTCAACTGATCATATATTGTTAGTGGATCTAATGTTTATTCGTACATGTCAGTTAAGTGAAACTATCACATCACATGTTGGATTTAAGGTTTAAGGTTTAGAATTACTCTTAAGTCTTATCCAATTAATCTTGTTTTTATGTATCATAGAAAATGATATGAATTTATCAACCAAAGATCTAAATCTAAAGGGTTTTTTTTTTTTTTTTTTAATGTTCATATTTGTAGGCATGGAGTGAAGCAACCAAGAAACCCCTGGTATGATGGTCCAGAGAACATAACACAGTGTGCAATCAGACCAGGACACAACTTCACATATGTTGTATTCTTCACAGAAGAGGAAGGAACCCTATGGTGGCATGCTCACAGTGACTGGACACGTGCCACGGTCCACGGTCCCATTATCATTTTACCTGCTCTTGGAACCACTTATCCATTCCCCCAACCTTATGAGGAACACACTATCGTTCTTGGTACATTTTTTTTCTTCTTAATTTCAACTTTAATTTCAATCAAATTAATTAATTACGCTTGTGTGAATATATACATATATACATATTTATTTATGGGGGGTCTTCATATGCAACTATCCCTCACCATTTTTTGTGAGGGACACCCCTTTTGGGGAAAAAATAAGTACAAAAGTGGGGAAAAAGCAAAGTACAAAAGTACACTTTGTACTTGAATATTACCCAAAAGGGGTGTCCTCACCAAAAAGTGGTGAGGGAAGGATGCACTTGAAGATCCCCCTTTATTTATATATACACACACGCGCGCGCGCGCGCACACACACACACACACATATATATATATATATATATATATATATATATATATATATGCAACTGACTTGTAATATTGTTTTGTGGCAGCAAGCTGGTACAAGGGAGATGTGATGTCCATAATTAGTGAAGCAATGTATACCGGGGGCAGGCCTAATTCATCTGATGCTCACACCATCAACGGCCAACCAGGAGACTTATACCCATGCTCCAATCGTATAATTAATTAAACCTTCTTTTTTTTTTTAAATTTCTAATTATCTTTTTATCATATCCAATTCAATTCTTTATTGCATACAGTATATATATTATGATCGATCATAAATTTGGTATTAATGCAGAGACAACATACCGGTTGAAGGTTAAACCCGGCAAGACCTATCTGCTTCGAATCATCAATGCTGTAATGGACGAAGAAATATTCTTTGGAATAGCAAACCACAATCTCACAGTAGTAGGGCAAGACGGGTCATACCTGAAACCAGTAACCACAGATTACATTTCAACAACTTCAGGACAAACCTTCGATGTTTTGGTTACAACAAACCAGGACCCTAGCCTTTATTATATGATTGCCTCTCCTTTGTTCGATGGCCAATATACTCCATTTGATAACTCAACCTCCACAGCAATTCTCGAATACGAAGGCGATTATACTCCTCCATCTACTCCTGTATTCCGATTTCTTCCTGGTTGCAATGACACTGATGCTGCAGTAAGCTTTTCGAAACGTTTAAGGAGCTTAGCAAGTAAAGAATATCCGATAGATGTGCCGAAAAATATCACTACAAAAATGCTTATAACAACTAATATGAATCACATTCCATGCCCCAATAAGTCATGTGCAGCGCATGGTGATCGGCTTGCTTCAAGCTTAAACAATTTTTCTTTCGTTACCCGTCCTATCGATATTCTGCAAGCATACACCCGGTACGTACGAGTTATTTTGCATGCAGACTACTCAATATCCATTAGATTTCAATCCAATAGTTGGAAGAAATCAGAAATTGAAAATTTGCCTACATACAGGAATTTGAGCGGCATTTACACCACGAATTTTCCAGACGCACCGTACGTAATCTACGACTTCACAGGAGGGAAGGGGAATGCCTCAGAATACACAACTCCAGGGACAAGAGTGAAGATGTTAAATTATGGTGAACAAGTTGAAATGGTGTTCCAAGGAACTACAATTGTGAGTCCTGAAACACATCCAATGCATTTGCATGGTTACAGCTTCTATGTGGTGGGATTGGGTTATTGGAATTTCAATTATGGGAGTGATCCAGTGTCATTTAACTTGATTGATCCACCAAAAGTTAACACTATTATGGTTCCTGCTAAAGGATGGGCTGCTATTCGATTTGTTGCTGACAATCCCGGTAAAATCTCTCTCTCTACTCTGTTTTCTTCCATGGACTGATTTTATTTTTTGTCATATACTTATATTAATTATCAATCACAAATGTTAAGGAAGATTTAATTTGTATGATCATTTATAAGAATAACAAAAAATCAACGTGTGTCTCTCTTCCATTGAGGTTGGCTTAATGACATACCCGGCCCATTGCCCCCTCACACATTTTCCAACAGACTCTGGGTTCGGGGTTGTATACCGCTCCTCGATTCTCAAATTTAATGTGGTAGTATAAAAAACAACAAATATCCACGGCTCATCCTAAGCACTAACTTGAATTTTAATTTTTTTTTTTTCAGGGCCCTGGTTTCTGCATTGTCATCTAGCCAGACATCAAATATGGGGCATGAGCACAGTTCTCATCGTAAAAAATGGGCCTTCAAATGATACCAGCATCCGGCCACGTCCCACCTACATGCCCTCTTGTTCTTCGTCATAGTTTGTTATTATTATTATAACTTAAGTGTCTTAATTTTACTTCACTCTACCTGGTTCTTAATCAATATATAAGTCTTGATGAGTATTTGTATCATTTGTAATGTCTACTTTTTAGGGATTTATTTGTAATGTCTATCTTATCGTTTGATTTTATATTTATACTCAGATTATATGTATGCACGAAAGATATATAAACTTAGGGTAGTGTTAACCTGTGTTCTAAGGGAACAGGTTAACAACCAATTAATTAATATTATAATATTTTATTGAGTAAATTCCAATATTTATCCCTTAAATTTTTGTGAAATTCAAGTTTTTTCATTATAAATAGAGATTTTCTCCGTACAATCCAATTTTATCTTTACACACTCATTTTCTAAAAACACTCTATTCTGAAAACTTAGGGCGCGTCCTGTAACGTTTTTCATTTGCTGTTTTTCAAAAAAGAAAAATGAAAATGAAAACATTGTTTTTGGTTTCATATTCGAAATCCAAAAAAGCATCTGCTAGTATATACTGAAAGCTGTATTCTAAAAATGAAACGGAAAAAACGTGTCTCATAGGTTAACCGAGAAATATCAAAAATTGTATAATTTTTCTATTTTTTTTATATTATAATTTTTTAATTTGAATAAAAGATAGGTCAATATTACTCAATAATTCATCCCAAATAATTCTGATATAGGTATGTTTATCTGTTAGTACTCATTCAACTATTATATCCCAATTGGTATAGCAATTTATTAGTACTAATTAATTTCCATGGTGTAAGCTCCATCAAGTTTCCCTTTCATAAGATAAAGATTTTAATGAAAAATTCATTTCAACAAAAGCCAGACCAGCTCAAATGAATCATCGCCTTCTTGATCTTTGTGATAAAGAAATTAAGGATTTACTCTCAAAAAATCTTATTCGTAAATCTCAATCTCCTTGGAGCTGTGCAGCCTTCTATGTAGAAAATGTGGCAAAACTTGAACGAAGTTCTCCAAGACTTGTAATCAATTATAAACCCCTAAATGAAGTACTTAAATCTATCAGATATCCCATTCCTAATAAACAAGATTTGATTAATCGTCTATGCAATGCTAATATTTTCTCAAAATTTGATCTAAAATCCGAATTTTGGCAAATCCAACTCCATGAAGAAGATTGTTATAAAACCGCTTTTACAGTTCCATTTGGACACTTTGAATGGAATGTTATGCCCTTTGGCTTAAAAAATGCTCCTTCTGAGTTCCAAAGAATCATTGATGAAATATTCCACCTATATAAAGACTTTTCCATTGTTTACATCGATGATATTTTGATTTTCTCAAAAAACATCGATCTACATTGGAAACATCTCTCAATATTTTACAATACAATAAAATACAATGGTCTAGTCCTTTCTCAAAGAAAAATAATTTTATTTCAAACCTCTATCCGTTTTATCAGATACAAAATTAAAAATCAAACCATTACCCCAATCAACCGCGTTATTCAATTTGCTGACAAATTGTCTGATGAAATCAAGGATTCCGCTCAGCTTCAACGATTCTTAGGTTGCTTAAATTATGTATCTAATTTCTTTCAAAATTTAGCAACTGAAAGAACCCTTCTTCAAAAACGGCTTTCTAAATATAATAAAGACGAATGGACGGAAGTACATACTTTAGCTGTTAAAAAAGTAAAAGAAAAAGTCAAAATTCTCCCTTGCTTAAATATAGCCAATCCTGATCTTTTTAAAAGCATCCAAACCCATGATTCTGAAAAGGGATATGGTGGTATCCTTCTCCAGCAAAATGGTAATAAAGAATAAATCATTCAATTCGCCTCTGGATCATGGAATCCAACTCAACAAAATTATTCAACAATCAAAAAAGAAATTCTTGCTATAGTTTCTTCCATCCTTAAATTTCAAAGTGATATTATGAATAAACCATTTCTTTTACGTATTGATTGCAAACCAGCAAAAGAAGTTTTAGAAAAAGATATTAAAAATCTTGCATCAAAACAAATCTTTGCTCGATGGCAAGCTTTGCTTTGAATATTTGATTTCAAAATTGAATTTATAAAAGGAGCATCCAATTATCTACTTGACTTCCTCTCTCACGAATTTCTACAGGGACGAGAGAGGCCTCAGTACCTACAAAATGTCCAAAAGATCCAAAAATAAAGCCAAACAGTCCGATACACTAACTGAATTTAGTGTCTCTAATCAATTTTCTCCTTTACTCAATACTCCATCACAGAAAAATGTTTCTCAATATCTTCTTAATGGAGAAACCCAAATTACTCTTTTGGATGATGTCCTTGCAGGCCTTCCTGTTAACCAAATAGGCTCAAAAATAATCCTTCCCGATATGTATTTTTTACCCAAACAACCATCTCTCTCTCTCAACTTCTTTGAAGCAATACTTGAACAATCCAATAGCGCACTTGTTACTCATACTGAAAAGGAAGGCGAAATTGCCTTATCAAAATTCAAAATTCTCCATATCCCCTCCCCATAGGAATGGAAGAACAATTGGTCCACAACTAGAATGGTGCAAAGCCCCAATGGAAAACAGTGGCCATACAAGTACTGGGATTACATGAATGCTTGGGAATATGTTTTGCTCCGTCAAAATTCCAAGCATTCTCACTCCTGGTTCATTAGCTTTCAAAAAGAACGAAACATTCAAGTCCCAAACTGATTTTGGATAAATTGGTGGTCACTCTTTGGCCCACCTTCATCTATCCTTCCAAATTCTCTATCCGGACATTTTAAAAAATTTCACCTCCGATAAAGCCTCCTTCAAATCCAGCGAACCTTCTTTCCTCTTTTTAACCTATTCTATAATCCATGGCATCCCTTGGATCCTCCCTCAAATTGGATTATTCTAAAACTACAAATCCCCCATTCTTATTTCGAAGAACTTTTGTAAAACGTTGGGACAAATTTCATGTTTTACCAATTCTCAATAAACAAAATTCTCCCTCTTCCTCTAATATTCAACACTTTCCTCCATTGCCCAAAATTGACCCATATAAATCCTTCAAAGCAGCGGTTACCGAAGTCATTAAAAATCCTGCAGCATGCCCCTTTAAGACTACCCCAATAGCAAAACTTACCTCTTTGGCAACAATTTCCAATACAAGCAATACCTTCATGGACTCTCAAGAATATTTAATAAGTCATATTCATGCACTCCACAAAGAGATAGAATCTCTAAAAAAGAAACCTCTCACCGCACTCCATGAAGCAGTTCCATCAACAGCATCTTCTGTCAATGAAGACTATGATGCCACTCAATCTCCTAGCGAAGACGAATTCTAGACTGCCATCTAGATTTGCTACGCCATCCCAATACAGCCCCTCCATAGTATCTCCATCAGAGACGCCTCTGCAAAAGCTCCATCTAACAATCAAGTATGCCTATACAGCCTATGCAGGTCTCATGCCTCCGCAAAAGTAATAACCTATCCTACTATCTGCCGCAGTCGGCTCTCTCTAAATACTTCTGCAAAAGCCTCCAATATGGTCAACAAAATCAAGCCAGAAAGCGACCCTTCAGAAACAATTCAGAAGATTTCACTTTCCAATTTAACTATGCAGCCACTATTCACTATTCACTATTCATCAAAATCCGACAATTGCAAACTATGCAATAATATAATACTCTGGATTCACTATTCATGGTCACTATTCAAATAGTACCAAATAGTGCCCTGCCATAATCAATGCACTGAATCAAGCCTGAAGACATACATTCCGAATTTCAAATGCAATCGCATCCGAAGTCACAATCAAGCCACCTCAATTATTCACATACACCCCCTGAAGCAACCTCAACAACCCACGGACTTCAAACATCTTCAAGTCCGTAATAGTTTATTGTATATTTTATCTATAAAAGGGACTGCCAGCCCTCCTGTCTGAGCAGAATCAATTAAAGCTACACAACAAAGAATTTCCAAATTCTCTCACTCTGACTTAGTTTCCCTTTTGTTTTTCTTTTGTAAGTTTTGAGTAGCGATCCCTAGTATAATCTGGTATCAAATCCAAGTGCTCAAGCCTTACTGCCCCCAGTGTGACTACTCCCTCTGTAAGCTTTGTTCTGTTTCTCCCCTGTATTTTCCCTGTCTTGTTAAACAGTCCTGTTACTCTGCCTTGTAACCAGTTCTATTTATCTGTTTTCAATATATATATATCTATATTTATGTTTTGTAAAACACATGCATCATCTGTTATGCTGCTCGTCTGCTTCTAGGAAATGGATGTATCATCTATTATGAATCCATGTACTTGTGGGAAATGGATGAACTCAACGGTTGGGATTTGATGTATGGGGATAGTGACAGGAAGCTAGTCTCTGATCCCATTAGCTCCTTTCATTAAAAAGCAACAGCATTTGAGCAAGATCCATGGAAATTCGAGCTCTTTTGATGGAAGTTTTCATCTGGGTCTTCTTGTAATTGAAGTATACATAGAATAATCAGGAAACTGAAGAGTGCCATTGTTAACACAAAAAAAAGTCACTTTGCCTCCTCAACATCAAGAACCCACATGAAGCTGCATCCTTCTACAAACAGGCAAAGCTACTTCAATCATCAGATCTTGTCAGAATCAGACAAAAACTGCAAGATCTTTCAAGACAGCCAAAAGAGGGGTACACCTGAAGTTTCGGGTCATTCCGACATCGTTTGGCCTAACTTCACTTTTCCGACAGCTAAACAAACGCTCCTAGCGGCGACAGCATCGAAGACATCAAAACTCCGATCAGAGCCTACGGATGACTCCAAAAGTACCTCCAAAGGGCTTCATGCCAAATTTTAAGTCAAACCAATAACGTTGAACCCTCCATCAACGCTCGAGCAGCCAAATCAAGCCTCCCCGAGGCGAGAACCACCGAGGCCATCACTCATCAAACAAAACATGAGTGGCTTCAACATGCTTCCAAAGGGATGCACGTCGAATTTCAGGTCATTCCGACAACGTTTAACCAGGATTCGACGCTCCGAAAGAAATCAAGCCTACTGGCGGCGGAGCAACCCGGGACCATGATATCCAAATTGGAGCTAATGGATCATCTCTACATGACTCCAATAGGCTCCCTGTCAAATTTCAGGTCAATCGGACATCATTTAACCGCATATCAAAGCTCGGCATCTTCCCCGCAGCAAAATCAAGTCAAGCATCGACGGGATCCCAAACGGCTTCAAAACTCAAATAAAATCCCATGGTTGGCCCTATCCACTGCTCAGGAAGCTTCACCTCAATTTTCAGGTCATTCCGACATCGTTTAACCTAGTTTCGACTCTTGACGGAAAATCGGCTACAAAGTCTTTAGCTTTCCCGAAAAATGGGAAACTTTATGCTCAGGTTTTGTGGGACTTCTCGTCAAGTTTTCTCCAAGAAAATCAAGTAAATAATTGAGGAAATATGTTAAGAAAAATACAGAAGAAAAAAGGAACGAAAAAGAAGGAAAAACGGCCGAAAAAGACACTCGGCGACCAAAGGGGCCAAAAACCCCATGGTCGCCGGCAACCCTGGGTGCATGGTCGCCAACAACCCTGGAAATCCGGGTCACCGGATTTTTCGCCGGATGGCCTGATTTCTGATCGTTTTCTCGTTTCGGGAGTTCCTGCCTCTGTGATTTTCTGAAAATCCAATTTTTGATGTTACAAAACGACTAATCTTCACTGACATCTCGGATCCGCCATCAAGAGCATGAAATCATCATTGATCGCTCTAAAATCGCAAATCGGATGACCAAGAAAGTACAATTTTTGTCCGACCGATTGAGAAATCGACAAGACAGACGTCACCGGCCCACTGATATCAATCAATGTCTGAAATTGCATCGCAATCCAACATCAAAAAGCGTGGGGATCCATCGGCGATCATCACAAGAAGAATCCCAAAGGACGCTTCGCGGCCCGCAACTCTTCACATGCCCCGGCGACCACTTAATGCTGTTAATTAGCCCGGTTATGACTACTTAACGCGGTCATTAACTCATTATTTTGGACGGCCCAATCATATTAAAGCATACAGGAGTTACAAGTCCAAGCAATCATGGCATTAAAACCATGAAACTCCCTTCATCATAAAGGTTAAAGGCGACTAAATGCCCATTATCCTCCATCGACCAATCACAAGCTAAGAAAAAGGAGTTACAAAATCAAGAAATAAAAACTTGTAACTCCTCCCATCATGAAGCATCAATGCCATCAATTCTCTCATCATGGTCATCAATGCCCATAAAATACCTCATGGCTACTAAGAGCCTATAAAAGGAGGTCCATTTCCAAGAGAGAGGCATCGACACATCTACACAAAAACTTGAAACTTGAAACTTTGAATCCTTGCATCTGACGAAGTCCTGCTACTCTGCTGCAAGAAACACCACAAGGTGATCAAAGTCCCTTGGGGGGCCACTCCCCAAGGTCCCATTCTTCTACAACATGGCCTGAACGCGGCTTTTCAGCCCGTTTACTCGGTTTTTCATTGGATATAGGACCTCCTCTTGGTCTTTATCCTCTAAAAAACTAAGGTTGGAGCCAAGCCGAAGAATCAAAGCATCAAGCGTTCTCATTTGAAGGATGATGGCGAAGTCCATACATGACTTGCGACCGTCGATCTGAACGTGTCCTCGCAATCTCCTGAGAAGTTAGATCCATTTTCTTTCTTTCTATTGTATTTTGTATTTTTTAAAGAGACAAAAAAAAATAACAATTCTTGTCTTTCGTTTTGATGAAAATTGTAAATCGCCTTTCACGGAAAAATCGCCTTTCAAGACAAACAAATCGCCTTTCACGACAAACAAACAAAAAAACGCCTCCTACGGTATTCTCAATAACAAACTTGTCTCTTTTCTTAAATATTTATGCAATTTGAAAAGTTAGAAAGAATGATCGTTTTCCTTTCTACTTGTAAAGGTGAATCTCCGGATCATCACCATTATAAATTCCAAGTAGAATAGTAAATCTGGCATACCCGTTCAAAAATGTTGATATCCGCGTTTTTCTCCTCCGCCGAGACCCAGGCAGCCCCGGGGCGGAAAGAGAGGACGGAAAACCAGGGTCCATCAGCCATCTTGATTGTTCTCATTTCTCTATATATATTTTCTCTTAAAATACAGAATGGGAGTAGAGAGAGTCGTTGTGAGAATTGCTATTTCTATTGTGTAATTTGATACAACTGCGTCTTGCATATCGCAAATGTAGAATAAGAGATGATGGGAGTAACAATAATTACAATAAAAAAAATATAATGTCAAATGCATTATATTTGGGTTACACCATTAAATTGTTTTCTTACTCCATCTTGTGGAAAAATGGTTTTTAATGGAAATTCTCTTCTGGGTCTTGACTCGCGTACTGGATTTGAAAGGAGTGTTTGATATTTGAGTTCACGTATCGAAGTTGTCCAATGTTTGGCCTTCTCTTTAGATTGAGATCATGATGGTGGTGGTTTTCTTCCTAACCATTTATGAACTAATGGTTAATTGTGCTATATGACCATTTGATCTGAAAGATTATGAAGCGCTTATCCAATTGACAGCATCGATAAAAAAGAACAACAGCTTTCCACCATTCTAAATGGTCGGATAAAGATCAAAACCATGATTTTCGATTGGCTGATATTGCATAAAGATCAAGGCCAAATGGCTGCACAAATGACCAAAGTGGGCCCCACAGGCCAGCTGCTAAAATAGCTGCTCCACTGCACAGGTAGCAAAATCATGTATAATCATATATAAACTACAACATAATCAACAATAACAACTTTATGGGGATTGATTACGAAAGGGTGAGAGCATGGTGAGGTCATAGTAAGGTTAAACCAGATTTATTGGGGGTCTACAAAAGATTTGAACCGTTTAAGTCATGGCACTAACGCGTTGGCTTTAGTTTTTTCTAAGAAGAAAGTGACATCATCATTCATCAATCGGATTGAAGGCAGCTACTAATAATATATTATTGATAAGACATTCGAACTGTCCATTAGATGTGCAATTCTCTTTCGTGTTGCTACCTTGATGAAATTCTAGTCTAAGTACTATGGATACATTCCACATTAGACAGGACAAACACAATTTAGCCATATCTTTGATGTGTTAATTTAAAAGCCAATTATACCCCGTTTGACCTTGGTGTTCATACTGATGCTCGGAGGATAATTGGGTTTGACGGTTTGGCAACATGTCATGTGACCCCCGTTAGATGGAAAATATGATTTCATTAGAAAAACATGATTGTATCTGCAGGTCCAACTGGAATATTTGAAAACATGATTGTATCTGACCCAACTGGGATATTTGAAAAAAGTGTACAAATTAAATGGAGGATGTTGAACTCAATTATCGACCTTCATGGGTGGGCACATCTTTTGAACGATTCAGATCTTCAAAAAGTGGACCTTGTATTATTCGATCTCCGATAATGATTGAACTTGATGTATGAACCTGATTAACCTTCTTGTAAGATTGACCACATGGTGTAATTATTCTCCAATAATGATAACTATTATATCTAGTGATAGCCCCGTTTAGATGGTTGGTCCCGAACAATGTAATATAACTATGATCAAAACCAAATAACTAATCCTAATAGCAAGAGTTAGATCCATTGGACTGCAGAGCGCTGCACACAGGATAATATTTTGGCACTTTAAAATTATCATGACAGAGTAAGGCCATTTATGGCAAACCAATCCCTTTGGATTCAAATTGAATGCCTTAGATTCAAGGCCAACTCAGTGCAGCCTAGTCTTGGTTAATGTAAGTGGACTGCATAAATTACACCTTTTTTTTTATTTTAATTTTTTTATTAAGGGACAGTGTACCTAGTCATCTTGTTACCTTCCTTGCGTTTGTATGTATATTCTCCTTCTTCAAAATGAATAATACTCACGGTTGAGCAGTGTTTTTAATAAATTGAGGTATTCTACAATCAATGCATGTATCAAAACTTCCCCCTGCGGCTGATGAGTGGTGGCCCATTCATTTGTCAGTGATCTAGATCATTTATTCGCTTGGGGAATTTCAAAAAGGTTTTCATATTTTTCATAGTTTTAGAAAAAAGTCACACGAAAATAAGATAGTTTTAGTTTTTCAAATTAGGGTCAAAGATTTTTAGGTCGTCGACGACCTCTCTCCGCTACTTTTTTTAAATAAAATGATAAAAAAAAAAAAGCCTTTCTTTAAATAAAACCACCTCTTTCTTGATCACTTTTCTCTTTCTCCTTCTTTCCTTCATCCTCACCTCTTCTCCATCACAGAGCGACAACCATCCTAGTTTATTGCCTTTTGGAGCAACTGTCCAATTCTACATCAGCAGGGGCTCGTTGTCGTCCAGCCCACAAGACAGTATGATTAATGAGAGCTCATGAAATGGATGATCAAGTGGGTGGAGGAAAACAAACAGAGTACGTAATTTTTAGGAAGGAGAAAGATTAGGCATTGACAGTGATGCTATCTCTGATCGATCCCTCTCCAATCACTTAACCACATTTACCATGTGATCAAACGCCGCTATCGTTTTATAAATTGGGCCTGCTGGACCGGTGAATAGGAAGGGTGGATCATGAGTCCATGAACTATTAGACTAAAGAATTATTATCCTCCCACTTCCATAAACAAGAGAATTTGTAAAAAAATGGACTTTTTTTTATCATTTTTGTGACCATCATCAATGTTATCATTAGATATTATCTCATTTACATAAAGTTGGTTTTGTGAGTTTATTTATCCGATAAACCCTATTTGTCACCATATTTTAAGTAATTAAAAATAAAAATATATCAATAATAAATATCAATGCTGTTAAACTATTGCATGTGGAGAGAAAACTTACTTTCACACAACGAAGCTCAAAATATAAAAGTATTTGAAGGATAGCTTATGTAGCATTATTATTATCATCAAAATCTTGTTCAAGCTATCTTCGAGTGCTTATTTATTAATATAATATCTTAAATTAACGATAATGGTTAAAGGGTAGGATGAAAACAGATGATTATGACTTTATCCATTTGAAACTTTGTCCATAAAAGATTGACGGTGGGTTCTTATTTTTGGTAGGTATACTTGAAAATTAAGTAATCAAATAGATTCCATTATCATTGGTAGGAATTGTCGTAGCAAAACAAGCCTTTAATGGATTTTTACGAAATCAGCATGACATAAAGCTAGAGACAATGCTGCACCTTTCACAAGAACCAAACAGTCATGAATCACCATCCTGGGATGGGATGTATTGTAGCCTCTTTTTTCCTTTTTTTTAATCAAATCTCATAGCCTATCTACAATCAATCTTGATCAAAGACAACAATGATCACCCATAGGCAAATGGTCCAAGCCAGCTAGAGATGCAAAAAGGTCGGATATGAGGCTGAACCAAGGTGGGTCTTAAATTGGATTTGTCTTTGTACCCAGGTTAAGATGCAAAACTAAATATTGCATCTAGATCCAGTATCAACTCAAAAAAAAAAAAAAAAAAAAAAAAAAAAAAAATAGACGACCAGCTTTAGATCCGGATAAGAAATAAGATGTGGAGTGGATAAAAGAATTTGAAAAAAAAAAATTTATATACAATTGAGAATCTTAAATGATATATAATTAAAGCTAAGATAGAGTCCCAAACATGAATATAACGCAAGCTATGTAGAACCTTAAAACATATATATTTTTGTGAATTCAATTATCCTAGGTTCATATCCTAGAGATGAATATGCATGGATCCGGTTATGGATTGGAATGTTTAT
Organism: Umbellularia californica; assembly: GCA_028538565.1. NCBI lineage: Eukaryota > Viridiplantae > Streptophyta > Magnoliopsida > Laurales > Lauraceae > Umbellularia > Umbellularia californica. The sequence continues at coordinate 797,422 of JAPQWN010000011.1, read as the reverse complement.
ATAGTGATTCGGAGTCAAATTTCTTTCATGTCCAAAATAAGTTTCATGTCTGCTTTATTCATGTCCAAAACATGAATATTTGGATAATCAGTTATCTATTTGTAACCGCGAACCCAATCCTTTTTAATTACACTTCAACCAGGTTGACATGAGAGATTAGGGTCTGGATTGATATTTTAACCCTTTTATAAATAGGAGAGATTCAATTTGGTACTCCAGTAGTACTAGGGTTGTAAACGGGTTGGTTCTGGTCCGGGTCCATGATGGACTCCGAATCGGAACCGTTAAGGAGAAGGTGGAATCGGATCCGGACTCGGAACTATTTCGGAACCAATTTCTTAGCTCCGAACTGGAACCAGAACCATATATGGGACGGGTCTGGATCCGGTTCCGGGTCTAAATAGAAAATGATATTAAAAAAATATGATTTCTAAGAGAGGTTTTCAAAAATTGAGGTAATATGTCGGGTCTCAAGTCCACAGGTCTGAACCAAGGTGGAACCGGAACCGGACCCATTTACTTATCGAGGTCTAAATAAGGACCCAGATCCGATTGTTAACGGATCGAAACCTCCTGATAATCGTAGAATCGGGGGCCCATTTACATTCATAAATAGTGCCCTTGGGTACCCAAGACAATAACCGCATATGCGAAAGATGGAGGGGTCTCCATCAGATGAGAAAGTGGGCCATATTGCGCCATTCTCTTTGCACTTGTAAGTACTCGGAGAAAACAAAGGGGCCTTGAAAGTGAAAAGGGAAGACTTCTTTTATTCATGCCCAACAGCTCTCCTTACATGCCACCAATGACCAATTACACATCAATGTTGTCGTAAAATAAAGTCTCATTATCTCTAAAGTCTTTGAATACACTTCCATTTATTGATATTGAGCATTCTGTTGACTTAAAACGATATCAGAGTCTTTTTTAAACAAAATACATTAGACTTTGAAAATACTGTGGGCCACCTCTTTCTAGAATCATTTTTATTTTGACCCAAAAAAATACCTGAAAATAAGATAACAAAAATGAGAAAGGTAAAGGTATCTGACTGGGAGGTACCATGAAACTTCCCATCTTTTAGGGTGCATTTACACTCCTATGTTAATCTATTAATACACAGCTGAATTTGTTATCTTTATCATTGTTTATGATCATCCATACCAATCAGAAATCACTAATCTGATAATTTTGAAGTTGTTCATGTATATATGTATAGCTTCTTTGAACTTTACCTTGATTGGATTCTTCACAAGACTTGGAATTGGTCCCCTCCATGATGCAAATTGGTCACTGGGAAAGGAGGTACTGAAAACTGAAAACCCTATGTAGAATACTTTATGGGACTCCCTTCACACTACGGAGTCCCACCCAAACTGTTGCTATCCACCAGGATTCTGATCCAAGTCAAACAATACTTATTTGAGTGGGATTATATTCCTCTGTAAACCCAAACATTTTCAAACTTAAAAGAAAAATTAGGACAATAATAAGGAGAAAGTTGGTGGGCCCAAGCACGTGCATACACAACACACGTGTGGTCGTGAGGATCACTTGCGTATGGACTCACATATATGCTAACAGAATTTTGCAGCAACTAATTTTAAAAATACATTTATCGTAATTCTTAGATGCAAATAAACGAGCATTAAGGGAAAGTTTGTGAACACGTCATGGAAAATCAGTTTGGCGGAAATTTTCCTCTTATGTGGAAAAGAAAGTTTTGGATCCCCCTCCCCTATAGGAATTCATTTTCTAATGAATTGCAGAAAATTTAGCCCATTGTTATATTTTTCCACAAAGAAAAATAGTTACACCAAACATAGATTTTACTATGGTGCAGAATTTAATTTTTCGAAGCTCACTTTTTCTGCAGAAAATCGGCTACACACTAACAGGGGTGGACTTACATTAATTTGTCCCGGGGCGACCAAATTAAAAAATCAATAAAGAGTTGGATGGGCCTTGGCCCATGCCCCATGTAAATTACAAAAATCACCCCACGTCGCTGACTCTTTTATTCTCTTCCTTGATGGAAAAAAAAAAGAAAAAAAAACCCTCTTTTCCTTCAATCTCTGCGGGAGAGTAAGATCACACAACTCGTCTCCATTCTATGACTGGAGGAAGACGAAAGACTCTTGTTTGCTCTTTTATGTCTTTTATGTGATATTGGACTTGTTTTCTTAGATGTTGTATATCTTTTTATTGGTTTTATTTTCTGGGTCGTCTCCAAATCTACCATTGTAGAAGGTATTGAGGGAAGCTATGGTGGAGCTTAGAGTCGGTGGTAGTGGCACAAGAGAAGGGGTTGAAAGAACAACGATGTGTGGTTTTTCTCTCTTGCTTTATATGAGTGATGGGTTTCTTTGTAGAGATGAGATATATAGCAAATCTTCATTTGCTTGAGACAAAGGCAAGGAAAAAAAAGTGTCTAGTAAGGCTTAGCTTCTTTTTCTCTCCAAAGAATATTAATGGAGCTTTAGATTTGGATCAGTGGAATTTAAAAAATTAGGGCTAAATCCGAACTCTTAATCTCTAAATTATAATTCCAAACCTAACTCCCCTAATCCTAAATGAAATCCTAAGCCCAAAATATCCAAATCGTATATGCAAACCCTAATCCCTAATTCCCTAAATTCCCTTTATTCGTAAGCCCTTATCCCGCGCAGAATATGATACTACCAGGCGCTTTTTTGGATTTCGAATATGAAACCAAAAACACTATTTTCATTTTCATTTTTCTTTTTTGAAAACCAGCAAACGAAAAACGTTACAGGACGCGCCCTAAGTTTTCAGAATAGAGTGTTTTTAGAAAATGAGTGTGTAAAGGTAAAATTGGATTGTACGGAGAAAATCTCTATTTATAATGAAAAAACTTGAATTTCACAAAAATTTAAGGGATAAATATTGGAATTTAATCAATAAAATATTATAATATTAATTAATTGGTTGTTAACCTTCTGTGTCCAACCACATGGAGACTATTATGAGGAATTTCCTTTGGTCAGGGGGGGCTATCAAGCTAAAAAGGAATCAGATCAGCTGGGCCGCAGTCACTCACCCCACCAAAAAAGGAGGCCTAGGCATCAGGCATGTCAGTGAGCAGAATGAAGCATCTTTCATCAAAAGTTGGGCTGGACAGCTACGTCTTCAAACTCCCTCTGGGCATCCTGGATGGTTGGTAGATATTTTTCCAACTCCTCCATCTGGAACTCTTCCACCTCCAAATCTGGGTCCTGTATTTGGCGAAAAATCAGGAATTTGGCTCACCACATCCACTCTGGCAGTCAATGGAAAGTTGGAGATGGCAAGAAAATTGATCTCTGGTATGATAACTGGATGCAAGTTGGTAGCTTCGTTGCTCTGTTTCCTTCTATTTCCTTCCCTCCCAACCAGATGCTTCATTCTCTATGGGATGGAGGCCACTGGATGATTCCTCCTGATTTTTCGGATGATGCAGTAGCATCCTTGAGGCAAGCAACTCTTCATCTTGCCTTGGACATCTCTTCCAAAGACACTATCCTATGGAGTTCTCACAAGGATAATGGCCTCTCTCTTCAGGATGCTTGGCAAATCATTAGATCTCGCAAACCCTCAACTGACTAGTCTTTCTGGGCTCCACTGGTTTGGAACAAATTTCAGCTGCCTAAGGTTTCTTTCTTTGCTTGGAGGCTGCAGCACGGAAAAACCCCATCTCAAGCCTGGGCTCAAAAGTCTGGTATCAATCTTGCTTCTAGGTGCAGCCTCCACTACAAAGATCAAGAGTCTACCCTGCACCTTCTCTTTCTTTGCTCTTTCTCCTCTGCAATTTGGAACTGGATCCTCTCTATGGCAGGCTTGTCTGTTACTGGTCCCCTATTTCCTTCAAAGATTTGGCATGCTCTATGTGACACCACAGAGTCCCACATCGACTATAGAGAGGAAAATGAATTGGATTATTGTAGAGCTTACACCCTTACCTTGCACGAGGCCTTTTGATGGGTTGAGGCCCATCAGAAGCAAAACCGTGAGGCCTGTGGGCCAAATCGGACAATATCAAGCATGGGTATGGGGTGGGGTGTTACAAATGGTATCAGAGCCGACTCTCGACTAGTCGAGTGTGGGTCCCCTGCCATGGCCTGGTGCAAGTGTGCGGGTCTCCATGTGGGCTGGCCAAGAGGGCTGGCAGGCTACAATGACTGACAGGCTACTACATAGGGACGTGCAGCCTTAAGGGGGGTGGATTGTGATGCCCCGGAGTCCCACATCGACTATAAAGAGGAAAGTGAATTGGGTTATATGTAGAGCTTACACCCTTACCTTGCATGAGGCCTTTCGATGGGTTAGGGCCCATCAGAAGTAAAACAGTGGGGCTCGTGGACCAAAGCGGACAATATCATGCATGGGTGTAGGGTGGGGCGTTACAAATATTGTGATGCCCCGGAGTCCCACATCGACTATAGAGAGTAAAGTGAATTACCCTTACCTTGCATGAGGCCTTTTGATGAGTTGGGGCCCATCAGAAGCAAAACCGTGAGGCCCGTGGGCCAAAGCGGACAATATCATGCATGGGTGTAGGGTGGGGCGTTACAAATGGTATCAGAGCCGACTCTCGACTAGTTCGAGTATGGGTCCCCTGCCGAGATCTGGTGCAAGTGGGTGGGTCTCCATGTGGGCAGGCCAAGAGGGCTGGCAGGCTACTGCACAAGGACGTGCAGCCTTAAGGGGGGTGGATTGTGACGCCCCGGAGTCCCACATCAACTATAGAGAGAAAAGTGAATGGGGTTATGTGTAGAGCTTACACCCTTACCTTGCATGAGGCCTTTTGATGGGTTGAGGCCCATCAGAAGCAAAATCGTGAGGCCCGTGGGCCAAAGCGGACAATATCATGCATGGGTATAGGGTGGGGCGTTACAAATGGTATCAGAGCCGACTCTCAACTACTTCGAGTGTGGGTCCCTTGCCGTGGTCTGGTGCAAGTGGGCGGGTCTCCATGTGGGCGAGCCAAGAGGGCTGGCATGCTACAAGGACTGGCAGGCTACTGCACAGGAACGTGCAGCCCTAAGGGGGGTGGAATGTGACGCCCCGGAGTCCCACATCGACTATAGAGAGGAAAGTGAATGGGATTATATGTAGAGCTTACACCCTTACTTTGCATGAGGCCTTTTGATGGGTTGATGCCCATCAGAAGCAAAACCGTGAGGCCCGTGGGCCAAAGCGGACAATATCATGCATGCGTAAAGGGTGGGGCATTACACTCTATCAACCCACAGTGATCGATTGACCTGCAAAGGAGCTGCTACAATTTTCTTCACAACAGCTTATGCAATCTGGATCTACAGGAACGATGCTTTCTTTTCTAACTCAAGAGCCTCCCAGCTGAAGGTTATTTCTTATATGTCTGAGCTACTCTCTGCCTCTCTCAAGTGCATTACCAAGCCCTTCACTGGTAGACCTCTTCAGTCATTTTGTAATTTTTTGTTTCTGAATTCTTAAGCCTGGCTTTTATTTCTTGGCCTTTGTTTGGCCTCTGTTTTTCTTGTCTCTTTTCTCTTCTTTTGCTGTAGCTCCTTGAGCTTCTTCTTTCCTTCTGCCTTTGTTCTCTTCTTTTCTCCATTAATTCAATTGCCAATTAGCAAAAAAAAACATGTTCCCTTAGAACACAGGTTAACACTGTCCTAAGTTTATATATCTTACGTGCATACATATAATCTGAGTATATATTTAAAATCAAATGATAAGATAGACATTACAAATAAATCCCTAAAAAGTAGACATTACAAAAGATGCAAATACTCATCAAGACTCATATATTGATTAAGAGCCAGGTAGAGTGAAGTAAAATTAAGACACTTAAGTAGTAATAATAAAAAAAAAAAAAAAAAACTATGACGAAGAACAAGAAGGCATGTAGGAGGGACGTGGGCGGATGCTGGTATCATTTGAAGGCCCATTTTTTACGATGAGAACTGTGCTCATGCCCCATATAAGATGTCTGGATAGATGACAATGCATTAACCAGGTCCCTGAAAAAAAAAATATTTAAAATTCAAGTTAGTGCTTAGGATGAGCCGTGGATATTTGTTGTTGGTTTTTTTTTTTTTTACTACCACATTAAATTTGAGAATCGAGGAGCGGTATACAACCCCGAACCCAGAGTCTCTTGGAAAATGTGTGAGGGGCAATGGGCCGGGTATGTCATTAAGCCAACCTCAATGGAAGGGAGACACACTGATTTTTTGTTATTCTTATAAATGATACAAATTAAATCTTCCTTAACATTTGTGATTGATAATTAATATAAGTATATGACAAATAATAAAATCAGTCCATGGAAGAAAACAGAGTGTCCATGGAAGAAAACAGAGTGGAGAGAGAGATTTTACCCGGATTGTCAGCAACAAATCGAATAGCAACCCATCCTTTAGCAGGAACCATAATAGTGTTAACTTTTGGTGGATCAATCAAGTTAAATGACACTGGATCACTCCCATAATCGAAATTCCAATAACCCAATCCCACCACATAGAAGCTGTAACCATGCAAATGCATTGGATGACTTTCAGGACTCACAATTGTAGTTCCTTGGAACACCATTTCAACTTGTTCACCATAATTTAACATCTTCACTCTTGTCCCCGGAGTTGTGAATTCTGAGGCATTCCCCTTCCCTCCTGTGAAGTCGTAGATTACGTACGGTGCGTCTGGAAAATTCGTGGTGTAAATGTCGCTCAAATTCCTGTATGTAGGCAAAAATTTTCAATTTCTGATTTCTTCCAACTATTGGATTGAAATCTAATGGATATTGAGTAGTCTGCATGCAAAATAACTCGTACGTACCGGGTGTATGCTTGCAGAATATCAATAGAACCGGTAACGAAAGAAAAATTGTTTAAGCTTGAAGCAAGCCGATCACCATGCGCTGCACATGACTTATTGGGGCATGGAATGTGATTCATATTAGTTGTTATAAGCATTGATGTAGTGATATTTTTCGGCACATCTATCGGATATTCTTTACTTGCTAAGCTCCTCAAACGTTTCGAAAAGCTTACTGCAGCATCAGTGTCATTGCAACCAGGAAGAAATCGGAATACAGGAGTAGATGGAGGAGTATAATCGCCTTCGTATTCGAGAATTGCTGTGGAGGTTGAGTTATCAAATGGAGTATATTGGCCATCGAACAAAGGAGAGGCAATCATATAATAAAGGCTAGGGTCCTGGTTTGTCGTAACCAAAACATCGAAGGTTTGTCCTGGAGCTGTTGAAATGTAATCTGTGGTTACTGGTTTCAGGTATGACGCGTCTTGCCCTACCACTGTGAGATTGTGGTTTGCTATTCCAAAGAATATTTCTTCGTCCATAACAGCATTGATGATTCGAAGCAGATAGGTCTTGCCGGGTTTAACCTTCAACCGGTATGTTGTCTCTGCATTAATGCCAAAGTTATGATCGATCATAATATATATACTGTATGCAATAAAGAATTGAATTGGATATGATAAAAAGATAATTAGAAATTAAAAAAAAAAAGGTTTAATTAATTATACGATTGGAGCATGGGTATAAGTCTCCTGGTTGGCCGTTGATGGTGTGAGCATCAGATGAATTAGGCCTGCCCCCGGTATACATTGCTTCACTAATTATGGACATCACATCTCCCTTGTACCAGCTTGCTGCCACAAAACAATATTATTACAAGTCAGTTGCATATATATGTATATATTCACACAAGGGTAATTAATTAATTTGATTGAAATTAAAGATGAAATTAAGAAGAAAAAAAATGTACCAAGAACGATAGTGTGTTCCTCATAAGGTCGGGGAAATGGATAAGTGGTTCCAAGAGCAGGTAAAATGATAATGGGACCATGGACCGTGGCACGTGTCCAGTCACTGTGAGCATGCCACCATAGGGTTCCTTCCTCTACTGTGAAGAGTACAACATATGTGAAGTTGTGTCCTGGTCTAATTGCACACTGTGTTATGTTCTCTGGACCATCATACCAGGGGATTCTTGGTTGCTTCACTCCATGCCTACAAATATAAACATGAAAAAAAAAAAAAAAAAAGACTTCAGATTTAGATCTTTGGTTGATAAATTCATATCATTTTCTAAGATATATAAAAACAAGATTAATTGGATAAGACTTAAGAGTAATTCTTAACCTTAAACCTTAAATCCAACATGTGATGTGATAGTTTCACTTAACTGACATGTACGAATAAACATTAGTTCCACTAACAATATATGATCAGTTGAATGAAACTGTCACAATATAAATTGGGATTCATGTTGTAATTTTTGACATTATTGTAAGTTTTTCGTAAATGGTTGTAGAAAAAATCATATATCTAACTGAATTCAACAGAATCTAATTAACTTCATGTGATAAGTAGAAAAAATAACTTGTGATATGAGAGAGAGCTAGAGATGACCAGTGAATGGTGACACCATATCTGCCATAATTGTGGACATTAACAATGGCAGTATCGCCTTTTCGAACCCGAATGGTTGGTCCAGGGAAACTCTCATTTACGGTCAACATGCTCTTTGTGCTGCAAAGCCTCGTAAAGTCTGAATCTTTTAGCTGCAATATTCAGGAATTCATTAATCATGTTATCTCAACGTGACCACGTGGAATGAGCAAATGATAAAGTTCTCCTTAAAAAAAAAAAAATGATAAAGTTCTAAATCAAAATAAATAAATAAATAAGGAAATACTTTTTTTTTTTCCGACAAGTGGCCTCCTTAAATTTTGGTAGTGGGAGACGTGGCCACCACAAGATTACAGAATTCCCTTGTAATTAATGCAACAAATTAATTTAAGAAGACAAAAAGAGTACTTACAACAAAATCATAGTAATGGACTTTTGGTTGAGTCATCTGAGACTGCTGGAACATTATCGGCACCAGCTTATGAAGAATAAAGAGCCCAAAAAACCCTAAAATGAAACTCAACTGAGAACCCATAATTTCTTACTGATCTCTTGTTAAAAGTATGATGAAAACTCTCTGTGTCTCCGTTGTAAATATCTTCCACTGCTGAGCTTATATATATAATATTTAAAAACTATACATGCAGCATACCTTCAACTACTATTTTTCACCTACCACGTACCACCCATCTTGCACCTTAGGATTACAGGATAGGTATGATAATTGCACAAGCAGCGTACCTTCAACTACTATTTTTCACTTACCAGTCTACCACCCATCTTGCACCTTAGGATTACAGGATAGGTATGATAATTGCACAAGCAGCATACCTTCAACTACCATTTTTCAACTACCACCCTTCTTGAACCTTAGGATTATATAGCATAGGTATGATAATTGCACAAGCAGCATACCTTCAACTACTATTTTTCAACGGAATTTTTTAAATGCACCCACCCTATTCAATATCTACAGACACCCTATGCCTATGACCTGACTATTTACTTTTCTTGATTGTGACCACATGAGAGAGCTTGAGTGACTGTGACCACAAGAGAGAAATGTGTAGGAGAGGTATCAAACGGTCACGTGGTCAAATGGTAGGGGTATCAAGCAGTCAGGTGGTCAAACGGTGGGCCCCACTTGCAAGTATTCAAATGGTGGGCCCCACTTGCTGGGAGTGGGTATCAAACGGGTGGTCAAACGGTGGGCCCCACTTGCATGCGAGTGAAATCCATTGACCGTTAGCTGACTTGTCCAGAGGGGGTTCAAAATCATTAATGAGCCCGGCTGGTGGATTGAAAAGAGGCTGGCCTCTCATTCACAATATAGAGGATAATGGTGTATGGTCCAATAACTCACCAAATTCTAGTGATAGTGTAGAATTTTTTTTTTAATAAAGAAGAAGATAAAAGGTCTGTATGGTGTTCATCTCCGAAAATTCATCATCCATCCTAGCTACTAGATTTAGGTACAATATTAACTTTTATTGGGGATGAGTTTCTTTGTATGGTAATTTGAATTCATAAAAAAGGATTTTTAGAGAGGATTGATATGCAAGGATGTTAAAACGGTAGGGGCGAACCCAGAAAATTCTCTTTTCGGGGTGTAAGAAAAAAATTATTGGAAAGGGGGGCAAATGTTAAAAAAAAAAACATATTAAAAAAAACATACCCTATATGGCTATAATCTGACCTGATCATTTGGTGGATGTGATTGTGACCACCTATATCTACCTCATTTATCTCTCTTTTGACTACTTTATCTTTTACTACTTACAATCACACTCCATAAATCATGTGGAATACAACCCAATTGGCCATGCAACGTTCCATCCCCCAAGCTTGATGTGGTCTATAGACCAATTATGGTGGGATTTTTACTTTTATCTTTGTATGTCGGTCCAATACAATATTGAAAATCCCACCATAAAAACCCCACCATAAGTAAAAATACTGAACAAAGATAACAACCCTACAAAGATGAAAACCCCACCATAAAAAAAAATTTAAAACAAATTTATTCAAACATATTAACACATGTTACATCGGCTAATCATCCAACACAATGGTTTCAGAAGGAAACTTGGAACGCATATACATGAAAGCATTAATTCGCTCTGCATACGAGGTAGCCCATGTAACCGCACAATCATGCCTGAAGTGAACCCATTGAGGCATAATGGGAGGCATCGGGTAACCATCTGTTAATGCAACCTGAACGTAGTGATTATTATTTACGTACCCGATAGCGATTGCAACATGTTGATACGACCGTGGTGGAGTAGATCGAAGTGGCAAATATGTAAAGCTCTGTACAGCACTTAAAACGTGTAATACAACATTGAACTTCGAAGCAATTAAGAGACCCATGTCTGGCATGGTCATCCAATGCTCAATCGGTGCTCCTCTATCTAATGCAAAAAAGTTCAATGAGTTGTAAACACGAGTCTACTGGTCATCACTACTAAATATTGCAACATATTGTGTCCTGAATGTGTGCAACTCTTCTATTAAGTTATACCGGATAGTTGCCCATGCATCTTTGTGAAGACCAAGATAGATAGCTATCGCCCCAAATCCGCAATTTCCATTAAGTTTTACGTCTTATATATGCATAATATAAGGATGCAATATAGGTGGAAACTGATCAACATATGCATGTACAGAGTATTTGTAAATAGAGGAGCAACTGTGTCTCGCTGGTTCCTGAAACTGGAAAATATCTGATCTCCCTCAACTTCCTTAAAAGACTGAATTTACCATGCCTTGTTTGCTACTTAAACTGTTCCGTGAACACTTGTAGCTCGATGTCACAATCGATGTCATCGTCATGAAGAGACACACACGGTGATAAGTCTAGTTTTCTCCAAAAATTTTCTATGGAATCAATTGGTATGGGACGACCATCGTTCAAATATATTGCTAGCTCGTGCGCACATGGCAGTTCGTAGCTCGTACGAAGTCTACATCCGCATTTGTAGGAAACTTCTCCGACATCCTTAGACCGCTCAAATTCCTTCAAAATCAGATACAATGCGTGGCTTGAAACGAAACCACATAATTCCTGAAAGTGCGGTTTATTGAATCGATGATGGACGATAGTTTTGATTTGCTCAATACTCGCTTTGATAGCTATGTCCTGTGATTGGATGACTTGGTGAATAAACAACAGCGATATCTCCAAATTTGACTATGATGACTCCAAGTATTGTTTCAACTTCGCATGCTGGCTTTCGACTCTATTAGTTGTCTGGTTTCCAAAATGCAGATATCTGTCAGTCTAGGCGGATACAAACATCTCCTTATACGGTGTCAACCATACATCCTTAAGATAATTAATCATACATGGAAAGTTTTGTAACACTACCTCAAGGTCCGCCAATTTGTACAAATACGCATTCTCAGTTTCAGATTCCAGCAACATATTCCACATTTTGTAGAATGCATTCCAAGATTTATTGCCCGTTATTGGTGGCCTGCATTTGCTCAAAATACTCCTATAAATGTGCCACCTGCAGAGTAATTTTTTAGCTTCGGGAAATACCTGGGCAGACGCATTTATCAAAGCCAACTCTCTATCCGTGACAATAACTCGTGGACCGGTGCATCCATCCATTATTGACTGCAGACACCTTAAAGCCCAAGTATAATGACTCGTACGAAGTCTACATCCGCATTTGTAGGAAACTTCTCCGACATCCTTAGACCGCTCAAATTCCTTCAAAATCAGATACAATGCGTGGCTTGAAACGAAACCACATAATTCCTGAAAGTGCGGTTTATTGAATCGATGATGGACGATAGTTTTGATTTGCTCAATACTCGCTTTGATAGCTATGTCCTGTGATTGGATGACTTGGTGAATAAACAACAGCGATATCTCCAAATTTGACTATGATGACTCCAAGTATTGTTTCAACTTCGCATGCTGGCTTTCGACTCTATTAGTTGTCTGGTTTCCAAAATGCAGATATCTGTCAGTCTAGGCGGATACAAACATCTCCTTATACGGTGTCAACCATACATCCTTAAGATAATTAATCATACATGGAAAGTTTTGTAACACTACCTCAAGGTCCGCCAATTTGTACAAATACGCATTCTCAGTTTCAGATTCCAGCAACATATTCCACATTTTGTAGAATGCATTCCAAGATTTATTGCCCGTTATTGGTGGCCTGCATTTGCTCAAAATACTCCTATAAATGTGCCACCTGCAGAGTAATTTTTTAGCTTCGGGAAATACCTGGGCAGACGCATTTATCAAAGCCAACTCTCTATCCGTGACAATAACTCGTGGACCGGTGCATCCATCCATTATTGACTGCAGACACCTTAAAGCCCAAGTATAATTGAACACTTTTTCTGAGTGCATGAAAAGAATGCAAGCCATTGCTTTAATGATCTTGGATGTGCGAAGAATAAATTTTCAAGCTCATTGGTTTCAGCATTTATTCGACTCTCGAAAATGTATCCTTCACGTTGTAGGAATGACATGACAACTTGCATCTGGGTTTTACCAGCTTTCTCCGCAGTCCGAAATTTCTGGTGTGCATTATATATGGTCTCAATGGTAGACACGTTGTCCGGATTCCGCTTCTTCAACGATGTTAAGATATCTCGTAGCTTCACATTTTTCGTAGACAGATGTACCACCAATTGGATTTCGGATTTAGAGAGCCGACCGGGGTATGGATGTCCCTCCATATATGATGTAGGGGCATGGTTATGTGTTCCACATACCACCCTTACCATCCAGTCATCACCTGTTCTCATTTTAACCCCTTTCACTCTGAAAGGACAATCAATTCTTTTTGTGCCTGTAACCTTGGTGGAAGTTTTCTTGCTTCTGTATGTACCACTACGATATTCACATTGGAACAACAGTATAGGACTCTTCCCGATTATACTAGTCTCTAACCTTTTAATGACAATGATATATCCTAAATTGAGTTCAGTATTTTGAATCCAATCAATTAGAGATTAGCGCAAATTGAATGCCTGAAAATGTATTAATTCTGTTAGAAATTAACAACTTTTTATTAAAAATTGACAAAATAAAACATAATTGGAATTGAGTTAATATCATACCATGTCGGTGGAAAATTTGTTTGTAACATTTTCATCCACATTTTCGTCTTCTTGTTTTATTTCGTTTCTGAGAATATCATCCGAACAACAATATACATTCACTTGAGCATCTGCAATTAATAAAAAATATTTCCTGAAATAATTAAAGAATTGTATATTTACCTAATCACTTGAACCACTTGACAATCGCAGATCATTGGCTGAAATCCTCAGTTGATCCAAATTCATATATTCTACTGGTATGTATATTGCCAAGAAGAACTACATCTATATATATATACTAACTCATATCCAGTAACTACAAGCAATGCTTTGGAAACATAATCAATCCAGCAATAGGATCGGATTGAGGCCTGATGGCTGGTATTATGGGATGTGCACACTTGAAGTAAAAAGTAACTTGGAAGCTAGATGGTGATTTAAAAAGCGAGCTCTGAAAATATTGAGATCGTTCAAGCTTCCACCATCGCCTTCCACCCCTACCAATTTTAGGTCTGATTTAAAAACTCTCTATAAAACAAGACACCGGATAATACGAAAGTGACCCGATCCTTCTTCTTCGAGACAAGTGATTTAACTAGTCAATAGTTTTGATAAGACATGGCCGTACTGGATTCTGGCTGCAAAGCCGCTTGTGAAAAGACGTAGGCGTGTTAAAATTCATTTATCAATGACAGTTCTCTGGCTACAAAGCCTTGTGAAAAGACTTTGGCGTGTTAAAAGTCGTTTTTCAATTATGACAGTAAAGATGGGGCATGTGACCTTTATGCTGGTTTTTGAAAAATTAGAAAGAATCAAATTATATTAGAAGTCAGGGAGAATCAATTACGAAAGTTACCCGATTCTTCTTCTTCGAGACAAGTGATTTAACTAGTCAATAGTTTTGATAAGACATGGCCGTACTGGACTCTGGCTGCAAAGCCGCTTGTAAAAAGACGTAGGCGTGTTAAAATTCATTTTTCAATGACAGTTCTCTGGCTACAAAGCCTTGTGAAAAGACTTTGGCGTGTTAAAAGTCGTTTTTCAATTATGACAGTGAAGATGGGGCATGTGACCTTTCTACTAGTTTTGGAAAAATTAGAAAGAATCAAATTATATTGGAAGTCAGGGAGAATCAATTACGAAAGTGACCCGATCCTTCTTCTTCGGGACAAATGATTTAACTAGTCAATAGTTTTGATAAGACATGGCCGTACTGGACTCTGATCATTCATATATACATACGTTTACCCAATGCAAATATAGATTCTTTGCATGATGCAAACCAAGAACATTAATCCAGTGCCCATGACGAAAGGTAAGCCAAATCCATTAATGGATGGTGGGCCACCTGTAAACATCAAGCATCAGGCATGGAATATCACTTAGAGTGGGTGTATGTACTAATACCCTTTCAATCATAGACTCAACGGTTGTGACTACATAGGCATAGCCTAGGGTGGGTGCATTTAGTAACACCCTTTTTCAACTACCACCCTTCTTGAACCTTAGGATTATAAGATAGGTATGATAATTGCACAAGCAACACCTCCAGCCTCCAACTACTACTGCCATCGGTTCTTATATATTATTGATCGAGTTAATTTGATTAGATTGGATATAATACTTTCTTTCTTTGGTTCATCAAAATTACACCAGGGATCGTTACTCAAAACTTACAAAAGAAAAACAAAAGGGAAACTAAGCTCAGACTGAGAGAATTTGGAAACTTTTAGTCGTGTAGCTCTAATTCGCACAGATAAATTATCCGAAAGGAGGGTATCAACCTTTTCCAGGAGTTGTTGTCTGAATTGTTTTTTCCTAGAGATGAATATGCATGGATCCCGTTACGGATTGGAATGTTTATACAGTGATTCAGATTCAAATTTCTCTCATGTCCAGAATAAGTTTCATATCTGCTTTATTCATGTCCAAAACATGAATATTTGAATAATCAGTTATCTATTTGTAACCGCGAACCCAATCCTTTTTAATTACACTTCAACCAGGTTGACATGAGAGATTCGGGTTTGGATTGACATTTTAACCCCTTAATAAATAGGAGAGATTTGATTTGGTACTCCAGTAGTACTAGGGTTGTAAACGGGTTGGTTCTGGTCCGGGTCCATGATAGACTCTGAATCGGAACCGTTAAGGAGAAGGTAGAATCGGATCCGGACTCGGAACTATTTCGGAACCAATTTCTTGGCTCCGAACCGGAACTAGAACCATTATGGGACGGGTCTGGATCCGGTTTCGGGTCTAAGTAGAAAATGATATTAAAAAAATATGATTTCTAAGAGAGGTTTTCAAAAATTGAGGTAATATGTCGGGTCTCGAGTCCATGGGTCTGAACCAAGGTGGAACTGGACCCGGACCCATTTACTTATCGGGACCTAAACAAGGACCCAGACCCGATTGTTAACGAATCGAAACCTCCGGATAATCGTAGAATCAGGGGCCATTTACATTCCTAAATAGTGCCCTTGGGTACCCAAGACTACAACCGCGTATGGGAAAGATGAAGGGGTCTCCATCAGATGAGAAAGTGGGCCACATTGCGCCATTCTCTTTGCACTTGTAAGTACTCGGAGAAAATAAAGGGGCCTTGAAAGTGAAAAGGGAAGACTTCTTTTATACATGCCCAACAGCTCTCCTTACATGCCACCAATGACCAATTACACATCAATGTTGTCGTAAAATAAAGTCCCATTATCTCCAAAGTCTTTGGATACACTTCCATTTATTGATATTGAGCATTCTGTTGACTTAAAACGATATCAGAGTCTTTTTTAAACAAAATACATTAGACTTTGAAAATACTGTGGGCCACCTCTTTCTAGAATCATTTTTATTTTGACCCAAAAAAATACCTGAAAATAAGATAACAAAAATGAGAAAGGTAAAGGCATCTGACTGGGAGGTACCATGAAACTTCCCATCTTTTAGGGTGCATTTACACTCCTATGTTAATCTATTAATACACAGCTGAATTTGTTATCTTTATCATTGTTTATGATCATCCATACCAATCAGAAATCACTAATCTGATAATTTTGAAGTTGTTCGTGCATATATGTATATATAGCTTCTTTGAACTTTACCTTGATTGGATTCTTCACAAGACTTGGAATTGGTCCCCTCCATGATGCAAATTGGTAACTGGGAAAGGAGGTTCTGAAAACTGGAAACCCTATGTAGAATACTTTATGGGACTCCCTTCACACTACGGAGTCCCACCCAAACTGTTGCTATCCACCAGGATCTGATCCAAGTCAAACAATACTTATTTGAGTGGGATTATATTCGAATGTAAACCCAAGCATTTTCAAACTTAAAAGAAAAATTAGGACAATAATAAGGGGAAAGTTGGTGGGCCCAAGCACGTGCATACACAACACACATGTGGTCGTGAGGATCACTTGCGTATGGACTCACATATATGCTAACAGAGTTTTGCAGCAACTAATTTTAAAAATACATTTATCGTAATTCTTAGATGCAAATAAACGAGCATTAAGGGAAAGTTTGTGAACACGTCATGGAAAATTAGTTTGGCGGAAATTTTCCTCTTATGTGGAAAAGAAAGTTTTGGATCCCCTTCTCCTATAGGAATTCATTTTCTAATGAATTGCAGAAAATTTAGCCCATTATTATATTTTTCCACAAAGAAAAATAGTTACACCAAATATAGATTTTACTATGGTGCAAAATTTAATTTTCCGAAGCTCACTTTTTCTGCGAAAAATCGGCTACACACAAACGTGCCGTAAATGAGTAAAAATGGAAACGTAGAAGGATAAAAGGGTTCATTTACAATGGCACTTTTTAAATTGAATGAATTTCATTGGTGTCTCTTTGTGTGAAAATGAAACGTTTGTGGGAAGAACAAAGAAAGATGAGTTGCAACATTCTTTCGCATTTGTGCAAGACTAACACAGGAGTATACTGCAGTTGATTGTTGTATGCATGAGAAGAGTACATGATGGAGTGAGAACCTGGCATGCATTTGTTTGGGGTAATTGACAATCTCTTTTGGGGATGGATTTTGGGGTTGGCGCCCGTGTTTACATCTTGAGGTTGCCTGCGCATGATGCAATGGTTACTGGGACCGACAGATGGGACGGGCCTGTGGAGTCAGTTCCATTGATTTGATGCACCCACCCTATATCTTATGCCTATGTAATCTAAGTGTGTAGTCTTATCATTATCAGGAATGTGATAAGAACTATGTGTACAACGCCGATGCCTTTGGCTGCTGTCTGCTAACAGCATCATCATGCACCTGTCCCTGCCATCTTTTGATTTGATAGGATCATGCTTTTTCCGTTGGCCTCCATTAATGACCACATTTTCACCTGTGTTGTCACCTTCCCATCCCACCCTTCTCTTTTCCCAGCAACTACACACAGCACGCCCGTACATCTACTACATCTTCTTACATGTGTCACCTCCCCCGGCCTCATTTATACATGCTTACATGACACCCCACAAGCAACACCGACCCTTTCGGTCTCATTGGGTGCTTGGGTGTTTTTAAAAGATTCATGATGGAGTTAAAAATGGTGGGTGTGAAAACCACATGACAAGCCCACGCACCATACGCAAGACCATCAAAACCACACAATTCATTGGATTATGTAATCATAACCGTTGAATCTATGATTTCAAAAGATACACAATTTGGTTCTTCCTGACTTCCACATTAGACATGGGTCTCTTAATTATTTCGAAGCTCAATGTTGTATTACACGTTTTAAGTGCTGCACAAAGCTTTACGTATTGGCCACTTCGATCTATTCCACCACCGTCATATCAACATATTGCAATCGCTATCAGGTACGTAAATAATAATCACTACGTCCAGGTTGCATTGACTGATGGTTACCCGATGCCTCCCATTATGCCTAAATGGATTCACATCAGGTATGATTGTATAGCTGCATGGGCTACCCCGTATGCGGAGCGAATTAATACGTTCATGTATATGCATTCCAGGTTTCCTTCTAAAACCATTGTGTTGGAAGATTAGGAATGTAACATGTGTTAATATATTTGAATAAATTTGTTTTAAAAAAATATTGTGCTTTCTTGTGTATCCAAACAGGCCCTAAAGGTATTTCGGAGTGTATCGAAAAAAATCAATAAGTTGTTTATTATTTTCATAATTTGAAAAAAAAAATATTGTGCATCCAAACAAGCCCTAAAGGTATTTCGGTATCCAAACAAGCCCTAAAGGTATTTCGGAGTGTATCGAAAAAAATCAATAAGTTGTTTATTATTTTCATATTTTGGAAAAAAAAAAAATTGTGCATCCAACACATGCCCTAAAGGTATTTCGGTATCCAAACAGGCCCTAAAGGTATTTCGGAGTGTATCGAAAAAAATCAATAAGTTGTTTATTATTTTCATATTTTGAAAAAAAAAATATTATGCTTTCTTGTGCATCCAAACATGCGCTAAAAGTATTTCGGTATCCAAACAAGCCCTAAAGGTATTTCGGAGTGTATTGAAAAAAATCAATAAGTTGTTTATTATTTTCATATTTTGAAAAAAAAATATTGTGCTTTCTTGTGCATCCAAACAGGTCCTAAAGGTATTTCGGAGATTAAACCCTTTGGCATTAATTTGACTGAGCCCACGTTATATACTGGGCCCCACAATTTCTGACAATGTTTAAGGTGAGGCCCACCACTTCTATGATGGAGGGACTGGGTCTGGTTTGAGCATCTGGTGTTCTACATCTCAGTCATCTGCTTTGATTGCTCCAAGGATTGAGATTTTTATGGAAATATATGAAAATAGACATTTTAGGAATCAAGAGTTATTATCTATCGCTAGCAGATTAATTTCTGTTTCTTGTTTAAACGTTGCCGAATTATGTGCTTAACATCTTCATGATTTTGTACCATTCCATTTTCATATACCTAGGAATTTGAAAGATTCGAATTGGCCATTAAATGGCATTTTGCTTGGTTACTTTCTTTAGACTCTATTGATGGTAAGTGGCGGACCCAAGAAAGTTTGCCTGGTTACTTAAAAAAATAAAATAAAAGTCTTGTGGGAGAGAGCATTTTTAAAAAAAAAATTTGCTTTAAGATTTTAACAAGTAGAGAGCATTTTTTTAAAAGATTTAATTGCCGGGCATTGTTGATCGTCTAGCTAGTAGCGAAATGGTTTAATACATGCATGGTCTAACATTGTTTTGATTTGTTTCAACTATTTATTTTTATCTAAAAGAAAAAACTGAAATATTAATACTAGAAAATAAATGAACAGGATGTATTGTGTTTCAGGTGTGACAATTGAGTGCCCATGTCTTTTGGGAAGAGGTGGTGTTTGATCCAATGGATAAATGAGTGTATATGGATGGAAGGATGCGTTGGATTTGATTTGGCAGATAGCAGATAGCACATAGCAGCCAGCAGCCAAAGGCATTGGCTTTCTGCACATCATTCTTATCACATCCATGATAAGACAATACACTTAGATTACATAGGCATAATATATAGGCTGGGTGCATTTAGTAACTAGGGTGGGTGCATTTAAAATTTCCCTTTGGTGCATTTAAAATTTCCCTTTCTTTCTAATATGGGCTGCCACCCAAAACGCGTTTTTATCCTTTCCATGACAAAGAAAAAGGTAAGAAGAGAATCTGCATGAGTTTGTGGACTTGCGTTTTGAATTTAAGGACCGACCCGGATGGGGAACATCACTGACCCACCAATGGAAAAGGTTGGGATCTGTCTCTCCATCGCGGCTTCTTCATTTACACAACTTTCAATGAAATGTTAAATTTTATAATGCAGCCCTTCATGGTGGCTGTGTGTACCCCCATGTGGACCTATCTTATCCTACACGCACAACATAGCTTGGGACTTGCATGCATTGATGATTGAACACTTTACAAAAAAGTTGATCTGAGATCAGGGGTGGACCTACATGGCCCCCCTAAGTTTTTAAATTTTATTTTTTATTACTAAATTTTTTATAATTTTTTACTTTTACCCCAAATTGTTAAGATTTTCTTTTAATAATTTTCATTTAGCCCTCTCTAATTCCATTTTCTGAGTCCGCCCCTGTCTGATATGCTAGTCTCAGATGGGCTCGATTAGGGGTGTAAAAAGAAAACCGAAAAACCGTCTAACCGAACCGAACCGAACTGCGGTTAATAACCGTATTTCACGGTTCGGTTACTGTTAATGAAATAAAAAAAACCGCATGGTTCGGTTCGGTTACGGTTTTCCATAATAATTCACGGTTATTAATCGAATCGAACCGTATGATACGGTTCGGTTAACCGTATGCGGTTAACCATGCCGTTTACAAATAAAAGAAAAAATAAGAAACCGTAAACGTACGGTTAACCGTATAATAAAGATTTCTAATCAATGAAATTTTTATCCAATTGCTCCTTATGTGTCATTTTACCTTCAATCATTCACATTTATCCCCTTATGTTTCCACGGTTATTAACCGTAACCGAACCGTTTAATACGGTTAACCGCGGTTACGATTTTCACGGTTTTTATATATACGGTTACGATTTTAAAAGGCAGAAAACCGCGGTTACGGTTCGGTTAACAGTTTTCCCAAATTAACCGGTTAAACGAACCGTTACACCCCTAGGCTCGATATTGGCTTTATTGCCTTTGTTTCTTTTGTGTTCCGATGGTCTAGTCACAGCAAATGGCCCGCAAATGCTAAGGATTTTTTAATGATCCAAACTAACATGCATTCCTATTCATCTATAGATGGCAATTTCGAGATGTCAAACTTGAGTTAGATCCCTATCTAAACTCTCCTAAGGTCTCAAATTAAAACTTTAAGTGGGAGATAATCTCTTAATAACTAACCAATTGTTTAATTCAACATACCAGTCCCGTGATAAGTAGGCCACACAATTTTTAACATGATAAATCATACTTATATTTAGTTGGACATGACCCGACGGGGCAAGCTTAGAGCTGAGGTAGAAATTTTTTCTCTAGGGGGTGATAAATTAAAAAAGTCCAAGGGGTCTCATGTCTGACTAAAGCCACCGGTGTGACCCTTAAACCACCCCGTCTTGTGACAGGTATGGATTTAGTGAGGTTCCATCTTGTTATTTCATAATCTTTTTGGTTTACAATAACTATTAAATTAATTTAGAAAAAAATATTTCATATAATGTTGACATGTCAATAGGTCAATAGGTAAGTGCTTTACATGTAAAAAGTATTAGCTAATATGATGACCAAACAAAATAAGGCAGAAGAATCTCTCATTTTTCTTCACGAGAGTCATTATTCATGCAGGATGTTATGAAGGCATTTGATGATTCATGAGAACACCTCCTTTTTTCTTCACGAAATTGATCATGGGCAAAGGAAAACATGCCTTTCTTTGAACTCAAGTCATTCAAAAGAGTGGTATTAAAGCTATCCTTTTTTCTTCACGAAATTGTTCATGGGCAAAGGAAAACATGCCTTTCTTTGAACTCAAGTCATTCAAAAGAGTGGTATTAAAGCTATCCTTTTTTCTTTGGTAAATGGTATCAAAGCTATCGATGGCCTATGGCACATTTGTGCAACTTTCACTTGCCTGTAGAAAGGAACTTTTTTCTTTTTCACTAAACCCACCATTGAAAAGCACTTTTTCCTTGGATTTGTAAAAAATTATACTGCTTTTGATCTTTTTTATCATAAAAAAGCATTTACATCAAGCCATCACATTCATGGTTGAGTGGCATTGACACCTCAATTTTACACACATGCGCAGAGTTGACCCATGAGTGTTCCAATTAGAAGTATCACTTCTATCCAGTTGTCCAACATATCAAGAAAAGGCTACTGCATCACACTTTAGTAGCACACGCAAATTGAAATCTATCCATGGGCCTTCAAGTTTAAAGTTACACACCAAATCATCAGTCCAACTTAGCACAACAGTAATAACGACGACGATTACTACTAGTTTTTCTGTGTTCTTTTCCACACCATTTCCACGAAATAATGATTACACATACCACCGCTCCCAAAAAAAATGTGAATATACAAACCTGCCATGGTCGATTCAAAAGTTGATTCAAAAGTAAAATCCCCATCGATTACAAGTTATTTTTTTCCTCTCTAGGCATGAAAGTGGTGCTAATATGATGGCTAGAATCCTTGATTTGTCTGACACTGGGGGTGGGGATCTGTTGAGGAACCAAACTTTCGGATGGATATTGGTTGGTCTAAGCCAAATGTTAAAGTTGGCTAGGAGGACACAACAGGCAGGCCGCATGTCTACCCAACGAATTGCCTGGGATGTTGGGTTTCAGGGTTGGATATTCATCATCTTCACAATACAATCACAGGATCTGGAACATTACCTTGTGTTGTAAAACGCCAATCCAACAGTGCCCACCAGGCTAAATAGTAGTCCAATGTATAGTGATGTCCAGGCCAGGGCCAATTGAGAGGGCTTTACCTTTTGAGCAGACAGTATACCCTGACAATATGTAGGCCCCAATAAACTTATTTTTGCACTTCTGATACAACAAAATGTATTCAGTTGTTCCTTGAAATAAACAAATAAAATAATCATCTTAGTTTTATCCTATCAACATGGGTCGGCACGGTTTTTAAGAGGACTACTATTTAACAGGTGGGGCAAACTTGCATGCCTCCTCACCTTCAAGAACATTGCCCCCAGCTGTTGAAAATCAATAAGACTCCCCACTATTGAAGCATACAACTTGCTTCCCCTCGAAAACGGAAGATAAAAACAGAAAGGGAACACAGTACACTGTTTCATTTCCTCTTTCCATGCCACCCCAGATAACTGAATTACCAAAATCAGTAGCAGTTGGCAGTACATTCCAACAACAACAAACATCCGCTCAACAAGGGCCCATCAGATCATCAGTAGAATCAAACAAAGCATAGGCCCTCTTGCTCGTATCATCACTGAAGCAAGCATCAAGATCCTATAAAAAAAAGTTAGCAAACATATCAAAGTAAAACAAAACAGAAAAGTGATCTTATACCCAGTTCTCAACCACTAATCTCACATAAACTAAGATCTTTAGCATGAATATAAACATGAAAGGTAACTTGATGTTGTTTTGCAGATGAAAACCACAAATAAAAGAAGCCCCACGAAGCATGAGCTGCCTTAAATCTGTTTCATATGGGAAGGATCATCTATAGGAAGAAACATAATCACTTGCAAAGGTGGATGCATACACAGATGGGACCCACTCAAGACTCGCCTGCATAGAGGGTGATTTTCTTTTCAAGCCCACTCTTATCAGCCCCAACTACCTTGTCAACCTCATTGCCATTTTTAATGAAGAAAAAGCTGGGTACACTACTGATATTCCAACGCGCAGCCACATCCCTTAGCTCATCTATGTCAACTTTCAGGAAAACAACTTTCGGGTGCTTAGACGCTAAACTTTCATAAAGAGGAGACATGAAACGGCAGGGCCCACACCATGTGGCAGTGAAATACAAAATCACTAATCGGGATAAACTTGAAGCAGCACTGAATTTAGTTTCAAATTCATGAGCTGAGTGGATGCTGAGTACTTTTCCTGGCAATCACCAAATTAAGCAGTTAGGTTTAGGAAACAAAAAGAACATATAATCTCACGGCAATCCTTTATAGATCATATGCATATAAATGCATTTAAAAAAAAATTCAAACCTGTCCCTGGCTTTTGTACTAAATTAAAACAGGGTCCTATAAATCGTGAATATCAAAATAGTCCAAATTTTTCGTTAATGGCTATCTTATGAGACCCACAAAATATCATTGCACATGAGCAGGAGTCAGTGTGTGGACGTATCAATTTTGTAGTGGGTCAGGTCTTACACCAGTACACCTTGTGTCTTTGTGCAAAATCACACTATGAGATCATAATAAAACTACTCGCGTAAAAATATTGTAACTACCAAATGCTATGCACATGGAGCCAACAAAATCTTCTAACAGTAGGGCAAAAGATGAGCATACTGGGATACCTTCTTGAAGAGTAGCAGTGGATTCTGGGTTCTGGTGATCTTGTCCCTGCTTCAACATAGAAAACTTAACATTCATTTGGGGTGGATGGTTATAGATTGCCAGGCTTACCAGCTAAGACTATAGCTAATTAACACCAGATATGGAACGAAAATAACACCGACGATACAAAATAAAGAAAAAATAGAACTTACAGATGCTTTAGTTTCTGATGAAGAACTCTCTTGCCCTTTCTCCTTTCCATATGCAGCCTGCAACAAATAAGAGATGCAAGACATAACAATGGAGATGTTACCAGGTAAGTCTGTACTTCGTACAATGAGATGAATTCTATAAAATCCTTTATGATAACAAATATAAAACTGTAGAGTTTGTCTCCTCCCAACACCAAACATTTTGTACCATCCATCAGTGACAGGAACAGTTGAACAGACATGTCTCATCATGGATGATGTCAGGTATCTGCCATGCTTGAAGAATTCACAGACATCCATTCATCAGCCCTTTTTTCCTCTACTCTTAATGTATCCTATTCTTAGCTATCTATCTGCTGGTCTCTTATTGAAGGACTAGGATTTTTCCATTTATATATTTAGATTTTGACTGGGACTATAGCCTCAGGTCCACCTTGGAACCAATCAGAATCTGACCCATTTAAATCCGTATGCACCAGTGGCTAGATCTTAAATATCTTAGTCAAGGTGTCCATAAATAAGTGAAAAAATGAGGCTCAATGTGGAACACTGGTGCAATCCAACTCCAATGGACGAAACACACTTTCACACTCATTATTGTTCCTCGTTACATGTTTTGAATGATTTCTAATGTAAGGGATGCCTTTTTGTACTTCAACTCCATCTTCTAGTGGTAACAAGTAAGATGGTGATTTTCTTCACTATAGTCCATTTTTTGAATGCCTTGAACTCCAAGTAATTGTATTGGTTAGGTCAATCTAATCCATATGTAAGCATTTCACCTTTTTTCTCTTTTAATGGTAACTAATTTTATTGAAAATTGCTAAACAGTACAAGAGCCATTTACTGAAAGCTATCGAGCTAAAAGCCACAGCCACTGATACATACATGATCATTTTGTCTTCTTTTTAAGCCTTTTCATGAGTTATCTTAATTGAAAAATGGATTTTGTAGTTCACCTACATGGCATAAACCCTTTCTAGTTGTTTGATGTGTTTAATTCCTGTCGTAAGCATTGCTCTATAAGGCTATAACTCATACCAGTCACGGGGCTGGTCCAGTACGGGAGAGAGGAAGTGCCATTCAAGTGGCTATAACCCATACCGGTCACGGGGCGGGTCCAGTATGGGAGAGAGGAAGTGCCATTCAGGTTGGTTCGAGTTCAGGCCACACCATACCAAATTACCCACTGCCATCCCTACATTCTAACTTAGATAACATTTCCTTGTCATAATCTGGAACAGAGACAGAAATGGGGAAAAAGCTACTTTTGGAGGAGACTATGAAGGCAATTATTGAAAGGGAGAAAGTCCCATGAAGGGGTGATTACCGTACAATGGTCTTTCAAGAATTTTGGAGACATAAAGGATGAGTGATGAATTCTTCATAGAGCTCCATTCTTCAGGTGTATCCAGTGAGTAAAGAGAGAGGAGCATCCTTCATCACCTTCATTGCGAAGAATGAAGTAGTGCAAGTGTGCAACTCAAGGATTTCAGCCAATGACCTTCTCATAGGCAAGATTTTGATGAAAGTTTTGGCTAGAAGGTTAGTACATGTAAACCTAATGGGATTTATACTTCTCAGGGGGTTCCTATGGCAGGCAGACTTTAGGCACAGTTCTAACTGGGCATGAGTGCATGCACTTAGAGAGAGAAATCAAATAAGTCAATCCACTTGAGAAAGAGTATGATTGTCGAATGGCTTTCTTGTCATGAAAAATTCTCCTACAGAGGTCATTCATCACAGAATTAGTTTTGCTAAAAGTGAAGAACGAAAGCTGATGGAGGAGATTAAGAAATCCCTTATGTTGTTGGGATGTACAGGCACAACTCTTCCTACCTTCTATCTAGTTCTCCATTATACATTGGAAGGCCCAAAAAAAGAAAAAAATATGTAAGTCAACCATAAAAAGATTCAAGTGGGAGTTGACTATACTGACAACAATATACATGGAAATTTTGTCCTGTGCACACACTCCTGCAGGAGCATGCATCCAGACTGTCGACCACCCTGAATTTCACCAGGTCCTACGTGACAAACAGCACCTTGTCCCAACTATATAGGGGTGTATGTGTATGCATGTCTACACAGCTTTTGTCCAGAATGGACAGGATTTTGAAGAAAATAAAGGCCTGGCTAGAGGGGACCACCTGGATGCATACCAATCATTGGGGGAGGAGATGGAAAGGACAATGTTGATCTAGGTGTCTAAAAGAAGTGGAGACCATATGATCATTCTTACCCGTGGTTGACTCATTTAGGATTTGGGAGAGAGTATCAATTGAGTGTTGAGGGAGGAGGATTGGTCATGGAAGGCCTAGCTGGCCCCATGGGCCTGGCCTTAGAACCTCTAAATTTACTGTATGTCAATTTTCAAGTGTTCTAAGGACTTCTCATAAGCAAGGTTTATGAAGTTCTATGGGACTTCCTTTGGCAAGAATCCAAAGAAAAACACAAGCATCAGCCAGTCAAAGTATCAAACCACATGAGGTGTGTCGGCTGAAGAAAAATGAAGGATTGAGAATCAAATCTTCAGAAATGACAAAGCATTAAGGGCACCAGATTACGTCTTTCCTCTTAATGTAATGCCCTCTTCTTGGTGAAATTTTTTTTTTAAATTAATCAGAAAAAATAAATCATAAAGGTCAAAGGCCTTATTCCTGTGCAGACTTAACTTGGACCCAACAAGTCATATGATCCCTCTCAACAAAGATAACATCAACTCCACTTACCTGGGCTTCTGCACGCCGACGTTGTCTGGCACGTTGAGATTTCTTTAGTTCGCGTTCTTTGCGAAGACGTTCATATTTCCGGTGGTGCTCTTCAATTTTGTGCGCATTAGGTTCAACCTGCAGATTTAGTGTATCATTAGGAAATAAAATCTTAGCATGTCCCCTCTTGAGAAATATCTTGTTACCTTTTTAAGAACGGATCCTATTTCCTCATCATAATCCAGTTTTGATGCTACGTGAAGATCCTTGGCTGCTTCTTCCCACTGTCCCAGCATGGCCCTTGCCATGCCCCTTGATTTGTAACCTTTTGCTGAGTCAGGATTAATCTAAGACACATAAATCAGATGAGAACCTAAGTCGTAGGAGTATGGTACCAGTCTCAGAATCTGATAGCAGTCCACTGTCTGATTTGATGAACCCAATAAAGTGGAATCAAGTATAAATTTTAAAAAATATATATTTTATAAAGAAACTTTATATTTTTATATAAAGCATATGATCTGATACAATACCTATGGTGGCGTATGAGTATGGCGTGCTCCAGGGCCGGCTCTACCATGAAGCAAGGAAAGTCCTTGCTTTAGGCCCCAAAAATGCAAAACATAAGCCAGAATAATAGCAATTGGCATCTTTTCAAATATCAAAACAACAACTGACATCCTTTTATTTCACCCTAAAAATAAGGCCTCATAATAACTTTCTCTTAAGAAGATACAATCAAGATCTTCATTTCCTCTTGCCTAACCAATTCTCCAGATAACCCACCACAGAAATATCTGTCCATTTCTCGTCTTCTGGGCCCTTAATTAGTAATATCAAAACATAAGGCCCCATAATAGCAACTGCAATATTTTCAAATTCCAAAACGAATAACTGAATTAGTAATTTTGCATCACAAAAAGTGAGAAAAATAGATTTTAAATAAAATATTTATAATAATATTAAAAAATAAAAAAGGCCACATTTAGGATTTTTGCTTTAGGCCTCAAATTGTCTTGAGCCGGCCCTGGCGTGCTCATATATCAAGTACAAACATATGGCAATGCATGATGAGATGAACTATGTATTCGAACAGCTCACCTTCAATTAAACACTAATTGAAAATTGGTTTGGTTGAACAATAAAACTATCCAATCAATGAAAAGCTAGTTGAAAACCATCACTGATTTGTCTTTTTAGTGTCAAGGTGCAAACTGAGTGCTACGAAGCAACATGCACCAAATTCATGAGACCCAGCGGTAGTAAGTAAACAATAACTGCCCAAGCAAAACAAAACTTACTTTAAATACAGATCCTTCATTGACTACAAACCCCTATATAGGGGAAATAATATCCCATGATTAAAATGACTGAATGCACAGTACATTATATTAAATTTCTCTGCCGTAGATCATGGTTGGTCACCAAAAACTGGAAGATCACTCAATTAAATCCATCCAATGGACAAGGATCCACAAATTACTAATAAAATGCCATTCTCCAAGATCCCAAGAATTGGAGAAAACCAAGCTCAGTGAAAACCTGAAAGTGTAAAACTCCTCTTAGATCTTCAATTTTTTGCGGAACTCAGTAAATTCATTTCCTGGATCTCCTTTAAGCATTAAATAGATCAATCTAGCTTTTTTCCTTCTTTAATTTTAGGAAAGACAACTGGTTACTTCATTCAAGCTAAAACAGCCACAAGCAAAAGATGCTACTTTCAGCCAACTACCTCCATACAACGAAGAATAGATCTTCCAAAAAAAAATGCCCACAAAAAAAGGGAAGAATAGTCATCCCTTCCAACACATCTCCATAAATCAGAAGCCCATATTCCAGCAAATTCCTTTTGTATGAATCACCCAATAGATACCCTTCACCCTAGTAATCTTCCACCGCATAAATCTTATTTTGTAAGGTCCAACTGTTCTTTCTAAACAAATTTAGAAAGGTTAGATTGTATCATCCTGAAGATCATCCTATGTTTATTACTTAGGGTTAGGGTCTCATAGGTATTTAAAGTGTGACATAATGGGGCGTTTGTAGTAGGGATGTAAACAGCTTGAATTCAGTATTGGTCCATGCTAGACCCGAACGGGCCTGGATCAAATTCAAGAATCGATGTATATTAAATATACTACATATGCAAAATAGAGTCTCAACTCTTAAACTCATAACCACTCAGATGCAAACCTAAGCTAATACGACTTGCACAGTTGCACTACACATTTTTTCTCGATTTAGCCTTCCATAAGATAATAATACTACTATGATTTTTAATATATATTTTAAAAAAAATATTACAATAGTTTCTATATCACTTAGGTATTTAGATATTTGGAATTAACCCCACTGAACTACTGTGAGAATTGAAGCCCAAGCGATACCACAAAGAGATTCATTCCATTATCTTGGCTTGATAATTAGTAAGGATGAAGATATTGATGAAGATGTCGAAGATAGGATAAAAGCGGGATGGTTGAACTGGAGACTGTGACCGGCACATGCCAACAAGATTGAAGGAAAAATTTACAGGACAATGATTAGACCAGCTAATGCTATGACCTATATTGCAAAATATTGGCCAATCAAGAAGCAAAACATGCACAAAAATGGTGGTAGTAGAGATGAGAATGTTGAGGTGGATGTGTGGTAAAACTAAGAACGATAAAATTAGAAATGAACGCTTTCGAGAGCATTTAGGAGTAGAATCAATACGGGATAAAATTAGAGAAACTCATTTGATATGGTTTGGGCATGTCCAACACAAACCGGCAAAAGTGCTGGTAAGGAAAACTTTGGCCATGCAGGTTGATGGCCCGAGCGTGGAATGGAGGTAGTAAAAAACTAAAAATAGATTTGAAGAAATGCAACTTATATGCGGATTTGGCTCGAGATAGATTGGAACGAAGAAACACAATTCATGTAGCCAACCCTAACATAGTTGGGACAAGACTTTGATGATGATGATGATTATGATTGACCCCCACTGAACCCACACAGATCCAATTATCGATTGGTTCAAAAAAAAAAAAGGCCCAAATCAAGATTTTTCAGGTCAAAACCTTCCGGCAACCAGGTAACTAGGTCAACATTGATATTCTATACACTATGCCCCTCTTATGAAATATACCTATACGAAATATTATCATAAATATAATCAAATTATTATTATATGTAGAGACACTCCCCAACAAGAGGATTATTTAATTGTTTTCACACATTTCACATGATAACAACTGTAAACCCTTTAAAATGTGGTCCACAATTCCATAAAACCAAGGAGATGTACTTGAATAAATATCTACCTCATAGTGCAGTTCCTATCTATTGGAAAGGACTATCTGTGAACATTAGACAGCTACACTACTGTCGGATGCCTGCAATTTTAGAATAGTTATTCTACAAAATAAGTCCTTTGGTTCAGAGAAAAATACATTAGAAACAATCCATCATCCATTACTAACAAAAGAGGAGTCGACCTCTACTCCTAACTGTGCCAACTTATCTGCCAACTCATTGTCCTCCCTTGAAACATGGAAGAATGACACATTTAGATCTTTAGATAAAGCTGTAAAATCATTTAAGACAGCCAAAGAATCTCCACAGTTCTCTCAATAAGACCTAATATGAAGTCTTAAACTAAGAGCTTGGAATAAACCTTAATCTTATACCTAGCTTTAAATATAGGTGCAAGAGAAAGACTAAGAGAGAAGATGAAGTTTTAGACTTAGTTACATGAGTTGATCCTCTTGGTCGAGTAACCACTTATAGTAAAAGAAAATTAGATCCTAGGTCCATATCACAATATAACAAATGCAATACCTATGTTTTAAACTTTAAGTCCCCAAGCTCTGCACAGTTTTGCATGAAACCTAAGAAGCACAAACAATAAATAGATCTTGTGAAGGAATGGTGACAAGTAGAAACCAACATTTCAGTTGTTTCCTTTCTGAGGTGAAAAGTGATGGAACCCCACCATTGAAAGCGACATCTCAGAAAACCTAGCAGAAGACAATTATGTCATCTGAAAGTTAATCAAAGCTGAACAAATAGAAGTGTCAAGTGAGAATTAGAATGTTTCCCACAAAGGTACTAGGCCAACTTAGAAGAATGTGTGCAACTCAGAAGTGTTTTCCATACAGAAGTTATAAAACCTCGTCATTCATATCTATCAATGTTTCTTGGATATGCATTGCTAATAGAGACCATGAGATACAAACCTGCAGAGCAGCATCTGCATCCCGAATTGCAGCATTTGGTTTGTTCATTTTCGCAAAAACGCTAGCTGAAAATAAGTGATTGTCATTTCAGTAGCAGTTAGAAATAAATAGAAAAGAACAAAGTGGGAAAACAATAATGACAAAGGCAATGTTTGACTCTATGCCATGTTGGCAATTCATCGAAATTTTATCTCAATTTACAGCAATTCTATAGGTTGGGATGCCTGTGAGACATTTTACGCTCTAAAGCAAGGAGCCAAATACGCCCTAAATGAATTTAATCATAACACATACTTCACCTCTAGTAGCATATAGGATTGCAGAACCAGGATTCAACATGATGGCTTCTGTAAGATGTTCGACAGCTACTTCCAGGTTGCCTGGCATGCATAACAGAGGCATTATCAATAAATATAATCAAGAAAAAAAGAGTAACACTATCAAACAAAAACTTATAGCCTGCCTTCAGAAATTGCATCCATAGCTTTTGCCTTGGACATTTGAGCAGCATCACGACTTTCTTCTGTGACCTCAATAGAATGATCTCCCATCTAGAACCAGAATAACCCATAATATACTGCTTAGTTTGCTTGTGTATATTTGAGGACTAAACCAGCCTTTATTGCCAATTTGATATCAGGAAGATGACCTCAGATGAGGTTCTATTTGAAACACACAAGGCCCTGCAACAAGGGTCCACCACATAGCATGCGGGCTTCCTAAGGAAAGAATCTAGGTTTACATCTGAAAAACCCATTAAAAAGTGCCATGGACCATGGTATGGACTAACTATACAGTGCTGATGACATAAACAATGGGCCTGCACTTTTGCAAGAAGAGGAGTGCAAATAGCGAAAGAACTGGTGTTATTCAATGACTTACACCATCTGATAAGATTGGAATGATACATAGTATAAATCACATGACACACTAGAAGCGGTCCACAACCATAGACCACAGCAAAAGTTTCAAGCAGCCCTTACTCATTCGGAATTTTACATGAACTTTTTGCATCATGTGGCAGACCTTGCCAGTTGCCCAAACAACATACTTGCAAGCTTTCTCCGTTATACCTTAAATTAATATTGACTAAGAATTTTCAAATCAACCTTTTGTGGAGGATCATTATCAGGTTCTACTATGTCACCATCCAATTCAATGTCAGATTCTATTATCTCGTCCTCGCTATCATTATCCTCATATTTCTTTGGTTTTGGAGCCTCAGCATAATCTTCTTCAGTGTCCACTCTTCCATTGTTGCTTTCATCTGGCACACTCTGCATTAAGAAAAGATGTTATTGAAACTGGGATTTTGATGCAATGACTAAAACCTCAGTGTGCCAACACCCCACCCCCACAAAAGAAAAGGAGAGGACGGAAATAGTTCATTGTGCATGCTCAAAGTTCTGCCAGAATAAGGAAAAATATAGATATAAAGTTCCCAATCATAACATTGTCACAATTCTACCTGAACCTTTAGGGCCTACCTTTTAAACCATTTACATGATGAGCCTTGCTGCAGATGCAACATACCCAAAAAACTTCCCCATTGGATGATCCTAAGTTTATGATTCTGCCCTGTGAAATGTGGGGCTTCTATGTAATTGCGCATATGCAACCACCAAACAAATAGCTGGGATTATCCAATAGTATATAAATCAGGGCATGACCCTTCCCTTTTGCTGCATTGGAAGGTCCCATTAGATGATTATTGGGTTCGCTTGTAAAATTAATTATCAAACAAAACATCACCATTACTCTCGATCAAGCATTGTTAAGCACCTATAAAGCAAATTGTTGTTTGTTATTGCCAAACATCATCTGGTTTGAATTACATTACAGCATTGAAGCTCTCCAGTAGAAGGGCACATGACAACAACAACAACCAAAAAAAAACCCTTCCACAGTGCACTTCTTGGAGGTTTCACAAGGTTGCAGACTTCCCCTTAGTAAGGTTGCATACATCCTGATCAAATGAGGAACAGGCAACTCTCGAGAAGGGATCAAATGCTGAGAAATGAAACAAAGTTATGAATCTACTTCATATGTACAAAAAGCAAAAGAATAAGAAGAAAAATTATGGAGGCCTGTTTGCCACAGATTGAGGTTTGTTCTGAAATAAATGCCTCCCACAAGGTCCTATTTTTTTCAATAAGAAAAAGCTATACTATAAACATTTGGCTTAAAATCAATACAAAGGATAAACCTCTTTTCGCATGAGCTCATTCATCTCCCAGATCAAGTTAATGGCCCAAGCTCTATGGCTTCTCATCCAAAACTCTACGAATGAAGTGATTCTACGCTGGGAAAATTTGGTCCATGAGAGACCCTAAATCCTAATCCTTAATCGAATCAAAACCTGAGGCTGAATGAGTTTGGCCTCGAACCCAACTTCCAAGTTCAGCCTCAGGACCATGAGGAAAACTTAATTTTAGAATTGATTTATAACTTAATTTTAGAATTGATTTATCCTTCAAGACTTGGCACAACTATGCTGTAGAAATTACAGAGTTCAATAAACAAGATTCAAACTTGATTTTAGCAACTTTAAAGCAAGCAAACATGATGATCGAATACCACCAGCTCAACAAAAAGATGAAAAAGAATCCACTATGTTAGCTCGAGAGATAGAGATAGAGATAGAGATAGAGAGTTCACACCGATTTGGGTTTCTGTGGAATCCGGGCGCCGAGACTGAAAAAAATGACAAAAGGAATGGATGTCAGTGAAAATTAAAGTAGAGCGGAAGAACAAGAAGCAAAAGAAGAAAGAAGAACCTTTTGAGGTAGTTTTTGAAGAAGGCAAGGGAAGGATCGTTGATGATTGAAGGGTTTGATTTGCATTCGTCGACGAAATGCTTCAGCTGCGCGATTTTCTCCTCATCCATCTCTCTCTCTCTCAATCGATCGATCGATTTTCACCTCACCGCTTCGAGAAATTGGGCGCGTTTGGTTGTCACTATTGCAATTTGCAGTTCAACGTATGCATCATTTTATAGGTGGAAGTGGAATCGGATTCGCTTCGACAGCCGACAGTGATAAGCATAAGCTATATCTTGATTTAGATCGAGCAGTAGGACCCACTTTTAGATCGTTAGTGTGAGGATTTCTTCTATTCCTATTTCGCGTTCTTTCTTTCTTATTTTTATGTATGGATGGCTACGGGCGCGGGTTGGGTAAAAGGAAAACCAAACCTGCCCCGAATTTGGATAGGGCCGGGTTCATTTAAAGCTTAAGAATTTTAATAAAATATACAAATACATGGAAAATAACATGGTAGGTTTCCAACACACTAATTTCTTAAATCCCAACACCACTTGCATTATATGAATTTTGCTTCTACTTTTAGTAATAAATAAATATATATTATATATACAGGACGGAGTGGGTTCATACCTGATTTGGAACTGGTTTTCCGGTTTTTTAACCGTAACCATTAATGAAAAGATGGAACTAGGCCAGTTGTGTATATGGGACGCGTCTGCGTCTCGACCTAGGAAGAGAATGGTATGGAAAAAACCTAATTTTTAAAAGGAATTTTTGAAAATTGAGATAATATGTCGAGTGTCGAGCACACCCGTTTAAGTTTCGGGTCCAAAAAATAAAGACAAGAATCCATATCTATTTATTTTTCGAAGCTTAAATAAGAATCTAAATCCGATTTTTAACGTATATGGACATCCAGTAATCGAAGAATTTGGTCCAATCAATTGAAGGACAAAACTAGGCATGTTCAATGGGGCGGAGGAGCCTGAGCTTGGGTTGTCCAATCACATCCCGAATATTGAGAAGACTAGCCAAGGGTTGTCCAATCCCAGCCCTAAATTGAATGGGCCCATATCAAATCCCATGCCATGCAGGTCTGGGCTAGGCATGATCTTGAATAGAAGCTAAACATTCTTGTATTTTTACTCTATTTTGGTACAATGATAGTGCACAACTAAATTGTAAATTTTCCCTCAATGCTACCGCACGACTAAATTGTTAAGCTAGGATAACCAAAAATCACGTCAGTATCAAGCATGTATTTTATATTCCTAACTGAATAATTATGTATAGAGTTTAAAAAAAATAAGCATATTAAATATGAGCAAGATATAGGATTAGATAGCTATAAAAAAAAAAAAAAAAAACTATTAATCAAACAATTTGAAAGGTATATATCAACAATAATCAGCTAGTTGAAAATGAATGAATCTGTATAAAGAATGAATCAATACGCGGTAGAAAAGCATAATAAAATAAACCGTCCATGTACATTAATCGTCAGTGATATGAAATTTGTCCATAGTAATCAATCAATACACAGTAACAAACTCCGAAAAACATTAGCAGTTCACATCAGTAAACTAGTTTGCTGGATTTGGATATGGTCGAGGTGTTCAAACCTCAATGATCAATTGGATAATAGGACTCATAACTTTTCCTTGTGGTTGAGTCGGGCCGGGCTTGTTCTACTCTATTTTCAATCTATGTTGACCAATCTTTAAAATCATTGTCCAACCCCAACTCGCTGGACTCAATTATTTTTAAAAGCACTGTATTTTTTAGCCCAGCAGGCTCTCTCTCTCTCGGCAGTCACCTTGATAAGTGTCTAAATAAGTCGAATTTTTAATTTAAAAAATCACACTAAAGCCCTTAGTAAAATGAATCCCATACGATTTACCTACGTAAGGATTCCAAATAATAGAATACCTTCTACGTACCCCCGAATCCGAATCCGAATCCGAATCCATATCCAAATCCCCTTTTTTATTCCTCCCTTCTTTCAGCCGAAGGTACTCGAGACTCCAGAGGAGCCGCCGCCGCCGCCGCCTGCTGCTGCTGCTGCTCTCTGCTTCTGCTTCTGCTTCTGCTTCTGCTTCAGCTTCAGTGTCTCTCCTCTCGAATCAGCAACCAGGTATGCTTTCAATCTCCCTCTCAATCACTCAATCTTTCTCTATTTGCTGTTTTATCCAAACCCCACTCTTAGATTAGATTTCTTTCAATGAGGGAAAAAGCATTGCCATATATGCTTGCAGCAATCATTGGAAAAATAAGAACCAAGTGAGAAATCTTTTTTAATCTCCTCAGATTTTGACAGACATCAGTATGTCACCATGGCTCCTAATTCTTTTTTAGTGATGTTCTATGGTTGTTCCCAACAATGCAAAAATTAAATTATCCATTTCATCTTCAGGAAGGAGGTGCCTATTCCTGCCTGCTAAGATTTGACCAAAAAAAGAGAGAGAAAGAAATCTGAACACATTTATTACAAAAAATGATGGAAGAGGATAGAGCTGATGGGCGCTCCCCGAACCAGCTGAGGCCACTTGCATGTTCCAGAAATCTGCTAAACAGAGCTCATGGTTCTGCTCGCTGGTCGCAAGGTGAATTCAATACATTCAACTTCATGTTTCCTTTCATACTCTTTCTTTAAAAATGACTTCATATTTAGATTTTGTTATTTTATTTTTATTATTATCTGTTCTTCTTTGATTAGGAAAATTTCCAGTTAAGATTAGGGTTTTTGAGGAATGCAATTTATTATAGGGGGTTTAGAGGAAAAGAGGGCACTTCTGGTTCTAAGTCTCCAATGGAACAGAATCTGTTGTTGGAAATGAAAACTACTTCCCTTAATTCTAAAGCTCAGATGTATCATTATCATTGAACCCTCATCCCATCTATCCATTGCTGGCTTTTGAGTAATACTTTTCCACTAAACCCTGTTTGCTATTGCTGCCATATTTTAGTAACTCTACCAATGGGGATATCTTTCCTCACTGCTTCATTTAAGGCCTTTATTGGTCTCCCTCTTCTCTAGTTCCTTGACCATGTGATGTGAGGACCCTTCAGTATGTCGTATGAGGGCTGTTATGGTTTTGTGTGGATTTTTGCTATAAGTCCCCCCAAAACCATTTCAATTGTCATTCCTTAATTTTCTCCTTTAGTGGATCTCCTGAACTCTTATGTTTATTCCTAATTTTATCATTGTCATTCCACACTCCTTAGAATGTGCTTCTTCCCAACATGTACTCTTTTTTTTTCCTTGTCTTGCTTCTTCATTGCCCAATATTTAATCCATACCACATAGCATCCACGCCAGTCTTATAAATTGCCCCATTAGTCGAAGTGGCAATCTATGATCGCATAACAGTCCACTAACTTGTCTCTACTTTGCCCACTCAACACTGGTCCCATTTGAAATGTCCCAACTTAAATAAACCTTTTGTTTCTGTCAATAGTTGCTCCTAACTTACTGCACTAGAACTATGAGGTATCGAGACTTTTAGACCAAGTATTTGATGTTTTGTTGCTTACTGTAGCTTATCTGTGGTGGGTTGTTTAATGGCTTTAATGCATGGATATTTATCTTCTTCCTAGCACTTTTGATTTTGAATATGTGAATGAATTCACAACTTGAATGGTGTTTGGAAAGATAATGATTTGATTTTAGAATTTTACAGCATCACACTGGGCTGATATGTGTTAATTCTCATAATACTCATCAAAGTTGTCATGGTTTGCATAATTATTCATGGAAGGGCATCATGATTAACATATGATTTTCTTTGACACTGGTGGGTGCAATGAGTGACTTTGAGCTGATTTCTGTTTATTTAATTGGATTCAAATAAGTTTTTAAGATATAAATATTTAAAGCCATACATTTTTTAGCTATATGCACTAAACAATAATTCAAACATTACTTGTCGAATTCTATGTGTACGCCCAGCACCTTGGATTGTCAAAAGCCCCTTGCTTATTAAGCATGTGTAGGGCCTTAATACACTAGTTCTACCTTGTAGCCAGGGGATTTATTTATTTACTTTCTGTCCTTTTCTCTTTGAAGTTCAACCTGCGTGCGCATGCACTTAGCTGTATAATCACCTTTTTTAGATTATTAGTTAACATACCCTTATGTTTAGATACAGTTTGATCTTCCTATCTAGTTCTATTGTAATTTCAAAGGATTTTCTTTTCTTTTATTCATTTCATTGTTGGTTGTCTTCTAGGGAATACCATAGTTCTTGCTGCAGTTTATGGACCCAAAGCTGGAACAAGAAAGAATGAGAACCCCGAAAAGGCTTCAATTGAGGCTATTTGGAAGCCCAAGACTGGTCAGATTGGTGAGTCCAGCATTTCAATATACATGAATCAGTTGGTTAAAGTCAAGTTGGAGGTTTTGTAACTATGGGTACTAAATGATTTGCGTTATGCTAAGTTATATTAGCTAGATGATAGATGGTCTTAAATCTTAATCAACTTATTTTCTATTGAAGAGATTTTTCAGTGTTGCATATATTCCTTCCTTCATTCTGCTTCAAACTTAGGCTTTATGGTTGGCTCTAATTTTATGGTAGTACAACTGCTGTTTGCTTATTACTGCATCTATTGCTTGTTATTTTCTTGACAATGGATTCCCAAAAAAGAGTATTTTCAGAAATGCTTTGACTTTTTATCCTAGTATTTAAAAAAAAAAAATCCTAGATGAATGGATATTTCAACATCATTCTTTGACTTCAGAATATATGAATGGGTCTTTTGACTGACAATCTGACAATAGGCATTGCAAACCTGATCAAAGTTGTTAGAAGCATTTAAAATGACTATTTTGCCATTGCTACAGTTGTCACACTTTTTTTCTTTTGTTACCTTCTCTCTCCACTTAGTGAGTCCTTGCCGAAATTATGGGTTCATGTGGACTGAACTCAATTTTTTGAAGGAATTATGGTGGGCATGACCGTCTCAAGGTTGTGAAGAGATTGATCTTCTGGTTGGGAAGTTAAAAATGAAGACAAATTTTTTTTATTTTATTTTATAGAATTTTAGTTCATTAGGCTGGTGGTTACATGTCTACTGTTAGTTGACACTGGGGGTGCTACTAGAGCAGGCTGGGATGGGTATCGACCAAGCCCAAGGGGCCAAGCTCATCCGGAATTGCATGTGGGAAACCTTAGGCTCAAGCTTGAATTAGAAAATCTGAGCTTGAGCCCAAGACCAGGTTGGGAAGTCCCCTAAAAAAAATCGAATCCCTCAAAAGTCAAAATAGCTACTTTTAATAAACTCAATAAGAAGAGATTCTCGAAAAAAAATTATGATATATCTTAAAAGTGCATGCAAGACATGCCTGTATGCCCTGCACCTTGCCTGTATGCGGGATATTCTTTCTTCTTTTCCCTTTATTCTTGTTAAATCTTTGTCATCCCTTGGTCTTTAATCATTTTGATGGTCTACAGTAGCGGTAAGCTTTATAAGGGGAAAAGTGCATATTTAAGTACTTGATTCCCTTTTGGCCTTCCGGCTAATAATGTGACCATTGAGTTGTAAAAGATTTACCAAGTACTCTACTAATTTTCTGGACCATACAAAATGTCTTGTTGGATCATGTGACCTTTTCATGTGTAAGTGATGTTCTTTTATTTGGCGAAAGTAGTATTTGTAAGTGGTACATTAATAAAAAAAAAAGTACTTCGTTTATCATCTTAATCAACATCTGTAAATATATCTAAACTTCACAATGTATGCAAATCATGACAAAAATGATTCATCATGTAATTCCCATTTCTCTAATCTTTCAAAATGAATACCATAATTGTTTAGGCAAACCTGAGAGGGAGTATGAGATGATCCTCAAGAGAACCTTGCAAAGTATATGCGTCTTGACCATCCATCCAAATACCATTACCTCTGTGATACTTCAGGTGAGTCTTTTGACATCATTTTCTAAGGAAATGCTTGCATGAATTGCTAGACCTTTTTATTTAATTTTTTATTCGGTACATTTTATATCTCTATAATGTGTCTCTTGTTCATATGACCAATCCTAATTTAATAGAGGGCTCCGTAATGAACTAAATATTTTAATGTTACCTGAACTGTGGTTGCTGTGCGACAAAGTACCTCATGGTTTGATTGCCTTACAGGAAGACTTTTGAATTTCATAATGTTTGGTTTTTTCATGCATGTATATTACCTTGGAATTTCATATCAGTTACTGCATCATTAACAACATTATATTTTTTCTGCTGCCTGTGCAGGTTATCAATGATGATGGTTCTGTATCTTTCATGTTGTACCAGTTATAGATTTGTAATAGTTTTGGTAGAACTAGTAATTTAGCACCTCGATGAGGCAATGGTATAAATTATCAACCTGTTTTGTTGGTTCATTTGTTTGACTAGTGCGTAAATCTTGGTGAGGAGGATACGTTCTCCTCCTTTTTAACTGTTATACCGGTCAAATTTAATTGGCCACCAAACCATTTTAGCTTTTCTATTGCAAGCTGTCAAGGGGTTGCACTCGTATTATTAGTGCCACATTTCAAAAATGCACATGTTCTATCCTTTTAAATGCATGCCCCCACGTCTCATAATCTTCTGCAAGGTGGTTCTCTTGTTTCGCTGTCCATCATAATTTTATGCTTAGGGTAATAATTCCTTGACAAGAAGTACGCTAGCTTCTGCCATGTGCCATAAATGCAGCCTGTGCTGCACTTTTAGATGCTGGAATTCCGCTAAAACATCTTGCTGGTAAGGAAATCATGGCAGTTCTGCCAAAATTCAGTGGCATTGTACTGCTATTTACAGTTTCTTTTCCACATGCAGTGGCAGTCTGTTGTGGTCTGACTGAAACTGGATCTGTAATTCTGGATCCCACCAAGCTAGAAGAGCAGGTTATTTCTTATCTGAGCAATCCATCAGTCTCTCTCTCTCTCTCTCTCTCTCTCTCGCTCTCTCTCTCTCCCCGCTGATTGTTTACTAATACTAATTGGTAATCTTATATTCCTTCCAATTAGTCATGACTCTAAGAAGGGACTCGAATGCCCACAAAAATGTAATGTCTTCTTAATTGGAGAAAGTAGCATCCTCATTATCATGACATGTTATCATCCTAGCCACCTACTCAAAGCACAAGGACTTGAATATAACATCTTAGCATGAAACCATTCATTATGACACTTTCTGTGATGTGGCAGAAAATGCAGGGCTTCTCTTATTTGGTCTTCCCCAACTCAGCTCATACAGTTCTTCTGAAAGGACCATCACAGATGGACAGTGAACCGATGGAACATGGGGTAATCACCTCTGTCACTCATGGTGTGATGCCAGGTATTTTACAAACCCACTTGACTGGTCTCATTTCATTCTAGTGCTACTGCTTCCTCTTAATGTTTCACGTGCTAGTTTAGAATTCCTGTAACTTCACAATATTTCATTTTTAAACCTTTTTCCTTATCCATAGGAACTGCGACATTTTCCTTATAAACACGTAGGCTACCTAATTTGCCTTGATTTTAGTTAAGCCACTATGAAGGGTGAATGAGATCAGAAACTATTAGGCTTGTACCGGTGTGCAATAGTCCTAAGATCAGGGCTTCCACTTTTATCATTTTCCCCCTAAGATTATGGCTTCTCCTAGGACGTTTTGGCATGATAAGGCTATTCCTGAAAATTCTGAAGGAACTTCCCGAAGAGGCTGATAACTCAGGAGTTTTCAATTTCCCAAGATTCTAGAGCAGTCTCTTTCCAAAACTAAACTTCATCTTTTTTTCTTATTTGAATGGTAACCGAATTTTCTTAAAGGAGCTATAGCAGTGCAATGCTAAACTGAACACAAAATTTCTCTTTATCTTGGTCTTTTTTCTTTTTCTTCTGCTTGTCAGCAATTCTCCTAGCAAACATGGCAAACATATATGGTGAGCTGTTCAACTTGTAGGAAATTTTTAGGTTATTTCCTGAATCTCCCATTAATCAGAAAATCTGGGTGATCTTTTAATAAGAATGGACGATAAAAGGAGCTGTGGTGGCTGTCTTTTCGCCTTGACCATCCATTTAATTCCTTTGAAATCCTCTGAATAAATTTTGAACTATCCCATCTGTTCTTGGGCTCCAGCCCATTTAAGGCAGCCCTACAGGCTGATTGCTTCAGATTTAATGCACACATCCAATGTGTCCAAAATCTAGTCTCATTTGCCCTCTCTTGAATATGATGGCTCTAATACCAAGCCTTTCTGCAGTCTTGAAGGATTACAACCCCAAACAGGCTGCCGAATATGGGGCCGTGGTAATTTATACCTCATCTCTTTTAGGAGGAGACTTTGCTATCTGCCTGTGGGACTGTAGTTTGAGTGCTGCCGCCTCCCAGCCATTTCCCCTTTTTTCCCTTTTTCTTTCTTTTTTGTCAAACGAAGAACTGTGAGATAATGAGAACCCATTATGTATTTGCTGTCAAAGTTCTTCATCATCATCATCATCATCATCATCATCATTATTAATTTGGTATTATTTGAAATTTGCGTTCAGTGGATGACTATCTTCACAGCCTTGAACGGGGCCGTTCTGCAAGTGCAAAGATTTCGGATTTTATTAGGCGAAGCTTGCAGTCACAGTTTCCTGATGACCCTTCAAAGGTCAAGTAAATTTTGATGCATATATAAACATGGACGTCGCTCGACCTCTATCGTTGTGGCAGGTGTTTTGTGTATGTCCTACTTATTTAAACCGTCACAAGTTTGACACCCATTTTATATTTGTTCAGGTCATGTACAATTTCAGTTTTATCTTATCTT
Organism: Umbellularia californica; assembly: GCA_028538565.1. Taxonomy (NCBI): domain Eukaryota; kingdom Viridiplantae; phylum Streptophyta; class Magnoliopsida; order Laurales; family Lauraceae; genus Umbellularia; species Umbellularia californica. The sequence goes on along the minus strand of JAPQWN010000011.1, from coordinate 754,264 downwards.
TTTTTTTTTTTTCTTTTGAAATTAATTTTGGAGTAGTTCGAAGTTTGTATGGCCTCTATGAAGAGAGAGTGGTGGCATGCCAAAGGGCCGAGTGTTACCTTTTATTTTTTGACTTATGTTGTAAAATGATACTTCAAGGATCATATTTTTTTAAACCTACCCAAGCATGTTTCTGAACAATTTACTGGACCCAAGCAGGTTTCTGGACAATTTACTGGACCCAGATTCAATTCACCATACATCCAAACACGCCCCGGAGGTTGCTGCTTTTTTTTTATTTAATATGACCTCTAATTTGAAAATCTTTATAATGGTAAATGAAGATTATGTTATTCAATTCTTCAAAGTTCTCCCCAGTAAATGCCATCTAGTTTCTAGCAGACTTTATTGAGACACTGATAGTAAACAACAATTGATCATGATAAGAATCCAACCAGGAACCGATAGGGGGAAACTCATAATTTCACATTGCAGCTGTCGAAGTTGCATATTGCTGATTATTCATTCCAAGCACGGCCCATTCCTGATTGAATGAGGAAGTCATTTCCTTGTGCGTTTGAATGGTCCTAATTAATCACTCATGCATGCTTTCATGTTTCATCTAGCACTGCTTATGCCTTTTAATGGTCCGGATCATGTGAGATAAATCTGGTCTCTAAATTAGATCAGAAGCTTACGACTTAAAAGTTGTGTAACTGGGGCCTGATTGCTCATAACTCAAGAAATACCGAGCCTGGTGCCAGTTCAAAGTGACCCACATATGATGTTGGTAGACCAAAAAAATACTTGTTATTCCAACAGCCACATGCTCACTTCAGTTGTTGGGATTTTTGAGAAGCTGTGGCCTGTGAGCATCCGATAACATACGCGTAGTTGGAATACGGCTTTATGATGCCGATGACAATGAATCACATTTATTTTAACTTGTTTGATCTCAACATTCTACTATTCCCTGTGGCCTGGCCTTTTTTTCTCCTTTTCGGTACCCTTCAATTTGTTCGACTTTAATGAAACTTGTATTTTGACATGATCAGGACATCATTCTAGTAATAGATGAATTAACAATTCCAATTTGAATCAACTAAACTGTATTTAGGCAGTAGAAACATCAAATAATAATAACAATTCCATGAAACATTTGTTCCATGTGCTTTTCTCCTTTTAGTAGTTTACACGTCAGTCAACTTGCATTTCTCATGCTAGACGAGGCACAATCAAACCACTTGCTTGGACGTGGACCCCACCAATCACATCAGAAGAAGTCCCTATCTTTGCCATTTAAATCATACTTGTATGTACAAGTGCCATCTTGAAGAGGATGGATAAAACCATCTAAAGCATCTTCTAATCAAGGCACTGTTCATTTCAACAAAGGAAGAAGCATACATAAAATAACAAGTCTTACAAAATCAAAAGGTCACATGTACATACTACACTGTACAGTGTCCTCAGGTAACATCCCTAAGTTCTTTATTGAGACTTGACACTGAAAATAATCAGAGACAAGGTGGTGGGGGGATAACTATCACCATGATGAAGGAAAATAGGTTACATGCTTTTCAAAATGTTGGGACTTCATAAAGTAGGGAGAGGCATTTGTTATCCTGCATTGTAAGGGGGAAAAACAAGATCAAATGCAGAAATACCACATGCTACTTATTAATCCTTCATATTAAATCTAATATCATCTGATCAAAAGATTAATCGATTATGAGGAAGTGGTCCCCGCGTTTTACTTATATCCAATTTATGTGTTCAGATTATTTTGGCAGAGCAGATGGTTGTCACTTCATATTTTTGTTCTTTTATAATCTATTGCATTCTTACTTCTTAGAGAAAGAATGAACACTAGTGCAGTGATAGGTGGACTCCTGCTTTTCCAAAATTTTCACCCCCAAGATACCACCATTGCTGTCAAAGTGCATAGGTGTTTTACACTTCAAATCAGCACAAAGAAAACATTATCACATCCAAGATGGTTTATGATCTTGCAATATGGAGAAACAACTTATCAGGGTAAATTAAATTACCTCTCCTGTCGTTTCTCGAAGAAGCGAGCCAATGATGCTTTGCGAGCTATAGGAATCCCTGCAGAACCCAGAATTACCAACTTGTCATGAATTTATAATCTCCATTAAAACATCATCATCCTACTGATACCAAAATCCAATTTCTAACAATTCATAGTGTTTTTTTTTTTTTTTTTTTTTTTTTTATCGATAACAAAGATTTCATTCAAAGAAATGAAGGTACAAAAAGTACAAAAGAAGCAATAATACCATCTGACATCTCAGTTCCAAAAACAGACTCCATTGAAGTGATGCCGTTTGGTGTTAGTCGACAACCACCTTCAAGGGCTTTTCCACCCACCAAGTCATCAGTGCTGATCGACCTTCTCCGCGACTGAGCACCCATGTGCGATGTTACAGACGTAGGGCTCGAAAGACTCGAGCGGGGTGAAGTTGCACGGGACTGGTTCCCACCAACACCATCAGCAACTGCAGGTTTTGGGTTCATTGCCTGTACTTGGGTAGTTCTAGGAATTGCAGCATTAGCAGTCACGGAAGACCCATTTCCCGCCAAGAACATTATTGCTTGAGCCTGAAGGAGATCATCACAAAGCTTTAAAATGTTTATTACCATTATAGGACATACAAGTACCCAAGTTGACAGAAAAAAATTATAAAAAAGAAAGAAAGACATGCCTTCTCAAGTGGGACCTCATCAAAGACATTCACTACACCCCCATAGAAAATGGTGAGCTGTGCAGATGCAGGGATGGTCTTAGAATTGACCCGTGTGGTTTCAAACTCGGGACCTCTTACTCTGTTATCAAGATAGAATTGCTAGTAAGTAATCCCAAAACCAATTAATGATAGGAAACTGCAAAAACAACTACTTAACTGGATCTCATGGTTGTAACTACAAATTTCAACAGTTTGGCTATGTTCTGTCAAGAGAGATGTAGTTCAATTCATGATAAGGACTAAGGTCCAATAGTTGAATCAAATGGGTTGAAAAATTGGGCTTGTGGGTCAACCAGAAAATACTGTAGTGGGAAAAAGGAGATCTTGCTATTTTATGGTTGTTACCTAGGAGCATATGTTGCTGCAGACGACCCCATGATGGAAAAAGCCTCCCTCTGTTGCTTCACTGAAGTAGGTGCAATGTTGGTGCCAGTGACCCCACCATGTATATTGATAAAAGGGTTACTCTTGGCCATTGGAATTGAATGGTTGAAAACAGGAGGAAAGGTTCTCATTTCATTCAAACCAGTGGCATGAACTGTGCAACCTGGAATTGAAAAGTGGGCACTTTGTCTATCCAGACTGAAGCTTTTCTAGAAAAGAAGGAAAGAAGGAAAAATTAAAAACAGAGGTGATCGGTTCTTGCCAATGGAATTGTAACTTAATTGATATTCAAAAACTACAAAATGTAATGTGGGTGGGTGCAATGCAAACCTCGGCGGATCCATAAGAGTGAAAGGCAGAAGAGGAGCTGACCTTAGTAGGCCCCTCTTTTGGTATGGGTTTAAAAGGCATGAAGTGAGACAGAGAAGAGACTTTGTTGTTTGACAAGCCACCCCACTGCATCCCTGCAATGCCTTTGAATCCTGTTGAATCAAGAAGAAACAGTCTACCTGAGGCTTGTATATAGTATTAAATGTGCTCTGTTCTACACGCTTTATATAATCTAGCACCAACTTGAATAGTCGGATTAATGAATGTAAGATAACATGTTGTTGTAGTCTCACCATGATCAACCCAAAAGCTTAAGTTTATAGGTGAAAGGCCAAAACGAGTATACCAGACATCTCAAATCCATTACTCCGGGCACTGTGGGCAGTGTGGGATGTGGGACTTTCCCAAGAAGGAAGACAGTTTCACAAAAATAAGTAGACAAAGAAAGGAAATGACAGAAAACTAAGTAGTTATTGGGATTTCTGAGAAAAAGTAGAATCAAATCTGAAACTTTGGGAAATCAGTCTCTTAGAATATACATTTCAAATGACACACAAACATCAAACACAGCATATAATTCTGAATCCAAAAATAGCAAGAAAAAACCAAATAATATTCATCTTACCAGGATCAATGCATACATCCTTGGAAGTAGAACTCATCAATCCCAAGAAATCTCTTTCCATCTCTAAAAAAATTCCACCCCAGACTCAAAACATAAAAATCTTCTCACTCTCTCTCTCTCTCTCTCTCTCTCTCTCTGTGTGTGCACACAAACTGCAGAGAAAGAAACCTGTGTGTGTGTGTGAAGGGAGGAGCAGAACGAAAGCAGCATTCAGTTCTGAGTTTATAACCCCCACAAACAATCAATCCAAGCCGTCCATTCTCCTAATCGTACCCGACTAGTACCGGCCTATTCGGTTTTCAGTTCCACGTGCTCCTCCCGGGCGACGACATCAATGTGATGCACGACACGACTCCGTTTTTTTTTTATTCGTATTTATTATCCGTATTCGTATCCGTATATGTATCCGTATTCATATGTCAACCGTATTTTTATTTTTTACTTCAGTTTCTCCTAGGAAGTGCTTTCTAGGACCGGGTTTTTTGAGAAATCTAGAATGATGATGGCCTACCAATCCAAGGATCAAATCAACTTGGGATATTTATCATAGAAATGGAAAATACAATGAAACACACCAAGTATTTAAGTACTCATTCTTTGGTTTAAAATGACCATCTTCATTTCATCATCTGGATGATCACGATTAACGGATCAAGGGACGAGATCAGCCCTCTAGGATCTTTAATTTGTTCTTTGGATAATCATTATTGTCTAACCAACTCTTTGTATCAGGTCTTCCTATGGTGGGTCCAATTATTTCAAAGGCATGGATCATTGAAACATGCACTGTGATTTACACCCATAAATTTATTAATGGGGTCCGCTTATTGGATTTAAACCGTTCAAAATTAATGCCTCCATACATACCTACTTATATATTGGCCAAATTTTACTTAAATAAGGAGCTGATCCTATATAATCCAGTATTAAATATGTCATTATACTTACTTCCCCATTTAATTACTCAAAAGGTACAGCCGAGTGAAATTTAGCAGAGAGAGAGAGAGAGAGAGAGAGAGAGAGAGGAAAAAAAAACACATGTGGGAATGTTGATTTTGTGTGGATATAAAAGTTTTGAACGAGAGAATCAGATTTTACCCAACACATGCCATAAAAAGTGGGCAAGGTACTTGGAAGTTGATCTTTTATTCCTATGATTTTTTTGCTGAATCTGGACACTCTAGGTATCATAATTCATAGGTAGAAAAGGTCAAAGCAGAAAAAGCAGTTACCCAAATACTGCAACAAAACTGGCTGTTAGTGGAATCTCAGCTTTTCAAATTAGGTAACTAGCTACCCAAAATTTTCTAACAAACAGGCCGGCAGTTGGATAATATCAGATTCAGGAGCAGATGTATGATTGTTGCTTTTCAACGAGTCAGGGGCTTAGGGCACGTTTGTGTGAAAAAAATAGGATGTTTTTCTTCCAAATTTTTTTTTATTCCATAGTTTTGATGCAATAATTATAAAACGCATTAAAAACACTATTAATTTTCCTAATCTATGAAATGTTTTCAATTGCCAGAATTATGTTTCCATGAGTCGGAAGACCCTGATCCCTTGTAAAGTTTATAAGAATTGTATTTAATATATATAATCTTTTAAGTATGGGCCATGTTCCTATATTAATATATGTAGAGTATTTTGAGGTCAATTTCATACCTCTACCTCTTTGTCTATAGAGATAAGTGTTTTGTTTTTTTTTTTTTTTTTTGGGTAAAAAGAACTTTCTCACTTAAAAAACAAAAAACACAAGGAAGCAACAATCAACGGATCCATTCGGATGCAGCAATCAACACAAGGACGCTTTTGTGGGGTGGCCACAAGTTTAATGATTTTATATATGAAAAAAAAGATCATTTGATCCAACGGTCTAGTCCATTTGGATGGGTGTTAAACACGGGAGCGAAGTCAAAGGAATTCCTATTTGATTGCCGGTTTGAATTGATGATAGGTGGAGTCCACTCAGCCCATTATACTACCGTACAAGATGTATGTACGTGAAGATTTAGTTTTTAATTATTTATAGTAGTTTTAGTAAAGAAAAATTATTTATTTGAAAGAAACATAGAGGTCTGGCTTTGTTTGGATCTAGACCCCACAAACCCTTCAATCTTTTATTTTAATGGGACAAGAATATGGCCCAAGGTATGTCTAACTCGAATCCGGCTTGTTGATAGCCTTAACTGATGTCAAGTGTCAAGATATTTTTTTTTTGGGTGTAATGGTTCGGTTAACCGTTCATTTTGGGAGAACCGTTAACCTAACTGTGAATTACGATTTTCAGTTTTAAAAACCGTAACTATGACCGTAACCGGAAAAACCGTTAAAAACCAAACTGCAATTAACCGTTAAAACCATATCCGGAAAACCGTTAAGAGTCGTTTTGTCAATACGGTTAACTGTTAAAAACCGTGAAGAATTATATAGATATTTCATTTAGGCCCTTTATTTTTTTTATTAGTATAATGATACGGTTAACCGTGTGTCGGTTGATCGAGGCACACTTCACGGTTCAGTTCTGTTAATAACCATAAGTTAATACTAAAAACCATAACCGAACCATGAAGTGCGGTTTTCTTATTTAACCATAACCGTAATCGAACCATTAAACATGGTTATTAACTGTGGTTCGTTTAGACGATTTTTCGGTTTTCTTTTACACCCCTATTTTTTTCCCTAAATGCTTATAATAAATAAAGGCTTGTTTCGTGTAATTGAATTCATAGGTGCTAAAAACGAAGAATGAAAACTGAAGCTCAAAAAATGACTTTCATTTAATCTTTTTTTAATTGGAAACTGAATTAAGAAATGAATACCGAGCTGTTACACCAGTGCCTGAATTAATAGGAAAATAAACTGTATGCCTTTACCTTACCTCGTGATCAATTCCTATGCATTCTAGACAAACAAAAACGTTTTATTAAATTGGGTATTTTCGGAGATTAAAAAAATTAGGTTTTTACAGTTGTGGGCTAAAACATAAAAGACAAATAAGGACTTGCTAAGAGCTATAAATAGAAAAACCTCTACGAGCAATTGCACCTAATGGGCCCATCTTATGATCCATAAAATAGGGACACCCTTGATAGGCACCTATCCTTAGTTTGGAACCCATCCAGATGGAATAGATGGTTGGATCGATTACGATCTTATGTTGAACCGTGAAAACTTGTAGACCATTGGTCTAGTGATTAGAATGATGATCCAAGCTTCCATTACCAAACATATGTTTTAGTTATTTATTTATTTGTGGGGGTGGGTGGACCAAAATTTCCTTTTTATCGCTTTCTTTATTTTTAACAAATCATGCTTCATTATGGAGAAATATTTTCTCTGTAACTTGAGTGTCTCATAGAATCCTGCTAGCAAGTTTTCAACCGGGGAAATCATTACACAATGACGCAGACTCCTTCAAGAAATACACATTATGATATACCTTGTGAATGCCCCCGTTGAAGTTCCATGGTTTTTGAGCAGTGGCTACCATGTTCAACAAAACTAAAAAAAAAGGGCCTCATTGGGGTTTGTGTATAAAAAAACGCTTCAAATTTTCAAAATATAGAGGGGTGGGGTGCTATTGATTCCGCCCCTAGTTTTGTGGAAATAAAAAAATCATGTTCATCCTTCAGGAGACTTTAGACATGACAGCAAATTCACATCCATCTCTGATAAACCGCCATTGCCATCACCGAGTTCTAAAACCAAGTCACCATCAAATTCAAAGGACCAAAACCTTTATCTTTGGAGGACCTCATAAGATCTGAAGGACTTTTTGAATAGCTGTGATGAGAATGGAATTATTGGAAAGGAACATGAACAAAATCTGAAAAAAGACCTTTTGCCCCATACGGACAACACCAAGGATTTCACAAGAGCAGAGAACCCAACGTACAGTTTCAGGCTCAGCCCCTTCAAAGCCTCTCGGACTCGGAAGCATGGTACCTTCACCTTGTACTGTTGTTCTTGGACCTTACAAGCTGCCAAAATAAAAGTTGGTGTAATGCCACGTTCAAATGTCCCCATCTTTGTATGCTGTAGGGCAACCTTTACCAAATCAAAAGATCTATTATTCTAGACAACGTGTGAACCCAGCACAAGAATCATAGCCAATTTCTCAAAATCGCCTTCCCCATTTTCCCCTTTTTTAAAAGAGGGCCCACAACTGTTCTATCCAATCGTTTGGAGAAAACCTCCAGGCTCCAGCAAAAAAGCAAATAAGGAATGGCATCTACACCCGCCTTATTAGTTATTACGGATCAAACCATCTTCAAATTGGGCCGCAAAGGCATATCCAATTATCAAATGGATACAACATATGGACCCATACCAGGACCAGCAGACCAAAATCGATCCAGACTAGAACAGTTTACTAAAAAATATTACAAAATATGACAATAATGCATTCCGGTATCAAATATTACATAAAGTATTTTCTCTCTATGTGTACTCCTATGAAAATTCAAACACCATACCAAACAAGGAAAAGGGTCCAGCATTGGAATTTCTCACTAGGTAGCCTTTTCCAAGTTACTGGGGGATCCAGGTCACATTTAAATCAGAATTCGGATCCATTTTGTTTCTGTGCAGATGCAGATTTTGTTTCTGCACAAAATGTGACTTGGTAATCTGAATCCATTATAGATTCAGGCTGGAACAGGGTATATTATTTCTCCCTACACATACTTCTATCCGGCTACTGGTTAAAGAGCCACAAGAAATTCATGGTATGACTTATGCCATATGCAGCACTGTCTAAAAAATAGAATACACAACTAACAATACCAAATTCAAATTGCAACCAGTATGCTATACAGTGCGACATAGATAGCGGACATTGACAAACAGAGACATCCCATATCAGAAGACTCTTGTGACATTTTCAAAAACCAATGAATTTTCTTGGAAATAGATGGTATTACGGCAATTTCGATCACGGCATTTCCCATCCCATCAAATCCCATTGGTTGTGTCATCTGTTCAGTTCATCAAGAAACAGAAAAAAGGAAATAACAACTCACACAGCATCAGCAACAGATAAAACAGTGTGTAGAAAATTAAAAAAGACAACTGCTTTTCATTGGGCTCATTTTGAATTGGGAGGAAAACAGCAAGAAAAAGCTGCACACAAATGCAAATCTGAGCTGTGGCTTTCTCCACTTTTTTCTCCACATAGTAGGAGAAAACTGTCCATAGTTCAAATTTGCAATCTAGATAGTCTTTTACACTTGTATTCTGTGCCAGCTTTCTCCACATCTGAAAGGGGCCTTAGGTGCATTCAGTAAACAGCAAAACCGCTAGGGCAATGCATTTTCAGAAGGGATAAATAAGAGACAAAAAAAAGAAAGTACGCAGCCAACATACATATGTGGAAAGTAACACGGGAAAGTGTTACATTATGGTTCCAGCTTTAGTGAAACGACCCGTGACTGCCTGTTACGCTTTGCTACTTTGACAAAGATTGCTGACAAGCAGGGGGGAGCCCACCATGGCCGCCGCACTTCTTGCTCACCTTTCAGACAAGCAACTGCAGATAATAACTAATGTCAGTGTAACTAAAAACAACATTTTACCATCTGCAGTGGGTGATAGTATGAGTTGCCATGAACGTAAATTTCTTTCCAACCGAGCCCACACAATGCACTCTGTAGGAGAAGCACAGGATAGCCCAGTGGTAAGGGGGCATCTCACTCTCGCCCAAGTGCTAGCTATGATGCCCAGATACAAGATGGATACGGTAAGGACATGGACAAGGACTGCAAGGACATGGATGTTGCACATAAAAAGTGAAATATCAGATACAGTACGACATGAAATATTGCTCATTTTGAAGTATCCGTGCATCATAAAGTGCCAGGGACCGATCCCTGGCACTGGCAGAGCATAATAAGGAAGTGTACTTTGGCAGAGCATGGAAGAAAGAGTATTGAAGCGGAGCACTATGGTAGAAGTAACACAGGTGGAGCACTATGGTAGAAGTAACATAGGTGGAGCACATCAAAGGAATGGAGCACCTTAGGGATGACCCTTGGGCCGATAGATTAGGCTAGTTTAGGATAAGGATAATTTACCATTCCTCCCATGTAATAGGAAAAAAAAAAATGCACTCCGTAGATTAAAATGATCATCAAATGCAAAGCCATGTTGAAGGAAAAAAGAAAGAAAAGAAAAGAACAAAAGATAAATGCCTCCTAAGTCTTAAAGTCTGAATGCAACATTTTATTCAAATAAGTGATGCATCTATATTTTGTATGCTTTACCAGTCATCCATCTGATGGTGAGAATAAACCCTGATTGGAAAAAAAAATTCCTTGATAATATAACAAGGTAGAACATCATCATTATCACCTTCACCCCCATCGTACTGCCATCATCACTATTACCACCACCATTATCATCATCACCCCTTTAGCCACACCATCAAACTACCATCATCATCATAACCACCACCACCACCACCACAAAGCCCTTGACATACCCCGACTCTCCTTCAAAAAAAGGTGAGAAGTGGGAGATTCTTTTAATGCCCAGGTTTTGAGGTTTTTATATTATAAAAAGCTTTCTTCAAAGAGAAGTTGTAGGTAAAAATATTCAACTTATTAAAAGAAAAAAAAAATCTCCTAACTTTTCTTGGGCTGCCAAACAAGTGTTTCAAATTTAGAAAATTTTATATTTTTTTTCCATTATTTTCTAATGCTTGCTTTTTCAGGCCCTGAAGTCCCTTTTAAGTTTTGTTGACTATGTATTCAAAGAGCCTCCATCTCAGCTCCGGAGGCTCTCTGAATACATAGTCAACAAAACTTAAGAGGAACTTCAGGGCCTGAAAAAGAAAGCATTAGAAAATAATGGAAAGGAATCCTCTCAGTAAAGAAACTCTTCATGGAGAACATTAAGTACCAAATTGGTTATGGGGAGAAGACCCTCTTTTGGACACATAGGTGGGCAGGTGAAAGGGCGTTGTGTGCTCCATTCCCCGACTTGTTTAAGTGTGCTCATAACAAGGATGCAACAGTCAGTTCTTATATGAGCACAATTGGAGGGCAGGTGGTCTGGGGTCCCACTTTTAGGAGGAACCTGAAGGATCATGAAGAAGCCCAATTCATTGCTCTCCTTAACTCCCTAAACTGTCTATTCATTCATAACAATAGGATAGATGCTAGGGTGTGGATAGCCTCTAAGAATGGATCATTTTTTGTGTCCTCTTTCTTTAAGGCTATTCTAAGCAATCCCAGAAAGAAGAGTGGGCTGTATGGAATTTGGAAGTTGTAAGCTCCTCCAAGGGTGCTTGTTTTCAGGTGGCAGGCTCTAAGAAAGAGGATTCCTATTATAGATCTTTTAAGAAGGAGAGGGATGACGATTGTGAATGGCTGCTCTATGTGCTTGAGGGACATAATTTGTAAATCAGCTCATTCAATTTGGATGTCTATAATTCGCGAGTTTGGCTTCTGCTGGGTATTTCCTCTCTCTCTTCACCCCCCCCCCCCCCCACCCACCCACACCACCCCCCTCCTCCCTCCCTCCCTCCCTCCCTCCCTCCCTCGAGCTCTTCCAAGCCTCGAAGGCCACAATTGGGAACCCTAGAAGCAAAATGATGTGGCAGTTATCTTTTTTGCGGTGATTTGAACAATTTGGAAGGAAAGAAACTCAAAATGTTTTGAAGAAATTACATCTACTGAGAGCAGGCTGGTGGAGAAATCAAAAATTCAAGTAGCTCTTTGGGTGTCTATTCTCTCTTCCTTTACAAAATACTCCTTAGATCAAATTGTGTATCATTGGAAAGAGCTGGCCTATTCTTAGGACTCTTTCTGTTTTTTCTGCTTTTGCTTAGCTGTCTTTTGCTATCAGTAGTTTTCTCTTGTATTGTTTGCCCTTTTTTTAATGAAAGTAACCATTCAAAAAAAAAAAGCATTCAGAGAGCCTCCCAAGCCGCAACCTGGTGAAGAAGGAACACTTAATTTTTTCTTTACTGATAGATCAATTTAAGCCTAGTGAAGGGCGCAGATGTCCTTGCAATTTCATAGAACTTTTGAAGCTACTGTGAACACAAATGTTTTGAAGCGGCACTTGATTACTTGGTTACCCAATAGACCCCAAAGAAATTGGGGTATATGGCATTTTTTGGTCCAATTAATACTCAGGTCCGGGTTTAGTATGGACCATACCCAAATATGTGTATACCTGAATATTTAATATTTATATCTTAAGGATTTAATACACACAGCTATGATAAATTATTTTATAACAATTATGCACATAAAATATGCATTAATATTATATATATAACAATACATTTAATAATAATTGGGTAATGATCCTGATCTGAGTGCACCACGAACCCAACTTTAACCCAAACCATTTAAAGCCGTAATTTTGGATGCTGGCCTTGTGAGCATCAACTACGTAAAATAGCACTGTACATATCATACGCAGGGCTCAAACACACATATATTGCACGATATGCCTGAAAACATTCATGTCAGGAGTTCTGCTGAGCCTACATGTGTAGATCCTCCATAGATGGAACTAGGCTTCAATGATGATGTTGATGGATGCTCCATAGATGGAACAAGGCTTCAATGATGATGTTGATGACACAATACATCCATCAATCCTAGCTTCTCTATGTCAGCCACTTGGGTCAATAAAGTAATATATGCAAGATCCAAGCTGCTGCAGAGCTTCACAGTGTAATGATATCTGTTGCTTACAAAGTACATGGATGAATTTAAAAAAATGGCTACTAGTACACATTCAATTCACACCCCACAGGATGAGTGGCTGTCCTAATCTTGAGCCAGGGCATGCACTTGGTAAGCAGCTTGGACCTAGCACATATGCCCTGCTGACGTGTGGTCACACATAAATAGGCGGACCTGTAACAAACATAATCTTAGAAAATCTTTAATGAGGAAAAGAAGATTGGAACCTTTAATGCGGCGGAGCTCCTTGCAAAGTGTAATGAAGTCTCCCCATTTCATGTGGCACCGTCTAATAAATCGCAGAATCTGTTCTGTCGTAAACATGGATAAACTCTCCAAATACTCTCCATTGACCCCATTTTCTTTGAAAACCTGGCGATAGCTACCAAGATTTATCTCTTCCAGCCACAACCCGACATCCTGGAAGTACACCCAAGAGTGAGCATAGCTAGATCAAAGAGCTTTCTTTCCATAAAATGTACATATAAGTAAAAATTTCACATCATATTAATGTTCTGATTAATTATAGAGAGAGAGAGAGAGAGAGAGAGAAGAAGAAGAAGAAGAAAACAGGGTAAACAAGTGCCAGAAATAACTGAATAGTTACAGAGATAATACCATCATCATGCACAACAATCAACTGGGTCAGCACCAGACTTCACACAACTGGACAGCAAAAATTATTCTTGATAGTTGAAACTCCTAAATCAATTGTTCAAAAGCCCTTTCAATGCCAAATTTGAAAGAACGTCACAGAGCCAAAATTTTGCTACCATTTCTTCTTCAATTTATTTACCGAATGATCAAATCCTCTTCATTTTCAGTTGCTCAATACTGAATTTTCATCATTTTCCTCTCTCTTCTAGTCCCAGCATTGTTAGGAGCACTTCATATTGAAGCAGCATAAGATTTGTTTATTTTCTTTTCTTTTTTTGAACTTCAGTATTGCAGATGTCATTATGCATTATGACAGGAGAACATCCCAGCTACAAACTGGTCGTAACTTTATAAATTGTGACGCAATTCTGTGAGACCCACCATGATGCATACCAGTCACAGGTAATGTGGGATCCGAAGACCTTAATGTTGATCGGTGGTTCCTACAAAATCTGCAAGATCCTATGACCTTGACCGCTGCCCCAGGTCTGGAAAGTGCAATGGCTTTATAAGTGCATATCATCATCATCACCACTCCCATCATCATCATCAAAGCTTTGTCCCAACTATGTTGGGGTTAGATGAATTTTGTTTCACTATTCCAGTCTATCCTAGGCCAAATCCTCAAACAGGTTCACTTTTTAGATCAATCCTTACTACTTCCATCCTTGTCTTCTTTGGCCTAACTCTTTTCCTTGAGGGGCCATCTACATGTATAGAGAAGTTTTGCCTCATGATCACCTTTGTTGGCCTGCATAGAGATCCTACTTTCTTCCAATTATAAGTGCATATATAGCTGACAAATTTCAGTGCCCTTAATAGATGGCTATAGTTTCACCAGATCTACTATTTGATCCACCTTAAGGCCTTTCAACTCCCAACCTTACCTGTGAATGCAAGCATCATGGTTGGCCTCAAAAATGGTTTGCATCTTAAAATAAAAGTCAATTATGAACTAATCTTCCTTGTAACTATAGGGTTGCATGATTAGAAGCATCCTTGAAAGTTTAAAAGCGTTCAAGGATTGATACAAAAAAAAAAGGTCAAAAGAAAAGAAAGTGAAGTAGTGAATGGCACTAAACTTCCAGTGGGTCCTCAATAATGACAAAATGGTGTTCCTTCTATAACCCCATTCCCGGTGTTCCTTCTATAACCATGAAGGAGGGCAAACAATACTATGAAAGAACTTGAAGCTTTTGAGCAAAATCTTTGTTCTTCGACGCTCTTCAGGTTCTTTCCTTTTCTCCCTTGAATGCTTCAGATGACACTGGTTTTTCTTTTGTGCAAGTGATTAAAATTTCTCTTGGACATGCTTCCCATCCCTGTTTATAGGGTTTGGGATGAGATATAGGTGAGTCAAATAGAAACCATCTAGGAAAGTTTCCCTACAATTTTGCAAGAAACAGGTAAGTTACCAGTTTCTATGAGCAAACAGGAACATCAACTGTGGGATACCATCACTGAGACGTTCCGCGTATGAGGCTTGATGTACTTTTGGACGCCAGACAACCCTGGGCGGATCTCATTCTTTTTCTTTCTCCCATACATTTTTTTTTTTTTTTATGATATAGCCATTAAAAGGTCCTAAATCCCCACTCATGTACACACCACAATAAGGTGCAGGCTCAATGCATAACTCGCTTGAGACCACCGTTCATCACAAAGCTTAAAGATGATAGAAGGTTTCCTCATGGATAATGTTTGGCATAAAACTTTGTTCTTGTTTAATCACCCAGAAAAGGGAGATTCAATCCAGCAATTAATGACTCTGATTAGGATCAACGTTTGGCCAGAGTCAATGCATGCTGGATAGATGTGTAAGGGTTTGAATTGACTATAGGGGTGTACGTGTGGACAGTTGCCACCGTTTCATTTCCCTTATCAATAATCCACACATTAAAGAGACACGTCTGGCAGATTGAATGTAAAGCAGGCGTTCAAGCCAGAAAGGGCCTTCCTGACAAATTGCCTGAATTGGCAAGATCATAAAAATAAAATAAAATAAAAAAGGAGGGTAATACACATTAATCACACAAATTGAATGTGAAGCAGGCCTGACTTTCAAGCTAGAAAGGCCCTGCCTGATAAATTGCCTGAATTGGCAAGAACGTCAAAAAAGAAAAAAAAAATGTAGAACAAATTTCGCAGTGTCTTGGTTAGCGAGTTCACTAGGTAGGGTTCAGTCACAAATATAGTGTGTGGTAGTGTGGCTCAGTTTTTGTATGAAATGAGAAATGACCAATATCTATCAAGTACTCGAGTTTAGTTTGGTCCTGCTGTCATGAAAGCGGCCGAAATCGCAGTTAAAAAACGGCAATGCAGAAATATCAAGGTATTTGGAGATCAAGTCTGATATGGCTTTACCTCATAGAAAACGAAGTGAGAGAAAAATGGCTACAAGTCTAGAAGCATCTAAAATCTATATGCATCAACCATCTATATGTATCCATTGTATACCCACATGCATAGGCAAATTCAGGAGCATTTTCTCCTGTGGGCATCCGTGAAGGTTACTGTGAGCGAAATTCAATGATGACCTTCAATGCAGTGGGTTCCCCTCTACATTAATGGGCGCAAGTGAATTTCATTCAATGCTCCACAAGCAAACGCCAGTAGTAGAAAATTCTGCTGCAAATTCATGACCAGAATTGTTACGAAAGTAAGCCACCTTGAGAAACTGATAATTGGTCATTTTCGTCAGAAATGAGCATACTCTCAACTGCCCACCAAATAACTTTTTCTCTGTCTTTTTTTTTCTTTTGAATGGTAACATGACTCCAACATGCAATCATGTGGTTGCAACAAGAAGCACCTTCCAACCGTGCCACATGCACTTGTCACCAAATACCATTGTTTGGCACAAATATCTTTAACTCACATGATTGGGTGGTTTTTAGAGAGGAAATGAAAACCAGCCATAGTGGAGGCATGGAGCCCACTTTCTGAATGGTTATGATCGTTAGTAACACATGCTCTCATTCTAGAGAGAACAAAGAAATTCTAAAAATAGTTACCGCACAAGGAACAGCTTTTATCTGTTAAAGTGTAATTGAAATCGTTAGTGGTAGAAGATGAAGGAGAAGAAGATAAATTTGTGTGCCTTTTTTTTTTTTTTTTTTATATCTATGGAGACTTTCAAACCTACTCTAAAACAGCGTTTTGCAAATTCGCACTCAACATTATAACCATTCATTAACATTATGACATGGCTAACCAGATTGCTGCCAATAACATAACCCAATAAGGTTGATTATCAGTACAAGACCACACCGGCATGATAGCCCACTAAATCAACGGTCCTGATCGGCTAAAAATCTTCACCACCACTTCACTAACGCCAGTAATATCAAAATTCCTCCAACAACAAACAATCAATGGCTGGATTACAACAATCTAATAACTAACAACATACAAGACTTCAACTAGTAAATTTTCTATGAAAAAGATCGAAGCTTGCACCAAAATCACGACTTTTCACACTCTAAAACCCAACTGAGCACCGAGCCACCGACACGAACAAAATCAAAAGCATCGACTTCACAAACTTCAGATCTCACTCAAAAATATATATATATATATATAAAAAAAGCAGATTCGTCTCCCCAAATCACCTTCGCATCGAAGAATCCCTTCCAATAGATCAAAATACAAGAGAAAAAGAGAGATCTAAGACCAAATCAACAAGAAAGAGAGAAGATCGAGCGGAAAGCTTACCTCGACGGTCCAGATGAAGAAGTCCAGAGGCTCTGGAGGCCGATCTTTGTTCGTCTCCGAAATCGGTTGCCGAAAACCTAGAAATTGAAAGGAAGGGGGCTTTGATCCATCGCTCTTCATCGAAATGGAGCGGAATTTCACGGATTTGAAAGAGGATCGGGAAGAGATCGCCCGTAAGCGGCGAATTACGGAGAAACTACCATCTGTTCTCGCTACTAGTGCGAAGCAGGCATTTTTTCCCTCTCTCTCTCTTCTCTCTCCCTCTTATGAAAAGGAGTCTTCGCTGTCTGTGTGTTTCAATAGAGAGAGAGAGAGATGCATGGAGTGGGCCACGGACGCGCTTGATCGTGTTTCATTTATAGTAATACGGACTTTGCTAAAGTGCGCGGGAGGCGTACGATGGGTGCTTGTGCCGATTACGACGAGTGGTCCATGTAGATCGATTTTGGGGCCCGGACTCAGCAAATCTAAACCGTAAAATTAATAGCAGGTGAGACTTTTAAAATCAATCGGATTAGTTAGTGCCTATTGATCGTGTGAGAACAAGTTATTATTAAGAAATTAAACAGCTCTAATCACGTGGAACTGTGATTGGAGGATTTTCATTTTTCACGTAGGAGCGAACAGTGACATGTGCTTTTGTCGTCCATCTTGGGGCCCATTTGAATTGGACGATTTCCTACAGCTGGGAGTCAGGATCATGGTCACAAATCGGGGAGAGTGTGGAAGGTGGACTCTCTCTCTCTCTCTCTCTCTCTCTCTCTCTCAAGAGAGTCTCTAACCAACCGTGTGAGAATCGATCCTAAGTTGTTTCGTGTAAGGGAGTAAATTGATCCATTCCGATCAACTCCATGGTTGACTGAGCACGGAAGAATGAAATTGCCACGTTAGCAAATTTTATAGTTTTTAAACACTTCAAAAAATGTTTTCTAGGAAAGTTGATAATTTCATATTTGGTACAAAAAGTTTTTCTCGATGAATTGGTGCTAATGTTATTTGGTGCAACTGTGGATTTCTTTAGCAAAAACTATTGTTTAGTGAAAATTATTAAGTTGGTGGGTCAGTATGTGTGTGCGGCGGGTGGGGTTGGAGAAGGAAGGGGGGGGGGGGGGGGGGGGGGGGGGGAATGGGGGGTCCGTTTTACATGGAAATGAACTTCCCATACCCTCCATAGGAAGTTTATTTTCATACCTAAGAAGGAAAAAGATGACGTGGTCAAAAAGCAATATCTTGGAAAACTGCTACACCAAACACATGAAAAAAAAGTTTTTCGTGAAAAACCACATCCTTTTCGCTGAAATGGACTACACAAATGTGCCCTTAATGAGAAAATGGAACCAAAACGGGAATGGTTGTTTATATGGAACGGGTCTATGTAGAAAATAATTAAGAAAAAGATGATTTTTAAAAAAATTAAAAGAATATATAGGGTCTTAGGTGCATGGACCAGAACCAAAGTGGATTTGGTATCAAACCCATTTAGATTTAAAGGATTGAGACCTCTCAATAATCGGAGAATCATGTACCCATCTATATAGGAGTACAAGCTACCAACAGATTGGTGGGTTACTATTGAAGGCAAAGATCAATGAGAATTTGCATGCTAAAGGTCAAAAGAGGTCTTAAATAGTCACTGTAAGTGCCTAAATATTACGGACTTGATTAGGCGAGGGTTAACTTCGCGATGCTGCCACTAAACTTTTTTGGAGAGATTGAATGCCTTAAACCTGAAAGGGGAAGATGGAACAAAGGTGAGAAACCCTAGCTGCGGTCAGCTAAAGGCACTCTGATGCCTAAGTTAGTGCAGTCACCGAAAAGAGGGAGAGTGAATATGGAAGAAAAGAGAGTTCAAAGTATGAGTATATGTATGTCTCTAGCGTACCTTGCTATGGGTCTTACCCATGCATATATATAAGCGGGAGTCCCATCAGAAGCTCCCTTAGTGGAGATAGGTGGAGGTACAGTCCCATCAGCCATACCTCGTATATTTAGTGGAGGCAGGTGAGAGCACTATCCCATCGTATCATTCCTCAATTTCATGCATAAATGTGCATATGACCGTTAGACAGGGATAACCCCTTATCGATATCCGCCGGCCACCCTATTTGACAGTACATTCTACAACGTAGCCGTACTATTACATAATTGTGACTTGACAGTCAGTGTTCATCTCGGTTAATTGGACCGAACTTAAGAAGGTACCGAGGTCAGACATGGGCGAATTCTGGCACTGCTGCCGAGACGCACAAGGCCGAGCACGAAAAAGATCTAGTCGGTATTCTTACCGAGACTAGTTCAAGCTCGGTTCCAGCTGGCACAATTGCAGAGCTAAATAAAGTCGAGATCAAGATAAACCTGGTCAGTACTCTTACTTGAACTAGGGATCATCTCGGTATTATGGAAACACCCCACACAGTCACAAAAAGGAGAGAATCATGTCTGAAATAGGTTGAGGAAGTTACTTTGATCAACGGATTAGATTCAACAAGATAAACCCCCAACTATATCAATATTTAAACGGGTGGGGGCATATTGAATGCTCAGCCTGAGCATATATATATATATATATATATATATATATATATATATATATATATATATAGGGGGATATTCATATGCATCCATCCCTCACCATTTTTGGTGAGGGACACCCCTTTTGGGGGTGTTTCAAGTACAAGAGGAAGGTACAAAGTACCCCTCTTGTACTTCTCTTGTACTTGAAACACCCCCAAAAAGGGTGTCCCTCACCAAAAATGGTGAGGGATGGATGCACATGAAGACTCCCCATATATATATATGGGGGAAGTGCTCCTATGAGAGACACTCTCACCAACTTGGTGAGAGATGAGTGGGGGCCCTCACATTTAAGTTGGGAGTCCTTGCATTTAAATTAGTGAGAGTGGATATGGAAGTGAGGACCCCCACCCATCTCTCATGAAGTTGGTGAGAGTGTCTCTCATAGGAGCACTTTCCTATATATATATATATATATGGGGATTGCTAATTTACACCCGATGTCCTCGCTCTCAAAAGTCTTAACTTCGATGCCCAATGTCCTCACTCTCACAAGTTCTTAGCTTCGATGCCCAAGGAGTTGGACTGGGACCGATTTAACAATTCCACGTTGGAGACTTTTTATGGCCGCGACTCGCCTGCCATGCACGTCGCCAAGGAATAAGGATGCATTCATCCATTTGTGGGCCCCTTCATAAAAAAACAATTAAGTGTGTATATATATATTCATACATGTATGTTAAAAACTGTTGGTTTCACAGTGAAAAATGATGCTTCTTAGTGTGTTTTTATTTTATGTATTGCATATATTAATCGAATAAAAAGTAAATCTAAAAAGGCATGTAGCATGCAATGAATATATTTATGGCTTATAATTTGTGCACATAAAATTCTGAGATCATTCTGCACTCTCTTTAAAGAAAAGATTGCAAAATGATAGAGGATACCACTTAAATCTTAAAACAGGTCCATCTCATAATATATGTTCATGTTCCTTAGTTTTTTTTTTTTTTTTTTCAATTAGATATCAAAAGAATGCTATTAAATCTTTACATTTGCATGATAATGACTTTAAAGAACATGTTTCTTTACAAGAATTCTTGTTGAGAGGATATCAAATACTCTACAAGTTGTCCCCTCTTCTTGGGGCGGAGCATTTGAGATTCTACCAAAATACAAAGATATTAATTAAAGTTCTAAGAGGTGATTTAAGATCTTCTAGGTGGCTAAATTTTGAGATATTGGTAAAAGAAGATTATATTTGTAAATGCCCGGAAATAAGCTATCACATCATGCCCCAAACAACGCCATCATCCAAAAAAACTTTTAAGAAGTTCTCCCAAATATGTTTCTTTACTAAAATTTAGAGGATCCCTGTTTAGAAAAATTCTGAAATCTCAAACATGTGGAATTCTTGAATCCTCCTTCATACTTGAGCATCTAGAAATTCCACTGAAAAGCAAAGATGTTGGAATTCCATAAATTTCAAAGAACAATTGAGACTTTTAGGTGGCTGGAATCTTTGAATTCTTGTTAAGAAACTTGACATTTTTAAATGCTAGGGAACATGCCATCAAAACTGTGTGGGGGTGTTTTCATGATACCGAGATTACTCCTGGTTTAGGTAACAGTACCAACTAGGTTTATCTTGATCTCGGTTTTATTCATCTCGGCAATTGTGCCAGCTGGCACCGAGCTTGAGTTGGTCTCGGTAAGGGTAACGACCATGCTTCTCTGTGCTCGGCCATGTGCACCTCAGCAGCAATGCCCGAGCTCGCACACTCCCGACCTCAGTGACTTCTCCAGTTCGGCTCTATTGATCGAGGTGAACACTGAATGTCAAGTCTTAATTATGTGATAGTACCGCTACATTGCAGAACGTACTGTCAGATAGGGTGGCCGCCGGATATCGATAAGGGGTTATCCCTATCCGACGGTCGTGTCCGCATTTATGTTCGAGATTGGTGAACGATCTGATGGGACAGTACTCTCACCTACCTCCACTGAGGATCCGAGGTATGGGCTGATGGGACTGTACCTCCACCAAGGGAGCTTCCGATGGGACGCTTGTCTATATATATGCATGGGTAAGATTCATGGAGGGGTACGTTTGACACAGCATACGCTTTACACAATATACAACCCTTGAGCATACCGCCTGAACTTTCTCTTCTCCCCCACTCACTCTCCCTCTGTTCAGTGACCGCACTAACTTAAGCATCAGAGTGCCTTCGGCTGACTGCAGCCAGGGGCTCTGACCTCCCTTCTTCCCCTTTCAGGTTCAAGGCATTTAACCTCATCAAAGGAGCTCAATAGCAACACCATAAGTTCAATACTCGCCTAATCAAGTCCATAATTTTTAGGCACCTACAAAAACATATCCAAAAACTCCAAACAAATCAAATTCTTGTTAGAGATTCTAGTAAAAAAACAAGCCTAAAGAATTCATAAAATTTAAGGGCATGGTTCTTTACAAGAGGACTTCAAATTCTCCGGGCCTTATTTGGTTGCAAGTATTCAGGGATTTCTTGTCTAAGAGCGCAACCACCGCCACCCCCCCCCCCCCCCCCCCCCCCCCCCCCCCGCCCTAAAAACAAGAATTCCAAAAAGTTGGATATTTGAGAATTATACATGGCAAAACTATCATTTGGAGTTTCAATTTGCATAATTCTCCTCAATCAAATAGGGCATTTAAAATTTCAGGCAAACAAAAATCGTAGTGCTATTAGAAATTGTGTACAAGAGAGATATCATGTCAAGGGAGAATATTCATGTGCATCCATTCCTTACTATAGGGTGAGAGACACTTACATAACTAGAAATATTCATGTGCAAAAGAGGAAAAGTCATATATGGTCATATGCAGAAAAATAATGTTTATGTGCAAAGAGGGAAAGCCATGTAAGTGTCCCTCATCCTATAGTGAGGGATGGATGCACATGAATGTCCCCCTATCAAGAATGCTTACAACCAAATAGGCCCCAAAATTATTCCTTAAGGTGAATTCATAAATCCTCCTCTTGGGTGATGCATTTGAACTTCTAATAATAAGTAAAGAGATTGGAACTCAAAAGATTCTAAAAGGTCATTTAAGACTTTTTGATTTCCTGGATTTTAATAAAATATATATATTTATGGAATTACAAATGTTGGGGGACAAGCTATCACATCATCTGAAAAAAAAAAAAACCAAACAAACAAACAAACAAACCAAATTCTTGTCAAAAGTTAAAGTAAATAAATAAACCTTTAAATAACATTTGGTAACTAGTGAGGAATCTGTGAAAAGCTCATAGATATGAGGATTGATTACTACCTTAGAACAAAGTTTTTTCTTTGAGGACTTACATAGTTGAGGATCTCACATTGAAACCGATACGGTTGGAAAACTAATAACCCAGACTTTACTCATCTGACTCTAAAAATATTGACTTGGAGAGAGTCGACTCGATGACCTGGGACAGTCATTATTTTAATCCATATTTTAAATAATTTAAATAAAGATCAACTACTTATGAGACTTAGATGTACATATAGTTATAAGTATTAATAATAAAAGAATTATATTAGTGAATTTCTTACATTTCAATCAATATTTTTAAATTGCTAAGTACAAACCTCAAGCATTAATTATTTATATTTGATTCAACCTAGTTTGCCCTATGTTCTCTCGTTTTTTCGTCAAAATGAGGTGACTCAGCAAAGTCAAGAGTTAACTCGCCAAGTTTTTCAATCTTAGATATTGATGCATATCGATGCATATGGAAAAGAAAATTTGGATTTTGTGTGCAAATATGCAAAAGTTGGGATTTCTGAAACCTATGGGGAGATCAAATCTAATAAAACTGTAAAAAATGAGGATCTCCATTTTGCAATTGTCAAATGTGGAAAATCCACGACTTTAAGGAAATTGAAAATACTTTTTCCTGAATTTGGTTGCCAAACATGACCTTAGAAATGACCGAGCAATAATCTAAATGATTCATATTCAATTGGGTAATAGGAGAGTAAGTCCTATTGTTTTATTTCTTTTTTCCCGATGCTCATTACCAATGAGTCCAAACACAGAAACACCTCCCCACCACACCCCAACCATCATCATCCTAGCTTTATCCCATCAAGCCTTTTATACAAAATGCTTGTATAACAATTGCCACCTTCTATATGGAACTGACATAAAAAAGAAATCAATAGGCTTTAACAGCAGAATTCAAATTATAAAACTTGCATGTATTTGTATGTTTGGTATTGGTAGAGGTCCTTATCTTGATTATTGAATCCAAACATGGTTTAGCACCAACAAAAAACACAGATACAGATTTCAGTCTCTATCAGATCCAAAAATAGATTCGTGTTCTTCCTGGTCAGATTCTTCAGCTCCTTGAATATTTCAATCCCAATGACATCATTGTGTCTGATGAGTCAATGCATAGGCTCCTCATTTTTGTTCTCACCCTACAAAACTCAAACTGAGCCATCAACAGAGACGCTAGATCCTAAGACTCCTCATTTAATCTATACATTGTCCATCTATGTAATCTCTAATTTAGGCTAGAATCCTATGTCAGTTTTTCTCAGAAAAATACATTGAGGTAAATCTTACAGTCCCATAGCAGTCAGCATATATGCTTTTTTGCCGTGACCACTCAAGTTGTGGGATCTCTGTTCAAAAGCACCATATGTGAAGCTATCTATTTCAAAGCCTTCAATCAAATGGATAGCAGTGTTTATGAAATTCCATTTTGATAAGACTGAAAATTTAAAGCCTCCTAAAGTTTCACTAGGACAGTGAGAAGCAGGGCAGAACCAAGGCCTGTTATTTTTACTTGGTGGCCTCCTCAGATATTTGTCTGACTTTTTAACTTACCGACATCATTCAAAAGAAAGAAAAAAAGATAAAAGAAATGATATTGGCACTTTAGTGGTTAGTTCTTATTTCCTTCAGCAGGGAGATAAGATGGAATTGGGTGTTTGGATGGCATTAGAAGAGGCCAAAGGAGAAATGAAACTTATACTAACACCTGACTGCCTAAAACAAAACAAAATAGAGTAATACAAGTATACACAAAGAGGCAGAGACAGAGAGAAACATCCAAAAGAGAATAGTAGCAGCATCATTGTATTGCCCTGATTTATTTGGTGAAGAAAGTGTTCAGAGCTTATTATGGCTTCCAGGAGGTATGGAACCAAAAAGAAAGATATTTGTGTCATCACAGATTCTTTCAAAGGCAAAGAAAGCCCCTTGTATCAGGAGGTATGGTTTCAGGTCAAGACCCTACCTATAATAGATTCATTTAGATTTCGAGTTCAAATTGAAAAGGACCATTTAGAGGATTTCGTCTCAGCTGAGGACTCTACTGCGCTTATGTGTGTTTAGATATTGAGCTTGAATGGGCATATTATACTCTAATTAATCACACAGTTAATCATTTGTTCAAATTTTCGACGGGATCTACTCCTATGGGAATGAAAATTTGGAGGCATTTCAAAATAGGTGTTCCTGAGCGGATTGAATTTTTAATAAGTGAGCCTTACTGTCGAGTTTTAGTCTTTTCACTTTATTGAGATGCTAAGAGGATTCAAACTCTCGAATATAGTACAAATTGCTGTTGCCATCGTCATCATCAAAGATTTGTCCCAACTATGTTGAGGTTGGTTAATATATTCTAAACATGGTAAAAAATAATGAAAATGTGCATAGTACAAGAACTCAGACCCAAACTATTTTGATACCTTACTCCTAGTATACAGAAAGAATATGAAAGCTTTCATTAACGTGTAAAAATCATAGTTATCAATATCGTTTCGTTACGGCCGAAATGGCCGAAATTTTTCGTTTCGGTCAAGTGGCCGAAACGAAATTCCATTCAAAACTTTTCGGTCGATTTCGGCCGAAATTTGGGATTTCAGCCGAAATGTTACTTTTCGGCCGAAATAGAATTTTATATAATTATTTTTTTTAAACTTTTTTTACACATATATTTTTTGTATTTCTTATATTTTCACAAAATATAATTCCAAAAAAATTACTATAATGGATTAAGGCTATATTTATTAATTTTTCTATTTTTTTTACTTATATATGTATATATATATTGTTCTTTTTTCCCCGAAATGTAATTCCGAAAAGTTTCGCTGAAATCCCGAATCGGCTGAAACTTTTCATTTTGTAGGCCAGAGCGAAATGAGGTCCGAAACGATATTAACAACTATGGTAAAAATTATGCTTATTGGTTTTTCTCAACATCTCCGGTTCGAGACAGGCATAGACAAACAATATTAAAATAGGTACAAGCTAATATAATTGGATGTATGATCAGTAGAAAAGTAACCATTGCAACAACTGAAATCGCTACTAAACGAAGACCATGCAAATGAGAATAACCTAATGAAGTGGCAGATTGGCTTTTAAAAAGTGGCTACTACAATCTTTTATAGATCTTTCATGCCTTCCCTAATAATCTCTTTATATCAATCATGATGATAGATGTATGAGTGATTGTAGCTTTTGGTTTTGATTATCAGTAAGAGAAAATAAATGCATGGTCTAGAATACAAAAATCACTCGCCCCCATATGAATATAATTGAGCACTAAACGATATATTTCTTGAAATTCAAGACCCAATAATTCATCCTAATAATTGCTTAAACTGAATTTGGTGCGACTTCAATGAGTTAGTATTGATAATGACTCTGTTAAAGTGGTTGCCCTTGGAGGATAGTTCCATGTGGTGTGACACATGGGTCCCACTTCACAATGGGTGTCTAAAGTGTTCTACCAAGGAGTATGAATTGCAATATGAGAGAGAGAGTGGGGGTGTCCAAATGCATGTGTCCTAAATGGATTTAGATTGCACTAGTAAGCAAGAAAGCGATGGATTTAGATTGTACCACTAGGCAAGAAAGTGACATGTCCAAAGCTATGGAATAATTCCTCCCTTTTTAGATAAATAAATTATCTTATCATTTAGAGGTTTTAGATCAGGAGACTCTTTATTCATATATTATAGGGGGCTGAAGTTTTATCTTGGATGGTAATTAAAAATGCAAAAAATGGAAAGATGATTCATTGAAGTTGAAGTTGCAAGGAGAGTTACTTTTCATTTGTTTTTTGCTGATGATTGTTTTATTTTTTGTAACGAAATTATGAATGAAGTTGGAATTATTAAAGATCTCCCTAATGATTATCATAATGCTTCAACGCAGCTAGTCAATAGTGGGAGTGTATATATAGGAAAAAATGTAAATTCTTAGCAAACATTCCAGAGGTCAGATTTTATGAGTCATGAACTCTATAATCAGTAATTGGATGATAGGCCATAACACATTATCAAAAAAATTATTTGAAGCCTAGATTCTAGATTCTATCATCATCATCATCATCATCATCATCGAGCTGTGTCCCGACCAAGGTTTAAAATCGCGGTTCGCGGTCATCGCGTCGCGGCTCGCGGTTATCGCGGTTCGCGGGCATCGCGGCCCATTGCGGAGCGAATTTTTATTTGACCCTAAAAAAATCAGAAAAAATATCCAAAAAATCCAGAATATTATAAAATGATAGAAAATAATGTTTTTTTTCCATTAGTGCACACTATAAAGCAAAATAACGGTCCCCTCAAGTTATAATATCTTGTATCACTGCTGTATCGATTTATATACTAAAATAAGCTGAAATATCATAAAATTGACATAATGCAACCATAATTTTAGACAAACTAATAGTGTTAAACATTTAAAATCTACAAGCAAGTAATAAATACTAATAGAGTTAGTGCATGTGCCTAATGCGGTAATGCCAGAACGAGTGGCTGCCTGGCTCGATATTATCACCTTAAAACACTAGATCTAGGGAAAAACTAGTGAGTAATATCATATCTAAGTATCTAACTCAATATAAAGCCTTTGGTAGTTTGGTTCATGTATTAGTGTATTACACAATCTTTTTTAAAGAAAAAAACCTATAATAATTCGGATTTAAATAATGAAGAAATAAAAAATACTACAAAAAGTGTTAATACTCACACTTTTTTGTTCCAAAAGTGTAGATCTATTTTAAACTAACACATAATTAATTCATTTGAACACTAATTTGAAAAAATATAAATGATATCAAGAAAAACCCCAAATTTTTGAAATAAAAAAAATCTAGATCTACACCTTAAAACACTAGATTTAGGGAAAATTAGTGAGTAACATCATATCTAACTCAATATAAAGCCTTTGGTCCATGTATTAGTGTATTACACAATCTTTTTAAAAAAAAAAAACCTAAAATAATTCGGATTAAAATAATAAAAAAATAATAAATATTACAAAAAGTGTTAAAACTTGAATT
This sequence comes from Umbellularia californica, assembly GCA_028538565.1. Lineage (NCBI taxonomy): Eukaryota > Viridiplantae > Streptophyta > Magnoliopsida > Laurales > Lauraceae > Umbellularia > Umbellularia californica. The sequence continues at coordinate 726,258 of JAPQWN010000011.1, read as the reverse complement.
TTTTTGCTCTAAAAGTATAGATCTAACACATTTCAACCATCTCTAAGTTATTTTGATGTTGAATCTTGAAAAGAACTCCAAAAAACAAAAAAAATAAGCTTACCAAAGAGGTCCCTTGAGTTTGATTAACTTTCCCCACATACAAATCCACTCAAAAGTAGCTAAGATTTAAGCTTTTCCATGCATTAGAAGTTGTAAAAGCCCTCCAGTATGCTTAGGAAGCTCTCATGAAGAAGAAGAATGAAAAGGGAGAAAGAAGGAGGAAACCACACTCAGCACAGTGAAGAAAAAACACAGCAGAACGTGTTTTAAAAAAAAAAACAGTGTCAGCGATATAACGGCCGTTATATTCCGTTATATTCAATATAACGGCCGTTATAACGTTACGGCCGTTATATTCAATATAACGGCCGTTACAGGCCGATATTTTGGCGATATTTTCCCTGATATCGTATCGGGGCCGTTATATACCAAATATCGGCACGTTAACGGCCGTTACCGTTACATAACGGCCGTTATTTTAAACCCTGGTCCTGACTCACTAGAGAGTTGTGTCTCTATTAGGTTGGAGTATAGGGTGGATAAATTCTGTCTATCATAGGCTAAATTCTTAAATAAATTGCACTTGTTCAGATTTAACCTTAGTATTTCTATCCATGTTAGACCAGTAAGCTCTGTAAGACATTTAAAACCACGCTCATGAACCATCCAATAATGAAAGTACACTACTTGGGTATAAAAAAAAAACACTAGAAATGAAAATACATGAATTAAAAACAGACCTCACCTTCATTATCAAAGTCTGGTTAGCCATTATCATAGGTCAAATCACCAAAGGCCCTAGGATGCTCTCGTCGAAGGAGGCCGAAGCGAGGCGATTTTCGTTGCTGTGAAGAATGCCAAGGAAAAAAGGCTTATCCAAATTTCGGGTATTTTCAGATGCCCTTGAAGTGGTTAATGCCATTGGTTTATACACTATTTAGTTGTGGACATTTTGGACTTTGTAGATCATTTTGATCGTGTTAGTTTCAGTCAAGTTCCCAGAATTTTGAATGGCATATAGCCCATGAGGCGGCCCAGATAGGGAAAAGTTGTGGTATATAGCCCATGAGGTGGCCAAGATAGGGAAAAGTTGTGTTGGTGATGTTGTGAGGGATGGCATTGTCCCGGCTGAATTGGTTGGACCCTCCCTTTTGATGTAGCCTTGTTCCTTTTATCAATGGATCAATCCTTTCTAACCAAAAGATAAATAAATAACAAATATTGAACTTCTTCAGATGAATGGGAATAAACCTGAATTCTGAAAATTAATTATCCACTGTTCAGGTTTACCTGGTTATGGCTAAGCTGTTTATCACTTTCAGATCGGATGTAGGGTCACAAGGATCCAGATGGTGGGTTGGTTCAAGGTTGTCAATGGGTCCAATATGAAATGAGTCTGTGACTGGGCTACAATCTTGAGCCTGTTAATTTGTGGCCCAAATATCTATTTTAGGATATTTAGATGACAAATAGATTAAAATCATAACCTGGGGCTTATTTTAGAATGTACTCAGTCAAATTTGTTGGACTCACCTTTCTAGGTGACCCACCAATTAAATGGACTCATGCTGATTTGGCTGAGTGAAAAAAAAAAAGGCTCATTATAACTATGAGTTGAATGTGGACCCAGTACTAGGCCCATTAACTCACTGGGCTAAACTTGTTTTTTAAACTGGCAAGCCTTGTGAAAACCTCTGGACAATGACCCGACCCATCATACAACTCTAATGACAGAGAAAGGAAAAAATCAAACAGGCTGTGATGCAATTTATTCCGGCTTGTTAACAGCCCTTGTAGCTATGGATCAAGGGGAAGTATCAGTCATTATTCTTGATGCAACAACATGTATTTAGTAACCTGACCCACCATTTTAAATGAAGTAGCCCAGTTGTGTTTTTAATGTTGGGACCCAGTTGTCTTTTAAAACAGATCAATAATAATGAGATTGTCCTTTAATGTAGTGGCCCAGCTGTCTTACAATGAAAATGCCTTGTGGGCATCTCTCATCCATGATGGGCCCACTATGATTACATCCTAATTGCATTCCCCAGGAAAGCTCTATCATGGTCCACTACTAACCCTAACTGACCTGATGTAACATGAGAATGTGGGCCCACAGTTAGGTCTAGTACTGGATTGGGCCATACATCAGTTCCATCCAATTACATTCCATAATTCCATTGTTCTTAGATGACATGCAAACTTGACATCACATTTTAACTATAAATTACTTTTGAGATTAAATCCAGCGTTGAGTGATGGGTCATCAAAGGTGTGAGCCCAAGTGGGCCTCATCTTGTAGGAGACAACTTCATCTAAATTTATTTGATGATGACCCAAATGGGCCCCACTTAAACAAGAGACATGGAGATGATACATGCCTTGTACTTTGAATGGTACTTTTAAGTGGTTTGAAAGTGAAGAAGAAAGAGAGGAAAAGGAGTACAAATGGATAACAGAAATGCCCTATTCCAACGGTTGATACCATGCTCTGTCGGTCTACTCTAATTGCAAGGGATTGTTTTGTTTCATCACACCCAAAAAAACAAATCATCATATCAGGATCCGTTTTTGACTGACTATCTCTTCATTTAGCACCGGCTGATTTGGTCATCACCACCCAAACGACCAATTTGCCCTCCACCAATCTGTCTTCATTTCACCCTTCGTGGGGGCATTTTGGTAACTTAGCTTATTTCGGATCCGTTCTTATTGGTAGAATTCCGGAATCTGTGTAACGAGAATGTCCACCCTGTAATTTCCACAATTGAAAAGTATTAAGAAACAATTCACAAAATTGAGCACTTGGGGTCTGTCTGTCTTCAATTACTTTTGATTTTACAAAAAACCAGAATTTTGAGTTTTTTGATATAAAAAACAAAATTTAAAAAAATTCTTGGAACTTCATGAGAGAGCCTTTATATCCATGGTTTGTGTCAGTTTACCATTTTAGTTAGTTGCAGATAGAAAGAGTGACAGGAGATGGAGTTTGAGGCTTTTGTCTAAACAGTAAGATTTTGTGCCTTATATGTCTGTTAGATGTTAGAAAAGGTTAAATTTCTGTCATGTTTTATCCTACTTGGTGGAAAGATTGGATTTGGGATGTGGGTCACTGTTCATTTCTCCAAAGTTGGTGGTTTTGTATTACATTTCCTTCAAATCTGGACACAGTACCTGAGATTTTTCTTTTTTCTTTCTTTTTCTTTTCTTACCTCTCCATTCTTAAATTTGTGGAAAGGTGACAAGTTTTGGAATTGGGTTTTGTTCTTGTGTTTTCTTCTGGATGTCTAGCATGATTGGTTCATTGTAGACTGTAGTTGAGAATTTCATCTTTTTTCAATGATTTCTCATTTAATTTTTTTATGAAAAAAAAACTGCTTTCTACTTTTATTATATTCAACTTGTGGGATAATGACCACCATTTCCTTGAAAAGTTATTCACTTGTTTGTGTGCTTTTTTGGAGGTTCTTTGTAAGGTATAAAAAGGTTATATTTGATGTGAGATGTTGTCTCTTGCTGGCAATACCTCATGTTTATATAGTTCCTTGAATCTGCTATCTTCTTCCTTAAACAGCACAATTTGGGTGCATCAATTTTGGCAACATGGTCCCTAGATAGTTAGCATATGGTGAGGAATGGAGAAATGTCTGAGGTTGTGCAGTTTGTCTGTGTGTTCTTTCGGGCTTTTGCCCCTAGGATGGTTATGTAATGCTTTACTTATCTTCCAAAACAGACTCATAGCTGGTGAGGAGGAGGGTTGTGTACTTATCATATCCAAATCATGAATTCTGAAAAACTGTTCCCGGTGGATTTACCCCCTTTTTTGTGATTGATATATACTTACATTTCCATAAAAAAAATCCTTTTATGGAATGAGTGTTAGGTATGCCTATCAAAAAAAAAAAAAAAGTGTGTCAGGTACAGGTTATTAGCCTTTTTAAGGGTATGTTCAGCACAAGGAAATAGGAAGAAGCAAAGAGAAAAGATGGTACATTGATGATGGTTTTTTCTCAATTTTTTTTTCATTAAAATTATCTTGACCCTTTTTGTGACATGAGTTTCTTCATTCAATGATAATAGCTATCAAGATAGCGGGTTGGTGCAGTAGAGTTTGCAATGTGGTTCACAATCTGAAGAGAAATGGTTTACAATCCAAGTCGCAAGAGGGCATGTCTAATGGGCTGCACTATTTATTGATCCCAACTGTTGATCATGGACCTTATTGAAGCAGCTTAAAATAAAATGAAAAATAAAAATAAACACATATGAACAAAACAACTTTCAAAATGGAACAGTCTAGCGCTCTAGTTGAATATATGAAGGAATGAGAAAAATACAGTGATCATACATATTGAATAATCAACAAGGCTAAAGGTTAAATGACTGAGATCTTACTATATTTTATTTTAGAATTTTATGAATTGCACCTTCATGTATATGCATTTTGTATAATATGTGCAGGCTATTGATCTTAGAGTTGGCGTTTCATTTTTGTTGTGATCAGATACTGGCAATGAGATGGATTTGTCTGATTCTACAAAGATTGTTTTGGATAGAATACAGAAGCTGGAACCTGATAATGTGTCCAAGATCATTGGCTATCTCCTCTTACAAGATGAAGGTGGACGTGAAATGATCCGACTAGCCTTCAGCCCTGACCACATCCTCCATTCCCTCATAAACAAAGCTAAGGTCGAGCTTGGACTATCTCCGAGACCACCTGTTTCAGTTTCAGTTCCAATTCCAACTGCTTCAGTCAACCTGGCCACCCCCATTTCCGATCATCCCCTACAATTCCCTCACCGCTCATTCTCGTCCCCTGCAACCTTCCGCGCTGCTCCCTATTGGGACCCTCAGATTGTGACTGATCAGCAACCAATTCATAATGTAGATTTTGTTCCATCAATTTATGCAGACTTGATAGGAGATGAGTACCGCCATCATAATCAAGCTCAGTTCATGAACTTGGATGATCAATTAGACCCCATAAACGCTGTTGGAGCTGAAATCTCCAATAATTACTTTTATCCAGAATCTGTATTGACCAGTTTGAATGCGAGAGCCAACAGACGATCCCCGAGTCTGCCCGAGTTCCCTGTCAAGACTTGTCATTACTTCAACAAAGGTTACTGCAAGCATGGAACAAACTGTAGGTACTTCCATGGACAGGCAATGCCAGAGAGCTTCTCTCAGATACTTAGTATGAATCAGAATGAAATGGTAAGTAAAGACCATGGTTTATCAACTGGGTCTCTTGAGAAGTTGGAATTGGAGCTCACTGAGCTCTTGAAATCAAGGAGGGGAATGCCAGTCTCGATAGCCTCTCTTCCCATGATGTATTATGAGAAATATGGGAAGAATCTGCAGGCAGATGGATATCTAACAGAGAGCCAGAGGCATGGTAAGGCTGGTTACAGTCTAACAAAGCTTCTTGCTCGACTGAAGAACAGTATTCGGCTCATCGACAGGTTAGAATGCATATCAATGTATGTTCAACTTTCTATAGGCTACTAATTGTAGGAATCTTGGTTATAATGGACGATGTATTTCTATTTGTTCAGTTGAAAAGGCTCTACATATGCAGCAGAACTTTTAATGGTCTAAACCATTATATGATGATCCTATTTGACTGTAGTTGATCATTTTCAAGCCACCTTTCAAATAGCTAAAACCATGTCATGAAGAAGATTTTGTTAGATTACAAAATGTTGGCCCCTGTTATTTTATTTGTACCTAGAATCATATAATGTACTTTTCCATATATGGATCACAGGCCACATGGACAGCATTCTGTAGTATTGGCTGAGGATGCTCCCAGATATATGGAGTACAGGAGTGAGAGGAGTGATCCTGGTGGAATTGTTGCTGGCTCTCGACAGATTTATCTTACATTTCCAGCTGAAAGCACATTCACTGAAGAAGACGTTTCAAACTACTTCAAGTAATTTGATCTTAATAATGTTGTATGAAATAAATTTTCTGTTTCGCATCATGGGTGTACAGTTATTTATATGATGTGCTTGTTTTGTTGATTTTCAGGAGTTTCGGGCCCGTTCAGGATGTAAGGATTCCGTGCCAACAAAAGCGTATGTTTGGATTCGTAACTTTCATGTATCCAGAGACTGTGAAGCTAATTCTTACAAAGGGAAATCCTCATTTCGTCTGCGGTGCCCGTGTTCTAGTTAAGCCCTATAGGGAAAAATCACGGCTTGTTGACAGGTGAAAATCACTACTCATATTGTAAAGATGAGCAGTCAATTTGATTTCATTTGACTGATGAATTGTAACTTTATTCTGAAAATTCTCTAACAATGCAGAAAGTACACGGAGAAAATCGATCCCCCAGCATATTATCACTTCTTAGACATGGATCCAGAGCTTCATTCGAGTGAGTGGGGATAACCCCAGATAGACATAGTTTTTGTCAATTTTTTAAGTGTGCAGTAAGTGTTATACTTTACTCAGCTTATATGAGCCAAGCACTTCTGTTAAGATGGAGTCCATATTCAGTAACTGGACAAATGTGCCAATCCGATAACCAGCTTTCAAATGGGCGGTTGATATTAAATATTGTGAAGGACCATAGAATTGAATGTCCTCTGTGACAAATATAACCAGTACGTTTTGTTTAACTATGAAGTTGTCGCCAATTGAATGCTAATTTAAAAAACAACTGATAATGAAAGCCACCCATTGTTCGATTTGATGGACTTGGCCCTTCTATCCCTTCCTGATCATGGTATCCCACCATAGATGATCTTGATCGGGTGTCCCACTTTACAGAATGCTCAACCTGAGTGGGAAAGGCAATAATATGGCGAAGAGTTTTATAATGCAACCTCTTGGTGCAATTATATATTGTTCATTAATTTCTGATTTCCTTTTTCTTTTAGTGCCAAGAATATGTGATAACTCCAGATTACTCAGAAAGCAGTTTATCGAAGAGCATGAACAAGTCTTTGAGCTCGAGAGAAGGCGATTGTCGGAATTGCATTTGGTTTCCAAGACACTAAACCACCCCTACGCCATTTATCCAATGGAAGATTTGAAAGTTGCAGAAGGTATAATCTCCTCTTTCAACTGCTAAATCAAATACATAAAATGCTCCGTCTTCTGTCCTTGTCTCCTATTGGCCAAAGCCATGGTGTTCCCTTTTTAAAAGTGAGTAGCAAGTAGGGACTTGGAAGAAGGAAAAAAAATTGTAGCTTGCAGAAATTTTACTACTTGGTCTTATTTTGAATTTCCATCTCCTAGAGGCTACAGAGGACATGGCCCTTCACTACCTTTGGCTGTGGGCTATACATCCAACTAAAAAAAGGAAGAACTTAGTTTTCCTTTGTTCTTTTCATTTAAAGAAAGAAAAATGGGCATCTATATATTAAGTTTTGGAATCCAAAATCCATATGGTTGATATTTTGAAAATTAATATCATCTGTGAGCTGGTGCAGATCATGACTTCACATCAGCGGATCGTTTTAATTATCTTTTGGATGTTATGAACAATGGTTCTACGAGCGAGGACAAGGCCAGGCTTTCAACCAGCAATTACAGTGACCCAGACAGGTATCTAAAGAAAACAGTTCTTAAATATAAGAAAATACATGTATCTTGTTGTGATGAGTTGTTTCTAAAATTTAGAGCATGCTTGGATACAGTATTTGAATTTTTTGCAGGTTGGATGGTTATTTGGTCTGGCATATGTATTGCTTAGCAGGAAAATTGGAAACCAAAGTTTGGAGGGATACTGTTCTTCTGCCCTATGTTGCCTAAGACATTGCTAAAACTGATATCTAATATTGGACTGGGCCCACAAAAATCTTGAAAAAGGAAAACTCTACGTGCATTGAGCAACCTTGAATAGTAGGGTGCATGGATAATCAACAATTCTGCTAAATTCCATTAAAAAAATTCCGCTTAAATATTGAAAATTATCTTGACTTGAGTTGAGCCACATTTGCAATTGCAACGTTTCATAAAACTTAGTTTTGTGACCCATGATTGTCTCCTCTTTACCTAATATTGGGTTTTTCTTGTTTTTGCTTGTGGGCAGCAGCCAAGTGATTAATCTTCCTGAGAGTCCGTTTGCGTCTCCAGTAGCAAGCAGCATTTCAGCAGTAATATAGAGAACTTCAGAACAGTAAAGATCATAGAACTAGGCAGTAACTCTTCAATTCAATTCTCCACAACTTTTTCCCCACTCATCTTGATCGATCAAGCTTACCTGCTAGTATATATAAGACAGCGGCAGAAGCTTCTCCCTAGTGGGGATTAGAGAGAGAGAGAGAGAGAGAGAGAGAGAAGATGGTAGCACATGTAACTAATTTGACACACAGCACAAGCAAGAGTTATTGGTATCTTTAGAAGAAAGAACCTGTAATATATAGTCTGCTTTTAGTGGAAGTTGAATCTGCAAAGATGCAGGGTTCAAAGTCCTTTTTCTTAAAAGAAAGAAAGAAGTTGTGGAACCTCTCCAACATTGAGAAATAGATGGAAAAATAAGCATTTCAATCTGAAAGGTAGTTTCTTGTTTTATTTATACTTGCAATGTGAGATTTGATTGTTGGCTATGTTAGAGTTGTACTGACACCATTCATTAGCCCTGTATCATATGTGCTGGAAATCAAATATTGCGTCTGAGTTGAGTATGTTTTTCCCACATGAAATCTCCAGAAATCAGAAACTACAGTCAGTTCTTCAGTCCCAGAAATCACTCACACATTAGCTGATCAATTTGTATCACATGTTAAAAGGCCACCATGCATTTCCACATGGTGTGTGTCATGATCCAACAAAAATAGTCATAGACTTCTAAACACCCAAAAAAAAAAAAATGCATTTTGACATGGTGTGCCATGATCCAACAAAAATAGTCATAGACTTCTAAACACCCAAAAAAAAAAAAATCATAGACAATTAGAGGTTTTCATAGGTGGGACATGCGGACAGATATATGGGTCAGCCCTCTTACTGACAATTGAAATAAATGAAATTTTTATTAATGTCATTTTGAAAAGATATTAATTGCTCAATGGAACAAAACAAGTAATCCTCTGTTTTTTTTTTTCAAAAAAAAAAAAAAAAGGAGATTGCCATGGTTTCTATTGCTCAAGTGAACAGCATCCTATCCATTGCGTGCATAAAAAATGGATTTGATAATATATATATATATATATATATATATATATATATATATATATATATAAGCCTATATAGCCTGCTTGGGGTCATGAGAATCATAGTGGAAGTGGGAATGGAAAGAGCATAATACTAATGAGATATATGGGTGTGTAAAATATATCAAATCCATTGGACCATCATAACATCTTGATTTATAGTTTGACCCTCTAAATCAAGATGTTAGGTTCAATGGGTTCAAACCCAAGTCGGCAGGAGTGATAGTTCTCACCAGGTTGCAAAGGGTTCGAACCCTCGGTAAACTCTGCGTGTGCATGGTCCCTTCCCACTTTGGTGGAGGCTCTTTTTCCACATGAGTTCGTTGTCTTTCCGTATGTGCGAGCTCTCTCGTAGGTCTTGTACAGTAAAAAAAAGCTGAAACACCAAAAGCCCGAGCCATTAGTGGATGGTATAATAATTTATATCAATACCATCCCTCGAAAAGCAGCTCAAATTTGAAACCCAATAGACTGAAACAACGATCAGACCAAATTGATAGATGGAGGTAACTTGCTAACACCAAAAGCTGGACTATGACTATGAGCAATCTTAATCTGACTATGAGGAATGGTTGAGTGTGTAAAATTTGGACTTATGTTAATTCATGGGGTGACTTTGATCACAAGTGAGCCAGCCCATACCTTGCTAAAATTTGGACTTATGTTAATTCATGGGGTAACTTGCTAACACAGCATTAGTGGCTGGGGGTAACTTGCTAACACAGCATTAGTGGCACCCATTGCACTCAAGTTATGGCGGGTAGAGTGGTTTTGTATTTTGAAATAGCGGGCTGAAGGAAACCTAGCTCTCCCTCATCTCAGGTACACTCTCTCTCTCTCTCTCTCTCGATCTTTCGAATCGATCGATCGATGATTCTCAAAACCTTATCTCCCATCACGGTCTCGAAGATGGTGAGATTAGATGAAATCGATCTATCGATCTTCTTCTCGTTTTAGGGTTTTTTTTTTTTTTTTGGTGGGGTGGAGGGAGACGAGTGGATCTGGGGCGCTGGAGTTGTGCCGTTGCTGCTACGAATAGTATTAGAAGGAACTGGTGTTCTCATCATGAGCATTATTAACAAGGTCGGTTTTGATTGGATTGGATTTGTTTTGGCCAGTGGACATGCGTTATGCTTGTAAGGTGTTCGACATAATGCTTGTATGGTGGTGTGATACAGATTTTACTTTACAAGTGCAGTTCCAAGAATGGTAATGCTATTGCTAGTACTATTTCCGATGAAAGATAAAGTTCACCATGGCCCCAAAGCCATGAAATAAGGCTGATTGTCATCATATAATTGTTGATTCGTTTTATATCGATCTTAACTTGCCCAATTTATGTCAGAATCATGCAATCCTAGGGTCTTTGGAAGGTAATTAATCTTTCAAATGAAAATACTCAGTGTTCTGATGTTTGGGCAAAAATGGTTGGATTTATACTCATTTGGATTTGTGGTTGACTTGTTGAATCATCTGTAACTGTCAGATTTTTCTTTATTTCTTCTAGTGGTTGAAGATTTTTAATTATTGGGCGGGTCTGATGGATTGGGCACTTGTACATCGAGTATGGGACAAGTGGGCTTCCAATTGCATTGGCTCTTCTGGTATGTAAGTTTTGACTTTGTCAAGTGTTCGTTTTTCTTTTCATATGAAAAATGAATGAGGACTTCGATCTTGTAGGAGAGCCATTGAAGGCAGCTTTGCTGCTCAACTATGATCCAAATGGGCCCTCTCGTCTCATGTCAGTTATGTAAGTATCCGCCCCTAAATGCCTTTGTGTTTACATTTTGTTTCTATGTAGGTTATCAGTTTATAATCCTCAAGTCTTGAATTATTATAGACCATATGGCATTGTTTTTCTTTCACGTTTTATACTTGTATCACAACAAATTGTTTGTATGCATGCATTTTTTTTTAATTATTATTCCTGAATTGAATCTATCAATATTCTCATTAAGAACATGGCTTCTAGGTTGAACATTCTTGTAGAAGAAAGCATCCTTGATATCTGACTGAAGTATCCTTGAATTTTAGTTTTTGAAAGCCCTTTTAAATTTTATTTCTTAAGCCCAATCATTCAACCCATCTCGGTTTTCAAGACATGTTACCTTTGAATCCACTAACAAGTTCTGGTGAATTTTAGGGGTTATTTGGATGCTCCAAATATATCTTCTGAGAAGTCTTTTTTGCTGAAAAAAGATGGATTTGCATGTCTGTTTTCTGAGAAAGAAAAACTTCAGTTCTCTCCTTTAGGAGGAAGGAATGATTTTAAAGATTTTTGGAATGTTTTTCTGGTCTGATTTGCTGAACAACAGAAGGCCTTTATTTTTCAAGAACTACTTCTTCTGCCACTTCACTTTCCTTTCCATGTGACTGGATCAATTTTAGAATTGACATACTTGACTCAGTTTTTTTTATAATTCCTACTGAAATCTAATATCCCCATTGAAACAAATAGTAACAAAGGGTTTCATGTTTAAATCAGCCAATAGGATGCTGTGCATCTATCAAAAGCCAGTGGTTTTCAACAATCTTTCCAACTACTTCTTTTCCTTCCAATTCAATCAAACCTTTCAAGCACAGAAATCTGCTAGAAAACTAATTATTCTGGCCCATCTTTGACGACCCTTGATTCCGTTTCTTTATCTAAGTCAGTGGCACATCAAAAGCTATCTGTACTGACTCCATTGATTCTGTAGCCTATTTATTGTTTCGCTTTTTGTTTGAACCTGTCATCCAGTGATCACCTCTCAGTCACAAATCAGTCATACACTCTTGGTCTTGGTGCTATCTTGATACGGGTTACTTACACAATAGCATCACATGACTAGATAATAATAAAAAAAAATTAAGGAAAAATCATGTAACTAGATAATAGGGGAATGAGAATTTTGATTTTCATTCAATTTCATTAGGGCGGACCAAGGTGTTAGCACGTGGGTGCGGTCACACCCGTGAGATTCGAAAAGCCCCTTATATAAAATCTAAAAAAAATATCAATTTTATTGTTTCTTCACTTGATCGTTGTCCGCACCACCCAAATAAAAATTTTGGGTCCGCCATTGAATTTCATGATTGGAATCTTGCCTAGCCTAGTGCCTACCTGCGGTCTAGACCCAGAGCATGATCTGCGTAAGATTGATTATCAATGAATTTCTCCCTCACTATCTATTGTTAGTAGTGTCCTCCTTACTCCTTAAATTAATTATTTCTCTCACTCTATGATACTATTCTCTAATGCCAAAGATATTTTAAATGACTAACATTCCTTAAATTCAAAATTTGCATGATGAAACTATCTTGAGGCATGCATAGGACCTGAGGCAAACGTGACATTGGGCAGATCTACTGGGCCTGGTAGGCTATATGGCACATGTTATTGCTGCCCTTCTGCTCCTTTCTGTAGTATGCAATGACTGAAAACATAGTGTCATGCCAGAATCATGTGTTCAGATTTGCCTTTGATGAATGATGATAGAAGCCCATCATTCTCTTATTACTTGGGCTGCTGGAGTCTATCAAAATCAAGTTGCTCATTCATTTATAAGATAATGTCTCCGTGCATTATTTTCAACAGATTAAATGAGAGAAATATCTGTTCCTCTTTTTTTTTTTTTTTTTTATAATACCAAATATATGTTGATTTCCTGTTTGCTTCCTGTAATGGAAAATAAAGTTGACATCTGTTACAAGTACAATGCAATGTGTTAGAATCTATGTAGTTAGCATTTCCTCATTCAGATCTTGCTGGAGCCTCACCTACAAGGAGGCTTTTGAGGAGGATGAATGTTTCTTCTGCTGACAGTGATTCTGAAACTTATACATCGTTATTGGCAGAGCAGAGCAGCAGGGGATGAAGTTAAAACCCATGGAATTGTGCCCTTTTCTGGACTTCATCAAGCGGAACAACTTCCAGACGGAGTGCTTCTTCATTGGACCAAACGAATGTGAGTCTCTGTTTTGTGATTCTAGAGTCACAAATTGTGTCTTAAAGCTGCAGGCCAAACCAGAAGTTTCATTTTCTTTTAATTGATTCTAGTGTCTAGAAACAGCATTTCTGATATAGTTTTTCAAGTTCTAAAAATGATTGTGTCAAAGCAAATTTTCCACTACAACAATGCAGCATTTGAGTATTTCGAACATAATGGTTGATTTTATGCTGTTTGGAGGCAATCGTGGCACTGATAAATGTTGTTTCATGCCTTCATTATTTTCCTTCGTTTGTTCCTCATAGACAACACATTTTGGTATTAGATGTAGCTTATGTCATTTGCTGGTTGGAAGCTGCTATCTGATGACCAACGTGTCTGCTTCCATGAGCTGTCCTGCTGTCATAGTGTAAATATAAGTTACTATTTGCAACACCCTCAAACTTAATCATCTAGGTCTCTTTCTAATGAAGATGAAATTGCTAGATGTGTCAACTCGGAGCAGGGCATGCCATAGCATAGAACAACTCAAATCTATTTTTTCAGTGGTTTTATTTTAGTTTGTTTAGTCATAGCTTTCTGACCTGGTGGGTTGACAAGACTCAGTCAGCTGAAGGGTCAAGTAGACTAGGAAACCTGGCAGGTCACTAAATTAATATTTTATAATTTTATTTTAAATTCAAACATTTATATAACTGAAATATAAAATTAGGCAAAATGTCCACTAAATCAAACAATATGCATGAATTTTGATACAAAATGTAATTTTAATTTTCAGTTGTCGTTTAAGCGTAGTTAAATTTATACCATTTTTTTGCTGTTTTTATATGTGATGAATATCTCCTTAAATCAATCTGAAAAAACCAAGATGTGTCAAGCCAAGGGGCAAGGCGCAAGCCTAACAGGTGAGTTGACCAAGATTTGTTCAAAGCAAGTTCAACCCAACTCCGTCACACCGTCACCATTATGTGATCGGGTCGAATCAAGTAGGGCAGTTTCCGAGTGAACCCACAACTACGTTGAGTTACTTTTTTCTCCTTTTCTAGGAAGTGCTTGGTTATCTTGGAAACTAGTTTGTTTAAGTAATTAGGGTATGTTGGCTATCACACATTCAATTAGATGTGGCTGATACTAGAATATAGACTAATATTTTTGTTGTAGGATTCATTATAGGGTATGTAAAAGAAGACTGATGGCCATTCTATTTGGTGTTTTGGATGTAATGATTTCATTCATTCATCATCAAGGCCTTGTCCTAACTATGTTGGGGTACTTGGGGATGAAATGACTTCATTATTTTCTTAAAACCACATTGGTTTGATTTTGGCGTTTTTCTTCCATGCATGTTTTCTAGTTATTATTCTTGCACGATTTAAAGCATCGTCGATTTGTGATTTGCATTGCGTTCTAGCCTCTTGATTGAATTCTGAGGTTGCATCACTTTCTCACTTATTTATGAATGAGACAAAGTTATCTCTTCTATGTTCCATGTACAATTTGAGATTTGATTAATAGTTATGCTTTGAAATGGTTTTTTTCTTGATAGATTTAGTCACATCAGTCCATGAGCACTGGTTTTGTGCAAGGTGTGTCAATACATTAAAACCTGCTGGTGAAGGCATCATTGTTTGGCAGACAACTGCATTTATTTTGGTTGTAATGTAAGTATTGATGGTATATATAACAGTTGTATTTACCTTTTTCTCCGCACAGGCTTGCAATGGCAATGTGGTTGAACATGAATAATCATAGACAACTTAATCCATTTTTTTGCTATATGCATTTTCATTGATCTTTATACAGGTATGATGGCTCAATTGGTTCTGCATCGCGTGCAATGGCAGCGATGGATCAGTTAGTGTGGCAATTAAGTCGACGAAATCTTTGAACTCTTCAGTCAGAAGTTGGGGTTTGCACTACAAGAAGTTTTAATCCACTAGTTTTATGCCGACACCTATTAATTCTTTAAGGCAAATTCTGCAAAATGTGTGCTGCAGAGCAAATCGTGCAAAAATATCATTATAATTTTGTTCATAACACCTGCAATCGTTGGTACAATGGCTTTGCTTTGGTATTAAGAACATTGTAATTTGCAAAACTAATATTATGGAAAATCCAGTTTCAGAGCTTTGGAGGTTGTCCTCTCCGTGTTTGATGTGGTTTCAAGAGGCTAAAATGAAACACTAATTGGGTGGAAGGATGACACACAAAATACTCTTCTGATCTTATTTTGTAATTTTCTTTCATATCGATGTAGCTGAAAACTTTTTTCTGGGAAAGATTTTTCAAAGCATAGAGACTTCTTATATGTGTGTAGGGTGAAGAAGGGCTAGTATGCATGGTATCACTGATTGGTGATGAAGATTTCGAATCTTTTTGTTTGCATGGAATTTAATTTCTAGGAACTCACGGTAAAATGTGTTCTAATAGAGAAATAGTAAAGATGTGAGAAGTGAGGGATTAAGATGGAGATGGACATTGACTTTCCAAGGGTCATGGCTGAGTATTCATTTTCATTCTCCCCTTAATTCATTTTCGAGTAAAGGGGAGATTATTTGATGGCTGTTTATGGATTTTCACCTTTGTTTCTTTAATTTTAACCAACTCCATAAATATATATTTTAGAATTCCTAGTAATTCAATTCCATGAATAAATGGGCCTTTAGGGTAATGCTAGACTAGACTAGTGGTCCTAAAGTAATACTTGGTCCTAAAGTAATACTTGGATTGATTCCTGGGTAAGTTTGTGAAACGAGGGTGCTAACAAGGGCTGTCAAGATGCCACACGATTCATTAACACGATACGAACCTACACGATATTAGCGGGTTCTGGTGGTCTCTTAATGGGTTCGGGTCGTTAACGGGTCAAACCCGTTAACACGTTAAGTTAACGGGTCGTATACGAATTAAACCAGTAACCCGTTAACAACCTGTTTAACCCGTTAAAATCTCTTTAATTCATAAATGTAGCTAGAATTAATTTATATTTATAAAGAAGAAATTGAAATTTATTATTTTATAGTGAGGTTTTAGGTGGAATCTACTCAAGATTCTCTCTTACAGTTTCGTGTGGCTTATATATTTTTCTCCTTATATATATATATATATATTTGTATGGACTTTCTTTTAATTTTCGAAATGACTTAATTACTTAACGGGTTAACGGGTTGGGTCGTGTAACCTATAAATAAATGGTCGTGTAACCTATAAATAAATGGGCTGTGTTCGGGTTGGATTTTTTGACCTGCTACCTTAACGGGTCGTGTATGGGTTGAGGTGATTTTAATACGAATTCGTTAACAAGACACGATTGACGACCCTAGTGCCAACACCACTCAACCAAGAGTGTATTGGCACGAATGGAATAATTTTGCAGAGCTGACAAATGGGCATTTGTCATTATTTATGTTCTTATTTTTTTTGAGTGGCCCTACTGGATAAGATTAGGGATTCCATTAAAAAAACAAAAAAATAAATAAAAAACCTTGGGGTTTTGAATGATCCCGCAGCCTATGGGGGCATTTGAGTAAATTAAGAGAGAGAGGGAGGGAGAAGAATCAAACAAGCAAGACCTTCTAGCCACCACATATTGGCCGCCAATGGGCCCCACCATAAGATTTCTTGTTCCACGTGGCAAAACGAGATCCAGTAATCGCATCTAAAATCAGATTGGAGGGATATCCGGATTTCATACAAGGACCAATAGGAACATTTCTGACATGGCACTATCCTATCCTCTCTATCATCCCACTCTCTTCTTCTTCTAATATATATGTTATTAAAATCACAGGTCCATACACAAACATCTCAGTTCAGACCTCTTGTTTCTTGACACCCACCCAGACCCAGAACCAGAGAGAAGAAAAGGGAGATCCAACCGTCCATTCCTATATCTCAATGGCAGCCTCTGCAATCCAACAGTCAGCATTTGTTGGCCAGACCCTGCTGAAGCCTCAGAATGAGCTGGTGAAGAAGGTTGGTGTCTTTGAGGGTCGCATCTCCATGCGTAGGACTGTCAAGAGCGCTCCTGTCAGCATCTGGTAATCACTTAAATCTTTTGGGACGATCATAAATTTTCCTCTCTTTATATTCATAGTAGTTCTGTTGGGGATGATTATGAGTAATCATTCTCAAGGTGAGTGGTGGCCTAGAATTTCACATAAGGTGGGGTCAAAAAAAAGGATTATTTTTCATAAATCGAATAAATTCGTTTCTATCTTTATCAACACCTGATATCTACTTTTGATAATATTAGGGTTTTCTCTTTCTAATACGGGGAGAATAACGTATTTAGAAGTTAAGTTATGGTAAATGAAGACTTACGGGCAAAATGTATGAAAAAAGGGATTTTCTTTAAAAAAATAAAACTTGGGCTTATTAGTTTTTTTTTCATTTTTTTTTTTGTTTTGGTAGACAAATGGGTCAGTAAGTTAAGCGTTCGGTCAAAAACTACCCATAAATTCAATTCATTATAAAAAATTTTCATAAATATTTTTCCGAATCTCAGTGGGTCAATTGACCCCACTGGTATCCATGTAGCGCCGCCCATGCTCAAGGTTGAGCTCAGCCAAAGCTATGCTCGTTCAAGACCAGCACATTTAGTTATTGGGCCAGATTTTAAGGCCTGGTTATGGATTATGGGCCTGAATGTTAGGCAAGGACTGGCCCATTAGAAAAAGAGAAAGAAGAAGAAGCAGCAGCAGCAGCCCTTTGTGCTAGATATATCTGGCAAGGTCTGGATATAGACTATGGATTGTCAACTGGTGATGTGATGCATGCATCAATTGTTTGGATAAATTTAAACTTGGGCTCCCTTGTACCTTGTGGAATGTGAGTCAGATTGTCTATATAGACAAAACTCATGGACAGAATTTGGGACAAACTGCCCACGTGGCGCAACGTGATTGAGACAATGCATTTCAACTTTTGAGAGAGCTCAATCACGTTGCGCCACGTGGACAGTTTGTCCCAAATTCGATCCAAAGAGTTTGTCCAAATAGACTTTTTGAATGTGAATATGTGATTGGAATCTGACTTGCAGGTATGGCCCAGACCGCCCAAAATACTTGGGCCCATTCTCTGAGCAGACCCCATCATACCTGACCGGTGAATTCCCCGGAGACTATGGCTGGGACACTGCCGGTCTCTCAGCAGACCCCGAAACCTTCGCTAAGAACCGTGAGCTGGAGGTGATCCACTGCAGATGGGCCATGCTCGGGGCACTGGGCTGTGTATTCCCTGAGATCCTTTCAAAGAATGGTGTCAAATTTGGAGAGGCAGTATGGTTCAAAGCCGGATCCCAGATCTTCTCTGAGGGCGGTCTCGACTACCTTGGCAACCCAAATCTGATCCATGCTCAAAGCATTCTTGCCATCTGGGCCTGCCAGGTTGTGCTTATGGGCTTTGTGGAGGGCTACCGCATTGGTGGAGGCCCACTTGGTGAAGGCCTGGATGCCATTTATCCAGGAGGCGCATTCGACCCACTTGGGTTGGCCGACGACCCGGAGGCGTTTGCAGAGTTGAAGGTGAAGGAGATCAAGAATGGCCGCCTTGCGATGTTCTCCATGTTCGGATTCTTTGTTCAGGCCATTGTCACCGGCAAAGGCCCAATTGAGAACCTCTACGATCACCTCGCAGATCCTGTGGCTAACAATGCATGGGCCTATGCTACAAACTTTGTTCCAGGAAAGTGAGTGGATCCAACCACATAATGGGCTTTATACGTATGGGGACTTTGACTTGTTGTAATCAATCGGTGTGGATTTGCAGTTGAATAAACATGTAGTTTTTACTAGTATATAACTGATACACCTTCAAGTATCCCTGCCTGCCCATAAGCTAATCCATAAAAACAAAGGCACAGACAAGTACAAGAAATAGTAAAATAAACACTGATGTTTCACTGCTCTCGTATCTGGTTACAAATTTCAAGATCATATGTCCATTGTGAATTAACAATGGCCTGAGAAGCATATGCAATATCATATAGACATGCAACCAAGTTTATACATTAAGGGCATGTTTCTTTGCATGAATTTCTGAAATTCATGTATGCAGGAATTTACAGAATTTGAGATGCTTGAACATAACAGCACTATGCTATTCATAAATGGGAGTTGACATCAGCCTACTCCAAATTTGTGTGCTAGTCTGTTGTGAACTTGCCTGCGAATGCTCGGTCGATGATTGTCCAAATTACACTAATGTTGGAAGATTAATCTGCCAAAAGGTCCACATCTCCGGTAAGGATGGGCTTCGGTGCCACGAGTTAGATGCCAATCTAAAACTCTTTAACAAAAAATTTATCCTATCCAGATTTTCATATGGATTAAGACTTCTATCTGAAATAATTTCTGGTGCTTACCAACTACAAACTAGACTATGCATGATCATGTAATGGTTTTGAACTCGGCAACTTCAAGTATAGAGTGGGCTATTTATAGGCATCACTGTAATTATCATTTATGAATTTTGTTCGGGGACACCCATTCTATTATTAAGTTGTGAATATGACTATAGTTGCAGTGATATAATTCCTGGCTCAGTTGTTTTAGGACTCTCCGCCTCAAAAAGTAGGGAGATCTTGTGTTCGATACCTACCTTCATTGGCCACCTCCAATGGTTTTATACGGTGCATGTGAATAGGAGGGTTTGCATGTGCCCCTAGGGATTTGTTCTTGCCAGTGTCCTTCGGGCTCAAGACCAAAGGCTCTTGGGTAGGGCGGGAGATACCCTAGGTTATAAAAAAAAGTATGATAAATGAAAAGAATTAGGACTCACCACATGTATTCGTGTCTAAGTCAATCTTACAATGGGCGATAATTATAATATGCCCCAAACATAGGGTTGCTCATGGCCAGCCCTTCTCCCCCTTCCTTCTATATCGCGTTTGTGCTACAAGAGAATTGTTTCCATAGAGAGGAAGATTATCTAATTTTTCTTGGAGCTCACTATTGTGTATTTCGGTGCCATACATTCTTCTCATCAGAAAAAGATAAAAACCTAATTTTCCTTTATAGAGGTGATATTGATTTCCTTGTGAAAGGATAAAAATGTAGAATTAGTCTATTCTTTGAAAATAAAAATCCAATGAGCACAAATTTCTCGTTACACAAACAAGTCCTAAAGTTTGTAATGATTCTCCCTCTCCTTTTATAGATTGACATACCAAGAACAAGCTATCCGCCTTTTGAATTGGGTCGAAATGTTGATTATTACCCAATCCAAACGTAAATCCCTCTAATAACCAACAAGTTAGATTTGGATCCGACCTAGGTGAAACAAATCGGATTATGTCAACCGACAGGTTTAGTAGTAAGTATGGCTGCAAATGATTATCTGATTTTTCGATTATCCGAAAGTTCCGACCCGGAAAAACTAAGTCTAGAACTTGTTTTAAGCTCCGATTCATAAACGGGTTTGGGCCCGAAAACTAATTTAGGTTCCGATTAATAAACGGGTATGGTTTTGGGTGCATATAGGTCCCAACCCGTTGACTGTGGATGCAGCATATGAGTCTTTGATAATGCAAACTATACTTCAAAATAAACTTTTTTTGAAACATTTTTATGTATAATGCTGGAGGTAGTAGACTTGATGTACCATTATAAGTTGAATGATACACTTAATTTAAAAAAATAAAAATAAAGAGAAGTTAGGACCAATTTTGAAACTAGATTCAATCCCCTAGTTGGAACTGAATCCGGATTTTTCTATTGAAACTAGGTCTGGAACCAACAAAATAGGTTTCGAGTCAAAATTGAACCCGAAACTGGAACCGTTATTTGGAAACGAATCTGGGTCCAATATGGTTCCGACCCACAATCGTTCCCTTTGCAACTCTAGTAGTAAGTATTCACTGAACTCAACCTTTATCTAACCCAAACCAACTGCCTAAAAAAGGTCAACCCAAACCCTCTGGATTTGGGATCCTGATCCCCTGTTTCTCCCAAACAGAAGAGCCCTGTTTGGAGAAATCGGGGGGTGACACGCGCGGGGGCGAAAGGTCTTTCCTCTGACACCCCCCCCCCCCGATCTGCCAAAACAGAGGAGCCCTGTTTGGAGGAATAAACAGAAGAGCCCTATTTGGAGGAATCGGGGGGTGACACGCGCGGGGGAGAAAGGTCTTTCCTCGGAACACCCCCCCCCCCCAAAACAGAGGAGCCCTGTTTGGAGGAATCGAGGGGTGACACGCGCGGGGGCAGAAGGTCAAAACACCCCACCCACCCCCCCCCAAACAGAGGAGCCCTGTTTGGAGGAATCGGAGGGTGACACACGCCCCCTGTTTGGACGAAACAGGGAATCTGTTTCCCGGCCCACTGGGTTGTAGTTGGAGAGACCCGTGCCAGACATGACTCGTTGCCCCGCATAGAAGGAATCTGCAAATTTTTACTTTCCACTCGTGACTCTGACTCGTGAGTCCAAACTTCAAAGTCGTCTGACGTCTCCGTGTGGTGAAAGAAGGCTTTTCGCGAGGAAAGTCTGCTCCCACTTTCTCTCTTCGAAATCCAGATCACGATATTTTCCTATCTCGATCTCTTCTCTGCGAATTGCTCCCTCTTTCTCTCTCGAAATTTGGTAAGCGATTCTGTTTTCTGTTGCTGAATTACGATTAGGGTTTTCTATGTTTTGTTTCTCTCTTTGGAATTTCAGGGTTTTCTAGGGTTCTTGATTTGACTGATTATGTGTGTGCTGTTGTAGCGCTGGTCAGTCTGGGAAAGCTTGGAATTGAAAAGTTGGTGACTTTGTGGGACTTTGGGGCTTCTGGGGTTTGGTTTTGTGTAGGTGTGATAACTTTTAATGTTTCAAGATTTAGTTTTTCTTTGAAAGGGATCCATAAGAAACCATCAAGAAGAGGTTATGCTTAAGATTGTAAGATAAATGGATATAATCCATTGAAAAAGGGACCCTCTTTACTGCCACTAATTAGAAGATGAGGGATTTGTCTAACTTATTAAAAGAGTAATGAACATACATACATTGAGAGAGACATTAGGAGGCAAGTATCCTAATTGATTATTTCACCCTTCCAACCATTATACATCCATAACTTCATAATAAAAAAATAAAAGATAAAAAAACTTTTTTTTTTGCTCCAGTAAATATTCAATCCACACACAATACACAATGCCAAACCAACAAGGCATCGATCAGGGATTGATACCCATGCACCTCAGTGGAAAGGAAGATGCCTTACCACTGAACCATCGGTGATTGATAATAAGTCCATTTACTTTGACTTTATTATGCCAATCCACTGATAGCTCAGTGATGAGGCATCTCCCTCTCCACTGAATCAACCAGGGATCACCCTCCTGAGTATAGCTGTTGGTTATGGACTAGGGTAGCATGTGTTTGTGTGCACGAGTATTTGCCGTAGTAAAAAAAAAGTGTTCAAGATATCAACACTACTGTGAACAATAAACCAGTTGCATTTTTTTAAGATAAAAAAATGAAATCCAAATCAGCAATATTACATAGTTAGGATGTTTTCCCTGAAGTTAAAGAAGTGATTCATGAGAAGAAGAAGAAAAAAAAAAGAATTTATGGTGAAACACATAAGCGCTTTAGTCACATGTCTATTCCTTGTTTTTCTCTAAAACCTCTCAAAAATTCCATAACTTCTTATTTAAAAAGTTTTTCTTAATCACTAAAAACCTCTTGGAAATAAAAACACCAAAAAGAAGAAAGTAAAAAAATAAAAATAAAAGAAACAGACTAAAATTAGCCATTTAGCTTTTACTACTGAGACGAATCATTTGAATTGTCAGATTCGACATAGCAATTATGAAATTATACAATTCACAGTCACAATTTAAGAGTTACATCTAAATAGGATTCATTGTTTAGATATGACTCTTTGTCCCTAGTATTTGTATCCAGAATCCTAGGATTTTAATGACAATGCCCCTAATCCTGTGGAAAACTTGCCAAAATTTATCTGTGGTTGGAGTAGCCACATGCATCCTGGAATTGGGGTTTGGTTATGTGGAACCTCATTAAAGTTCACTTCTCAATTCTGAATGAGAAAATCAACTAAATGGTAACCAAAGCACAACACTTACCAATGAATAACAAAGAATTAAGCATTTTCAAATTTCAGACCTAGCTCAAACTTGGTCCAAGGATCGCAAGTTCCATGATGGATGGTTTTCTTGCACACTAACCAGAATGATGCCTTATATTTAATTCAAGATCATCATCCATAGCGTGTTTTCCAACCACAATTAACCTTGTGACCAATCTATAACCATTAAATCACTGTGGCATTATTATAAGATATTTTATCCATTGCTCAAGTCAAATAATCAAAAGCAATATGATTATACTGCCTTCAGAACATCATCATCATCATCAAAGCCTTGTCCCAACTATGTTGGATTGGCTACATGAATTCTATTTCTCCATTCCGATCTATCTTGTGCCAAGTCATCAGATAAGTTGTACTTCTTCAGATCTATGTTTACTATTTCCATCCACATTCTCTTCGGCCTAGTCCTTTCCCTTGGTGGGCAATTAACCTGCATGGCCAAACTTTTCCTTACCGGTGCCGTTGCATGCCAGCATTGGACATGCCCATTATACTACCTTCGGAACATAAAGCCAAAACACTAATCACTAAAGATCTTATGAAAGATTTTGTATAGAGAAAGAGAGAACGTGTATGGAGTTAGCATTTTCCATCGTTTTGTTAACTACCTGTCATGGATTACCATAATTTTCTAGTTAGGAGCCAAACGCAGGGCAATATACAGAAAACCCTATTTGATTTCCTTCACATGCTACTTTTATCTCATTCACATTATACATGGAAGTATGGGTAGGTAAACTTAGGAATTCTATGTTTTAATTTATATCAAACAAATCTAGGTTGTTGCTCACTTCATCAGTTGCAGGTTGCTTCCTTGGTTGATCATGAGTGCTTACAGTTTGTTCCTCTAATTCTCAGCTGGCTAACACTTCCTCTTCCTCTTGTATACCACTGTATGGTTTTTTCATCTTGATTCTTGTGCATGAGCACTCGTACTTTCTTCATCTTTTGATGTAATTTATTGTCAGAAAACATATTGGTTGCAGGTACGGCTTTTAATAATATTAATCAAATCTGTCCTTTCATGGGAACTTCTTCTGGTACAAACTTCCACCGGCAGCCCCCTCAAAAATTGATACCTTTACGTCAGCAACTGAGACCTACAGGGCTACCTACATCCTTATCCCTAGTTTCTCCAGATGCTGGCAGGTCTCCTGATATTCAGGAAACTGCTTTGAATTCTGATCATGTTCGTGAGTCCCCCTCTGAGAGTGCTAGCTCACGTGAAACCTGGCCCACCGAAAATAACCAGCCTGAATCTTTCATGGTAAAGAAGGTGGAGAAGAAAGACGGAGAAAGTGATTTCCCTGAGCCGTCGGTTATTCGCCGGGTTTCTAGTGCTGGTAAGATATCTCTTCGGGATGTGGCCAGAGAAAGAGTTGATGAAATTTTTTATCGGATGCATACACAGCCAGAGGAGCTTCTTGAAGAACTTAAAAGTGAGCTTCGGGTCATTCTTGAAGGAACTGGTGGTTCTCAAAACAGGGAGGAGTTTTCGTTTCTACAGAATCTTGTGCAGGGTAGGAATGATTTGACAACCAAATCATTAATTAGGGCACATCGAGTCCAGCTGGAGATTCTTGTTGCCATTAACACCGGCATTCAGGCATTCTTACACCCAAATATCAGTCTCTCCCAGACCTGCCTCATTGAAATATTTTTCTATAAGAGGTGCAGAAACATAGCATGTCAGAACCCTCTTCCTGCCGATGATTGTAGTTGTGAAATATGCACTACTAGGAAAGGTTTCTGCAATCTTTGCATGTGTGTGATATGTAGTAAGTTTGACTTTGAGGTGAACACATGTCGTTGGATAGGATGTGATTTGTGTTCTCATTGGACCCATACAGACTGTGCAATTCATGTTGGGCAAATTGGAATGGGCCCAAGTGCCAAGAATGGAGTGGGTCCCACTGAGATGCTTTTCAGGTGCCAAGCTTGCAATAGGACATCTGAATTGTTGGGGTGGGTTAAGGATGTGTTTCAACACTGTGCTCCAGGGTGGGACCGGGATGCACTTGTCAGAGAACTTGATTTTGTTAGTAGGATTTTCCGTGGAAGTGAGGATCCTAGGGGAAGAAAACTCTATTGGAAGTGTGGGGATCTCATGGAGAAGATGAAGAGTGGTGTTCCAGAGTCTGCAGCTTGTAATGCGTTGCTGCTGTTCTTCCAAGGTATGAATCTTCTCACAACCCTAATCATTGTGCCTTGCTTGGAAGTTTGGGTAGCCAATTCCTCTAGAGCACCCTGAATTTTTTAGTAAGCAAGTACATGGTAAGAGTGAGTGCAATTGCATGGGAGTATGCTCAGGCTCAGCTAATACTCTAAAGCGATAAAGAGGTCAAGTTTGTCTTGTTACAATTTATGATTATGTAACCAATAAAAAGGGTAACAGTCTATGGTTGTATAATTATTATTAGTAAAAGGTAAGTATTAGATGATGGTGGTGGTGGTGGTGGTGATAAGAGAGAGGTTTCTAAAAGAGAGATGATCCATGCCAATGGCTGCATGGAACTTCCCATGCTTTCACCTTGTTTTGACCCATGTGATGTTTACCTTTGTTTGATCTGTCCCATTCATATCACAAGCCCCCTTATGAATAGCCGCTGCCCCTACAGTTATATTTATATGCACTGTTGGATTCATCAATGCATGAAAAACAAGATAAATATTGAGTTCAAATCTCATTTTTCATACAGTGGTCAATCTACCGGTTTATACAACTCTAACTAGAGCAGAATTTGGACCGGTACTATTCATGGTAGTGCGTCTGATATGCATTGTTTGGATCAAGCTTAGGTAGAGCACAAGGTGACAACATTGGAAGGTCCATGCTGTCATCAGCATGGGAACATTTCTCTTTATAGAAATTCAAAGTAAGGCAATGATTTATTTATATATTTGAATAGTAATAAAATAATGATAATTACCTAATATATTATTTACCCAACATAGTTGGGACAAGGTTTTGGTGGTAATGATGATGATGACCTACTCATATACTGTTTAATGAATCTGAGCGGAGCTGAGCAGGCCTTGCTAAAACGAGACTGTAAATCATAAAATGGGCTCGGGTTGGGTTGCTCCAAAGAAATGACCTTGCGCTAGCATAGCTCACTGGTCAGTTCAGCTCATTGATGGCCCTATAGGTATTAAACATGCTATGTGAGCCCAGATCCAAGTATGAAACACACTAGTAGATGGGATTTGCTTGTATTCACTGTCGGCACTTCTAGATGTGCCTGGAAAAGCACTCACATTCCGAATCCTTATTTAAAATAGTGAATGCATGCTTCATTTCAATGACAGTGACAATTTATAGAACATGAGAATGCTCCTTTCTTGCCTCCAGCTTCTTAGCTTCCTACCTGAGCACAAATATACTCCTCACATTTACGCTCGTCTCTTTTAACATCACATTTTCCTTACATACTAGCTCCCAAGAGATGATCCATTCGTTTTATTTTTTCCACCACTCCTTCCGAATTTCCCTTCTTTTTATATTATGTTCTGTTCTGCTTTCTTTTTTCCCTTTTTCTTTCCTTTTAATTGTTATCTTTTGAAATGACATGCCCTGCCAAAAGGAAATTCCACTAAACTTGGATTTATTGACATTAACACTCTACACAAGTACATTGTAGACCTATGTCTGAAGCCTCCATCAAAGTGGGCATGTTTAAGGACCTATTTTTTCTTTGCACTTGGGTGCCCTAGCTTCTCTTCCTATTTTTGATTCTCAACGCCTTATCAATCTCATACAGAGCTTGAGATAGACCCTACAAAGAACTCTGAGTCTGAAGAAAGTGGGCGCCTTATTGCTCCTCAGGAGGCATGCAGCCGAATTGCAGAGGTAGTGCAGGAGGCTATGAGGAAGATGGAGATGGTGGCTGAAGAAAAGATGCACATGTTTAAGAAAGCCCGTCTTGCACTTGAGGCCTGTGACCGTGAGCTGGAGGACAAAACCCGGGAGGTGGCTGAGCTGCAAATGGAGAGGCAGCAAAAGAAGCAACAGATTGATGAGCTTGAGAGCATTGTTAGGCTTAAGCAGGCTGAGGCTGACATGTTCCAGCTGAAGGCAGATGAAGCTAGGCGAGAGGCTGGGAGGCTCCAGAGGATTGCCCTTTCCAAGACGGAGAAGGCTGAGGAGGAATATGCTAGCAGGTACCTAAAGCTTCGGTTGAATGAGGCTGAGGCCGAGAAGCAGTACTTGTTTGAGAAGATAAAGTTCCAAGAGAGTTCGCGGGCCTCACAGGGCAGCAGCGGTTGTGGGGATCCCTCACAGATGCTGGTGCTATCCAAGATTCAGGACTTACTGAAGAACATGTACAACGTGCCCCTGAAGCCAGAAGGGCAGTCAAATGAGCACCACCCTTTCAGCTCAGGGCCATAATAATAGAAAAAAAAAAAAAAAAAACCCTGGTATGTAGTTGTTTGTACCATATTATTTATGACTCTGATGCCTTGTTCTGTGTGAATGAAGGGCTAACATTGCTGACCAATATTTGTGTGTTCATGTCGTATTTAACGAAGCCTCAAGTCATTGAGATCTGCCATTCTTCTATATTCATTGTACAAGTGTGAGAGATCCTGGATGCCCCCTAGGCCAGTCCACAGGATGTATAAGATGCACTGGCCTGATTTGGCCTGAAAATCAGGTTGGACTGCTTGTCCAGTGGGCCAAGGTATATGAAATGAATAGATATTTGAATCAAACTTGGCAAACTGTGACATTCATTGTACTTTCAGGGCTATCCTAATTAGCAAAAAATGATGATTTCTAGGCCAGTCTTACACAGATGTTCATGTTGCATAGCTTCGATGTGATGTATTTCGTAAACTATTAATGCATGGATTTGGAAATAACATTTGAGGGAGCCACTTTTGTGCCACAATCAAGTGGAGTTATATGTGAAAACAAATCTGGAAGGGGCTGCCTGCTTGGATATTTTCATCAGTTTCGAACATGGCACCATGTTTTTTGAAAACAATTTGACCTTTTTGTATTTGTGATTTCTAGTGCGAGGGTGTGAGTTGTGATTATTTTTATTATTAGTTATGGATGCTATATGCTTCCACCCATTGCTCTATATCTGTTAAACATCTCTCAACCCTGACCATCCATCAAAATACCTGACTCAGGCTCTAGATGGAACAGTTGCAATAATATTGAGTGAACAATGACAACCCCGGGTTAATGATCATTTGTTTGTCAATCTTGGACATTTGAACATGTGTATTTTTCATTTTTGGTGGTTCATCAGAAAAATCAAACTGCTTGGATCTTCCACTTTGATTTAAGGGGTTTCAGATTTACGTATATATGTGATACTAGGCACATATTAGTCCTCCTTAAATCTGATTTTCCCAATTTCATGACTGAAATTTAGATAATGTCGACTTTGGTCAACATTTTTTTCTAACCTTTTTTGCACCATATCCCATGATATCATGGGATTTATCATTTTCTATATCACACATTTTCTGCAATTAGCAAGTGAATTTATTTCTTAGATGACACGAAAAATGACATTTTGTTAAAAGTAAATACACATTTGACCTCCATTTCTCATGTTTTATCATTTGAAAATTCTTTTCCCTAAGATGATGCATAAAAGCAATGACATCGAGGGACAGTCCCATGATATCATGGGATTTGTTAGTTTTTGTGACAATACATTGTTCCCAGGATATCATGAGATTTGGGGCAAAAAAGTTGCAACAAAATGTTATCATCTTAATTTCAGTCATGAAATTGGGAAAACCGGGTTTAAGGAGGACTAATATGTCAAAACTCCTATATAATATTGCCTTGTTTGAGAATAAATGAATAATGCCTACTTTATATGATCCTTGACGGCTTATGTACTGCTTTCTATCTTGGAAAGGTGACGGGGGAATGGATGATGAGTTCATGCTGCCATTGTAATTGTATCTGATTACTGCACTGATCCAATGGCACTTGATTAAAGAGCTGATGCTGACATTTGGAGCAATTATCTGTGCATTGTTGACAAAGTAATTCCATCTCCCTCAATCGATGATTTTGATCTGGTCAATGAGGGATGCTAGTTACATGTTATTGGAAGTGATGATGGGATCAGAGTCCAAACAGAAACTCTTGGAGACCTGTAGAGATTGATGTTCTTTGTCCCGTAGTGAGTTGCAACTGTTTTGGATATGCAGAAGAATGACAAACCTATTGTGAGATCTTGATCACGTCAGCCATGAGACATGGGCATCTGAAGGGTGGAATTGTTTGCAACAGGTACTGTTAGTTTTAATTTGTATTGTAGAAGGATTTGGATGGATGTAGAGATTGGAATGGGCCACTGATATCATCCATTTCTGAGGCTAGAAATGGTGCATGTTGGCATTTGCAGATGTTATTTTGGAGGATTAGGCTTCTAATAGCCCTGACCCAGAAATCAGTAGGGTTATATCTCTTCAGGTGAGCTGTGAATAGATGAAATGGGAATGGTTATTCTCTTGAGGAATTGATTTTACTAGAAAGAATCAAAATGTATTACCAAACAAAAGCAGAGACATTGCACTACAACTGCTTATCAACAAAACCCTTAGTCATTTGAGCTCATAATGACTTCTTTCAATCACCTCCTATCAATTCTAGCATACCTTTTTCCCTAGTGACATCCAGCAAACAACTAACAAAAGGTAGGGTACGTGATTTTCAAGTAAATGTGTGTACATCAACAAACAGAGCTTCCATGTCCAACCTGCTATGTGAATGGTTGGCCCATGGCATACACATGATTTTTAGGCCAAAAAGTCTAAATGGACAAACTTTTTGGCCAGAATTTGGGACAAACTCCCATGTGGCACAATCCTAGATGTGCAACTTTTGAGGCCGACCAATAAATGGGATCAGGCATCAGGCAGGTGCAGGTTCTTTTTCTTTTTCCTTCCTCTTTCCTATAGAGACCAAGTCTGATTCTCAATTCAGGTTGTTTTTTGCATTTTTTCTTGTTTTGTTGCCTGTTGCAATAATGCTTGGATAATTCAGGCCCAATTAGTAATGACATGCTGGCCTCTGCTTGACATGGCAATCTCATTGATAGATTTTGTATGGGGACAAAAGCATGTGACAACTGTCCAACAGAGAATATGGGATGCCAATCCCAGCCTCAAAATATTTGAGGTTGACCAGACCTGCCTCCAAACAGGCCTTTATCTCCGAATGGGTTTGGATCAACCTTCAGATTATATTAACTTGATCATTAATCACTGTTATACATTGTCATTCAGTGCACAGTGGATCGGTTCCATAAAAGCATGAAGCAAATTTACATGAAAAACCAACTTGTTTGTGGGGCCAATGGGTCCCTACCACCAATCATTACAGGCGATGGGCTCTTACCAATACCCAATATAAGCAAATGAACAAAAGTCTTATGTGTCCACCACCATCAAATGAAAGAAAAGTAGAATGCTAGTTATGGAATGAAGTTATGTTCCAATTCTCAATCCCTTTTGAGGCATATTTGGATGGACGGGCTAAGATCTGTCCTCAATGATATATATAAATGGGATTTGGCCTAGAGAGTTGCAAATCTTCAAGAATCAGATCCTATGCTAAAATAATCTAACAAATTGGCTATTGTTCTACTGGAGCTCTTATTTATCATGTGTAGAAAGTGAAATATGGGAGAGAACTTGTTTGTGGTGAGGATCCATAGTTGTTAATATTGTTTCGGACCTCATTTCGCTCTTGCTTGCAAAATGAAATGTTTCGGCCGATTCGGGATTTCGGCGAAATTTTTCGGAATTACATTTCGGAGAAAATATAACATAATATATATACATATATGAGTAAAAAAATAGAAAAAGTAAAAAATATAGATTTATTTCATTATAGTAATTTTTTTGGAATTATATTTTGTGAAAATATAAGAAATACAAAATATATATATGTAAAAAAAAAGTTTAAAAAAATTAATTATGTAAAATCCCATTTCGGCCGAAAAGTGAAATATGGGAGAGAACTTGTTTGTGGTGAGGATCCCACAGATAGGATCTTCAGGAGATAATATGTGCACTACCCACAAAACAAAAGGGGCGTTTCGACAGATCACCAGAAAGGAAGGATTAATCTGCAAAACCACTACATGTGGCCAATGGTACTGCAAATTTTTCATTCAACTAAACAGTGGCAGCTGCGTGAAAATAGAATTTCCTGGGAGGCCAATTATATACATAAAAGAGATAAATTTCTCAAAACTAGAAGTTGATTGATCCAATTAACATCAGTTTTTAGTTGTTCCCACACAACTCTCTCTCTCTCTATATATATATATATATATCAACTACATCAAAATTGAATTCATTTAGGCGAAGAGGAATATGCCTCACTAACCCCTTGGTGAATGAAAATTCACCTTAATTGACTTGAATTGGATTTTATAAAAGATGTAATTTATGGAATTATTAAAGTATAGAGTTTCTAAGTCAATGGCTGTTTTGATCTCATTGAGATGACTTATACCCAAATTCACATCCACAGAGAGACCATTTTATTATACTATCATTCTATGATTAATATACATCCAAGTGGATCTAACAATGAACTTAGATTTTTACCACTTTTCAAAATCACATCATCTTGATTTTTTTGTTACACCCTGCTTCTCCACTTTGTGCTCTGAGGTTTTATATCTCTTTCCTAGTCTGTATTCTACTGAGTCTTTTTTGCAGGCCAACATCTTCTATTAATGTTTTTGTTAACTTTATATTTATCTATAGACAGCTGCATGCATAGATAACATCGCTTGTTCAACATATATCGTATACACAGGGGTTGCTATCACTAGTTAATCAAAATTATATAAATATGTAACAAGACTAAAGAAAAAGACAAACCATCCACCAAACATAAGACTTCAATAATATAACATTTTTTTTCATTTTGAGTTTTCTGGAGACCTAGAATGCTTATATATTATGTATTACAAGCGTAGCTCCAGTGGAAGTCTGATGGGTGCATTGCCAAAAGAGATTTTGGGGTGTTTTGGGGCTATAACTAGAAGGAAGATTGGAAAAGTAAATCAGTCTGATTGTCCATGTGATGGCATATATATTAAGGCTCCAAAACCATGGATAAAAAAAGAAAGAGATAAAAAATCCAAATAGAACCAACGGTTGATATGCCCTAGATAATTGTCAACTTGAGTCTGATGGTAATTTATGGAGGGTAGTGTGTGTGAGGACTGAGGAGAGAGATGGGATCTGGTGGGTTGCAAGTGGGCTTCTTGTGTGAGGCCGCAGTCTTGTATGTGTTGCAAGTGTGTATACCGTTGCTTTCCATAGGAGAAGAATATGGTGGAGTAGCTACTTTGTTACTTTAATGGAGCTTAGACTAAGAAATCGATTCCCTCTGGTAAATATTTAATATCTCCTTTCTAGATTAATTATTAATATCAAACAAGGACAAAAGGATGGTTGCACTGAAGGCTGGAGATTCCAAACCTTTTAAGCACCATATGAGAGAGAGAGAGAGAGAGAGAGATTATCAAGTCAACCCAATTATAAAAGAGTTTATCAAGTCAACACAATTATAGAGAGAGAGAGAGAGAGAGAGAGAGATTATCAAGTCAACACAATTATAAAAGAGTTTATCAAGTCAACACAATTATAAAACTAAACGAATGAGAACTCCATATATATAACTCTATTTTTTCTCCAAAGCACTCTCACAAGTGGTGTCGATATTTTAAAAACAGGTCCACCGAAGGGCCTCCCTTGTGGGATCCACCTAGGGCCCCCTACGATCAATCTAACAGCCTGCGCCCCCCCCCCCCCCACCCCCCCCTCTTACAGTCTCTTCAAAAAGAACCAAGGCACAAGTCAAGTTAAACATGTGTAACTGTGCAGTGTGTGAAGAGTATCAAGTTTGGACTACTAGCTATCAAAATATGGCCACTAATATTTACTTCTGAACTGTTCAACTAGTAAAACAATAGTCAAGGTAAGAAATTACACATGAAATGAGTGATAAAAAATTGATAAAAGAAAGTGACATCCAAAACTTGAATGAAAATTAAGAACACAACAAACTAATATATATATATATATATATATATATGTAAATGAGTGCTCACACACACAATGCTAGTAATTTCCATCCACATCTATTGCAAATCAAACCATGGTGCTACACATTACAAATTGCTGAATTGAAGATGCCTGATCTTCCGAGTAGGCTCTTCTTGAAGATATGTCAAGTAGGATTTTGTTGGAATGGCTTTACAATGCAAGACCTCTTGTTCTAGTGATGCATTGAGGGAAATCTCGACGGCGAAGGAGTTGTTGCAAGGTTCCAATGAGTGTTGGAGGTGGAGGATAATCCTTCTACTTTCGTCGGTTTTAAGTGGTGTTTTTCTTTCTATCTATGTTTTTGATGACTTGAAAGAAGGCTATCTTTCAACTAGGAAGGAGAAAATTGCAGACGAGGACAAGTTGAATTCTTGTATTCTACAAGAACAATTCAAAGTCAGCAATGATCAAGTCCATACCCTGGCCACTCAATTCTCGAAATCAGATCAGATATTGCTTTTCGTGCTTGTTAGTGAATAATTTCCTATTTTACTCTCCATAGTTTGTAGGTATTTTTTGATTCTTTGGTATGTTACTTGAAAAGAAGAGAAAATTGTTACAGAAGAACGCAGTTATAAAATTTAGCAGGTTACCGAATAGGGATGATTTTCTCATGCACACTGTATATCGGTGCCAGGGATTCGGTAAAATTCAGGGGTTCCCGCCTTTGGTGTCGGTCCAGATGCAAGCTCTTGTAGGAGAAAATTTTCTTGCAGTTCGTGACTTTGTGCTGATTTGGATAAGTATTGTCCTAACTTGAGAGTAGTATGCAAAATAAAGGGATTGATAATGTAGTATGCAAAATAAAGGGAGTGATAATTAAATCTTAGGCGTTAGGTTGGCTCTAAAAGTTTTGGGAAAGGAACAAAATCGCCTCGTTGAGATTCATTGGATTAATGATTATAAGGAGGATGGTTTAAGTAGCTTTTACTTAATTTTGTGATTCTTCTAATAACTTGCATGATTCAAGGTAAGTGAATTGCACCAACTTTTTCTTTTGAATATTTAAATCCGCATTTGACAATTATAAATCCCCGAGGATTTCTACCAATAGAAATCTTCATTTTTTATAATCATCATCGCACTGTCAAGTGCAGAAGGAATGCCAGAACATGTTGCAATTGTGTGATGCTAGACAGCTATATGAAAAGCTTTTCATAATTCCACTTCAGATAGGTTGGTGGGTCCTACCCGGCATTGTTGTAAATTGTAAATACTGTTTCTTTCCTAGCATGTGGACGAATTCAAATCAGGAGCTACTGCGGCAACAGCAGCAGCAACAAGTCTCTATGTTTGGAGGGAGATGGAGGAGGCAGCTTCTAGTTTTATGAGTACTGGTTGGGATGATTCTATCAATGTGGATATTTTGGAGCATGAATGCAAGCATCATCTTGTGGAGGAAGACAATGCTTGCAAACATGTGTGATTCAAGGGCCAGAATGTTGCAGGATGAGTTCAACGTAAGCAAGAACCACCTTCATGCATTGGCCATTTTGGTCTCAGCCTTTCATCATGGGAAGAACCCATCTTCCATCGATCAGGTATTGCTTGCCTGTACTCGGCATCTTCCTAATAGATTTCTTTAATACTGACACTGGGTTGTTCTTCTTCTGTTCCAGGAAACAGTATATACAGAGAGAACGGCATTCCAATGGCCACTCACTGGTGGTGTTGCATACGCTTTGAAAGTACGGCATGCAGATAGGGAGCGATTTGAAAAGCAAAGTGCATGGGTGGACAATAAAGAAAATGGCAACGGAGGACCAATCTCTGGGGTGGCACGACCCATCGCCTGTTCAGGATGAATATGCACCTGTTGTCTTCTCGCAACATAGAGTATCCCATATTGTATCTCTTGATATGATGCCAGGGAAGGTGAGCCCAAATTTAGAAGACTGCCAAATCTATGTGCATGTCATTCGGGGTATGCACAACTCTTCTCCTCTGTGTGAATCATGTTTGGTAACTTTATTGAGTAGAGTGAGGTAAGGTGAATCACATCACACATGTGAACGTAAGTTAAAAGTCTAACATGGGCCTTTTCGTGAGGATGGACTCAAAGGACCCAACAATCATTTCATCCAGCTAATCTACATGCAACCACCCATGCCAGTGTGGCATGCATGTGAGATCCAAGTTAACCACCAGGTGGGGCCCTTCATTTATGTAGCTTGCCAAAATAGGCCGGTCTGCTCATCAGGCGTGCACTGACTCTATGAGCTACTTGTATGAAACAAAATGCACTGAGAAGAAGAAAAAAGAAAAAGGAAATCATCCACATCCACATTCAACATGTATTTGTGGCCCAGTTGATGAGTGGAGCCCCTTGTTATCAGGTCATTTACATTATGGGTCCACCTGTTCCATTGCTTGGATGTGGCAAATCCGCATGCAGCTACTCTTTTCTTTTTATCGTTTTCATATATATATATATATATATATATTACTTCTCTTTTGTACTTGAAACTTCTTAAAAATAAGGTGTACCTCACCACAATGGTGAGGGATGGATGCACTTGAATATTCTCCTATATATATACTATATATATACAGTGAGCACAATGTTTCTGTTGGCTCTAAGTTGTTTCAAATCTCACTCTGTCCATGAGCTTTTACTCTTCTGATTATGACTACGCACACAAAGCATAGGAGGATTGTCAGAACATCTTGAGAGCGAGGGCATCTGGAAAAGGAGTCCTAACTTCACCTTTCAAGCTTATTAAATCTAAACGACTTGGTGTGGTTCTTACATTTGCTGTTTATAATATGGAGCTTCCAGCAGATGCTGCTCTTGAGGAACGCATAGCAGCAACCCAGGGGTAAGTCATCGTTTCAATCATGTCTCAAGTTTGAGGTAAAGGGTGTCTGAAGGTTCTCCAAATTTCAATCAATTTGAATAATTTGGCTGAATAGACGGTTATCCATTTCTTATTTTTGGCGCACTATGGGAAGCTGGGAAGCGGATACCATATTAATTGGAATCTAGATCCTCTGCGTCTTTAACCTACAAGAAATCCTTAGTTAAAGAAGTGGAACCACACAGCGGGGCCCACTTATAGAAATCCGTTCCAAATAATCCCCTCTAGGTATATTGGGTAACCTCAAATTTTACATCAATCTAAGTTTGTCCCATTGGATTGACCATTTGATAAAAAAAAAGTGATTTAACACAATCATATCCATATTCATTAATCATGTTTTCCATCAAATGGTGAATCTAACGTTGGGAAAAGCTCCAATTGACATAAAATTAAAAGGTAACCCATATGCCTCAAGGGAGTTTATTTTCACAGTTTGAATTTAAAAAGGTCGCCCCCACTATGCAATTCCACACTTCACTTCTTTAATTGAGAATTTCTCTAGGTTAAAGCTTTAGAGGATCTGGGCACCATTACTTGTGATGTTTCTTTTCCTTTGTTCTATTCCCAAACCATTATATCTCATTTGCGAGACATTGATTTGGAATGGAAAAATCATTTGAATTGAATGACAGATCTAATTTAATGTGATTTTCTTTCATTGCCTCTCCAAATTCAGAGCAGAGTGGAGAAACATCCATTCAACTTCTATTGCAACCTGAGGTTATGAGCTCTATTCATTTTACCAATGAAAGAAAAAAAAAAAAAAACACACATTTCACCAAAATAATGAAACCACATAATTGGTGGTGCATCGAAAAGTAACCTAAAGCTTTTGCATTGCGAAGGAAAGAAGTTTCTTCCTCTAGGCTTATTCGAGTGTTATATGTTGAAAAGTATTTACGCTCCTCTACTAACGCTTTGGTTTTGGTAGGATTAGTTAGTGGAGGAAATTTAACATTATCATAGCACTAAATTTCTTCTGCAGGTATCTAGCAGCATATTTTGATATTTCATCATTGGTGAAGAAGCTTCTCCACCAATTTGCTAGCAAAAAAACAATTGTTGTGAATGTATATGATATGACAAATGCTTCTGCACCTATCAACATGTATGGTCCTCTTATTAAGGAAACAGGTCTTTGGCATCTTAGCAATCTCGATTTTGGGGATCCATTCAGGAAGCATGAGATGCATTGCAGGTAGCTATCAAGTAATGACTTGTTTTACTAAGAATGTGGAAGTCCTTTGCAATTTGCGCTACATCTGAGTTGAAGTTGTCTGCTTTTGTACTAGATTTAATCAGAATTAAGCCTCCTCTACTATGGTCTGCGATTACAACTTCAGTTGTGGTTTTAGTGTTCTTTGTGTTTGTTGGGCATATATTTCACCGCATTGCAAAAGCGAAGGTGATTGTTGTGAAATAGAGGTGCAAGAAGTTCTAGCTGAAGCTGCTGATGTAGCAAAATCCCAGGTACTTCAAATGCTTTTTATGATTTTATCATGACTCCAACTGAAATTTCTCTGTTGTAACATAAGTTGTGTTTGACACCCAAATTGCAATCAGTTTAAGATTTTTTGTTATACAGTTTGCTACTTATTCCACTAGGAATGCAAGTGGGTTCAAACAAAACCTCTTTGCTACTTATTCCTTTTCTGCTCAAAGTTGCTTAAATATTTTTCTTCTAATAATTTATCTGCTTCTTTGGTGCAGTGGAGCATATACTAGGCCATTCTAGAGAAGTTTTGAAGCCAATCACCAGCTACATCCAAATGCTGATTTGTGCCGAATTCAAGTGGGGTTACATGAAAACGGATCTGGAAGGGGCTGGTTGAATATTTTCATGAGATTTGAATATGGTACCATGTTTTTAAAAATAATTTGATCCTCTTGAACTTGGGGTTTTTAGTGCATTGGGCATGAATTTTGATTGTTTTAATTATTAGTTGAATGGGGCAATCTGGCTTTCAGCTCTCACTCAGACCATTAGCTCAAAATATATACATTAAAGTGGCAACCATGGAAAAGGCTGAATTCAGATGAAATCTTGGCCTACGTAATAGCCGTCACAACAACCATCCATGGCTGACATGGGACTAGATATGCACAAAACTACTCCATGGCAACAGCGGTGGAACTGTGGCTGTGCTCATTTTTCAACTCCTAAAAAAGGTGGAGGTTGGCGTTTGCAAATAATATTTTAGAGGATTAGGCCGCTAAATAGCCCTGCTTAGAAATCACTCAACTCTTCAGGGTGAGCTATGAATAGTTGAAATGGGACTCTAAATCTCTGGGGGAATTGATTTGACTAAAGAGAATCAATATATATAACAATATGAAAGAAGGGACATTGCACAACAGCTGCTTATCAATAACACCCTCTTTGTCATTGGAGCTCATAAAGACATTGGAGCTCATAAAGACTGCTTTCAGTCACCTCCTATCACTTCCAGCATGCCTTTTTCGCTAGTGACATCCAGCAAACAACTAACATCATGATTTTCTAGTAAATGCGTGTTCATCCGACAAACAGAGTTTCGGATAACTATAACTCACATGGGCTTCCATGCCCAACCTGCCATGGAAAGGGTCGGCTCATGGCTTACACATGATTTTAGGCCTAACCAATAAATGGGTTCAGAATTTGGTGTGGGGTTCTCTCTCTCTCTCTCTCTCTCTCTCTCTCTCTAACCGGTGTAATCCTAAATTCAGGCTGTTCCTTTTTCCCCCCTATTTTCATTTGTGGGCTGTTGCAATCATATTTGGATAATTTTGTTATGCATTGTGATTTAGTGCGCAGTGGATCAGTTCCATAAAAGCATAAATGAAAAAACTAACTTGTTTGTGGAGCCAATGGGGTATCTGCAACCAATCATTACAGACAAATTAGGGGATGGGCTCTTAACTCTTACCACTACCCAAAATAAATAAATGAAGAAAGGCATCTAAATTTTCCTTTTGTGGAGTGAGGATCTGATGGGTCTCACCACCACCAAATAAAAGAAGAAAAGTCGAATGTTCTGTGGAATGAAGTTATGTTTCTCATTCTCCTTCTGAGGCCTTTTTGGATAAACGGATTATGATCTATCCTCAATGATACGCATGAGATTTGGCCTAGAGAGTTTCAAATCTCCAAGAATCA
The DNA here is from genome assembly GCA_028538565.1 of Umbellularia californica. Lineage (NCBI taxonomy): Eukaryota > Viridiplantae > Streptophyta > Magnoliopsida > Laurales > Lauraceae > Umbellularia > Umbellularia californica. The sequence continues at coordinate 686,917 of JAPQWN010000011.1, read as the reverse complement.
CATCCTATGCTTAAATAATATGAAAAATAGGCTAGTGTTCATTTAAAAAAAAGAAAGGGCTAGTGTTCTATTGGAGCTTTTATTTATCATGTGTATAAAGTGTACAGAGAGAGAGAGAGAGAGAGAGAGAGAGAGAGATTTCAGAGGACATAAAACAAATGTCACATGCCACCACCTTGGTCACGTAATATATGCTGTAAAAAGCTACATCTAGAAGACCCAACTTCCTATCTAATCTATTGAATTGAATGGCAAGGCTTAGTCGTGATGGTAAGGACTGGGGAGAGGCATGATGACATCCCAAAGATAGGATCTTCCAATTCAGAAGATATTCTGTGCACTCCCTACCCTGGGGGGGGGATTGCAATAGATCACCAGCCTGGACTAGTCTGCCAACCCACAACATGTGGATGAGGGTACTGCAAAATTTTGGATGCAACCAAACAGTGGGGGAACCAGAGAGTTCTCCTTTTGGGGGCATTATGTGAATATGTATATTTCAACATGTGACAATGTCATGCTAATTCACTGGGGCTCACTTTTGATGGGCCCCATGCCTTCTTGACTGTCAAGGGAAGCATCCATATGTAGACATTTCTATATGTGAATATTTGGCTTATTGAAAATGGTAGGGATGAAGGATATGAGGTGAGGGGTTAGGGATATAAGGTAATGATTTAGGAACTTGATTTTATTGGGATTTGAATTTTGAATTAGTGGGGTGATGGGGATGGGCTTTCATTTATTTGCATTAAAATATATACAGAAATTAAACACATAGGGTCTATATTCTGAGTGGTTAAAAAGGAATATTCAAGGTGAACTTCAAAGACAATAATGAGTCTCAAACAACTTTTCTAACCAAGGGATGAGAAATAAATACCCAACCATCATCCGAATAATTCAATATATATATAAAAAAGACTAAAAGAGAATGTCATATCTACATCTCTACCTTATATTTTCACTCATCACTTCATGTTCTTCATCTCTTACCTCTTTAAAATTCCTTTCTTAGAGTTCATTTCACCTTGAATTTTTGTGCACCGCAAACAAGCCGGCCTATTGAATTCAAGAGGTAGATACATGACTTATTTTGGATCTCAAGTTGCTCAGGTAAATCTAAATACAAAGCCAACAATCAGTTCAAAACCTAGATAAGAGATAAGAAATGGGGCTCTCTAATAATGTGGGTCTTTAAAAGAATTGAGAAAAATGAGACAGGCTAAATATAAGTGGGCCTTTAAAACAATATAATTCAAGCTCCGTGGATTCTTTGTAAAGGGATTTTATAATAAAAAGAATGTAGAAAAATGACAGGGCACAATCAATTCATAATGACAGCCGAGGGCTTTCTGCTACTTTTTAATAATAATAAATAAATAAAATCACCTCCATTTGACAATATCTTGTGATAGTCCTGAAATGTCCTCTTTTTGTGAGATTTACATACTGGGTTACCTGTTATATCATAAAATATAAGATTACTCCATGATATCATTGAATGAAATGCCATTTTAAACCCCAAGGGGTTGGCAGAGTGGTCAGGACCATGGTTCCTCTATCTTCCAAAGCTAAAGGTCTTATTATCGACTCTCAGTTCTCATCTCCAATTGTTAAGTCTACTTTTGCTACTATCTTACCTGGGTTCTCTCTAGGTCCAGAGGGAATAGTCCAGTCCAAAAGATTGGGAAACCTCCGTTGGCAAAAAAAAAAAATATATATATATATATATATATATATATTGGAATGCCGCTTAATATCATTGATAAGTGTTTGCACCCTTGTCCTCCTTCTCAAATTTAAAGCTTTTCTTTTTAAAGGAAAAATAAACTAGTAAGATGACTGCTTTTATTTGTAGCCTCTTGGAATATATATAGATCCTCAGTTGAAGCACATATGGATCTGAATCTAAATCCTAATTTCCTTCCTTCCCAGCTTTGTGTGATTTGCTCATGTCATAGTAACCGATGGACGCAAACAACTGTCACACTAAATACTTTACTTCGAATTGATTGATTATACAGAGTTAATGTAGAGATGATCGCCGTGGGTTTGAACTTTGAAGAGAGGGAGCTGGATATCACCTCAGCATGATCTCTCAAGATGTGGCCCCCACCTCTTTTTTTTTTTTTTTTTTTCTGTTCGGGCGCCGTACTCTTACATAAGAAGGCCACGTGTCATCAATGTATTGAAGAAGGGCCTTGACTTCACTTCACAGCTTGCGAGCTGGCTCTAACGGAGGAGATGTCAGATCGCCAGCTGTCGGCTCGGCTGTCGCTTGCGCTTTGTACAGTCTCCTACTCGATGCCCGAGCTCGAGTAAAAAACTAAAAAAAATACGAGCAAGAGTCAAAAAGCAGCAGCAGCAGCCAGGACTTGTTGGATTTATTACTCCCTTCTGAGTCCCAATCCCTCTCATGATGATGATAATGGAGGGATAAATGGATAATTTCGATGACTTTGATGATGTCATTTGACACTTACTTAAGTGGGTCCCACCTTGTTGTCGGTTAATAATATGCCATTCTGATCATACTCTCCATCTATCCCATCTGCCATGTCTACTTTCACTAATCAACAGTTGATTTGATTCTATTAACTAAAGATTTTAGTTGGTCCCGTACAATTACATATGAACTGCATCGTAATTGAATCAGAATCCTATGAGGATCTTGATCCACTGAGATCGTAAGTAAACCAATCACAATCTGTCATATCACTCCTTTGGATGGGACGAGGCAATAATCCCACGTGCATGGCAAACCATGATAGGCCCACTCATGATAATCGTGAAGTAAAAAACTCTTATAAAATCATCGAAGGTTTGTTTTTATGTAAAAAGTTTAAATTGGGTTTATTTATACTAATAGGACTTTTAATTTTAAGATACGTACTCACACACATTCACCCAAATACCTGGGGATTAGTGCCCTAACCCTCGGAAAGCTTTTTTTTTTTTTAAAAAGGAAACCATTGTACATTTTAACTCCTCGCATTCATTAAACCCTGTGAATGGAAATTCACCCAGTTTTGACCCTATTTTGAAATCATTGTGTTCGTTGTGGAATTGAGTTTTATAAAAAGATCAATTTGCATAACTATTAAGATCCAGGGTTTTTATATTAACCATTTCAGATTATATTGTTGAGATGACTTTGTTGAAAATTATATTCACACTATCCTCTCATGATTAACATACATTTAAGTGGTGTGTCTAATAAGATATGTAGGTTTTTATTTTACACATACAAGCCGTGAGAGGTATCTTTCATTAGAAAGTTGCCCATCAAAATTATAGGATTTTGAGTTTCCTTTTTCTCCTAAAAAAGACTTGGATTTTAGGTATAATTAATGTTGAATTTAATAGCAGGTCTCATGATCTTGAAACGATTTTCTTATATACATAGGTTTATCAGTCCCTTCTAACTCTCTTATCAAACCGAAAAATCCTCGCCGTTGGTGGAAGGGTAGGTGCCTAAGAAGAGCATTAAAAAAAAATATCCAAAATCCACCATTGTGACTCCAAAGTCCACGCAAAAATTACATCTCTGTATCTCTCCAATTTAGGACTACCTATTACTTAATTAGAGGAGCATGTCATATAAAATAATACACAGAGCAAATGTTGGCCCCACTAATATATATAGGATGTGCCGAGCTAAAGTGAGCCATGAAAAGGACCATGTCCAGGCACTGGAATGGTCAGTGGCTCACAAAGCCGGAATCAAGAAATCTTGCTCCTGGCCACATTCCTGTAAGAACTATTTTTAAGGGGCCGAGTAATATCCAAGGTTGAAAAACTCAACAAGTTATATAATTAATTATACTCTCGGCTCTGCTGAGTCATCTTCACCTGACAAAAGACCGAACCAAATATAATATAACTCAGCAAGTCAAATATAAATAAATAATTTTTAAGATTTGGGGTTATCAATTTAAGAATAATTGATTGAGATATAACACAGTTACTAATTTAAATGTATTATTATTAATGCATTTAAATACATAAATAGCTAAATTTTATAAGTATTTGATCTATTTTTAAGTATTTTTTAAATATGACTCCTCTAAGTCGATATTTTAAGGTTGGATGAGTCGAGTCGAGTCCGAATTAAAATGTAAAAATGCTTTTAAGAAAATTTAGAGCGGTGGGAAACCCCTGCCCATGTGAAATTGTGACCTGATTATTAGAATTAAAACTAATATTTTATTATAATAATAAAATAATTGTTTGAACTCCTCCAATTTAATTACCATTGTTCCCAAGCCTAAATAAAGGAGAAAGATACTGCATACCAGAATAACAACTAAGGTAAAAATAAATAAAATTGTGACATGTACAAAATGAGAGAAGAGAGAGTTTGGTGAGTTTGGTGGGTGCGCGTGCACGCGTGCACGCCCACTTATTCTCGACTGTTCACATTGAAGTATTAGGAGATGGAGATGGAGATGGAGATGGAGAGAGGGGTGGATGGAAGTGGAAGTGGACGTGGGAAGAGAGAGCGACAGCTTTCAATTTTTTAAGATCTGATGACATACAAGTGTATCCCCTGCTTTGTATTCTACTCACAGTCTTTTGCAGGCCAATGTCTTCTTTATTTATGTTTCTTTGTTATCTTCATTTTGTTAGACTGCATGCATAAATATCATGGCCTGTTCTACAGCGCACGGGTTGCTATCATCAGTCAATAGATTTTTTTTAACTCTTGGTATTGCAGACAATCAGTATTATATAATATATAACAAGCCTATGACAAGCCTAAAGAAAGAGACAACTATCTACCAAGCAACAAACTTCAATAAGATAACATATATATATATATTTATTTATTTATTTTACACTTTGAGTTTTCTGGAGACTTTGAATGCTTATATTTTGCGTTTTATAATCACTAGCATAAAGGCCCTGTGCGATGCACAGATTATGTCTCATGTAACCTAAATAATAAATAAAAATTAATATCCCATTCATATAAATCTATTTATATGAAACACATAAAATAAAGTTGCATCTTTCTCACCTTTGTTGTCTTCTTGTAAACATATTTTGATCTTGTGCCTTGCAGATTCTGTTAGATTGTATGGACTCAATCCATCAGTTGATGTAATAAATTGATTAATCAATAAAACCATGCTTTACTTTCATGAGATGAATGTTATTTTATTACTTTATGCACATGACCAATACATATGACATAATGGTTCATGAGTTGAACCGGGTCCCATTAGTATATTAGATGTGATATATGTATATGGATGAGATCCACATACGGGAGATATATGTCACAAATCTTATACTTAAAATATCTTCACAACTAGTGATGAGACTGGGCATCTCATCTGATAAGGTTGCAGCACTTTGATCACTATGAAATAGTGTGATTTGTCTCGATCATCAGAATGGAAGATTCTAGATCAATGTGCTAATACATTGGATGTATTGAAGGACCATGAGAAGCACCTTATAGAATTCCGTCTCAATAATAAGGTATACTTTCATAATTCCCTAGCAATAGGCTCTCAATCTTGAGACATTAATGAACTCAAGTTTCTATCTATTCATTTGCTTTGAGTCACCAATGAGTGAGGCCAACTGTAGGTCAACACCTCGGTGTCTTGGGTATGTGGTAGTAGGACTGTGGGAACATTGAATGATCAAGATGGAATCTATCTCTATTATCCCCTTGTGCCAATTAATAGGTTTTGTCATTAGTAAGTGCGCACCCATCTCGATTAAGAGTTAATTGGATGGTAATGATGATCATAGTGATTAATTGGGACTTAAGGATAATAAGATGTGGAACTAAGATTGGAAGAGACAGATTTATTCCAATTGATCCATGGATATTGATAGAGGGGCCTACTTGTGGTAATTGGAAAGTTTAGGGTCTTCATTGTAATTTATTTTTAAGACTGGAGTGCAATTGCATTTATATAGTGGTGTTATTTGCAATTATCTGTGGGCCCGGATTGCATATGAGATGTGGGGTCGCGTGTCTCAGTTGGAGCCAGCTTTCTATGGAATCCCCAGTGGTCCCCACGCTAACCCAAGATATTAGAAAGATACTAATCCTATTCGAACTCTAAAAGAAAAGAATTAGGAAGTTACTATTTCTATTTGAAGTAGGACTTCTAATAGTGGTAATAGTATACTTATTAATTGTTGTGAAAGTAAGACTTCTATTTCAATTAAGACAAGAGGAGCTTTGAGAGATTATAAAAGGAAATGCACCCCTCTTGGACGTCCATAACATTATATAGTGAAAAACGTCCCTCCTCTTTGTGCAACAGTTGCACTGCTCTCTTCTCTCTTCCTCTTCTAGTTCCTTAGGGTTTCGAGTTGGGTTTTCTCTTGAAGATTCCACCAATCTTCTTGAGAAGAGATATCTAATTCGGGTCATAGCGTGGAAGGCTAAGAGCTGGTGGAGATTCTGATCTCAGTTTGTAGAGAAGTTCTACATCAACGAAAGTTATCAACTTCTCCATTAGAGCGCAACCGAGCTCCTAAGGTAAAATCTGCATCCTTGTATGTTGTGGATTTTAATGAATGCTTGTTCGTTTCTGTTCTATCTTTTAGATAGTTTTACTTACTGTATGTGATCATGAGATTGAGGGTTATGCATCCTGAATTGGGTTTTTTGCCTTATGGATACTTGATCCCTGAGTCAAATGATTCAAAAGTTTTGAATATCTATCCACGAGGCCCACCTACTTCCAACAGATTCTACATTGCAATTGCCCATGTGAGTATGATTGTCCATATTTTGATCCAGGATTGGAAGTTGGGGAAAAAAAACAGGGAGGATGATCGTCCATGTGATGACATAGATATTAAGGCTTCAATATCATTGATAAAAGAAAAAGAGCTAAGAAAATCCAAACTAGAAGCAACAGTCGATATGCATGTCAATTTGAGTGTGATGGTATTTGATGGTTGATGGAGGGTAGTATGTGTGAGACGAGAGAGATGAACTGATGTGTTGCAAAAGCAGACTTCTTAGGGGCGACACTCACTAAGCTACGACACTCAATTGAGGGTTTTTCTTCTCTGGTAAATACTAACACACCCACCCACAGACTCACTCTTCATAAGTTTCCATCGAAGAGAGATGCCTCGCCATTGAGCTACCGGTGGATTGCCTATATATGTAAGTATATTTTGTAGCATTTTATTCACATGAAGATTGTCTGCAAATGAGATACTAGCTAATCCTTTTATTTATCATCCCCAAATTTAATGATTTTAAAATGTATTATATTTTTAGAATTTCAACCCAAGAAAGTCAATCAAGTGATTATAAACTTTGGGTTTGTGGCAATTCATGGGACAAGAAAGTAGGAGTCAGAGGGTAATATATCATAGATGGCCTGAAAATACATCATTTCCTTTACACCAGTACAACTTACACACCTACTCTCACACTCCTACCAAGTCCCTAATTAACCATGAAGAACCGCTCCTTACCCAGTAAGGAGTTGGGTTCTTATTGGGGAGGTCAAGGTTTAACCCCCACCTCCCCACTATATATTCATGCATGTGTATATGCTGGCTTCTTTTAAGGTTGTGCCGGGCTTTCTTCTCACCTCGGTGGACTTCCTTTTCAGGTGTGCCGAGCTTTCTTCCCACTTGGATGATAATAATAATAATAATAAAAAGGATCCCAGCCACTGAAGCTGGGAAACCAAAAAAAAAAAAAAAAGTGTCCCTGACCATGAGTGCTACTGCTACAACCAGCGGAACTCTTGGCAATGTTTCACTTCTTTTTTAAGAATAAGAAATTGATTCTCCCTTGTAAGTTCCTCCTTTCAATATTATTATTACTATCAAGCAAGGACAAAAAGATGGTTGTACCAAATATAGTGAAATCATGTATTTTTCCGTGTTATTTTCAAGATAGGGACGTACTTACCAAACATGGCCCCTACGTTTTCAAAGACTGGGGCCACACGATGGAATCATAGAGTTTCTCCTCACTTTTTTTCTCCTACAAAGTACGAAATGTAGTTGCATATTCTTCCCCTCTATGTGAAAGCAACGGTGCACTAGCAACACATACACCCTCTCCATAGTTTACCAAGTCAACATTATCCAAAGACTTGATCCATCTTGAAGAAAACAAACGAATAAACACCCCCATATAATGATATAAAACAATCTTATTCAGATAACTCTAACAAGTATAGTCAATACTTCGAATGCTGTAATTGATATTTGTGATGTTTACCAAAAAATAAAAAAAAAGACCCATCTCCCTTTGATTTATTTTCTGATACAGAAGAGATTATTTGATGGTAATTTTTTGGATATTAACTATGATTTCTCCTTTATTAAAGTACTTTTAGAAATACAAGTCTTAATATTATAAAAATTCAATTACACGAAGCAAATGACCCAATTATAATTTCTTTATGTCTCCTTACAATTTTCAAATGCATCCATCTAATAAAGAGCCCAAGACATTAGTCATTTGATCACTTAAAAGTCCATCCCATCTGCTCCTGACCATCATACCCACTGAATTTTGTGGTTTCATGCTTAAATAAGAGGTAAATTTATTTTGATGGCCAGAATTTAACAACGGTGGGTTTAATTTAATCCTTCCAGTTACCAGTACCACCATAAAAAAAAAAAAAAAAATGGAAGGGCCTATCTGCAAACATCCCTGCCTAGTGCCTACCCTTACCCCCAATTTTTTACCCTGTAACAACACCAAAAGAAACAATGTTCTTTAAATGGTCGGTGGAGCCGTCTCCTTCAACCCACAAAGTAAAAGAGGAACAGGCCAAGTAAGGGAATAAAGGGTGAGTTTGGTGGTCTGCTATCCACAGAAGAGAGGCATGCATGCCATGGCCGCTGTAACCCATTTCAGGATATATAGATCTCATGGTAAAAAGGTTGTAATGCAAAACCCATTTCAGGATTGTATGAATTTCAAGGTAATTATAAGGAGACATGGTTGGTTGTTGCTCTTTCTCCCACAAAAATGTTCCCAATGGCTATTCATTTGACAACACCAATTAGAACAGTGATTGATAGCCTGATCTACTTAGTTGATAATAAGGCCCACAATTTGGACAATATGCCTATCATACATATTAGATGATTCACCGGTTTAAGAGTGGCAATTCCTGACCTGTTTGTGTTACCCTTACTAATTTTATGTTGGGTTTGCACTTTGCATGGACATTTTAACCACATTAACAATTGGGTTGGATTTGGGCCGGACTCATGCGACCTAATTGACACGCCAATCCAACCACACCCCAACACATAGCTTACTGGATTTTGATCCATCAACTTGACACAAATCCAACCTGTTGATTTAGGATTTAAAGTCAGCCCCCCACCTTTTACCATTTTAGGTTGGAATTTGGGTTTAGACTTCTGACTTCTGACCTTATTTATAAGGGCCGGGTTCAGACTGTGCATTTGCATGTGGTGCTCGAACTGACCCAGCCCAATTGCCACCCTGGTCATCAAATTTTTATTATTATTTTTTTAAATTGTCACATAATGTTGGTCCAATATAAAGGTCCATCTTGGCCCATTTACTCTCCCCTTCCAAATTAAGCTTTTAAAAACTTTCTAAATTCTGAATTTTTTTTTTATTTTCTTTACCCATGCAATTCCATACTCAAAGCATTTGGAATATTTCTTTTCATTTCTATATTGCTCTAGCAAATACCGGCACACCGCACACCTCATGAAGTCCCCATCTAGAAGAGTCAGTTTTTTTTTTTAGATAAAGAGATGCCTCACCCCTGAACTACACATGATCAACACTTCTCTGCATTGATTTTTTTTTCGGGTTAATATTATTTTATTTCTTTATATATATGTATATATATATATGAGAAATGCTTAAATGAGAGATTGAATGGGGCCCTCACACCCATATTCAAAACCAACAACTTAAATGCAAAGGCCCTACCCTTATCTCTCATAGGAGCATCTCCATATATATATATATAGTCCCTTACCACAATGGTGAGGGATGAATGCACTTTAATATCCCCCATATATATATAATATATATATATATATGAGCAACGTTCTCCTAAACTGCAGTTTAATTTATCCTAAACTGAAATAGTGTCGATCTCACAAATTAAAGTAGATTATCTCTATTTTTAGCATAATGAAACTGAAAAATCCACTTTTGATTTGATTTATCTTGATTTTGGAGATAATCATCTCACAAATTAAAGTGGATTATCTCCATTTTTGTAATAATGGAACTGAAAAATCCAGTTTTAATTTGATTTATCTTGATTTTGGAGATAATCATCATGTAAAAAACAGATATAATCAATTTTGATTTATGAAACCAGCATATTTTCAGCTTAAGATACCTAAGATTTGGAATGACTCATAATATATATATATATAAGGAGTGCTCCCCTACACCGTACTTCCCCTTAATATCAGCTGGGCCTATACTCATAAGTGACCAGTGCAGTCTGACATCTAAACTAGCTGATATTAAGGGGAGCTGCATTGTAGGGGAGCACTCCTCATATATATATATATATATATATATATATATATATATATGTATATAATAGAGTAATAACATAAGATTCAGCTTATTAAATGAGAATTTAATGTTGTAGCTTGTTCAAAGCTCACGTTGTCAAGTAAAGAGAATTTTTAATGCTCTGAACTGGATGATGAGATAATAATGTGGCCTGCCTTGAAACAGATGCTCGAAGCCAACACGCAGAAGCCAAAGTAAAAGAGCAGGAGAGGGGGGAGATAAAGGCAGAGTAAAACAAGGGAGGGAGAGGGGAAGGGTGAAAAACCAAAAGAGAAAAGAACACAACAATATCAGACGAGTCAGAGGAAAGAGAAAAGAGAAAAGAATGGGCAACAAGACATCTGTCTCTCTCTCTCTCTCCTCTCATCCATGATTCCTGCTCAAACAGCAGAAAAACTATCTGGGTTTCTTGTAACTGGGCTTGTTTTCTGGAATTCTCAATAGTTTGGAAGGAAGAAAGCAGGGGAAACAGAGAAGAGGGAACAAAAAGGAGACATAACAGAGAAAAAAGATCCGGTTTTTTTCCAGTCCAATTTAGTGCAGTTGAAGAATGCCCATCTGGGTTTGATGTTATCTCTCTTCTTGCTGGTTTGTTATCATTTTCTATCTAAAAGGTGGAATTTTTGTCGAGTGTTTTGGCCTACAGGGGGAAGGAGAAAAGGTGGGAAATAAATAGACGAGAAGAGAGAGAAATATCTCTCATTTGCACTAGGATCTGTGCAATTCAGGTTATTTCTAGCTTTCCCAACTGAGTTTTCTTCTCTTCTTCTTGGAGAGTTTGGTTCTAATGGGGTTCCCCTTGGAGAGAATGGGAATGTGAAAAGGTACAATCTTTTTCACCATTGGTAAATGATTCGCAGAAAGCCAACTGGGGTCATCGAAATTCTCTCGTATTTAGATTTCTCAAGTGGGATTTCTGAAAGCTGCGACTTTAATAATGAGTTGCTCGGCCGTAGCTGGTGCGGTTTTTCTCAACCTCCCAAGGCTCTTCTTGAAGATATGTCGGTGGGTTTTGGTTAGAATGGCTGTACGTTGCAAGGTCTCTGGTTTTAGTGGTGCATTGAGGGCGAATTCAAGGGCGAAGGAGTCGTTGCAGGGCTCCAATGGTGGTTGGAGGTGGAGGAGAATGCTTCTAGCTTTGTGGGTTTTGAGCGGCCTTGTCCTTTCTATCTGGGTTTCCCGTGACTTGAAAGGAGTCGGTCTTTCAACTAGGAAGGAAAAGTTTGCAGACGAGAGAAAGTTGAATGCTTGTATGCTGCAAGAACAGTTCAATGTCAACAATGATCAAATCCATACCTTGGCCACTCTTCTCTTGAAACCGGATCAGGTATTGTTTTTTTCATGCTTGTTAGTGAATCATTTTCTGCTTTACAGTCTACAGCTTGTAGGTATGTTTTGGTCCTTTGATGTGCTGCTTGAAAGGTTTGATTGGGTTAGATCTGAACAGGCGAAAATTGTTACAGAATAGCTTGAATAGTGCAGTTGTAATTTTAACTGTTACAGAATAGCCCCCAACTTTGTGCTGATTTTAGAAGGTCCTAACTTGAGAGATGTATGTAAAGTCATACAACCATTCATAATAAAATCTTGGGTGTTAGGTTGGCTCAAGGCCCTAAGTTTGTCATGTTAAAGTTATCTTGTTAAATTTGTGAAATCATAAAGCGAATGATAATATAAAGTCTTGGGAGTATTTTGAAAGGAACAAAATCCCCTCAGAGAGATTCAATGGATTTATGAGGAGGGTGCTTGAAGTAGCTTTTACCTTTTTTTTTTTTTTTTTTTAAATATATTCTTCCTATAACTCGCATTATATCTAAATTGCTGGTCCAGGGTATTTGAATTGCTCCAACACATTATTTTTCTTTTTAATATTTTGGTATAACAGATGGTTGTATTTACCACCTAGTGTCTGAGATGTCGCAGAAATTAGATACTAAATGAAATGGGATTTTCTTTTTGGGCATGTGCGGTGGGAGGATGTCCCAAGTTATTGTCAGTGTTGATTGCCAATATTCATTTGAGTTTTAAAGTAGATCTCACTATCTCACTATGCCAACTCCATATACATGGGATAAGGCTATGAATTATGATGATGATGATTGCCGAAAATTTAGAAAAAGCAGTAATCCCATTTTATTTGATTTCTACTTTTCTCACCACCCCAAATACACAATAGACTGGATGACCATTTATCTTGCTAATGTATAAAAACCAGTTGCAATTTTAGGTATGCACAGAGACATTCTTATCTAATTAATTTATTTTCACACAATCAAACATCATTAGAAGCTGCGGTAGTTAAAAATAGGTAATGTGTTTGTACCCTATAGGACCAATACTTCATATTTCATGTGTAAAATTTGTGTCCTACAATGTCCATGGCGTGCCCTGACCGTGTCTGATCGTCATAGATTAGGACTTAAGAAGGCATGAATGATAATTCTTTTAAAATTTTCGCACTTAAAAAATTGTCCTTTTTACAGGTATGGATGATCCAGTTATAAAACTGCTGTTTTTTCATATGTGACTCTGATTCTTTTTTTGTGAATGGCAACATGACTTGAAACCACAACCTTGTGATTTAACTGAGTTCCTCCAATTGTGCTGCGGATTTTGTCCATGTCATTTTGGTTGTCTGATCAACATTATATCTGTTCAGGGAACCATGCTTAGCTTAGCTTTTTAATTGTTTATCTAGCGTTTATGGTTAAGGCTGCATTAAGCTCCTTGCTTTTTTGGAGTTTGGGGGCCCATATGTCAAGAGACTAAGGAAGAAAAACAGAAAAACCAACACTGATTTTGCTTTCTCTCCCTTTTTGTCTTTTTGTTGTTTTCTCCTCTCAGTGATGGTTCCCTTGGCACTGAGATTTCATTCCAGGAATGAGCGCTGAGGAATTCTGATGATTTCCTCAAAACACCCTTTATAGTTGCTTTTTGTCGACTTCGTGGTTGGGGGTGGGGGGATTGCCTAATACTTGAAATGGATATGTAATTAATCCCATGCCAGCTAATTGCTTGCCAGACTTTTCACTGTTGTTCTACCAAAATGGGCCTGAGAAGGGTGGGTGGGTGGATTTGTGGGGTGGTTCATAGTAAGTGATGGTACTCAATGCTTCTTTTTTGGCAGAGAGCATTCTTAGACTGTATGGTAGAATCAGCAACCAGAATGCTACTAACTGATGATTTTAACCAGCCTCTGAAAGACCAGTGTCCAGTGCCAGAGTACATTCATGAGAAGTTCAACTCGTCATCTGTGCATGATGCCGTTATATTTTCCCAAGATTACATATCTTTCAAAAAGGTAAACTTGAATTGTTGTTACTTGTAATAACATTTTCTTTCATGTCATCCTTGGATGTTTGGGTGTATATTTCTTACATTGATTGGAGTTGTCTAGTAACATTTTCTTTCATGTCATCTTTGGATGTTTGGGTGTACATTTCTTATATTGATTGGAGTTGTCCACTCGTCCTGTCTTGGAATGCTCCAAATTTAAAGGTTGAGGGTTTACCTACATGAATGATTTCATTTTTTGTAAAACCCATCACCTAAACTTGACCTAGTTGTTTTGGCTCAATTATTTGGGATTTTAGTCAACTTTCATGCTTGGTTTGACCACTACCTAGTACCTACTTGTGCCTATTTGTTTTATTTTGGCTACATTTTGTTGTTGGATCTTATGTTAATAAAAAAATATAATGTTATTTAATTGAGGTTTTGAGGAAATGCAGATGGGTATTTGAGTCACCTGGAGCTGATTAGGTTTGACCGTTTGAGTCCAGAATTTTGATTTCAAGCTACGACGCCTCATCTATATTTAACACTGCCCAAGCTCTTGTTCTATCTTTATGCTACTACTAATATTTAAGCGCACTCACATTCTCTCGAGCCTAGACATGGATGAAGCATATTCATTCCACTCTCCCAGCAAACAACTGGTGTGCCATTATTCAACTAATCAGTTTTGACACTCTCGTACATGAAAAACACTAATGTTCCATGCTTATGCATTACGTCATAACTGATCCACATAAATGCAAAACGAGAAAGTTCATTAACAGATCTGAGAATGTAAAAAATAGTTTCCTGTAATTGTAGAATTGAGGACCTTTTGTATGGTAATTGTTATTTTAAGTTGTTATAGGTTGCCTACCAGTAAAAACGAGGCAGTTTTAGGAGATGTGTTTAGTATTGACTTTTGAGGTTCATTCGTTATGTTCATATATGACTAGTCTCTAATAGATTAGTATGTTTATACTCTATTATATTGTGGTTACCCCATATATATAAGGACTCTGTCATTATATATCTCAATCGGGAGGTGACTTGACTTGCTAGTGGCCAGGTGTGAGGTCCAAGTTGACTAGGCCGAGTGGATTCGGCTTCAGCTGATTTTTTAAGTCATGGATTGGACACGATAAATTTCACCACAATTGGAGGACGTCTGAGTCCAGAGATCTTTCTTCTCAAAGGATCCCAACTCTTCAATTAGAGACCTACCATTAGTAATAGACTAGATCACATATTTTCAAATAAAAAGGGCTATATAATTGTGGTTTGGATCTCCAATGTTGAAAATGCTCGGGACACTCTCCAGTGGGGCTCATCAAGTCAAAATCTGATTCATCTTCTTGCAAAATATGGTGACCTGTGTAACATGGATGTTGCATGTAGACATCTGTTAAGGGTCTGAGACTCTGAATAAGGGTGACCAAGACACATTGGTGCTTTCATCATCATCATTAAAGCCTTGTCCCAGCTATTTGATATAGAGATCATATGGCCTAAAAGGACTTTATTATCTTATTATTTATCCTGATTTTGAAGAAAGGTGAGTTGTTTTTTCTATTAAATAAAACATCCTCTTATTTATCCTTATTTTGAAGGATGTGTGTTGCTTTTTCTATTAAATTTGGTGATTTTTATTTTCTTTTTATATTCTTTGGGGAACTTGGACAAATGGTCTCTATTCTATATATTTCTGAAATGAGTTACCTGGATAAAACGACATATCCTCACCTATTTTTATTTTATTTAGTAATATCATTATCTTATTTATTTATTTTTTTCTGAACAAAATGGCCTAAGCGGCCTAAATGTTCCTGGAGGTTGATCCAAATTGGCTCTAAAACAAACTCGACAATTTTGATCATGCTATGAATTTTTTTTTAGGAACTGGAGTGCCATTGTTAGAGAAACTGCGATACCTTGATCTGATTATCATTGCATTTTCATATGCAGGAGGAATGCCAGCACATTTTGCAACTGGGTGAATCTAGAAGCTGCAAACAGCCACATGAAAAGCTTTGCATCATTCTACTTAAGATAGGTTGGTGGGTCATAGTCGGGATTGTTGTGAGTTGTAAATTCTCTGCCGTTCCTAGTAGATTGTGGACGAATTCAAATCAGCAGCTGCTGCAGCAACACCAGCACCAACAAGGCTCTAAGGTTGGGGGTAGATGGAGGAGGAAGCTTCTAGTTCTATGGATCTTGGTTGGGGTGATTTTATCAATGTGGATATTTTGGAGCATGAACAAAAGCATCATTTTGTGGAGGAAGGAAATGCTTGCTAACATGTGCGACGAGCGGGCAAGAATGTTGCAGGATCAGTTCAATGTAAGCATGAACCATGTTCATGCATTGGCCATTTTGGTCTCGGCTTTCCACCATGGGAAGCACCCATCTTCCATTGATCAGGTACTGCTTGCTTGTACTTGCCTTTTTTCCTAATTATAGGTTTTTTGGACATCTGGGTCTTGATTTTTGAAATGTTGTATGATGGATCCTTGTTGAAGTACAAGAGAAAGTTCCTGTGACTATCTTTATAACATGGCATGTGCATAGGTAACTAAGTCATTCATATGGCCACTCCCCAAGGCAGGAGGGTCGTTGCTTGCTTAGAAGTCATTGATTTGCAAAAGAAAAAAAAAAAAAAAGAAGAATCTGAATGATATGGACCCCAAATATTAGAGCAAATAAATGCTCTCTTATTATTATCATTAAGAGAAAAAGGAAACCCTGCAAATTTCTTTATAACTGGCGTGTTTATCACTGAAAAATAAACTTTGATTGCTCAAAAAAAGTACTCGAAAGAAAACAAAAGAAAAGACAATGCAGCATGTCTTAAATGGGAATCCATAAAATTGACCTCTATATCTAAAACAGGCAGAGACCAAGCAGTAGTACATGAACCTTTAGAGATGAGTAAAGGAGATTCGTCCGTCCACAATTATGCTTAGCGGCCTAAGGATCTTCACTCCTCCTCTTTGCCTAGTCCTAAACAGCACAATGGGAAGGATAGAATGTCACACTGCAACTCAATGACTTAGTGAGGTTACTAGCAAAGAGATGATTAGCTGAGAAAATAACAAAAAATAAAAGGGATCCAAGGATAACAAGGAGTTAGTAGAAACAATTCCCTTGCCCTTGATAGGAGTAAGAAAACAATTTGCATTTTGGACTGGCCTGAACGAATCATTGTTGGAGAATGAGAGTGGTCAATGTAGGATAACTTGTATTTTGGCGGAGCAACAAAAAGTCTTTTCACAAGGAGTGTTGCATTGACGAAAGTTTTTTTTTTTTTTTTGAAATGGAGTTGCATTGACGAAAGTTAGTTTCCTCTTTCTCCAACTTATTAACCATGTTACCAAAGGTAGAAGCTGGTCAATATAGGTCACTAGCATAGCACTACAACATGCTTCTTTGGCTTGAAATAGCACTAAATGACAAAAACACCTTTGCATTGCCTCCATGTCACCAATCATCTATATACTTCTTGCTGTGAGAAATCATGTTAGTTGGAAGTCTTTTGTTTTACTTTCCTCCGCAAGTCAATATAAATGATTAAATCTAAAGGATTGAGGTGACACTGTGAAAGTGGCAGATAACTTTATTCCTACTTAATGTGGATTTTTAAGTTCTGTGCTGCTTCATAACACGTAGTGAAACTAGCATCCATTCCTTGAAACATCTAAGCAAATCGCAATCCATTTTTGCTTCTTATGTGTGTGCATGTAGATCACGCACAAGGAATGGATGAGGAATATGTATTTTTAGCAGGTATAAAATGTCATAAAGGCACATAGATCATCTAACTTGTTTGGGGTCAAGATCAGATTTTCCAAGTCATGTCAGGGATTAATTTAGAGACCAGTGGGGCCTCACATTAACATATGAATGCCCAGGCAATATTTTCAGCAACCTTCTATCAACTTCAATGTTTGTTCAAAGATAATCACAAGAACTTTGAGATAATGTAAATACCAGGATTCTCTTACAATGATCTTTCTAAATTGAAAATGCAGCGGATGTTTGTAGCTATTGGCTAGTATGATTTTTGTAAAAGTGAAAATACCCAGGTATATATCAAAGCTGTCATTTAATGAGCTGAATTACATCTAATCTTATAATAGACGTATCGATCTCTTTAATCCTGATACTGGGTAATTCTTCTGTGGCAGAAAACATTTGCAGAATATACAGAGAGAACAGCATTCGAAAGGCCACTGACTAGTGGTGTTGCATATGCTTTAAAAGTACTGCATGCAGATAGGGAGCAGTTTGAAAAGCAACACGGGTGGACGATAAAGAAAATGGAGACAGAGGACCAATCTCTAGTTCAAGATGACTACATCCCAGAGAGGCTCGACCCATCACCTGTCCAGGATGAATATGCACCTGTTGTCTTCTCACAAGAGACAGTCTCCCATATTGTATCCATTGATATGATGTCAGGAAAGGTGAGCCCATATTTAGAAGCCTCCCAAATCCATGTGTTCGTTTCATCCAGCTGATTTACATGCAACCACCCATCCTAGTGTGGCATGCATGTGAGATCCAAGCTGCCGGTCAGGTGGGGCCCTTCATTTATGCAACTTTCTGAAATAAGCCGGTCTGTTGACCTGGTGTGTAGTGTGCTACATGCATGAAACAAAATGTACGGAGAAAAAAAGAAGGAAATCACCAACATCCACATTCAACAATTATTTGTGGCCTAGTTGATGAGTGGAGCCCCTTGTTTTAAATCAGGTCATTTACATTATGGGTCCACCTGTTCCATTGCTTGGATGTGGCAAATCTACTTGTGGCTAAACATATTTTCTTTTATTATTTTCATCTCATTGGGGATCTTACAGAGTCTCTCTCTCTCTCTCTCTCTCTCTCTCTCTCTCTCACACACACACACGCGCGCGCATGTACTTGCATAAGACTTACACATGGTATGATAGACTTGTAAATACTCACCTAACATGATATGCTAAGACACTTTTTTATTTTTATGCTATAAGCTTGACACTCTTTGTACTAAACTTCAACTGCATTGGTATAAGTATGTCATGTAATGTTTTATGTCTTTTTATGCCATTATTGTTGATTTTAGATGTTCTTCTAGCACCCGTTGGCTCAAAATTGCTCACTGTTTGTGTTTTGGCATCCAAATAGGCATGGCAATTCCTCTCATTGTAATTTGTATGTTTGTGAGTTTGCATTTTTGTCATGGAATATTGACCCTTTAAAAGAGGTTGTCCTGGAATATTGATCATAAAAAAGAGGATGAGCACTATAAGGATCTAAAGTTCAAAAGACTTGATTTGGTTGCATGAGAAGTAAATAAAATATGAATAGCTCATGTGCAGGATGGAACTACATTAATATAAGAAACTCTTTTCTGTGCCTAGCATGGCTTTTTTCCCTTCTTGCTCACAAAATGCTCTTCCTTCCTTTGAGTTCCTCAATATTATTGGAGTGATAACCTCAAAACTATCGCATTTGCATATGTTCAAAATGCTGCTTATTAGATCTTTTAGTTTTCAAAACCTACACATTGTAATTTAATATGATGAAAATATGGACTTCTTGAATAATATCTCAGAGTGGAGGGAAATTTTGTAATAAAGCGATGATTTATTGGTATTATTTTTATTCAAGTGTATCTTGTGGACTAATACTAAAATATCTGCTGGTAGAACTTTAGCGAAAGAGCCTTCTTGGTTGAAAATTAGTTACAGATTCGTTCATATTTGGGTGGCTGTGCATCCCGATCATTGCATAATTGCTAAGTGTTTTTTTATTGGGGTCAAGCTTTTGAACCATAAAAAGCATTGCATGTGGATGCCTCTATGGCTACATTGTTGGGAACTTTAAAATGCATGAGCGAGGTGGAGGAAAAAAAAAAGTAATTGGATCAGAAGAGAAAGACCAAGGAAGGTGGAAGAAGAGAGATATGGCCCTCTCAGGCAGTTGAGAGGATCATCATAAAGAGAATTCAATAAAAGTAAACCAATAGGAACTGTTGAGACTTGAGGCCCATTTATCAGTTTAGGTGAAAAGAAACAAATCTAATGATACCTTTATAGAAATGATGTGAGACTTGTATAGTTGTATTATTGTAATCATGCATTCCTTAACATAATTGTCCACATGCAAGTTTTACATTTTTGAAAGAATGAATATAAGCTTTCAATTCTTATCTAATGAATACTAATATTCTGTCATTCCTTAGAAAATTGTTTGCTCGTCAATTATAAAAACATGCAAACTAAAGCTTGTGATATTGTGCATGTAGTGTAGCTTGTTGAGTATATGCACTTTTTGTAACACTCGACCACAATCTTTCTGTTGGCTAAGTTATTTTGAATCTCGCCTTGTCAATGAGCTTGTACTCTTCTAATTATGAATCTTTGCACAAAGCATAGGAGGATCGTGAGAACATCTTGCGAGCAAGGGCATCTGGGAAAGGAGTCCTAACTTCACCTTTCAAGCTTTTGAAATCCAATCGACTTGGTGTGGTACTTACATTTGCTGTTTATAATGAGGACCTTCCAGGAGATGCTACACTTGCAGAACGTATAGCAGCAACCCAAGGGTAAGTCAGCCTTTTGCTCCGTCTCTGGTTTGGGGTAAGGGGTGTCTCAAATCTCAATGATCCCCAAATTTCAGTCTGTTTGATTGATTTGGCTGAATAGATGGTTATTCATTTCTTAGTTTAAGTGCGGTATGGGAAGTTGGGAATTGGATACCACATTACTTGTGATTTTTCTTTTGTTTTGTTTTTCCCCAAACCTTTATATCTCATTTGTGAGACATTGATTTGGGATGGAAAAATCATTAGAACCGTATAGGACAGATCTAGACTAATGTGATTTTCTTTTCTTGCCTCCAAATTCAAGCAGAGCGGAGAAACATCCATTCCACCGCATTGCAACATTGAGGTTGTGGGTTCATGTCATGTTACCAATAAAAAAAGGCGGTCCATTTGACCAAACTAATCAAACCTCATAATTTGTGGTGTATCTAAAAGCAACCTAAAGGTTTTTGCAGTTGCAAAGGAAAAAAGCTTCTTCCACTAAGCTCATTCGAGTTTCATAATAGCACTAAATCTCTTCTGCAGGTATCTGGGTGCATCTTTTGATATTCCATCCTTGGTGGAGAAGCTTCTCCAGCAACTTGCTAGCAAACAAACAATTGTTGTGAATGTATATGATATGACAAATGCTTCCGCACCTATCAACATGTATGGTCCTGATATCACCGAGACAGGGCTTTGGCATCTTAGCAATCTCGATTTTGGGGATCCATTGAGGAAGCATGAGATGCATTGCAGGTAGCTATCCTAAGTAATGGCTTTGCTTAGTAAGAATGTGCGTGTTTGGCCTCTCTCTTTCTTTCTCCCCTCTTTTGGGAGCAGTTACCGAGGATGTGTTTGGATTTTCCACACAGCACAATTTCCTATAATAGATTGTTATCCATTTCCGCAATGCACCAGTTCCCAGTATGGAGTACTATCCATTTCATTGGGCATTTATTTTGGGAATGGGATATCATGATTATGGATAATTTGTCTTTTCCGTCCTAATCTGACATAAGTTACCAAAATTTATTTGGAGCAGAAAAGGCATGCCCCAGCTAATGTGGCTTCCTATTCTGATGTCACCCAAAATGCACAATGAGATGGATAACTGTCTGTTCTGCCAGAATGTCCAAGTCCTTTGTAATTTGCACTACATCTGAGTTGAAGTTGTTTGCTTTTGTCCTAGATTTAAGCAGAAGCCTCCTTTACCATGGTCCACAATTACAACTTCGGTTGGGGTTTTAGTGATTTTTTTGCTTGTTGGGCATATATTTCATGCCGCTTTAAACCGCATTGCAAAAGTGGAGGATGACTATCGGAAAATGATGGGGCTGAAATCCCGAGCTGAAGCTGCTGATGTAGCAAAATCCCAGGTGCTTCATATTTTCTTATCAATGCCAACTGAAACTTATCTTTTCCATCATAAGCTGTGTTTGACATCCCAAATCGCAATCAGTTTCAACATGTTTGTATCATTCTAGAGAGAAATTGATTAAGATGGAGAGAATAGGTTGGTCCTTGCTTATGACCAAGCCCTCTGTTTTATATTGCAAAAAATTCCTTTCTAATCCCTTTGATTAGGGAATTAGATGTAATTACAATTATCACAATCGCTTAATTAGGGAAACCAAATAATAGCTATCCTAGTCAAAGATCTTATTTTTACAATGATATTGCATTCAATAGTTTACAATGGATAGAGAGACATGTAAAACTATGATCCTTCACACTCCCCCTCAAATTGATGCGTGTCAAACAACATCAATTTGAAAATGAGAAATTGATGTCAATCTCTGTTTATTTCTTTGGTGAAGAGATCTGCAATCTGATGAGCGGATGCTACATGAGGCAGAGTGAGAATTTTCTCTTTAAGTTTCTCTCGAATAAAATGACATTCGACAACAGTGTGTTTTGTGCACTCATGATAAACTGGATTGAGGGCAATCTGAATGGCGCTAGTATCTTCAGCATTGAGAGGTATAGGTGTAGGAATCATAATGCCAAGTTCCTTGAGAAGACGCACAAGCCATATAATTTCTGAACAAGCTGAAGACATTGCACGATATTCCGCCTCCATGGAGGATTTTAAAACTCTATCCTGCTTCGTACACTTTGATAACAATAACCTGTCCTGAAGATGATGATGAATCCTTTTGATGAAGCTTGCACTTTGATCCAGTAAGAAATTATCAGTCCTCAGTGGTATTGAGAAACAGTTGACGATGGATAACAGTCTCAGAAAATAGAGATGTTCATACAACCAATTATAAATGCAGAAAAGAAAGCCATCAACCCTATACTGGCTCTGATACCATATCATTCTAGAGAGAAATTGATTAAGATGGAGAGAATGGGTTGGTCCTTGCTTATGACCGAGGCCGGGCCCTCTGTTTTATATTGCAAAGAATTTCTTTCTAATCCCTTTGATTAGGGAATTAGATGTAATTACAATTATCACAATCCCTTAATTTGGGAAACCAAATAAGAGCTATCCTAGTCAAAGATCTTATGGTTACAATGATATTGTGTTCAATAGTTTACAATGGATAGAGAGACATGTAAAACTGTGGTCCTTCACAGTTTGGTCAACAGTTTGCTACTTATTCTAGTGGCTTCAAACAGAACCTCTTTGGGTGGGATAATATTTTCCTTCCTATTCTGTTCGAAGTTGCGCAAATATTTTTCTTCTAATAATTTCTCTGCTGCTCTGGTGCACAGTGGAGCATATGTTAAGCCATTCTATCAAAGTATCAAGCCAATCGCTTGTAGGCTACAACTAAACCTCGTGGAAAGTTGATTAGGGTCCATTGATGCAATTAAATTTCAGTAAATGCTATTATCCCCATAACTACTATGATTTGAAAATACATAGTTTTAATTATAGACCATCAGTTTTCTTGACTTCCCTAAAAATATATAATGAATCATTGTGAATTCCCAGTTGGTGGTCCACTAATGGGAGGTCCAGAACTCTAGATCCTTTGTGAAAAATGCTGGAAGCGATATTTTGCATCATAGTCAACATACACCAGATCAGGCCTCTACAAGTTAACTAAGGCCACATTAAGCCTGTTTAGTTCGGTTTTATGTTCCCTGACACCCCATTTGCAAGGTTGATGAATAACCATTTTGTTCTGCTGTCAGGTTCACTAGCAATATGGGGTACATCCAAACACACCTTAAGACATCCACAATCAATGTAACATTGAAAATTAGACTGTTGAACCTGATTGTGAGGGGGAGTTGATTTTCAGTTAGCTGTTGGGAGTCTTTTTTTTAATTTTTAAAATAAATATTTCCCTCATTTCTGTTTCTGGTGCAGCACCGTTTTTTCCCCCTTCTTCACTCTCAGTCACATGAAATATTTGTTTATCTACATACCATGTTTGCTTCCTATTTATTACTCTGAAACTGAATAGCTTGCTGTTGCAATTATGTAGTTTCTGGCGACTGTTTCTCACGAGATTAGGACTCCAATGAATGGTGTTTTAGGTGAGTGAGATTTTAAACTCAAAAGGTTATCTCTTTCCTTATTTGTCGTAAATCAGTTATGGTGGAGAAGCTTTCAACTTGCATAACAAAATAATGGTTCATTGCTTTTTAGTTATTTAGTTGCAAAGATTATCCATCTGGTGAATCCTCCTCAGAGTGGGGTCCAATAATAGAGCATGCTGATTGAATAATTCTGCCAATCTGCGAAGTAAAATATTCACCTTTTGAGGCAGAATCCTTGTGATTTTCTGTCGAAGGTACAAGTTGAAAGCTAGACTTACATGTTCACTGTGGTCTTTTTTCCCCGACAGTGAACCATCTGTTATGGGGACACTCTAGATTTGATTGGTCTGTAAATGGATAGGCCATACTCATGACCTGATCAAGAACCATGGGTCCTATTCTCTTTTGATCAAATTGATAATTTGGTTGGGCCTACAAACGGGGTTTATGACTCAGCGAGGGACTCAAATATTGTACAATAATATGTCAGTGTAAAATAATCATCACCACCCAAGGGCCTGCCTGTTTGGCATTGTTTCTTAGAAATTATTCCTCGTTTCCACCACTGAACAAGCAAGTCTGGATGTTACTTGGTTGACGTCTCAAAAAAGAAATCTCGTGGGGTGTTTTTTCTCACTGTCTTTGCTCTCTCATATCTCCTTCCGCCCTCTCTCTCCTCTCTCTGCAATCTCTTTTTGTTACTCTTCCCTCCTCTCTCTAGTCTATCACTCCTCTCTCTTCCTCATTTCTTTCTTTGCAATCTCTGCAATTTCTGTCCTCTCTCTCTCTCATGCGCATTTTTGGACTGAGATATGAGTTGTTGAGATTTACCTCATAGCAATCGAAAAGATTTCTTTTCCTTAGGCCTCATGGAGGGATAAATAAATTCATGGTAAAAATGGTTCTAACATAGGATTATCAAAGATGTGAGGGTGAATGATACATGGTGGAGATGTAGATAATGCTATGATTTTTGGAGGATTTGATTCTTTTTGCCTGATTATTCAATTTTCCATGAATTTTTTGGGAATTCAATTCCTTCCAAACAAATGGTGCTAATTTCCTTTTCATCGAGGAGAGAAATTATTTGATGTCTGCTTGTGGATTTTTTACTTTTGTTTCTTCATTTTTTATACACTTAACATTTCTTAGAATTTCTAGTAATCCAATTTCTTGATAGCCATCACACAATCTCCCCTTTAATCGAAAATGAAGTGTGGGTAGATGGGAATGAATATCCAGCTGCCACCTAATAAATTAAATCCTTGGAGAGTTAGGGTTCCATCTACGTCTCCACTTTATATCTTTCACCTCTCAACCCTTAATAATCCTAGAACCCATTTTACCTTGGATTTCTAGAATTTAACAAATGGGCTCTTTCGAATAAATTTCTTGGGATTCCTAAGAATTCAATTCCATGCAAACAAACAGTTTTTTTAAAAATTATATTGCTTTATGTTCGTTGTAATTTATTTGTACTATGCCTACATGTGACATGGATATATGAATGTTTTTAATGAATAGCTTTATTTTCTAATGTATAAAATAATTTGATGAATATTTTATAACAAATTCAAATTCAAGAATATTGCCAAACGTGATTAGATATGTAAAATACCTTAAGACAGCCTAACCAACTTTGGCAAATCAGACAAGTCAAGCTAGGTCATGAATCGACTGGATTCAGTTGCGGGGAGATTTTCTTTGGGGGCCATCATCTAAATGGAATATCTGAGGTGGCCATATGTTTATAGATAACTTGGACCTTGACGCAGACCCATTTACGTATATCTGAGCATGGCCCAAGCCTGTTTACATATATCTGAGCATGCCCAAGCCTGACCCTTAGCATAGGATTCACCAACATTTAATTACATTTATGGTCTGAATGACAATGTGCCAGACCCTTAGCATAGGATTGACCAACATTTAGTTACATTTATGGTCTGAAATCTGAATGACAATATGCTATGAGTGGCTGATTGTGTGAGAAGCCAGAGCTGGTGTCAAACTAAGGGAACATAAACCTTGCAGGTATGTTGCAGATGCTTCTGGACACGGATCTCGATGCAACCCAACAGGATTTTGCAAGGACTGCCCAGGCTAGTGGAAAGACTCTAATAGCACTAATAAATGAGGTCCTTGACCAGGCTAAGATAGAATCTGGCAGGCTTGAGCTAGAGGCTGTTCCTTTCGATTTGCGCACCATTTTGGACAATGTCCTATCGCTCTTCTCTGACAAGTCACAAGAGAAAGGCATAGAGGTAAAACCCAGCATACCACCTTTTCCTTGATCACCTTTTCGTGCTTTTGTTTTTTTTTTGTTTCTCACTTTTCTTTTTCTTTTCTTTTTTTTTTTTTCTTACTATGAGAATAGTTGGCAGTGTATATATCTGATCAGGTGCCAGAAATTCTCACTGGGGACCCTGGTCGATTCCGACAAATAATTACAAATCTCGTTGGAAATTCAATTAAGGTCAGTCATGTCATTTCTTTTCAATGCCAATTCATTTATGGGAAATTGGAAAGTGATAATTGAAACATCATAGTAGAATCACTCTATATTTCAGCTTCAAGATTCCAAAAAGATAAAATTTAAAATATTTGATCGCACCAGTTACTTGACCCACGAAGCTGCAGACTTGGTGGCCCACCTGTTGGTGGTTCGAATCATTCATATGAAAAGTTTTTACCATGGATGGCGGGATGGGTGATGCTTCACAGATCTCCCCATTGGATGATTATGTCCTACCTTCCACTCTGTAGTTGTAAATTCACTAACAACCAATCAGAAAGCTAAGATGATCAGGGGAACATGGTCCATCAAGTGGTGGATACCATCATACCAATAAACTATTAACTTAGATTGCTGAAAGGTGGAACTCCCCTGCCGTATTCATACTGTTCCTTGTTGGAAGAAAAGGGGGAAAGGAAAAGCAGAAGGTCATCTCTCAATTGAGCATCACAGTACCTCAAAACCATTATGTAAATTCATGTGACACATGCTGGACACCCATGCAAGATCATGCCCATCCATCAACTGGGACATCCTGGGGACATTCTGTTGCATCTGTGGCTCCTCCTGGTGAGTGGATTGGCCTACTTATTGGCCCAGAGCATTTTCATGGTGTACCTGTGGTTATGTGGGCCTAACATGTCATATGTGCCAGTATTTTCATGGTGCACTAATGGTTGTGTGGCCCTAACATGTGCATGTGTGCCATTTAGGTCCTCTCTAATTGTCTTTACGTGAATACCCTTCTCATTTCATTATCAAATCTTGAGTCGATTTTTAGTCAAGCTGGGCCTTTGAATCAATCCAGCTAGGCCAGAGATTGAGTCAAATGAGGATTTGGTGGTTTTTAAACTGTGCACAACCACTTACAATTGTGTTCATTCCTTGCGGTCTCAACTTCTCTTACAGTTCTCCAGACATCTTCTCAGATGACCTTTCACCGCTTAATCTTTTCTCCCTTCATTTCTTGTCATTCTCTAGGTACATGCATTTGAAAAATCCAGATTAAGGGTTTCCCTTTCCTAGTTCCTTTTGTTTCATCAACAAATTCTTCCTTTTCCTTCTTGGCTTTTGCTGACATTTGTTAAATGGGAAAATCTTACAGTTCACTGAACAAGGGCACATATTCGTCTCAGTGCATCTAGCAGAGGAAGCATGTGGTTTGTGCAATGTCAACAAAGAAGTGCTAAAACAACCTCTGGAGTTCGCTAAGAGTAAGAGCTTTGATACGTTGAGCGGGTTCCGTGTGGTTGACAGATGGAAGAGCTGGGAGAGCTTTAAGATGTTAGACGGTATAAATTCATCTGATGTGACCAACCGAATCAACTTGCTAGTGACGGTTGAGGACACAGGTGTGGGCATACCTCAAGATGCCCAGACTCACATTTTCATGCCATTCATGCAGGCAGACAGTTCAACATCAAGAAACTATGGTGGAACAGGTATAGGCTTAAGCATCAGCAAGTGTTTGGTCGACTTGATGGGTGGGGAAATTGGGTTCATGAGTGAGCCTGGAGTTGGTAGTACGTTTGCATTTACTGCTGTCTTCATGAAAGGGCAGACAAATTCATTGGATGCGAAGCGGCAGGAGTGTGAGTCCATATTCAGAGGAATGAAAGGGTTGGTGGTTGATGAGAGAAGTGTTCGTGCTGAGGTCACAAAGTATCATCTACAAAGACTAGGCATACATGTGGAAATTGCACTCAGCTCGGAAAATGCATTTTCATGTATATTAAATGCATGCAATTCAGAGTAAGTTCTGCTTAGCTTATTCATTCTTGACATTTTTTACCCTCACCCAAATATTAGTGAGTGTTTGGATTTACCCAGTTTGCATGTGAAATAGTTTGGCAGAATGGATGGTTATTGCTGCTGTGAATCTAGGGTATCATAGAAACTAGAATCCCAATAGGTGAGATTGGTTTTCTGCCATCTATCACAACCATGTCCATTGTTTTTTTTTTTATTGGTAATGATGAGAGAGAGAGAGAGAGAGAGAGAGAGAGAGAGAGAGAGAGAGAGAGAGAGGAATAACAAGTTTTTACAATCACATCAATTTTGGACACTGATCTTGGGAGGAAATCCAAACTACTATGATGCACTTTCAACACTGCCTTCAACTTAATGGCGGAATGGATAACCATCCACATTGCCAAAATATTGAAACCATTTACAATCTCATGTCCAATAGCTGCACTTTTAACAACCCCTACAAGACCATAGATATGGATTTGAATGCAGTCTGATGCAAACTCAGATGCAAATATGGTATCCAGGCAATGCATTGGTACCAAGAGTTAGTTTAAATGAGTTATGAAAATTACTAACCGAATACAATAGCTAATGATAACCATGCAGTACACTTCTTTTACCAGCATTACTTTATATACTGTTAATGCCATTAGGCTAAGCATAAGCATGCAGAAAAGTCTGTGTGACACAACATGGGCCATGCAGGTGGGGCACAATGGTGCCATAAATGGAAGGGAGTTGTGGATTAGCCCTCTACAAAAAATTAGCACCAATGGAAAACGCTATTTGTTCGACCTGAGATGGTGATTCTGTGCCACTGCCATCTAATGATTATTATTTCATGTTTTATCTCAAAAAGAGAATGACTTTGAATAGAGTTGTGGAAAAGAACTCACAAAGCCACTGGCAGGTGGATTGGATAAAGCTTCAATGATTATGACAATAATGGTGATCTCAAAGTTTTGAATCATACTGCTAAGGGATGTCCAACAGTCCTGGTTTTTGGAAGATAACTAATCCACATCCATCTATACTTGAAGGGGCCAGTTGGCCCACCAACATGCCGTGAGTCACGTCACTAGGGCAAGCTAGCACGCTTCTATATGTGTTTGATCATCCTAGCTTTCCTATACTGGTACTTTTGTACCACAGAAATTTTTTGATACTCCAATAAAATATGATGATCCAATGTACGTGTGCATAAGTGTATGTCAATCCAAATTCTCCAAATTATGATTCATGAAACCCACCATAGATGGACAGAAAACCAAAATAAGATTGGTTTTAGAACTATCCTAACCTTTGATTGATGGACATTTTGTTTGAAGAATTAATTCTTACTTTAACTATCAGATGGTGCTAATTGGACAGTTACAACTATCTGTTCGGTGATATAGTATGCCTGATTGACAATCATGCCTACAGTTTGAACTGTTTGGATTTGAGGTACATACATGCCACATGTAAATGGGTTGTGTGTGTTCATGTGTCATGGATCATCAAATTAACCCTCTTGTATCCTCTAAGGATGTAGGCATACATATGAAGTAAAGAACAGTCAAGTTGGATTTAGAATATTATGTATGGAAGGACACCCATGCACCTGCCCACATCAAATTTTATTTCAAACCACCAGCACCAAGTTGCACCACTTTTCCACATGCTTCTCTCTCTCTCTCTCTCTCTCTCTCTCTCTCTCTCTCTCTCTCTCTCTCTCTCTCTCTCTCTCCCCATTTATTTATTGGTAAGGTAACTGAATCTATCAATGCATGGAGGATAAACACATGCCTTTCCGTGTGAGAGTACCATGGATATATTCCATGTATCGTAAGCTGTTGTTCTCATTTCTTGAACAGCTGCTCTCTCTCCCCATTTATTTATTGGTAAGGTAACTGAATCTATCAATGCATGGAGGATAAACACATGCCTTTCCGTGTGAGAGTACCATGGATATATTCCATGTATCGTAAGCTGTTGTTCTCATTTCTTGAACAGCTGCAATGTAATGTTTCTCCATGTTTCTGGCTAATGTATTGTTTAATATTTCATGCTCAGTGCAACCGGTCATTTGGACATGGTGCTTGTGGACAAGGAAGCTTGGAGTAAAGGCACTGTCCTTGCCTTCCCTCGTCTTCTCATAGGACTAAGGCAAAATGGGAGGTCAAGGCCCCCTCAAACCCTCCCAAAGATGTTTCTCTTGGCAACCTCCACGATGAGTTCAGCCGAGCTTGACGAATTCAAGTCTGCAGGATATGTAGATAATATAATAATGAAGCCGCTAAGATTAAGCTTGACGGCTGCCTGCCTACAGCAGGCCCTTGGTTTAGGACATAAGAGGCACAAGGATAGGGGGCAGCCATCAACCCTCCAGAATCTACTGAGTGGGAAGCAGATCTTGGTAGTTGATGACAATGTTGTCAATCGAAGGGTTGCCGCTGGTGCACTGAAAAAACTTGGTGCTGTTGTTACCTGTGCAGACAGTGGGAAGAACGCATTGGCAAAGCTGCAGCCACCCCACCAGTTTGATGCTTGCTTCATGGATGTGCAGATGCCTGAGATGGACGGGTAATCAACTCATGGACCATTCCAATGTTTAAAGATTTGAATATCAATACATGTCGTGTTTGACCAACATCCTATGTATATAGTTGTATGCCTGGAATTAAAATCCTGCTTGGACACCTGCATTTCTGTAAGTACTGAATACCTATGACTCCAATGAGTTGCCATTCACTTGGCCAAGTTGTTTCCGGTAGCAGTTGACTGATTCAGACACCAGAACTGGGATTTAATATGTTGATGTATATGAAATAATTTTGTGTACCACCAACCAAGGGGAATGGGTAGGCCGAAGAGGACATGGATGGAAGTAGTAAAAATAGATCTGAAGAAGTCCAGTCTATCCCAGGATTTGGTCCAGGATGGAGCGGAATGGAGAATCAGAATTCATGTAACCAATCCCAACATGGTTAGGACAAGGCTTTGATGATGATGATGACTGATCTGGAATGTTCATTTGGTTGACCCACTCATCTCACGTGTGGAAATCATTGACCATTGATTGGATGATCCTGACCATCTGATAATCAACTATTTCATATTGTATGAATGTTAAGATTGATGATTGGGCCTTTTCTGATAAAATGAATTTGAACCATCTACTAGTATGTCATTATCAGATACTCTGTTATGGTTTTTGTATGTTTGGTAAGAAGACTGGGCCATGTTCACAGTCCAGATCCTTGAATGGACCATGCACATATTCGGAAGAGGGAGACTTGCACCATCCTTATTCATGTACACACGTCAGAGAGATGGTCAATCGTATATTTATTTTTATCAGAATGTTACAAGTGACTCAAAACACAAATTTCAGAAAATTTCTTTGTGACTAGATGCCAGCAGACACTACAGAGAACCTTCCTGAAATTTGCTGATGGACGAGCCAGTCACTGGTATCAGACATTCAGTTTCTATCACTTGTATTTCTACCTGTCTTTTCCTTGTCTAAAATATGTTAGCTTTTCTTGTTTTTTGTTGTAATTTATGGAAGATCTATCAACTTCATCTCCCAAATGCTTGTTTATGATTATTTATTACTCTTCTGTGACTGCACAAATCTTGCAGGTTTGAAGCAACAAGGCAGATCCGTTCTGTTGAGAATATTGTTAATGAGCAGATTAAGACAGGGGAAGCATCCAAGGAGATGTATGGGAATGTGGCCCATTGGCATGTACCAATACTGGCCATGACAGCTGATGTGATTCAGGCAACAAATGAAGAATGTACAAGATGCGGGATGGATGGTTATGTCTCAAAACCGTTTGAAGAAGAGCAGCTCTATTCTGCTGTGGCATGTTTCTCTGAGTCTAGTGAAACAAAACTGATGTAGAAGCGGCTATCATTGTGTTTTGACTTGTAAGCCAATCAGTGAATCTAATTGGTAAAGGAACAAAAAGGAAACCATGATTCGGAGTCAGGTGAGCTCGAGGCTTCATCTGCGAAGTGGCATAACATCTAATCTCGCGACCAGATTCTGATAGGCTCCTGGTAAAGGTCAGATTCATATAACCATTTTCCTGAATTGGAGTGTATACTTTAAACAAAAATTTCTTATGGCAGGCACATGCATGGTGCACGTTGCACACAAACACGTGTAAGTGTCTGATCTTGGACCCAATCCTAATCCAACATAAAGCCTTCTATTCCTGCCATACCTTGGGGATTGGTCTGCATCCAGGTGGACCCCTTGAAAGGGTTCTTACCTTTTGGAATCTCTCTCTCTCTCTCTCTCTCTCTCTCTCTCTCTCTCTCTCTCTCTCTCTCTCTCTCCTTTAATTTGACATCCCCACCCCCCCCCCCCCCCCCGGTCCCCGTGCCCGTCCCGTCATGGGCCTACCTGGATGATTGCTGATCATGGGGAATGCAAAAGTATGGAAAGGCCTTCCCATGGCTTTGCTACATAGAAAAAATGGGGGACCATGTGGTTAATCTAATGCTGGATTTTGAAATTTCATATTTTCGAACTGTCAGACGAGCTCCATATGATTGATCTACTACCAGTGGCAAACCCAAAGTTTTCCTTTTCAGAGTGCCACCTGTTATAAAGAAGATTATAAATGGAAGAGCCACCCTAGCATGGGGTTTTCAAAAGCTTTGATCTTAGGGAGCAGCCATGACCACACTTTGCACCCCCTAGTCGCAACCCTATGTACTACCCCCCTCACACCTACTACTACTACTACAACTATTACTTTCTGATCACGAGTGGCATTTTATTTAAGAAATGAGGGTTTTTCTAGAGATTTTGTTATTAATTTGGCCCTTTGACTATTTTATAGTGAGGGCTTGTGGTTGAAAGGCTAGTAGTTCAATCATTGATGTACCGAAAGGGGGAGACCTGTCAAGATCATAGGGAGAGGCATGTAAGAATATGAATTTAAAGTGAGCATAGCCTGAAATGGGGTTGGGTGGAAAACCAAAATTCACTAAGGCAGTCCTGAGATTAGAATTACATAAAATAAAAATAAAAAAAATCAATTCCTCTCTGGCAGAGAGAAAAAGAGCCCAATCTATAGGTTTATATGTTTATGACATTTTTATTCCATTTCAAAAATTAAAATCCTAATGTGAATGATGAGAGCCCAAATAATGCAAACCTGATTGTCTTTTGGGCTAAAATACTTCCAACCATCACAGCCCACAGCTTTTTACCAGCCTAAGAATTTCTAAACGTTTGTCCCCACCAATTAACAAATATCATATCATAAGGTCTTTTTTGAGATTTCAGAAAAATGAAATTGCTCATTCCACTCTCTGTTTTTGTTTGTCATTGTAAATAGCTGGTTATATCAACTTGATTATAGTCATTTATCCGTTTATTTTCAGGGATGGTGTTGTGCAGCTGATTAGTGGGGGCGCATGATCATCTTATGAAATATTTCGCAGCTTGAGAAGAATGATCCGAAAGTGTCAACAGATTTTTCGACCAGTATATATTCCAGATTTTCATTAATTAAAGTTGTATGATTACAGGAAATTCACAATATAATTTCTTCAATTGCATTCCATTGGGAGATGATTTTCATGTTGGAGTTGGTTGTAAATTGCAAATCAATTAGTCGTCATTGATGATTGGAGAACAGGGTTTTCTGGGGAATTATGGGGCACATGTGTTTTAACTGTGCCTTGGGCTGCAGAAGTAGCAAGATATTTTTCAGATCGCATCTCATTGTAATATATGAATAAGATAGGCTTTTTTGTTCTCCCATGTTTGTCCTTGGGATTACTGTATGCTCAATTTTTCAGCTATGTTGTAATATTTCTTTGGATGAAATTAATATAGATCTATTTACGGAAACTTCTATTAGATTCTTAACATTGTTTTCAATTTTAAGAATGCTAAGATTTGGTACAAATAACCCTATCCTTTATAGTAATTATTTGTTATTCTTTTTGTTCAACTTCTATACTTTTCCTTCCTGCAAGCCTAGGATTGCCACGATTTATGACTGAAAAATGTTTACTCTTGTGGACCCAGGTACTGAGTCTCCGCCTCCGATCCCAGAGAGAAGCTGGGTAAAACACCTGTGGCCCCTAGGTGGTAGTACAAGTGGATTCAACCTTTGGTTCTTGAAGAGGGAGAAACCGGGGGTCGATACCAAGACTTCTAGTTCCGGAAGAGGGATGAACCGTGGTCCTGACCACTCGGCCAACTCCTTGGGATTTTATAGATAAGGATAAGAGGATCTTTTATAATGGGTGTTTGATTTGAGTAAATTTGATTTCAAGATATTTATGGTTTGGACTTTGGAGGAGACTTGTGTTTTGGAAGCATTGGAGGGGAAATGGTGGAACCTAGGTAATGGGTTCTTGGGCTTTTATGCAGAGATTCTGCTCTTTTGCATTGCAGGTGAAGGAAATGACAATATTCATGGCCAGTGGGTTCTTAAAAAAAAAAGGATTTTGGGTTTGACCTCTGTCTTGTCCTAGAACATAACATCAAAATGGTGGAATCAAATGCTAAAATGGGGAAAAATAATGTAACACTATTGAATCATATAAATCAAAAGTTTGGAATGAGTAAAATTTTAAGGGAGATCATGTTGAGATCTTTATAATTTTTTAATGTTAAAAGCATCAACATTTTTCATTAACTTTTTTTTACCTGTGATTTTGATATGCTTACCAAACCTGCCTTCTATTGTTTTTAAATAAACCCATGTGCAATTTTTTTTTTTAAATCAACCATACGAATCAAGAGTAATTTTGAAGTAGGTCCCTACTACTACTACTACTGTTAACTTATTATGGCTACTATAAATTCCAACTGGCACTGCTGTGCACTGTGCACTGTGCAGGGATGATTTCAAAAACAAATTTCTCTAGGGTCCCTTTTTTACAAATAAGCAACTGGGTAGGGACTTTTTTTTTGAAGAAACTTCCTTTCTTTTTAAACTTCTCAATACCACCCTCTGTGCTCAAACTGACTCCTCTCCCTGTCTCTCTCGGTTCTTCCCAAACCCTAAAAAAAAAAAAAAGAAAAATCTCACAATCCCGTGCCCATGCCTCCCATTTACAAACTCTCTAAATCTAGCAGAGATTTCTCTGCAATCGAATACTATTTTAGGAGAAGATTGAAATCTAGAAGATATTTCTCTTCAATCGAGTCTTTGCTGCTTCTTCCTTCTTTCTTGGAATCTCTTCTTCTTCTTCTTCTTTTGGTATAGTGAGATGTCTGAGAAATTCTCTCCAGCGTTGCGAATAGGCGATCTCAATGATTTCATTCGCGCCATCTCAGGCATGCATAGTATCTCTGAAGGCTGCGGCCTCAACATCGAAGCAGGAGCGAAACGAGGTATGGTGGAATTAATTAAGGATTGATGCATAGCAGAATTAGAGCTTTTCCCCCCTTCTTTTTATAGCTTTTTTTTGTGTAGAATTCATGGGGATCGAGTTTGTTGAATGAATTAGTGGGCTGTTTCTCGATGAACCCTAAATTGTAATTAGTTGAGTGCTTTTTTCTTTTTTATTGGGTGTATGCATCCTGTTACTGATCAAAACAGCAAAAGGGTTTTAAAAAAAAATAATAATAATAATAATAATAATGATTTGAGATGATGTTGTGATTGTAAACATTGTAATTTGTTATTTTTTAAAAGCCTAAAGATCCTGCTTGGATCCTTGGAATTCAGTTACTCTGTGTTTGGGTTACCTGATTTTCTGGTTACCTGCAATGACTATGACAACAAAAAACAATTGTGACTTAAAAAGGTTTTTGCTTGTGGTTATGTGCTGTAGCTATGAGTATATTGTCATTCTTTGCATAGTGTTATTGTATTTTAAGGGACCAAGCTTGTTAAATTGGAATTTTGTTGTAGGAGGGATGACATAATTTCTTTATCATTGTCCTGTGGGAGAAGTTCCAGAACCATAGGACTGATTGTTTAGAGGTAAGTGCTTTCCAATTTTTATCAAGTAACTTAACTACCCTCAACAGAAGAATATGCTCAGTATCCTCAAGTCTATGCGGGGCCACGCTCAGTGATTTAGAATGTTTTAATCTCGCGGACTCCTGTGGAAAATAGTAAGCTTGGTTGGAAAATCCTGCCCATCAGATATTGGCCTGCCTACCTGAACCACTAAGCTGAAGGCTACCTAATTGAAGGGTTAGATTGTCTCAGGGACATGGTCTCTGTCCTCAGTGGAGCCCCATAAACATACTCAATACACAAGGGTCGTGTGCTATCCTTGGGTTGAGAGGATTGTAGTTAAATATTCATACAGTTCTTTTTAGCTAAAAAGGCTGCTTCTTTTTTTCAGTTCTCCCACTTTATTGGCATACAATTAAATACTTAACTTTATCTTTATATATCATGCATGCTACTTCAACTGTTAATCAGGTGGAAGGGGAGACGGTTTTAAGATTTTCAATTTGTTATGGCTTCCGAAACCTTCAGAAAATTGTAAGAAAAATTAAAATCAAGAAATGTGATTACCATTTTGTGGAGGTCATGGCATGCCCGTCAGGTATGCTATTGTTTTAGTTATATACTGCACATTACATGGCTGTCGCCTAAAGTGCTTATTTTTCATGAACAGTGATTGTATAATTCTGGATTGTCTATTTAAACAGGTTGTCTCAATGGTGGAGGTCAAATAAAATCGAAGGAAGGACAGTCTGCCAAAGATGTTATTCAATCATTGGAAGGTGTTTATTTGCAAGATGTAAACCTATTTTTTGGATACTGAACTCATCTCCAGTGTTGTAAATGGATATTGTTCAATCTTTGCTTTCAGTCTCTCTCAAGTCCTATAAAATAAGTAACCTTGAGTACTATATCCCTGCTGTCAGCCCCATTTCTCCCCGTGAGGCCCAAAATTCTGAAATCCATCATTCTCATATCTACACCCATAGGCAGTAATTAGCTCCACTGAATCTAATTGCCATATATATCAAGTTCTTTTGTCTGGATTTCTGTTGCTTAGGGCCTGTTTGGCATCATTTTGTAGGAACGTTTCTTCCTTCACACAGGAAAAAATTTTTGGCTGTGTTTGGTTGCACTTTCAAAATTGTTCCCAGCTTGGAATATCATTCCCTCAGACGTAAATATAGGACCGGACAAAAGTCATTTCTCACACGAGAATGAAGAGGCCCACTCTCTTCCTCTTCTGTGTCCTCCCTCTGCTCTCTTTCTTTATTCTCTCTTATCTATGATCATATTTCTTTCAAATAGAGAAATGATTGATGGGAATAATTCTTGCAGATCACCGTCAAATTAGTTAGTATGGCCCGTTCTCATAGTAGAATCATTCTCAGCATAGCCTATTCTCAGAATAAAAATATCCTCAGCACCTGAATGTTGTTTAACTGCTCCATAGCCTTCCATAACCAGCCCAACTGACGCTAGGAGACCAAATCAGAAAATCCTGGAGCTAGGGACCCTGCCATCTTTTCACAGTTCACACATTTCTTGTTACTTCCCCTTCTCTTGTTTGATATAGAAATTCATTTCTTTCGCCCATGTTATCTTATTATTAACCAATAGTTAGGTTGTTCACATTTTGACTGATTTGTATGAGAGTTTGCGATTCATATTTTTTCACTTATCCCAATTCGAGAATTAGATGGGGCAGGTTCATTCAATTCAATTTTGATTCACTCAATTCCATATACTATCTATCTCACTGAACTAATGTTTTAATATATAGTTTAATACAGTTTGCTATGATTCACAAGTCTAGTTGTATGCATATAACTAATTTTAATAGAATGTACATACGTTAATACTCTTAAAAAGTATATGGCAAATGATATTTTATGGTCATTGAGCAATGTCTACCGCAGTGGGCCCACCTGATCTGACCAGTTAGACAGATCTATATGATTGTTGGGCTAGGTTATCTGTGCAGCATGACCTATGCAATTCAATTGTATGTGGTACGTGTCAACTACTTAAATGTAAATGAAGTGCTTCGACCAAATTTTAGAGTGGGCCGCAGGATAGTATTAGATATTGTAATCATTTTCATGGGGTGCTATTGATGAACAGTGGTATCTCCCTATATCAGGAACTAGTGACTTTTGTTGAACCGGAATGGCCGATGCATCGCGGTTGAACAGAAACAGGTACATAGTGTGATTCAGTTCAACCAACACCATTTACCTTTGAAGGAGTAAAATTCACACACAGTTCAAAAGAGAAAAAAAATGATGATGATGATGATGATAGTAATAATTTACCCTTAAATGAACCTTATGAACTGTGCATTCAACCAGGGAACTGTTCAAACTGGCTGGTTTTTAAGAACCAGCCAGTGAAAAAAATTAAAGGAGAAAAGAAAATACAAACTAAATCAAATGGTACCAGCCCACAAATGTGCTGCATTGTACTCATTGATTTAAATTCTTTTATGATGATCTATATAAGAACGTTATTGTTACATGTTTTTATTAGACTGACTTCTGCTATGTTTCATAGGTTTTGGTGTCTGATCCTTTCGAAAATAATCTGGTGAAGAACCTATATGATGAATGGCTAGGTCAACCCGGTTCTGAGCAAGCTAGAAAGCACATACATACTCAATATCATCCCATGGTTAAGAGTATTGCTGCACAGGTGCACAACTGGTGAGAAATTCCTTTACCTACTTTATGGTGGGAGGGTTTTCACCATATCATCTCTCGCCAATAGCCCAAGTTCAGAAACCGCATCAAAGGCATCCCTGAGGACGTGCACTATAACAGTTTGTCCGAAAGATGTTCATGCAGTTTTCAATGGGGCAAGAGGAACTATAGAAGTCCCGGACATGGCAAATACAGAATTTGTGTTTCCTCATCATTCACACATGATCCTTGGCTCGATGATCAGAGAATGGTGATGTGAATTGCTTGCCTTTTACGATAGCTTACAGGCTCCAGTTGGGAATGCCGTACCCATGCTTTCTATTCTCCTTTTTAAACCGTTATTAATTTATTCCTAACTGTTCATTCATGGCCCTATGGATAAACAGTGATGTCTTCTGACCTCTTAGGTTTTGGACATCCTCTATTCCTCTAGTGGTACTCGTCACATAAACAATATGGGTATTGGTCCTTGGAGCCGCTTATGTGGAATGGGGTGGAGCATTAAAATCCATGTTTGCCATGGAGGAGGAGCCCATATTATTTTTAAGGTGGAAACCATCCATGGATTGGTCCTTTTTTAGTAAGTGGTCATTCAATTTATTTTTATGAATGAACAGACATCTTGCTTTCCAAAGAAACTCCAAAAAAAAGTGTGTAATTTGTTTTATGTACTTCTCATGTATATACACTACATCCACAGTTTTTGAGCCTCACATCACTGTAGATTGACTGGCGGAATTCTTTGATGTTATTATTGATGTTAAGCTTGCAGAATAGGCTTCAATGGATCTTTTTCTTTACAATCCATTTGTTAGTTAGTTGAAATTAAACAGAAATATAGGTCATTGAAGGCCTTGGAAGTTGGAACTCTTCCAGAGGTGAACCTTGAAAACCTGACAACTCGGACTGGAATGGGGGCTAGCCCCTTTGTTCTGTAGGTCGCACGTAGGGTTGTAAACGGGTTGGTTTTGGTCCGGGTCCACAACCGGAACCGTTAAGGAAAACGTGAAACCGGATCCGGACTTAGAACCATTTCGGAACTGGTTTCTTGGCTCCAGAGCCAGAGCCATATATGGGACGGGTCTGGATCCAAGTCTGAGTATAGGTAGAGAATGATATTAAAAAAACTGGTTTTTAGGAGAGAGATTCGAAAATTAAGATAATATGTTAGGTCTCGGGTCTACGGGTCTAAACCAAGGTGGACCCGGATCCATTCATTTAGCAGGGCCTAAATAAGGACCAAGACTCGATTTTTAACGGGTCAAAACCTCCGGGTAATCAGAGAATCAAGGATCCATTTACATACCTAGTGACACCTCTCTACTGTTGCTTAGTGGCATGACAAGGACCAACATGGGCACGGTGAGAATGAAGAATTTTGCATGTAAAATTGTAGATACTTTATCTATTTTGAAGTATCCCGCTACTGTAATTGAGGGTTTGAAAAGCTTCAGATTTTGCTTTTTCCTAGTCCTAAACCTGAACTGAGTTGGCTTAAATCCTGTTTGTATCCATGGAATTCATTCCCCTGCAATGAATTTGCTTGCTCAGTCCATATGCCGGTAAACATACGAATCCCCATTTATGTGCAACAAGTTTACTAAAAATATGAATCATCATAAGATCCAAACTTCCAGTTCCATCCCACTACTAGAATTCTCTCCGGTTACACTGGAGGAGAGTTCTAAAGAGAAAGCGAGAAGGCGAGCTTGGGGTTGCAGCTCTGAAAATTGATATGTCGAAGGCGTATGATCGGATTGAATGGGAATTTTTGAAAAGGATGATGTTGGCTCTCGGGTTTGATGGGCATTGGGTACAGCTGATCATGCTTTGTATCACTACGGTGGAGTATACGATGGTACATGATGGGAAGGAGATGGGTCCTATTATCTTAAGTCGGGGTTTGCGACAAGGCGATCCACTCTCAACCTATTTGTTTATGTTGTGTGCCGAGGGTCTTTCTACTTTGCTCACTGACTCTGTCAACCGTGGTCTTATCCATGGGTGTAAGGTAGCGAGGAATGCCCCAGATATCTCTCATTTGTTCTTCGCGGATGACAGCTTCATATTTTTTCGGGCATCCCTCCCGGAAAGTGCGAAGATTAAAGAGTGTTTGGAGATTTATGAACGAGCTTCAGGGCAGGTTATAAATTTCTAGAAATCATCTGTTTCCTTCAGTGCTAATATGTCTGAATTTGTTAGCGAGAAATATGTGATTTTTTTGGGGTCTCTCGTACTAGTGATCATGGACATTATCTGGGTCTTCCTTCTTTAATTGGGAGAAATAAAAAAGCGGTCTTCTCATTTGTGAAAGATAAAGTGTGGCAGCGGATGCATAGTTGGAGGAAAAAAATACTGTCTCGGGCTGGAAAAGAGGTACTCTTAAAAACTATCATTCAGGCAATTCCCTCTTATGTTATGAGTGTTTTTTTACTGCCTGTGAATTTATGTGAAGAACTGGAAAGAATGATGAATTCCTTTTGGTGGGGCAAAGGTGGTGCCCAACAAAGAGGGATTCACTGGTTTGCTTGGGATAAACGGTGTGCTCATAAAACTAGTGGTGGTTTGGGGTTTCAGAAGTTGCATGATTTTAATTTGGCAATGCTAGGGAAGCAGTGTTGGCGTATACTCACAAATCCAGTTTCCTTAGTCTCTCGATTGCTGAAAGCAAGGTATTTTCCTAAGTGTACTTTCTTGGAGGCCTCGATTGGGCACAATCCGAGTTATATATGGCGTAGTGTGCTGGCATCCAGGAATTTAATTCGGAACGGGGCCCGTAGAAGGATTGGGATAGGTGATAGGGTTAATATTTGGTCAGATCCTTGGCTCCCGGATACTGATAATCCTTTTGTGGTGACCCCAATGCAAGAGGGTTTGGAGGAAGCTACTGTGCAGACTTTAAAATGTATTAATGGTGCTGCGTGGGATATTGACATTCTTAATGATTTATTTGTGGAAAGGGATATAAGTCTTATCATGGAAATACCTCTCAGTGTTAGAAGAAAGGAAGATAGTTGGTTGTGGCTTTGGAAAAAGAAGGGTATATACACGGTCAAGAGTGGGTACAGGAGGTTAATGATGGAGGGTCCCCTTCATTCTCTTGGTAACTTTTCACATGTTTGGAATCAGCTTTGGTCCTTGCAAGTTCCCCCTAAAGTCAAGATTTTTTTATGGAGAGCTATTACAGGTTGCTTGCCCACAATGACGGCTTTAATAGCCAAAATGGTGGATGTGTGTGAGGTATGCCTAGTTTGCAATAGTAGCCCTGAAGATGTAATTCATGCTCTGGTTAGTTGTTCTCATGCTAGAGCAGTATGGAGAATTTCTACTATTGGAGAGGATAGAGGAGATGTCACTGATTTTGGTGAGTGGTTGTTGCGGGTATTTCATGACCAGGATTCAGACGCTGCAAATATGGCGGCGATGCTAGCATAGAGCGTGTGGAACAATAGGAACGAGCTGGTTTGGAAGAGGAAATGGAAGAATGCCGAGCTGGTGAAGCACAGTGCGGGACAAATCCATGATCAATGGGTACATGCACGTGAAGCTTGGGTTGCACGGTCATTGGTAGGTACTACTATAACAAAACTAACCTGGGAGAGGCCCCGAGCTGGTTGGTTCAAATGTAATATCGATGCGGCTCTGTTTAGTCAGTCAAAGCGTATTGGGTTTGGGTGCGTCCTTAGGGATGATGAAGGTAGAATGGTGGCTGTTCGGAATGGCTTACTAAATGGTCCCATGGAACCTTCTATTGCAGAAGCTTTGTCATGTAGAGAAGCTTTGAGCTGGCTCAAGTTGTTCGGCCTCTCCAATGTCCTTGTAGAGTCCGATGCTCAATTATTGATTCATGCGATTAATGGTTCGTCTTCTGATTTATCTTATTTTGGGTCAATAGTTGATGATTGTAAAATCCTTTCTAGGGATTTAAGGAATTGCACTTTCTCTTTTGTGCGTAGATCAGCGAATCGAGTAGCTCATGCTTTAGCTCGAGCTGCAGATTCTGGGCCTGGTCTTGAGGAGTGGAGTTATGTTCCCCCCTCGTTTATCATTGATGTACTGGTTTCTGATTCGTTTTAATGAAATTTACAAATTCCTTGTCAAAAAAAAATAAGTTTACTAAAAATATGAATCATCATAAGATCCGAACTTTCAGTTCCATCCCACTACTAGAATTCTCTCCGGTTACACGGGAGGAGAGCTCTAATTAGAATGCAGGACCCAACCCAAGTGACCCTTATAGTTAATTTGCAGGTCAAGTTAAATACTTGAAAGAGGATTTTACGGGAGAAATTCTAAAATTTGGTCATTCCTCGTGAAGGGTCCCCTCAAGTGGTTGTGCAGCACAAACGGTTGGTCCCCGCATGTTTGAAATCTTGTGGAGAGTTGTTACAGAACGGTTGTGTAATGAGTTGTTACTATGGAGAGAGGGGATCGATTGAGAGGGATCTACATAAATTAATTGGGAAATAATCAGGTGATGGGGCAATGAGGCCCGGGAACAGGTCTTCTCTTGGGAAGGTTGATTACAGCCTCACCTTTTACGGCAGCTATACCCCTTTTTAGTATTGATTCATTCACATTTCTATTTATGTGTAACTATGGCTTTTAGATGTATGTTTGGTTATTTTCTTCTATTAAAAATATGATTCTCTTAATGATTATACACGTATGAATTATATACAATGATTTTGTTAAAAAAATAAATCAAGAATAAACTTCTTTTTTATTTAATATAATTTGGAATATTTCTTCGAATTAAACTTCTCGCGTGTATGATTAGATTAGGTATTGCAACAAATGTAATATTGTGCATTTAGAGATGATATAGTGCCTACAGGGCTTATTCCTTGGGCACTTTGTTGTGGGGTCCGCCTAGGGCTCTACTTGGAGGGGGATGGAATGGTCTTCATGGGCTCTACCTATCTACAAAATCCTAGGCCCATCATATTATCCTATACAACATCATCTGTAACCCATGAGTTCAAAGATATCATATTTCATTTTTAAGAAAAATTCAATTGGTCCAACAGTTGAGTCCCATTCATTCAAATATGTGTAAATCATTTAGTGAAATTCAAGAGGTACTTATATGTGTGTGATCAAGTGGGCCCCCACCAGCGTGAGGGTATTGTTTGTGCATATAAGACACGAACATATAAACAAACATATGTCCCAAAATTTTAAGTTGTAAGAAATCATTTTAGAGAAAAAGAGTTTGATTGTGAAATACTTGCATCTGCCATTTTGATGGATTTTTATAAACAACAAACTTGTATAAACGGTCCAAATATATTTCAAATAGTTTTCCAAAAGTTGAATGAATGGATATGGCTGTGACACTGTGTGTCATTTCTAGCAAGTTGCCACAATGTCACTTGAGATCGAACTTAAAAAAATATGTTACATCCTCAGAAATGCAAGCTAAAATGCATGATTATATTTATATATATGTTTATATTTCAGACTTGTCTAATATACTTCTGACTTCTCCCATTTCCAATCTTTAATGAGATATCTTCACAATAAAACACAAATTAAGAGTACTTTGGAAAATATTTCCATACATCTTCCAAAACAAGAAGGAGATTTAATTATAAAAACAACAACAACACTCAATTCATA
The DNA here is from genome assembly GCA_028538565.1 of Umbellularia californica. NCBI lineage: Eukaryota > Viridiplantae > Streptophyta > Magnoliopsida > Laurales > Lauraceae > Umbellularia > Umbellularia californica. Next base: position 642,516 of record JAPQWN010000011.1, on the reverse strand, counting down.
TCCCACATTGATTGACCATCTACTTCTACTACTGAAATTCTCTTCTACACTTCAATCTCCAAATATTCCAAAATAAATAAAAATAATATCATGTTATTTTATAAAAGAAAAAAAAAATCTCCTTCCCATCATAAAATTGCTGTAATTAATGGGGAGAGAGTGAAGATTACACAGCAGGGCCTTATCCTGCGCCCCCCGCATTCTACCTTGCGCCGCTAAAATACGCCGCACGCCTCCTTACCATGCACCGAAGCGATGAGGTCGCAGAGGAAGCTGAGAGAGGAGGAGGAGGGAGGTCCACCACCACCACCAGCTCCGCCGCCACCGATGAGGCGGCGCTCGTAGCAGTCGACGGAGAGGAGGGAGAGGGAGAGCTGCACCTCGTCCCAGCTCCGGAGAGGGCGGTGGAGGACGGGCCTGACGCAGGCGGTGTAGAGCGTACGGTAGCCGCCCATGGCGAGGACGACGGGGCGGAGGGAGGAGGCATAGGCGGAGGGAGGACGCAGGTGGAGGTGGCGGACGATGAGGTTCTCCCAGAGAGAGTCGTGGAGTGAGATGGAGGCCCACAGCCTGCAGACGCACGCGCTCCTCGCCAGAGTCCTTCCGTCCATCCTCTTCAGTATCTCCACCAACACGTCCAAGTGGTCATTGATCACGAACATCAATGGCCCTGATGACTCTGATTCAGACGGTGATGATGATGGTGGACGTGTGGCCCATTTGGGCTTTTGTTGGGTGCCTCTCATTTTCCTCTTCTCCTCCTCTTCGTCTTCTTCTTCTTCTTCTTCAACTTCAACTTCACCTGTTCTTGCACCCACCACCTGCTGCTGCTGCAGCATTGCCGTTGTCGTTCACAAGAGAGCGAGTAGATTCTCTATCTATGTATTTATATATATATTATATTTATTAGTTACCGTATTATGGTGATGAAGTGCTTGGGTTGGGTCTTTCATTTTTGGATGTGGGACCCACTGATTTGTGTGATATGACCATTGATGTGATTTTGGGCACTCCAAACTCTACGATGTTTGGCCTCGGAGCCTACTCTTGCCTTTCTTTTTTCATTTCTTGGTCTGGACTGAAGAGGACCGTTGGTCGTATGTTAGATTCCTGGATGTTGATGGATTGGATGGCATTCTCGGGGCCACCCCACTCCAGCATTTCTGGGCTGGGCACTGGCACATGAATGTTGTCAATGGTCTCTCTCTCTCTCTCTCTCATATTTCAATTTTGGTGGGCCACATTTGGTCTGCACCTGATTTGATCGAATCTCCTTGATTGGATGGATGGATGGATGGATGGCTTTGATCTTCTGAAAATGGTTTTTAAGTTGGGGTGCCAGGCCATATCCCATCCAAGATTGCTGATCGTAGAAATGATGCTGAAATTAATATGGATCTTCAATCCAATAGGTGCAATAATTCCAGTGACAGTGGGCGAAGAGTATCAATCGTTTGGGTCCATTTTCCTCACAAGTGTGATTGATTATCCAAGGGCTTGCATTGTGATTTGTGAGTGGGACAGGAAAACAAATGATTTTCAGAAAAGATCTACGGCTAGATCGTTGAAATTTGGCACCATGTAATACTATTATATGTGGCGGGGGCCCACCAATCAAAGGTTTTAGCATTATCTTCTTATTCTGGCAAGGAAGAAATTCAAATCAAATGAAATGAAATGAGAGGAGATTTGACTTGTAGCACCGCATGGGGGTTTGGGATTGGGGAAGGAGAGTATCGAGGGAAAGAGAAGATGGGGCCAAGCAGGAAGTTCCAAACAGAGAACTGGAACTGACCCTGTCCTCTTTCCTCCTATTTTCTTTCTTTTCTTTTTGTTTTTTTCCAATTTCCTAGGTTAAAGTTAAATTGAAAAGAGTTTGTGTGATTTTTTTTTTTTTTTTTTATCTCCCTTATATACTTGGGTTTTTTGTTTGTTACACGTACAAGAGATCAAATATAGTGGAATACTTGAACACAGATTTTTTAGATCCAGACCGTTTATTCGCAGGCACTGTCTTAGTAGGCCCCACAATTATATCTTAAAGAAAATAAAATAGTGGTTTTCTTTTTCATACCCAGCCTACAGGGAACCCAATGAGCACAGGACCGTAGGAGAGTCCTCCGGTGAAATAAGAGGTCCTTGGACAAAGAAAGGAGGGCAACCAGGTGAGGATTGACGCCTCTTAGCTTTAAAGTAAGAGGCTCTTCTCAAAGTACCCGGGTTCCTACCCCGCTTTTAGAGTCTATCTCGAGTGCTTTAACATTGAGAAATCTTTAATTAAAGATATTTATTGAAAACTTGAGTTGCTCAAAATACCAATACCAATGGGAGTAGATCCAATGGTAAGATTGCCCATTAGTTTTGGTGTTGATGTCTATCTAAGTTGGAGCCATATATAAATATATATATATATGAGGAATTTTCAAAAACTCCTCATTTAAAGAAGGGGAGTTTTCCCCCTTTTGACTTGTCCAATGAGATTTTACCACCTTACATAGAAAGCATAGAAAAAAGAAGGATGTTTTTGAAAATTTTTAAATTTCTTATCCGTATTTTACTTGATGATGACATGTGTCATAATTTTATAGGCTTAGAAAATGAGCTTTTTTTTGTGAAAAGCGCCCGGCGAGTTTTGTAGCGCTCCTCGCGTGTGTGTCTATATATATATATATATATATATATATATGCGCGCCATTGCTTAACAAATCAATTAGATTAGGTAAATACGCCATCATTATCTTCGTCATCTTAGCCACGCAAATCTGATCACATCTCAGAGTATGATGGTTTCTACCGTGACCGTGACTGACTGAGAGTAGCGGTTGTCAGCTTTGCCTGGAAAGTCTCTAAGCATTTAACCCAGTTTAGTAGCTTGAATAACTACCTCAAATTGTACATCAGAGACCCGTGGGATTGGAGGATTTGATCCAGTAGTTGGCCAGTTGCCCCTCAATGGTGGTAAATAGCATCACATTTCACTTGTCAGGTGAAATGGACCAAGCAGCACAAGTGTGGACTTAAAGTTGATGAATATCATGTGTGACCCATGGGATGGATTCCTAGTTACCCATCAACAAACCAATATATGATCTTCGATTAAGCTGTTCAAAGCTTGCAAAATGCAAATGTACTTTAGCGGGACAACGTTGTAGTACTATTGCCAGACAGCCATCTATCTTTCAAATTAGCCTGACCATCAAATCAATAGATATTCATTAACGGCACTTTCTGTAAGGCTCAGTGGCGCACTTGGTCCCAAAGTAATTTTACATCATAACCATGAATGGAATAGAAATAATTCATATGCTTTTTTTTTTTTTTTTTTTTTTTTTTTTTTTTCTCTCTCTCTTGGGTTATCAACCAAGGTGGCTACAGGACCCTTGGGAGTGACTGACATGAGAGTTGACCCCAGCATAGGAGAGAGGTCTGCCTACAAATACAAATACAGAGGAGCCTACAAATACTAATATAGAGGAGAGGACTCAAGATCAAACACAGAGCATATGAGCGCCTATGGGACTCCAAAAGCTATGATGAGAGACTGGAAAATCTTGACATAGTAAGTAGCGATAAAGGATATTGTTAATTTGTATGGCTCAGTAGAAATTAGTAATTCTTAGTTAATCGAGTCCTGGATTGCCCAAGTTGTACTATGATTAGAAGTAGGATTTGAGTGTAACAGGGTTGGAGCTGATATTATAAATAGAGACTCAGAGTTTCTTGGATGTACAAGCTCTTTTGATTTCATAGTGATTTTCCCGTCTTCCCTGTGGATGTAGGCCAAGAGCCGAACCACGTAAATCTCCGTGTTTTTTTTGTACGTGATCTCTTCTCGTAGGTCCTAAATCACAACAAATATCATGAATTGTAAAGTTAGTGAAAACAATCTTATCGAGGGTTGAGTGGAAATAAGAAACAACAAAGTTACGTCAAAGTAAATATAACAATACTTTGATGATGGTTTTGGTATGGCAATTCCAAGTGAGGGGGTAAAAGTATGGGAGACTACGAATTATAAATACTCCTGTGAGGCTGTGACCCACCTAAGATGGAGTCCAATGATTTATCGCACTTGTAACAGTCACCACTCATGCATGATCCTTCCAAACAGAAGACAGAGAATGAAAGAGATAGCATTCAGGACGTGGGCTCCCATCTCCTTTGTCTTTGTGGGGTTGGCTCTTGGTTGATAGGGGAAAAGACCCACCCCCACAAACGCAAGTAAAGATGTTTCAACTTCTACCGAAGTAACAATAGAATAGAGTTTGAGGTAGCCTTGTGATGCAAAAGGTTGTACGTTTGGCTGTGGCTGTTAAAAGGCCCAGGAAAACCCAAACAGAAGCCAACCCTCACACACACACACACAAGCCAAGATTGCATTATTTTTGTAGAGGCTAGAATGGGCATGGCTGACCCTAAAAGGGGCCGACGTCATGAGGTTGTGTTTTGTCTCTCTTGGACTTGTCTCTTGGATCTTTTGTCCACCACCGTCTCCGATTCCGATGCCGAGGAATTAGATTATTGCAAACCAACAAAGATCCTGTGAAAGAAAAAAAGAGCTTTCATTGGGTCATTTGTGCGTCTCCCACATTCAAAGGCCTCAGTTGCGAAGTGGGGCCCACTTTCTTGTGGGCCGCCTTAGTGGGACAGAAAGAAATATATGTTGATTGTTGAAGCAACAACCCAAGAGATAATGAAGGACTTATAGTTTAGAAATAGAAAATAGTCTGATTGCTGGCTAGCTACATTTTCCATTCAAGTAATCAGATGCCTAGGATTTTCAACGGCTGACCAGTGAACTGCCTCTATAATATAATCAGGACCAGTGTGCCGATCTAGATATAGTTTTTTTTTTTTTTTTTTTTTAATTCACATGAAGATCAACCAGCTATGTTTCCAGCGAAACAACTGAGTGTAGGGATGTTTTTCTAACAAAAATATTCACCTACTAGCAGCAGGATGGGAGAGCTCCCCCCTAATTTATACAGGCCTATGGCGAAGAGCACTGATTCATTTGTAATTTTTTTTTTTCTTCATACTCCTGCATCCCACAAGAGAACATCTTCCGATTTTCCTCTTTAACCATGAGCGCCTTTGATTCAGAGATGTTCCATTTTTCTTCATAGCTATGATTGAAAATCCCTCATTGTTCACTTGTGTGGGACCTGCACTGTCAACTTATCCCTCATGTGATATGTAAAGTTCCTCTGTCAAATGAGTAAAGCTTTTTTTGAGCGTGGGTGCATGTGTGTGGGAGAGAGAAAGAGATACTAGTTTATGTGTTGTCCCTCTCCGCCACCTTGACTTCATACACTCTTCTGTTAGCATTGGCAGATCAAAAGACTAAAGAGGACATCTTCATTAAAACTGATTGTGTTTGTTTGTATGTTTACTACAGTACAAATGCATCGATAAAATCAAAATTAATAGCAGCTTCACTGTCCTTTGCCAAAATATCTTAATTCTTAATTAGACATTTGCATTTTCTAATTTATAAATAAAGATCAGTCATTGTAATCACATGAATTAGACATTATTATCACTATTATATGAAGGGCTTCTTTGTCTAATATTTAGATTTCGTGCTTAGCAAAATCCATTTTTCACAAAGGTGCATAAAGGTACTTCCAACCTCGTCCTCCTCTTTCTAAAAATTGGTTTTTCACATAATCAAGAAAACTTATTTCAAATTTACCCGGGAAAAAAGTTCTTTCCCAGTTTTTTCACTCTAGCACGTAAAAAAGTGTTGCACCGAATCACAAAAGATTTAAGCGCATGAGAAATGAGACCATTTTCTGTGACATCACATAACAATCATGGTTACGCAAAAGTGACAGAGAGAGGAAAAAACATGATAAAAGTCAAGTGCATTAATTACATCAATTTCTAACAGCACTAGAAAACAAGCAGACAAACGAAAAACACAGTCAAAAACAGTGACTTATTCTTGGGACTTTCATGTGTAACGGGAGGATTTTGGGTTAAGCAGGTAATTACTATTTTTACATATATAGAAGAAGAACTTTGTATTTTTACCTCTTATATAGAAAATAAAAAAAATATATTCTATAAAAAAAAAAAGAAAAAAATTTCTTTTTTTTCTTTTCCGCAATAAAATGTGAACAGCGTGCCATAAAAAATAATAATAATTTTCCTCTTTATCATGTAATTCTTATATTATATAAATCAGGGTGAGAGGGAGAGACTAATCACCTTCGTACACAAGGCATGCATGCCTACCAACAAACTTGCTTCCATTGAAGATGGCACTTTTAATTTGAATTCCTATTGAAGATGGGATTGTGGTCCATCTGACTTGGCTGCACTAACGAGTCTGCACTTATATTTATATTGATGGTTTTTCTGTTAACCCCCAACAATCAATTAGATGACGATTAGGGCCGACCATTTGATCAATTAACATTATAAAAATATGCTGCTTTACAATGGGACCCAGAATGTGGATGGTTGAGATCAGTGTGGATGCATGAACAGAGAAAACAGAAAGAAAGCAGGGGTGTGTGTGGACGTTGTAGTGTAGCCCTTGAAAGTTTGTGTGATGCAAAGGGAAGGCATCAAAGACCACCCAACTGCTCTATTTCTAATAGCTTCTTTGGATGCTTACCAAAAAGAAAGATTAGCTTCTTTGGAATCCAAATCCATCCATCCAAGAAGGAAATAGTGAAGATGGTTGGTAGTATGTGTTTGAAGTCGTCTCGAAATTCCCATGCAAACGTTTCCTCCCGAGTCTTCTTCCTGCATTGCATGCAAGTGTCGTCTTGGGTTGGAAGCCTTTGTCCTTGGCCTTTTTTTGTGGGGCTTCTTCTTTCAAAACGAAACTTCCCAAATCACTAGTTTTTAATTTAAGAGGGTTGCTGGGCACATAGAGCCAAACGCCCTTGGTTGGGCTGCACCCCTGTTTTGGTCAAATTTTAAAGATAATTGCATTTGTTCCTTTCCATGACAGGGTTGCACTTCAGCTATTGCAACATGCCTCTGAGATTGGGGCCGCATGCGTGGTGGGCCACCCTCAATCAAACACATCATGGACTGAAAGTCAGGATGATTTGATACTCAGGTGGGCCACAATGTACGGCAGAGGGGGGTTTTCTTTTTTTTTTTTTCTGTAAAGATTGGAAGTCCATATTCAGTCTACTCAACGTAATTATCCTAGATAATGAAGATACAAAACTGCTCAAAAAGTTCCATCTCCGAATCATCAGCAGATATGAAATTTGTCGATGTTGCTATGGGGCCCACTTCAACGCAAGCCGATCATAGGGTAGTGTGAGAGATAAGAAGGTTTTGACATCAGTCAAGGGTTCAAATATAATCAATATGATCTGATGATTGTAATCATCTATTTACAGACCAGACGAGACGAGACTGTTTTGTGTATATGTGGTCCTGCTCGTGGGACCCACTTGGGTGTTTTACAGTTATTGGGAGTACTATGCTAGAAAGGTCTGTTTATTGACAAATAAACGGGCTGCAAAAACCCAATCCTATCAGACTATCCTAATCTTTTATTTAACAAACTTAAATTTTAATAGTCTTTTAACAGTAGATTTTATTTTTTCTTACATAGTGTTTGGGAAGGGGCGAAAATGGGGGGAGAAGAAAAAAAGGGGGAAAATGGAGGGAAAATGAAAAAGGTGGGTGTTTGGGAAGGGGCGAAAATGGGGGGAGAAGCAAAAAGGGGGAAAAATGGAGGGAAAATGAAAAAGGTGGGTGTTTGGGAATGGGGGAGGAAAGTGGGGGAGGGAAAAAGAGAAGGTGGCCCACTCAAAAATTTTCCCCCAAAGCACGAGGAAATGAGGGAAAAAGGTGGGTATTTGTGGGAAATTACTAAATTGTCCTTTTTATCTAGTTGAAACTTTTGCGAAAGCAATGATAAAATGATCTTTGTCTCTCTACCTTACAAACAAATAATACCATACTTTTTCACTTTTCTTCTCCCTACTTTTTTAACTTCCCAAACAAGAGAAGGTAAAATTAATTTTCCCTCCCCTCCCCTCCCCTCCCCAAACAAGAGGAGTAAATCAAATAGTGACTAAAGGTTTGATAGATTATATGGGACACGAGTCAAAACAGTTTCATGATCAAACGTGGGCCCAAGTGGGCCCCAAAGAGCTCGTTGGAGAAAATTTTGGCTTTTTACGGGCTCTAAATTTTGAAGGTTTATGTAAAGCCATTAGAATTTCATGCCCTTAAATAGAACGATGCTTAATATAGTTAGATCACACTGATGACATTGATGATTTGCCATTTAGCAGACAAGTCAAAAAACTGAAAACCCTGGGCCCAGCTAGAAGTTGGGATTATTCATTAACTTGGCCTAACTCATTAGCCCTTCACATACCAAGTGTTCATCGGCTTAGGGACCATCTGGCTATCCTGGCCCCAAGATAACCATAATGGGCAGCTTCGTTAGTTTTGATTGAAATTTGGAATGTTTTCTTGATCGTCCGAAAACAAGATTTGCAAATATAATTTATACATATCTACTATCTCTAATCGAGATAGTAGAGATGTTAACCGATCTTACTAGAAAACGAAGTGTTGATTTGATGTGTTTGTTTCCTAAATTAGCAATTTAAAAACTATGTTTGATTTAATTGAAAAAAATATCTTAGGGTACGAATCCACTCTGCACTCGCAGAATGGCGAATATAGAACTAGGGTTTCACTATCAACACTTTAAAAACTCGTTTTTGTTACAAACCTTCACATAATCAACAAATAATCTAACAACACATTTATTCAAGCATTATTACCAAAATATAATATTAGGGCTTCATCGCAACTCTAAGGTGGATAGTTAGTTACTCAAGGAGAGAGACGAACGAAGAATCCTTGATGAAATCCCCATTGGCACTCTTCCCAATCCTCCAAAATCAATGTTCAGTTATTCTCTCAAGATGTGAATGGCTTAAAAACAAGTTTGGCATCTTTTTTATAGTGTTTTCTCCAAATATCTCTTCAAATCGCTCAAGGAGACGGACTACACCGTGTCTGGTGCTCGAACACCAGGAGGCCCATGCTTTTGCCATTTTCTTCCAATTTATCTTGGAATTCTTCATTTCACCTAAAACAACTGCAAACATTAAAATAACATAAATAAGGTCATATACTGACCATTCCAAGGTGTAATAAAGTAATCAATGAGGAATTTAAATGGTACATTTAATCTCTCAGCATTTCTCTTGATGTTTAGGTCAGTAGGAAGCTTTGAATGTGATATTTAGAAGGTCGCTTAGAAGCCCTTCGCAAGAAGTTCCAATGAGATTGGTGCAGTGTGAGGCCTTTTCAAGTTTGAATTGGCCTGGCCCAATTTGAAGATAGGGCACAGAATTGTTAGACCCCGAACTTGGGCCATATACTACGATGCAAGGTATCTGATTTGTTGTTTGTAGGTACTATGTATGGCTCTGGCCAAAGGCCTGTCCTGGGAAGCGGATCCCTTGTTTAGACTACTCGGGGGTGCCACATGTAGGGAGATGTCATATCAATGACATCTCATCTATTCCACTTAAAAAAAAAAAAAATTTTGCTTCCCATCTGGCACCCATGGTATAAAAAATCGGCCGATACCGAGTCATATCGGCCGATATAACTCGGTATCGGCCGAGACCGAGCCGATATCTCAGTGAGATATCGGCTCGGTCATATATCCCTTAAAATTGCCGATATATCGGCCGAGATGATATCATCTCCCTGCTAACCGATATCTCGGCCTATATTTTCAAAATATCAGCCGAGATGATATATAATGAAAGAAAGCCCTAATTTTTTCTACTTTTCCCCATCTTCCTCTTCTTCTCTTCTCTTCTCCAACCATAGCAGCAGCCAGCAGCCCAGCCACTCCCTCTTCAATATTTCAAAATCCCACATTAATTTTTTGAAGAAAATATTATCTAAGGTATGAGAAAATCAACCCAAAGCATTTTATCATGTGGTTTTTTTTTTTTTTAATTTTTTAGATGAAGTATAGAAATCATTAGGTTTGTCATTTATTTGTGTTCTTCATTTAGAAGTTAGATCTACATACTTTCATGCTAGATCTACTCATACACATGATTTTGAACTTTTTTTTCCAATTTTTTTTATTTTCGGATTTTTTGATATTTGAATTATTATATATCATTTTTTGGAGATTTCATCATAACTATGTTCTTTTAATGATTCATGATCATTGTATGGTGTATAAATGATTGATTTACAAACTTTTATGCTAGATCTATGTATTTTGAATTTTGAAAATGATTTTATTAAAAAAAAAATCTTAAAAATAATTGTTGTTACTTGTAACTTGTTAGAATATTTGTGATACCAAAGGCTTATTAATAGTGTGTAGATGATAAATCTATATCTACACATAGTCATAGACTCATAAACATGATTTAGATTTTTATTTTAATTATTTTATTTTCGGATTTTTTAATATTTGAATTATAATATATCATTTTTTAGGGATTTCATCATAAATATGTTCCTTTAATGATTCATGATCATTGTATGGTGTGTAAATGATTAATCTACATAGTTTTATGCTAGATCTATATATTTAGGATTTTGAAAATGATTTTATTATATTTTTTTCCTAAATATAATTGTTGTTACTTGTTAGTTGTTACCTCATATCAAAGGCTTATTAATAGTGTGTAGAATGTAGATGATAGATCTATATCTACTCATAGTCATAAACATGATTTAGATTTTTATTTTAATTATTTTATTTTCGGATTTTTTAATATTTGAATTATAATATATCATTTTTTGGGGATTTCATCATAAATATGTTCTTTTAATGATTCATGATCATTGTATGGTGTGTAAATGATTAATCTACATACTTTCATGCTAGATCTATATATTTAGGATTTTAAAAATAATTTTATTAAATTTTTTTTCTAAAAATAATTGTTGTTAGAGTATTACCATTACATGAATTTCTTATTTTGTAGGAACAAGATGGTGTGTAACATAGATGCGGGATGGAGCCATGGTGAAGCAGTCGGAAGTAAAAGTAAAGTAAAATGTAATTATTGTGGACGAGTGCTCAATGGCGGGATTACTCGATTGAAACAACATTTGGCACATGTATCAGGACAGGTGCAAAAATGTAATAAAGTGCCACCAAATGTGAGAGCTGAAATGCAGGAGCTCCTTAATGCATATGCACAAAAAAAAGTTGTACAAGAAAGAATAAGAATTGAGGAATTTGATGCATGCAGAGAAAAAGTATTTGGTTCCTCAGATGATGACGATGAAGACCCGGAAATGAGGAGGGCTAGGAGAGAAAGTGTGAGGTCCCTTCAGGAGGAGGAAGAGAGGAGAAGAATGCAATATGAAGCAGCTACTAGAGGTAGCCAATATGAGCAGGGTGGGTCATCCGGACTTGGGGGAGCGAGTTTGCGACGGGCAGTTAGTCAAAAACAACCACGTCAAGATCCGGACATTGAGGAGATTGAAAGACCTCCTACACATGCACCTCGTAGGCCTGATGTGGTGGAGCCAACTGACCCATTCGCTTATAGAAAACCAACATCAAAGCAGCCCAGCATTATGAAAGCATTAAAGGACAAGTTTAGTAAAGCAAGAGAAAATCTAGTGAGAGCCACTGGGAAGTTTTTTTTGGATGGAGGCATTCCACCCAACAAGGCATCTTCTCTTTATTTCACCACCATGTTAGATGCAGCTGCAGAACATGGTCCAGGTATAAAGGCACCCACCCCTTATGAGATTGGGCATGTCTGTGTTGAGACATAGTATGAAGAGTTGCAAACTTGGGTGCAAACTTTCAAATGGGCATGGAAGGGAAGAGGTTGCACACTAATGTGCGATGGGCGGACGACCATCACACATCGTCATCTCTTGAATTTTCTAGTCTACTCGTCTATGGGCACGGTGCTTATCAAATCAGTTGATGCAACTGATTACGTCCAAGATGCAAAATATATTAATAAGTTATTGAATGAGGTGATTGAAGAAGTTGGGGCAGATTCTGTAATTCAGGTTGTTACCGACAATGCTGCAAATATGAAGGCTGCAGGAATGATGCTTATGAAACAAAGGCCAAGGGTTTTTTTGTCTCCATGTGCAGCACATTGCCTGAATTTAATGCTTGAAGATATTGCAAAAGGAAAAGTCATGCAGCAAGTGATTGGTAAGATAAAGAAGATTACCAATTTTTTTTATTAGTCATATAGACTCATTTCCATGATGAAAACATATACAGACAACCATGAATTACTACGGCCTGGTATTACTAGAATTGCCACCCACTTCATTGCTATCGAAAGTGTTTACAAGTATAGAGAAGGACTTCTCCAATTGATAAAATCACATGAGTTCCTGAATTCAAAATGGGGAAAGATGCCAAGTCCCATTACTCTTGAAGTATGTAAAATAATTGAGTCCAACAAATTTTGGCCTCATGTGAAGGGTGTTTTGAATGTTTTTTATCCCCTAATAAAGGTTCTTCGATTGGTTGATGGCGATGATAAGCCAACAATGGGCTTCTTACATGAGGCCATGGAGAGATCAAAGCTGGCTATTCAAGCAGATTGTAGATATTACAAAAAGTATTGGAAGATCATCGACCATCGATGGGGACGACAATTGAAACATGATTTACACACTGCTGGTAAGTGAAGGCTATTTCCTTTAATACTTGAATTGTTGTATTCAACTCTCGAGTCTCTCCTCACTATATTAATTTATCAATGACTAAGATTCATTAGTTTTACAGGATACTTCTTTAATCCCCAATTTACGGATGGACACATATCTGATGAAATCCGTGTGGGACTAAAAAATGTAATTGAAAGACTGGCAGAGAGTACAGGTGAAGCAATTTGGGCTACTAATCAGGTAGGATTGTAGGAAGTAGGATAATTAAGGAAAAAAGTATATAACATTGTAATTTCTCTAATTTATTTTTCTACATTAATGTCTTCAGATTGACATATACAACGTACGTGCTGGAAGCTTTGGAACGACGACTGCGCGGAGAGCTATCACACAGACCTATCCTGGTATTGATTGTAATGTCATCTCTATATTACTCAAGGACTTACTATTATTTTATTATCTCTAATATCATTTCTATTTTTTTCAACTGAATGGTAGTTGAATTATGGAGAGAGTGCTCCTGCACTAAGGATGATTGCTATTAAAGTCGTTAGTCAAACTACATCGTCTTCCAATTGTGAAAGAAACTGGAGCACCTTCTCATTTATCCACACTAGGCCAAGAAATAGATTGACAATGCAGAAGCTAAATAAATTGGTCTACATCCACTACAACCTCAAGCTCCGGAGTAGAAATAGAAGGAGAAGACAGTTTGAGGATCATCGAGATTATTTCTGTCCAATTAATTTGGACTATATCTTTTCAGACGAGGATACTGTGTTAGGTCAATGGCTGGAGGAATAAGAAGAACCGTTGTTAGACCAAGACCTGGAGTTTGAGGAGTTGATGCAGGATTTGACTGGGGATAGGCCTGAGCCAGTGAGGGTTGCTGAAAGGATAGAAGAAGAAATAAACTTGACAATGCAGCAGAGGCGCGCACCTAATACAAGTGAGCCAAGGGGAAAGGAGGTGGACGAGGAGAGTGAGTCAAGTATTTCTACTTCTTCATCATCAGCAGGAATTCTACCTGACTCTCCCGGGGATGAGGGTCATTATAGAGATGATGAGCCTGTCACTTATGAGACAGTTGAGCATTTTCCTGATGCTACTGAGTTAGATTCTCGCCATGGCTATGTCAGACATGTTGGACAGACTGAGGCAGGGGGTAGTAGTAGCGCTGGTACTTATGGTCATCATGGAAGTTATGTTGGCCAAGGTGCTATGTATGGACAGCATGGGGGTTATGTTGGCCAAGAAGGTGCCATGTATGGACAGCATGAGGGTTATTCATATGACCCTAATTGGGTACCCCTTTCTCGAACACCCATTATTTCTATTGAAGAGATGTTAATTGAGCAAGGGAGGCTTAACCCACCAGTTAGGCAACCACCTTTATATGCCCCTCATGCCCATTTCATGCCATTTGACTACAACCAGCCATCTCAATCCACAGGAGATTAGGATAGTTCATCATCTTATCAAGACCAATATGAATATGGTTATAGCTATGGTAGTGCTGCGCAACAGTATGGAGCATATCTTTTTAGCCAATACCGAAGAAATGATGATGATGATGATATCGAGCCAGGGCGACATTCCACTTGGAATTAGGCTGTCAGTCTGTCATACACTCATACTCATCAATCTCTCCCTAGTAGGCTAGTACTAGTCCCCTCTAATTTCAGGTGAACCATGAACCTTTTGATGCCCAAGTGCTTTATGATTTATCTATCTCACTATTATGATTCTGATTTTAATGTGTCATCTTCAGGGTTTTGAATTTCACAATTTATTTGATGATTGATTTAGCATTAAATGATGATTGATATGTTATCTTTATTTTCTTATATTTTATACTAATAAATTGATCATGAGCATCAATAATGGTTGCATTATATGAAATACTTAAAAAGATAGCGAACTGCGACACAGACATGACTCATAACTTAAGGTGACCGAGATTTTGATTTATTGTTATTACTAATGGAAAAAAGTATTGTATTCCAGCATTTTCTAATATTATGGATTTTTTGGATATTTTTGTAAATTTTTTTGGATTAAAAAAAAAAATTCACACCGCGACGACCGCGACGAACCAATATCCGCGACCGATACCGATATTATATCGGTTTTTCAGCCCGGCCGATACCGCGACCGAGACCGAGATTTTAAACCATGGTGGCACCCCTTCAAACCTTGTCCGGACCAAAAGGGGGATCCTCTTCCCCTATCCTGTTGACCAAAGTACACTGGTTAAGGCCAGCCTAGGTAAGGTACAACAGCCCACTTTAGGCTGGATTTTAATGGAGTCAAGACAAACGCATGGGCTGTTGTGGGCCTATGTATGATCCAATAACTATAAAGCTGGGAGTATTTTGCCAAATGAATATATGGAGGGCACATGGTTCAGTTATCGAAGGCGTCCAATGCGCACCGATGTGAAGTAGACAGGCCCAATTTGGTAGATCCCAACCCACTTGATTGTGCCCTTACTACATCAGTGCAAATGAAAGATAGAAAAAAAGGGGACCGGCAGTAAGGAAGGAACGGGCTGAAATTATGATGAGACTCCATAGCGTTTGGGCCATTTGAAATATTAATGATCATGGCATAGACGTGACCTATCAATGTCCCTGCCATCTTGGTTGCATCCCGTGTGACATGGGGCCAATTATCTTAAATATTTACATTAGATTTTCGTTAAAGATACCAAAAAAATCACCTTAGATGTGGCCCCGTCTATGCCACGGTCATTTTCTTGCGAGGAAAACGAAGCAGGCCCTTTACATGCAATCAGCATATAAGGTGATTTTTCCGATGAAATCCTTAAAATTCTATTAATTTTAAAATAACTTTTGAAATATTTGGTTTCGTATTAAGCAGCATTAGGACATATTATTGAAAATAAAAAAGAAGGTTACTTCAGAAGTTAACGAACAAGGGTGTAAATAGGGCTCCTAGAGCCCGGCCCACATCATCTAGGTATAAAAAAAACCGAAATGAGTGAGTGTGAGTCGTGTGACTGGTTTCAGTGATCTGTTTTCACTATAAATTTTATCTCTCTGCCTCTTTGTCGTGGTAACTATAATAGTTTAACAAGGAAGGTAGGAAAGAGAAGGTCCCTTCAATATCTCAGACTTACATCCTATGCAAAGCTGATGAGCCTTTACAAGGAGACCCAGCTTTGCATCACATCCTTCATCCTTGCCTCTGTTTAGTAATTTTTACTTGAAATCCATTTTCCTATAAATGAATATATATTCAATTCCATGTAAACGAATAGGCCCTAATAGTGCATGCACGTGCACTCACTTCTCTTAAGATAAAAAGTGGAAAATAAAATTTGTTTTTCCGGAAAAAAGAATTCTCATTCGTTCGGTGTGGCAAATTTTCTAATGATAAAAGGCCAAAAAATGAATTTACATTTTCTACAATTCCCTAAAAAAGCATTTCCAAAGGGGAAGGGCCGGGAGTCTTTTGTCCATGTGGCACATGGGGATTGGCCCAAACAGGATCCCCTGGATCCGGACTCCCGGAAGGGGAGGATTTCGGAATGATTCTTCCTTGGAGCGTGGAAAAAGTTGTCTGGGAAAGGCACAGTACAGATGTGCCTGAGGTGGAAAAAAGAGGCCGAGTAGCATTCTTACCCGTTGTGGGGGGGGGGTTTTAGAAATTTGCTCCCCCCATCTATGCTGCTTTGTCCTTTAATTATTGTGACTAACTCATTCATTCGATGCCTTGGAAGGATGGGGCGCCATGGCCCACCCATCACCCACATGTTTCAAAGAATGAATAGAGATGAAAACTGGTTGCTAAATACTAGGAACAGCAAGAATTCAAATGAAAAAAACCAAGTCAGTCCAATATGTCCGACCCATTTTGACTGCTACTTTTACTCCAGATTAAAATTAGAACTTTCAACTTCATTAATAAATAAGATGAGCGAGTTTAGGTTAAGGAAAATACATCATAAACGTTAGGTGTGTAAAAAAAAAAAATTCGAAAAATCATTTAACCGAACCTCGGTTATTAACCGTGTTTCACGATTCGGTTATGGTTATGATTATTAAAATTGGAAAACTGCACTTTACGGTTCAGTTATCATTTTGGCGTTTTCAGTATTTACTCACGGTTATTAACTGAACTGAACCGTGAAGTGCGTACGGTTCACTTTATCATTATACCGATAAAAAGAAACGTAAAGGGCCTAAATGATGAAGTTCTTGCGCGTGGAGTCTCATTATTGGATCTGGACTGACTCGCCTTCGTAACTTTCAAAAGCCCGCGCTACCGCTCTCACCTCCTTGGTTTCCCCCAAAAGTCATTTTGAACACAAAGACCGCTCAAAACCTCCCTCCTTTTTTCGTTTTTGTTTTCCCAGTTCCCACACTCACACGCTCACGCTCTCTACAAAAATCTCTAGTAGACGTAGAGGTAGAAATGCTCCAAAAACCCTAGTAGTACAAGTACGAGTAGAAGCAGAAATCCCTCCTCTTCTCCAAAACCCCCAACTCCTGCAAATCTCCCTCTTTTCTTCCCTCTAATGGCGTCTTCCACGCTCCTCAAACACTCCTCTCGCTACTCCTCCTCCTTCGATTGCCGCTCCTCCTCCTCCTCCCATCAATCCGATATCTCCGCCTCCTCCGATCTCAAAACCCCCACCGCCACCCGCCGCCGTCCTCCGTCCGATCCGGCTCCCACCGCCGGAAACTCCTCCCGTGCCCTTGCCAGGACCAAATCCGCCGATCTCGTGCGGGGGAAGACGGATCAGAGCAATTTCAGCTCCATGGTCAAGAAATTCATGGAGAAGAGATCGAAGCCAAAAGCGGACCGGACGGCCCTGATCATCCCAGCGGATTTCATCGCAGAGGATTTGAAGAAGACGGGATCGAGGGGTTCGAATTTGTCGGGGCTTCCGAAGAAGCTGTTTCAGAAGGCGACGGGCTCGTCGGGGAAGAAGGAGACGAAGGCTTTGACGGAGGTGAAGGCGAATACGAGGACTCTGGCGATGGTGCTGAGAAGCGAGAGGGAGCTGTTGAGCCAGAACAAGGAGCAGGAAGCCCTAATTGGGGAGCTCCAGCTTATGTTGGAGGAGAAGAACAGAGAGGTGGAAGATCTTATACTTTTTTTTTTTCGCAATTCTCTACATGCAATTGAAGTTTGTTCTATTGCTTTCAGTGGTTTTAGTGTTGGGTTTTCTCTGAAATTGTTTCATTGTTTCTAGTGGGTTTTTCTGTTCAATTTGTTCTAGGGTTTTTGGAACAAATGCTATTATGTAATTTGGTGGGTAGATTTAAAATGGGTGGTCCGGATTAGCAGACTTGTGTATGTTCTATCAATCTTGATTGTTCATTTAGTGGGTCACTGGTAATAGGCAATGGGCAGATCTTGACTACCGGTTCCATGGATTTTCATCTGCTGCTTGGTTTCCTAGAGCTTTCCGGTTGCATGCCAATTGCCAACTGTTGGCTTTATTCTCTTGTTTAAACTTCCATGTGAAGGTGATAAGTTGAACAGCCATGACTCTTCCGTGTTTCTTTTGTTGAATTCTTAGGGCCTTGAGGCACTTCTGATAAGAATTGTGCATGTTGGGGATTTCTAACATTGGTTTCAGGTATTTGCTCCGGAGTACTCCGAATGTCTCGTTTGATATGAAAATCCTGAATACCAGACCACCTAAAAAGCCATTTTTAGCTCTTTTATTTCACAGAATTCCAGCATTGTGGGCTTAAGCATTTGGAATTCCACCAAAGGTATGGCATTTGGAGAATTCCAGATTCTCCTAATAGGCAAGACATCCCAAATGCTTGCAACTAAAGAGCCTTAATAGAATTCATTTTTTGTTGAAGTTGAAATTCTCCCAATGCTGTCTCCCACATGGAAGTCCAAATCCTCATGTCCCATCCAGCATTTAGAATGCTGTCATTCTGAGAATTCCAATGGCTATTTGCGACTTCTCAAGTGTGTTGGAAGGGTTGGAGTTTAAAATTCCAGCAAAAGAAACATGACATTTGAAATGCCAAGAGGACATGCATCATACCAATGTTAGAAATCCACAACAATGGGGCCTACCATACGGTCTGGATTATTGAAAAGTGGCCTCATTTGTACTTAAATGCTGCCTAAAACAAGTCATGCAGTAATTTATGATGAGCTCTTGTTAATTGCATTTTCTTGAAATGCATGGGCAAATATGTGTTTTTAGTAAATGTGTTGTTGGATTTTCGCAGGTAGAGAAGTTGAAGGATTTGTGCCTGAATCAGAGAGAGGAAATCAAGGCATTGAAAAGTGCGATTCTTTTTCCAGATGTGATGAATTCACAGCTAAACGAGCTTGTAGAGAAACAGGGGTCAGAGTTGAGACAAGCGAAACAAGTGATTCCAGCTCTTCAAAAGCAGGTTACTTCTCTTACGGGGCAACTCCAATGCCTTGCCGAAGATGTTGCTGAGGTATGCTAATAATCACCTCCCAAAAACCTTTGTAGTTGGTTGACGAGTTGCTTTTTTTTTTTTTAATAATAAATAAGCTTTTGTGGAATAATAATGAAATTAGGATGATTTGCCTTGGCCTTTTCTTTTATGTACCTTTCTAGAAGTGTATGAGTGAGTGGTATGCTGGTAACAAGTGTGAGCACTACTTGTGGAGAGACAAGCGTGTTTCCGGTGCTTGTAGGTCATTAGGGGCTTGCACTGGTTGTTGATGCGTTAACTACTAATATTCAAGAGGAGGTATCATGATGTATTTTGTTTGTTAGATAATATTCTCAAGTTGCTAACCAATACACCCAAAATGCCTAAATGCTAAAGGTGCAGCAAACCAACCCACCCCCCGGGTGGGACACCATGTGGACTTGAAGCACACGCCCACACAACATGCAGCACGGAGCCTTTTTGCCCTACACATATACGACTGTACATAAGATGCGGCATGAGTCTTTTTTGCCCTATGCGGGTTCGAACCCGAAACATGTTAGATCTGATATCATCTCAAGTTGCTAACCAATACACACAAAAGGCCTAAGCGTTAAAGGTGTGGCAAACTAACCACTTAACAAATGTAGTGTTGATGGATGGATTGAGAGATGGTGTGAATTCGAAACTTGAGAGATGACAAGAGGCTTTAAAATCAAGGGCTTTAATGTAAGTCGTACGAAGACATAGTACACGGATTGCAATTTCATTGGGAATATATAGAGAGATGCAACTCCTGTGAGAGTTGAAGCTTGAGAGATGCCAATCCTTTTGACACCTTGGCTCTAATATTAGTAAGGATAGATAGATGTAGGAGGATGTCGACCATAGAATAAGAGCTGGATGGCTATAGTGGAGACTTGCCTTTCCAATGCTTTGTAATCGTTGCATACTGACTGAGTGTTTTTTTTTTAACCAGACACTGATTAGGCCAATTATGATAGAATGTTGGCCAAATAGGAAACAAAACATGCAAAAAATGAGTATGGTAGAAATGAGAATGTTGAGATGAATGTGTGGTAAAACTAGAAAAGATAGAATTTGAAATGAGTGCATTCAGAAACACTTGGAGTAGCATTAATACATGATAAATTCTAAGTTACTCATTTTAGATTATTTCAACATGTCCAACGTAGGTCAATGACAGTGTTGGTTAGAAAAAGTTTCTCTGTGCAGGTTCATGGTCCCTCAAGGAAAAAGAGTAGGTTAGAGAGGACATGGATATAAGTAATAAGGAAAGATATGAAGAAGGTTAACCTATTTGATGATTTGGCGCATACTAGACTGAAATGGTGAAATAGAATTCATGTAGCTGACCTTAAACATGATGGGGATAAAGTTTGATGATAATGCTTACAACCTTTTCAAAAGTGCATTTAGTTTTCATTTCATTGTTAGAATTTAATTATATTGGAATTTACAAATTTTGTTTTTGCATTTTTTTTAAATATTGAGGGGCTTTGAACCAATAGCAAAAACTCACTATCAGTGTATGTGTGCCTAATGGCCTGGATTTCTTGATGTGTAAATCAATTGAGTTGATGGGGTCATAGGGAACGGCTTAAAAATGAACAAGATTGGGGAAAGGATTAGAGTTGAGAATCTGAATAGAGAGATCAAACAGTCAATCTATATTGTTTTGGTGAGAATTTGGATTATAGAATATGAACTGCAAGCTATAATAAATATTAATAATTACTCATGGGACAAAGGTGATCCTAAATAGATTGGTTTTGCAACATTGAAGGTGTTTAGGCATATTTTGTAGTCTGAGACTCTGAGGGTGACAATCTATAGGTTGAGAAGTATTTCTTGTCCTTACACAAAGAAAGTGAGATGGAGAGAGATTACGTTCCTTTTTGCAATTTCTTGGTAGGTTTTGTGGTAATATAGCTTTGCTCTTTCATGCTCATGTCTTCTTGATTCCTACAAGAAAAATGTTAGTGGACACATTTTCCTATGAAGATTTATCCCCCACAACATACTGTTTCCTCCGCATTCTTGTCAGGAATTCCTATTAGAATTGTAACCACCTCTCATAGAAAGCTCTTCATTGGAAGCAACACAAAATAACCTAGCAAAGAAAACAAAAAGGGGCCCACCCCAAATAACAACAACACAACCCAAAAACATTTTTACAAGCAATTTTTTCCTTCTAGAATGCCTCTTTTATGACTTTTAGCACTCCTATATCCTTGGGCGTGTTTGTTTTCATTAAAATACATAGGTTTAAAAACTATACAACATAACCAGGCTTATTTTCCCCTTTATGGGTATTTAAAGTTTAAACCTTGCTTTGAATAAACTGAGTATATCCATCGTGATATCAATTGATTTCAGGTAGATGGAAAGTTGAATAGTTGGGCTTGTTTGGGCATATTGTCTCATGATTCCTCAATTTCAAAGCGTAACCTTGGGTAGCTGCTTTATTGTTGTTAATGACATTTTACTTGAATGGGCAGGTGAAGGCAGATAAATATGCAATGAAGGCATGCTTTGATGGACATGTCAGCTCTCCAAGAACACCAATACACGAAGAAGGGGCTGCTAATTCTTTGGTAGGCAATAAGCATGCTGTTTGACATAAAATCACCACCGTCATCTCTTATTTGTCTTTTTCCTGGATGGAACAAGTGGTGCAGTACATGTGTGAGAGGAGTCGTCCCTATCCACTCGTTTCTCACTATCATCTTCATTGTTATTCTTATCATCATTGCCTTAATAGTCTTTTGCCATCGTGCTTCTTAGTTTTTATTTTATTTTATTTTTATTTATTTATTTATTTATTTATGTACTATAAATCATTGTTTTTTTTTGGGGGTGAAAGTATTAAGAACCAAGGAGTGCAATGGTCGGCAGTTTGGGTTTAGGGTTATATTATGGTCGACAGATCTGGAGAGGTCTTCGAGAGGTGTGGCTGATGAGGGTGTTTGGGATTTAAACAGTCGACTGATGGGGTTTTGATCCTGGGCTTATTTATTTATTTATTTTTTGTGTTAAATATATCTTGGTATGGTGTTGACTTTGGGGTTTGGGGGAATATGGCTGTCGGCTATTTGGTTCTGGGTTTAAGGGATCTTGGGGCTTTGGATATGGTTTTGGATGGACAAGGCTTTTCAGATGATTTGATGAAGACGACAGCACTTGGATTCGATTCCTTGGAATCGTGCGTGTGTGATTTCTTCTTCTTTGATAGACATTGAATGGTGGAGCTGTGATGTCCTCATCGAAGGCTCAGTTTGATTTTTTGTTTTTCTTCTTTTCTACTGGTGCATTTCAACTGAGAACTTACGTGCATTGACCATAGCTTGTGTTAAAATTAATCTTGCACGAGCACATTTTTTGAGGCACCTAAATGCGTCCTTGACAGCATTTAGTTTTAGTGCACAATGCATTACAGATTTGCTCTTGTAGTTTCTAACAGTATTCCATGTGGACCGCGCAGGAATTCAGTTCGGGGGATCCTGTGACTCCTATTGGTAGCCCGGATGACATGTTTCTCAAGGATTTAAATCCTTGTTTGACGCCTTATTATGCCAAGGAAAAATCTAAGGTAAATTCCTTTTCTATTTAATAATTTGTTTGGAATCATCGATTAGGCTGTGTCCAATATTTAATTTATGCCTACTCTGGGTGGTTTTGAGTAGCACTGAAATGATAGTAATAATAAATAACTAGCAACAAACGCCGATGGCCCAAAACTGAGAATATATTTAGAATTAAAGTAAGAAAAAAAATATTCTTTAATTAAAATATTGAGTATCATATAGAATTATATTTTATTATTATTTTTCAATCTTCTTATTCGTGGAAAAAAAAAAGAATAAAAAAAAATAATTGATGAAGTTTTGCCACTAATATTAATGATTATTGATGACATTTAGAATTTAATATATATAACTCCAACTCCTTCCTAAATTTAGTCCAAAGGAGTGTATTTCTTTTATTATAAAACTTAACGATGCTTCAAAAAAGAAATTAGCATGATCAATAATATGCATTCACAAATGCATATTATTTTTCTTTTTGGGCCTATTATTTTCTATGGATCAATGGCATGTGGTGGGCCACTTCAAGTATGCTTCATGCCTTTGTAAAGTAAAATCTCTCATGTGGGGCTTAGAGGTTTATTATAAGATTTCCATCGGTGAAAGTGAAATGACTCATTTCATCGCAATCTATTGATCCGTCATCAAACTCCAGGCATACATACCCATAAAATTAAGGTTGTGGAGATGATGAAATTCTTATCTTGGTCCTTATTACTGTAAGGTATCTACCATTACTTGTTTATGGAAGTGAAGAAAGGGCTCCAATGAAATTCTAACTCGGTGCAGGAATTTGAGGAAATGGGCTATGATTCATTAGAAGGGGGATTCTCTGGTATCAGCATGCAGACTTGCCTTGAGAGTTTTTCGAGTGCTCAAAGCCCAAAACTTTCTAAGAGTTCAGAATATTGTCAAAGGAGGCTGAGTGTTGGGAATGCTACTGCACGCGTGGCCCGCAAGTCAGATGAAAGCAAATGTAGCTATGGAAAGCGGATTCATTAGAAGCTTCCTGTAATGCTGATTTTAGAAAACTTGGGAATTCTATTAAGTTCAAATACTTCGAACTGATTATGCTCGCTTCCCAGCTAAATCAGCAAATTGTATGATTATATTTAAGTCCAATGCAATATATAAGGTTTGGTGTAGATTGCAGTGCTGAACCTTGCTGCCCGAATTAAATGCTGGCTGTTCTCTCTGTTGTAAAAGCCTAACATGGTAGGTACATCCATCACCTGTTGTTCCTATTATATGTGGACCATAATCCAAACGCCACCTATTGGAGGTTACTGGACATCACTCTTTATTCTGAATAATGTGGTTCAATTTTTAAACTACCCATGATGGAATAGTGATGCATGAGCATAGCTTCGGCGCATACAGCGGTACCGCATTGATCATATCTTTTTTTTTTTTTTTTTGGGTAAAGCATTGATCATATCTGTTGATTTGTATTTATTCTTTCATTTTGGATGCTTGTCTGGATGCAGCTAGGATCATCCAAAGCAGATGTTCTAGAAAGTGTCACTATGGACCATGGATTCTTATGTTGGATCTTCCCTAGCATATCCAAAAGCAGATGCTTCATCTAGCAATAAAAAAACGATGCTTCAAAAGTTGTCCCAAGCTAGGACGTAGAAAGAAGAGCACCAAACACAGCCCGGATCTTCTGGGTGGCATACTCAACACTTCCTGTCAGTTAAAGGTGTAATTCATGTTGGAAATCTAAGTTGTTTAAAATGCCCCCTCACTCCCTTTTATTAAACACGGCCAAAAAGATGAATTATCTCAAAGTGCTGATCCAGCTGTAAGATTGAGCGTATAAAAAAAAAAGATGAGAATAGAATATTAAAAACAAAGTGGCAGGCCTTATCTCAAAGTGCTTTAGCCTTGCAAAATTCTCATGGCCGAAAGCCTTAGAGGATCCAGAGTCCAGAGTCTGCTTTTTTAGATAAGCCATATCTCAAATTACGTTTCAGTCATTTGGGTGTGTTTGCATACATCAAGAAAGTGGGGTGAGTTCGTTTCAGAATGAGTAGATCCGTAGAAATCATCAGGATTAAAACTGCAAAAGAGCTCTTATTTATTAAAGGAACTTTAGCTCTCCCTCTCACATACAACACAGAACATAAAATTAGAGAACTTGGGTTCTCTCTCTCTCTCTCTCTCTCTCTTACAACAGAACAATGAAATTAGAGAAGTTAAAGTTCTCTCACCCCCTTACAACAGAACTGCGAAATTAGAGAACTTAGGTTCTCCTACCTCCATACATGAGTAACAAATCAAAACACAGCTCTTTCATATCACGTAATCAGACCAATCAGAGATGAACGAGGTATGATCCATGGTAAAACAAGGTGGCATATCCAACTTAATTGGATTCTCCTTGCCCCCAATCAACCTGGCAGGGTTTCCTACGGCCGTTGTTCTTTCTGGGACTTCCTTCAGGACCACTGAACCTGCCCCAACCTTGGCTCCTTGGCCGATCCTCACATTGCCCAAAACATGAGTCCCTGCACCTACTAAGACCCCATCTCCTATCTTCGGGTGCCGGTCCCCAGAGGCTTTCCCAGTGCCACCTAGTGTCACACTATGCAGTATGGACACATCGTTACCGATGACTGCTGTCTCTCCGACCACAACCCCAGTTGCATGATCCAATAGAATACCATGACCAATTCTTGCACCTGGATGGATGTCCACAGCAAAGACCTCAGAAACCCGGTTCTGAATCAACAGTGCCAGCACCTTCCTTCCCCTGGACCATAACTTATGCGCCACCCTGTGAGCTTGGCATGCTGAGAATCCCTTATAGTTGAGGAAGCAATGCACTAGGCTAATGCAAGCAGGGTCGCGCTCTTTGACCGCCTTGAGATCTTTGATAACCGCTCTTCTAATCATCAAATCATCAATCAATATGTTGAAGAACACATCAAACAGAACACTGTTGGGAAGATCAGTGAAGCTCAATTTGTTTGCTAGGTGATTCGCAAGAGCGCTTCCTAGCGAATTATGTGACAAGATGGTGGAAAGATAGTAGTCTTGCAAGATGGGTTCCTGAGCAACATCTGATTGAGCTTCCTCGCGAATTTTGAGCCATATCTCCTCCTCCTCCTCCTCACCATAGAATTCATCCTCCATGGTCCTCATGTGGTTTTTGTGGCCATGGGTGCCACATAACAGAGCATCTGTGGAACTTGGTATAGAGAATTTGACAAACTTGTATAGCGATTTATCCATATGGGGGCGATCGGAATCGCAACATGTAGGCGTGTTCCTTGAAGTTCTAACGCAGGCGGCCATCGGTGTTTCGGACGTTTCAGGCTTGTAGAGTTTCTTCAGATGGAATTGAAGAGCCTAGTAATGAAAGCAGACATGGAAAGAAGGAAAGATGTGGTGAAAATTGGGTGCTTAATCTTGGATTGATGGGAAATTTATAGAGCTGAGACTTGAGAGTATATGGATTATGCCCGGAACTTTCATGGAATTTGAGGTACCCCGAAGAACACCAGTTTAAAGGAACCGTTTTTATCAATTAAAATAACGTTCTTGTGAAGGCAGTGGGGAATGCCTGGTCTTCGTAGGAAACACGACTTTGCATTGTGTATGACGTAACACCTTGCGTCCTCAGGCCTGAAAGATAAAATAAAGATAAGATGGAAGACTATTGACTAATTGCTCTCTCTCTCTCTCTGTGTAATATATATATATATATATGCAATTTTGTATGGCCTAATGATGTGATGTGATGTGATGTGATGTGAAATCACAATCTTCTTTTATTTTAGAATTTGGATCAATCTATAATGAAGTGGGGGTGGGACCCTTTGTCTTGTGATCTAGGATGCTAATTTGATGGTCCCCAGCTATATAGATTGAGTCAATTTGCGTGGAATTCTTTGAGCAAAAAGTCTACTTGTCCCGAATTTTTTGTCCCGGGACAAGCCCGACTCCACATGGGGGGGTATTTTGGTCATTTTCTAAAATGACCAAAATACCCCCCCATGTGGAGTCGGGCTTGTCCCGGGACAAAAAATCCGGGACAAGTAGCATTCCTCTTCTTTGAGCCATTTGCACAAATTCTTTGGAGTTCATGCATGTTTTGCCTTCATGGAAAGTTCTATGGAGTCCCTACAAATTTACAAGCTAGTGGCCGCCCCAACCTATATTATTTTTATGTGTCTAGGCCTCGAGTCTCTCACTAATCTCTTTCATTAACATCATAAATCATGAATCAGCAATAGATATTTCAAACTTTTTATTTTTTATTTTTTAGAAGTAGTTATTGTCTCCATGACGTTGCTGCAAATTGTGATGTCTCTAGAAAATCCAAAAACAACTTTTGACACGGGATAAATGATTTGGAGAGAAATAGACGTGTGCGTAAGAACTACCAAGGGTGCCCTTCTTCGTCCATTAGTAATGGACGATGAGGATCCATTTTGAGGGGAAATTTTCTGCCACCTTGCTCATCAAATTAGCCTTTACTTATTTTTGGATTGAATCTCAAAAACCTATGATTAAAGACCATTTTTCATAGATAATATGATGGTGCTGAGTTTTTACTATCACCCATGGACCCTATGAGCTATACAACATAATCACATGTGGTTTGCTTGTTGGTGAAAATCTTTTCTACGTCGATAGAATCAATCCGGGTGTGAGACTGAGGTGCTAATATCACTAAATCACGAGTGTGTTGGTCCAATGTCAGGTGTTTTTGTTATGGTAGAAATTCGAATTTATTCACTCTACAACACACCCATGTCGCTGAAGGAATCATGGTTATTAAGATTTTTGTTGAGAAGCCCGAAGGACATGCCCCAAAGCTAGAGGGGAAAATGCATAATATTGATAGGAGGAGCAATTCAAACCAATGAATTCAGCCCAAGATGATGATGCAATGTTTAATATACTTAGTGTAAGTGCCTAAGTATTTACGGACTTAGTTAAGCGAGTATAAAACTCGTGATATTACTGTTAAACTTCTTTGGGGAGATTGAACGCCTTAAACCTGAAAGGGAAGGAGAAGCAAAGGTCACAGACCTTGGCTGCAGTCAGCCAAAGGCACTCCGAAGCCTAAGTTAGTGCGGTTATTGAACAAAGGATGAGCGAATGGAGAAGGGAGAGCTTAGAGTATGAGTGTGTATGAATGCATGTAAGCATACTTTTTCTGGATTTACCTCTTACACATATATAAGCGGAAGTCCCATCGGACCTTCCCTGAGTGGAAGTAGTTGGAGGCACTGTCCCATCGGACCATACCTTGGTTTCTTAGTGGAGGTAGGTGGAAGTATTGTCCCATCGGATGATACTTCAATCTCTTGCATGATTGTGGATGCGACCATTGGATAGGGACAACCCCTTATCTATATCCGGCGCCCATCTTATCTATCAGTACGTTTTGCAACGTAGCCGTACTTTTATAGAGGTATAATTATGACTAACTAACACTTAGTGTTTATCTCGATTGATCGGACCGAACTGGAGATGATACCGAGATCAGATATATGAGCATTTTGGCACCATTGCCGAGGTGCACAAAACCGAGACCGAGGCAAGCCTAGTTGGTACTTGTAACAAAGCTAGCTCAAGTCCGGTACAAGCTGGCATTGTTGCCGAACTGTATTAGACCGAGATTAAGAGTAGTTGGTACTCTTACCGAAACTTAGTATAATCTTGGCATCACGGGGATATTCCCACACAATTGCCCCTTATCTTTTGACCTTTTAGAGTTCCCTAACTCTTTGAGGTCGGAAGCTAAGTATTATATTGGGAGTCTTCCTATATTGAGTCTGGAGCTCACACTATACTTCATATCGGTGTCGGTTGCTAACGTCTCATCCTTATCAAGATGTCGCTCCATCTGTCCGAGGTGATTAATAGCACGTCTATGTCGCTCCGTCTGCTCGAGGTGATTAATTGCGGGCCTCGACTGACGCAGAAGATGTATTGGCGGTACTATGTGTCACTGCCTAGTTGGCTGTCCAATCACTTCGAAGACGCGTGTGGAGTAGTCGAAGCGACGTTTCGCACGTGCATCCTCGAAATTCGAAATGGGCGCCCTTTATCTATTTATATACGGAGGCGTTTCTTCCTTCTTCTTTACTTTGGTATCCATTAGAAGAGAGACTTTGCTAAAAAGAGAAGCCCCACCGAAGCCCAGATCTAGCGAACCCGAGACCAGAATACTCCGAGTCCTGTCCTGTTTGTCTTGTTTCTGTAAGTTCCTCTTTCCTTATCTTTTCCATTTCTGTATTCTTATTATATAGCCAAGTTCTCCCCATTATTGCATTGTATGGGGACGGTGCATCCACCACGAGGAAATCAGCTAGCATAGTTGCGCCTCCAACTTGGACTTCTAGGGAGATTTTCCCCTTGGGGTATACTAGTTTTGAGCTAAAGCCCACCAGGGGCGGGCGAGCTTCCTGCAAGTCCTCCTCTTTGAGACCCATCTTTTCAAAGTAGTCAAAATAGAGGCTCTAACGAACTCCTGGGATCCACAAGAATCCTCCGTACCTTGAAGTTCTTTAACCTCAGGGTTACAAGTAGTGGATCATTATGGGGGAGCTGGTCCCCATCCAGGTCCTCATCTGAGAACCAGATCTTGGGCCTCTCCTTCCGAGCTTTCTTGGCAGCAGGTCTTAGCTTGGCTGTCATCACCTGTTTGCTGTGTGAAGCCCTCCTGGCCTCCGCACGAGCTTGGCTACTCCCCTTTGGTAGGGGAGCGAGGTGAATGACATTAATGATGCCTTCCGGCTCATCGCTGTCCTGATCATCATCATTTCGGTACTGAGCTCGATTGACTCTTCTTTAACATAGTCCTTCAAGTGTCCGTCTTTGACGAGCCTCTCGAGGTGGGACTTGAACGCCTTAGTTAAGCGAGTATAAAACTCGTGATATTGTTGTTAAACTTCTCTGGAGAGATTGAACTCCTTAAACCTGAAAGGGAAGGAGAAGCAAAGGTCAGAGACCCTGGCTGCAGTCAGCCAAAAGCACTCCGAAGCCTAAATTAGTGCTGTCACTGAACAAAGGATGAGTGAATGGAGAAGGGAGAGCTTAGAGTATGAGTGTGTATGAATGCATGTAAGCATACTTCTTCTGGATTTACCTCTTACACATATATAAGTGGAAGTCCCATCGGACCTTCCCTGAGTGGAGGTAGTTGGAGGCACTGTTCCATCGGACCATACCTTAGTTCCTTGTGGAGGTAGGTGGAGGTACTGTCCCATCGGACGATACTTCAATCTCTTGCATGATTGTGAATGTGACCGTCGTATAAGGACAACCCCTTATCTATATCCGGCACCCATCCTATCTGTTAGTACGTTCTGCAACGTAACCGTACTTTTATAGAGGTGTAATTATGACTAACCGACACTCAGTGTTTATCTTGTTGATCGGACCGAACTGGAGATGATACCGAGATCAGATATATGCGCATTCTGGCACCATTGTCGAGGTGCGCAAAACCGAGACCGAAGCAAGCCTAGCTACTACTTTTACCGAAGCTAGCTTAAGTCCGGTACAAGCTGGCACTGTTGCCGAGCTGCATTAGATCGAGATCAAGACTAGTTGATACTCTTACCGAAACTTAGCATAATCTTGGCATCACAGGGTTATTCCCACACACTTAGCATGGTATGCAGCCCAAGTCTTTTTTGGATGGCATTTGTGGCCCCATTTATCATTGATCACAACATGGGTCAGATTCATGCAATGCAGTGGCATATTATCCTACCCATGGCTTAAAATCTTGGTCTCGGTCGCGGTATCGGCCGGGCTGAAAAACCGATATGATATTGGTATCGGTCGCGGATATCGGTCCGTCGCGGTCGTCGCGGTGTGAATTTGTTTTTAATCCAAAAAAAATTGCAAAAATATCCAAAAAATCCAGAATATTAGAAAATACTGGAATACAATATTTTTTTCCATTAGTAACAACAAAAAATCAAAATCTCGGTCACCTTAAGTTATGAGTCCTGTTTGTGTCGCAGTTCGCTATCTTTTTTAGTATTTCATATAATACAACCATTATTGATGCTAATGATCAATTTATTAGTGTAAAATATAAGAAAATAATGATAACATATCAATCATCATTTAATGCTAACTCAATCATCAAATAAGTTGTGAAATTCAAGACCCTGAAGATGACACATTAAAATCAGAAACATAATAGTGAGATAGATAAATCATAAAGTACTTGGGCATCAAAAGGTTCATGATTCACCTGAAATTAGAGGGGACTAGTACTAGGGAGAGATTGATGAGTATGAGTGTATTACAGATTGACAGCCTAATTCCAAGTAGAATGTCGCCCTGGCTCGATATCATCATCATCATTATTTCTTCGGTATTGGGTAAAAAGATATGCTCCATACTGTTGCGCAGCACTACCATAACCATGACCATATCATATTGTTTTTAATAATCATGATCATACAATGATCATGAATCATTAAAGGAACATATATATGATGAAATCCCCAAAAAATGATATATTATAATTCAAATATTAAAAAATCCGAAAATAAAATAATTAAAATAAAAATCTAAATCATGTTTATGAGTCTATGACTATGAGTAGATGTAGATCTATCATCTACACACTATTAATAAGCCTTTGGTATCACAAATATTCTAACAAGTTACAAGTAATAACAATTATTTTTAAGAATTTTTTTTTAATAAAATCATTTTCAAAATCCTAAATACATAGATCTAGCATAAAAGTTTGTAAATCAATCATTTATACACCATACAATGATCATGAATCATTAAAAGAACATAGTTATGATGAAATCCCCAAAAAATGATATATAATAATTCAAATATCAAAAAATCCGAAAATAAAAAAAATTGGAAAAAAAAGTTGAAAATCATGTGTATGAGTAGATCTAGCATGAAAATATGTAGATCTAACTTCTAAATGAAGAACACAACACAAATAACAAACCTAATGATTTCCATGCTTCATCTAAAATAAATAAATAAATAAAAACCACATGATAAAATGCTTTGGGTTGATTTTCTCATACCTTAGATAATATTTTCTTCAAAAAATTAATGTGGGATTTGAAAATGTTGAAGAGGGAGTAGGGCTGGCTGGGCTGCTGCTATGGTTAGAGAAGAGAAGAGAAGAAGAGGAAGATGGGTAAAAAGTAGCAAAAAATAGGGTTTTCAATCATTTTATATCATCTCGGCCGATATTTTCGGTTCACAGCGAGATCATCTCATCTCGGCCGATATATCGGGATTTTTTGGGGATATTTACCCGAATCCGATATCTCAGTGAAATATCGATTCGGTATCGGCCGATACCGAGTCATATCGGCTGATATGACTCGGTATCGGCCGAGATTTTAAACCATGATCCTACCTCAAACACAGTAGTACTGGAAGAGAGACACGGCGCAGACTTGCTTTGACCAAACAAGGGGAAGTATTCACCTTCAAGTTGACTGTATGCATAGTCGCAAATTTTTCATGAAGTTAAGACCCCTCAATTTTCGAGATGGGCTCCATCCGACGGACTGCAACAATGCGCATAGCACAGGTACGCAGGATACAATCATACCATATGTGTGTTTTGCAAGAGCTTATGGGGTCACTTAGATGCATTTCTATCAATAGGGTTTGGAGAATGGTCTTGTGGAAAATCAGCCCCGCCATATTATTCTGGCCCTTATTTTAATAGCCTTGTGCTGATTTTTGGGACTCCTCTAAGTCTTGTCCATAGGGTAGAGCTTTAATTAAATTTACCCTCCTCTTCATTGATAAACTTGCATTTAGAGCGTGTTTGGATGTGTGGTGAAGTGAGATGAGGTGAGGTAAAGCCTCCATTATCCAGACAAGAAAAGACAATGGGTTATATCAAAAGTACACAATTTCAAAATTCCTTCCATCATTTAAAAAAAAGTAAAAAAAACAACCTCCTTTATCTACTAAAAGACAAAAAAAACTATACTTTCCTATACAAAAAGTCAAAAAAATTTCATACTAAATAACTAAAAACAAAACACCATTATAACACCTTATATTTAATTCTCTCTTGATTTGATGCTTCACTTCACCATACTTCAATTCACCGTACATCCAAACAGGCCCTTCAGTAGATCTCACGAGCACTACTGAATATAAGTTTGATGAGTGAGTCTGGATCCTCAAGCGTATTCTTCCCACAGTGATTATAAGCGGACCAATTAAGGTTAGTCATGTCAGCCACGTTACCATGGGCAGACCATGATTGGTCAACTCCGAGTCACCCGGGAGAAATACTAAATTGCTCCCGATTCATAAGCTATATAGAGTATGGTCACAAGGGAGAAGTTTTTCCTCCCCAAACGTGTGGAACACTTCAGCAGCAACTTAAATTAAGGACAATGGGCCCACTAAAACGATGACTTTTGGGATGGCATGTGGTTAGAAAGTCTTGGTTCGATCGTTTCTTCTACGGTATCGAGACGTGGGCCTGTTCCAGTCAAGCCGGGTAAAGTGGTCCGAGTTTTCACACGGCCTGTTGTCACTTTACGCGTGGCATCATGTCACGTTGTGCATCAGAAATCAAAATTCAAGCCGTCCAAGAGACATGAATATGATAGGCATTAACAAGCAACGACTACTTAATAGCAGCATAGGCATTGCTAAAAACCATAGCTTCTAATTTTTAAATAGGGCCATAAATTGATTGATTGAGATTGCCTTGTTCATAAATTTTTTGCCATAATACTCCTATCTCCATGGCTAGGATCATCAGTTTAGCCTTATTCCCTTGATCAGAAGTCCATTTGGAGAAATCTAACATATATCACCAAAATAAGCTATATATTCTGAAAAGAAAAGACATATTTATAATTCAATATTAATGATATGTAGAATATTCACTTGCAAGAGTCCTACATAAGAGGAGTGCAGAATTATCAATACATGTCATGCTACAATGCAAAATCTCCTCGAACTAAAAATGCCGACACAACAAGACATTGGCCAATAACACTTTGAAGAGAAATAAGTTATGATAAATTGGGACATTTTAAAAAAAAATGTAAAGGTAAAAATATGTAAGATTATCGATGAGCATTTTTAATTTAGATGGATCCCGCTTTTGTGGATGGTAGAGATTAAAAATCTCTTATTGTCCACTTGTGGGATGCACTGCATATATTGTAAACAACATGTCGACAACGAAAACAAGAAGAGTAAATATAGGAAATATAAATGTAACAGTAACCTTTTGGTGGAGGTATTATGATATCAAAAAGTCTAAATGGACAAACTTTTTGGCCAGAATTTGGGACAAACTCCCATGTGGCACAATCCTAGAGGTGCAACTTTTGAGAGAGGGGGAAAAAGCACCTCTAGGATTGTGCCACATGGGAGTTTGTCCCAAATTCTGGCCAAAAAGTTTGTCCAAGTAGAAGGGTTGTTATGATATCCATGAAAAATTTTACTTTGGATTTGTCTCTTGGATGCTCATTCACTGCACGAATCCACATTCTTGTTTACACCACCGCCGCATACGGTGAATCCTTACTCTCTTACACTTTATCTGGTCAAAATATGCTTTTCTTGATGAATGGAATGCATTAAGATGATCCATGTCAAAATATTGCCTAAGCTTAAGCTTAGTTGGTGGGCCTATATTCCCTTGGGACTTAGATTATAGATTAAAAAGGCAGCTTTTAAGAATGGCCACACCACACTCTTTATAAGCTTAAAACAATCGGGTCTTTGTAAGGCGGTCAATGGACCTGGATATTACTCGAATCTATCTAAGCCCGGGTCTAATAATTGAGGATTCAAAGCATCCAATGGACCCAATTGATCGAGCTCAGAGTTCGGACAATTCTTAAGTTTGGATCCTTTATTCGCTAGAACCATGGTTGGGCCTCATTTTAATATATATGTGCATGATTACTCATATATTTACAAAATATTTATAAATATATTTTTAAAAGGAAGTGCTCTTATGAGAGACACTCTCACCAACTTGGTGAGAGATGGATGGGGCCCCTTGCATTTAAGTTCGTGAGAGTGGACCCTTCCAATTTTTAAATTATCTATTTGAATGAAAGAAATAGACCTCTTTGACTGAAAGTAGCCATCCAATTGGCCCGCGCCCTATTTCGACTCACAACTTGAACGAACTCTGGGCCTCCTATATTTCTTATGGGGCGGGCTTGGGACTGGATCAAGGGTCTGCATTAGACCTAGACTAGGACTCAGACCTTCCAATACTTATTGAGCTTAGATTTGAACCCAGGTGGATCACTACTGACTATGACCTGTTGACAGGCTAGGCCTTTGAGGCCTACCAAGAATCATTGAAATCACGTGGGTTTGGGTTTCAAAAGTCTTCATCATGTGACTTTCCTATGTGTAGAAAATGAAAACCAACGCAAGGAAGGAGGTATCTTTCAACGTTATAAAAAATTCCAACCATTTTGATGAAGTTGGGTGGGTGTCAAAACTTACATGATTGATTGAATGGCCTATACAACTTGCATGGTTGTCAAATATAGTCCCGTCCTTGTTTGGGGGGCGGGCGGGGGGGGGGGGTGGTGTTGTGGTGTTCGTAAAATTCAAAGATAATGTAGTTAGACTCTGAATATAAAAATGAAAAGCAGCATTCGTTCGTTCTTTCGTTTTGCACCATCAATCAGAAGACATACATCCATCGGATTTCTTTTAAAGCTACTAGAATTTGAGGATTATATTTTATAACCACTCACTCTCCAGTTTCAAATATTGGATGGCTATGATTTACAAATCAGGAGTGTGCAATTAAGCATCTTCATAATCATCAAGTAATGTTTTCGAATGAGAAATGACGATGATTGTCATTTAGCATTTCTGCAGGTTCATTTGGTCACAATCTTATGGAGTAGGCATTTAAAAACAAAAGTTTGGTGAGATTGAGGTAAAAGGGGATAGGAAGCAAAGACTCAATTTTCAAATGCCAAATTGATATCGTCCTTTTGGGAAAAAGGGAAATGAATGAGAAAAATAGGAATTTCACATTGATAATTAAAGATTCCATCCACCATACAATACATCTTTGATATGAAAAAGATAATGGAATGACTGAAAACTTATATTTCTTCTTGACATGTGATGTGAATTTAAATTTGATTATTTTAATACTGTAAGTGCACAACTGTCTTTTTGAGACAGTGGCAAGTACAGATTGAATCCCACAAGGAGCACTACTAAGTTAAAATTTAAAATCTGATTTTTTTTTCAATGATAATGACAAGAGAGATAAAGAAAAAAAAAACAAACAATAATAAGATTGAGAAAATTCTAGATCTAAAGTGCATAAATAAAATATGAGACAACACAGATCATAATATCATGAATCCATTAAGTAATCCCACCATCATTCTATTCAATAGATAAAATAAATTTATCCAAAAAACCCTTCAAATCAGAAACAAATTAATATTTCTGATTCGGATAATTTGTCTATCAAAGAGCACAATTTTTCACAATTTATTTAAAGCAAAAATCCCTTTGACCTAATGAAATTATGAACTTAACTAAATATCACATATTAATCAAAGATAGATTATCAAAGAATTTCAATCTAAGAATAATCTATCAAGAAAACATATATGATTAAAGCATTGTTCAAATAAAAAAAATTGAAAAACATAGGTTGTCAATGACATAAGGCATATTTATTATTATAATCAATAGAGAAATTTTCAAATATAGCCTTAAGTTTTTGCCTTATTTAAAAAAAGGACACAAGTTTTGAAACTTTTCAAATTAGTCCCTAAGCTTTCCAATAAATTTTCAATTAAGGACATCCGGCCATTTAAATATATTTTCTAGTGACTTTTTCCCTTAATATTTTGAAAATACCCAAATTACCCTTCATTTAAAACCATAACATGGTTTTGGCAGTCACTACATGCAGCCAATAGCTGTGAGAATACTGCGTGTCCTTGATCACCATGAGGACACTTGAGGGAAATGAGGAAAATATAAAGGAAGTGAATGAGAGTTTTATTACAATGAAGGGTATTTAAAAAAATAGGAAAAAATTTGCCGAAAATAACTTTAAATAGATGGATGTCCTTAATTGAAAACTTCCTGAAAAACTTAGAGACTAATTTGAAAAGTTTTAAAACCTGTGTCATTTTTAAAATAAGGCCGAAACTTAAGGACTTTTTTTAAGTCCTCCCTAATCAATACGAAAGAGATAAAAATATCACATAAATTAACGATGAGAAACACTTAACTTCATCTAACACCCTGATTCAGGGATCTACTCCTCAATTGCAAAAGATGTGATTTTCATTGAGGATGATGAGTATTAAATATTGCATATTTAATCCCTCATTAGTCCGAATTTTATCGGCATCTCATATGCATATCATTTGCTTTACATACATATTTTATCATTCTATCACATTAACGGATTATCGGATTATCATGCATAAATCCGATTATTTGTAGTGCATTTTTATATAATTTATCTTGTGTAGGTGGACCCCGCGATTATCCCAACCTTCCGGCTAATGTCCCAAGGCATCAAGAAGAGATTTCAAATAAAGAAGTTACATGAAGAAATCTTATTAAAGAAATCTTGATGAAGTGTTGAAGAATTCCAAAATAAGAGGAGAAAACTTTAAGGATAAAAGAAGTCATTTCTTAACTCAAAGGAGTGGTTGGTGTATTGGTTAGAGCTTGGGTTGGTATGAAATAGGTTATAGGTTCAAATCCCAACAATTGTATATTATTTTTTTGCCTCC
The DNA here is from genome assembly GCA_028538565.1 of Umbellularia californica. Lineage (NCBI taxonomy): Eukaryota > Viridiplantae > Streptophyta > Magnoliopsida > Laurales > Lauraceae > Umbellularia > Umbellularia californica. Next base: position 605,103 of record JAPQWN010000011.1, on the reverse strand, counting down.
AAAATGAGCTATCCATGTGAAAGCATCAAATGTCTTCAATGTTCCTATTAATTGGAATGCATTTGTAGAGTGAAAAAAGAGAGGAAATCCTGTGGCAAGTTAGTCTTTTTGCAATTTTATTTTTATATTGTATTTAGGAGCTTCTTTGTAATTAATCTAGAGAGAGTGAGTAATTGAAGATCATTAATGAAATTTCATAGCTCTTTCTTGATGTTTAGTGGCTAAAGCTCTTGGATTGGGCTCTCCTTTTGAAGCTAAGTAATGTGATTAGTTCATTTACATACATGTTTTAATTTAAATTCCTTATTTGTGCCTTGATTGATTAATAGATTTTAGATCTAATTGTGCTAATTTCTCTAATTTCTCATGCTCTATCTCTACACTTGATGCTTAGATAATCTCAATTGATGCTTTGTAGTTGGATTAAGTTCTTTCACATAGCATGCTCTAGAGCCCTTATCTTTGATATTTTATAGCTTGATTTTGATGATTAATTATTAGGGTAGTTAGGTCATGATCTAAGATCTTAGCTTTTTATTTTTTTTACTTTAATCTTCATTGTTATATCATCTAAATCAATTAGACAAGATATTGCTAATTGGATTGTAGATTTGAGAATTAAATTAGAACATGCATTGTTTGAATTAATTACCTACTTAGTGGATTTTGGATTGCCTAATCTCTTCTTTTTATTGTTGTTAATTTAAATCCTTGTTTGATTTGTTATTCTCACTTTTAGATTGTTGGACTTACATTTTACATTTGTTTTAAAATCCTACACATTTCACACCACATCTTCACCTTAAATCTTCAGTTTCTATCCCCATTCATGCACTAGTTTAGTCTTATTTTAGATTGTTAATTAGTCATTTATATTGTATAGTTTATTAGTTTTATTTTTTTTTCACTTCATTTGTCTATATTAGCTATATCTTAGTTCAATTCTACTAAAATTGGATTCATTTCTTCTTCTATCCTCTCTTCGTGGGATCGATAATCCGGACTCTTGAGTCCTTAACTATTTGACGAAACCGTAGTCTTGCGGTTAAGCGTTGCACTTATAAGTGTCAATCAAGTTCTTGGCGCCATTGCCGAGGAGAGGCATCGAAAAGCGTTGAATTTTATAGAGTTGATCTAATTTTTAGCTTAGTGTACTTTTTATCTTTCTTTTATTTTCTTTGCGGATTCTACACATTGTTTCTGTTTGTTTTGTATCGAGTTCCTCACTTGGAGAGATTGAACGTGGTAAAGTGCATTGGAGAACTTGAAGATTTTACTTGCGTTCCTAGTTTATGATTAGTTTAGACATTTATTTGCTTTATTAGTTGGTTGAATTAGGTATTTATTATCAATGAATGAGAGTTTTATTACAATGAAGGGTAATTTTGGTATTTAAAAAAATAGAAAAAAACTTGCCGAAAATAACTTTAAATAGATGGATGTCCTTAATTGAAAACTTTATGAAAAACTTAGAGACTAATTTGAAAAGTTTTAAAACTTGTGTCCTTTTTTTAAATAAGACTGAAACTTAAGGACTTTTTTGAAATCCTCTCTAATCAATACGCAAGAGATAAAAATATCACATATATTAACGATGAGAAACACTTTAACTTCATCTAACACTCTAATTTAGGGATCTACTCCTCCATTGCAAAAGATGTGATTTTCATTGAGGACTTCATGCAATTACAATTTTCTCTCACACTCTTCTAAACTAGTTCTAGAACAGGGCTCCGGAATACCCAAAAATAACTCTTAAATTCTATTAATTAGGGAAGAAGAGAAAGAGGAGATAATGCTCGTCCAGGGGAGGTAGTGTATCACGTATGTTATTTTTGGGTTCCTTTTATAACTGTCGCGACCCCGGACCGAGGCCCGGGCCCGCGCAGTGATTAACTGACACAAAACACACCGCCGCTGTTTATTTTCCCACAGGTTTCTGCGGTGAGGATCCCAAGACACGGGTCGAGCTCACACGAATAGATATGCGGAAACGTGTAGCAAAACGTGTCACACAAAACTTAAACAATAAGATACATGAGGAATTATAACATCGAACTAGGTATCAAAAGAGAATGTCATCACAGCATTCCAATCAAGATTAAAGTCTCACAATTAACCCAAAGTATATTAGTACAAGTTACATAACCCTGAGAGGCCAACAAAGGCCAATACAACAAATACAATTCCAAAAGATAACCCAAACTAGGCGAAACGAGAATCAATATCCCGACCGGCGTCTAGATGACGTCGTTGGGCTGCCACTTGTGTGCTGGGGGTGGCTCAACAGCCTCCTCCGGGCACTCCTCGTCACGCGTGAACTCTCCTACACCTGGACACCAAAACATCAAGCATCAAACACGACGGTTTGACAAATAAACAATTTAAGTATGAATATGATAAACAATACTAAAACAGTTCACGATTAAAGTACATGTTTCAAGTTTACGAAACTAGCATGAATACTTATAATATCATGAAAAGATAAATCCACATTGAGCTCATCCTTTCTCCGTCATACATGATGACAAGAGCAAGCACGCACGACAAGCACGACACGAAAACACGATCCCACGCCACACAAGGTAGACGGGATATCCGGCCGCGGAACCGGATCACGAACACGCACGATGTGTAATATAATACACGACTAGTCTGCAGACAGTTCACATGTTTAAGGACCCCCAGGTAGTGGATCAAGCTAAAAGGGCAGTCCAAGCTCAGTGGTATTCACTTATATCATGAATGCACAAAACACGGCGATACACGTTCGAGAACTCGACAAAACAAGAGGGAGATCATTTATAAAACACAACACGATGAGACTAGTGAAACATCATAATATTAATGCTTAGCAAACTTAAAAAATGATTCCCTTTTTGATTCTTGAAACACGATTCTTGAAACACGTCTTAAATACAAGCTTATACTTGAAAAATCAAATAAGAACATGAGGATGCATGAACCATCAAAACAAGAGTTCAAACATAAATCTATCAAGCATAGGCTAAGACCAAATCTTTGACCCTTGTGGACTTGAAAACCCAAACGTCGAAACTCTATATAACTTGGTGTCCCCGAAGGTAAGGTACATTTAGGAATTTCAAGTGCACAATGTCAAATGAAGGTCTAAGGCATAGTCTAGTTTTCATTCCCGCAAAATTTCTTCAAAAACAGTTCTTTTAGTAACTGTCGGTCAACTCTCGGTCACCTGTCGGTCAACCGACGTTAATCTGTCGATCGACCGATGAATGACCGACAGGATCCAGCCCAGAAATGCTGCTCTCTGGAATTTGAACCGACAGGTCCTCGGTTGGTTGTCGGTCGACAGACGGCTAACCAACGGATGACCTGGCAAAATGTTGCTCTCTGGAATTTGAACCGACAGGTTCTCGGTTGGTGTCGGTCGACCGAAACATGACTGACACCTGACCGACAGGACTCGGGCAATGCATTTCAGTTCAGAATTTTTCACACTTCCTTCCCTCCTTCACTTCCACACTTTCACCACCTGCACTCCCCAAGCCTACATGCTTTCCAAGGGATAATTTCATACAATTTCAAGGCATTCCATCCACAAATAATCCATTCATTCCAAGGAGAAACATCAAGGCATTTCCAAATACAAATTCATAAAAACTTACAAAACCAACTTGATTCTAAGAACTTGGAAAAGTCATTAACCACAACACAAGTAGAGGAACTCAACCCATGATTTAAGAGAACATAATCATAACATACATTCATAGGTTTAAGCATAAAAATCATGTCTTAATGGAAGAAATGAAACCACAATACAATGTACATGAAAAACCTATAAAGTTTACTTGCCTCCAACCAAAGCCAAGCAAAACTCCACAAAATCCAACAAGGATGGGAGCTCCACGAAATCTACACAAAAACCCCCAAAAGAGAGCACTAAAAAATCACCATTTTAGCCATTACAAACCCCCATTTCGAAAATGGGTTTGAAAAATGGAAAACAAGCTCTTGGTGAGCTAAAGAACATCAAATGAAAAGATGGGTCCAAGCTCTAACCTTTTGCTAGCCAAACAAGAAGAAGAGAGGTTGAAGATGATGAATAGTGAAATGGTTTGGCTCCAAAAACGCCCCAATCGAAGCTTGAGAAGAGAGGAAGAGAATGGCGGAGTCGAATCGGAGAATGGAGCCTTCTTGCTAGATGATTTCCAAGGGAGAAAGACCAAGGAAGAACTTTCTTCTCATCTCCACTCTAGGGCAAGCACATTTGCAGGATTTTGGAAGAAAAATGGAGGAGAGAGAATAGGAGATCTTTTATATGGGTTGAGAAGTGGGTCCCTTTACAGCTGAACTTTGAAACGATTAAGATATGGTCTTGTGGACCCCGGATGGAAACAACGAAGAAGAACAAAACGATCAACGAAAAATCTAGTTTCGAAAAAGTATAATTTTGACATAGTTTCATGACTTCGAAAATTGTACCCATATTTAGCATGAATAGTCAGATTTACCCTTATTGGGCCAAAACTTGGTTTTTTGGGCCTCAAATGCATGCAAGTTAAAAACGAAAGTTGCCACAAATAATAAAACCATTCAAGAGAAATAAAAATCACATCTACATCAAAGTTTTAGAACAAAAACCCATTCTTACTCGTGTACTCAGGGCGTCCCTGAACGTGTCTGACTCGTATTAAACGTCCTCAAAATCCCCAAGCTATAATCCAGGCTAAGTCTAATCACATTCTAACCCAACTAGTACTAAGACTCACTTAAGACTAAACACTCACTTAATTAGTACTAATCGAGTTGGTCTGGGTCGGGGTCTAACAATAACACTTTTGTTATCTTACATCATCTTATAGATACATTGAATTTAAACACATTCTTTGCAGATTTGATTAATAAATCATTGATAAGGTATATCTCTTATCCTTTTTGAATTTGAATGAGGTGGAAGCTTATGGAAACCTCTGAATGGCTTGGGTAATCTTCAGATGGGGTCCCACAAGGGATGTGCAACAATTTATTATCAAATGTGTGGATTTAATTGCAATCCCATCTAAAAATGAATATGAAAATCTCCGGGCCCATAACCTTTTCAATATAGCTATGATTTGCACATTCTTAGGCCCTATAAATATCTACTCTGAATAAGCTTTCTAACAGTAGGTAAATTTCATCGATCCAATGGTTGGATTGAAAGTTATGGCCATTTGAAGATGAGTTATCATAAGAAAAACGTGATTAACTTTCAAAATTTGAATTGCAATGGAATCTATCCCTGCACAACTTTCATTTTTCGAAAGGAGATCAGATATGGATAATTCAAACTCTTTGAATTATCCATTAATAATTTCAAATTTGCAATTACTGCGGACCCTGCCATGTGGGACATTTCATCTGCTTGAACAGTGGGTCCCATGAGAAGTCTTTTACTATAGTTAGGACTCTTCAACCGACATAATAAGTGGACCCCTCCTTTGATTGATTTGCACATGGCTTGTGTGTGAGGTCTATGTGGTGAATTCTTCAATTTACTTCTTTTCATGCTTCAATTCAACAATGCAGGGCCCATGATGACTATGTGTGCTTGAAAGTGAGTTCCGTGACAGAAGCATGTAATTCTCATTTTCTGCACATTCTAATTCAACACATCAAATACTGAAGAGCCCATATTGAAGCGGGACCCATCCGGACAGAGTTATACTCCAATTGGAACTCTTTGAAGAAAATTTACAAAACATTCCAAGTTAATGCAGAAAATGTATGGAAAGTATGAAAATTCAGGTTCTTAGGTGAAAATGCATGAAATGATGGAATTAGATGAATAATGATGTAAATCATCTAATTAAGCCCCTAATTCATCCTAAAATGATGAGTAAATGTGCAAATTCATGAACTCAACAACATGTTCGACAACAATTTTCTTGAAAACAAATATTTTTCTTTCCACGGCCCTTCAAGAAAATTATTGCAAATTCAATGTGTATGTGTCTTGCAAAGAATATGTCATGATATTTTGTTTTAATTCCTTGTCGCATGTTCAATGTAGATGTGTGCCAATCCATTGTAGCTTCATGTGGATATCTCGCTCTCCATTTAAATAGCCAGGGAACAAACCCGATTGTGAATTTGTGATGGTGAGGGACTTGGGTTGTGCTTGTATAGATAGGTTAATATAAGAGTGTACTCAACTCAGCATTGTAAGAAATATCTCTTTTAAAATATTATCAATAAAATCGAATAAGTCCTATGATTTTATTGTGTACTCTTAGTTTACCTACAAAAAGCTTAGTATGCACTATGATTTTATTGTGTACTCTTAGTTTACCTACAAAAAGCTTAGTATGCACTAATTTATATTGATTTCCTTCTAAAGGAATGTGTTGTGCTGGTTGTATTCTCTGGAATTGAAAGGAAAAAAAAAATTGTGTTTTAAAGTGAAATGCTTAGCAGAGAACAGGAGTGCCTAGTTGGTTGGGGACCCCGCACTCACCTAGATGTTGAGGGATCCATAGGTTTGCTTTCTCCTCGCATGCGTGGGCGACCTCTCCCTATGTGTGTGGGTGTTATCTCTGTACTTATGCAGGTGCCTCCTCCTTGTGTAATGCAAGTGTTCTCTGCCATAGGAAAGCAGATGGATCAATTCTGAGCCAATACCATGTTGGACCCATAATAGGAACCATTTTGTAAACGAGGGTTCCATCAACAGCTCAGAACCTATTCTCTGATTCCAAACTTGGTTATGATAAGAGGATAGGGATCCAATTTCAGAATTGGATCCAATACCGAAACCAACTATTTTGTTACTTGAAATAGAGATATCATTCAACCCAAAAATCCACAAAAGGGATATCATTCAACCTAGTAATAGCACATCAAGTCTACCTTCTACAGCTAATAAATCCTAGCATCTTTGGAATTAACATATAGTTGGTACATGAAGTTTTTTACATTAGCATATATAAAGTCAAGACCTAGGTCTTAAAAATGCACATCCTAGCGCTTTACAAATTTTGGGTTCAAGAACATTTTAAAACCATACTTTAAAAATGAATATAATTCCACATTCTCCCATGGAATCCAAAAATGAAGAGAGGAGAGCCATTGCAATCTTTAGTCCAGTTGCCCATCACCATAGTGGGTTTGCTGAACTTGTTGTTGAAGAGAAGAATATGAACTATTGAGCTAGAAAAGGGGATATAAAAACTCAAATATCTTTAAATATAATGGGCAAATAATTGTGTCATGGGTCCACATGTTGCAACCTCATGAATCTAGAATTGGATCCCTTTAGCATTCGGAACTTAAAACTTGGGTTCTAAATCCGAATATGTTTATGAACGAGAACCTAAAATTGGTTCTAGATCGTATTTTTTATGGATCAGGACTTTCGAATAATTGGAAATCTGTTTGCATCCCGAATCTCCATGCTAGTGTGGGTGCTATCTTGGGTCCTTGAACCTCCCCCACATAACGCACACAAATAAATAAATAAAAGAGAAGGGAAAAGAAAAAGAGTTTGAAACGCTTACACTTTCCTTTCTTGTTTTGAACGCGCGCCACTCATCTCTTCTTTTTATCATTGGATTCCATTTTGTGTTTATCCCAAAACAACCTATTTTAGAAAAAAGTTATTGCATATTCTCACAACAGTATCTTTTCCATGAATTTATAATAAATCTTAAAATAAATCACAATACAATATAAACATCGTCCATCAACATACTATTCGTCATTCATAAAAAAAGGAGCAAAGAAGCACCAGAGAGGAACAATGGGGAGAAGGAAAGCTAAGAGGTATGCATTTTTTTTCCCTGATTTCATAAGGACAGATCTTTTCTATTTTTTTTTATTGTCCTCGCTATCTTTATATTTACCTTTAATCACCAATACACTGATAGCTTGGTGGAGAGGGATCTCCATTTGTATAGAAACAACTAGGGATTGATCTCTATTTGTAATTCTATTGGTGAGGAAGTTAGGGTAGCGCGCATGTGGGTACGTAAATATTTACCTAAGAAAAAGGGTTATACTTATCCTCTATTTAAGGATTTAAGATAAAGATTAGTATGTACGTGTGTGAGAGTTAAGAGGTATGTGATTTTTTTTTCTAATTTCCTTAACATAGTTTTTTTACCATTTTTTAAAATATTATTCTCGCTATCTTTGTGCTTACCTTTCCTCACAATCCACTGATAGCTCGGTAGAGAGGGATCTCCCTCTACATAGAAACAACTAAGGATTGATCTCGATCTACTTGTAACTGTTTTAGTGAAGAAAATGGTAGACCTAGGAAATATACTAGAGGGGGTGGTGGTGGTGGTTACTATTTAGAAGATTTTATGGATTTTTTTATTTTTTATTTACTTATGTCCTCCCTTCCCACAAGAAAGTTTTTAATATAATCCCCCCACCCCGGATCAATCTCTACTTGTAACTTTGTCAGCGGGGGAGGGGGAGGGGGAGGGGGAGACCTAGAAAATGTACCCTTTTTTTTGTTGTGTTGTGTTGTCTGGTCCATTGTCTATGGGCTTCTCTCATGTCATTGGAACTTTCCGCTATTCTTAACTCACAATATATATATATATATATATATATATATATATATAATGGGAAAGAAAGCCAACCATCAGATTTGGAATAGCCATCAACTGGGCCAATCAAATAAGAAAGAAATAGCAACATCTCCTTTACACAGGCCCAACGCCTCTCCTAAGCCTTCCCCAAGACACAGTCCACAATCTCGATAGTGACTTTTGGAGGATGGAACTAATAATTTTATAATTTTTATGCAGGAGGAACCAAAAAAGGGGAGTGCCTCGCGGGCACTAAGTAAAAAACATTCATGGGAAGGGGGGACATAAGTAACAAAAATAAGGGGGGGACATAAGTAACAAAAATTCATGGTTTGAACCAATGGGTCCAGCTAAACTTGGGCTACATTATGGTTTGAACCAATGGGTCCAGCTAAACTTGGGCTACATTAATATTAGTTAGGCCCTAGTCAAGAAATCATGGTTCATAGTGAAATGAGTTGGACATAAATTGACCCTCTAACTCTCAAATACAGCACTACACTTGTGATGGATAAGCTTATGTGAGTTGGTAGGTTTTCCACAGTGATATGCATGCTTGAATATCATTTTTGCATTGACCTATGATAATCAATATTTCATAAAAGAAAGACCACTTGTGTCAGGCAAAATGGGTTAAATGACCCATGATATGCAAGTTGGCTGTGCTGTGTAACCTATCTAATAAGATAATTTCAAACCCGTTTAATAAATAACTTGAACTGACCCATTAAAAAACTAAAGATGGTGCATGATTTAGTTTTATAAATTATAACAATCTAACCATGGTGTCACATACGTTATTGTATTATATTAATTAGTTATAAAATGTTGTTCACTCACAAAATATGAATTTATGACAATGTTCATATCATAAATTTACTGTGGTTAGAGAGAATCACATTTATACATGATTTGTGGATGGTAACACATCACAAAATAAAATACATACATTTTCATTCTTTTCTTAGATCGTAAATATATAATTAAAGATTTTCAAAGTAATGAGATAATAAATAAGTTCAATAGATATTGGAGAATTATTGAGATGTCGTATTTTTTTTTTTTTTAAAAAAAACATGTTGATTATTACACTTTAAAGTTGGTTGGGAGTAAACCAAAAAAAAAAAAAAGGAAGGTCGAGTTAGTATTTTAGAGCTATCTAAATTCATTGTTTAAAAAAAAAAAAAAAAAAACCAAGGGCCTCTTCCTCTAAATTCAAATCCTGATAATAGCTAACTAGAGTCGAGCGACAACAACGATATTATTTGGATTTCAATTATAAAATAGAAAAAATCAAATTTAAGGAGTATTAATATATCAAAACCCTAAAATACTTCCACCGACTTCAAAACCAAAATCATTATTACTTAAGTAAAGTAAATAATACATCATTTCCTCTCTTCTATATATTTATTTATATATATATATATATATATATTTTACTGTGTCCGTATGTATGATCTGATGTATCCAATTCCAATCTGGTATGTATACGGACAACCGCTGTGCCTGTAAATGGCAATCCCATGGCCAGGGAGGAGGCGGAGGCGGACTGTTTTATCTGGTGTGTGACGGTGGTAGAAATCTAGGGTTTTCATTATCCTTTGTAAAAAGTTAGTTGTAATTGAAATCCCATGCCCTAGGCCTAGGCGTAGCTAGGGTTTATCTTCAAACGCAGAGAGGAGAATGGGACGTTATAGAGGAGTTCCCAACTCTACGGATGAAGATCCAACTCAAAGGTCGATACTTTTCTTGAAATCTAGATCTAGGGTTCTTACTTGTCAGCACGTATAGAGAAATATGTGTTTGGGTGGTAATCGGAATTGTTAGAATTTGATTTATTTAGGGTTTAAATGTGCTTTGTAATTTTTTTTTTTGGGATTTGATAAATGTTTGATATGGTTGATTATTTGGATTGTAATTTGGGTTGTTTTGCTTGGTATTGAAAAATGGATTTTCACTGGATTGATTTTTATTTGGCATTTCTTATCAATGATCATTCATATCATATAGATTATGTCATATCAAGTTGTTTTTTTTTTTTTTTTTTTTTTAACACTTATTGTTTCATGTTCTACATATTATTATCATATAGATTATGTTATATCAAGGATGACTATACTTCTGCAATGCAATTTGGAACATATTCTACTGCCTTTTTATCATCAAATTGATATTATAGTCAATTTTGATATTGCTTTGTGTCAGAGAAGTCTGAAAACAAGTACTAATTTGTACAATTTTTGATTTCCTTGTCACATGAAGAGCATTGCCACAAATGGTTATCCATTAGAACAAAAGATTGCAACCAACCACCCTTATGTCTTTTTTCCCACTCCATTTAAAATTGACAAATGCCATGTGTTTTGTAGAAATAAGAGAAGAAGGCCTGCTTCTAGTGGAGAGAATTTAGAGGCAGCAGCTTCGGGTATGCTATCATCACATCTTTATCAATTGAATTGTCAATCGAATTGCAGGTTTTTATTTCCCAGTTAGAAGATAGATTTATTTGTTTATTGACGTTTATACTATGTAGTTACAATACAAACTAAGCATCACATCTTTATCAATTGAATTGTCAATCCAATTTTTTTTTTTTAATCCAGTTAGAAGATTTATTTATTTGTTTATCAAACTTTTTACTATATAGTGTCCATACAAACTAAGTATCCACCATAACTACTACACCCTGAACTATGATCCAGGGGATGACCATCCCTTCTTCAGGCTGGACTCATTCTGCAATTTGCAAATTGTGGATCCCCTGTGGCTTATAGGTTCACACGGATGTATGCTAATCAGATGGGGATGGGGCATGGGAAGTTCTTATTTTCGTTAGGTGGGGGCTCAATCTTAGCATGACTAGAAAATAGTCACTGTGGGCTAAAGGTTCGAAGTTGAATGGTTTTTCAATCTTTTGATAAATTACCTACCCTCATTCATAATCTCAGCATGACTAGAAAAAAGTCACTGTAGGCATGTTAGTGGGTTCGCTTCAGTGCATATGCTCCCTTGATCTGTTGTCTGCTAACAGTTTCTTTTTAATTCCTTAATCTTTAACAATGGAACTTGGTTCTTGAAGAATATATAGCTTACAAAATACAACCTGAAAGAGGAGACTAAATTCAGTATAACTGCTAGATGGGATGCTGATTACTTTTATGGAGTTTCTCCTTCAAAATTATATTTTGTTTAATTTTTCATCACCATTAATGAGTTGCCCAAGGCTTTTTTTTTTTTTTTTTTTAAAATTATCCATTTATTAAAAGTTCTCTGTGTTGGTAACTTTTTATTGAAGCAGGTCAAGGAACAAGTGATGGGAAGAAGGCCTTATACCATTGCAATTATTGCAACAAGGACATCTCTGGGAAGATTCGCATTAAGTGTGTAAAGTGCCCTGACTTTGACCTATGTGTGGAGTGCTACTCTGTGGGAGCTGAAGTTACACCTCACAAGAGCAATCATCCGTATAGGGTTATGGTTAGTAACATCATTATTGAAGCTTACTCTATGACGGTGGATGGTAGTATCAACTTGTTCCTTACATTGAGAAAGCCTTCATTCTTCTCCCTAAAATCCTAACGAATAAATCAAACTACTATCTTTACAGTTTCATTTATACACCTGTAATTGTTCTTCTTGAAATTCGTATTTCATTGATGGTTTGATTAGTATCCTTAGAATTTACCATTTCATAAAGTAATTTTTTTTTTGCCTTTACCAATAAATTTCTATTTGCTTACTATCCCAATTAAGGTCACGTTTGATGGTTTAGGCTAAGTCGATGCAAGACGGAATATATGGAGTGCAAGTTTAGCCAAAGTAGGACACTTGGTAACATAGAAGTAAGTTTAGGCACACAAAAGATTGTAGAGAAAGAAAACTTTAGGTACCTTGGATCGATGGTGCAACAGGATGGAGGGATTGATACTGATGTAAGTCACAGGATTCAGGCCGGGTGGACCAAATGGAGGAGTGCTTCGGGGGTCTTGTGTGATCGGAAAGTCCCCCTCAGGGTTAAAGGAAAGTATTATAAGGTGGCGGTAAGACCAGCATTGTTATATGGATCAGAGTGTTGGGCAATAAAGCATAATCATGTTAAGAAGATGGAAGTTGCGGAGATGAGAATGCTAAGATGGATGTGCGGGATCACAAGGAGAGATAGGATTAGGAATGAGGAGATTAGGGGCAAAGTAGGAATAGCACCGATTGGAGATAAAATGAGAGAAAATCGACTAAGATGGTTTGGCCATGTTAGAAGGCGGCCAATGGAAGCACCTGTTAAAAGGTGTGAAGGCATAGAGATTGCCAGGAGTAGGAGAGGGAGAGGGAGACCCAAGAGAAGTTGGAAAGAAACTATTAAACACGACCTTGCCTACATGGATCTAACGGAGGACATGGCCCTAAACAGATTTGATTGGCGTCGTCAAATCCATATAGCCGACCCCACCTAGTGGGAAAAGGCTTGGTTTGGTTTGGTTTGATTGTTCCTTGGACCACATATCCAGTGGGTTAAATATAATGATAGAACAGATTATTTTTTTGTCAGACTGTGCATTGGATGGTATCAAAATGTGAAACCATTAGGTGGTATGTGATTCTTTTCCTGTTGTGATAGAAAAGGTAGAAACACACTACCATTGGGGGACAGAAGAATGCATTCCTTCTGCTACATATAAATGAGCTTCTACTTAGCATTTATAGAACTTCTGGCAAACCAATCCCAAGCCTAGCTGAATCCAAGACAGGCCACTTCGACCTAAGACCCAGCCTAGTTCTGGTACCACGCCAACCAAACACAGCAAAGTCCAATTGCTCATCCAAATAGAGTCGGATGATCAGCAAGGTATTAAATTCCAGTGCCAATCTTCATGCCAGTTAGGATTGGGATGAGTAGCTGCCAGCTACGATGCCCAGATATGGCATGGAAACGGCAGGGACACTCCATAGACATGGCAGCAGGGATACGGATTTTACACATAAGAAGTGAAGTATTGGATACAATACGACATGATACATTTTTCCCATTTTGAAGTATCCATGCATCATAGGCTGCCACCTCTACCAGACTGATACAAGTGTGCAAGGTTTAAAAATCAGTCCCCAGCTTGGCTGAACCCAAGACAGGCCACTTTGACCCAAGACCGAGCCTATTTCTACTACCAAACCAACCAAGCAAAGCCCAATTGATCATCAAAATAGGGTCGGATTATCAGCAATGTTTTAAATTCCAGTTCCGATCTTCATACCAATCAGGACTAGGATGAGTAGGTGCCACCCCTACCGAACCGATACCGGTGTGCTAGGTTTAAAAATCACATTTTTTCCAAAAAAAAAGAAAAAAAAAATCCTAAGGCTAGCGCGATGTTTATCAGTTTTTGTAGCTATTGAAAGATCATCTAACACACAAAGCACCAAATTGCCATTACATGATAACTATTTTTTTATAATTTAACATTCATAGTAACATTAAAATAAACTGCAAACCATAATATTAGCCAAGAGTGGGGACTTGGAGGCTGAAGCCATGAGGGCAACCAATTATTCAATACGACATAAGAGTTTCAAGTCGATTTGAACCTATCTTTATCATCATTACCATAATCTTTATTCCGTATTGGATAATTATGGGAACTCAATGGATAGACTACCTGAAGTTATCAAACAACTTCTTTTTTTTTTTTTTTTGATAACGTAGGGTGTCCCAGCCCTTTGGGCCAACATAATCCCTACGGGCCTATGAGAGAAAGCCGGGTAAAATTCCCCTGTGGCCCTAGAGTGGTAGTGCAGTTTTGAACCCACAACCTCCGGGGGTGCAAACCGTGGTCCTAGGCCAACTGAACTACAACTTAATCTCCATCATTATATTGATAACTCTGTAAGCATTGATCTTCAGCCCTGTATTTTTTACGACCATAATAATGTTGCCTACAGGCCCTATTATCCATGTTGATAAGCATAAGAATTTGTTTTGGTTATCATACTGGTAATAGCTCCTTTTACTTCAAACTCAAACAGAAGAAATGAGTTCCTATATATGTTTTTGGTTGAATTACTATGAGACTCAGTCCATGGCAGTCATGTGCTATTTTGTGCCAGTCACGTGCTGGTGTGACTCGACCGAGTCAAGTGTCTGCACCAACTGGCACCTAGTCGAGTTATCAAAAAAAAAAAAAAAAATAGTAGACTTACTGAGGACAAAATTTCAAACCCACCCCGGATTTCTTCTAATTGTTGCTTTATATCCCCAAGCGGGAGGAAGGGAGGGAGGGAGGGAGAGAGAGAACTTTGGATTTTCTTCTATGTTTATTCTCAAATGTCGTAAGAAGATAGATGCTTAAGGTCTAACCAAGGATTAGTCAAACTTCATGTTCTTTATATTGGCCGAAAGTTGTACGGAAACCTTTTATCTTTTGTTACTTCCAGAAATTGGCATTTGCAAGTTGCCCTTCCCCTTTGTTCAAATGAACCTAGTTGTTATTTTTATTTCAGCATATTGTCATTGGATTTAAACTCATATTTCCTGGTTTTCTTGTATCTGGCTGAACCTCAAAGATTTGTCTCTGGAGAGTCTTTAGAATTACTTGGGTTTTCATATTCTCAAGACCAAGTTTTGGTCCTGAGTGGAACCTTGGCTGATATATGAAAACCGGTTGACTAAATACAAGTTGGGATTTCTTCACTTCCACTGAGATTTGTGCAGCCTAATAAACAAGCCCCTAAAAATAGAGATTTGGAATTTCATGATGAGAGGGAGATTTTCTGTTTGGATCTATTGACCAAGCTGCTCCAAATGGGTTTTGTACTTGGGACTTGTTGATCAATTTTGAATCCGATGTTCCCTCTGAAATTGGATTTTCTTCTATTGTGTCCAATTGTTTAACTGATAGAAACCCTAGAAGTGTAGAGTTTTCTAATTTATTGTGAGTTTTGTGTTAGTGGGTTGCACAAGTCTGGTTTGCGTTTATCAATTCTTCCTTTGGTTGATTTTTCTGTCCAAGTTATCAAGGTGCAGTTCCATCCAATGCCAACAACCTAAATATGAGGGTCATCCTCCCTTACTCTCACAGTTGTGTGAGAGTTACTCTCATAGGAGCATTTTCATATATATATATATATATGGAGAATATGCAAGTGCATCCATCCCTCACCATTGTGGTGAGGGACACCCCCTTTTTGGGAAGTTTTAAGTACAAAAGAGAAGTGTAATTCTCTTTTGTACTTCTCTTTTGTACTTGAAACTTCCCAAAAATGGGGTGTCCCTCACCACAATTGTGAGGGATGGATGCACTTGAATATCCCCCTATATATATATATATATATATATTGCATGACTTAGACAGGAGCCATCAACACAGTTGGAATATGCTAATTGTTACCAATTAACGAAGTTGCAGGTTGAAGTCATGTTACCTATATAATTCTCTCAGTTCTTTCATGCTTCATTTCCATTCTCAATGCATATAGGATTTTTCCACCCACCAAGGATTGAGATCATTGGTACACAATTATTGTGTACCAATTAGCACACAAGAGGTTTTTTTTTATTTTTTTTATATAGTAATTTGCACACACGAGCTAGGACACACACACACACACACACACCAACTTCTGCAAATTTCGAATCTAATGTTGATAGTAGAGATTACTGAGTTGTTTCTTTATTCATCCTCTATAAATTTTCTCCTCTGCGGCTTGTCTTTTCCCCTTATTTGTCCAGATTGGAAAAAACACACACACACACACACACACACACACACACACACCAACTTCTGCAAATTTCGAATCTAATGTTGATAGTAGAGATTACACACACACACACACCCACCAAGTTCTCCAAATTTCGAATCTAATGTTGATAGTAGAGATTACTGAGTTGTTTCTTTATTCATTCTCTATAAATTTTCTCCTCTGCAGGACAACTTGTCTTTTCCCCTTATTTGTCCAGATTGGAAACTTCTGCAAATTTCAAATCTAATGTTGATAGTAGAGAATTCTTTTGGTTTACTGAGTTGTTTCTTTATTCATCCTCTATAAATTTTCTCCTCTGCAGGACAACTTGTCTTTTCCCCTTATTTGTCCAGATTGGAATGCTGATGAAGAGATATTGCTTCTTGAGGTATGCCCGAACTTATTTTTTTTATCTGTTATGGATTGATGGAGGCAAAGACCCTTGTACATTTGCATGTAATCTTACTTGTTTGGAACTTATTCCTGTAAAAATCAATTACTCAGGGTATCGAAATGTATGGTTTGGGAAACTGGGCAGAGGTTGCAGAGCATGTTGGTACCAAGAGCAAGCAGCAATGCATTGAGCACTATAAAAGTGCTTACGTGAACTCCCCTTGCTATCCTCTTCCAGTAATACATCTGTTCTTATGCTTCGGATCTGTTTTGATTTATTTGCTGTTAGTGAGTCTTTTTCAAATGTACATATATAAGTACCAATTACTAAGCTTTAAAAAAAAAAAAAAATCTTTTAACCTGTTTATGTGTTTTAGGATATGTCTCATGTTGTTGGGAAGAATAGAAAGGAGCTTCTTGCTATGGCTAAAGTGCAGGGTGAAGGCAAAAAAGGTATGTGTTCATGTTAATGATTACATTTTGAAGTTAAACTTATTTTTATTTTGATGTAATAGTGAGAAATGGTTTGAATTAGAGAGTAAATGGTAACAGTTGTGATGTAACAGAAAGTGGGAAAGTAGAAAAAAATGTAGTCTTAGAAACATTAAATTTGAATTGTTAGTATTTTCCTAATAATTTTTTATACATTTGCTTTGTCAATAACCACCATTTTATCTAAATAGGCTTTATATTCCTCTATGTAACGTTAGGGCCTGTTTGTCAATCTACATGTAAAATAAAGGCAAAGTAAAGCCTCCATTTTCCAGACATGAAAAGACCCATGGGTCATATCAAAAGTACACAAATTCAGAATTCTCCCCGACTTTTTCAAAAAAAAAAAAGAGTCAAAAAGCAACTCTTCAAACCACTAAAAGACAAAAAAATTCACTTTTTACACAAAAGTCAAAAAGATTCCTTACCAATCCACTAAAAACAAAAGACTATGATAACCCACTTATATTGTATTCTCTCTTGATTTGATGCTTTACTTTACCTTTATTTTATGAGAAAATTACCAAACAAGCCCTTATATGGATGTAAACAGGTTGGATGCGAATGGGTACGTGGTGGACCCAGGTCACCAGATTTAAACCCTAAGCATGGATGTAGAGCTGACTACCTGACTCCAATAGTGTATTGGAATGGGTGCAACTCTGGACCAGACTCAACATCTACATGGGTCAAAAACGATCAGTGTTCTGATTAGTCTCATATCTCATACCTTAGGGTTGTAAAGAGGAGAAAGCTACCACCTGCTCCATAAGAATTTATGGTATTCATTATCATGCATAATACTTTTAATTTAAGTTACTAATACATATTTTTTTACCATATGGACCCTAGTGGATCTGACCTGGACCCAATTACCTGTTGTGTCCGAAAGAGGGGAGGGGGGGGGGGGGGGGATCCATACTGGATTACTTTGGATCGGAATCCTTGGGTAACCGGGTCAACACAGGTCCATTGAGTTCTATACTGATGCTGCCATATTTAAAACCGTTTGTGCAAATGCCAGCTGTCATGGTGTTTGCATGATGACTTTACTATAACTTCAATCATCTTCTAGAGTTGCTGATTTTTTAAAATGAATATATTCTCATTCTTTTGAACCATCATATATGCACATAAGCAAACACAGAAACATGTATTCACATATTTGATATTAAGAACATAATAAAGTGTAGAAGTACATTTGCGAGCTAAAGAAAGATGTTTCATTATTGATTAATACATATTTGTGCAAAAAATCGTAGATATCTACCAACTTTTAAGAGGATCAGAGTTGGGATGACATTGAGGGAACATTTGGCTGCATATTTTCCTCTGTTTAGGTACTGCACCCATCCCCATGTAGACCTATTTCTCATAAGGGAATGGCTGCCTAAGTAGATTACTTTTCTAGGTTAGAGGCCATGTCAAATGAAGGAAAATGTAGTTTATGCATCCAAATCAGTATGGACAATGCAAAAATAATTGGAAACCTTTTTTTTTCCCATTTGAACTTGAGGTATCTTAGAACTGAAAATCTTCCTACTAGCATAAGTGAAACGTAGTGCCAAATCTACTGTGTAGAGACTCAGAGTTGGGATGATATTGAGGGAACATTTGGCTGCATATTTTTCTCTGTTTGGGCAATGCACCCATCCCCATGTAGACCTATTTCTCATAAGGGGATGGCTGCCTAAGTAGATTACTTTTCTAGGTTAGAGGCCATGTCAAATGAAGGAAAATGTAGTTTATGCATGCAGATCAGTATGGACAATGTAAAGATAATTGGAAACCTTTTTTTCCCCATTTGAACTTGAGGTATCTTAGAACTGAAAATCTTCCTACTAGCATAAGTGAAATGCAGTGCAGAATCTACTGTTGATTTGCTGGTGCATATTACTTTATTTTTTAAACTATGCTTACAGCCTACAATGATATTTAGTGTTCTTAATGAAAATGTGAATATCAGTTCTGTTTTGATTAATAAAAAGAAAGTCATTCTGGGGCGTCATTAGTTTTTCCTCTTTCTTAAAAAATTATCAATACCAATTTGAGGGAAAACACACACACACACAGATTTCCTCCTATTTTGGGTGCTTTGCCATGAGAGAGAGAGAGAGTTATTAGTGTTATTACTGTTATGCAAGCATATTACCTCCTATTTTGTCACTATGGGTTCTTTGCCATGAGAAGCTACTACAGTTTGCAAATGATATGATGTCCTATTGCTGCAGGATTTCCTTCTACGGTTGAGAACACTCCAAAGGAAGACTCACCATTCTCTCCTTCTAGGGTCAAGTATGATGAGTTATTTTTATTTATTTATTTATTTATTATTGTTGCTCTTGTTGTTATTATTTTGAATAATGTTTATAATTTACCAGTTAGAGAACTTTATACTACGTCAAAGGGGATGAATTACCTACACATCAATACAGCCATTGAACGCCTTCTTTTGTTGATGTGTGAGCTACTCGATTTGCCTCTTCCGAGATTGCCCAAATAAGATTTTTGAATTTAGGAAAGCTTAGATCATGGTTTTTGACTTTTTGTATGCTGTGGAGAGCCTATCTATAATTTGTTTGGTTGCTTGGCATATTCTCCCTCCTTTGAAGGGATTTTTTTTTTTATAACTTTCAAGGGATCAATCTTGCAAGAATATATGGTGCAAAACCTCAAAAAGTTAGTTGTGGTGTGCTTGGGGAAGTAGAGATAGATTGAAAATTGCTAGTGGGATGACTTGAAATGTACGTGGGATATCGTATTAGTAGGTTGACTCAGAGGTGGCTCAATCTTTATACAGACTATCTTGTGTGATCTATCTTATGTCTCAGCTTGGATTAATTTCCAATGTGGAATAATGGCCCCTATCATCCCGAGACAAGTACAGATTTTATATGTGCATTTCGTGGATCACATTGTATCTCTTACCGAGACTCGTCATATCTTACTTACAGCTTGGGCTTATCCTTTGACCCAGGATGCACAACCAAGACTCATTGGTCCAAGTGCTATGATTTTTACATTGATATAATAGGATGGTCTAGCATGTGCCCTTGGTTCAACGACATGGAGATGCTGAATGGTTGAATGCAAATTGACATGGGATCCTTAGTTAACTTGGGAGACTTATTGTTTGACATAATTGTACTTTAGGAGTTAATAGAACATCACAGTTCAACGGAAAGTCAAAATAAATTTCAGGCTTCTCTCTGGACAAATATAGCTATTAATTTCTTTTCTTAAATTTTTTTTCCATCTATATAATGATGTCTGATGAAGTTCCAATGGTCAGATCTTGTGTGTCCACACCTTTTTGATAAGAAGAGAATGTATTAGAGACTATGATGCCCGGATACGGCATGGATAAGGCAGGGGCACGTGTTGGCAGAGCAGGTACACAGATTTTACTCATAAAAAGTGAAGTATCAGATACGATACAACATGATCCTTTACCCATTTTGAAGTATCCGTGCATCATAGATTAGAGAACAAGTGGTGACACTATTAATGCAGTTTTTATCTAAAGGACATTGTAGATTCTACCATGAAATAGAATATTTTGCTACTAGTGAAGCTGCTGAAGCAGCAGCGCAGTTGAGGAAGTTCACTCGAGGACTTAGTGATGTGCTTAGCAGTTTCAGAACTGATACTAGCTTTGAGCAAGGCCTAGTAATGTTTTTATGCACAAGAATATCAAATAGATAAAGGCAATATACCGTTCCAAAAAATAAATAAAAAAAGGATAAAGGCAATATTATATGCCTTTCCAGATTAATCCAAGTGGACCTTTTTTTTTTTTTTTTTTTTTAAAAAAAAACAAAGCAGACGAAGCTTTTGTTTGTCTATCCATTTTAGTGTTTGTAAGAGGAGCATATATATGGCCTCAGTCCTGAAGGACAAATGGATCAAGAACCTTTTTTTGGGTTCACAAGCCCTTTTAAAATCCATGAATGTTGGTTGTTGATCTACTGCACCTGAAATGGCCTTTCATTTCGTGGGTGTTCTGGTGGCATTCAATAATGCTACCTCACTGCATAAAAAACTACTATTGGTTTGCCAGTTGCAAGTGGCAGTTGTTCATTGGCTGAACCGACCTGAAGAAGATCCACAACTGTTGAATGCCATCCATCCTTTATCAGTAGCCTTGACTACTGAAGTTTTAAGCAATAAATTGGTGTAATATCTTTGTGAAGAAACCTTGCAATTATTTTGATGGAGGCTCTTTTGCAAAAGCTATGAATAAGCATATTGACATGTGATGGACAAGTGGGTGTCTGTTGGATTTGTATGCCTAATGCCCTAGAAAGTGAGTTTTTTCAACCTCTGGTATCACTCTTTCTTCTCTAAATGGACCAGTCTTGCATTGATGCCCAACAAACGTCATATAGACCTTGGAAGGTTAATTTAGGTATCTCCAATTATATATTATTAGAAAGGGAGTTGGGGAGTGAAACAGCCCTATCTTATTATTCCTAGGATTTCCCCACAGCCATCATGATGAGTCAGTCAGCTTTATTGATATAAGTCATGTATTTGTATAGATTAATCTGCATAATGGGATATCGATTCTGTCCATTTTAAGTTGTTCACTAGTGTGTCGAGATTTTTATTGTGTGCAGATCTTGGAGAGACCTCATTATTGTTTGGTGAGGAATACGCAGACAAGGAGGAGCAAAGTGATAAAATGCTATATATTTAGATTGTTCCTTCGCCATGATTATGAAGTTTAAATGACAAGCACCAGGTTTAAGCATTGAGATCAAAGGAATTCCAAAAACCTTATATTCCTCTTTTAAAAATATTTTGGCAGATGACGTTGAAGATACAGGTCAATCTCTGTTGCTCAAAAAAACCCAAGGGCCATGGGGAATACTAAATGAATCATATTCTATGATATTGATGATATTGTTGGAATGGTGGGAGAAAATATTCTAACATTTCTCTCATGGGTCAGCATCCGCTTTACTTGCATCACCCAACTCCCCCCAGATTGGAAACATGCCTGTCAAATGGTTTATTGATTATCATGTTTTTGGAGCTTCTTATTGTAGCTGTTGTTAATATTGTATCTATTGTCATTCCCACTATTTATGAGACTTGCTTGATTAGGATTGAAGACTCAAGTAAAGAAGGTCTAGTCGGGCGATCTCCATCTGGCTTAATTGCAGGTATGTTGACAGGTATTCTTGCATCATGCATTTCTATCTGATTTAAACTTTCTAATGGACACAAAGTAATACTAATGTCTTGGATCAGATGGAGATTCTGGAGAATCTAAGATGAGTGGAGTTGGTTGTATCAACACAAATGCAGTGTCCACAGGTGCAGGTAAACAGGCATCATTCAAGGATGGTTCTGATGGAATCAAAGTTGACGGCTTGACAGCAGCTGAAGGTATGAAAAAGAAAAACTAAGTTATCCTTGGATGGAATTAGTATTTTCACATTTTTTCTCATTTTTCTTACATACTTGATTTGTATGATTAATAAGTTCCAGACTTCATTGTTATCCTTGGAAAGACCTTTGATTTTTGGAAGCATGTTATGTTGATGGTGACACTTCCATTGACCTAAGCTGATTTCCCCCTTTCTATTGGTTGCTTAAGTATCAATTAAACTGACTACAGGTCCATTGCTACCTACAAGAAGTCATTTTGACATCGTATTTCACAGTGCACACATTCAAAAGCAGGCTTGTTATTATTGGAGTTTGTACAGATATTTCTGAGAATGTTATAAATTATGTTTATTTTGCTATTTTGGCCCTAAATTGTTTGGTGGTGCCATCTTAGTTGATGTGCCTATTGGCATTGTAGTTTTTCTTTTCCTACCAGTAACACTTTAATATTTGCTTCCTGTCTTGATGAACTACTAGAAAATAGATCTCTTCCTACTAGTACCACTTCAAGTTTGCTTCCCATCTTGATGAGCTACAATAAATAGAATTTCTTGGCTGTTTGCTAAATGTGTGTGTGTGTGTGTGTGTGTGTGTCTTAGTAGACACAAAATATGTGTTTTTAAATGGACAGAAAATATGTGTTTTTTAGTAGACACAAGTCAAAGATGAGGTGCTCACTAATGCAACCTTGAGGTTGTGGAAATTTTAAAGACACGGTGAAATGTTTGTGGTAATGTTATAATTTTATAATGCACAAAATATATGATAAATGAATGTTTAAATATAAACGAAAGATAAATGAGTGTTTCTGTATAGGGAAAAGAAAAAGAGTTTATTTATTTATTTATTTACAGAAAGACCCCTGATTTTCATACAACCTCAAAAAGCAATCCTACCCCCACCCCCACAACCCAACCCCACACACTAAAACCTCCCTTGACTAATAGTCAAACTTTAAAAATGGATAACACCCGAAACTTTGATTGATTTACCCCTAAGAAGAGTTTGCATCTAAGCAGAGAAGAAAGGCACTCATCTGAGATGTGTATGCTTGTGCGATGATTGAGAGTGGTTTTTTTTTTTTTTTTTGTTACACTTGAGTGGGTTTCCTTGGCTGAAAGCAAAAGTAAAATTGACTATCACTGTGACCCATAAAGCGGTGAAGAAAATGGGGAATACCAAATCCTAGCATTTCACGTTGTGCCTTACAATCCCACTGCCCATGTCCCCATCTCCATCACTCTTTGGGTGTGCTTCTGCTTCTAGAAGAGTGTGAATAAGCAGATATGAGAGAGAGAGAGAGAGAGAGAGAGAGAGAGAGAGATATCATTCTGTCCCTGTTAGCTGGCGGGATCACAGAACAAAGAAAAGTAGTGCCAGCAGTCTGCCATGCCATTTTCTTGGATGATTCAACTTACCATATAATGGGTTATATACTTATAAGGGGCAAAATTGTCCTTTTATCCTTAAATTTCAAGGAAAGCTCATTTGAGTTTTCC
Organism: Umbellularia californica; assembly: GCA_028538565.1. Taxonomy (NCBI): domain Eukaryota; kingdom Viridiplantae; phylum Streptophyta; class Magnoliopsida; order Laurales; family Lauraceae; genus Umbellularia; species Umbellularia californica. The sequence goes on along the minus strand of JAPQWN010000011.1, from coordinate 581,033 downwards.
TCGGGGTTAAATCGGTAAAAAAAACAGAGAGCTAGAAATCAAATGGTTTCTTTTTCTTTTTTTATATATATAGTTTGGCCGTTAGTCAAGGGACGCTTCAGTAAAAAAACAACTATAAGGGCCTTTCTGAGGTCGTGTGAAAATATAGGTACCTTTTGTAAAAAACTCGAAAGAAAAGGAGAGAAAATCATTCAGAAAATGGATATGGAAAAGTATGTCAAAAATATGTAGACATACACCTTATACTTGAAATTGAAAAAAAGAAACCCAACTAAATTAAGGTATTCCTATAGCAGTGTTGGCATGCATTTTTCTGTCTGATTCTTGATCCAACATATAAGTTTCTCCCCATCATCATCCTGGCCTTGTCCCAACTCCCAATTATGTTGGGCTTGGCTGTATGATATTTGTTTCTCTATTCCAATCTATCCTGAGCCAAATCCTTGAAAAGGGCAAGTTTATATAGAACAAATTAAGTATATTTGTCACTTGAGTTTTTGTTCATATGCAATTAGCAAGGAAGGATTTTCTATATCAGAATAAATAATGAAATTAATATTTTCCTTTCAAGATGATGTGTTATTTTCTCATGCATTCAATTATTCTTTTTCTTTTTCGGGACTGTGACTGTGTGCTCAGTACATTTCATGTCCTTGTAGAAACTCAAATAGATCGGAGTGTTGGAGGAAAGAAACCCAAGAACTCAGGAGACGATGGACCTTCGATGACTGAATTGAGTGGCTATAACCCCAAGAGGAAAGAGTTTGACCCTGAATACGACAATGATGCGGAGCAGATGCTGGCTGAAATGGAGTTCAAGGATACTGATAATGAAGCTGAGCGTGAACTGAAATTGCGAGTACTGCGTATTTATTGTTCTAGGTGTGCCATAACTCCATCTTTATCATGATTATGTATGTGCTTGTGCGTGTGCATGTGCGTGCTACTGAAGGATATTGAAGATTTTGGCAGATAAGTATTAAAGAATTGTGCGTGTCTCAGGCACACCACACTAGGGTAGAGTAATACATTAAGGCGAAAATAATGGCTCTTTTATTATTTGTAAGTAACATTCAGAATTATACATATTATGGTCTGAACCTCTAGGGAAGAGCTTATAGAACTTGTTTATATCTAGAACAGTGCATATATGTCTCTTATGCTGCATTGCCACCTTTCAAATTTGGTGGTCTTTCTAAAAACTATTAGATTTTAGCGGGTGCCGCTTCAGCTTCCTTTCACAGTGACATGGTGGATCATTAAATATTTGAAAGGGTTTTCTTCGAACATGAGACGTTATATGCATATTTTGATGCTAGATCCCCCTGAATGTTGCATCAACGTAGTTCACATCGCCTAAAGATGGTTCAGATTCACACATCATCTTAGTATATGCATCCATGCGTGCTCATTTCATCAAACATCTTTCTTATTGGTTGTTGATCAAGCTACTATTTAAGTACTAAGTGAAATAAAAACATGCAATTTGGACATATGCATTTATGTGGATTGTGATCCTCTCTTGCAGGCTTGATGAGAGGAAGCGCAGAAAGGATTTTGTATTGGAAAGAAACTTACTTTACCCTAATCCTATAGAGAAGGAACTCTCAAGTGAAGAGAAGGAAATATATAATCGCTGTAGAGTTTTCATGCGTTTTCAATCTCAAGAAGAGCACGAGGCTTTTGTTCGAGGTCTTATTGAAGAGCACAGAATTCGGAAAAGAATCCAAGAACTTCAGGTGGGTTGTTTACCCAGCCTTATTGTTTTATTTTTTATTTTGGATTTGATCTCTTCTTTTGCATTCTCATTCTCTTTTGGGATAAATATAAATATATAATGCTTGGTTTGTAAGTATGTATAGTTTGCTCTGGTCTTCAGTTAGTTCAAGTGGGCCGACATTATCCAAAATATCCCAGATCTGGATCAGAGAACTGTGACTTTTCAGTTGGTCAAAAAGTAGGTGGCTAGTAAAAAAAATTATGGTGAGTACCAATACAGAAAAGGCAAAGATTGGATTAAACAGTTACAATCTGGAAGATATTGGCATGACACCAGCTACAATCTGAATACCCAAGCAAACTTTAAATCTGGATGGGCCTCGTAATGTCCATTTCTACATCTCAATCATCTAATTTTTTCTATAATCTGGCTTTGTGCCATTTTGGCGATGGATTTCTCTAACATCTGGATGGGCCTAGCAATGTCCATTTCTATATCTTAATCATCTAATGTTTTCTATAATTTGGCTTTGTGCCATTTTGGCGATGGATTTCTCTTTCTCAACCATCCAATGTTTTCTATAATTTGGTGTTGTGCCATTTTGGTGGTGCATTTTCTCCTGTCATAAAGGCAAGGAATGAAGGATTCTCAAATCCCTATGATGCATGGATACTTCAAAGTGGGCAACGTATCGTGTCGTATCGTATCCGATACTTCACTTTTTATGTGTAAAATCCGTGTCCTTGCCATGTCCACAGCGTATCCCTGCCGTATCCATACCGTGTTTGGGCATCATAGTCAAATCCATATTGTCTAGGTCATGAATGTAAATTTTTTCCGCATTCATTTTTTTATTTTTTGTACTATTTTCTTTATAAAATGAAAGTTTTTTGATAAATCATCTATGAAACATTAATTTTTCATGTAGACCATACCACGGGTTTGTGGATTGAGTGAATCACATAAAACAGAAGGATTTCTTGCAATCAAAGGAAACTTTTGGTTGCTTCAAAGGTCAAACCCACTAAATTACTGTTTTGAAAATTGAAATTGTAAGTTCTTGCCTGGAGTAGCACAGGATGAGAGAGTCCCATATGTCTTACCAAAAGTAACAGAGAGACTGGCAATCATGCACAAGGAGCTTTGAATAATGAGATCCACATCATGTTCACTCCATGCTGACCTGGCACACTCCAGCAAACCATGCTGTACACCACCATCTTCCTCCTGCTTGCCTTCTTCCTCAGAAACTTCAGAATCTGGTGAAAAATTCCAACCATCATTATCTGATCATCTACCTTCTCTGGAATTGGTGGCAAAAGTCTACCAGATCATAGTGATTCTTCATTACTGACTCAGACCCTCAGATCAAATCTATCCTCCTGGATCACATATTTAAACGTATTCCCAAACATGGGCAAGCAAGGTTCTCCATCAATCCAGGAAATACCTGCCATTTCTATTAGAACTTTCAGAAGATAAGATCTGCTTATTTTTCTCATCTTCTGCCACAAATGAACCCAGCAGATCTCCAATCCCCAAGAAAACTTTTTCATACCAAGTATGCATGCCGACACTTCTTATCCACAGAGCTTTCTGTAATTCAGTAAAAAATGCTCATAACCAAACAAGCCCATATGTTATATATATATATTAAAAAAAAAAAACACCATACAAGCCCATAACAACCCCACGAATTATATTCAGAATATTATTTAACTTTTCATGTGGACATTTTATCAGGCCCATCAATTTGTTTCTAGCTTTCATAGCAGTTTCTCCATGTGATCTTTGATTCTGAATTTCAGGAAGCGAGGGCAGCTGGCTGTCGTACAAGGGCTGAAGCAGATGCTTTTCTAGCACAGAAAAGGAAGAAAGAATCTGAAGCAAATGCTCGTAAAGCTAAGGAAACGGGCCAGCTTATTACAAATGGTAAAGTACTGCAAAGAGCGAACAGACCTATGAAAGGAGAGTCTGAAGGAAGCCCACGGAGTGCAGTTGATAACCCTAAAATGAAGGGTTCAATAGGGTTAGAGTCTGGTGGCAAGGATTCTTCTTCCACAACTACTGGAGCTAACACTAAATCTTTAGATGAATGGGACATCACTGGACTTCCTGGAGCAGATCTTCTGACTGAAACTGTAAGGCATATCTTATTTATGGTTTTTCAGAGCAATCAGATCTTAGATAGCTTTGTGTACTAGTTTCATTTATAGAAACTGTTCCTGACATGACCTTGGATTCAACAAATCCTTATGTATCTCGATGGAAACATCATGATAAGCGATTTGAATAACATTGATCCTGCCTCATATCGAGGGCTACAAAAGATGCCTCCAAAACCCCAGCTAGACCAGACATAACTGCTTTTGTGATTTTCTTTTCCACATTGAAACCATGCAACACTCCTAGTGTTTTTTGGCTTTATTTAATCCTGGAACTACACAGGCTTGCTGTTAGAAACCTAGAATGCTTTTCCATTCAGCTTTGAACTGACAACATCTTTTATTGACCTGTATTTTGCGTAGGTGAGATTCATATTGTGAAAACCACTTATGTTTAACAATCTGAGCCATTTTGAGGGGATTTGAAACTTTCCATATGGTCCCTCAAGTACTTCCTTGTAAGAATCTATTTCACCCCTAGGAAATTGGAAGAATCAACTTGCAAGGAAACTATCTAACGTCTCATTGTATTGGCCTTCAATAGAGATCCACAAGACAAATGATCTGGTTAACTGACAGGAATCACCATACCATAGATGTGGTTGAGTTGAATCTCAGCAAAATAAGTATCACGCTTATGACTTGAATTGACCCACCACCTTCGTTTGATTATACCCATTAATATCCCACACCCCATCATATGTAGGCATTGACCCAAATTTTTATCCTATCGGAAGTGATGTACACCATAGAAAACTGTGATTAACTATTGAGCTTATGACATTTTTTTTTAACCTTTCGCAAATTTGATCAGACAATGTGACTGTAAAACTTGAGAGATGGAGGGAGGCTTTAGAATCCAAAGGCTTTAAAATAAGCCGTACAAGGATGGAATATATAGATTATAACTTCAGTGGGCATATAGAAAGGGCTGATACTATGATGAAAATTGAAGACCATGAGATACCACAAAGTGACTCTTTCCGTTAGCAGAGATGAGAATGTTGAGGTGGATGTGTGGTAAAACTAGGAAGGATAAAATTAGAAATAAGCGTTGTAGAGCATTTAGGGGTAGCATTAATAGGGGATAAAATCAAAGAAACTTGTTTGAGATGGTTTGGGCATGTCCAACGTAGGCCGACAACGGTGCCGGTAAGGAAAAGTTTGGTTTTGAAGGTTGATGGCCCACCAAGGGGGAAGGGGTAGGCCAAAGAGAACGTGGATGGAGTTAGTAAAATGGATCTGAAGAAATGCAACTTATCTGAGGATTTGGCTCAAGATTAATTGGAATGGAGAAACAGAATTCGTGTAGCCGACCCCAACATAGTTGGGACAAGGCTTTGATGATGATGATGAAACTTGATCAGACGGTGTTTTTTTAATATGAATGGTGAGAACTTAGCCTGGTGCCTAATCATTGTAGGGCTTGTGAAATTAACTAGAATTGAGAGCATGGAAACGTGGAAACGCCCATGCAGTAAATGGGCCAAACTAATTCAAGAACGTGGAAACGCCGATGCAGTAAGTGGCATAGGATTATTTCTCAGTCTTTGTAACTGATATCACATTTCCAGTTGGTCAGCAAAAATATAGGTGGAGCATGTGATGGTTGAGGGAATTTATCTGGTGGGCCATGGTATCTATTCATCATGCAGTCAATGTCTTTGGTCTCAACCCTTCAATCGATGGCCTGAAAATGGATCATTAACCTGGTATGCATGGGCTATGCCACCAAAGTTGTCTCATGATCTTAACTAAACAAATGGCCAAAGAGAGTAACAATCCATGTTCCTCAAGGGAAATGGTCTGTCCTGTGGTTGTCGGTGAGCATTTCTAATGGGATTGGACTGTCTGAATCACTAACACGTTGTCCCCAGATGTACTGACTGTACCCTAAATGCTATTTTAGTTGCCAGCATCATTTAATACCCTTAGGCCTTAACGACAAAAAACCCTATCTTTGTAATACACACTGTAAAATTCCACAGTTGTGACTGCGAGTTCGAAGTTGCTTTTAAGTAGAGTCCAATGCTTAGAGGGCCTAATTTGTTTGATTTTGTATGTGTTACAGGAACAACAGTTATGCTGTCAGAACAGATTACTGCCTTCTCATTACCTTAAAATGCTTGAGGTCTTGACAGTACAGGCTATGACCGGGAACATTACCAAGAGATCCGATGCGTATCGCCTCTTCAAGGTCGATACAAACAAAGTTGATCGGGTTTATGATATGGCAATGAAGAAAGGGTTGGTCAAACGTGATGAGGCATCTATGGCTTGATGATATCAGGAGAGTCTATTATGCTTCACACAAAAAGTTGATTGAAGGATTAGTATAAACGGCACTCATGCTTAATTAATCTATCTCTTTCATTTTAGGGTTTAGTTTCATTTGGGTAATGCATAGTGGAACCTTTATATGAATGATCTAGGCTGCTCTTTTATGTGTAGTTGAACAAAGGAACTTGGAATAAATACTGAAATTTAAGTTGGATTTAACAACATAATGTGGAAAAGTTTTGTATTATTGATACTATTGCTGGCATTTATATAATACCTTTTTTTTTTTATTCGTTTTTTTTGGTCTACTCTAAGTGGTCAGTTTTCCAAGGTGAGTCAATGCAATTCACTCTTGCTATAACTTCACTCATGTTTTCTCTTGTAGTTGATCATAAACTACTTGCATGCTCATCTCTGAAGTCATTCCCTGTCTTTCTTGTTGTCTTCTTTTGTTCATTTTAATGAGATCATCTTTTTCATCCTAATAAAATCAACCCTCTTTGACAGGAGTTTACTGTAGATCGATAATTATTTTTACAATTCTGTAGTCCTTTTTAATAATTATTCATTTAGTAGATGACACAATGCACCTCCATAATGTAAATGTTTAGTGCTTTTGATTTTCTAATTTTTAAAGCCGTGTTTGCTAAGCATAGTAGGCAGCATTGAACAGTTTGCTGAGCCAGAAATAGGGATTTCTCACCTAACCTGGTAATTCAGGGCTTAGGTTGACTTTCTATTTTTAGACGCAATTAACAAATGGATAGAGCTTGGAGTAGGTCTCTTTCTATTTGACCCACCAATCCCATCATGAACCAGCCAGACCTGACTGATTGCAGCATGGCCTTTCCACCCAACATAGGGCAAGGTTGCTCAGGCATCTAGAAAACCTTTTTTCCGACTGGAATTTCATATTTCTGCTTCATAAATGATGGAGAATACCGAAATCCAAAAGCTAATGATCAGTTTGCCATGATCAAGAGGTTATGGATGCATGATCGATTGGAGCCAAACCACACTCCAATCTGCAACTGTGCAATCCAGAAGGAACAGGGCATATGTGCAAGCGTGAGTTGGTTCATACATGGTGGCTTATAAATGTCAGTCATGATCAACGAAAAAAATCAACTCCACCAAATACAAGTCAAGAATAGCCATGAGATGGCCTACATCTATAGTTACAAAGTCTTTGATTCATGTAATCTTTATAGCTAACCCCCCTTCACTTGGACACACAATCATCCCATGTCTGCAAAAGGATTGCAGGCACTCATGGTTACACAACAAATGAAACATACAACTGACACTATTTCATTGCAACGAAGATGTGGAATTATTTCCACACACAGGCTTCTGGTCATGTTACATAGTTAAAATGTCTGGACTTCTGCCTGCCACATCACAAAAGGCCTGGGCCGAATTCCTCATTCAGAGGGGTTTCCCTATTAGGGTCTCAATTCAAGTTACACTCCCTAGTTGCATTATGATTGTTGAGTAAGCTAAAACTAACAATAATCTCCTACTTGCTGTACACCTGCCAGTTAGCCTACCAACTCCCACCTTGTATCTTCTTTACAAAATTCTAGGCTGCTAATCAAAACATGATTTCAAGTGATCACCCCAACAGACCATTTGGTGACAATCATCGTCGTGGCAGTTGGTGTGGCCATTCTTGTCATAGGGGCAGATTTAAGAACTACATGCTTTCAGGCGGCGACCATTTCACATGTTTGGCCAGCACTCCCAAGATCCACCTCCATAACCAAATTCCCATCTACATGATCGCCATCATCATTGCCGTCTTGTGCATTGTTGATGCTATCTCCATCAACGCCATCATCATGGTCCTTGCCATCGTCCCTTGCAACTTCATCTTCATTCCATTGTTCCTCCTTCAAGTTGACCCATTTGGAATTTTCCAGTAGCCCACTGATTGTGGCCAATCCAGCTAATGCTTGTTTGGCTTCAAGCAAATCTTGTCCCGAGTTAACAGGGGCCTCACATTCTGCTATGGCAGAACCTCCAGACTCTGCCACCTTGCATGCAGATATCTTTATTCCCGGGCTGATGGCAGATATAGCTAATAAAATGTCTCGCTTCACCCCAATGTCCACCCACTGACTCCCATTCCAGTCCCTAGAAATCCTAAGATTTCTTCTTTGGGAAATCAAGAAGACATCTTCACCTGAAATCATAAAAAAAAAGTTAAGGACTTTTTTACACGGGGAAAAATCCTATACGTTCAAACATCTGCTTTAGGGCCTGTTTGGGAACTGAAGATGGAACTGGAGGTGCCAATTCAACCAGTAGGCTTGAAATGCATAGAAACTTGGTGTATGACTCTTTTTTTTTTTTTTCTAATACATGCTCTCCTTGGTGGTTGAAAGTCACATTTGAAGTAAATGACCGAGTTAACCAGCTAAGAAAAGAAAAGAAACAATGCGAGAGATAAATGCATTGTTTTTCTTTGAGGAACAGATTTTGGTCTGGCCACGTACTGAATCATTTTGCTTCGCACATTGCCACAGAAAATAACTTTTTTTTTTTTTTTTTGGTCATACTAGAGTTTCTTTATTCAAAAGGAAAAAAAAAAATTTCCAGAAGAAACTTGAAAACAGAATGAGTTCAAGTGACAATGGAGCCCCATCGAAACCAGATTTTTTTAATAGAAACATAAAGGATTTCAAAAGTAATGAATCTAAACTGGGACCCATTTTATCATCATTAATCTAGAAAAAACCATACCGGGGAAATAAACTTGTAGATGATCATTAACACCGCAGCCAACATCAGTTACCACACCCTCCCACCAGCCATCGCTCCACCATGCATCTACTGGGGTTCCAATCTCATAAACATCATCAGCCAACTTCTCATATGCAGGAGATGGCCGAACTGTGGGGCGCCCTGAGCATCTCATGTCTAATTTATCCGGAGCAGCGGTTCTGGAGGCAGGGATCCATTCCTACACAGAAAACCACAATGAGGTGATATCCAGGAAATTGAGAAGTTAAACCACTCTAATACTGTCTGCATGGCCAGAAGGCAATCAATGAGTACGTAAAGGGGGTTGTAAATGCCAAAAGTTATTGTTTGCTCGGGCACCCATTTCTTGTACATGCCGATGCAGGACCACTTGCATGGATGGAAGGCAAGGGTGCTCATAAGCAAGGCCAGCTGGAACTGTCGAACTGACTTAAGCCCCGCCCACATTGGGCTGGTTTGAACTGTGTTTATACTTTATAGGGCCATGGGCAGGACACAATTTTTGGGCCTTATACTTATATGTTCCTGCACCTATGTATGCTTAAGGACCAGACCAACCCAAGATATTTACCAAAAAGGACAGTATTATCTTAAAAAGAATGGCCGGACTGACTTTAAGGAATGTGGGTTGTATCCAGAAGGACCCTAGTGACAGATAGGTCTCGGTCAAGCTACAGCCCGCCCCAGAAGATCCCTAGTGGTGCAATTTTCATAGGAAGGCACCATGGAACAAATTGTTCAATCTGTTCATTTTAAATGGCCTTAAATCTAAGACTGTGGGCTGGACAAAACGAACTTTCTAGCCTGACGGTAAAATGAGTTTGGGCCTGGGACTATGTAAGCTTAAAGACCTAGACTGGCTGACATATACAGCAGAGAGGATGCCATTATTTTAAAAATGAGCTGGCCTGACTTCCAGGCCATGGATTTAAATGGCCTTAAATCTTAAGACTCTGGGCTGGACAAAACGAACTTTCTAGCCTGATGGTAAAATGAGTTTGGGCCTGGGACTATGTAAGCTTAAAGACCTAGACTGGCTGACATATACGGCACAGAGGATGCCACTATTTTAAAAATGAGCTGGCCTGACTTCCAGGCCGTGGATAGGATTTGGGCACAAATATTAGTCTTGATAGGCAATTGCCATAGGAAGGCTGTGCCATGGAACAAATTTTGACGATTGGAACAAACTATTTGAGCTTTTCATTTTAGATGGCCTTGAAGCCATTATCATCTCTTCAAGGTGACTGTCATAGCCCTGAGTTCTACACAGAAATTGTCATAGGAAGGTCAGCATGGATTGTAGATGGTCCAAAAATCACTCAGATGTTTAATAAAACAATCAAATGATGCACTTGCAAAATTGACAGTTCAAAGAAATTGTACCATCTGTTCATTTTAGATGGTCTTGAACGATATCATCTAATCAAGCGGTCAAATGATTTCATCTAATCAAATGATATCATCTGGACCACAACAATCTACCGTGTACCTTCCTATGCTACCTTGCAACCTTGCATTGATCAAGTGATCCATAGTGGGCTCCATATAGTGATTATACCTAGTTATGCCAAGGCTGGCTTTCACTACAACATTCCTCATATAAATGATTCAAACACCAGGCTGTACACAGTTGGGCCAAATGATCAGCTATCTGAATCCTTGAATCCTAGACACTGCATGTACAAAATCATGCCAATATTGCAATGAAATCCTTCAGGTTGAAATAAAATCATTCTCCTGAGCACCAATCCTTCTTTCATCTTTAGTGCAAATTTCTAATTTCATTCCATAAAAAAGAAAAATAAAAATAACAAGAAAAAGAGAAGCAACGTTATCACACATACCTCAAGATTTCCACAGCCATCTTCATTCTGTACATTTTCATATTGAACCTTCAGGCGCTTCTGAGATATTTGCAATACTGTACATCTGAACCAGCAGCCTCTGATGCCACTGTCTTGACACAAAAGCTCTACCTTGTCACCAATATTAAAAGACAGAGAGAGCAGGCACTGGGGCCTGAGATATTTTGCCAGGGGCCTTCTACCTGGCAACCCAAATCTCAACATCCGATGGTCTGGCCCAGAGGCCATTATTTTGCTCCCACGTTCTGAAATACCCACATCAGAATGGGCTGTTGTGAAACTCTGACGCCCTCTGCAGCTTCTAGACCTCTTTGTTCCCCGTTTTACAGAACCTTCATTGCTAAACTCTTCTTCTTCCAATTTGTTCTTAGAGACAACATGTAAATCTATGCACGAGAGAATTGACTGTTCAAAATATCCACGTAATTTACTAAGATTGAAGGGCTTGATTCTATTGTTACGGAACTGTCTAAAACACAGATAGGTTCTGTCTGAAGAGGGAGATGTATCTGGAAGAAATGACAGACATTTCTCATAATGCTCAGGGGTTAAAACAGTAGCAAAACCATCCACGCACTCTGCACTGATAACCTGGGCATGAGGTGTGATGAAGACTTCCCTAGGACGCGGTGTTGGTGGAGGAATTCTGCAGCTGCTAACAACTTCCTGACTCTGATGGAACCACCGCACTTTGACTTTCTTCTGTCCTTTCTTGTCTTCATACATATCTTCCAAGTAAGCAAGATAGTGGTTTTCCTCTTTTGCCATGACAAGAACAAAGGAATGAATCTGGAAAATAGAAATTCAAGACTTACGAGTTCAGTGGTGGTAAATACTAGAAGGATCATCTGCCGGGACATCACCTATACCATGATGGGACCCACCAAATGAACAACTTAAATTATTAAACAGCATTCAATGTGCAGTGCCAATGCTTACAGTTACAGTTGTCCCATTACGACAAAAAGCTGGGAAATGCTTGAGCTGTTTACCACAACTCCAGGCCGCACCTGACCACACAATGTCCCAATTGTGGTCTTTCAGGTTCCTTGCAAAATGGTCCTGGCATGGGAACATGAGAGATACTAATTACGAACAAATAAAGCTGAGGAAGAGATGGGGAATGACAAATAGATACCTTGCGACGATTTACATAGCCACCCAGTTCATCAACTCCAATTGCTGAAAGTTCAGCGCCCAAACTTTTCACTGACTCGTGGGCCGACAACTCTGCAATGAAAATACTGTGACCAATGAATTACCTCCAAGAATACATGAGCAAGCATTATTAAAGTGAAATCAAAGTGATATAGGCTGTTGTCATCAACAAAGCCTGTACCCCATATACAGTGAATATTTTTATGATTAAAAGAAACAGCATTCAGATTTCATCCAACGATGATAGAGGCGGGGCCCACCCCTCAGTGGTTTAAGAATGACCTATATTCCCCATCATCACACGGACCATGCCTCAACGACTCCCCTATCCAATGATACTATCCACCTGATGACAATAGAAGCACATCATCATCATTTACCACCACCACCACCATCAAAGCCTTATCTCATCTTTTTAGGGACGAGATTGTGATTTCTTAGTCTCCAGCTACCCCCCACCCCTCGTAGGGCTAAATTCTCTACAACTCTGTAATCTAGGATGCTACTCAATACATCATTTTAAGTCGTTCTCAGTATCCCTCTTCCCCTAGCTCCTTGCACTTCACACTTAAATCTTGAGAGCTGCTAATGCCACATCCCAAACTTCTCTGAGCACATCTCTTTATTTTAAGACCAATATACCCATGTGTGAAATTACCAAAATGGACACCATTCATAGCTTCATACCTCACCCAATTTCTTTCTACACTCCCCCACCCCCACCCTAGCCACGATCGCCCCCTCCGGCGGTAGGAGAGAGGGTGGGAGAGGGAGAGGGAGAGAGATAGGGAGGGGGAGAGTGGGCGGCAGTGGCAGAGGCAGGCCGGGGGGGGTGTGGAGCGAGAAAGAGAGAGAGCGGGCGGCGGGCAGAAGGTAGGGATAGGAGAGGGATGGTGAGACTGAGAGTGAGGAGAGTGTAGAGCAAAGGTAAGAAGAGAGGATAGGGTAATTTGGGAAAAAGGGGTGTGTAGAAAGAAATTGTACAAGAGCTGTTTCAAGTCTTATGTTCATCATTAAAATCACATTCCTTGACTTCTCTTTTATCAGAGCCACCACTAAACTTCCTCTTACCTATTGATTAACAGTTCTATACTTTCTTGTTATTCCACAAATCCGCTTTCACATACAAACCTCAGCTACATGTACATCGTTCCATTCTAGTTTCTTAGCTCCATGGTACTATTTAAAAATAAAAAAAAATAAAAAAAATAAAAACAAATAAAGGAAAAATTAGCTCCATGCAACATTGCAAATCTAACTGTTTTCTATTTAATGGCTCACATTTGATCCAAAACCAATTGGACAGCCATGACCATCCAAAGTACAAGATTCCTGGAATATTGCCATCCACCCATGAGGACCACATGTGACCAAGGCCACTGGAAGGTGGAAAATATGTACACAGCAAATTCGGTGAGGTACATTCCCTCAAAAGTAAAATGCAGTTATGGGGAGTACAGCTAGCTTCTTTTCCACAATTGCAGTTATTGCAGAACATAACAAAGAACCAAAAAAAAAAAAAAAAAGAACTCATCTTTCAACTGCAAAGTGGTAAAATGAGCAACTAAGTTCACATAAAATATTGTTCGCATGGGCAAAGGGGGCCCGGCCCAATCAGCATATTTATAGGCCATAGAGGAGGAACATCAAGAAGTGAAGACTTGCTTTTGGAGTGCTTTATGATCAGCGCATACCAACAAGATCGAAAGAGAATTTATAGGACAACGATTAGACCAGTTATGACTTATGGAGCAGAATATTGGCCAATCAAGAAGCAACACATGCACAAATTGAGTGTAAAAGAGATGAGAATGTTGAGGTGGATGTGTGGTAAAACTAGGAATGATAGAATCAGACATGAGCGCTTTCAAGAGCATTTAAAGATAGCATCAATACGCTACAAAATAAGAGAAACTCATTTGATATGGTGTAGATATGTCCACCATAGATCAGCAATGGAGCTGATGAGGAAAAGTTTTTCTGTACAAGTTTATGGCCCCACCAAGGGGAAGGGGTAGGCCGAATAGGGCATAGATGGAAGTAGTAAGCTTGGATATAAAGAAATACAACCTATCCAAGGATTTGGCTCAGGATAGATTAGAATGGAGAAACAAAAGTTATGTAGTTGACCCCAACATAGTTGGAACAAGGCTTTAATGATGATGATGAGAGAAGGTCCATCAATCGTAGGATCTCCTTCCACCTCTATAAATCGTTAGGATCACCCAATCAACACGATATGAGCTATACTCAATTCAAAACCAAGTCCATGTGCAGGATAGTATGTCTTGTGTCATATGTATGGCAGATCTGTTACAACAGGGGCAGCAACCAGGTAGACATCGATTGCACATGTCCAATGACCACTACAGAAAATATAAAGCCAACACGCATAGGGTATCTGCATTGAGTATGAAACCACTATGCAAACCACCCAAGTATATAGGAGGTCTTAACCCGACCAGAACCATATAATTGTTGTTGATAAGGAATTACAAGCTGCAATAGTATTTATATCAATATAGTATGTGAGAATATGTACATGCGTAAAGATAATACCCTAATATCATAGGTAGCCATAAATATGATGCTAAATCTATGTCGAGACACATTTGACCAGTTCAAGTCACACTGGTACCAGTGCAGCAGTACTCACCAATTATACGAATTGCAAGAGACTCAGCCAAGTCAGATAAGAGTCACTCAAGTCGTGCAGGTACCAGCAGGGTTCGAGTAGGACACTTACACCAAGATTTAATACCATGTAGATAGCCCATATTACACTACATATTCCATAGCATATGCACATATATATTGTATTGTGGTAGTAGGAGTAGTAGTGTCAAATTGTCAATGGACCCATAATTACCTGGTTAGTTACCCAAAGGACCCGACCCAAAAATTCCAGGTATAGACCCTCCTTTTGGACAGGACTTGATCGGATTTCAGTCCCATTGCGTCCTTGCCCAAATATATGTTTACCGTAGTGATACATATAAAAATAATATATCATATGTATATATTATACACATTATACATTTTTTTATATAGAAATAGAACTCAAGAAAGCTGCAAACATAGTTTGGATGATATTCATACCTCAAATTTGAGGTTACAAGTTTGAGTCCTATTACCAATGCTGTCTATTATATAAGATATTTTACCAATCTGAATATTTGAGTTGGCCCCCGAGTTAGATCCAGGTCCAGCCGGGTCTATCAAAGTATGGTACAGTCCTTGTACATAAACTAAATTGGGCCCCGACCCAACCTCATGGTTTTAAAAGTCAGCTGAGCCCGAGTTGACTCTGCTGAGTCAACTCAGACAGTGTCTGGACCAAGCCAAGCTGGAGTCCAAATCGAGTTGGCTCATTTCCTTTATATTCATTCATTTTTCCCCTTTGTTTATGTTCATAAATTAAGCCTCTTAATTAGCCCCTTAAATCAAGCAACAATGAGTTTCCTTCCAAAAAGAGACCTTTCATCTTCCCATGCAAAATCATTTCACCTTCCCGGTAATTGGGCCTTTCCTTAAAAATATACCTTTCATCTTCCCATTCAAAATTATTTCATTTTCCAGCCATTTGACCTACTCTCTTAATTAGCCCTTAAATCAACCTCTTAATTAGCCCCTTAGATCAAGCAACAATGGTTTATTTAAAAAGGGAGCTTCTATTGGCACACAAGAAAGTTACTCTCCACACACACGCACACACACACACAACAAAAAAAAATCCCTTCCCTCCCCTTCCCCCCTCCACCCTCTCTCCCCTCCCCCCTCCCAGTTGCCGGCTGGGAGGGAGACTGGCTGGCTGCAGGGGAGGGGGAAGGGAGGAAGGAGGGGGGTAATTTAGGAATTTTTTTTGTGTGTGAAGAGTGTTTTTTGGTGTGCCACTAGAACGTCCCTTTAAAAAAAAAGGCAAGAAAGAAAGACCTTGTCTTTCCACGCAAAAGCTTTTTACCCTTCCACCATCTTAATTAATCCCTCATACTAAACCTCTTAATTAACCTTTCATTTCCCCATGCAATACAGTTTGTTTTTTTTTTTTTTTTGAAAGTGCCCCATGCAATACAGTTTCACCTTTCCAATCCAGTTTTTCCTTTTCAGTTTTAAATCATTTTTTTCGAGTGGGGGGTGGGGGTGCGCGGCAAAGTGTGACTTGACTTGATGGGAATGAGTCGCCTCCCAAGTCCTAGTTTTAAATTCTTGCCCGACCTAGATTAGATCCATTTACATCACTACTAGTATCACATGTAACTTACCTAGTACCTCCTAACGCTACCCATAATAACCACCATATCGCAAAAGATAAAATCTACTTTATTGATTATTTTTATTTTATATTGATACTAGAGAGATAGAGAGAGAGGGTCATTGGTGCAATGGTAAAAGTCTTGAGTGTCATGCGTGATAACGCAGGTTCGATACCTGCGAGGAGTCACTTTGTGCAAAATTGCCAAAGGTTAGATCTGTCTCCAGTCTGAACCCTCTCAGGACCCTGCTTCAGTGGGACTGCACTGGGTGATGACCATTGATACTAGAGAGAGATCCATAGGGCCTTTATTTAGGGATGCCAATGGAGATCCGGTAACCTAGTTACCCATAGGAGCGAACCCGAAAATCCAGGTATGGGGACCTGGATACGAATGTCTGTGCCCAACTAATATATAAAATATACTTTAATAAATGCTATATTAATATACTTAAATACAAGAAGTGAACTCAAAAGCATTTTTAGCCCAGGTGGTAGCTACAATGCTAGCAATCAAAATGATTTGGGCCGAAATCAGGTATGGATCCATCACGAGTCTAGGGCCATGTATTTAACTAAGTGCCCAGAGCACGGAGCGGGAACGGGGATGGGAGCGGGAGCATCGAAACGCTAAAATTTAAAATAATTATATGTCCGAAACGCCTATACAACATAGTGCCTGTGGGTTTATAAACAATTAACTAATGGGCACAAATATATCTTATCCATATATTTAAGTATAAAAAATGGAGAAAGAATTTAACTTTGCAATTTTATCATATAAAATAGACAATAATTAATAAGTCGAAAGAAGTCTCTTCATTCAAAAGATAAATGTCAAGCTTACATAAAAAGAAAATGGTTCTGTGCGGTTCGCTCCATATTTGGTAGAACCGTGCTCCGAGGACGGATCCACTCCGAAAACGCCAATCCGCGTTTTCGAAGCGGGATCGGAAAGGCTGAGAGGAGGTTCCGGGCACTAAGGTATTTAAACAAATTCATGTTTGGATCTAACTGCCATGGACCTAGACCCGACCATCCATTACATCTGGTCTCCAAACCCAAACCTCTCTCTCTCTCTCTCTCTCTCTCTCTCTCTCTCTATGATTAACATACTTTGAAGGTGGTACCCATAGTAAGGACCCCCGATGTGAAGGAATGACCGTATTCCGACTTTGGTGACCCTCCCCATCATTTTTCATACCTTGACCAACTTACTCAATCCAACCATTTTTTTTTTTTTTTTTTAATGTTAGTCAATCCAACCACTTGATCAAGTCATTTGCGGCCTTCCCAATCTCTGCCTTCTCAATGACACCAAATTCTTTGATTTTGCTTCTATCCATTTGAAGATGAAAGTCCTCACACTTGTCTCATACCTAAGCACCAACCCTCACCTCAGACATCATATACAACAGACGTTCCTGCCTTACTATATTTCAAATCTCAAGTTTCAACCTATTTGTAAGCTTCATCTTTATAGGAAAATCTTCAATTTTTCGTAGAAACAACAAATAAAAGTAGAAATATGCAAAGAGCTGAGTACAAATATCTCTATATCCAATTTGCCTTCCTAATATCATGAGGGAACGGGAGACCATTGCCATGAAAGTGACTCATGAAAAAGGACCCTTCGCAAAGGAGATAGGTGGGTTTCTATTTCATAAGTTGAGAGGGCAGAAGTGAGAAAAGGACATCGTTTCTTAGGAGGACGTCTTGTTGTATAATGTATACAAACGTAACTTGACCTGGCTTGAGTTAGGCTTCATTAGAAGAAAGCAAATCCAACCTTGGCAAATATCTGAGGGTGGAAGACAAACCAAACCAAACCAAGCCTTTTCCCACTAGGTGGGGTAGGCTATATAGATTTGACGACGCCAATCAAATCTGTTTAGGGCCATGTCCTCCGTTAGATCCATGTAGGCAAGGTCATGTTTAATAGTTTCTTTCCAACTTCTCTTGGGTCTCCCTCTCCCTCTCCTACTCCTGGCAATCTCTATGCCTTCACACCTTTTAACAAGTGCTTCCATTGGACGCCTTCTAACATGGCCAAACCATCTTAGTCGATTTTCTCTCATTTTATCTCCAATCGGTGCTATTCCTACTTTGCCCCTAATCTCCTCATTCCTAATCCTATCTCTCCTTGTGATCCCGCACATCCATCTTAACATTCTCATCTCCGCAACTTCCATCTTCTTAACATGATTATGCTTTACTGCCTAACTCAAGCCAGAGGGTGGAAGACAAAATTTACTAAATCCTTTTCAGCATATGGTTTTGTCACCGAATTTTACTCTATTTATAGTACTGTTTTGAGGGCCTCACATGTAGGCGATAGAGAGATCTTACAAAACCCTAGCCCCACCATCATTGGAAGTATCCAGCGTGTGTGAGAGAGGAAATTTACTTGAAACTTCAATGGAAAGGAAAAGAAAAGAGAGAATATGTTCTCGCAGCTCAACAGTCATCACGTACTACCTGTTCAAAGCCTGTGCATAGTAAAGCACCACCACAACCAACCTACGGCAAGTGGGTTCCTGCTAAATGCTAGCTAACGGGTACACCCTACACATTTATAGCCCTAGTTGCCATAATGCTTTGACCCACAGAAGGCACACCAAAAGAATCTACCCTGATTGTAAAACGTGGAAACAAAGTTCATTTAAAGTGAAAAATGGAGTAGGGCATCCACAACCTAATGATAGGACGACCACAACACTGATCTCAGCAATGATTGCCCTATTTATGAGGCAACTTCTTGCTGTAGTAGGCATCACAACTTTGTTGCAACAACTAACCCACAAAGAACTCTAACCTTAACACTTCCAATGCATACATGGGGATGTGAGACCTTAAAATGCAGAGCGACCCTCTGAAGTCTGGAGACTTAAAACTGCATTTTGTTGCGATATCCGGAGTGCACAAATTAAACCCAAATCTCATATACTTCAATAAGGAAAACTTATACACAACTTAGGAGGGCATCAAATGCATTTGTTGCACAAGGACACGTGCCTTTCACAAGTAATAGATAATCGAAATGCTAAGCAGTTAATTGCACCGCCACACAAAGGCATTTGCTTATTACATTTTCTTCCTAAATGACCAAACAGAAAGAAGATGTGCTCCTACCTTTTCCGCGGAAAGACCCTTCTCCGCGCTGCGGATTTTCCACAGAACGCATGGAAAACAATTTCTAAGGGGTCACAGTCCCTTTTTCCACGGAAGAGGAAAAGAGGAAGGTTGCAGAATCCAGGGACGCTAGTACACCATCTGACCAACGTGCCCCTGGTCCTGGTGTTCAGTCCAGGAGAAGGAACATCTCAAAACCTCCGCAAACCATGAAATTTAAACAAGCACATACACGAAGAAGAACAACTATCTATCTCCATAGTGGATATTCAACCGTCAAATAAGAACTGCAGTTCAAAATAGAAGGCAAATATCAAAATTAAAAAGAGAGAGAGAGACAGAGAGAGATTTCAAAGGATGAGTACTTGAATGATCTTGTGAAGAAGATTGCTGCTGATTGGAGAGCAAAGACGTCAGCCAATCCACGACCTCTCTTCTTGATCTCCATTTGAAGCAAGCATGATTGGACTTCTCAGACCCACAAAACTGCAAGAAGTCATCAGATACAACATAAACCATGTGCCTTAGACTCCTCTCAGTGCCCACAACAGCAAGGACAGAATCCCCATCCGAGTTCTTCAGGAAGTAATGGACTACACGGCTGCCGCGCTCCTGGGAAATGAATTCCTCTTTCCATTCCACAAAGCCATGATTGCTAATGGACATTTTTGACAGATCACACGCGAGTCGAATGGTATCAAAAGCACATTCCAAACCTCGGAAAGGAAAAACCTGATGAAAGATAGGAATCCAAAAAAAAAAAAAAGACCCACTAGCTAGAAAACCAGAATCTCTTTTAGATGATGATTGAAGCTCTCTACCCAGTCCCAGATTAAGAAACCACCAGAGGAGAAGGAATTGGAATTGAGAAAAAACTTAACCAAAATTGAAATCAGTCCTCAGATGAAACCCAGGATGAAAAACAAAGAACAATCTTCGGGAAAGGCCACCTTTACCTAATTTGAACAAGCCCTAAAGAGAAGGGAAGGGGAGTTTCATGAATCCTTCCAAAAAAAAAAACCCTAGAAACAGAGAACTGGGTGCCCATGAATCTCTTCTAAAACAGCACAAACCCTCAACATAAAGGAAGGTTTACAAATTCCAAGGATCTCACCTCAAACTGGCAGGAAAAATTAAAAAAAAATGAAAGAAAGAGAGCTAAAGTTGTCAACAATCTCCCCTCAGACTGTAAAAATCCATGAAAAACACCACTAATTCCTCATGATTCCCTCCAAAGGATGCAAGAAAAAACTGGTAACATAGAACTATAAGTTTTCATAAGACTTACCCAACACTGCAAAAGAGAACCTAGAGATAGAAACCTGGGTTTCCATGAATCTCTCCTTAAAGGGCAACAAACCCATAAAAGAAGAACTGGGTCCTAAGAAAATTCACTCTAACAGCACACCCCCAAGAAACAGACAGCTGAGATTTCATGAATCTTATTGTCTCACAAAACAGACGAAACACAGAGGTGGGCTTTTTCAGCAAAACTCTTCCTGATTAGAAAACCCAACTGGGCACCCTGCAATTGTCACCAAAAGAGGTAAAAGCTCCTTAGAAACAGAAACTTAGAGCTCCAGCCCTCAAAACCTATACCCAACAAAAACCCCAGAGAACAACACACAGAGAGGGAGAGAGGGAGAGGGTATTCTAGACAGAGAAACGAAGAGAGAGATTGAGAAAGAGAGCGTTGTGAAGAGGAGATTTTGACCATGAAAGCTTAAAAGGAAGAGGCTTTGGGATATGGATACGAAGGAGGGAGGAGAAAAAGAAGCCGACAAGGCATGAAAAGTGCCTCCTGGTGCAGAGGTTCCGCTATCCCTCTCTCCCTTCTCTATTCTCTATTTGTCTCCTCCATACACATCTTCCCAAAGGACCCATGACAATAATAATAATAATAAGATAAGAAGCGGGCCAGCTGCCAGCATTGGAAGAAGATGAGATCTGGGCCGTCCGTCTGTCAGAAATGCCCTGGATGGTTGGATTGGAAGCGGTGGCCCACGCTTGGAAGGTGCAAGGCATGACTTGGGGGCACGTGTATGACGCACGTAAGCAGCTTTGTGAAAATGGTAGGTTCCCACGTACAAGGGACTTTTGGAAAGGAGTTTTTGACTCTCTTTGCCACCACCCTCCTCAATTCCATGGTGAATGGTGATGGTATTCTCTCTCATCATTGTCGTCTTGACCTTTTTCCTTCTTATTGGTTTCACAGGTTTGGCCCTTTTTTCACAGCTCACAGTCACAGGTGCCTTTTTCTTTTTTCTTTTGTTTTTTGGTAAACATAAAAAAAATAAAAATAAAAAAAGACCTGTTTCGTATGATAAGATGAGATTTGAAAGTAGGGTGTTCATAGGCTAGGCCAACCCACTGTGTTTGTAAGTATTCGGGGATATGTTATCCCCAAAGTAAAATTTCAAAATGCTCAAGCAACAAGTAGCCTTCTAAATTATAAAATTATTAGCAGGTTAAAAGTGACTTTTCACTTGACCAACTTAGCTAACTTTCATCGTTCAAATCTAGTAAGTGGAAAATTTTAGAGAAAACCACTGCATTTCTATGGGAAATTCTCAACAATGGGAATTCTCCTTAGAAATGCTCTCAGCCAAAACCAAATAGACTCCAAATGTTCCAAACAAAGTATCCCGATATACTTGTAACCAATTAGGCCCCAAGGTTGATTCTCATGTTTAGCATTAGAGTTGCAGTCATGTGGGGTGCCACCCAATTGGGTTGGGTTTCAAGCAGAGGGCCTGTATCAGGATCCAACCAAGACACCTGCAAGATTAAAAAAAAAAGAAAAAAGATCCAACAGGAGTTAACAATACTCGTCATCGTCGGTAAGTGATGATGAATTACTCCTATTTGGGTGACATCATAGATGGCTGTCTTGATCCAACAAGCTACCCGTGGGGGCAGATGTCATACTCACCTGTGACACAATCCACCGCTGTGTCACCTGTATGAAGCCGTCCATCACAAGTAATTACACTCATCTCATTTTTTTTATTTTTTTTTTATCATCTTCCACTTCGTCGCACACCCACCCTCCCAGTGTTAGAAAATGTCTGGTCCACTTTAATGGGATTGGGCATTTGGCCCTAAGCTTTTTATATTATCATTTTATAGCATTTCAAAGCTCGTAGGAATGGAAATGGTAGTATTCATTACAATGGGGCAGAGTAGGTGAGAGATAGGGCCACCCAAGCATGAGCATTTAATTTAGATTTATGGCACACACAGTAACCTTATCAAACATTTATGGTTGGGAATATGGAGCTCGTTGATCTTTATTTAGACCACCCAATTCTGTCATTAATTAGTCCATTGATGTTGGGTAAAATGGGCTTAAAACTTGTACAGTAGATGAATTTGTCTGTTAATCTCGAAGAGTTCGGTACAATATATCCTAAATAGGGCACGTTTGTGTAGATTGACAGAAGAGGAAAACTGTTCTTTTTTTTTTTTCCTTCTTCCGCGGAAAGAAGCTTGTTACAGTGAAGGATCAGACTCCAGTTTCTGCCAAAATGAGTGAAGAAAAAAAAAAACATAAAACGTTGCACCAGAGTCGACCCACCAGCTATTTGATGAGACGTTTGCTAAATTAGCTATGAAACAAACAAGAGCTGAATTCCCATAATTACCTCTTGATTCGGACCAAATTTTTCTCTTTAAACACTGTTCTCATGAGAGAGGAAACACATTCTAGGGCATTTTACATATACAAGTTTTCCTGAACATTACTCACAAGTATTTGTAATGTAAGTTTTGTCAAATGGACCCAAAGAGATTACTTGCTAAAAGTAAGTCACCAAATATTATAAGCATGACCTACTGGGTTGTAAGGTGCATGCTTTCTAGCACCAGACTGATCTTGGGCTATTTGATTATTAAGAATTAGACTTTAAAAGGCTTTGAGTACATTGCATTCTTTTTTTTTTTTTTTTTTGCACCATTTGACTATAATTTTTCTAGGCAAATCAAATTTGGAGGAGTGGATATTTCTAGATTCAATTCACCTGTTCACCTTTCACCTTAAAGAGCACATTCCCTCATTTGGTCAAGGATTTGGGCTAGGAGGGAACCTGCTTCTAAATGCCACAACTTTTTGGTTATCCAGCTTTACAAACTTGTTAAATCAATTCTTACATTGTGGGCATCTGATTACCTTACAAAATTTCAGGGTTTTGGTAGTTCCAACTACATATGGGCCACTTGAAAACTGTAACCTATAACATGTAAAGATAATCATTATGTTTCATAAAAAACTCTTTACCATTTTAGTATAACCCAAAGGGGGAAGAGTGAAGACGAAACCATAGAGCCTAGACAGTTATATTAGTTGTGATATATAGTTTCAGCCCTGAGGGCCTGAGGCATTTACAGTGCCTGAAATCTTGTCTTCCAAAACAGGGCTAGCCCAAATAGGATCAGAATCTATATCCAACCAACCTATTATTGGCTTACAGGGCGTGAGATATTCATTTCCAAAACACGGCGAGCTCAAAAAAGATCAAAATCTAGATCTAACTGACCTATATATTATTGGCAATTCTTCATTTTGGTCATTTCACTCTCTCTCTCTCTAATATCATATTTTCCCTTAACAAAATATTTGTCCATAAGAATATGAAAAAACAAGAAAGTATTCTGCTTAAATGTGTAGGTCTAACGTTTGGTGCAGAAATTATTCTAAAAAAGGCATCACCCTACACTAACATTTTTGAGGATTTTCAGCATCAATGGAGATGGAAATACTCCTATTTTATCTTGTATATATGCATTTTCCCTCTCATCTTTATCACTGAACTAAACAAAAATTATTATATCTTCTTCCTGATAGAATTTTTTTTATCTTCAAAGTACTGTAGACTAAATGCCACGTTCATGAACAGTTTATGGCATCATCTAAATCCATTTTGGCCCTTTGTTTTAATTGATTATATCTCTTCATGACCTTCCAAGGCCTCAAAAGTCAAGGGGTGGGTTGCACAACTTTGTTATTCATGACTTCTCTCCGTGTTACATCATAGGATTATATAAATAGCTTTCTTCTTTGTATACAAGCAATATTTTTTTAGCTTTTGGTAGCTTCTCACACGGCAGTGGCGAGACAGGAAAATTTCATTGGATGGGCCACTCAGTAAAATAAAACTTCTTGAGAAATATATATGTATGTAAAAAGAATTGAAGGATAAAACTCCCCTATTGGGATTTTCCAAAATTTCTGGGAGAGTGAGCCATATGAATGTATTTTTTAGTTTCTAGGTTTGACCACAAGAACATCAATCACTATGAGATTAACAAAAACTCTTAAGATTCTAAGAAATATCTTGATGTGTTAAAATGTTTCTTAAATTTCAATGCAATGCTTTTAACATGTTATTAAATTCTTTAGAATATGATCCCGTCAAATTTCATCAAAGCAAATCATTGGACACCAATATACCCATAGTTGAGTGGTGTTGGTACGTTAGATTCACATACATGTCCAAGGGATCGATGATTCTTATAAAATCATCATCATCATCATCATTATTGTCATCAAATCCTTTTCCCAACTATTTTAGCGTTGACATCGTTATCAAAGAACTTTTCTACAGCATTCAATAAAGTATTATGAAAATGGAGAATATTGCAAAAAGTAATGAAAATCACAACAACATAGTGAAAACTACATTAAAAAATTAAAATTGTAGAAGTAGCTGAAATTTATTTTCAAGTTTTATGTGTTGTTGATTATTACTCATATACTAACTTATGTTCTGCGAAATTTCCCCAATAATATCATAAGAAAACCCCAAATTTGATAATTTCCAGACATTTCTACAATATATTTCGAGAGGAAAAAAAATAGTCTACGTACATTTACTCTCTGCATGCCCATGATTTATATGGTTTGAAGTTGACCTCTTGCTTATAGATCGTAAGACCATACCATATGATCAATGCAATTTTTGGGCCAAGTGGTCCACCATCAAGGAAGTATAGATTGATGCGTATACATGTCACATGAACATGCCTAAGATCCACCATAAATTGCCAGACTATCTGGACATGCCTTTGGTGAAGTTTGAAGTTATCTTATTCTGAAGAATTAGAAAAGTATTCAAGGGCAATCAAGATTTCGCTTATTACACAACCCAATAGATAATCTCAATTTGATTAAGAGTTTTGAAACTTTTGTAGTCAATGCATCTAGACTAGATAGATAGATTACTTTGAATGAACGGCAGGGGCATTAGGTCAAATTGATGATAGATTAATTAAACTCTACTCTATAGTCTCTACTCTACTACTCCTCACAATTTCGAAACTTGTGTGGAGTGTTTTACCGAAACCGAGGTTACTCCTGACTTCGGTAACAGTACCAATCAGGAATGGCCTCCACCTTATCTGTCCAGCTCGGCAGTGTGCCATCCGACACCGAGATGGGATTGGTCTCAGTAAAAGTACCGACCACCCTCTTCCGAACTCGGCCTCGTGCGTCTCGACATCCGTGTCCGACATCAGGCCTGACCGACCTCAGCGCCTTCACCAGTTCGGCCCATCGGCCGAGGTGAACGCTGAGCGTCTAATCCCCATTATGAGATGGGACAACCACATTGTAGAGAGCCCTGACAAATAGGGTGGCCGCCGGCCATCGATAAGGGCACTTTCCTATCAGCTGATCACATCCACATTTATGTAGGGGATTTGAGAAGAGATCCGATGGGACAGTACCCTCACCTACCCCCACTAAGGGTCCTAGGTATGGGCTGATGGGACAAGTATCCTCACCTACCTCCACTATGGAACCTTCCACTCCCTTCTATATATTCATGCATGGTAAGCCATGAACAGGTACGTAAATACACACTATGCACTGTGCTATCTTACTTGAACCTTCTTCCCCACTTCACCCTATTTCAGTGACTGCACTAACTTAGGCATCGGAGTGCCTTCGGCTGACAGCAGCCCGGGGCCCTGACCGCTGTTTCTTCTCCCTTTCAGGTTTCAGGCCATCGACGACGTTCTTAATCAGTCAAATAGCATCTTCATAAGCTCCATTACTATCTAAACCAAGTCCGTAATTTTTAGGCACGCACAATTTGGCGCCGTCTGTGGGGAACGATTTGAAAAAACCATACTTTCATCTTGAAAGCCATGCCTCCAAAGACTAGGAAGGGAAAGAGCATTGCTGGACCATCCAGGTCCATACTGTCAGAAACGTTTCTGCCCCTCATGCCACCTCCACTGGTGACGAACCAGGCAGGAGCAACTAGGCAAGCACCGCCTGACCCTCAGCAGAGGAGGGTTGGCGGAGAACCTGGGATGAGAAGCATAGGATCGCCTGTCACCCAGACACATTCCTCGTCGAGAGGTGCAACAGCATCTCACCACGTCCCCGTTCTGGAACGAGCTCGGCTGAACACTTCCCTGGAGGAGCGTCCTCGTCAGGACGTCATCTTATTGGAGCAGCCCCGCCGGGATGTTCCTCCTCAGGAACGTTCCCGACAAGGCAAGACCCCAGCACTATCCGGATCACGCCAGCCTCGTCACTAGGACCACGTGGAAGAGGACCACGTGCACCTTGACGACGAAGGGGATGACGACTTGGTCCTGGAAGAGGAGGACGAGGCACACATCGAGGCAATCAGGGCTCAAAATCGCCTTATTCAAGAGCAAAAATAGGAGATCCTCCAGCTCCAGCGACAGCTCAAGGCAAAGGAGAGAGCCCCAGCCGGGACCTCACACGTGCCCCCTCCTCGGCAGCAAGCTCGGAAGTGTCTCGAAGCTCGGCCGGACTTGAGGCAAATCATAAATAAGAGGAGCCTATGATGAATGCTCAAACAGCACTCACGCCAGCGCTGACCCTCGGCAGCAGCGCCAGAGGCCGAGGAGGCAAGAAACCGACCCCGAGATAAGGGATTATATCAGCCAGCAAATAAAACTGGCTATGCAGCAGAACATGGAGTTTGCTGGCCTCACCCGAGGTCGGCTAGCTACTAATGACAGCGACAACCATGGTACATCCCCATTCACTCGGGAGATCAGAGAACACACCCTCCCCGATAAGTTTAGTGTCCCGAGGTTCAATCTTTATGACGGGACCTCGGACCCCGAGGAGCACCTCCGCCACTTCACCCAGAGGATGACGGTGTGGGGCGGCGACGGCAACCTAGACTGCAAGGTCTTCTCCTCCAGTTTGGGTGACCTCCCACTTCGGTGGTTCTGCGCGCTCTCCGAGGGATCGATTTCGAGCTGGCAGCAGCTCCGAAACTCCTTAGTCGAGAAGTTCCAAGCGCACCGGGTCGTCCCGAAAACAAACTCAGACCTGATGGCCATCAGAATGAGGCCAACCAAAAATATCACTCGGTTCGCCAAGAGGTTCTAGACCATTTACAGTCAGATCAAAGGTGCCAACGACGAAGTCGCCATCAAGTCCTTCCAACAAGCTCTGTTGCCAGGCAACAAGCTCCGGAGGGACCTGGTGCGATTCCCCGTGGTCTCGGTGAAAGCACTGATGGCCTGGGTGAATCAGTTTGTTGAGCAAGAAGAAGACGAGGTTCGAGCTCGGGAGAGTCATAACTTCTGGCAAAAAGGCCGACCCTCCAAAAAGGACAAAAGGCTAGCCAAGAGAGAGGCGGACCGAAACAGAGAACCATCTAGCTCGGTGGCGCACCCTGCTCCCACCTCGGGAGGCAGCGCGAAGCCAAAGTCAAGTGGCGCCTCTTACAAGGCCGTCAATACCATCTTCAAAGAGCCTATTTACAAGCTCCTCGGCAAGATCCAGACTCAACCCTTCTTCAAATGGCCCCAGCCTATGAAAGGCGAACCCTCCTCCAATGACCAGAGCAAGTTCTGTGGCTACCATAAACAGAATGGGCACAGAACCGAGTACTGCCATGCCTTCAAGGTACACCTCGAGAGGCTCGTGAAGGACGGGCATCTGAAGGACATCTTCAAAGAGGAGGGCAGAGTAAACCATGCTCAACAACACCAGCCCGATGAACGGGATAACGATGAGCCAATAGAGACCATCAACGTCATCCATCTAGCCCCCACTCCTAAGGGAAGCGGCCGGGCTCGTATTGAGGCCAGGAGGGCCCAGCACGGCCAACAAGTGATGACGGCTAAGCTCTGTCCCTCAGCAAAGAAGGCACGCAAAGAGAGACCAAAGATTTGGTTATCTGATAAAGACTTGGACGGGGTCCAGCTACCCCACAATGATCCCCTGCTCCTGACTCTGAGGTTGCGGAACTTCAATATCAAAAGGATCTTAGTGGACCCCGGGAGCTCCTCAGAAATCCTCTATTTTGATTGCTTCAAGAAAATGGGTCTGAGAGAGGAGGACCTGTAGGAAGCCGGCACCCCATTGGTGGGTTTCAGCTCCAAGTCTGTATATCCCAAAGGGAAGATCTCTCTCAAGGTCGAAGTGGGAGGAGCCTCCATGACAGCAGACTTCCTGGTGGTGGACGCACCATCCCCATACAATGTTATCATGGGAAGGACCTGGCTGCACAATATGGAAGCTGTTCCCTCCACCCATCACCAAAGGCTCAAGTTCCCGTTGCAGAACAGCGATGGAAGCTTCGAGGTGATCATAATCCGCGGCGACCAGCAGATGGCCAAAGAATGCCTCATGGCTGTGGTCCCCGGCGAAGCGGAGCCGCAGCAAGTCCATATGGCCGAGCTCCCGAGCAAAAGAGCGTAGAGGACCTCACCGAGATCAGGATCGACCCTAACGATCCAGAGAGATACTTCCTGCTCGGAAGTCAGCTCCCAGACGGAAAGAGGGCCTAGCTGCTTGACTTCCTGTTACAGAACAAGGAGGTCTTCCCTTGGACCCCATACGAAATGCCAGGCATCGACCCCGAGGTTATGAGCCACAGGCTAAATGTGGATCCCGGGCATAAACCCGTAGTCCAGAAGACTCGCAGGACCGGGATCCAGCAAGCAGAGGCAGTGACCGAAGAGGTCAAGAAGCTGTTGGAGGCTGAAGCTATCAGGGAAGTCCACTACCCTGTGTGGCTAGCTAACACAGTGGTGGTCAAGAAAAAAAATGGAAGCTGGAGGGTCTGCGTGGATTTCACCGACCTCAACAAAGCCTGTCCTAAAGACAGCTTTCCCCTTCCAAAGATAGATCAGCTGATCGATGCCACCGCCGGGCATGACAGGATGAGTTTCCTCAACGCATACCGAGGTTACCATCAAATTCCGATGCATGGGCCTGACGAAGAAATGACCGCGTTCATAACATCCAGAGGCATCTACTGTTACAAAGTGATGCCCTTTGGGTTAAAAAACGCTGGTGCCACTTACCAGAGGCTGGTAACGAAAATGTTTCAGGCACAGCTCGGTAAGACGGTCGAGGTGTACATTGACGACATGGTCGTCAAGTCTAAAAGGTCACAGGACCACTTGATTGAGATGCATCAAACCTTCGCCGTCTTCAAACAATACAAGCTCAAGCTAAACGCCTCCAAATGCGCATTTGGCGTCGGTTCGGGCAAGTTCCTGGGCAGCCTGGTCACCAGACGCGGAATAGAGGCTAATCCCGAGCAGATCTCGGCGATCCAGGTCATCTAGAGTCCAACCACGGCAAAGCAAGTCCAGAGGCTTACAGGGATGGCAGCAGCACTGAACCGTTTCATTAGCAGAGCTTCAGATAAATGCCGTCCCTTCTTCCAACTCTTGAAGAAGAGCTCGAGGTTCTAGTGGACTCTAGAGTGCGAAAGTGCCCTTCAGGAGCTCAAAGGATACCTCTCTTCACCTCCCCTGCTATCCACCCCGACGCAGGGCAAGGTCTTATACTTGTATCTGGCAGTTTCAGACCATGCAGTGAGCTCGGTGCTCGTAAGAGAAGAAGACAGGCAGCAAAAGCCTATCTACTACACGAGCAAAATCCTACTGGATGACAAAACGAGATACCTACCATTGGAGAAGCTCGCACTTGCGCTCGTCAGTACCTCCCGCAAGCTCTCCCACTACTTATAGACATACTCCATAGTGGTTGTTACTGAACATCCACTCAAATCTCTATTCCAAAAAGCAGACTTCTCTGGAAGGGTGTCCAAATGGCTGTCGAACTGGGACAGTATGATATCCAATATTAACCCAGAACGGCAATCAAAGCCCAGGTGCTGACAAACTTCATTGTAGAAATCACCTCTCCTAGTTCGGCACCGAGCCACCTCGACACCGAACTGGGGGGCAAGGAGGTGGGGGCAACCACCGAGACCGAGACAGAACATGAGCGGTCCTGGAAACAACTCCTCAACTCATCTTGAAAGGTCTTCGTTGATGGATCCTCAACCTCCAAGAGGGCCGGCGCAAGCATAGTCCTCCAATCTCCGGAGGGCCTTGTCATCGAGCAAGTCCTGACTCTTGACTTCAAAGCATCAAACAACGAAGCTGAGTACGAAGCGTTGATCGCAGGACTGGGCAGCGCAAAAATTCTGGGGGCACGGCAACTGGTGGTCTTCAGTGATTCACAGCTGGTGACGAGCCAACTGAATGGAGACTATCAGGCCCGTGACGATAGGATGACAGCCTACCTAGCCCACACCAAGCAGCTCCTCTCTCAGTTCCAAAAAGCTGAAATCAGGCAGATTGGCAGAGATTCTAACTCTCACGCCGACACACTTGTTAACCTGGCCTCTGCGGTCGAGGCAGGAAGAAAAAAGATGGTCGAAGTGGAAGCACTAGACAGACCAAGCATAGAGCTCCATCCACCTCGGTAGATTTTATGTGCCGACCTCGGTCCGAGCTGGATGGACGAATTCATTTCCTACCTCAAGGACGACCAGCTCCCCGAGGACAAAAATCTGGCCCATAAAATCAGACTGAAAGCAGCTCGGTTTTGGCTTTCTCCAGATGACAAGCTCTATAAGAAGTCCTACAATGGACCCTACCTCCAGTGCGTTCACCCAAGCAAAGTTGAGGACTTCCTTTATGAAATCCATGTGGGAATCTGCGGCAGTAACATTGGAGGTCGGTCGCTGTCTTACTGAGCTATCAGCCAAGGCTACTGGTGGCCCTACATGCAGAAGGACGCCCAGATTTATGCCAGGAAATGTGAGAAGTGCTAGAAGTTCTCTCACTCTCTCCATCAACCAGCACATGACCTGAGTCCTCTTTCCAGTCCTTGGCCCTTCGCCTAATGGGGACTGGACCTGGTAGGACCTCTCCACCGAACTCCAGGGAATAAGAGGTGGTTAATAGTAGCGACTGACTATTTCACCAAGTGGATAGAAGCTGAAGCATTGTCCTCCATCACCGAGAATGATACTAAAAACTTCGTATGGAGGAACATCGTGACAAGATTTGGAGTGCCTCGAGCCTTGATCTCGGACAACGGGACTCAGTTCGACTCTAACTTCTTCAAGAACTTCTGTCAAGAGCTTGGCATCAAGAACTACTACTCAACTCCAGCCTACCCCCAGAGCAACGGATAGGCTGAAATCTCTAACAAGGTAGTGCTCGACGGGCTCAAGAAAAGACTGGACCGAGCCAAATGGAGATGCGTAGAGGAACTTCCGAGTGTCCTTTGGGCATACAGAACTATCCCAAGGCGCTCGACCTCAGTTACACCCTTCTCCCTGGCCTACGGTATGGAAGCTGTGATTCCACTTGAGGTCGGCCTCCCGACCATCAGGTCGGAATTGTTCGATCAAGGCCAGAACGATGTAAACCTCGCCACAGAGCTTGACCTGGCTAAGGAACGAAGGGATGCAGCAGTCATCCGCCTCGCTTCCCACCAGCAGCAATTAGCCAGAGGGTACAATCAAAAGGTCAAAGAAAGGAAGTTCTCACCTGGAGAACTGGTCTTAAAGAAGACACTCCCAGCGGACAAGAATCCCAGCGAAGGAAAGCTTGCACCGAACTGGCATGGGCCATTCAAGGTGACCTTGGTAGCTGGGCAGTCCGCGTACAAACTTGAGGACATGGAGGGTAGAGAGCTACCACGTCCATGGAATACCACGCACATCAAAAAGTACTACTTTTAACATGTACTCAGATTTTGAAAGGCAATAAAATTGATTTCTTTTGAAGAGTATTTTTTTACTTTCAAATCTGGCCAAGTTATGGAACTCGGCACATGCATACAGCTCGGTCACAGGACCAGCTTGCATACGACGCGGTCACAGGACTAGCCATCTCCATCTCAGTTACAGAACCAGCTTTCTCGGCGCGGTCACGGGACTAGCTATTTCTTAATTCGGTTGCCAAAGTCAGCTACTTCGGCTCGGTCATTGGACCAGCCACAAGTTCTGGTTAAAGAACCGAATTCCGCTACGGTTATGGAACCTAACCCACTAGCTATGGTCAGGCACATTTCGTTCTACCGAGACCAATTGCTTTGTTATGGTTATACAACTTAGCTAAAACACTAATCTCTGGTTAACGAACCTACCATATTATTAAGTTCGGCTATAGAGCCGAGCCCAACTACTTGTCTTAATTTCTGTTATTTATTCTTTGTTACAAAGCCAAACACAGAAGAACAGGAAGAGAGGAAAACATTCATCACACATTGCACGAATTTGGAATAGAAGATAATTTCATTCATTGTAAAATGATTACATATGAAAAGTCTCTTACTGTAAAAAAGAACAAAATACAAATTGTATCTTCCCCGAGTACAATGAAAAGAAAAGAAATACATCAACAAATCAAATTTCTTCAAGCAGCGGGGTCACCAGCAGCCTCTTCGGCATCTCCCTCAGTGGCATTGGCCTCGGCGTCTCCAGTAGGGGCCTTCGAAGGTTGGTTCGGCGCAGGCTAGGGAGGAGGGAACTGGGGGATTTCTGCATAGGCAGGGTGGTCTTCGGGGACCCTTGCCGCCCTCAATGTGTTCGTCCACCCTAATCTCTAGGCCTTCTAGCTGACCTCACGGACCTGGGCAACGTACAGCTCAGAGGCTGCCTCCACCCCTTCGTCATATGCCCGGTCAGCCTCGACTGGGAGTTCAGCCTTCACCTCCTCCCGCCTCTTCTCGAGCTCGGCCACCTTCTTCGTCTGATCTTCCGCTTCTACTCTGGCCTTTCCGAGCTCGAACCTGTCACGACCCGGGCCCGAGATCCGATAACCCCGAGCCATGAGCCCATACTTACTCCCGTAAATCCCGAATCAACCGAAGTTAAAAACGAGATCCACAAGGGATAACATCTCAAAAACCTGTCAATTACAATTCTGCGGAAACAATTTCATTTGACAACATCAATTACAATTTACATGTATACAAAATAATGTTTCTTATACATGTATCCTATCCATCATTTACTTATCAAATAGTGCATGTCCAAAATATTGTACAATGACCATTAATTACATCCAAAATGATTACACAAAAGAATAATCCCTCAAATGTTTCTCAAAATATTCACTCAAAATATTCCGATCTCTGTTTCGCTCTCGGATACCCATGTCAAACGGTATCCCGACCATTCCATTCGTTCAGTCCTCCTGGAGGAACCTGAGCGGTCACCTCCGCCCCCGCCTGGGGCGTTGCTGCACCTGCAATGGCAAACGGGCCTGTTATGCCATCAATAACACTAGTGAACACGACGGTTCAACAATGTATAAACAATTCTTGCAATAGCATGTTAGTTCATGAGTTAGATTCATTCAATATATCAATAACAGTTCCAATCCTAGATGAGTATAGAAAGTTCCTACAATAACAATAAGTCGACATGAAAGTCAACATGTGGACATGTATAGGGTGGCCACTACCATAGTATTCATTTCATTACATTTACCATCTTCCCTCAAAGGAAGGATTCATTACTAGAATCTTCCCTCAAAGGAAGGATTAATTATTACCATCTTCCCTCAAAGGAAGGATTCATCTTCCAAACGGAAGGCATCGATCAATACCCATAGATACGATCGGAATTTAGTGGGACTTACTAGTGTCCGGGCCAGGGACAACTAGCATCACCACGGAGCTCCGAAACGCGCCCAAATCCATCTACTGCAGTAGGATTAATCATTTGTTTCATTTATTAATTCATTGAACTCATTTAAAGTTCTAAAACAATAGCTAGGTAGTGCCAGACTCAAGGGTCAATACTTTTCAGTGAGCAATCCATCTCTGGATTCAATTCAGTTCCAAGATTCCCATAATAACAAGGGAATGGAATAATAGTGATACCAATCTCATTAGATTAGGACACAATGTTACAATAAGGAATCACTAGACAATCATGATTCCATTTAATTCTATCTTAAATCTAAACAACCATATAGATATAACCAACGGTACTAAATGCACGTGTTATTCATGATGAGCATCACATTTATATTTGGTGTGTGCATTATAGTCCCCGTAGTTAACGTCCATGGAAGTCTAGACCCCAATTTATTAACTGTGAATTTCTCCCTTCACTATCCTTAATTATCAATAATTTCAATTTACTTCATGATTAGTCTTCAAACTAATCCAGGGAGCATTTATACTCACAAGGAGTGCTCCAAACTTATGCAAAAATCCAAAAATCCAAAATCCACTGGACTTAATGTGTTGGCCAATGTCGGTCAGCTCGGCGATTACCCGGCGGTTAGCCGCAACTCAGTTGGCGGCTAGCCGAAACCTACTTGGCGGCTAGCCGAATTTCGACTGGCTGCTAGCCGAAATTTCGGCGGTTAGCTCACGGTCAGCTTTCCAGAAGCTGACATTTTCTGTCTCGATTTTCGGTCACCTTACGGTTACCTTGCGGCTAACCGAAATTTTAGCGGTTAGCTTTCCAGAAGCTGTCTTTTTGACAGGAATTCTGACTCGATTTCGGTCAGGTCGCGGTCACCTCACGGCTAACCGAAATATGGATTTCGGCTAACCGAAATATGGCGGTTAGCATTCCAGAAGCTCGCCCATTTAGGGATTTCGGCGGTTGGCTTCACGGTTAGCCTCGCGGCTAGCCGAAATATGCACAGAACTCTATTTTCGAGCTTCAGAAGTTTTGTAGTAGCTTTTCTAAGGATGAGTTCCTTGAACTCCCTTCATTTCAATAATCTAATAGTCTTAGAAAGGGTATGTTTGTTGGGAATAACCATTGGAATCTCTCATTTTATCCTCATACATCCACTATTCACAACATTACTTCCAATACCCATTATACATCACATTCAATCCATAGGAATTCTATAAAACTCTACAATGGTTAACAATAATCACAAGAGAATGTTTATACTTGCCTCTTGTAGTCAATGCACTCAAAGCCCTCTTTAATAGGTTGGCTTGAGCTCAAAATCTCCAAATCTCAACCCTAAATCCATAAAACATCGAAATGCACGACCCTTAAGCTATTTATGCTAGAAACCTTCCCTCACTACTCAATAGAACTTGAAAACTCATTAAAAGTTCCAAACACTTACTTGTAGTTCAATGGAAGGAAATCTTGAGGTCTTCTCCAAGTTTTACTCTTCAACAAGGGAGGAAGAAGACTCAAGGAAAAAGATGAATATGGATGGAATAGCCCACTCCACTCCAATCACTTGACAAAGCTCCAAATCTTCACACCCAATGGAGAGAAAATGAAAGGAGACGGAGAGAAAGACTGGCTGGGCTCGATGGAGGTGGAATGAACGAATGAAATCATTCATTCATTCATTTCATTCTAATACAAGGGCCCTATACACAAAAACCCCCTCTCATTAACCATTATTTCATTTTGAGTCAAAAAAAGGGCCACTTGACGAAATCCTCGTCAAACGGCTTCGAGTCTATTATGAAAGTTAACGTACTCGTTGAGATACATGTGCTGGTATCAAGAGTTTTCGTATTCGACAAAATACGTATAATTCCGTATTTACGAAAAAGGTCTTGTCCTCTTAGTTTAGGCTCAAAACTCATCCAACTCACTTAATCTCTTCATTATCCCTTCACTAAGTTCGTTTGAGACTAATCTCATCGAGTTGGGGCATTAACCATCATTAGTCTAATTAGACTTGATTAATTAGCATTAATTTCGATTAATTAGAGTTAATCTTGATTAACTCGGGCGGGGTCTTACAGAACCTGAGACCCGTGACGACCATCTCCTGCTCGGCCGCTTTCTTCTTCGCCTCGCCGAGCTCCACCTCGAGGGCCACCTTCCTCTTCTCCACCCTTTCAGCCCGGGCAGCGTTCTGATGGGTCTTCTCCGCCAGCACCAGGCTCCTTTGTAGGATCTGCGAAGGCAAGTATCAGAATCACAGAGGTCAAAAGGTTAAAAGATCACAAACTAAGAAAGAAGAGGAACTTACCCTGAGGGCGTCGCCCATTTGAGCCACTGACAGGTCGACATCGCTCAGCTTCCAGTACTCCGCCATATCTTCTGGCAGGGCACAGGCATGCGCGAGGGCGTTGACGACTGAAGTGTCGTCGCTCACCCGGCCGTCCACCAACAACGGCTGGCCATCTTCCAGCAAGAAGCTAGGTCTCTAGGGGCCCGGGCCAAGGGACGGCGGGCGCCGAGAGGACCTGTCGGATTCGCCCGCGGCCGGATCTGTGATCCTCGGCCTTTTTCCTGCCCGAACCTCATCCCGGTTTGACCCGGTCGGTTGCCGAGGAAGAAGGCTGAGTGGGGGCAGAGATCCCGGTGGTAGCTGCGTTCACTGGAGTGAGGGGAAGGGCGGCTCCCGAAGAGGGGTTAGGAGAGCCCCCGAAGACGACGGCGTCGAGGTTCCGGAGGTTTGGACAGCGTCGCCCCATCTCGATCTCTTCGTCCGAGCTCGAGGACTGGAGGTTGATCGCGTCTTCTAGTCTAGCCACCTCGTGGTTGCCCTCGGAGTCGGCTTCGTCTTCGGAGTCAGCCTCCGGGTCGCTCTCACGGACTTCGCTGCCGACAGAGGAAGGCCCAACCTCGGGAGGCGCTTGAGAAGGTCCGGTCTCGGGGGGCACTTGAGGTCCCACAGCTGGAGCTCCTTGCTCTTCGGCCTCAGCCAAAGTCAGCATCGTCTCTCCCCTTAGGTTCTCGTACCGTCTCCTAATGAAAGAGCGGTACATGGGCTCGTACCCGAGGAGAGACCAGGTTGCTCGGTGCTCGTGCCCTCTGTAACTGTGAATCCTTTTCAGCCAGGCAGCATTCCGTCGCCACCTGGAGCTCTTCGCCTGCTGTTTTCTCTCCTTGTGGCCTGCACACCAAGAAGTGAATGTCAGTTCGACAGAATATGAAAATACACGTTAAAGGAGATGGGGGAAGATATTTACTCGGCGGCTCTCCGAGACGGCGAGGAATGCGGTCCGCCCTGGGTTCGGCTAGGCCGAATTCCCAATTGCCCGTGACATAACGACGATCATCCCCAGCGTACTTACTGGAGTCTTCAAGGGGGTTGATCAGAGGAATCTCCTTCGACCGCGACCGAAGATAGTACGCGTCGTCCTTTGGAGATCTACAAAGATCATACACATCCTCGATGTCTTCGACGCCGAGGTCGGTCCCCAAGATCCTACTCAGCTCGACTATGCCCATGATCACTTTGAAACCGTTGGGCATGAGCTGGCAAGGGGTGAGGTTCTACTTCCCGAGGTAGGCCCTTAGGAGTGGGTGGATCGGAAACCTCACCCCACCCTCTATGATGGACACCAGTGGGAATGGCATCCACCCATCTACGAAAATCCGAGGTCGGACTGCATCTTCGGGGCCGTCCACCCTGATACGACGTCCCCCGGTATCTGGTATTTCCTCCTAAGTTCTGCTAGGGCTAAATCAGTGTCTATCCAATGCTTGTAAACCCCCATATTCCCCAGCTTGGACGGAAAAGTGGACAGTGATGGAGAAGAGAAGGGAAAGGAGATACAACCCAGAAAAAGAGCCCCAAAGAGAAACCCCAGAAAAGAAACAATGACAGAGATAAAGAATAGAGAAACTCACAAAGAAGACCTGACGACAGGGCCTGGACGGACGGGGAATAGCTTGGACGGACGGGAGCTGGGATCTCAGGGCGACAGAGTTTCTCATGCGAAGATGCACGCGCAGAGGGTCTCCAGCAGAAGCAAAAGTAGTCCTCCTTCGGGGACAAGGCCTTTTATACAAAGACGAATATCTCTTCGTATCCTGGAAAATGCGCGTGCAGACGCCGCCTCGGGCATGCCACTCGTCTCCTCGATATGACTTCACAGCCAGTAGGGGTGTGACACGTGGCAGCAC
Organism: Umbellularia californica; assembly: GCA_028538565.1. Lineage (NCBI taxonomy): Eukaryota > Viridiplantae > Streptophyta > Magnoliopsida > Laurales > Lauraceae > Umbellularia > Umbellularia californica. The sequence continues at coordinate 542,574 of JAPQWN010000011.1, read as the reverse complement.
CTCACCGCCTTCATAATGATTCGAACAAGCCATTAAACCGCCTTCGGACAGCTGCGCGCCATCAATACGCCTCGGAAAGCAAAACGACGCCCCACGCTTCTGAAAAAGCTACGGGTTCGGTTTCGGAAAACTCCCATTCTACTTAGCTCCCGACCCCAAAGTGTTACGAAACCCTCGAGGACAGAAGCTGGGGGGCAATTGTGTGGAGTGTTTTACCGAAACCGAGGTTACTCCTGACTTCGGTAACAGTACCAATCAAGAATGGCCTCCACCTTATCTGTCCAGCGCGGCAGTGTGCCATCCGGCACCGAGATGGGATTGATCTCGGTAAAAGTACCGACCACCCTCTTCCGAACTCGGCCTCGTGCGTCTCGACATCTGTGTCCGACCTCAGGCCTGACCGACCTCAGCGCCTTCACCAGTTCGGCCCCTCGGCCGAGGTGAACGCTGAGCGTCTAATCCCCATTATGAGATGGGACAGCCACATTGCAGAGAGCCCTGACGGATAGGGTGGCCGCCGGCCATCGATAAGGGCACTTTCCTATCAGCTGATCACATCTACATTTATATAGGGGATTTGAAAAGAGATCTGATGGGACAGTACCCTCACCTACCTCCACTGAGGGTCCTAGGTATGGGCTGATTGGACAAGTATCCTCACATACCTCCACTATGGAACCTTCCACTCCCTTCTATATATTCCTACATGGTAAGCCATGAACAGGTACGCAAATACACACTATGTACTGTGATATCTTACTTGAACCTTCTTCCCCACTTCACCCTAGTTCAGTGACTGCACTAACTTAGGCGTCGGAGTGCCTTCGGCTGATAGCAACCCGGGGCCCTGACCGCTGTTTCTTCTCCCTTTCAGGTTTCAGGCCATCTGCGACATTCTTAATCAGTCAAATAGCATCTTCATAAGTTCCATTACCATCTAAACCAAGTCCGTAATTTTTAAGCACGCACAAAACTGATCATAGGTTTTGTTGTAGACCGGCCCAACCAATATGGTCCAGGCCCAGGAGACGATGAATGCAAGCGAGACCTATACAGGATACATGCGCGCCCAGGAACCAATCAATATATATGGCTCCATGGGAAGTGCAGAGGACTGACTGACGGCTCTTTTGCCAGGACTGGTTTAAATGATCTTAACGGCTACTTTGCGAGTGCGCCAAAAATTCAAATTTATCTGTCCCTGTCCCTGTCCCCGTTCCCGTTCCCGGGCTGAATCCTTCTTCTCCAATTCTCCCGGCCCCAGCCCCAGCCCCAACCTCCAAAACAAGCTCATTGTTCCTCTGCTCAAGTCCTGCTCTCAAACCTCTGAAACCACCCAAATCCACGCCTGCATGATCAAGCTCGGGCTCGATCTCATCGCCTTCCCTCTCAGCAAGCTCCTTGCTTCCTCCATTCCGGACATCGCCTACGCCCGCTCCATCTTCGATCGATTCCCATCCCCAAATCTCTTCATCTTCAACACCATCCTCCGAGGCTACTCCATTAGCGAAAGCCCCAGAGAAGCATTTTCCCTCTTCAATTCCCTAAGAGCCACAGGAATCTCACTAGACCACTTCTCTTTCATCTCGACCCTCAAATCCTGCGCCCGTGAATTGGCCCTTTCGACCGGGCAGTGCATCCAGGGCGCCATCATTGTGTCCGGGTTCGATTTTTTCATCAACCTGAGGAACACCCTCTTGCATTTTTATTGCGTTTGTGGGAGAATTGCAGATGCCCACCAAGTGTTTGATGAAATCCCACAAGTGAGAGATGTGGTTTCTTGGAATGCTTTGATGAGCGGCTATCTCCAGATCTCTCAGCCTGCCATGGTCGTTGAATTGTTCCGACAAATGCGTGTCGGAAGCTTTGAGGTCAGCGACATCAGTTTGATGAGCATTCTATCTGCTTCGGCCGATATGGAAGATATCCGAGGAGGGGCGTCCGCGTCGCTACATGGTTTATGCATGAAGAAGGGTCTCTGTTCCTATTTGAATGTGGCGACTGCAATTGTGGCTATGTATGTGAAAGGTGGGAGCGTGGACTCCGCACGGCATATGTTTGACGAGATGCCCAATAGAGATGTTGTATCTTGGAATTGCATTATTGATGGGTATGCTAAAAGTGGGTTTGTAGAGGAGTCATTGGCTTTATTACAAGCGATGAAAGGTGAATGCATGAGACCTAATTCAGCTACAATGGCAGGATTGCTTTCAGCTTGTGCATCTGCAGGAGCACTAGGCATTGGCAGATGCGTCCACGAGTTTATTGAAGATGAACATCTAGAGTTAGATGCTGTTCTTGGCACAGGCCTTGTTGACATGTATTCAAAGTGCGGACTGATAGACAAGGCAGTAGATGTCTTCAATCGGATACCTCATAAAGATGTGATGTCGTGGACAGCGATGATTTCTGGTTTTGGAGTCAATGGACAGGGGGAAAATGCTCTTAAGCTGTTCCATCAGATGGTTGAGCAAGGAGTGACACCTAATGAAATCACCTTCTTGGTAGTGTTGAGTGCTTGTAGCCATGCAGGGTTGGTGATGGAGGGAAAGAAGTTCTTTGAGAGCTTGGTTCGTGACTGCGGCTTCTCGCCCAAGATTGAACACTATGGATGCATGATTGATCTCTTAGGGCGTGCCGGATTGCTGGAAGAAGCCCATGAACTGATCAAGAGCCTGCCTATAAAGAGGGACGTAACTGCATGGCGGGCATTGCTCGCGGCTTGTCGGGTTTACGGAAATGTCAAACTAGGGGAAATTGCAAAGAGGTCATTGATGGAATTGGAAGATAAGAATCCTGCAGTTTCTGTCCTTCTTTTGAGTACTTATGCAGCTGCAGAGAGGTGGGATGATGTAACTAGCATGAATTTGGTGGAAGAGATAGTGAGGGGAAAGGAAGCAGGGTGGAGCTCAATTGAGTTGGATAGTTAAGATTGAGGTGCTTTGACAACTTGTTTGTGAGGCTTCTTTGCAAGGTCTGAACGAAGAGGCCCCTTGCAATCTGGTATGGCTGCACGGTCCAATCACTGATGTGGCTTTTGTTTCATTTGATATAAGTTCCACTTTGAATTGATTAATTTTTCTGTTTAATGGGAAAGGTGGAGTCATCTGATAAAGATAAAATAGGAGCTTGGTCCACTCTCCAATTGCGTCCAATGGTGTCAATATTTTAAACTATCAAAAGGAATGCCTCCCCTGTACCACTACTGTGGCCAACCCATGTGAGGGACCCACTTGATGGAAGGGATAGCTTGATAGTGAGATCTTTGTTGTAATATATCATAACTATCTATTTTCTCTTCCTTGGCCAGGCAGTTGGAATCGTTTGATTGTGACTGGGAATTAAATATGACATTCTGGATGGGACTGATTAATTGCCCAAAGAGTGCTTGAACTTTTTATGTTGTTGCAATTAGTAATGCCATCCATTTTGATTGGGATATAGTATTTTGTGATCAGGATCTCCATTTTAAGGCAAACATTTGAGAAATATAACCATTCCAAGCCGGCATGCAGACAACAAAGTAGTCAGAGCACGTTTGAATAATAGGTTTCCGTGTTTAAATAAATTATACTTCTGAAATTCACACCAGACATTGGAATGTTATATCTTTTCTTGTAACAAAATTCCGAAGCCAACAAAATAAACAAGGAATTGTTAAATGCTTAGTTATATGGCAATAGCCAAAGTTGAATTCATAGGTTGATAGACTCTATCCTCCAACACATGGAAGATATGTATGATTCCTTCAAATAACTAAAGTTTTCCTTACCTTCTTAATGACTAAGTCACATTCGGCAACCAAATCCCCAGCAGCGAAAAAAAAGTTACTGCTTTTCACAAAGTCGTGCGAAACCCACTTTGAAAATTGTAAATGCATTTAGATTTGAGCTATTTGAAATTCTTATTTTTGAGTAATTTTGGGTTCAACTATATAGAATATGAAATCTCTTAGTTGAAAGGAGGAAAAATATAAAATCCTCAATCTGTGCACCTATTAGGATTTTACCAAACATGACTTAGACTTGAGCATTCAAGAATTTCACCGAAATGCATAGATTTGGGACCTTTTTTGTGGTTGTAATTCAGAAATGCAAGTAAAAGAAGTATAGAATTTTGATATTCCAAATGACAAAATATCACATCATGTCAAGGAATTTCCAACACGATGAATTCTCGATAGAAATTATTATAAGAAATTAGTAACAATGAGAAAGATTGATTTGGTGGGCCACCATGTATAGGTATTACAAGAAACTACCGTGATGAACAATATGGATGGTTGGATCGTCCACAGCTAGATCATCCATCAACATTGCTCTTTGCCGCGTGCGCAATGTAATAGGAGAGTGAAGAGAAGAACAAGCAACCATCTCTTTGCAAGAAAAATGCAAGCATGCTCAATAAACAATAAAAAACAAAATCCAGATACCTCGCCATTCATGCGTGGCCAGTGGGTATGGCTCCATACATGCTAGTGGTAAACATGTGACACACACCACATCCACTCCTTGCACTAGCTGTATGCTTGGTCAATGGTTATGGTGAATGGTCGATGGTGAAAAAATAGTCGGACCCTTTGCCAAGGTGAAGAAGGCCCCATCATAAAGGTGTGTCCCACTTTCCAAGATCAAAATCTTTGCACCAGAATATGTTTGAGAAATGGAGATTTTTACTTGATTTAAATATATATATACTTACATGCATGCCGTGGAATACTCAATTCAATGATCAATGAGCAATGACCCTTCATCCTCAAAGCAGCCAAAATGTTCCATTACACGTGAATGAGGACAAATGAGAGGGAATGATCCAGTCCAACTGGGTTAACTACGCTTGTACTCCAATCCTCCTGTAGGGCCCATTTCAGCTGTCATATGGATTGGTCAATGGTAGGATAACAAGAGCTCTTCCGTATAAAAATTTGTCTATGGCGAAAAGTTTAGCTTCATTGAAGATCACAACCATCTCTCAAAAGAGGCCTCCCAAATGGACGGTTACAACTTACAACAGCCTGCCCCATTTTTGTATGGCATTAATGCAATGGCTGTGATCGCTAAATTCCATTGGGCCTACATTTGAAGTAGTGTAATTCCTTTCACACTCTTATCTCTCCTTGATCTGATCTGACAAATTGCTCAATTTTATGTTTATAGATTTTTTTATTCACCGTTAAACTGAATGGCTAAAAGACCATTACATAAGTTGTTAAATTAAAGGTTAGAATAATCTGATGTGGCTAATTTTTCTTCTCCCCATTTGACCTTCAATAATGAAAATGCATCTAAGTGGGTCACACAGCTTGAACCAGTCTGTTCATAGGCAAAAAAACAGCTAAAGGCCCAAAGGAAGGGTTAAAGACCTGTTATAATCCAATCCGTTGAACCTCAAAAAGAAAGAGTTTTGTGTATGTGTGTGTGTATATATATATATCTATATAGGCCATATTCATGTGCATCCTTCCCTCACCATATGGTGAGAGATAAACTCAATAGGGCCCACCTGATCATGGAACTTAGGGGAGATGGAAAGAGTCATAAGAGATGAGACTATATTTCAAATTTGAGGTCAATCCCAAGTTTCTAATCCCTTCATCCATAGCCAACAAATTTAACGACTTTATATTAAAGAAAAAATTTTTGACCCTCAATCAAACGGTTCAATTCATTGGGATCAATGAAAACTTAATTGATCCATTGTAATTTAGGAGGCTCCATGTATCCGTGTGTGTGTGTGGGATGTGCTCTTGTGAGAAACACTCCCACCTTAATATGAGAGATAAAGGTGAGAGCCCTCACATTTAAATTGTTAACATTGGATATACATGTGAGGGCCCCACTTTATCTCTCATGGTAAGGTGAAAGTGTCTCTCACAAGAGCACCTCCCTATATATATATATATATATATATATATATTATATATTTATATGGGAGGCGGTCCTGTAAAAACTGTCCTTACAGTTTGCACTATTCAAAACATTCACTGGGGCTCACCTTATGACCTATCTAAATTGACCACTCATGCATAACCCTCTTAAAGGCACCGAATCCCATGAATTTGCATAGATTCGGATGAACTATATCATTGGATTGAAGGTCAATTTTTCTTCTTTTAATATAAAGGTATTAAACTTGTGGACCATGATGAAAGGGTCAGAGATATTAGATTGGCTTCAAAATTTGATAAGTAAGTTAGCCCCACTTGAATCATAACGGATGAAATGTAATCCCAGCGTTCCATCACCTCTGTTTTTAAAATTAACAGGAAAACTGCTCATTTCTCTCTCTCTCTCTGTATTCTTTAGAAAAAAATCCAGCCCATTTCATCGTCACCCATCTTCTCTTTTCTTCTTCTAATTTCTAACGCAAAGACGATCCCAACCATCTCTCTCTTTCTCTATCTTTATATTCTTCTTCCAATTTGAGATTCCCATCTCCTTCTCTCTTCTCTTTCTCTGTCTATTTTATATCGATTTCTATCTTTCTATCTTTTTAATTGATTGACTCAGACGGAATAAGAGGAAGAAGCAACGGAAAAAGGAACAGAGGAGAGGGTGATTTTTTTTTTCTCTCTCTCTTTTTGGAGGATGAACACGCCCTCTCTTCTTCGAATTCCTCCTCCCAGATCTTAGATTTGATCGAATTCTCTTCTGGGGTCTCTTCAACTCGTAAGTTTCATCGCCTGTTCGTCTCAAATTTCTCTTTTTTGGCCGATTCCCGACCGAAAGTTTGGATCTTTTTCCCTCCTCTGCTCTCATATTACTCGTCGTTTGCTGGCTTTTCTAGGATTCTTTTATTGATCTATGAAGGATCCGGCGTTCTTTTATTGAATTTCGGAAGACCCATTGCGGATCCGATCTTTGGGCTAATTTCCTCGGACGAGGTATGATTCAGCTGTGGATTTTATGACACTTTTCTGGTGTATAAACTTTTTTTTGCTTTTTTTTTGGTTCTGTTCATTTATGGAATTTGATCTTCTAGTGGGTTGGAGATTGAATTTGTTCTGTTTGCGTTATGTAATTGAATCGGATGGTTTGGAGTGGATCTGATATAAGATTTTATCTTGATGGCCTTATATCGAATTGGGCCTGCTATTCTGAATTTAGTTTTCAAATGATTAGGAAAGTTTAGTTTTCAAATGATTAAGTTTGTGGTGTTGAGAATTGGCTATAATGGTGTAATTCGTTATTATTGGATATTGCAGAAAGATGGAATCGGATCTCGGCAAGCTATTTATCGGTGGAATCTCCTGGGACACCAATGAAGATCGTCTCAAGGAGTACTTCCAGAAATATGGAGAAGTGGTGGAAGCTGTTATCATGAAGGACCGGACCACTGGCCGTGCACGTGGATTCGGGTTCGTCGTCTTCGCAGACCCTGCTGTTGCGGAGCGAGTTGTTTTGGAGAAACATAGCATAGATGGTCGAATGGTAAGCAAATTACGTTTCAGAAAGAAATGTTTCTTGATTGGGTTATTGTTATCTGGTTTTGAATTCACTAAATCCTCCCAAGCTTGATCATTTATCTACAATTTGAACGTAAATTGCTTTGTACTGCAATCTGATCCTCATTGTGCTCTTGTGGTTTCTGAATTCCGTGGGTTGTCAGGTTGAGGCCAAGAAGGCAGTTCCTAGGGATGATCAGCATATTTTGAATCGAAATAACAGCAGCATCCATGGCTCGCCAGGGCCTGCCCGCACAAAAAAGATATTTGTTGGGGGCTTAGCATCTACGGTAACAGAGACTGACTTCAAGAAGTATTTTGATCAGTTTGGAACAATCACAGATGTCGTTGTGATGTATGACCACAACACTCAAAGGCCAAGAGGGTTTGGATTCATTAGTTATGATTCAGAGGATGCTGTGGACAAGGTCTTGTTGAAAACGTTCCATGAATTGAATGGTAAAATGGTTGAGGTCAAGAGGGCTGTCCCCAAGGAGCTATCCCCGGGACCCAATCGGTCTCCTCTTGGTGGATATAACTTTGGTTTGCAAAGGATAAATAGCTTCCTCAATGGGTACCCGCAGGGATATGGTCCAAGCTCAATTGGGGGTTATGGAGTGAGAGTGGACAGTAGATTCAGTCCAATTGCTGGTGGTCGGAATGCATTTCCTCCATATGGTCCTGGTTATGGTATGGGTATGAATTATGAGCCTGGTTTGAGCCCAAATTATGGAGCAAGTATGAACTTAAATGCTAATCTTGGATATGGCCGGGGATTGAATCCTTATCATGGTGGCAATTCTATTAGATACAATAATGCTATTGGTTATGGTGGAGGCAATGCCAATGGAGGAAGTGGGTCTCTTTTAAGCTCGACAGCCCGAAATGTATGGGGGAATGGCGGTCTTAATTACTCTACTAGCTTGGCCGGCTACATTGGCTCTGCAAGTGGTAATATTGGAGGCTTTGGTAATAATGATGCCAATTGGGGTTCTTCGTCCCCTATTTCAGCTCAGGGTGGGGTGAGTGGTTCTGGATTTAGTAGTGGAAATCTTGGATATGGAAATGGTGAGAACAGCTATGGGCTGGGAGGCAGTGGGTATGGAAGAAGCAGTGGCACAGGGGTTGCCCCAGCATCATATAATTCATCAAATGGTGGCTATGATGGAGCCTATTCAGATCTTTATGGTGGCAGTTCCATTTATGGGGACACAACTTGGCGGTCTGCATCTTCTGAGCTTGAAGGGTCTGATTCATTTGGCTATGGTTTTGGTAATGCTGGTTCAGATGTTGCAGCTAAAGATTCCAGTGCTTATATGGGTGGTTATAATGTTAGCAATAGACAGTCAAATAGAGGTAAGAGCTTTATTTACCTACATACAAGTGTTCTTACAATCACATTTTCTGATCATAAAGGCGATTCAAGATTTTCCTGTCTACTTGTCATTCTAAGAATCTTAGTTTCTTCTTGCCATGGATTGTGAAGTTTTTCGTTCTCCCTTTTTCAGCAATTTCCTTTTCCCTGCGGTCATTTTAAGATAAGCATTGACCTTGTTTCAAAGTAAGGTGATCCATGGGAATGCATGCAACATTGCGGACGTGACATACTTTAAAAATATATCCAAACCATGCACCCATTTTTGGTGATGCATCCAAAATCAATTTGACCAGGAATTGGGATGGCATCATGACAATGGACATTTTATTTAGTATGGAAATTTGACTCTTTTTTACCATTCACTTGATGAACACTATTGGGACAATTATGGTCTACATGACTCAGATATGAGTATGTCTGTTGTGTATGGTATTTATTCGTATTCAGTTTGGACTTGCTATGACTGCCAAAGTTTAGGATACAAGGACATGAATAATGTGTTGATATTTGATATTTTTACTAATAAAATATTGTTATACCATCATAATCATCATAGCATATTTGACATGGATTACATACCCATCACATCTAATGTCATCTGAGATGGTATCTGGTGGAATTGAAGGATCAGGTTATCATATGTTAGGATGGTAACTTGATGTGGATTTTGGGCTAGACCCCTTCCAAAATGTGCCCCCATTTTGGACAGTTTGGATTCAGGTACATGTAGGACACACGTACTATAGTTGTATGCATGTTGAACTACCTTTAGGCAGAGCACCAAATAAATCCTCAATCATTAGCACTGTTTTCAGATTGAGCTTTCTGTTGCTCACATATTATTTTTTGGCTTGCTCAGGAATTGCAGCCTAGGAATGCGACCATTCTTTCATGTCTGAACTTATAGTAGGTGAAGAATTCCAGTGGAATCAGGTGCACGACTGTGAATTTCGCACTGCTTCCTCGATAGTTCAGTTAATTTGTTATGTCTAGAACTAACCGGAGTGTTTGTTTCGAGAATTCAGATGCAGAGATCAATTATAAGGATTTTGTGCGAGGTTTGAGATTTGAGTTTATATTTCTACATCGAGTGTAGGTTGTTTTGGTTTCTTGGTGTTTGATTGAGATGTAAAATCAGATTGCGGGGTTCATTCAGAAGAAGTTATCCAATCCATGCATTGTCCATCTTTGGCATTGCATCAAATAGACTGTCATTAGTATTATTATTATTTTTTGTTGTTGCTGCTGCTGCTGCTGTAATGTCAGGCAAAGCTTCTAGTTATCTTTTAGGTATATTTTCCTTTCCTTTTTCTTACCATCAGATGTACCAGAATTCTGGGTGTTTTACACTGTGTGAAACTTTCAGGGATGCTATCTGGTCCCAAAGAATAAGTTGCTATATATTCTGATTCATTTTAATGGAAAATGTTAGTTTCAAGAAGTTTCTTTTGTCAATTGGGTGCTAAATGTACTTGCAACCTCTATTATTTGCGTGCATTCATCTGCAATTTTTATTTTAATATATTTCATTCATCAGTGATCATGCTGCTCTTATCATCCCAATTATAGTTACTATAGGTGTCACTACAAGGACTTTCAGATCCGAGTTTTCTTCTGTTATATATAATGGTCAAAGTAGTCCATTTCTTCTCATGTCAGCATCAATTAAAAGATAAAACTCAAACATCTCCCAAGCGAGTCATATCATTCGTTTTCTTGAAAACTAAGGTACCAGTTTATCTAGTAAGAGCATAGCGTTCAGCCTGATTGATCGGTTCATCATTCCATTTCTACCAACATTGAAAAACCCTGATTTGAATTTGGAGTTGGTGCTCAGTTATGGACCCTCTTGAGTTCGACTTGTTGCCTTGCTGTTCTGCTAAGTTGATGATTTAAAGAGATTGTGAGTAGAGTGAATAACTTGTGTATGAAGTACTCCATTGGAATTTGGTGTATCAGCTCTCTGTACTGTACAGCTAACAAACACATGCCCACCTACCTGAATGGGTCATCCAATTGGAATAAAAAAAAATATATTTCAATGGATAAGTTGATGATTTGAAGAATTTTTTAATAGGGTGAGTGAGTGTCCTGTGTTACTCTATATAACCCTACACTGGAAGTTGGTGAATCAGCTTTCTCTACTGTACAGCCAACACACATGCCCACCTACCTGATTGGGTCATCATATTGGAATCCAAAATGTTTCTACACCTGATTTCTTCTTCTTCTTCTTCTTCTTCTTTTCTCTATTAAAGGGTTCCCAACCCTTTGGGCTGGACTAATCCCTCCGGGCCCAGAAAAAAGCCAGGTAAACTCCCATGTAGCTCCAGTGTGGCAGTGCAGTTTCAAACTTACAACATTTGGATAAGAACCATGGTCCTAGGCCAACTAAGCTATCCCTTGGGGTTACGCCTGATTTCTTTAGATTTGTAGAAACTTAGGACTTTTTTTTTTCTTTTTACATTAGCTTACTCTTTATAAGACCCACTAATGCAAGTCCAGATCCTCTTAGGCGTGGACTCACAAGAAATTCACGAGGTTCTTCAAGTGGGCCCACTTATTGAAAATCTTAAAACGTACAAAATAAATTTCACCTCTCGTCGAAGCTGGGTCCACTGCTAGATTGATCATGTATGAAATAAGTGTATTTTTCATAATAATATACTTTATATGTTTTGTATGTGATATATTTAAGGGTAAGTCCTACTCCTATTGAAGTGAAATTTATTCAGTGTCTATAAAGAGGTAGAAAAATGTGATAAGAGGGTCCCACTGAAGAGGCCTGTGAATCTCACAGTGAGACCGGGCATGGGAGAATCCTATTGCTGGTGCCACTCGTAAATAGACCCAGAGGCCAGAGCAAGGAAACGATGGAAGGAGAGGGATGAAAGACATTTGCAAAGGTGGAAATGGTTAGAAATCTGAAGGAAGAGAAATTTCCCAAAACCTACTCAAAGATATCCAATCAGAGTTCATCAAATCCACTGATAGTCCGAGAATGAAGTCTGTCCTATCAGTACCATTTTTTCTGGGGGCATGCCTCATCAAGACATCAACAAATGGATTTGCAATTCATTGCAGTACATGTATTCCAAGTGTGGTGCAGTTGGGCCTTGCATTTTACGAGTCAACGCGGCCCTATGTGGCTTGTCATGAAGCCAGGGCAATGATCATACCTTTAGGGCAAGAGAGGGCATCTACTGATACCACTAGGCTTGCAAATGGGCTGCATGAGTTGGCCAAAGATTATCAAAGTTGTGCCTAATTTTAGTTATTATGCTATATTCTTAGGCCTACTCCATCCATTAATGATCAGGCCCAAGCCCAGCCCTATGATAAATATATATGGCCCCTTTTTTTAGATAGGTTGGGAGCATGTTGGCTCAGTTAACTGGGCATTTAGCAGGTTCCCGTAACCATCCAAAGCAGGCTTGGGCTTCCTCTGGGTTCATAGCATTGCTTCGGTTTTTTTTTGTTTTTTGGGTCATATTATTAAAGAGGAAGGACCACTTAAATGAGAGGATTTAATGGTCCACATGCATGCATTAATCCGGATCTCACCACACCCTTTGTAAATTGTAAGTGCACATGGCTTAATGATTGAGCAATCTGGTTGGGCCTCCTTTGGCTTAGTAAGAAATGCAACCAAATATTTGACAATGATTGAGGAAACAGGACACCTACTGCATTTATCTCTTCCATAATCATCAAAGGGGCTGTTTGGTTGCCAAGAAAAAAATTCTCTTTATCTCTAATAAATCTGGAATAGGTTTCTATTTGAATCCTTCTTGGAGAGAAAAGGAGGAATCATTACAACATAATCATATCTTTTGGTTGTCTGATTCCTACTTGAGAATTGAGATTAGATGAAAAGAAGAAGAAAGAAGAATTCTTATGAGATACCCAACTGATATATGCCACCTTGTGTTGGCCAATGTGTGGCCCATCTGACCATGTTCTAGCTTATCCATATCAGGTCCTCCTGCTGTGAACGGGTAGGAGTTCGGATTTTACCCCCACTTAGTCGTACACCATTTTATTATCCAATACAAGAAAGAAGACAATTTAAGCAAATCTTTTCTCTCCAGCTTTCATGCAATCATTCATGCGGGAGCACCTCAGCTGAGAGCCTAGGGCTCCAAACACGTGGTGGGGCCCATTTTACGGTTCATCCAAGACTTTGAAAGTAGTGACACCCTTGATAGTCGTGAGTTTGGTACCAATCCGAGCGAATTGGATTGTTGGATCGAGTGTGCACTCATTTTGGATGCTGAAAATTTATTGGCCATGGATCAAGTGTGACCCATTATGATCTGAGCCCCATCACCCTAGGAAGGCTGTCGGGCTCCACAGCTCCAGGTGCTCAGCTGTGGGGCTCCCGTGTATATAAATATAACTAACAAAGTTTAATAGATGTCCTCATTTGGTGAGAGGGTGGGGGCATAGAAGCATAGTATGAAATGAATTAGCTTTGATTAGACAAAGGTGGAGTCTGGAGTCAAAACACAAAGTGGTAGCATGGAAAGTATACCATTACCATGTGGTCACCAACACGAGATCATATCTCAAGATAAAAGGCTGGCTTGAGGCTTCTTAAATCTCAGCTGATTACCATAACTTTTTTACTTTGTAAAACATGGGGCACTATGAGTAGGGGTGCTCATGGGCTGGGCCTGGATATGTAATTAAGGCCCATTTAATAATTGGGCTGGGCTTGGATTAAGTGATAGAAAGCCCGAGGCCCGGCCTGTATAAGGAATGCATGTAATTTAATTTAATTTCATTAGTCCAAACAATTGCCCAAATGGACATAAAAGTAATAAAAAAGCCTGATTCGGCCCGGCCCGATTGATTAAATGGGCAGGCTCGGGCCTAAACTTTACAGCCCATGTCAGGCTGAGCCTGTGTTTCTAAACTCAGGCCGGGCCTGAATATGCCTTAGCCAGGCCCATGAAAACCCCTTACCATGAATACAGATAGTTGATTATTTATTTATTTCTAAGTTCAGTATACTTACCAGTTCCATGTCTTGCGATAGGTGTTCCTTTTCTTGTCTTAAATGTTTATGTGTCTGTGCCTGGGAAATGTTCTTTTTTTTTTGTTTTGTTTTGTTTTTTCTTTTGGATTTTTTTGCACCAAACAAAACCTATTGATGCTGTTTATTTAAAAACTTTATGCATTGAGGAACTTATGGGTATCATTCATGCCATACTTCATTTCCAAATTTTATATATATATATATATATATATATTTGTTCAAGTTGATCCGATTATAAATTTAGTGCCTGTCTATTTCATGTAATTGGATTGATAGAATGGTTAGACTTCTATCTCTAAAAATAGTTAAACTGAAGAAACAGATGTGAATTCCAAAAATAACTATCAAATTATCTCACTTATAATGAAAATGAATTAAAAGGAGATAATAAAAGAAATACTCGGCCACCATCGTAATAACTCATTTTCTAGGAGAGTATGTATTGCATTTACATCACTACTTTATTTCTACATCCCTCACTTCATCTCAGTCACTCCCCACCTCTTTAGGTGGATCTCAGTTGAGTAAGAATTCCTATATATTCAATTTCTATGTATTCTATCCATGTAAACAATTGCCTGTACATTCAATTTTTATATTCTATGCAAACGAACATGCATGGTAAATGAACTTGAAATCTGTTTTCTTTATACGACGCAGCAACACAACCAAAAAAAAAAAGCAGCTTAGATGAATGTATGATGTATCTATCAGTGGAAGGATATACTGGCAGAAGAGAATGAATGGATGGATGGATGACTATTCAGTGGTCAATTATGTGTTTGGGTATGGATGACTATTCAGTGGTCAAATATGTGTTTGGGGTTCCCACAAACCATTAACATCGATTTCACTACACCCCAAACACAAGTGATAAGGATGATCGACCACAAATTTTGGCACATCCACTACACCCCCAATACAAGATGATAAGGCCGATCTATCACAAATTTTGGCACATCCACATTCACTGGATGACAAATGCTCTCTCTCTCTCTCAAAATAAATTTCAGAATAAACCGTGATGTGCAGACACAAGCTAATGGACAAGACTTTGATAATGATATGAGAATGCTTGGACAAGTAGAATGAATTGATCACACTGGATCCAGGTATTTTGGGACATTGTTATTTTAAAGATTTGGCACTACATTGAAACTTCCTTTTTACTGACCCCAAAAAGATTTCTGAACAAATAGGCCATCTTAGGGATGGAAAATGGGCCGTGCCGGCCAGTGAAACGTGCCCAGGCAGCTGGGGCTCAGCCCATCAAGGCCCAAGGCATTGATTTATCTTTGCCGTGGTGGGCCGTACCGCCTATAGACCAGCCCACATGCCTCTTTTATAGTAATTTTTTTTTATATATAAATTGAAAGAGACTTTATAGACTTTTAGGAGTTCTCAACTCGAAATAAAGTTGAAACTATCAAAATAAATGCATAGACATTGAGTTCATTTATAAACGAATAATAAATCTTTAATTATTTTAACTTTTATATTTTATTTATATAAAAAATTAAATTTTTTATATAAATAGGCCGTGTCGTACCGTGCCTCGGCCCAGGGACCCCTGGCTCAGCACGGCCCAGGTGGGGAAACCGGGCCATGCTGTACTGGCCTGTTGACCAAGTCAACCCCAGGCATAGTTTTTTCGTTACTGGCCGTGTCAAGGCTTGGGCAGTCCGCCCATATTTTTATCTCTACATCTTACATTAGATGCCGACCTCCACTCTACCAGCAGAAGATTTTGAATTATCTTTTTTTTACGAGAAAAGGAGATTTTGAATTATCTTTTCTCAGCGAGAAAAACAAATTTCAGTTTTTGTTTGAAAAAACATTGCCATCCTAGGCTTTGGATCAGCTGGTTAGGAACGTGTAACATGTGTGAGTGTGAATTCCTAGTAAAGCAAAAGAAAAAATAATTACACGGAAGAGCGGAAAATAAGACTCCAGAAGAAAGAAAAGAAAAAGGCAATTACATGAAAAACCCATCAGGGCAAAGTGAAAAGGGTAATAAAGAATCTCCACCAGTTTTCTCCGCTCCGCATCAAAGGAAGCCCTTTAATAGAGTCAAGATTGGAAGGTAGGGTGGGGAGCATGTGGGAGTCAAACAAGCGAATCACTCTCACCTTGCCATAGCTGTGAAGATATATATTCAGTTTCACATTGGATGCTTTCTAGCAACAAGAAAACGTCCATTTTATTTTTCAACTTTTGTAATGGTCATGATACTATTTTTCTCGCAACCTAAAGATGAGGCAATAAACTGTCCGTGAGAATACAACGCTGTCAATGACAAGATCATTCACTGCAAGCAAAAGGAAGATGTCAGAAGTGGGCCCAGTCAAGCTGCTTCAAGCAGCAAAGCCATCCACCATTTGTTTCAGAAAAGGAGCGGAAACACACTTGTACATTTTCCTAATATATATAGGTAGGTATAGAATCTATTTCACCAAAGTTTGTCTTCATTAGAAGCCCAATTCACAACTTTTGACCTTTTGAGCTGATAAAACCGCTTCTACACTTTCCTTGACAAGTATAGTTAATTTACAGCATTTCCAAAATATCATGGCAATTTTTTTAAATCTCTTAAAATGGGTATGGTTATTTTCTAACTGCTGATTGGGAACTTTTCTACCCAAAAAAAAAAATAATAATAATAATAATAATAAACTCCTGAACTATGAATAATGTCTATGATATGTGAACCTGCAACTTTAGACCAGCAGTCTAAAATGAATTTCCAGATCATGGGCCATGGTGATGCAACATAAGTGAGGACACTATTCATGCACTAATGAATCCACAAGACCCATTAATTCCCCATGAACATTAATCAGTCATAGAATAGCAACATACATTTGAGAATCCATAACAACCCACACTCTACAAGCTTCTGTAACCATCAACAAAGCCTGCGTTAAGAGTTGAGTCCGGTGGCCATTGGGCTACAAGGACATTCCAGCATACTTCTTCACAGAGAACATGAATTAAACGATGATATCCTTTCACATCAGCAGCTCACAACCTTTGTAAGGCCTCTTAATGCATAAGTCGACGTGAACCAACATATACTCAAAAACAGAATAAAGAAAGAATCTGATGCGCGCCACCTGAATAAAGAATCTGATGCCACCTGAAGACCAGAAGGCTCAATCCATGCCACAGGAACACTTGAAACAGGCAGTAGTCACCGCTCAAGCATATTGCATCCGTGACTATCAGCAAATAGGGGCTTAGGTATCAAGTGGAAGCAGAGCCATCTCACTTTCTCGGGTTGATCATGCACAGAGACTAGTTCCTGACAACTTTCTGAAATTCCTTAATAAAAGGTATAATGACCTGTACGATCTTACTATGGAACTGGTGGGTCCCTTAGAAAACACCCACGACCTCCTTTTACTGTGACTGATAGTGGAATGAACAGTCCATAGCATGGAGAAAATTTTGGAAGCAGCTCTCAAGAGGTAGAAAATCATAAAACAAGAGATCCAACTGCTTAAAGCAAGGGCTGAGATATTACAAGTGTAAACTGCCTATCAAGCTTTGCCACAGAGTGAACTATCTGTTGAACTTCAGTGTTCAGTTTGGAAAATAGAAAGCACCCTGCATGTCCTAATTTTTCCAGACAGGAAAACCATTACAGGAAGGCTCGGGACAAATTCAAGCACGCATGACAACGATAGCAAGGATTGAGTAAATTTCAGAATGAAATGCAGGCTGTGATTGAACTGTCCACATTTCCTCTTGAGAATTAAGCTCATTTTGTGTCCGGGAAAAGAGAGATGATAGAGGGTCTGATCACCAAGTCTCCCTTCACTTATTCCTCCACTCTTTATGAGTCAGAAGCAGTAACAGTTAAAGCAAGTTTCTTTTGGGAACATAAATGCCTAACTGGGAAGGAAATTGCAGACAAATTCAGGCCCAGAAGGTGAGATAAAACAGATGATGGCACATGGCAGATTGAGTGGATCTGCTGAGGGCATAGAGAAAATAGAGAAGATGAAATCTTTGAAGTACTCATTTTAAGTGAGAGCAGTTATCGGTTGTAAAAACATGATAACTAATTGTAAAAATTAGAATGTAGAAACTACACATATGGTGATGAAATTTCATTGGTCCATAATGAATACACATACATAAACAACTCAGGAATCTTGTCGATGACTTGAGTTAATACCTAATGAAGGAAAGTGAGCCTGAAAATCCAATAATGCCAACAATTTAACTAGATGGATGGTGATGAAATTTCATTGGTTCACAAGGAGGACAGACACATAGGGAATATTGTTGATGATTTGACTTAATACCTAATGAGGAAAGTGAACCTCAGAATCCAATAATTCCAACAATTAAACTAGACATATGGTGGTGACATTTCATGGGTCCATAGGAAGACACATATAAACAACTCAGGAATCTTCTAATGAAGAAAAGTGATCCTCAGAATCCAAGAATGACAACAACATACAGACTGTCAATAGTTCTAGAAAATATGTTTCATTTAAGGCATATGGATTAAGCTGAACCCAGAAAGATGAGATAAAGCTTGGATCTTGATGATTGATGGCATTGGGATGTGGATTTGTCATTGGTTGGATTAAATGTGCTTGACTATACTCCTCCAAGAAATTCCATTTTCATAAATCATAATGACTGATTCAGGTGCTGTTTAAACTGAAAGTCAAACATGAAACATGATATTTTCATCAAACTTTGAAGCATTGCTCATTTCTTCCCTGAACTGAATACACACACACGTGTGCGCATGATCGATAACTGATAAATTTTATTCCATAGGGAGAAAGAAACAAGCACTTACAAATGATAAAAGCAAAGAAAAGGCCAGAGTTATAGGAGCATTATGCCCCCCACCCCACCCCAACTCAAAAACAAACACACACACACACAAAAATAAATAAATAAATAAATAGACTGTCAGATAGGAATAACAACAGAGTCATCACTGAGCACCCCTTTCCTTGCATGCATATCCACCACATCATTTGCTGAACAAACAACATGCCGTGATACCATCTTAATAGAAGACAATGATTTGATCTCATTTAGGAAAAAATGGATTATCCATTAACCCCAACCAAACCAGAAGCCCATGAAATTGTGTCGAAGACAACCCAAACATGCATAAAAAGGATCTGAGTTTGTCTCTCAGTTTACTTTCTTGACACCATTTTATGCTACCACCTGTTTTGCCTTTTGAAATTTAAAATTTCAGTTACTACTTTTGTTTTGGTAATCCTAATCTATACCCTATCTAGCCTATTTTTCTTGGGCGAGTTTGTTTGCTGGAATTCAAAGAATTCCTGTCGGGCAGAATTATAATTTCTCCAAACTCTGTCCCCCAGCAGGTTTCCAAAATCCTCCCATAAACCCCAACATCAGGATGCTCGATTTTGGAGAATCTGAAAGGCCAAAAGTAACATCTCAAAAGGCTGGGTTTTGGAGTTCCACTAATCTAATAAGGAATTCCATCGACAACAACTGATACTGCTATCAGAAATCCCCAACATGAATTCCCGTCAGAAATTCCTGCAGGCAGATGTCCCTTAAGGCATCTGAACTATGCCTCACTGTTACAACCAGGTGGTTGAGCCTGACTATCTTAGCTCCCCCTAGAGTACTTTGATGTCCCTTACCAGCTGTGCCAGCAGCCCTTATTTAACATCTGTCTAAAAAAGACATCAATAGCATGAGCATCTCAAAAGACCAAGAGCTGTTCATCTTTAAGAAAACCCAAGCTCTGATGGTCTATGCATTGCATTTACCATTGTGAAAGAGAGGCCAATAACGATGTTGATTTTCTAGCGAGAGCTAAATTTATAGACCTAGACCTATTAGGTGCCTTTTCCAGCGGTATATGGTCGGTAGGCTGCCCAACCTTCTTGTAAAGATTGTACTCTGATATTTTTGGCTTCTGCAGTCCTCTGTTTATTGCTTGAACAAATTCCTTATCACCAACAGAAAGGGAAATGATCACAGCTTAATCTTTATCCTTTTTTATATAACAACCAAGTTGATCTAGGGAGACAGTTTCTTGCATTCTGTTCTCTGTTTGCTGCAATTTGATTGTTTCTTGCAGTTTTGCTTTCTGTTCATTGTTTTTAGCTCTTTATTTCTTTGCACCCTATTTATTTTTAATGGAAACTCCCTATTCTAGAAAATAAGCGTGAAATTGAAACTTACAACTAAAGGTCTAACCAGCTATATGTCATATTTGTAGCTGGATAATATTTGATCGTCTCCAATATCACATTGCATCCATATGGGAGCATAGACAAACGGCATAAGGCAACCTTCCTACCTAGTTCCTACATCCCTTTTGGGGATGTTTGGCACTTTCACATCATTTACATGTGAAAATAGACAGAGGATGAAAGGGTAAAGGAGTAGGTCTAAGCATGAAGGCCATAAAATCCTCCACACATGGAATACTTTATGAATTATGATGAGCTTATGAAGAATGGTGACCCAATTAACATCATAGGTGGGATGATTGAAGGCCACTTCTGTATTCTTTTATCCGCTCCCACTCTTCACCAGATACGTCAATGCCACTTTACTATGTAAATAGTACGAAAAGCATAAACTCCTCCCCATAAGTTTTGCGTTAGAGATGGATATAGTTCATGACATACAGTTTCCAGCTCTATCAAAGCTGTATATTTAAATATCACTAATAAATATACATTGACAGCATTTTATTAGTAGGATTTTATTAACTAAATATTCAGTTGTCACCTCATAACTTGAGATTTCAGATTCAAATAATACAAGCACCTAGACCATACCTGCACCACAATGCACCTGTACCCACACAGAAACACACAGCCAAATAACAAAGAATAGAACCACCCACTGTTGCAGTTCAAATCATCGCATTCCCGTGACAGATTAGCTTGCATTTTGTGCGGATGATTGCCACAATAATCATTTAATAAATTAAGGATAAGGATGCATAAAGAGAGAGATTTACTTTTCTTATTGAGTCCCACGGTGAGTGACAGAGAAAAAGGGGGAAAACGTTAATTCTACAAGTTAAACTCAATTAAAAGGAAGCCAAATAACATCAACATCCATACAGAACTGATAGTAAACACAGAACAAAGTACAACACTGTCTTCAAAACAAAATAGAACATTAGATAGACCACATGGATATAGGAGTTCTAATAGCACAAAGCTTATAAACACATACAGATGATCATCCACTTTCTTACTAAGTTATTCAACACAAGCCAAACACCTCCTAGCACTACTTATAAAGCAACTACTACAAGTGCTACTTCTTAGTCACCTGCATATCCTCGGAAACAGTCAAAAGAAGTTCAGAAGAATGCTCTACTGCCGTAAAACACCCTCGATCCATTGCCCTTAGATGATTGTACTTTCTGATCAGTGCCCGAATTGTCATTTTCCTGGTTGGGGCTACCATTTTCAATATCCATAGGAAGCTTCATCTTCGCCAGTGATTCTGTAAATTGCTGCATACTTTTCATGTACAAGTCCACTATATCCTGCTGGACAACAGATTTTTCAGGCCCAATATTTACATTGAGAACAGACTGTGCAGATGTATTCTTGGTTGCCCCACCAGAAGAATCAGCCTCGCCCTCCAAAACATCTGCGTGCTTTTCTTTCTCAGATGAAATGCTTTCATAAATGGGAGACTTGGAAGAAGCTCCCGATGGATCAGAGGCGGATTGGGAGCTCACAGGAATGGGAGTGGAAGGCGAACCATTAGTAGAAACACTGCTTGGGGGAGTGTCACTCTTTAAAACTTCCACAGAATTAACACTTCCTGAAGAGAAGCTCTCCCCAACATTAACGCCCACACCCGAACTCAGATGATTGTCATTTTTGGAACTGACCAAGCTCTCACTGCTCTGGGATTCCAAATCAGTGCATGGAATCCCAAAATACTCCGAAACCATGATCTGATTTTCATTCACAATATTCAAATCTGGGAACTCGATCTTATCGAGTTCAGTTGGGAGGGAATTAGTATCTGCCTCCGAACCATGTATGGTGGCAGCATCCGGACTAACAGAAGAAGCTGGGGGAGCAATAGCCAAGACTTCAGGTGAAGACCCAGCATAGGAAATCGACAATTGGACAAAACCCGCTGGAGAATGGAAAAGATCAGTCGAAGATAATGAGAATTCCTGCTGCAATTTCCCGTTTCCTACAAGGACATCAGACAAAGGCACCAATGCAAAACCCAGCAACTGGTCCTCAAGATAGTTTTTCACCCTGCTAAGCATCCATATCTCGCATTTGAGAGATGACTCTATCGTCCGCACATCGAGACGCAGAGTATCGTTAAAGACAGGATTTTTGCCACCACCATTAATGGTTTTGGTCTGCACGGTGACGTTGGGATCGCTGGTTAGGCAGAGCTTGGCATACACATCTTGCTTATGGTAGATGCAAATGTTGTGAATGTCCCTAGCTTGGTGTATGTGGACCTCAAGAACACCAATGAACCCTTCATTTTGTAACATGGGCATGGGCACCGCCCGATGGACACCCATTCCAGAAGAAACACTCTTCTGAGAGTCCAACTTGGAATTTGGCCTTTCCGATTCAACAATTGAAGAGTTTGTGAATGATGACGACGACAAAGACCTGTGGGAATCCATCTTCAGAGTGAGAGAAGGTTTGAAACGAGAAAATATAAAAATATATGACTAAAACAAGGCTCAAGATTGCAAACTGATTAGGAAAAAAGAAATCCTAAACACTATAAAATCCTTATATCACCGTAAGATTGCAGATAACGACGGGAACTCAAAAGCCCAGAACTCAGAAATCAAATCTCAAGAACATAGATCCGGTCCCCAAATACATAGTCACACAAAAATCCAAGAAGTGACGAGAACTGCAGACAGGTGCTTGAGATTCAATCAAGACACAAATATCAAGCAGAGTTTTCCAGCTTACTACGATAAAAAGCCACAAACTTGAAAGCCTACAAGAGCAACACCCAGCTTTCCGAACCGGACAGATTCTTCAAAGCCGAAAGTCAAAGACAAAGCAAACAGATTTTTTTTTGTACCCGACAAAGCCCCAACATCGGTAACCCAAAACTTGAAAAACCACACAGGTTCTTGAAACCCTAAAACCCCAACACTGAACACCAAACGGATACTTCAAATTCCCAAAAGACCCGGAAGTTTAAATCCCAAATGTAAGACTGGATAACCAATACAGATACTTGCATCCAAAAAAAAACCCAAAAACCCAAAAGCGGGACGTTGAAATTTCTTGCTGCAGATTCTACAAACCCAACTCAGCAGAAACCAAAGGCGCCTCAATCAGAGAAAACCCAGATGGATTTTCAAAGACCAGACAGCAAACTTTAAAAACCCAATAAAACCCCACAACAGTTTGAGCTGAGACGTGAACAGAATCCAATAAAGCTGACACCTTTCCTTATTTCATCAAACAGAAAAGGAAGGAGGGGGAAGATAAACTCACCAGCTCTAAACAGAATCCAAAGAGTAGAAGAAGTTATAGTAACAGTAGCAGCAGAACAAGTAACAAAACACTAAAAAAAGCAGGTTTAATTACCGAGTCTCAAGCATTCAAGGCAGCCATAAAACATATATAGATACAGAGATTAGGCCGAGGGAGGAATTTTTGGGGGAAAAAGAAGAAATCTGTGAAGTGGGTTCTGTGCAGCGAAGTCAATCTATTGGGGTGGAATTTGGGGGGACTCTTATCCACATTTGTCGACAACGCACCTCGTGATTGAAGGTAATTTCGGGGCTGCTGAAAGAGAAACTGACTTTTCTAGAGGCCCACCTGAGGTTTGTCTTATTTCTAAAAGATCCAGGGACCATTTCAAATTTGGAGACTCTTCTTACCTTTGAAATGTATTTCCATAATACAACCTTTTATTATTATTTTTTTTCCTGTGTCGGGCTATTAGTGAGGAGTGGTACTTTAAACTTAAGCACCCAAGAATAGGTTCCTAGACATGTGAGTGATATCAAAGTGTCAACACCACTTAACAATAAGAGTGTTGGCTCCAAAATACATTTTTAACAATCAACTTATTCTTTAGGTCAAAGTTTCGAGAAAAACGATAAGGGAGTTTTTTTTTTTTTTTTTTAATTCTTATAACCTTTGTTAAGTTCCAAAAGAGTATTTATATAAATCTATTTTCAAAATAACCTTTCAAGTAAAAAAAATAAAATATTTCCATTAGTTTCTATCTATATCAGTACATGATTCAATTTATCAAAGGTGGTAGCAAGTAGTGTATTTTGTAGCATTTTTAGGATTAGCAGATGTGGTAGGGGTTTTCTTTTAACTTTTATTTTTAAAACTTTGAATATGAAATAAGGGCATTGTTTTTATTTAGAGAAATTTATGGGTCAAATCCCCATAGGACCCCATACATCCTACCAAGACCCCGTATCATAATGGACACGAGAGGGGTCCTCGTATGGCCTTTTTTTGTTTTTTTTTTTTTTTTTGTCATTTTGCGATATGGTCGATATCGACCATTATGTTAGTCATATTTCTTCAACATTTAATTGTCTTATTTGCTGAACATAGCGAAATGGTCGATATCGTTCATATTGCGAAAAAAGAAGAATCTGGGTTTTCTCCGTTGGAAAAGGAGGGAGGAGGGAGGATCGCCTCAACATGTCCATCTTCTTCTCTCCTCTAAGGGACAAAATTTGTATTCGTCTTTTTTTTTTTCGCAATATGGTCGATATCGACCATTCTACTGTGTTCAGCAAATAAGACAATTACATGCTGAAGGAAATATGACTAACATAATGGTCGATATTGACGCTATCTTAAAACGACAAAAAAAAAAAAAAAAAAAAAAGGAAGAAGAAAAAGGCCACATAAGGACACCTCCCATGTCCATTGTGATACTGGGTCTTGGTAGGATGTATGGTGCCGTACGTGAATTTATCCTCCAATTTCCTCTTTTATTTAGAGGTATTTTTTATAAAAATTTCGTACATAAGAAATTTTGGATAGCAATAACAATTTCTCATTTTTAAAACCTCGTCCCAACATTGTTGGAGTCAGGGTACATGAATTATATTTCTCCATTAAATTTATTCTAAACCAAATCCTTAGGTACATTGTAATTCTTTTAAAGTTATTCTTACTATTTCCATCCGTACCCTATTCATCTTATCCATCCTTTTTAATAGACCATCAACCAGTGTAAAGAAAAGAAATCAATGGTGCCATTATTGGCCTATGCTGGACATTTCCTAACAATCTCAATTGCTATTTCCCAAAAACTTCGAATTGCCTATTAATGGTGAACACTCATAAAAGCAGTCTTGCTCCAACTTTTCGACACTAGTGGAGTCCTACACATGCAATGCACGTGCACCGAATACATAGTTTTACTAATAAAATCTTTAAAAAATAAAGTTCTTAAAAAATTTAGTAGAAGCTTCAATACATTTAAAAATAAATTTTCAACAAAAAATGAGTGATTGTAAATTGCAAAGCTCGTGTAATGTCCAAATACAACTGACACTACTTTTTTTCTATACATTTGAAAACAATAAAATAATGATATAGTGAGAAAAATGAGATCTCAAAAGGCAATCGATATGGAATTTATAAAACTTTTTGAGGATATAAATCACATATTTCTAAATATTTTATCATGAATGTGTACAAAGAAATTTCAATTTACTTTATTTGACCCATCAGGTAGACTCATCAGTTTCCTAGTAGATTTGACCTGCTAAAGTTGGAGTCCAGTTGAAAGTATAGTCAAATTGATAGCCTGTAGTTTTATAAAAAATAAAAATAAAAACTAAGAACCAGATAAGCTTACTGTTCTAACCAATTACTATGAACATTATATGTTCACTACAAAATCAGATTCTATTTAGGAAAATGATTCATTATATCTTACCTAAGAACATCAGAATAACAAAACTAAAATGGTGGTTTTAGTTTTAACTTACAAAGATGAATAACATCTCACACTAACCATCAAGAATAATGAAGTAATCCGGCTTGTCCTCAAGCGACAGGGATCAACAATGGTAGAACTATGATATGAACTCTGACGGGTAAGATTTGCAGAGCACTTGTTGATCAATATTAGTATTTTAACATGTGCTTTGTTTTGTTTTATAAGACGGACCACTATCAGGTAAATAGAGGCAATACCTCTCACAGGGTCAGCATTTTCTTTTGCTTTATACAAAGTGCTATATTTTATACCATGTAAGAAAAAGATAATACATAGTAATCATAGAAGTTTGGTTAAATGGAAGCTCACAAATTGAGAAATCCATAGGGAAAAAAAATACCAAAAAATAAAAAACCATAAATACAAATCTACCAAAAGAATTGGACCTTCCTCTTAAGAAATACATAAGAATGTAACACAGGTATTCTAGATCAACTCTTCTGCTCTGTTCTATAAAAATGATGGGAGAGCTAATCAAAGTAAGAAAAAACGAAAAAGACAAACTGAATTTGTTGCAGCTCCGCATCAAATACTTATTTTAGTTGTTTACACTTAAAACGGCCACTTCATTCATTGATTCTGAAGTTAGTAATAACGTTAGCATAACAAGCAGTTTCTATGAGATTCTTGTTTTCCCTTAAGGAAAGGCATGACGTTTTATTGAAATATATGAAAAGAAGAAGAATAGGAAGAAGCTTGCAACGATGAAAGAAATAAATGTGTTAGAAAATGATCAACATTCTTCAATGTTTAGCCTCATGAGGAAGAGCAATAATAAATATATATATTCATGCCCTTTTATAATAAAAAAAAATTCACAAAAGTTGTATATTAAGAAACTAAAAATTGTACTGATCGAACAACAACAATTTTACGATAGTAATCTATAAGACCTACCACTAAATTACATTTATGGAATTATCTTTAGCAATCACTAATATCAGAAGAGAACCAATATTTAGTAGTAGTCATCACATAATCCAACTTGTAATTACTCTACCAACAGGAGTATAAATAAAGATCAATACAACTATTATGTCATATTGAAAATTCAATTATTCTAACTAAATAAAATACAAACACATGATCAAAAGCGAAAATAATATTTAAAATTTTTTTAATGATAACTTTCATTAAAAGAGAGAAAAAAATAGGACGGACATAAAATGAGTTTAAGTTTGCACATTTCACTTTCTTATTTATGATATTTTTTTAGTTGCTACTTTTTTCTAAAAGAGAAAAAGACAAAACAAAACATAAAGCAATAATGCAAACAAAGTATCTTTATATATGGGATGTGTTTATAAGCTTTGGAAGTCCCTATACATTTTTCAAAGGCCATAATAAATAATATATAACTGAAGGAACATCAAATTACAAATATTTAAGGTTAGTATACGAAATATTAAAGGATTAATATTTAAAAAATAATACAAAGGGTTACATCCGTACAAAAAAAATAATCTCATATCTTCTGGAAACCTCCAAGAGCCCTTTAATGTTCTTAACTTTCAAATTTCAAATACAAATACTACTCAAGTATCTTTTAGTTGGACCAAAAAATAAAAATAAAAATAAATAAATAAATAGAAACTATTTGCACAATTAGCATTATTTTAGGTAAAAAAAAAAAAGGACAGAGAGAGAGAATGTTAATTCTCTCAAGTGTAGTCAATTTGGTATTTGAATTATAACACAACCACCAATTGGCCACCGGCAACAATAACAAAAGTAGCAAGTTAGCTAATACCTTTTGTTGCGACTTTTAAACTAATGACAAAGTATTTAAAGTGCCTATAAAATTGTAAATATTGAACACCAAAAAGTAGTAAGTAAAATACACTTGATTGCTTTTCTTTTGATCCATTATAAAATATATTATTCATTTTCTCTTTTAGTTTCATCCCATCTCGGTTCAAGGTTTATCATTGAAAAAGCACATGGCATTTAAGTTTTCTACGTTAAAAGGCAGTATGTACACCATGAGCCACATTATGGAGTAAATAGTGCATAGTTAAAATCTTTTGTTTTTCCCACCTTGCCTTAGTTTATTAACCGGGGTGGACAAAATAGTGCCAAGAAAGACTAAAAAAACTTTTTGAATGATAAAATTTGAAATACTTTTTTCCTTCGAAATGATTCTTTAATTGCACCATATCTCACAATTAATTTTACAAAAGACAAAAAAAATGAATAAAAATTTAAAAATTAGTGAACAAAATGGTTCAATGAGAACCACAAATGAATGCTTATTGGTCTTATCCTACTCTTGATGAGTTTGAAGGGTGACGATTGAAGAGTCATTGGTCTAGAACGTAAGAATTTAACTAACATAAACAAAAACAGGAAAAAGAAACAAAATAAAATGTCAGATTCTTATACAAATATGGATTAAGTTTTTGGCCTTTTGAATATTAGCACCTGTACTACTTAAAAAAAAAGTCATTCCCCTTCGAACCTATGGAGAATGAAAACAAATTCTGACAGATAATGGAAAGCTTTTCCATGTCTTATAGCATCGTCCTTTTAGTTATTATCTATTTTGTTTTTCTCAATCAGGACACTTTCTGTTTGAGTTTTCCATTTTCTTATCTCACATAACAAAACAATATTAATTTTACATTTTAAATGCTATGCACACATTCATATTCCAAACATAGAGTGTGAACTAAATACAAAGTTCTACTATAATGAAACACGAAACACGCACAATTTGGAAGCACACAGTTAAGATTCAAGAAATAGAGCAGACATATAATTAAAACTATCAGAGCACGAAGGCTATCAATGGGCCTAACTTTGGCCCAAACAGGAATGAGAAAGAAAAAAGTTAACTCTTCATCATCATTTTCTTAACTCTGGTTGCACCCATTTTTTTTAGAATGAAGATTTTATTGCAACATTAAAAAAAATTAAAGAAGAAGACACAATCAAACAATAATAATTTTAGTAGATAGTGCTCATTTACATATATGAAAACCCCCTCCATGCCAAAAGAAGCTAAGAGTCAATGAAGAATCTGTTAAAATATCATGTTATTCCATACACAATTATTCACAGAGGAAAAACCTCATACCTACAAAATTCACTATATTGAAAATCTTGTAGTATCTGAATAAAAAGAATGTTAAAAGAAAATTGAAAAAAGAAGAGGGAAAAAAACAACATTTGAGATATTGATTTGAGATAGATTTTAATCTTATCCACATTTTCCTTTTATTTTTCTCCACCACCTTAAAAAAAATAAAGAAATCGAAAAAAAATTACTCGATTTATTGGAATGTATTAAATTTTTTTTTATTATCCTAAGCTGGAATAGTGCTGATCCCACAAATCAAAGTTGATTATATCTGTTTTTTGCATGATGGAACTGAAAAATCTAGTTCTAATTGGTTTTATCTTGATTTTGGAGACGATCATCATGCAAAAAACATCATAATCGACTGTGATTTGTGGGACCAGCCCTATTTCAACTTAGAATAAACTAAGCTACAACTTAAGAGAGTTGGCCGCTATATATATATATATATATATATATATATATATATATATATATAAGAGTGGAAGTTGGGAAATTCCCATTATGTCCCAATCTTTATCCATATATAAAATACATATACATAATAAATATATATAGGGTGTGCCCCACGACTTGCATTTGATTGGCTATGTGTGGAGTGAAAAAATGACATCATCTTCCTCTTTTTTATAAGAGTAGATAGATAGATAGATTTGTGAAAACTAGTGTGGGGCCAGAATTCAACAGTTCTTGCAAGCGGATAGGGTGTTTATGGAAATTATTTGATAAATTAGGAGGGCAGTAGGGATAGGGCAAAACGTCAGGTGGGCTTCTATAAAAATCCCAAAGAGACATTCTAGATTGTTTTTCCTTCCCTTGAACACTGGGACATAGATACCTGAGTCTCAGGGCACTGCTCCGGTCTTTCTCTCCAGATTTTTATTCTTAACCAAAGGGCCCACTTTCTAGCTGATAAAATGGCCCATTGAATAGGAAGATCACAACCCTTTCTTTGGGGGTCAAGAGATGAACGGTCAGAAATAACACTCCCAAGATCCAAGGGAAGCGCTCAGATCCTCCATCTTCAGTGGTGCCCGCCTCTTCAGAACCATTTGGATGTCAGTTGGATGAACCACACGATCCGATTTCCGGACAGTGGGAACGTTTCTCCTTTTCCTCGGTTCTGCTGGGGCTTAGGATACACCAGTCTCGGTCAGCGAGGGTTAAATTGAAATCAACGGATTAGTACAATAATAATCAGCTCTTAATATAGAAAAACAGGAAGTGGGGTTGAAAACTCAATGATTGTGGGATCCTGAACCCCCAGTAATTCTGTAAAATACTCGAGCCCTGTGTTTGCTGGGGCCAATGCTATTATAGAGATTTCACCATCTCTATCTCTGGCAATTTATCGTCTCAGGAGAATTTGGGGTTATTTTCAAGGTATCAGAAAAATGCCCAAAATAATATCTTTTAATATTTCACACAGAGGCACAGCAATATTCTACTCATCTCATGGTGTGACTATTTCTATTTGGGTCAATGCAGGGTGAAGAACTAAGTGTAGGAGATAACCCTTCATAAATCTTGAAAGGGCTTTTTTAAATGCACCCACCCTATTCAATATCCACACCCACCCTATGCCTATATGACTTGACCATTTGCTTTTTTCTATTGTGTCCATATGAGAGAGAGAAAGACCATTTGATTGAGTCATGTGACCACCTGAGAGAAATGTATGGGAGGGGGTATCAAACGGTCTTGAGTGACTCTGACTATATGAGAGAAATGTGTGGGACAAACGTTGGGCCCCACTTGCTGGGACGGGTATGAAGCGCCCCACTTGCTGGGATGGGGTATCAAACAGTCAGGTGGTCGAACGGTGGGCCCCACTTGTTAGGAGGGGGTATCACGGTCAGGTGGTCAAACGGTGGGCCCCACTTGCAAGTCTTCAAAAGGTGAGCCCCACTTGCAAGCGAGTGAAATTCATTGATCGTGAGTTGACTTATCCAGAGGAGGTTCAAAATCATTAATAGGCCCCGCTGGTGGATTGAAAAAAGGCTGGCCTCTCATTTACAATATAGAGGATAATGGTGTATGGTCTACTGACTCACCAAATTCTAATGATAGTATAAAATTTCTTTTTTAATAAAGAAGAAGATAAAAGGTCTGTAAGGTGTTCATCTCCGAAAATTCATCATCCATCCTACTAAATTTAGGTACAATATTAACTTTTATTGGGGATGTGTTTCTTTGTATGGTAATTTGAATTCATAAAAAAGGATTGTTAGAGATGATTGATATGTAAGGATGTTAAAACGGTGGGGGTGAACCCAAAAAATTCTCTTTTGTGGGTGTAAGAAAAAAATTATTGGAAAGGGGGAAAATGTTAAAAAAAAAAAAACATAGTAAAAATAAACATACCCTATATGGCTATGATCTGACATGACCATTTGGTGGATGTGATTGTGACCACCTATATCTACCTCATCTATCTCTCTCTTGAATACTTTATCTTTTCCTACTTACAATCACACTCCATAAATCATGTGGAATACAACCAAACTGGCCATGCAACGTCCCATCCCTCAAGCATGATGTGGTCTACAGACCAATTATGGTGGGGTTTTTACTTTTATCTTTGTATGTCGGTCCAATACAATATTGAAAACCCCATCATAAAAATCCCCAGCATAAGTAAAAATTTTGAACAAAGATAACAATCCCACAAAGATAAAAACCCCACCATAAAAGACATTTAAATAAATTTATTCAAACATATTAACACAAGTTGCATTGGCTAATCTT
Source organism: Umbellularia californica (assembly GCA_028538565.1). Classification (NCBI taxonomy): domain Eukaryota; kingdom Viridiplantae; phylum Streptophyta; class Magnoliopsida; order Laurales; family Lauraceae; genus Umbellularia; species Umbellularia californica. The sequence goes on along the minus strand of JAPQWN010000011.1, from coordinate 510,896 downwards.
CCAACACATAGAGCCCCAAAAAACGAATCCTTATTTCCCTCCTTCCTTGCACGTACCCAATACAAGAAACCATATAAAATTCACTCACTTTTTCTATACTATATTGCTTTCATCCCGATAGTATAATATTATTTGGACCTTAGCATATAAAGCAATTTTTTTTTTATTTCTTTAAGGCTTTGGCTCTCATTAGTTTAATGGAAGGTTGCTAGTGGCCCACTGGAAGTTCATTCCCCACACCCATTTATTGTGTATTCAAATCACCTGATCCAAGCTTTTGACAAGGACAAAAGCAGGGATCTATATCAGCCTGGCATGGGTGCATACAGTAACACACATCGTGAAAGGCAACTGCATGCCTCACCCTTGACACACGGATTTCAGGACAATCACATCATCATCTTATCACATCTATGATAAAACAAATACATTAGCTTACACAGGCCTGACATGTAGAGTGGGTGCCAATAGCACCTCCCATCTTGAAATGCTCTCTCAGATTGATTGATTGATTGATTGATTGATTTATTTATTTATTTTGACATGGTGAGCTCCTCCGGATAAAACTCCCTCACAAGCCCACCTTATTTTTATTACTTTAGGTTGGGTTTCAGTGGGGTTTACAGGTTCAACCCCACCCACTTACAGTTGTACTTTAAGATGATTATTATGCTTCAGCTGTTTGGATACTAATTAATCCAATACAATTGGTCATAGGAAAACTGAGAAAGTTAAAAGGGAAAATGGTGACAATACAAATTAAACAGGCGATAAAATCAGATCAGATGGCATGAATCATGTCACCCGTCCTTGGAATCTCCTTTTTAATGCAATCAAGTATGCATTATCTGCTCTCCGTGTTCAGGGGCATGCCATGCATCTTTTCAGTAAAGCAAAGTTTACTAGAATTGAGGATAATGGTGTGGTTGTCTTACTTGAACCAATCAAATCTAAACCTGTCCTTGGACAAGGAGAAAATCTTGGGTGAAATCACGGCACCCCTTTTTAAGAGGGTGGAAATGAAGATGCACCGCCCAAGAGAAAAAAACCTACAGTTTTTGCTTTTTAGATTTTCAAATTCCCATTTTGGATGGTCCCACTCCCCCAGAGATGGTGATTGTGAATAATAAAAAGAAGATGATTTTTACAAGGTAGAATAGCAGTAGCACTAAAAAAGTGAAACCTTTTTCTTTTATGTCTCCTCTGTTTGCCAGATGAATGGTAGGGATCTTGTCTGCTTGTGTGATGTGTCACATTGACACAAAACCAACTCAAGCAAAGGAGAAAGAGAAAGAGAAAGGGAAAGGGAAAAACACTTTTAAATACTTTTCAATGAACTAAAGTCTTGGTAGTGTTTTTAATCACTATGAATCCTTTTTAACTTAAATCACAACCCATTTGAAAGCTCATAGAGCTTGAAAAAAATGATGGGTTATACTATCGTCGTCGTGTTGTGTAGGTTCTGGTCAATGACCAGACCATTTGAATAGAATCGACTCATCTTAAATGCATGAACCAGACCCAATCGAATAGGAGAATGACACGTTTTCAATTGCATGAACAAAAAACAATTCAAAATTTAGTCAGCTTAGGCTAGATTCTGGCATAGACCGGCATGATCTAGTCCATTTATGACTATAACTTGGTGAGAAATTAATTCCAACGCGGTTCTGACTTTCGTATAAGTTTTGAAGAACGTTGGTATGCTATTATCAAATGATCTATTTGGATCCATGTCTCTATTGTACCTGTAAAATCTAATTAGACATGATCTCACACTTCTGTCCCAATAGAAGAAAAAACTAGGTTCTGGATTCTCCTGTATGAGGTTCACCTTTATGTGATTGAATCCTTCCACGTATCAAATAAGAACCATCACGAATTTCGATCACTTTAAATGACGTGAACTGTTAAATTGATCATGTGTGAAATATATAATTTTTTTTTTTTTTTTTGTTAAGATAATCAATCTGTTTGTGTATGACATTCCATTTGGAGTAAGATTTTTGGTATAGTTTCAACGTGAAAGAGTTTATTGACATGGGCATATTTGATCACATACAGGTGAACCCCACAGGAGAGACAAAACACTATCTGCCAGCAGTATTATATTTTACAGCAGCATGAAGTAATTTCTCAAATCTAATTCCCTTACCTACAATCGGGTTATATGGAAGTACCAGGACAACTCTCAATTAAGGCGGCTCAAGTTATCTTAGTTACATACCCCAGAAAGAGACAACACTTACTTGAACTCAATCCTAATTTGCATTGAATCAAGTGGATCAAGCAAGTTGTTCAAGCACTTGAAGTATTTAACCACTGCTTGCACTCACATATCAGCACTGCAGAGGGACTATTGGGGGTCATTGATGCGTCAAAATCACCATTCACCCGCATTGTATTGGCACTCACTTAATCCCATTGGCTTTTGAATATTCTCATTGTCATTTTCTACAAATTTGAAGGACTCTTACCATTGACAAGATATAGTATTTTATTCCGAATTAGGTTAGGTCACCTAAAAAGGCGACTCGATCTCAAATCAAATGCCCTGTACTCTGACCATAACTCTCAGTGAAAGGACGGCAAAACATTCACTGATGCTGAAGTGAACCCCTGTATCCTCTTGGTGTTTTAATCAACCCACCTTGCAACTAACACATTTCATCATATGCAATTCTTAATGTGTACACCCATCTTAATTTTCTCAAGTTTTTATAACTCTATACTATCAATGACCAACCTTCAACAACAGTAAATTCAGAGTTCATTTATGATACAAGGAAGGATCTTAAACGACGAATGGATGATAATTAATGTGAGTATAGGTTAGAACAAGTTACATGCACCCTTCTTCTGACCCACTTGGATGCATTTCAATTGCTAAGCAATCGGATATCAATCATCAAAGATTTGATCCAATCCATCAAAAATAGGGGTCAACAATCAACATGCGTTCAAATATATGCAGATACACACGGTATCTATACTCTTTTTTCATTTTATTTTCTTTTTTCCATTGAGGTTAATATGAAATTCCAGATAATACTTATATCCTATATGTCCTATATGTATTGGCTAATATTTGTTGGTGATATTAGGCAGTACACCCTAAACAACTTGTAGAACATAAAAGAAATTAAACTGACTTGTGACTGAAAATCTGACCCACTTTATTTTCAGGCATCTCTGATCAGTGACCCACATGATGATACTTTCTATAAAGCGGTTCATCTTTATGTATTTAAAAATAAATGAATAAAAGAGAGACAAGGCAGATCCTCCAAAATGGCTCTTTTTTTAGTCTCTTTTTCACGCATGAGACCCACCTCAAATCATTCAATGCAAATCCATTTAAAAATAGCTAATCTCTTTTAATCAAACATAATACTTGCTAGTTTGGCACAAATGGGACATTAGTCACTATTGAATGCTATCATAATAAATTTGCATGATATGTAGCTAATAAAGTTAATGAGCTAAAATCTCAATTTAGGATCATTTGGTAGCTATTAAAGTTAAGGAGCTAAATTAATCTTGAAGTAGGATCATTTGAGTGTACTAATATTACAGACACCTCTAATCCACATGTTAATACATCCATCCCCTGGATCTCTTGATGATCAAACATCCAAGTGGGCTTCACAACAGGTTGACTTATTTTTTTCTCAAGAAATTAAAGCACCCAAATGTTATCTGATATGACCCAAGAGACGACTGATTCGCGGCTTTGCCAGGACTTGCACACACACGGATATATATTGGGAGGTGCTCTTATGAGAGACTCTCTCATAGTAAGGTTGGAAGTGAGGGCCCCCACCTCAATCTCTCATATAAGTAGGGGTCAGTTCTCCTAAGTTCTTCGAGTAAGGTAAGCTCAAGTATATGGTGGGGCCCACTTGGGGACCCACATGGGGATGGAGATGGAGGGGATTTTAAAGACTCCCTAGGATTTTTTTCTCTACAAAAAATCAACCAAACCGTGATTTCTATCATCTCAATTTAGGCCCAAAAGTTTAATGGTCAATAGTCAATTCGGATTGATACATAGTCAATCCAACTTTCTAGTAAATTAGGATTTGATGGAAAGTTGGTGGACATGTGCAATTTAGGGGGGTCATGTGTTTGGTTCATTTGGATTGACTAAAGGTGGGCTCCACAAGCATGAGCTTAGGAAATTTTCTTCTAAGTTTGAACTCAGGAGAGTCTTGCTCTTATATATATAGGGAAGTGCTCCTATGAGAGACACTCTCACCAAGTTGGTGAGAGATTGGTGGGGGCCCTTGCATTTAAGTTGGTGGGAGTGGATATGGAATTGAGGGCCCCCACCCATCTCTCATAAAGTTGGTGAAAGTGTCTCTCATAGGAGCACTTCCCATATATATATATATATATATATATATATATATATATTACATCCATTGTGACTGATTGGCCATATTAGGAAAAAAATTGAAATGGAATTTGCTATTAAAACACTATAGGTAATCCACTAGTAGCTCAACAATGATGCATCTTCCTCACTTGAGAAATAACTATAGATCAATATCTAATTGTATGGGGTTGTATGAGTATTTATAATATATATATATATATATACAAGGGGAACATTCATGTGTATCCAGCCTTTACCATGGGGTGAGGGCACTTTCCCTTTTTTGCACATGAATCCCCCTTTTGTACTTCACCCTATGTACTTGAAATTCCCCTTTTGTACTTGAAAACCTCCATTTATGGAAGTATCCCTCACCATAGGGTGACGGATACTCCCCTTTTTGGGAAGTCTCAAGTATAAAAGAGAAGTGTACCTCTCTTTTGTACTTCTCTTTTGTATTTGAAACTTCTTAAAAAAGGAGTGTTCGTACCATATGGTGAGGGATGGATGCACTTGAATATCCCCTATATATATAGGGAAAATTTCTGTACGGTAACTTACAGTACTTGATATCTCCCCCTTGTTACCAAAGTTTGTCATTTTACCTAGACGTTCTCCGTACAGTTCTCACCGCTGCGCAGGGCATAAGTTACAATTTTTTTTGTGATATCATAACAAATGTTGCGATACCGCAAGTTTTTAATTGCCATATCGCAAGTTTTTAGTTGTGATACCACAATTTTTTAGTTGCGATATCGTAAAAAACGATAGGTTATAAAGTCAATGAATGCATTTCTGTTTATAATTTCTTGGCGTTCCGTTGCTTTCACCTCTAGCTTGGGTTTTCTACTTCTCTGCTCTTCAAGTGCAGCTCCTGCCACATAACAAGTCATCTCTTGCCATCTCCTACCACATTCTCTGCATGTCAACCTTAGGCCATTTTCATATATAGCAATAAAATCTCCTGCCACATCTTTGTCTTAGGTATTTATTCCATGTTCCCCACCTTGTATGTATCTCCCTCTTATTTATTGTATTATTTTTTTCTTCTTCTGTGTCTTTTACTAAAAAGTTAAAATACAAGGAATCCCACTTGTAGAAACATTTGAAATATTTTGTGTAAATATTAATAGTGACCTTAGGTGAAACTTGTGGTGCCTCACTTTTTTATGAACATCCTGTTGTTGGTATATTAAAAAATCCCCTTGTTCTCATCATGAACTACCAACAACTGGATTGGCTTGGATGTCCAGTCGCAAAAAATAATGTGGCATGTCTTGTTCATCCCGTCCTATGGTGGGCCCCAGCACAAACTCAGACTGTCCACATATTCTTTTAGCATTTTCCTGTTATTGTGGCATTACATACATCATTTTGATCATTATCTTAAGTTGCTAATGATTCTTTTAATGCTATTTATAAGTAAGCAAACGATTAAATGGTTTAGATTTTTTAATAGTTATCAACAAATGGTGATATTCATTAGATGAACGGTCTTAATTGATTTCACAATGGATGCCTGACTTTGCAGCTTGCTCAGATAATAGTTAAAGACATTTATGACCATCTAACATTAAAACCCGAAAGATGTGGCACCAACTGACCAACCCCAATGTTGTCATTATTATTTTTATTTAAATGGGTGTTTTATGTTGTATATATATATATATATACTTTTGCTAAATGTAGAGAATTAGTACCAATGAGATTTAAAATAATTTTACTAGAATATCTAAGTGTAGAATTGATTAAGATAATGCATTTATTAATTTTTTTTGAACGGATAATGCATTATTATTTGGTTGTTAATGTTATAGAAATATGTAGCTTCATGATATCCTAAATATCAATGCTTAGATTTTAACTCTTTTAATTTTCCATGTATGCATAGAGTAGTTTTTTATTTTATATTTAACAACCTTCAAATCTTAGTTATTCCAAGCATTCATTTTATTTATTAAAGAAATACTTATTCCGATATTTATTTTCACACGTTAAATCTTCAAGGATTATATGAATGTTTGTGAGTAACTTCAAAAATATTCAAAAGTAAATCTTATTATTTGAAATCTGTGTTTTCCTTCGTAGGATGGATAATATTTAGATATGTATAATATGCCATTTTAATGATATATTAGATGTAAGCAATCCACTTCCAGTCTACAATGGTGGCGAGCAAAAGGTAATATGGGTCGATGTTAATATAACTTTCAATCAACTACTCGGAAAGATAAACGAAGAAACTGGTTGGGAGCTTCATGATGAGCATATAAATATCCAATATCAGTATCATAATGGCCGAAGCTTCACGTTCATAATCATAAGAGGTGATGATGATCTCTATCGGATGTTCAGATTATTCCAAAATGAAAGTCAAGCTATATTTATGTATTTGCATACAAACAGTGAAGCAAGTGCAAGTCGACAACCATCAGATTTAAGGTCTACACACGCTTGGCCTAGTAGCCAGCGAGGGAATAGACCGTCATTCAATTTGAACAGGTGCCACCACAACCCATCATAACAAATGTATTAATCCTCTCTTGTTTAATATCTTGTTTTAGTTATGTTACTGATTGTTATATGACATGGTGATTCACGCAGGAGGAATTCGATGACATATGCAAATACCACAAACTTTCCCAATGGTGAAAAGGATACAGGTGGCCCTTCAATAAGAGATGATGTTTACAGGTTTGGTTTGCTACACATCTGATTTGATAATACTATGTAATTTATATATAATTGACTGTTTGCCACGCAGGTGCGACGCCTCATTTTCTCTTGTTCGAAGCCAGTTTAACCTGAACATGCCTGTGGTACCTCATGATAACCCATTTGTGAAGGCCATGCTTGAAGATCTAATAGCTCCCATTAATCTTGCAAAAGATGAAAATGGAAAATTCTTTAATATAAGGGATGAAGTTGTCATGGATTGGATGAAAACGGATGCAGTACCCAAAATTCCTTGTTTCGATAGAGGATGCAATGTAGTGGAGGAGGGGGCTGAAAATGATGAAGATGAATTTGATATTGATGTTGACCCTTGAGAATATGAATTGCAAAATGCCATAGGACCACATAGAAAATCGCATACACAAAAATGATTGGGTCATGCATCAAATGTTGTGAGAGTAGAAGATGTTATTGATACTTTAGTTCTTGATGATGACCATATTGGTGTGGATCACCATGAGGCATCTTTTCGTGAAATGTGGAATGGAAGACGGTTTCTGACTAGTGAATCATTTAGGATTGCATTGAGAAAATTTGCAATATACAGCAATTTTGAGCTTCGTTGGGTGAAAAGTTCCACGACAGAATTAAGTGCAAGGTGTGGTGATCATCAATGTCCTTAGCGCATCCATGGATCTATCCTGCAGTCCGGCCCTGAGTTTATTGTGCGAACTTATTCTGAAAAACATACTTGTTCGAAGCCAATGATGGGACTCGCACATTCTCAGGCCACATCGGCCTTGATTGTTGACTGGATAAAAGAACGGCTGCATCTCCATCCAAGTTACACTCCAAAAGAAATTGTAATAAACTTTCAATTAGAATTTGGCGTCCATATCAGCTATAGGAAAGCTTGGCTAGCAAAAGAGATAGCATTGCTTGATATATACAAAATCCTACCTAGCTATTGCATTGAACTAGAAAGGACAAATCCAGGCAGCGTTTCTCATCTGATCAAGGAAGATGATGATTCATTCAAGAGGTTATTTTGGGCTTTTGGCTCGAGCATCTGCTCTTTCAAGAGTTCATTACGCCCATTAATAGCTGTTGATGGTGCCCACCTTCGTGGAAAATACCTTGGAGTTTTGTTTGTTGCCGTCACATATGATGGAGACCGTAAGTTATTTCCCATCGCTTTTGTCATAGTCGAAATAGAGGATAGAGATACTTGGGAATGGTTCCTTGCAGAGTTGGATGTGAACGTAGGGCCACACAAGTTAAAAGAACACCCAAATATATATATATATATATAAAATCATATTCAACTATGATCATCAAAAGTCTTTCTGATGGGCCACACAGCAAATGCGCATATCAATCAAACCCAACATTCCCTATGGGTGAGTCACGTAGGGTGGGCTTGCTCCCCACATTGAATGCTCAAATCTCGCCCCATTCTCATTTGGGTATGTGGGTTTCGTGCGTGCGCTCGGAGGAATAGTCTTTTAATATTATATATTATGAGAAACCCACGATTTAAAAGAGCCAAAACTTGATCACATAAAATAACTTACACAATTTCCAAATACCATGTGAAACGATAATGAGATTGGTGCCCCCCATATATATCAAAGTTAAGCATTCTTGGATTGCAGGGAAAAAAAAAAAGAAAAGAAGAGAGACCCATAGTGAGGCATGGAACCCATAGAACAAGACCATCATTAATGGTCCAAATCTCATCCGCCCGAAGACAACCATTTAAGGAGTATAAAAAAACACTTGAAACATTACAAGAGAAAAATGTGGCATAATAGTCTTGCATGCTGCAAGCTTTTCCCTGCTTACACTTTAGTTAATTTGTGCTCTAATAACATTATTCAAGATCATCTCAGGTAGAAACCAGAGCATTTAGGGTACAAATGTGATTGATTCTCCTCAATTATGTAGTCATAAGGGACTGAAAATTCTTCAGAAGCTACAAAGATGTAACTACTGATCAAAACTAAGATCGATACAAAATGCTGAATTTCAGTCCAGAATAAGAGTTTATACTAATTGAGTCTGCTTTCTACTTAGTAATATCAAATCTCAAATCAGTAAAATACATAGCAAAAATGAAAGGGAGAGATCAAAAACTAGAAACTCCATGCAGAAAAATGACGTAGTTTTTGACACTGAGATGGCTGATATAATGCCCCAAACCGATGACAACTTGCATATTTGAAAGTTTTTAGGGCATTTTAGCATGTTTTTCACATCAAACAAGACACAAAAAAATCTCTGTCATAGCTCCATGTCTACTTTACATGTACTTTATCATCCAGACCTTTACATTCACCCAAAAGTAATAACAACGAACAAAACCAATAAATACCATTAACTAATCACCATTGTTCTAAAGCATTCATCACTAGTAATAGAGCAATCTCTGTTTTGCAAATACTATTACATATAAGTATTTGATCCACATTCAATCCGCACAAAAATGGAAGAAAATTGCAATCAAACAAATAACAAACACTTAGAATTCCACATGAAGATGAAAAATGAAAAAAAAAAAAAAAAAAAAACGCATCAAACAACAAACAAATTTGCATCAAATCAATTACAATCGCAATCCTCAAAAAAGACATTGATTGTAGACAGAGAGGGAGAGAGACCGGCTGTTGTACGACTAAATGAGGTGCCGTCGAGTAAGAATCGTTCCAATCGTAGAAGACTGGAGACAATGGAGACAGCTGTTGTACTACTATTTTCTCTCTCTTATTTTAAGCACAAGAAGCAGAAACGAGGAGGAGAAGAAGAAGAAAAAGAAAAGAGAGAGAGAGACAGAACGAAATAGAAAACCCACAAACAGAGATAAATAGAGAGATGAGGTAAAGGAAAGAGAATACCAGATCTCGCTAAAGGAGAGAGGGAATAACGATTGCCAAGTCCAGCAGGTGCAACTGCAACAATACCAAGCTCAAAACCCCCAGAATTGTGAAACAATGGTGACCAAAACTCTACCCGATGGAGACAATGAAGACGATGAAGCTTCATCGACGTCGAATGGACGTTGGGATCTTGCGTATTTGCAAATAGGTTAGCGAGGGAGGAGGATGGTGAAATTTGGCTGGGGAGAAAGTTACCGCAGGTGAAAATTAGGGATAGTTGAACAGTGAGGGATAAACAGATGAAAAAGGCTTTTTTGATTTGTGCCATTGCAACATAAATTGTGATATCGCAACTAAAAAATTGCGGTATCGCAACTAAAAACTTGCAGTATCATTGTGATATCGCAAAAAAAAAATGCAACTTTTGCCCGACGCAGCGGTACGAATTGTACGGAGAACATCTAGGTAAAATGACAAACTTTGATAATAAGGGATAGATATCAAGTACTGTAGGTTACCGTACATAAATTTTCCCATATATATAAATATATGAGCAAGGCTCTCCTAAACTTAAGCTTAGGATAAGATTCTGTAAGCTAACGCTTCTGAGGTCCATCCTTGGTCCATCCAAATGGACCAAACAAACAACCTCCCTAAATTGCACATGCCTACCCACTTTTGGTCAGATCCAAATTTACTGGACCGTTGGATCGACTATGAATGGACCATTGACCATTAAACTTTTTGTGCTTAGATGGAGATGATAGAAACCACGGTTGTGGCTGATTTTTTATAAAAAGGAGGGTCGTAGGGAGTCCTTGAAATCCCCCTCACCCTCATCCCCATATGGGTCCTCAAGTGAGCTCCACCACGCAATTGAGCTTACTTCAGCTTACCTTATTCTGAGCTTCAGTTTATGAGAACTGGCCCCTAGATATATATATCACTTCAGCGGTCCCATGGGTCATGACCGAGGCCTGTTGCAATGGGCGAAGTCCCATCATCGTAACTGTTGGGGCCATCTATGTCTGCCACTGAAACTCCAGTGTCCTTGCGAGCTCCTCTGGCCTATCTTTATCAAAGGAAGAAAAGCGGGTGACAAATGCAAGTGCATCAGATCAGAGATTAAGAAGTAGGACTAGTGAATGTACCAAACTCTCCACTTGTTAAAGGTACCAGCTGCTCTATTATCTCTCGTTTATATCATAAATATACCATGCCTGTCACGAGATCATGTCTGTTATTAAATTTAATGGAATTTGGTAATTTATTGTCTTTCAGGGGTGGCAAGAATGGCCAATGATGGTGGGGTCCCAATTCAATGACCTCAACTATTTTATGTAATCATCCATCAATCTCATGTAGACTTTTGAGGAGATGGCTCTTTAGTCCACCCTGTAATGTCTTCTTTTTCTTTTTATAAAGAAGAAGAAGACACTGAGGGCCAAAAAAAACAGAAAAGAAAAGAATAGTGGGCGGTGGAGGTTGATGGAGACATGATTTATTTAAGAGGGCACTATTCATTCATGAAAATGTGATTTTGAAATAAAGGCATTGGAAGACGATGGACTTTGAACTTCTGGACGTCTCTTTTGGAAACGGAAACGAAGGAAGAATCTTATTCAATCAAAATGCTATCAGAGGAGTTAAAGGGGCATGTATTTTATTTGACAACTTGACGGGGTTCCCACTACATAATATTTCTTGTCTTTGAAAACTAACTCTGTGGGTTTTTTCATCTTTAATTTCAAAGATGGCTACAACCCATCTTTAAATAGACCCTCCCAAGGTTTTTGTTTCTTTTTGAAGCCAAGTCAAGATCTTCTGGGTCTTTGACTTTAGAGACATCGTCGAGGTTTTTCTTTCATGGTATAAAATGAGAAATCAGAATTAAAAGAGTATAACTCATCAACTCCACAGTGCATGGGGGCAGATCTATACAATACTTGAGACGGTCAAAATAAAGCTCTTTTTGGATATCCCTAAAATTACTCTAATAAGAGTTGGTCGCAACATAAGATTGATCATTTAAAAAAAAGAAAGGGTTATAGATTATCAATTTCTTTACCCATGCATTATTATCAATTGTCATGCCTTTTACTTAAGTAAGAAAAATAAGCCGTTAAACTAAAAGCCTTCATTATTAATCATAACTTTTTTACCATTTTCACTAAATAAAACAAGAGAAAAGGCCAATTTTTTTTTACCATACATTTAGTTTTATAGTGGGACCAATTGTTAATGGGGTAGAATTTGAAATACCCGACCTATACATTAAAATGGCTTTCATGTTAAGCGCCTTGGATTTTCAATAGGAGTGCATGGGGCCATACTATTTCTCATTTGAGCACACATAATAAGAGGGGATCTTGTATCCATTGGGGATAGTGGCCACACAAATATGTCATTAAGTTACTATAAATTTAGGTCAAGCTTTAATTTATACTTTTGACAACTAGCCAACTAATGACTTGTTTAGCGTTCCACCTTTGGTTGATCAAATGTGCCCACCCTAAAAGTTAAATGCCATACATTATTAAATTGATCATGGATAAAAGAAAAAAAAAAAACAACTAACATGGCGTGTGAGATCATTCAACAATCTGTTCCACTTCTATTGCATTAAAATTTTGAAAAAGTACCCATGCATCAATATACACGTGATATGAATGTGGGTTGGTCAAGAAATCATGGGCTCCACAAACATTGAGTCACACGATTAATGGACGATCGTCCTCCTATGACTTATCCTTTATGTGCCACACGTCATTATCGGATTGGAAAAGTGGTTCAAGTCTCTTTCATATATATAAATATAAAGAAATAATCTGAGTTTTTAAGCAAATGTCAAGATGGCCGAGTTGGTCTAAGGCGCCAGTTTCAGGTACTGGTCCGAAAGGGCATGGGTTCGAATCCCATTCTTGACATTCAATTTTTGAACTTTTTTTTTTACACACTAAAATATAATGTTCAATTTTATTTTTTTTAATGTTTTCACACACTAAAAGATAATGCTCAGACTCAATAGAAAAGACTCTTTAAATTACATTGCTTTTTATTTTGAATGAATCAGAATTATTCTTCCTTTTTTTTTTTTTCCTGGGCATTTACGTGGATCTCAAACAGAACTAATCTGAAAAAACTCATAGGGTTTGCTCTTCTCCTTGAAATGAAATCCTTAATTATATGCCATATGTGTTTAGCTCATGTCGAGCTTATAGTTTGGGTTGTAAATGGGCTGTGTTGGACCTGTCCAGCAAAGAGGCCCGAACAAAAAAACGGAGGAAAAGTAATGAAGGTTAATAAGATCCAAGTTTAAGCCCAATCGCATACAAGTTCATAGCCCAAGATTATCAGATCCAAATACCATGATTATGTATCTCACTCACTCAAATAACAACAATAATACAGGAATAACAGCAGCAGTGATGATAATAATCTCTCTTTTCTTAAACACATTTAATTCTTTTTTAGTGTTTAAGCTATAAATAAATCTGACTTGGACCCAAATAACTTAGCGTAGTCCCAAATCCAACCCAAATAGAATGTGAGGACACTTTATTGCCCAAAGCCAGTGCTCCGCTTGAGGGGCTGGGCTGGACAGGTTCTCCCAGGCTAATTACTAAAACCTGCCTGTATATTAGTATCAATGATCATGTGGGGCCCACGATAGGGTGCCCTTGGTCATGATCATGCGGGAGACATACGCATAAGTGTAGACACTGGCATTCTGTGATGATATATGGAGTTCGAATTTGCTCAACGCCAGACTCAGTGAGGCCCACCAAGCCCATCTATGGGTTGAGATGAGACCCAAAGGATCTAATCAACAGATTGAAATGGTTGGAGGTTGTGTAATTTTAAATCAATTAATCTATAATGATAGAAATTTGCCTCCTCACTCCCACAAATAAATAAATAAATAAATAAACCACAAAAAATAAAAAGTTTGATCTTAGAACAGGCTTGGGCCTTGGATGCCCATTCAACGGCTTATGAATAAAGGTAAAGATATTTAGGAGTGGGTATTAGAATAAACCAAGGTCAACCAAAATCAAATATGGGTAAAGCCCAGACCCACACTCGATCCATGTGAAACCAGAACGTAAACGATCCAACCTGGCTCCAAATTGTAAATTTCCCTCCCATTTGAAATTTGGGTTGGCTCAGGTTGATGGAGACCCATTATTCTCAGTTTAGACTTCATTTCAGAGGGTAAAAGGTTCGGAAAAGTTATTACACTTTTGTATTTAACAGTGTATGTAAAATGTAGGCCTGAGCAATACCTTAACCAGACCCAGCCCAACTCATATTTCACATTCGCTTGGGTCGGGTTATGTGGGTTTGGTTTTGCCACTATATCAATTTATATATATATATATATATATATATATAAAATGGCTATTCAATTCACATGGTGTGCATTTTAGCTTAAATACACACCTCAATGTGGGTCCCACCTGATCCCGCTCGGTGATCTCTTCATTTCTACATGATGTCTTTTACCCATGATAAATGTTGCTGGTGGTTTTAAGTAAAGTCTGTCCCAGAGTAAATGTACAAAATAAGAGTCATTTTTAGATGTGGTCTCAAGTGACGGACTCATAACTTGGATATGGATGAATTAGTTCATTGAAATTGTCGAACTTTAACACAAATCGGACAAATTGGAAAGCAAATCAAATGAACCTACTTAATCATCTTTCATGTTAAGAAAACTTACAAGTTTTAACCAATTGCCAACTCATATGCTAATTAGTCAAATCATGAACCTGACAACTATGGTTCTAATCTCCTTTGGGTTCTGTTTTTAGATTCTTCATCTTTGTAGGCATGGGTTGAATCCTGGAAGCGTGTTTTAAATAAAAGGATGGGGACTGGCAGGACAAATAGGCCACGGCCCTCGCAATCTTGGGATTGCATTTGGCATCAACCACCGGAGAAACCACACTACTCAACCCTCCATGACTAATTCCGGGAAACGTACAACTCTGTGTATTACTGGCTCATTCAAATGAAAAAGTCTCTGCATTGGACGAGTGCTGCAAGCAACATTGATCCTTTTGAAAATATCATGACACTTTTCCATGATATGAATGAACTCATAAAGCATTTACGACACTTCTTAAAAGATCTCTAGAAATCCAAACACCGTGTTTCGTAAGTACTACTTTTACAATATTTTCACAAAACTTGTGCAAATTGTCTTATATCTTATAAATACTATTTTTTTGAAATTAGGTTTCCCTTGTAAATTTGAATGGTACGTAGGTTGTTAGGTTGTTCAATCTATCAATAATTTGAAGGTGGAAACAGTCAGCTCAAACCATCTTATTATATGAGGACTTAATTTAACCCAAGGGGTTGGCCGAGTGGTCAGGACCACGATTCCTCTCTCTTTCGGAGCCACAGGTCTTGGTATTGACCCTCGGTTTCCCCCTCTTCAGGAACCGAAGTTTGAGTCCACTTGTGCTACCACACGAGGCCACGGGGGTTTTACCTGCTTCGGCTTCTCTATGGGCCCGAAGGGAATAGTCCAGCGCAAAGGATTGGGGACCCTCCAATATATATATATATATATATATATATATATATATATATATATATATATATATATGAGGACTTAATTCACATTTAAAGTACTCTTCCAAAAATGAAGGCCGCTGTTGGATTTTACCGCGGCTCGCACTAGCCATTATATATATAATGAAGCGAACTGATTTCAATTGAGAAATCAGCCGCTTCATTTCAATTTTATTTTGACCATTTTGATACCAATTTGACCCTCTTTAATGCCTCCTTAAATTCCTCTTAATTTTCACCCGAGCCTATTATTAACTCTTAAAACTGTTATGGATATTTGTAACTGAAATTGGCATATATGGAATCCTCTTTTTGTAACTGAAATGAGTAATTGAGAAAATGAGTTGTAACATTCTCCATACAGAGTCTTCTCACGACAAGCCTTCTTTCTATGTGGCTTATTTTTTTTCCTTTCTCCTTGTGAATGGCCGCAAGTCTTATTGGGTGTTTCTTTTCTACAAGAAACTAAGGTATTTGCATATTTTTTACTCCTTTTTTGTGATCTTAGTTTCCTTTTATGAATCTTAATTTCAATTTCCGACATAGATCATTATTCACAACACCTATATGTGATAATGGAAACAGATATATTATTTTCTCTTGGTTGACGTAAGGCAACTGACTCACTACCAAACCTGTCTCTAATTGGAAAATCTCATATTTTTAAATTTCTTATAATTTCACCCATCTCAATATTTCATAATTCATGTTTCTACTAAAGATTTTAAATTTCTATATTTATTAATTATTTTAAAATTTAATTGTGTAACTTTTAAGAAACCTATAAATTTGTGCAAAAAATTAACACTTCTATTTTAGATTTTATAATATATAAATACATGAAATTAAAACTAAAATTTCTATTTATATTATAAAATTAAATATTATTCTCTGCGTGAATTTTAATGCCGTGCTAAGCAACGGAGCATTTTGCTGGTTTTCTTTTGACAGGGACTGGCGTTGTCTCGCGACTGCTTCTCCCTCGCTCATATCGGAGCCACGAAGATCAAACAAATAGACACGAACATCAGACAAATAGACTTCCACACCAACCCAGTGAATAGGACAACCCCAACCCCTATAAAACCTCCTCCCCCCACAAGCATACCCACAAAAATCTCTTCTTGGCATCTTTAGGTGCTTGGAGCTCATCCCTTATATCAATCAGTGCCGGTTTTCTGCCATCGAGAGTCGGTGTTTCTCTCAATCAATCCTAGTGATTGTGGAGTAAAAGACGGCATCTATTACCATTGTTCGTATAGAGATACTGTTTCTATCTGGGTTCCTTGGAATCTCCATCTTTTTCGTTGCTTCTCTTCAAAAACCCAGCTTACAGATATTATATATATACCTGGGGTACCTTGCAAAGCGATTGATTCTTAATTTCTAATTCACCATGGGTATGTCCTATAGACCCATTTTGCTTTTCTGCGCCCTGTTTTCTCTGTTTCTCTCTTCCTCTGCTCAGAACTGCTCCTACTCCTTCCCAAGCAACAGAGTTTATAATTCCTGCAACACTCTCCCCCAGCTAAATGCCTATCTCCACTATACATACCATGCATCCAATGGAACCGTGGACATCGCTTACCGGGCCACAGCGTCTAGTTCCAGTGATTGGGTTGCATGGGCAATCAATCCAAGTGGGTTAAAAATGGTTGGGTCGCAGGCTCTTGTTGCATACCGGAATTCGAGTGGACTCCAGGTCTATACGGCACCCATAACGACATTCGCAATCCAAAAAGGCGATCTGAGCTTTCCGGTGACGGGTCTTGCAGTAGATTATGTGAGCGGTCAGTTCATAATTTATGCTACCTTGACGCTGACTAATAACAGTACTAGTGTGAATCAAGTTTGGCAACAAGGAACCCTTTCAAATGAGGTTCCTGTAACTCATCCGACCACTGGACCTAACAGGCAATCGGTGGGGGCTCTGGATTTCATGAGCTGATCTGGAGGAAGCAGCAATTCAAGGAACCGACGCAGGAACGTAAGTTCTTATTCTTTTGGTAAAGAGGAATGTAAGTTGTTTCATCTCTATTGCTAAAATGTTGCTTGGGACCTTCATTCCCCACCTCTTTTTACAGTCCTTTATTAGAACACACTTCACTGTGAGTATCTAAGAAATAAATACAAATTACAAATTAGGCATGCGTGCCTCTAATTGATGGATTCCAGTGCGAACCCAACCCCAAGAGTAAGTCTATATATGAATATAAACTCGACACGGTGATGTTGCTTAAGAAGGAACAATCCAGCCAGAGGTGGCAAAACACGACCCGACCTGCCACCTTGACTTGACTCCACTAGACCCACATAGGACCCGCAGAGCATATGGGACGGTCATGGGTTAGGGTTTTCAAACCCGTTGAAAAATGGATTGGGTTAGGGATGACCTCGCACCTAACCCGCATGGTCCGTTTAAGCTTTCTTTTTAAAATTTTAATTATTAGCCTAAATAGCAAAGAGGCAAAGACCCAAACGATACTCGCTTTCTATTGCAGCCTCCACTATCCAATTAGAATTTATCACTCAATTCAATAGTATCTTTTTATTTTGATATAATATTTTTATTTTTTTATGAAAAAATATTTATTTCTATTAGTTTTGCTATTATGTTTCTATAGCCATTATTTAAAAAATATATACTATACTCAAGGTTTAAATAATTCATTCTCTCTTTTTTTCCTCCCAAGTAAGCCCTTTGTTTGCTTACTGAAGAATATTTTTGTATATTCCTCTCTTAGAATATGAATTGTAGATATGAAGAAAATACAATGGTAATGTCATAAACTAAAAAAAGAGGTAAAATTGAGTTTGATTGTTTCAATGGATAGGCTAGAAAAGGATGGATGAATGGACCTTGGTTAATTGGACCTCGCCTTTTATGGATGGAAAATTGAGTAACCAGCCACATGATCTTGAGATGAAGTTGGGTTTCGTCAAAACGCTCACAAAAGGCTAGAGTTTGCATGAATTGGTTCCATGCATGAGAAATAAATAGGTTAATTGACCTTGGTCCCACTTTCTACCAATGAAAAACTAGGTAATGCACCTCAAATAGTTGTTGAAATGAAATTGGGCTCTAGTTAAGCTTATGAGTCAGTTTGGGTCATCCATGGAACTATGGTTGAGTCAATTGATTCATTAGATGGATGCAGGTTATGCAGGTCAGCCCGACCTGAAGTGACCTGCAATGGTTATGCAAGCTAATATCAGTAGGGTTAGGGTTATCCACGGCGGGTGCTGGCTAGGAGTTTTTGACACGGTTATGGGGCCAGGAGTGTCTGACCGATTTAATAAACAGAACTGACCCATTTAGCCCCACCCAACCCATTTGCCTCCTCTACCCAGCCGTGGGGATTTTAGAGATTTTCGTGAATGACATGTATGGTTTGATCACCATGTCCACTAGCTCGTGTTCATCAAATGCATTGGATTGGATGGGGAATCACATTAATTGATAGGAGTTCATGTTTCAATGGAATTATTCTTAGACCAAGTGATGCGTAATATTTGGATTGAACGTGTAATTCCATGCAAACTTCGATGTATGCTTGGGCCATCAAGATCATGGTGGCTCATGGTAATGACCTAAGTGGTAAATCCCTAAAATTGGTGGCTAAGGTGATAGCAATGACTTGGGTGGTAAATCCACATGATGGTGGCCCAAAGTAATGACTTGAGTTATAAAATCAGATAGTTGGTGGCTCAAGGTAATGAATGATAAACGTCTAATATGTGAGATGTGTAAGGTTTTAGAGAGTTGGCTAATTTATGTGTTATGGATTAAACTTAGACTCTTAAAATTGTAATTTTATTTAGAATGGACTGCCTAAGTGTGTCATCAAAGAAGAATAGTCGTTTTGAGAACTGACTGTACGTGTTCGCTAGAGTGATGTCCCATTCACTCGAGCGAACCCATCACAGAGATTTCATCGCTTGACCCATCTTTTCTTCCCGCTCGAGCCACTTCTATACTGATCGTCTAAGACAAAGATGAGTTCGCTCGAGCGAATTCCCTGTCTGCTCGAGCGAACCTGGGCGTATTACAGTTTCAACCGGAAACTCCTTCCTAATTTCTCTTAAGAGGTCAAGCTCTTTCTCAATCACATCAAAACTTTGAGGCGCGATTCTAGGCTTATATATAGCCATTTTCTTTCTATGCATAAGTACTTCTCATCAAGATTAAAACCCTGAGAAGATTTTGAGAGGTCCATCATTCCCCCCAAGACTTCTAGTTCGTGTGCTGAAGATCAAGTGTTGGGTCTGATTCTTTTCTACTCTCCTGAAGTAGAGACATCTTGAAGATGGATTCAAAGTGGTTTGTTCAAGCATGATTGAAGGTCAACGGCGAGTAGTAGACAAGATCAAAACAGTTATTAGGTTGAGTTAACAACTGGGAAATAGTTGTAAGTTCTCTTGTAACTTTCGTTTTTAATAGTGCTTGGTTGTCTGTTGGCCTAGACGGTAAGGCCCGTGGTTTTTTCCCGAGTAGGGATTTCCATGTATAAATCGTGTATTCTTCTTATTGTGTGGTTTGATTGCTTTTGATTTGATTTAGGACTAATTATTAGATTAATCATGTGTGGATTGATATTTAATAGAGATCTAGTTATCGGGACCTCAGCCTGTATTAAGGCAAGGTAGGTCTTTCAAGATGAGGAAATAATTAATGCCCCACGCTGATCAATGGCTAATGGAAATGTGGGAATAGTGCCCCACATTCATCGATCGTGACACGGTTACCCGCTAATGGTTATTTAAATGTTGGAATTTGTCATGAATCATGCATACCCACTAATTGTTATTTGAATGTTTGGAATTTGTCATGAATCATTATACTTTGATGAACTGAATATGAATACGCTTACTGATCATTCTTGAATTATTCAATGTAATATGTCTTAATTCGTATTTGCACAAGTGTACTCATCGCATGCATTGTTATCATGTACTTGCTAAAGACTCACTCCAATCATGGATCAATATAGGTAATAAAGATCATGATCAAGATTATGACAATAATGTGATAAGAGAAGAACAACAAGGTGACAGAGTGGAGCGCGGATGACATCGTTGGTGCCTAGAGTTTCCGCGAACATTAGTTGTTTAGTTTATTACTTCTAATAGTTTGATTTAATAAAATTTATTGGGATTGTAATAAGACCAATGATGGTCACTTTATTTTGACTTTAAGCTTTGGTTTAATACTCTAAATTCTCTATTAATGAATTAGGATAAATTATACTCGTGTTCGCGATCCTATTCATGTGATACATATCTAAGTAGTTTGCTGCAATTTGACCAATCTAATAAGATGTTTAGATTATGGGGCTCACGACTCGGACTTTGGATTATGAATTTACTTATTGTATTAAAAAAAAAAAAAGAACAGGTACAAAACTCAAGTCGTGACAATTCACAGCCAAAAGATTGATTTAGTTACCATCGTCGTTGAATGCATATTACGATTTGTATCAAGTTCTAAGAGAAATTATTCATCTCTATGTAACAAATCTCATTTGGAGGTTGATTTGACACTGGTCCATTGAATCTTACAATTCAAGAGTTCATGTGAGGGAGAATAGCCATAGCCATGGGGTTCATATTGACAGTCTTTTACTTCTCTCTCTCTCTCTCATCATTTTTCAAAGGTTATTGTTTATAGAAACATCTAAAGTTTTCAAAGTTTATTGTTTATAGAAACATCTAAAGATTTTTTGCAATTTTGTGAAAGTTGTAGAGATGGATAATGAATGACCGGGCATTCGTATCCATTTCTTTTAGGAAAAAAGTTTTAATTTTTTCTTCATAAACACTTTTTTAACTTCAAGTACTATCTTAACATCTAAGATTGATGGTTTCTATTTTTACCTTTTAATTTAAAGATAATTAAAAAACTATTTCAACTAGTTTATTTTCCTTGGTTAGATTGGTATCTTAAACATATTTAACTATTTACACATATCATTTATAATATATTAATAGATGTCAATGACTTTCTTCATATAATGTACCATAGCCTTATTTGTCATTATATTTATGTTGCTATGGATGGATTATGAATGACTACTTTTTTTTTTATTTTATATTTTATAAGAAAAAAATCTACTAACAAATATTTATGATACGATTCAATTATCCATCCCTAAAATAATTTATAATATGATTCCAATTCTTAGAACAATGGTAACCATTCACGTATAGAATTATTTATGGTTCAATCATTCTTGGGTGAGAGAGAAGATATCTTGATAGGGTGAGTGCATATGAAAAATTGATGGATTCGGATGCGAAGACTCCGACACATGGCTGGAAATCTATGTGCGTTCCGGCGATTGTGAAGTTCTGCGGATCCCTTCGCCTCTTGTCTTTCCTATGAGATAGAATAATACCAACCCTATCTTATATAAATAAGTTCCAAAGAGTCACACTTACTAGAGACTTCTTCGCTTAGAAACCCACATCCACTAATCATATTGGGAGTTTTATTAGTGGGACCAAATCTAGTCTTACATTAAGTGGGATTGCATTCTCTGTTGGTATCTGCCCTGCTTGATATGACATGGGACCCGTGGCATGCGGGCCACACGATTTCCTACAAAAACCCCATATAACTTTTCTCTAATTAGTGTTACAGTACATAAACCCAAAGTCCACATTCCTCTTCAAGCCTCCCGACGGGGTAAAAGAGTGTCTTTTAATAGAGTTGAATTCTGTACACCAACATCATCCCACTGTTCCCATGTGAAAATGAACAAACATGTAGAAGGTAAGAGTCAAAACTACCTTGATAGCTTGTCTAGTTCTGGTAAATGGTAATGTACACTTGGGAGATTCCACCAGCTTTGAATTAAATTCTGTTAAAAATTGAAGGCACATAACTGGTTGGAGAACAATGACTCTAGCAATAATTATTCAATCCAAACAATATGTATTAAATAGAAAATAAAGAAATGGAAACATGAAGTTCAAAGCTCAGGTCTCATTTGTATAAAGCAAAAAACGATTTTTCCTCAAAAATGAATTTTACTAAGGTTTCTAGTCCTTCCAGGCATAATTCAGAACTTTCTTTTGCTGTAATTTAACTTTCATTGCCAATATAGAATCTGAAAGGGTGCAAGTTTGAGTTGATGTTTGGTGTTGTGATGGAAGGTTGTGTGATCAGTGTCCGTGGTCATTCAATGTGGCATCTGGGACTTCTTTTTTTTTTTTTTTTTGCTTAAAGGTAATTGTGTATTAAAGGAAGAAAACAAGGCAAAACGCCCCCAATATAGGAAAACAAAAGGGAGAGGGGAGGCTTACGAAAGATGCCAACCGACACAGCCAGCCAGCACAACACGGCTACCAAAGAAGAAACTTCACAACAGAAAAACTGAGAAGGAGGAGGAAATAGACACAGAAAAGGAGGACCCAGCAGCAGAGGCAGCAAAACACATGGCTAAAATTCCTCAATGGTAGCCAAGCAAACCCAAAGCAACCAAAATAGGAAGAGGGGGCAAGGCCTGACCTGCACTTGAAAATAAGCAGACCATACCCTTTAGCATGTCCAGGAAAATCAGCTTGGCTTTACCCAAAGAAGGCTTCTTGTTGTTGTGCTTAGAGTCATTCCGCATTGACAAGAAAGCAGAAAGGGCAGAGAAGAAAATGGCAACAGTACATTTCCTTCCAAGGACATCTTTATCCTTAGCCATAGCCATTCAGATCACTGAAGCAGTTTAAGGTAGAATAGGAAAATTCCCATTGAGAGGGAGGAGCCAAGTCCAGAACTGCATAGCCAGCTTGCAAGAGAATAAAAGGTGGGAGTCAGATTCCTCATTAATGAAACAATTACGGCATCTGGATGCCATGGACCAACCCCTAGCTTTTGCCCAAGTCTAAGTAGGAGTTTTTCTATGGAGGATACACCAAGAGAAGCATGCTAGACGCAGGCTAAAAATCTTACTCCAAATCAGACCAGCCCATGGGACTACAACCGCTCTAGAACGAAGGAGATTCCAAGCTTCTTTGAGAGAAAGAGAGCATCTATGGAGTTGCTTAGCCATGGACAAGATGTTAGGAGTTGCATTACCCCCAATAGACTTTAGGATAGTCGAATGGTGAGGGAACTCCTTAAGCTCAGCCGGGAGGTGATCTGGGATAAGCTAGGAGCTGTTCTGAATGATATCAGCAACAAGGTCTCTTTCAGAGAACTGGAGGTGAGGAAATCTGGTTGCTATAGGGTCGTGATCTAACCAAAGATCAAACCACAAACTAATAAAGCGACCATTCCAAAGGATCCATCTGCTATTATGCTGAAGAAAGGGGGACAAGAGCCTGATCCTTTTCCAGATACAAGAACACCCTTCCACCGCTACCATTTCAGATTGAAGACTTTTTGAAGTACGTTGAATGAAACCATTTAGCCCATAAGGTATCAAGAGTAGCCGCCTGCCAACCCGTGTCAAGAGTAGCCGCTTGCCAACCCAACTTTAACATACAAGCTTCATTAGCCTCCTTAATCCTACGCAAACCAATGTGGCATCTTAGACAAATTTCATTGTTCACATATACGATATCGGACACAAACTTTACACAAAAATGAATTCTAGATGTAACATGACACGGTCATCTTTGGTGCATGCCTACTGATTTAAGGTAAAATTCCTCATTGGAGACAATTTCAGAATTTTGACAAATTCGGCTCAATTTTCATTCCATTTTTTGAATGGTGAATTCATGCCAAATTTCTTTCCTTTCTTGTCAAAACCTCATATATCATGAAATTGAATCCTTGGAAGGGTTCCTACAACTTGTTTAAAATGTTGCTAGAACAAATGGTTGTTGGTGGTTTTGTGCATTATAGCATAGGTTATTCTATTTCTTGTATTTAAGTTTTGGACTAATATAGGCTAGGCCCACTACCTTCCATCTAGCATGCTCATTTCCTTCCCGCAATTTTGGAGTTATGAGGTGTAACTGTTGTGAAATTATGAGACCAGCCGTTATGAAGTTTATGAGGCTTGAAGTGTAACCGCCCGCATTAGTGGTAAGTTACCGTTACCACTAATGGCTATAAACGGCTATAATATAATACTAGCATAATAACCCGTGCTCAGCACAGGTATGACTAGCATTTATGCATTATAAAAAATAGCCACAAATCATAGAAAGAAAAGAAATGAATAAGAGGTTATCATTATGAGACAAGAAGGAATGAGAAGAACGAAAGAAGAAAGGGAATGATGGAGTTTTGGATAGAAATGGAGATACGTAGAAGTTTCAAAAGTGGTAACAGAATGGTGGTTTCAAAGGTAGTTTGTGATGATGCAGAAAAATGACTTCGCACACCACCGTCAGTTAATAGGTAATAAATGCAGTAATTAATGTGGAGAGAGAGAGATTTATAGTGGTTCGGTCAATGTGACCTACGTCCACTTCAGAATAGGTCGCCTGATAGTTTATTTCTCAAGTGTCAGAGATTACAAACTTAGGACAAGCAGAGAGATGAAGTGTGTAGAAGGGAGAATCTGGCTTGTCCCTAAAAAATCGAGAGGCTCTTTAATTTATAGTCTTCCCCTAATAGATGGGGACGACTTTACAGCGCCGTTCACGAGGAGCCTTCGAGGTGTCCTCGACTGGCGAGGCAGTTGGGATATTCTCCGCAGGACTTGGTAAAAAGGGGAAGTGGATTGACTGTTTCCAAGGCGGTGACGGTGAGGCTCCCGGATGCTCTCTTGATGACGTGGCCAAGCTGATGGATTGGGCTTGGACCTCTTGGAGTTGGGCCCTTGGGCTTGTAACGTGAGTTAGGCCCTTAGGCTTGGCCCATCATTTGCCCCCCAATGCCCTGTGTCCAATGAAACTTGGAGAGGAGGGCATTCGTTTGAATTTTCGACTGAGTTCGCAACTGTAAAAACTTCTGGAGGCCAAAACACCTATCTCGAGGCCTCTTTTGGACTTTTGACAACATCAGTCACGGCCATAGGCGGTGAGTCTTGTAGGGCTCGCCGAGAGCTTCGATTTGATATATAATAAGCCTCATTTGAAGTTACGGATCAAAATTTACGATCAAAATAGCGAGCAAGCGCGCTGAGCACGGTTCTGGGCGAGCAGAGGGCCTGGTGCCTGTGCTGGGCGCCCTTGAGGAGGTCTGGGCGCCCCTGGGATGTGCTAGGCGCCCTTGGGGAGTGTTGGGCGCCCCTGAGGAGGTCTGGGCGCCCCTGGGAAGTGCTGGGCGCCCCTGAGGAGGTCTGGGCACCCCTGGGATGTGCTGGGCGCCCTTGGGGAGTGCTGGGCGCCCCTGAGGAGGTCTGGGCGCCCCTGGGATGTGCTGGCGCCCTTGGGGAGTGCTGGGTGCCCCTGAGGAGGTCTGGGCGCCCCTGGGGAGTGCTGGGCGCCCTTGGGGAGTGCTGGGCGCCCCTGAGGAGGTATGGGCGCCCCTGGGAAGTGCTGGGCGCCCCTGTGGAGGTCTGGGCGCCCCTGGGAAGTGCTGGGCGCCCATGGGTTGGGCGCCTGGGATGTCTGGGCGCCCCTGGTTTGGGCGCCTGAAGGTGTGGGGTTAGCTGCTGCGTGCGTGGACTTCTCTGCTGCTGCGGGCGTGAGCTTCGCTGGTGAGGGGCTAGCCACTGTCTGCGTGGGCGAGCAGCTTGTGTGCTGTCCAGACATTTGATTTGGGCAGCCAGACAACTGGTTCCGGTGATCTAATGTAGTAGTCCCGCGGGTTGTAGATAACCTGGAGATAGAGGTTGTTTGCGCGAGAGCAGAGACAGAGTTTGAGGGTTGCTCGTGAGAGAGCTACACCTTTTTGAGATCGAGCTTTTGGCGACCCGCGATAGAGCCGCTAAGCTGGAGACAGGCTGCCTGTTTGAGAACAGTGCAGAGGCAGGTCAATCTTTTGGCGATCCGTGAGATGATTCACCTCGCCTGGACCTGTTGATTTCCTCAGCGTTCATATATTTTTGAGCTTTTGCCAATAGTTGTGGCATGCTCTTTGGTGGTCGCTTCATTACTGAAAAGAGGAAGCTTGATGATCGGAGGCCTCCTAGGAAGGCGGTCATGCTGACCTTATCATCCGGCTCCTCGACCTGAAGGACCTCCTCGTTAAATCAAGTGAGGTAGCTCCTCAAGCTCTCGTCTCGATCCTGTTTTACGTTGAGCAGGTGGGTGGCAGGCTTTTGTTGGCGGCGTCCACCAATAAACTGTGCCACAAATGATCTGCTTAGTTCTGCGAAGGAGCCTATGGAGGCCGGGGTGAGACTGGCAAACCATTGTCGTGCGGGACCCTTTAAGGTAGTTGGGAATGCCCTACACATAATTTCGTCCGGGATGTTGTGCAGCTGCATCAAGGTTTTAAAAGTTTCGAGGTGGTCCAGTGGATCCTTCGTACCGTCAAAAGTTTCGATGGATGGCATCTTGAATTTTTGAGGGAGTGGGTGGTTCACCACGTCGGGCTTGAACGGTGTGTCCGTTCGCCTGACTAGGTAATCCACTGTCTCTGGTGCCTGCGCCTTCATGGCGTTGAAAACATCACCCAGCTGATTTTGTATTTCTCTGATCTTCTCGTCCCAGCGATTGGGGCTTCCCTGGACGGATCATGGAAATAACTCCCATCCTCCGTGCTTTGGTTTTCACTTTCCCCCTCTTGGAAATGAGGATCCTCCCCATCAGAAGCAGAGGGAGGAGGTGGAAGTCCTCCGTGATTAGCTCCCCCCGGAGGTGGAAGTCCTCCAAACTGGGCTCCACCCGGAGGAGGAGGTCGCTGTTGATGGGCACCACCCTGATGGGCGCCCTGAGGAACTCCATGAGGGGCGGCGCTCTGGGGAACTCCTTGGGCGCCCTGGGGATGGGCGCCCAGATGAGGAGCTCCCCGGCGTGGAGCTCTTGGATGTCCCGGGCGCGGTGGTCCTCGTGGTACTCCTCCAAATTGTACTCCTCCCGGCCCTGCTGTGAGTATGAGCTGTAGAATCTGCTGGTTTTGGGTCACCAGCTGCTGCATGGTCTCCAACATTTGTTGAGGAGTGGGAGCAGGAGCATTTGGGGCAGGATTCGTCGGTGGAGGATCACCTTCGCCTTCTCGCGAGGGATTATCCTCTAGTCGTCTTGTAGATCTAGTGGTGATCACCATAATTTCGAAAAAAGAAGGATTCTAACGTGAGAACTTTAGTCGATTCCCATAGACGGCGCCAAACTGATGATGCAGAAAAATGACTTCGCACACCACCGTCAGTTAATAGGTAATAAATGCAGTAATTAATGTGGAGAGAGAGAGATTTATAGTGGTTCGGTTGATGTGACATACGTCCACTTCAGAATAGATCGCCTAATAGTTTATTTCTCAAGTGTCAGAGATTACAAACTTAGGACAAGCAGAGAGATGAAGTGTGTAGAAGGGAGAATCTGGCTTGCCCCTAAAAAATCGAGAGGCTCTTTAATTTATAGTCTTTCCCTAACAGATGGGGACGACTTTACAACGCCGTTCACGAGGAGCCTTCGAGGTGTCCTCGACTGGCGAGGCAGTTGGGATATTCCCCGCAGGACTTGGTAAAAAAGGGACGTGGATTGACTGTTTCCAAGGCGGTGACGGTGAGGCTCCCGGATGCTCTCTTGATGACTTGGCCAAGCTGATGGATTGGGCTTGGACCTCTTGGAGTTGGGCCCTTGGGCTTGTAACGTGAGTTAGGCCCTTAGGCTTGGCCCATCAGTTTGTATAAGATAACTGTGGAGAAAACTTAAAAGATTCAAAATCGTAACTGATAGTCAAAATTCAATCCAAAATCCTCTTAGCTTAATATATTATAATGTGAAAAGTGATGTAACGGTTGGGACAGAGTTTGCAAGCAAGTGTCACATAATGCAACTCCTATCTTTTGCTCTCTTTTTTTCCTCTCTCTTGCTGCTGTTGCTATAAGCAAATTTGAAACAGTGGTCTGTTTAGCTTTGAGTTATTCATCCATTTGAGTACATGCGTGGGGAAAATTGTTTGATAAAAAAAGCCGTCATATCTTAGGAGAGCCGCCTGCAAGTACACTGCACAACTGTGGAGGCGAAGTCCGTCCAAAGAGAGCGCCCTTTGTGAGGTGCTATGGCTACTTGTTTTGATTCTTTCTTTCCTTTATCCAATAATTAATTTTATTATTTAATTCATTTATTAGCCATTTCCGCAATTTATTTCCAACAACAAGAAAGTAGCTAGAATACCTTGCTAGGCAACCCAGAAACAACAGACTCCACTGTTAAATTTTTTTTTACCAAAGGTTGACAAATAGTGGGCAGTCTATGAGTTTGTTAAGTCATATTGGAAAATTATGGCATGGCAAAAGATTCTAGATTTTGTTGGACGGCGAACTTGAACAAGATTCTCAACACTCAGTCACCATCGAAGGCACAATTAAAAACTCATTCAATGGATGCGTTTAAATTTTTGCAGGAGGATCGAGGAGCAAGCACCTCAATATTTCCTCTACAGTTTAGGGTGCAATGGATTATGCCATTTAAGGTTGCGGTTACCATCAAGCAAAGGATTCATTTATGGTTGTGGTCAAGATGAACCTGTATTACTTATTAGTTGGATGGGGTCATTACCACCACCATGAGGTTGTAGGTTCGTGTCTCTATACCGATAAAAAGAAAAGTTGTGTTTGGTCAACTTGGCTTCAACTAGTACTATTTTCAGTCCTAAAGGTTAGGTTACCTAAAATGTTAAATTGATCTCAAATCAAATGCACTGTACTCTGACCATAACTTTCGGTGCAAGGACAGCAAAGCATTCACCGATGCTGAAGTGAACCCTTTGTATCCTTTTCGTGTTTTAAATAGCCCACCTTGCAACCGACACATTTCATCATATGCAATCCTTAATGTGTACTCCCATCTTAATTATAATTTTCTTAAGTTGTTGTAACTCTTCACTATCAAACACCAACCTTCAACAATATTAAATTCAGTGTTCATTTATGATACAATAAGGAAGGATTTTAAAGCTTTTATCATCATGGCGCAAGATGAATAGATGATAATGTGAGTATAGGTTACAAGAATTTACGTGCACCCATTTTCTTGCCACCTGAATGCATTCCAAAACTCCATCTATGCTCTTCATTTTTTTGTCAAGGTTAATACGAGATTCCGTATAATACCATTTCATTGCTTGTTATTTTTAATGAATCAGAATTGTTCTTTCTTTTCTCCTGGGCATTTACATGGACCTCAATCCTTATCTGCAACATATGTGTTTCGCTCATGTGGGTCTAAGTTAGGGTTGTAAATGGGTTGTGTCAGACATGTCCAGCAAACAGGCCCCACCCACAAAAGAAGGAGAAAAAACAATACAGCGTAAGATGCAAATTTAAGCCCAATCACAGTACACTTGACATTCTGCGAGCCAGACTCTGTGAGACCCACCTAGACCATCTAGGGGGCTGAAATGACACCCAACGGATCAGAGCAGATTCAAATTGGTGGAGGTTGTTTCATTTTGTTCATGGTTGAGAAATGCGACCCCAAGAAAAAAAAAGCCCAACCGTGAAAAACTTTGATCTTAGAACAGGCTTGGGCCACAATACCCAAATGCAACAGCTTATAACTATAGGTAAAAATAGTTAGGATCGAGTGCCAACTTTGGTGGTCTATATCTGGGATTTGGCATAAATCATCAAGGTCAACCCAAATAAAATACGGGTAAAGCCCAAACCTATACCCAATCCACGTGAAGCCTGAACGTAAACGATCCGACCTCGCTCCAAATTGTAAATTTCCCTCTCATTTGAGATTTGGGTCTGCTCAGGGTGATGGAGACCCATGTTTCTTAGTTTATATTTCATTTTCGAGGGCATGGGTTGCAAATGGAACGCTTTCGGATTGGAACCATACCGGACTTGGATCCGGACCTGTTTTTAGAGAACAGTTTCAGTTCTAGGTTCGGTTTTTACTCGGAACCTATTGTGTTGGTTCCAAACCCTGTTCCGATAGGGAAACCCGTGTTCAGTTTCGGAACCGTGTTTACCTAGAGAACTGGAATCTAGTTCCAGAATCGGATCTAATTTCTCTCCATTTTTTTTTTCTTAAAATAAGCATATCATTCAACTAATAACAGTGCATCAAGTCTACTGCCTCCAAATATTATACATAAAATTGTCCCAAAAGAGTTAATTTTGAAATACAGTTTGCAATGCCAAAGACTCAAAAGTCAGGTCCAGGGTCCACGGGTCGGAACCTATATGAACTCAAAACTGGACCCGTTTATGAATTGGAACCTAAAATAGGTTCCAGACCCGGCCTTTTGCTGCTCTAACTTCTGGGTAATCAGAGAATCGGATATCCGTTTATAACCCTAGGTAAAAGGTTCAAGTTCTGTGAAATTTCGAAGGGTAAATTTCCCTCTCATTTAACTACTTTTGTATTTAACAGTGTACGTAAAATGTAGGTCTGAGCAAAATCCTTACCGAACCTAGCACAACCCACACTTTATATTAGCCTGGGTCGAGTTATGGGACAAGCCACGTAGTGGGGCTCCTTGGGACCTCACAAATCATGGGGGGGGGGGGGGGGGGGGGGGGAGGAGTGAAAGATCCAAGTAGGGCCAACTTAGATATCAAATTTGAAGTCAATCCAATACCTTTAATTCATTCATCCATGTTCCACAAGTTTAACAGCTTTATGTAGAACAATAAAATTGACTCTCGATCCAGCGACTCACTCCATTCGGATCTATCAAAACCTGGTGAGACCCATGTAAATAAGAGGGGTGAGTTAGGATTGTCCGCTTGGATGGAGCATAGGGGCCCCACTATGTGGCTTGTACTGTAAGATGTAAGGAAAGCTTGTACAAGAGCATTCCTCTAACCTATATGTATATGTATATATATATATATATATATATATATATGCATGTGTGTGTGATACTCCTATGAGAGATGCTCTCATGTTACTATGAGAGATAAGGTGGGGGCCCTCATATTTAAGTTATTGACATTGGATATGAATGTGAGGGCCCTCCCTTATCTGTCATAGTAAGGTTAGAGCGTCTCTCATAGGAGTATCTCCCTTATATATATACATATATGAAAATTCTCAAAAACTCCCCTATCTCAAAAGGGGAGTTTCTGCCCCAATCTATTAGCCAATAATTTAAGAAAATCTATAAAATATTCACAGTTCTAGGAGAATATAGTTTTAAGAGAATATTTAGGAGAGATAATAGATAAGTGTACCATTGATGACACGTGTCACACTTTCAATATTGGCTGAAAGAGGGGCGTTTTTATTGTGAAAAACGCCAGCGGAGTTTAATAGAGTAACCCATATATATATGTATGTATGTATATGTGTGTGTGTATATGGGAGATATTCATGTGCATCCTTCTCTCACCATATGGTGTGGGACAAGTTTACTGATCATGAGACTCAGGGGGATGGAACAAGACATAATGGATGGGCTCATATATCCAGTTTGGGGTCAATCTCATGCCTCTAACCCCTTCATCCGTGACCCACGGATTTAACGACTTTGTATTAAAAAAAAAAAGGACTTTCGATCCAATGGTCCAATCAATTTGGATAGGTGAAAACTTGATGGATCTACTATATTTAAGAATGTCCAATGTATGTAGATGGTTTAGATGTATCATAAAGTTGGCCCCACTATATTGTCCCTCACTATAATATAGTAAGGGATGGATGCGGATTTAACGACTTTGTATTAAAAAAAAAAAAGGACTTTCGATCCAATGGTCCAATCAATTTGGATAGGTGAAAACTTGATGGATCTACTATATTTAAGAATGTCCAATGTATGTAGATGGTTTAGATGTATCATAAAGTTGGCCCCACTATATTGTCCCTCACTATAATATAGTAAGGGATGGATGCACATGAATATTTTCCTATATTTATACCCTTCTTGGCCTGCCCAACTAAGTATTGCTTATAGTTTATGACTTCTTTGTCAAAACAAGCATAGAAAACCTATCCTGGCATAGGTCAAACCAATTGACTAAATGGAATGGATCGGGCCTGACATGATTGAGGTGGACTGGACTCGGGCCAGGAACTTATGGCCCATGTCATGCTTGAACCGGTTATATATGAGCCTTTGTTTTTAAAACCAGGCCGGCCTGCATATGCTGATGAACACCCTTAATCCCATCCAACCCATGTCCACATGAATTGTGGCTCAAGTTGGGAATTTACAATTTGGTTTGGGCTCCGGTTAACGTACATTGAGGCTTCATATGGATCAGGTTGGCTTTACCAAGTGAAACTCAGGTCGGGCTAGAGTTGGGCAATGCTTGATAGTACCTGCCCCCTATCTTGGATCAGTATCATCTTGCTATACTGGGGTAGCCCAGCTCTCCAATTACAGCCAATGAGTGGCCCACTTTAGGCATCTGACTAAGGCTCATTTAAATTGCTGGGCCTCCTGATCACATATACATGCAAATTAATGGGCCTATGAACACATGCTGGATCTAAGCTTGAATACTAGGCGGGCCCTATTACTTAGAAGGGTGAAATTGGACAAAGCTTCCCCGTGACGTCCTATTTGGGATTATATTATATATATAAAGACTACAGCATTTGGGGTTTGCAGTCGGTACAAAAAATGATGTATGGTTTTGAGAGATTTTTCTAACACGGAGCTTCTTGATGTAGAGAACTTTGCTGTGTTTCTATAGTATAGCATAGTTTGAATATCATAGTTACCTAGTTTTCGATGTTGAACTAATCTGGTAAAGTTCATTGAGTTGTGTCCTATTAAACCATTAAACGACTAAGCCGCTCAAATGCGGTGTGTCCCTATGTATTGGCACTAGTCCTCGTCTAACTTCAATCCAAGTTGTCCCCAAAATTGATAGCCAATAAAGTATGGACTCCACTTTGGACTTCGTTTCGAACATGTATTTAACACATTGATATGATGGTGGTTTCAAGTACATAGCCTGTCCTAGAGTAAATGTACAAAAATAACAGTATGTGGTCTCAAGTGCTATAGACTCAAAACATAGATATGGATGAATTAGTTCATTAAATTTGTCGAGCTTTTAACTCTAAATTAGATGAATTGAAAAGCAAATCAAATGCGAACCAACTCAAATCCTAATTAGTCAAACTGTGAACCAGTCAACTATGGTGTGTATTCACTTTGGGTTCTTCTTCGAGATTCTTCAATCTTTGTATGCATGGGTTGGATCTTGTACGCGTATTGTAATAAGTTGATGTGGGACTGGCTAGATGTGAGACCAGGGAAAACTCTGGTCGACTCCTTGCAATCTTGGGATTGGATTTATCATCAACCAATATAGGAGGAGAAACCCCACTTCTCAACCCTCCATGACCAGTTCTACGAACGATACGTCCTTGCACACGTACTACTTTTTAGAAGGTGCGCAAAGCCGGCTTATTCAAATGAAAAAGTCAGATTAGACCATTGCAAGCATCCTTGATCGTTTTGAAAATATCATGATACCTTTCCGTGGAAAAACATGAATGAAGTCATAAAATATGTACAACACTTTTCAAAAGATCTCTAGAATACCATGTTTCTTAATATTTTTACAATATTTCACAAGATTTATCTAAAATTCTTTACTTGTATATTTTACACACTTTATATATACTCCTAATCCGTTTCTTGTTTTTTTTTTTTTTTTTTTTTTTTTTTTTTTTTTTACATTTTATTCAGACAGGATTCTCCCAATAATATCTAGTAAAATCTCAACATATCCTAATTCAAAGAAAATAATTTGTGACAATTCGGTAAATCACGTGCCTCAATCCTTTTTATGCACACTGTCTAATGGCTTTCTCTGTCTATTTGATAAGTTCACCCATATTATTTTTATTTTATGACAAATTTGCCAATACTACGTTCATCAAAATTATAAATAAAGATAAATTAAGGCTATGGAGCTTGTTTGTACTACCCTATCTATGGGGACCCTTCTCGAGGAATGAACAAATTCAAGTATTTTTTCCATAAAATCCTCTAAATCTATTTTTTCTAATTAAATCAAACATAGCAAATAATTTATTTTTAAAGAGGTCCAATTGAAACAATTCTATTTCAAACGGATTTATTGAAATCTACTATATTTTGACACACATAAGACTTTGCAAATAGGCTCTTAATGTAAATATCTTTATCAATCCTGTTTTTTATGTTGTAGTGTTTTTGTTTCTTCATGACACTCATATATATATTGGAAAAGGATCAAATATTGCCACTTGCTGAGCAACGCCCAAGACAAACAGGCAGGAAATTAGGTCTGTTTCCCTTGTAAATCTGAATGGTAGGTTGTTAGCTAGGTTCATCAATCAATTAACACTTTGAAAGGTGAAGAAAATAATATTATTAAATCAGGGACTCGTGAAGTCTATTCACAATTGAACTCTGCCAAAAATGGAAGACTGCTATTGGATTCTACACGGCTTGCACTAGCCTTTTTCTTTAATTACTCAATTACATTGACTGGTCGTTTTATGTCATTGTTTGTTTAATGGACCCATAAGATGCGGAGCTTCTTTTACCTTATAAAACAAAGATATGGAGCCTCCACAATTCACATGCCATCCAAATGGCAGGATATGTTATCACAACACAAGTGGAGGAGCTAGAAACAAAAATCCAAGTGGGTAGGGAACTGACCTTGACTACTTCCATTCTGCAGTCGTCCTTTGTATATATGAAAATAAAAAAATGTTATAAATTGGCAGAGAGGAGTCCATGTACAGAGTGTAGTGGGTTTTATTAATGTGGTCTGGTGGGACTAGTAGGAAATAAGTCATCCATTCTATAATTGATTTCAAAAACTACAATTTGAATCTGGGTAGTCAAATTCCCTCATCCAAGGGTTGTTCTAACTCACCCAAGATCTATTTTCTTCACTAGAGGAATCCCTTTCTAAGCTTGGTACCAAAAAACCAGAAAAAAAAAAAGAAAAGAAAAAAAACTCTAGAATTGGTTTTGAGATGCCTTTTGATACAAATGATGTGTACCCAACTTTGGACTCGTAGAAAAAAAAAAAAAAAAAAAAACTTTGGACTTGTATATCCAAAGGTGGTTATGTAGGTTGAACTAAACCCACATTGCCCAACCGGCAACCAGACCAAAAATGAAATTTGAGTTGGGCTGTTTGGGTTTGGATCAGGCTTGGTCCTCGATTATAAAGTCTCATTGAACTTGCGTTGGATCACAAGCATTTTCGGTCAACTTTCTCCACTAGTTTTACTCAGGACCAATGCATCAAGACTTATTGTTACACACGACCTTATTGTCGTAGGGGCCCTGGTATACTATCTTCAGGAAGAAGCCTGATAGCCATGGACTTCATCCAAAAGAAATTAAACGATTAAACCGTACAAATAGACCTCTGTCTATCAGGACAGATTCAATTACTTCAGAATTGGGTCATGTCTCGGGAACCAACATAGGCTTAGCCAGCCCTGTTTACCACCAAGGTCCAGTTTTGAAACCTCAATAGTCAGACTAGGATTACCTGCAAATCTATTAATTAATTGTAACCTTGTTTTTACCTCAAGTTGGTCATGAAAAACAAACAAAAACAATTGTTTGCATGTAAATTGGTTATATGCACTTGGTTCATGGAGATGTAAATGAGTCCTAAGGAATATACAGGCTCGCAAGAAAGTTAATTTTAATTTTGTCCAAAAAAAAAAAAAAAACACCAAACTCATTGTGATTTAATTGTTCTAAAATTTCCGCTGTTGGGAATTAATTGCTTGTACGAATCACCAACAAATTCTTAGGTTACTTGTGAAATGAAACACATTTTACCAACTCGAACTGTGATCAAGTAGACAACAAATTAATAGAAGTCATGTTCTGACTGGGCTTCTTTAACCAGAGAGGAAAAAAATTGTTCTAAAATTTCCGCTGTTGGGAACTAATTGCTTGTACGAATCACCAACAAATTCTTAGGTTACTTGTGAAATGATACACATTTTACCAACTCGAACTGTGATCAAGTAGACAACAAATTAATAGAAGTCATGTTCTGACTGGGCTTCTTTAACCAGAGAGGAAAAAAGAAATGTGGAAACTATCATTTTCCTCGGAAGTGACGGAGACTCCCTTTTAAGTTTAGTTGTTTCTATTCAAAAGACTCTTAAGTTATGACGTTAACAATTAAGACTATACAAAGGTTAAGGCCATCGTTCGATTTCTTCTATCAACTGTGACGCATTGCATTCATCATGCATACTCATGTTTCTCTATCATGGATTTCGAGTGTCTTCCAATTCCTATGTTTATTTCGTTTTTAACTGTTTGGCAATGTAATCATGACAACCATGAGGCCAGGCTAATGGTTAGAGGAATTCCGAGAATTCTTATGTGGGGGAGAAATATGATTTCTTTAAGGTCTCGTGTTACAATCAAATTTGTAGGGATTCCTCACCAAATTTTCATAAAAATCATAAAAAACCCAGCAGAAATCCTTATTTTTTAGGAATTCAAGTCCAACCCTCCTCATGGGATACGAATCAATACCAATTTTTCTTAACTATATGCAGCAAGGTGTACTGACGATGATGAAAAGTCCCCAGCTATATATACCAACTGACATTGAGGATGGGTGTGCCAGGCCATTAGTTGTGAACCATTTGTGCATATTCAGCTACCATCCATGTGTGTGAATATTCTATCCATCCTATCAAAGGTCTATGAACACTATAAAAGTGGTTATTTTAATTAAAGGTAACGAGGTGGCCTGCTTTCTCCGTTAATGAACGTGTGTGGTCTTCTTATTAATACCTTTTTATTTATTTTATTAATATAATAATTAAGGAAGAGACAACCAATGGTCCTAATTACTGTAGCTTCCACACGATGATGAGCACATTCTACTTTGATTTACCTTTGCATAATCGAATATGCTCAAATTACACTTACTCGATTGCTCCACTTTACGTACATATAATTATCTGAATTTCATGTAAAAATGATATTATATGCCAATATCATTAACTAAGTATAGAAAATATTACTATGTATTTCTCATAATTAAAAAATAATAATTCATATACATTCAATTTCTATGTCTTTTAATACGAACAAATTGGCCCCACTTGCAATTATCACTTGCATTGAAGTGAAGTTTTTATGTATTTTGCTGCCTCTTTTTCTATGATCTTGGTTATACGTACGTCAAATGAGTTGTTAGCTAGTATAATCGGTGGAGATTCGATTCTTGGCCCTTTGTGGGAAGTTGTTGGAGCCGAGGAGATCAGCTTGGATTTAATCACCGCAATGAAGGTTAATTATATATCCTTTTTCAACCACTCCACTCAAACATGAACGTGGGCCAATTGCAGACGCCTCAGGGCTAATTAAGACCCTATGGCTATTGAGTATGACTCCTTTTTAATTTCCCAGAAATGATGGGGGATGGAGCTGCTGGGTTTTTATAACGCGTTTGGACTAAGCAGAACGCGGCACGAGGCCGCGGGGTAGGCTTCTAAGTCAGAATCATAATATGAGATGAGTCAGTCACTTGACTCACTGGCAGGGGTAAGCTTTGTTGCAAAATACTCAGTTGCGTTGAGGCCTCATTGGTAGCAATAGCATAGTCTTCTGTTCTTCTTTTCACTAGATGGGCGAGTGACACACTATCTGTGAGATCTCACACACACACACACACACACACACATATATATATATATATATATATATAACTGATTGATCTATAGGCGGTTAAGGTGAGTGGCTTTGCGAGGCCCAACTAACAATTCATCCAAATTTAGCAACAAATAGGGAACCCTATCTTAGTCACTGATCCCAAGGATTGGCACACATCCTAATGGACTGACCCATTGGATTGAGTGTTGAATATTTTCTTGAATATAAAGCCATTAAACTTGTGAGCCATGGATGAAGGGATTAGGGGTATAGGTTTAGGGTCAAACTTAATACTTGAGGTGGTCTCACATAGATCTTTCCATTCTCCAGGTCCCATCCCCAAATGGGGCACACAATTGGACCTCATAAAAAGTTCTCACAGTTCATACTTAAATATTACCTATATATATATATATATAGGGAGGTGTTCTAGTGAGAGATACTCGCACCAAGTTTGTGATAGATGGGTGGGGCCCTTACATTTAAGTTGGGGGTCCTTGCATTTAAGTTAGTGAGAGTGGATATGGAAGTGAGGGCTCCCACCCATCTCTCATAAAATTGGTGAGAGTGTCTCTCATATGAGCACTTCCCATATATATACCTATATATATGGGAGATGGGTGGGGCCTCCACCCATTTCTAACCAAGTTGGTGAGGGTGTTTCTCATAGGAACACTTCATATATATATATATATGGTTTTAAGACTTGAATCAACTGTTCCCATAACATTCAAACCAAACAATAGGGCCCTAAATCGAAGAGATCTGATCTTATTTCCTTCTCAAATAGATTCTTGCGCTAAACCTTTGAATCCGGTATCAACTGGCATCATCACCCCCCAATCACAACAACAACAACAACAATACAAACAACATCGTTTTCTTCTCGAGGCCTTTTAGATCGACTGGGATATGAGACGTTTTTAACAAAGCATTCATTTCAGATTCAGAGATGCAACTCGTCCATTTCCTTCCTAATTACCGACTTCCATTTGTTGTTGTCGAACGTTGATTTGTAGAAGAAGGAAAGAGAGAGAGTGTGTGGCCCACCGACAAATGGGAACAGGACTAGGTAAGTGTCAGCGGGGGTGGGTGCGTGCCGTGTTCGTGACGAAGACTTGTCGCTGGCACGTGTCGCTGGGTACCGTTTGCTTTGACTTTTTGACTTTTTGACCCATAAATTATGAAACGGCCTTCTCTCCTCTTTTTCTCTCCTCTTTCCCATACCGTACGGCACAAAAAGCCAACGTACATACATCATATACATAGGGTGGGCTACCAATGGTACCAAGTCTTAACACTGAATGGCTGGCCCACCCATGGATATGTACATACATTGTATTCACACTCAATGCTACAGCCTACACACAAGACAAGGTCCAAAATATTGGTCCTTAGGATTTTGCCCTCTATTTGATTTTGGTATTTAGCTTCTATCTAGATCATGAGTCTATCTATCACATGTCTCCCCAATTTCACAGCTTGGTGCAAAAAATGAATATCCTAGTTATAGATTTACAATAAAAATTAGCAGAATCCAAAAAAAAAAAAAAGAAAATGTTGGCGTTGGACTTTTTGGTGGGACACATATGCCATTTGGGCAGTTGGGCTTATTAATACAATTTAGGTTTTTTTTTTTTTTTTTTCAATATAAGAATTTGCCGCATTGGGAATTTTTGCATTTTATATGATGGTTGTCTTCTCTAAATTATAAAATATCATGTTTTATTCTTAGAATTTTGAATTTCAACCAACCTAAAAAGTCACGATCCTTTGAGCTTTCATGTGGGGGACAGCATTTGGAGAATTTCGAAATTCTCTAAATAAGAATTTCCTAAATTATTGCAAAAGAACATAACCTTATAGACACCACACACTCTATTTCTTTTCTTTTGTGATTAGTCCCTGTTGAAATGGGGCCCTTTGCGGTCAGGAATATGACAATTTAGTGCATACAAATCACATAAACATACATGATGCTCAAGACGCATTTAGATACATACCAAGGAAAACCATTTCAACATACAATTTAAATGTTTTAACTTTGATCTAAAATAGTTTCTGTTCCAAGAAAATATTGAAGAAAGATCATTGATCCATTTGGCCCAGTATACTAAACTAAGGCCCGCTATGACGGGCACTCTTTGGAATGACTACAAGCATGGGACACATCATATGATCCTAACCACCCAACTCTGGCCTTGCTAAATGTAAATCATTTTGCAGAAATTATCTACTTGCAAGGCAACAACTGGACAGCTAGCAATGGTTGGGAAGAAGAGTTGGCACATTTGAACAACATGAGTTACCCATTAACTAAAAACACTCTTTCTTTGTCACAACTAATTTTAGGTAAAGATGACCAAAAACAAGCTCTCTACAGAACAAATACCTTCTTTTGGTCTAAATAACGAATATGGTGGTGAATGGTCATCACACTAAAGCCTGCTTCTCTTCCGAAGGAAGACGAGGGACTATAGGAACAAAGGAAAACAATTTCAATATGAAATGTCAGTTGTTTGATTAAAGCCTTTATGATGGACACTTCGTTGGGATGATTACAAGCATGGGGCACATCAATGTTGAGGAGTGGGCTCCATCCGAAGAAGAGTACTGAAAAATATTTATACTGCATCTTCAAATACGTTGAGGTTTTTGTAGAAATTGTTAGTTAGGAAAATAAAATATCATATCATAGAAAACTGGCCATGAGTTTGAATCCCAATGAAAATGACTCGGTGGTGAAAAAAATGAGTATCACCAAAAGTGTGTTGATCGAGTTTCATTTGAGGGGGAGTCTTGAGGAGTGGGCTCCACATGAGGGGGGGGGGGGGAGTATTAAAAAATATTTATGCTTCATCTATTAATGCCTTGAGGTTTTGCTAATAATGATTAGCTAAAAAGATTTAATA
This sequence comes from Umbellularia californica, assembly GCA_028538565.1. Classification (NCBI taxonomy): domain Eukaryota; kingdom Viridiplantae; phylum Streptophyta; class Magnoliopsida; order Laurales; family Lauraceae; genus Umbellularia; species Umbellularia californica. The sequence goes on along the minus strand of JAPQWN010000011.1, from coordinate 469,856 downwards.
ATCAAATGATCCTACCCATCCAAGTTTGGCCTCGCTAAATCTGGATAATTTTGCTGAAATTATCCACTTGCAAGGCAAAAACTAGAAGGGTAGCATCCAATGATGGGGAAGATATTACGTACCCGTTAACAGAGGCCCATCACTTGATTATTGGTCCTTAATAGTGGTTTATGAAATGGGGTCCTAGTCCTACTCTATTTCCCTGATGTCTTGCATGCGACTTTTGCTCCCAGTGAAGCCATTGAGCTAGTGGGCCCCATTGCTCCAACTTTTCTCCAAGACTTGGATGATCAAAATCTGCAGGATCCTTCTAGGAAAAATCATCATCTGTAGGTCCACCTTAAGTCGGTCTAGTAGATCACAAAATGCAGCATAAATTCGGCCACAGTTCCTCTAAAAGCCGAGTCAACCGGACCCACACCGTGGCAGTGTTTGAACCAGAACCATTCTTTCCAGGTGGGAACACAAGAATCAACCAAAAGCCAAGAAAAGAATGCCCATAAAACTACAAAGAAAAAGTCGTCGTCATGTATTAGAGAAACAAACAGGGACTGACGTTGTCTCTCTCTCTCTCATTGGAATCACAGACATCGAATAAAGAAACTTCCACCCAAAACCAGTCAACAACCCCAACTCCCATGTCCTCCATAAAACCCCCTTCTCCCCACAAGCATACCCACCCACCCAACCAAAGATCTCTTCTTGGCATCCAGGTGCTTGGAGCTTATCCCTTCTATCAATCAGAGCTGGTTTTCTGATAGAAGAGACTTCTCCTCGGAAGAAGGAACGCAAAAAGAAGAAGAAAGAAATCTGGTAAAAGTCGGTGTTTCTCTCAATCAATCACAGTGATTGTGGAGGAGAAGACTGCATCTTTTATCATTGTTCTCTTAACAAAAAAAGAAGAAAAACCAAGCTTACAGATCTTTTACTTTTCTGGGGTAACTTGAAAGGTGATTGATTCTTGATTTCTCAATCATCATGGGTAAATCCTATAGACCCATCTTGCTTTTTTGCTCCCTGTTTTCTCTGTTTCTCTCTTCCTCTGCTCAGACCTGCTCTTACTCCTTCACGAGCAATAGAGTTTATGATACCTGCAACACTCTCCCCTACCTAAATGCCTTTCTCCACCATACATACCATGCATCCAATGGAACCGTGGACATCGCTTACCGGGCCACAGCGTCTAGTTCCAGTGATTGGGTTGCATGGGCAATCAATCCAAGTGGGTTAGCAATGGTTGGGTCGCAGGCTCTTGTTGCATACCGGAATTCGAGTGGACTTCAGGTCTATACGGCACCCATAACGGCATTCGCAATCCAAAAAGGCGATCTGAGCTTTCCGGTGACGGGTCTTACTGTAGAATATGTGAGCGGTCAGTTCATAATTCATGCTACCTTGAGGCTGACTAATAACCGTACTAGTGTGAATCAAGTTTGGCAACAAGGAACCCTTTCAAATGAGGTTCCTGTAACTCATCCGACAACTGGACCTAACAGGCAATCGGTGGGGACTCTGGATTTCCTGTCGGGGTTGGGAACGAGCGGAGGAAGCAATTCAAGGATCCGACGCAGGAATGTAAGTAGTTTCATGTCTGCTCAATTCTCTTTCTTTCAAACTTTTTTTTTTTTTTTATACCTCTTTTATCTTTTATGGTTTCAAAATTGTGTTTTTATTGCAATTTAATTTTGATTGATCTGCATGACAATTGTTTTATATAGATTAATTGAATTGGATATTCGATCCCGGGTCTTTCCAATTTTCCTTGTCCAGTGTGAATAATTGTGATCAACACTGACATGAAAATGTGCAGAGGTGGTGAAAATTGCATACCACCTTGGGGCGTTTTGTATTCATGAATAAGCTATTTATTCGGAGCTAGATTCGGGGTACGTCTATTAAAGTTACCCTTAATTGATGGGTGACGAATGAAGAAGAATATATATATTTTCTTATCGGGATTATTGAGAGTTGGGCTATTTTGCCCTTTTAGTTTTTGGGTATTGGGTTCCTTATCATCATCATCATCTTTATTATTATTATTATTACATCAGACGAGGTCTCTTTGGTGATTTGGAGGCTGATTCTCCGATCCTATTCATTTTGGATTAGCCTTCTTCTTTATTGTTAGAGATTGGGTTCATGATTTAGTGTTCAAGGGGAATTTCATGTTTTGAAATTGTTCAACAACAATCACCTAGTAATTATGTTAAAAAGAAAAAAAAGGGGAGTAATTGTACTGACTGAAGTACAATTAAGATGGAAGAACAGAGTCGCCTCAAACCCTTTGTTTCCCTCTCAAGGTTTCATATTTATCTTGCTAGAACTCTATATTGATCCTAACATCATTTTTTTCTTCTGTCTATGGATCTTTTTTTATTAATTTGTGTGGTATAGAGCATTCTGGTCATCATTCGTGTTTTGCAATGAATCATTAATGTAGGAAATAAGCAGGAATCGTTGAGTTTACTCGATGATGGATTCAATTTCTTACCTAAGTTGAATTGAATTTCAGGTTCATGGGGTGTTGAATGCCGTGAGTTGGGGTGTCCTGATGCCCCTTGGTGCCATCATAGCAAGGTACATGAGGGTGTTCAAGTCCGCAGACCCTGCATGGTTCTACCTTCATGTTGCTTGCCAGACTTCAGCCTATATTGTCGGCGTCGCCGGCTGGGGAACTGGCCTGAAACTCGGCAGCGACTCTGTTGGAATCAAGTACAGTGCTCACCGTAACATTGGCATTGCCCTCTTTTGTCTAGCCACACTCCAGGTAAATCTTTAGTATGTCTATGCGAGTATACAGAGACATGGGTTTAGAACTTTTTTAAAACTATTGACACAAGCAAGCAGTGCCTCATGTTCGTTTTGTAATTCATCAAATTGATTTTTAAGAAAACCCCATATGTATTGGAGTTTATAAAAACTATATATTACAGTGTCTACTCATCATGTTGTGTAATTCGAACTCCTTCAAATCCATCCAAGTGTTAAGATATCAGCTCCTGTTTTGGTGTGTAGGTGTTCGCGCTGCTTCTGAGGCCTAAGAAAGATCACAAGTACCGTCTCTTCTGGAACATCTATCACCATGCCATTGGTTACACCGTCATCGTTCTCAGCATCGTTAACATCTACAAAGGATTCGACATTCTAGACCCTGAGAAGAAGTGGAAGCGCACGTACACTGGTATCATTATAGCCTTGGGTGCCATTGCGGTCATTCTAGAGGCGATAACATGGCCCATTGTTCTGAAGAGGAAGTGGAAGAACCCTGAGAAGTCGCACCATGGAGCCAATGGATATGGAGTTAGGGACGGAGTGTAGATAGGTAGAAAGAGAGGCTTGTTTAAGTCTTCATGTATTGGATACATGATAGATGTTCCTTTTTTACTTACTTTCCCCTACTTTGTCATTGCCTTTGAGCATTGTGGGGAGTTTGGTTCTTTTTTTAAGTTAAATTCTTTCTAGGGAGTAGTAGTAGTGGAGTGGACTTATGTGCGAGTGCGCGTATAATGTATTCTTTCTTTTAACATACTTTCCATCCTTTTTCTTTATATATATATGATCCATTTCTAGTCATCATCCTTGTTCTTTCATATTATTACTTCTCACTTTACATAGAGGATTAATTTCCATCCTGATTCCATTGGGTTTGTTATGATGTGCTTGTCAATTTTTCTTCACACCTAACAGTAATCTCACTCGCTGATTTTACAAGATAAATGTGCTTCCACCTACCTTAGATATAGATGGAGTAAGACCATTCTTGGGCCGCCTGCCACTTGTCCATGATCTTTGCTCAGAATAAATTGAGAGAAAGAAAGGTAAAATTATCTGCTAGAAAAAAAACATTGAACGGTGCATAAATGCTGCCTTCTAGAGCTTCTAACAATAACGGTTAGGTCTAGCTAAATAAGAATTTTCCATCTCTCTCCTAAAACTTTGAATCAGGAGAATAAATGAAAAATTCCTTACTAGTGCGATAATTAATTTTTGTGATATTGCAAAATTGGACCTTCTTTCTCTGTGTTACCACACCATTGATTTGCATATGTGATTTGTGCTGAATCGCATAAAAAATTTATGATATTGCATACATTATAGAGGGAAATATTCAATTGCTGGTGAGGGATGCTTCCATAAATGGAGATTTTCAAATACAAAATGAGAATTTCAAATACATAGGGTGAAGTACAAAAGAGAAATTCATGTGCAAAAAAGGGAAAGTGCAATCACCCTATGGTGAGGGATGAATGCACATGAATGTTCCCCCATTATAGACATTTAAGTTGATTTTCACTTTATATGGTGGTTCGGTACTTGTTAAAACACTTAAAAACTTATATGGGAACAGGGTTATTATTATTTTTACTATTAAGCTTAATTAATTATCATATGGGCCACTATTGGCGGATCCAATTTACAGTTGGATTTTGTGGGTAAACTCAGAATTTTTAAAAGTGGATTCAAAATTTTCATAGGATTATTACCAGGGGATGATCCAAGTTGGTTGGGAGCAATATCCCATCAGCCCCATAACCATATACATATGTACCCTCCTGTTCCAAAAAAACCACAAAAGAAAGAAAGAAAGAAAGAAGAGCCTCTCCCTGAGAGGAAAGGGATTCCCCATTTGGACCACTGGGGGGTGCCACATGGGGGGAAAAATGTCATATGAGTGACATCTCATCTCTTCCAAATAAATTTTTTTGTTCTTTCCCATATGGCACCCCTCATTGCTCTGAAAAGGTTTCCCTGTTTGGATCATTTTCCCTCCCGAGAGAAGGAGGAAAAACAAGAGTGTGTTGACTTGGAGGTTTGGAACCATACTCGCAGTCTATGGGCCAGCGTGAAGGTGCAAGACAAATTTGAAAATATGGAAATCAAAGAGGGGTACAAGTACAACAACTGTGCAAGTGTCCAACTCCAACACCTAACACGCGTGTCTCATCTTTGGAAAATGGAGAAGATTGATGGATTGCACATGTTCAAACCAACCCCTTTGGGGCGGCTTCCGAGTCGGTTTCTAGAAGCAATGAGTCAATCTCAACTTCTTTTACATTTCAAACTCTACACGTCATAGACTCGTAAGCCACATGTCTGTAAACCTCTTCTTTTCCATTTTTTCCTCCCTCTTCTATCCTGAGAAAACAAAGACAGGCACAGAACATTCTAGCAGCAAAAACAAAAAAGAAAGAAACAAGAAAGCATTAAGATTAAGAATAAACAGCCAAAACAACTGGACAAAGTCGAGAATACGGAGACGTCTGGGAGAGGACTCCAACTTCACCGTATCACTCGGGGATTGATTGGTAAGTTCAGGTAGGTATAGTTCTGTTTGGCCACAATGCCAAATCATCAAAATAATAATAACAATAATAATAAAGAAATCCCTTCATTGATAGAAAGATTTTTCTCCTAAATTTCATTGGACCCCACGTGACGAAAGCCACCAACGTGCAGTGCAGCACAAGTATTTTGGAGAAAAATGGTCAATGATAAGACGTACCATTATGTTTATAGGAAATGCCTCAGCCAAAATGACGTGCTTTTAAAATTTATTTTTTTTATTAATGCTGTAAGGTCAGTTTTGGAGGGTGAAAACAAGAAAGAACCACCTTACTATTATATTCGTTGCTCTTCCTTCCTTCTGGCAGGTCTCCTTACTCTGAACGAAATACATGTTTAAGAAGAAAAGGAACACGGCGAAAATCGATCGGTTGGCTGGATCGAAGTTTCTCCGATGATTAAGTAGAATCCGATTCCCTACTCTCATCAAATTTTCCCATTTTTTATTCCCTTTTTTTGGATTTCCGGATCCCCTCTCGCTTGAGAATTAACTGTCAGTTATGACGAATGAGGCCTTTGTATTTATGTTCGTGTCTTCCATCGTGGGAGGAGTGCATCGCCACACTCCGTATCTCACTCCCCTAGTTTAGCCAGTTGCCTCCTGTTTATCCATTTCCTGCGTCGGGTTGTTTGGTTTAGCTTGGGCCTATTTTGCGAATCGGGCTGGGATTAGTTTGAACCTGTATTAGTTTCGCATGTCAGACTGACCTCGACCCAACCCTTGATTGACTCTGCAGGTTGGGCTGGACTCACAGGCCAAGTCAGCTTCAACCCAGACCTGGCTCGGACTTAGAGCCCTTATAGATACCAATAAGAGATTAAATTTAAAAGCAAGAAATGCGAGTCAAGATAAAACAACAAAGAAGGAAAACAAGGTGTATAGAGCTGGATAATCATCTAGGGGTGGCATTTCCCGCACATAACCTGCTTAGATAGCTTATTTGCTAAAATGTTTCCTTCTAAAAAGAAAATGCAGCAGATGGTCCGATGTAAATTGTAAAGCACTGATTGATGAATAATCATTTTCCACAAAAAGAAGATATTATTTAAAATCCCCTTATGAATCTTTGCCTTCAATCTTTCACTTTGGCCCTGTTGTTCTGAGTATATACAGTAATAGTTCAGTATTTAGGAAACAGATCCTCACAATAGTGAAACAAAACCACAGTAAAACAAACCACAGAATGTTATCTAGGAATGGAAATCCACTTACTGTTTGAGAAAGAAAACAATACTCTGTTGTTGAAGTTATGAATCTTAGAAATTCGCAATAGAAGATTGATCAATGCTAGTGTTTAACACTAAGTCCTTAAGACAAATTTCGACCTCGCAATGGTGCTTACGAGCTTCAACAGCGTTTGTCTCCTAGGATATAATGATCAGTAACACAACAGTTGCAGCACTACAAACTGTGTGACCGGCAAACCAAAAGTGCAGCAGTATTCTCTCATTGACTTTGATGATGACTTGAAAATGCAATGCACAACAGCAGCGAATTGGACGATCAAAACTACATGAACAAGATGCTTTATATAGCTTGCTTCATGGGGTGTTACATCTATTCAGAACAGTGACTGTTCAGTGAACATATGCTACTTTGGACACACATCCTTTCAGATACGAATAGACACACCACTAAGGACACATCCCATTTGTAAAAAGGAAAATTTTAGTAAATAAAATATCTCCAAAAAATAAATGGGTAATGGGCCGAGCCAGGTCCAACTCGAGCGTGAAACCCAAGCCCTGTCCAGGACGGGGCACGCGCGTGTGGTGGTAACCCCAACTTGATCTAAGTCCTCCCTCCTCCACAAAAGTGGGATGCCCTTTGGTGCTCATTTTATATTACCAAGGTAAGCATATTTATACCCAATGAATGTTTTTCTCCCAAGCAATGTGGGAAGCAAGTTCACTACTTCCTTTGTTTTCATGTTTAACATGTTCAAGTAGTGGTGTTTAGGAATCAATTTCTCATTCACTCCTTAATGGATTAGAGCAACCCAATACATGTTATTAATCTACTCATGGAGTAGATTATATTCTCATATATTCCCACATAAAAGGATAAGTAGGTCCCACTTAGTTTTTGGCTCAAACTTGACAAAACTAGTGGTGCTTTTAGCCATTTTTTCAACAGACTCTTTTTTAATAAAAATGCATAGAGCATAAAACAAGAATGAACCCTAAAAGAGAAAATTGTACATAAATGGGTCACTTGCTCATGTTAAAATATAGCGAGTCCTTACACATAGAGTCGGTTTTCTTTAAAATATCAAGAAATTGCCTTAAGGCCTGTTTGTTTTGTTTAATGGAATCAGTTTGTCTACATGGACAAACTCATGGACAGAATTTGGGACAAACTGTCCACGTGGTACAACGTGATTGAGACAATGCATTTCAACTTTTGAGAGAGCCCAATCACGTTGCGCCACGTGTACAGTTTGTCCCAAATTCTGTCCATAGAGTTTGTCCAAATAGACTTTTTGTTAATGGAATATATAGGAATGGTAAGATATCATCCATTTCTAAAAGTGGTTAAAATCGACTAAATAAATATGAGTTTTCAAATGATTCTTCCTTTATAGGAAAAGAAGACGAGAAATGAATACTCATCCATCATTTCATTAATTCAAATCCTAAAAAAGTGAAGTTTGCATTTACATCTCCAACTTATAAGTTATAACCTTCACCCATCACCTCTTTAATAAAATCATTGAGGTCATTTGACCAGTCTGAAAACGCCCTTAATCTTTGATAAACTTGAGTTTTTCAAAATGAATTCAACTTTCAGATGTGGTGGGTCTGTCAACCAGTATCACTCCCATTATAATTCTAGTTTGTATTTTATTTATAGGTAACTTATTTATGAAGAGTCATGAGGTGTTATCATTCAAATGGATGCTGGTTGCTCACAGAAAATAAAAGAAAATAAAAGAGGATTATTGTAATTCTTCATTAGTTTGCGGCAGCAGCGGCACCACTAATTGTACAGTAGGGACCACACAAAAATGTTCATGGAGTGGTTATTGGGTTATCTAACTCATCAGTTGAGGCATGGCATGTGTCTTCGTCACCTTCCACCAACCGTGGGCACCGCCTACTTTTTCTATCCTTTTTCCTCGTAAATAATGACAAGTCAAGTCACTTCACATATGACTGGTGGCTTCGACATTATATTCGGAGTCCTCTCTCGGTCAGACTTGTCCTGTTCTTGTGATACTCAAAGAAGAGAAAAATAGTCGGCGAACCCAACACAAGAGGCTTTGGTAATCTGAATGGGCAAACAGAAGGATGTGGAATCTACAATGAGTAATAAGTATTTTGCCTCTTCCGACTAGTCAGGCTCAAGCCTAGCCCAGATTGCCTGAGGGATGAGGACTTATCGAGGGCTCCACCCTTACCAGCACCATTTTATGTCTACCACCATCATCATCGTATCAATGCCTTGTCATAACAACTATATAAAGACGGCTACATGAATTCTGATTTTCCATTCCAATCTATCATGGGGCTGCATCCTTAAATGAGTCAGCACTTCTTCCCATATTAACCTTACTACTTCCATTCATATTCTCTTCAGCTCAAAGACTTCTCTAACACAAGCTAGCCTCCATTGGACATGTCCACACCTTCTCAAAACAAGTTTTAGGTACACCCTTTCAGCATGATTTTATGTCCCCTTTAGGAAAGCTACCTCATTGAAGGCGTTGGCCTTGGGCGGTGCCTAGAATTATTGAGCCAAAATATGTGCCTCCAGGTTTGAGCTGAAACACACAAAACACTGCACATGGGAATTAACGCCTACTTGTTAATCCACCTTTGAACGACTGAGATGACAAGAGCAGCTCGTCCCAATTACTTGGGAAGGCCCGATTCACATAAAGAGGCTATCTATTCTGAAATATGAATGCATCAACAGTAACATTCCAATAAGTTCAAAAAAAAAAAAAAAAAAAAGTCACATTCCAATAAGAAAGACTGATGATTTCTACCCAAAAAACAAAAGAAGAACAGACTGACCTTGCAGTTTATGGCACTAGAAAGGTAATCAGTATGTGAAATATGAATATCTTCAATGATCATTTCAACTCAATGATACATATCACCTGGATAAACATCATAATAGGGGAATTTTCTCCCGTGGATGGTTCCCACATGCGGACACCAGCGTTGTCCGGTAGGTGTGGCGAAGTTTTGGGGGTTCCTGGGTTTTCTATGGGGCTTGAGCGGATGGGAAGTAGAAAATTCCACCAGCACCATATTTGAGCTCTAGTCAAGAATGTTGATTCCATCACCTATATATATAACATCTCTCAAACAAAATAATTAATCTAATTATCTAATTCATCTTTGTCACCATCAATGATATATTGATCTAAATCAACAATCAGACCATAATCAGTCATGAAAATGTAAATATAATATAAAAAAAGTTATATGCGATCTGTTGAATTGAGCGTTTAAAGGCATTCTTACTCATACAATATTTAAAATTTACAACCAAATTTAATTAGTCCAGAAAAGCTGTTACGGGCGGTCTCTCGGTTCCAAAGCAGCAATTTCTTTGATGACTTGAGCTTTGTCAGCCTCAAACTGCTCATTTTCTGAAAGAAAAGGAATACCCTTACAGCATAACAATATTTTAAAAAAAAATTCCAGAAATATCTCATAATCTACACTACAGTTTCTTTAGCCAAAACTATTCATCTACTGGGCTCTAATGGGAGATGCCCCAAAAACTTTAGAGTCAAATTTGGCCCTTTGCCAATGTGCCAACAATTGGCTGTAGTTGTCCATTTTCAAGCCACATGACAAAAAAGATTATCCAACAGGTATCACAAAAGACAAGCGCCCATCACATGAGAGTTGAGACCCACCGAAAATGGTGGGGTTAACCATAACATTTATGGTCAACCAAAAAAGACATCACTCTTTTCTCCTTTCTTTTTGAATGGTTAAAAAAAAAGACCATTTCAAGTGGCTTATTTAACATTAATAGTGCAGCAGCATAGTAGAAGGTGCTCACAATTGCAACCTTGATGTTGTGGGTTTGAGTCATCTAACCATTTAAAAAAAAAAAAAAGGTTCTAAAATTTTCATTTTATTTACCTTTGTCCGTCTTGAAGTCACTGAAGAATCTTAAAAGCTTGCTTCTATTTGCAATCAGTATACTGACAATCTCAGGTGGCTTGTTCTGATTTGCGGCAAATAACTGACAATGTGAATGAAAGCCAAAATCACATCAGAAATGTTTAAACATGACCATGTTTGGCTAATGTAAAAGAAATTGAGTTCTAGACTGCACCTTGAACACATGAAATGCTTCAATTTGAATGTTCTTACTTGATTCCTGCAAACAAGTGGAACCACTAATTTAGAATGTATTAGTTCTATTAAAAGATGAATCTCCATCCCTCAGCTGTAGCTCAGTTAGGGATATGGGTGTGTGAGTAGTGCGTGAGTTCAAATCCCCGATATAGAAAAAAGACGAATCTCTATATCTTATCATTGAGTCTCACACAGTACAACTTAAGAATAAGATTGATTATTGAGTATCAATGAGCTTCGTAAAAGAATGAAGAGAAAGACGATTGTCTAAAAGGAGAAGCCGCTCGTGTGGCGGTTCCATGGGTGATGCACATCTGGAAGGCTTGGAAGGTCCTAAAGGGAGGCCCACATCCACCCAACAAAGGTGCCACATGCAGTTAAGCAATAGAGTAGGGATTGTTATCCTTTCGATTAATCCTTTCGTCTTTTTTAGGATTGGGTATGTTGTCATAAAATCTGATCAACACAAAATTCGGTTAAACACAACATCGTACAACTTTGACAAGTATTAAATAAGTTACACCCATTTACCGATAAAGTAGTGTAGTTATGAGTTTCAAAGTCCTAGTATGCTTAGATGTCTTAATTCTTCTATTTCAAAGACATATCTTCTCAAACAAGAATGAAGTAGCTGACCAAGATGCACAGATGATACTAAGTTTTTTCCTTCATGCTTAGACAAGAACATGTGGCATGATGGAAGGTGCTCACTGCTGCAAACTTGAGACTGGGTTCAAGTCATACGTTACCAATCCAAAAAAAAAAAAAACAAAGGATGCATATTTACTGTACAACCAGCAGTGACGAAATATCAGATTTCAAGTTGTGTGCGAAGAGAGGTTCATTAGATACGTAATGATGATAATGTAAAGTCATGTACCCATGCAAGATAATAACTGAAAGCTCTTGCATCAACGGGCCACAGCCCACATGTATATGGGGTCAGTCCTACCAAGTGCCAACAGAGTAGGGCCTAACATTCTGAAACAACTTAGTACTAGTAACAAATGAGAGCTTCATAGCTCTGACATTGGTCTCACATCACATTTATCTACCAGCCTCATAAGGATTTAATAATTAGAGTTTCTGTTTCCAAGTTGAACTTCAGATTTCTTCATATAGACTGACTCTAAATTGTTCTTTTTTTTCTTTTTCTTTTTTGAACATTAGAATTATATTAATTGGGACAAAGCTATGATGATGCAGATGATGACGTGGCATTAAACATGATAAGTTGGCATCTTCCCTCATATTTTCTTCTCCTGATTCACATTTTCCATACCAATGATATATAGACAAATTTTTCAAGTTAAAATTCAAGGTTACAAGGAACCTCTAATGGCTAGATGGGTATGAAAAACATAGAAAGTCAATAGTAGAAGGCACCTCAAAATTGGTAAGCATGTTTAGAAGCCAAGACTCATGGAATATGAAAATAGGGTTTACATATGTAAAATTTGGCAAAATAAAAAAAGTGAAACATATTACCATGTCTGTTGGAAGCACAATGCTCACTTGAGTAAATGCTATGGTTTATTTTATGTTTTTTTTTGGAATTCTTCACATTCTTCTCAAAAACCATGATGATCTAAGACATGGAACTTCACATTTTTCTCAAAAATTAAACACACTACATAATCAAGAACCACCAGCTGAGGTTATAATTAGGGAAATAATTCCTAAGTGTTCCATTAAGCCTGCCTCAAGTTGGAAAAAGAGATCAATTGAAGTTTCCAAGTAGTACACAGAACTCGAAGATCAACCCACAAATAGGAAGTTCATCCAACGGATTTTTGACCCAGGCAGACATTTACCAAACTCAAGGTCGAGTTCTTTCCAAGCCAGAGAGAATGATACAAGGTAGACCTCAAGCCACGTGTAGGGCCCAAGATAATTTAGGAATTATTTTCCTAATTATTTGTTATTATTTTGTTTAATGAGTTGTAATTAGTTAGGATAATTATTCTATTTTCTAAGTTAGATTGTTAAGTTACTTAAGCCCTAAGTTTCGTTTCCTATTTATATGGCATTATAGATGATGGATTTTTAGAGTCGATTAATTGAGTTAGGTTTTCCCATTGAGGTGCATCCTCGTTATTGTCTCTGTGGAGACTTGTTGAAGTGCCTTTGGACACGTGCTTCGGCACTTTCCTACATGCCCTTACTCTTAGGGTTTGCATCAGGTTGTCTAGGATATCATTTCATAAAATGGTATAAGGAAAAAACAATAAATTGAGTTCAGCCAACCTCCCTTAGATCAAAGTTAGCAATTTAATCATTTAGGTCCTAAGTTTGAGGATTTATTTTATCTAGACTACCCCCAACATAGTTGGGACAAGGCTCTGATAAAGATGACGATTTTAACAACACTACTAGAGTGATTTTTCTGTCACTAATCCACAATTGGACCTTCATAGCCTAATTATATGCCCAATTATGGATAGTGATAATTGTCATGAGCATGAAGTTCACTGCCACAAACCAACGAGTGGTAGCTTAGTTGGCTAAGGACTTTGCGCCTCAGGAAGCGGAGAGGTCTTGTGTTCGTCACCTACCTTCATTGGCCACCAACCATAGTTTTACCCAGTGCATGTGGATAGGAGGGTATGCATGTGGCCCTAGGGATTAGTTCTCGACCGTCTAAAATCGAGTGTCCCTCGGGCTCAGGGCTAAAGGTCCCTGGGTTGGGTTGGGTTGGGTTGGGTTGGGCTGGGCAAGAGATACCCTTGGTTATCAACAAAAAAAAAAGTTCACTCCCACATGCCATGACGGAGCCAGGATTTTCTTCTAGAGGGGGCAAACGATAGTCAACTAGCAGCGGCAAAGCTAGAATTTTTTTAAGAGGAGATCGATAAAACTTCCATATTTATTGATTTCTTAACTTATCATTAAAGACATATTTATTTATTTCAAACTTTTTTTAATAATATCCAAAGAAAAAATCTTAGATTTGTAAATACCAATTAAATTTAAAGACAATTTTACAAGACTTTGAGAATAATTAAAATACAAAAATAGTAGAGCTCACCTAAATGAATCTAAACCACTCAAAATAATAATTTACTCCTTTTTTTTTAGGATAGAGACTTGTATATCACTCTGATCAAAGTAGGGCCTATGCTGGATTAATTACTTAAAAATCAATCCTCACATAATTAATTTCTTGTGTTGTTTATTGGGCCACGCGCCCTTAACAGACACGAATGGTTGAAAATCTATAAATTAATGACTTGTAATTTTTTGATGGTCATGATGCTTGCAATAAAATAGATGATTGAAGAGAACATCATTGATAGCCCATTCAATAATATTATAAAATGGTGAACAACGTAGGAAGATCCATGCTACTCAGAATAAAAGCTCTTCCCTTAAGTGGTTTCCTTAAATTTCGCTCTAGTCCTCCTTAAGGTTGAGCACATGATATTTTTAATCGTGTGCTCAATATGGTGGGACCAACTTCTATTGAGTAAACATTGTGGGCAACCCAACAACAGAGATTGGCTTCATTTTTAATGGCCCTTTTTTTTTTTTTTTTAATCTCTTTTAGAACATCCTAGGCCTTGATTTAATAGCCATAATGTTTAGTGGTCTCTTAGCATAGATTTCTTTAAGATTCAATCCAATGGTAGATAAATGCTTGATATTCAATCCAAAGAAAAAGTCAAGATGCTCAAATCTAGTTGTAGAGAGGGTTCTCTGAAATTTCCGTGAAGATAAACATCTTGGAGATAAAGTTTGAAGGAATTGATTGCAAGGTGCAATCCCTCCGTAAAATTTGTTGAATCATTTACTTATCTCTTTGGAAATAATTAAAAGACAAAAATATCCTTGAATTTTTTTAAATTCTCTCTTTTTTTGTGGATGGCAAGTAAGTGGGTGGGGGCAAAATTGTAAGGGACAAAAAATGCAGTAAAATTCTTTGCAACCTCTTCCATATATTCAAACGAATTGCAAAAGTTGAGAGGGGTCAGTTGACCCAACTCGACCCCCCCTCCCTCCGTCCTTGACCACATAAGTAGGTAGTCACTGCCGAAGAGAGTCATCACTAGGTCAAAACTATTTCCTCTTCTGGTCCAAAAATCGATGCTATTAAAATCTAGATAGATCAAAATTGTGTCATTACTGATCCCACATTCCCACTATTGCATCACACATTCTCATAATGGTTCAGAAAAATCACAAAGTTCTTGAAGGGCTCCACACTCGCCCACCAACTCACACAAGCCAGCATGCTAATCATATTAGATACACGATCAATATGAAAAAATTATCAGACACATGAATATGAGGTAATACCGGTAAAATAGATAGAATAGCATACCCTGAGAAGATTCATAAATATGAGGTAATATTGGTAAAATAGATAAATTATCATACCCTGAGAAGATTCATCATGATCCTCAAGTTATCTTTTGAGCTCACATACCGCATCATAACGGATGAATTTGAACGATCCAGTAACATGTCACCCAAAAGCTGAAACAAAAATAACAGAATTTTCAACAAACTTCAGTATGGACATAAAATTCAGATCCATCAGTTCCCAAAAAAAACCAAAATGTTAGCATGTTCAATACGTAAATAATAATTGATATAGTATTACATTATTATCTGCTTCACCTATCAAAATTTTAAAGAAAAATTCAAATAAGAATTAAAAAAAAAAAACTTGTCTAGTTAGAGAATACTCTAAAACATATATGGAGGATAGAAAAATAAAAGACAGAAAAAGAAACTAATTATTTAATTCCCAATACTCACACTCTATCCAACTGAGACAGCCTCTCTTTTTTTTTTCTTTTTTTTTCCTTTTGATCTTTTTTTTTTTAATTTTAATGTTTGATATTTATTTGAAAAGGTTGTCATTAAGGTTCTTTCAGATAAAACTTGAAGCAAATTATCAAATTCAATGGGAAAAATCCAATTATATTAAATACCAATAAAAATCACCATTACAACTTGGTCGGACAACCATGACACATTTAATAAAATGATACAGATATAAATAGATATAATACCTTATATGCCGTATATATCATAAATTGGCAAATTTTCTATGCTCAAATAGAAGTGAGCAAACTGCCAGTATGTTTCAGGATTAAAAAAAAAAAAAAACTAAATTTTTATATCTATCATACGTTTTAGGATGTTGTAGAAGTACAATTTATATCCAACTATGGAATTTATATCCAACTATGGCATATAGCAGTTAATTCAAAGCCAGGTATTTTTTTACCAAGGTGAGGAGTAGATTCAGTACATGGTGCCAGCCGAGACCAATACACATCAGCATAAGCATATATTTAGAAAACCAGAATATTTTAGGTGCGGACCAATATGGAAATAGAGAATTCATGAGCAAAATGTCATCAGACACATTTTAGGTATGCTATTCATCATAAATATATGGAAGTTTGGGACCACTCATATGGTATAACAGAATCAATTGCAATAGGGTGGTAATCATACATAATTTCCAATTTGATAAATTTTGAAAAGGAACATAAATACTTCATTTTAGTGGTCCAAGCCAAGACATAAATTCTTTTAGTGCCTCTTTGTTTGACCCGTATTTGAATTCCTAGGAGCTCAAAAATAATGCATTCCTATTAACAGGGCTATAATTGGAGCGAAAGTGAAGATTTAGAAAGGACCATCAAATAGTCTCCTATCTAATGGATTACCCAGCCATCACCCTAGTAAATCAAATCCTAGGAAAGCAAGAGTCCCTTCTAGATCTCCACCGTCATACCCTTCACTCCCCACCTCTTAACATTCCTTCATTAGAATCCCACTTTACTATGAATATCTAGGAATTCAAGACAAAATAGGCAAACATGCCTTTAATTGATAGATTCCACAGCCAAAAAAATGATTCAGTTGCCCTTCACACGTAGAATTATTTATGGTTCAATCAATCATTCTTGGGTGAAAAAGAAGCTGTCTTGATAGTGGGAGTGAATAGGGAAACCTCATATAACTTATCTCTAATAAGTGCAACAGTACATAAATCCAAACTGCAAATTCCTCTTACAAGCCTCCCGGCAGGGTAAAAGAGAATCTTTTAATAGAGTTGATTTCTGTACACCAATATCATCCCACTATCCCTATGTGAAAATGAACAAACATCTAGAACATAAGAATCAAAGTTACCTTGATAGCTTGCCTTCTGGTAATGTAATTGGGAGATTCCAGCAGCTTTGAATTAAATTCTGCAAAAAACTGGAGGCACAAAAGTGGTTGGAGTACAATGACTGTAGCAATGATTAATCAATCCAAATTGTATGTATTAAATAGAATACAAAGAACTGGAAACATGAAGTTCAAAGTTCTTGTCCACTTTGTATAAAGCCAAAATGATTTTTCCTCAAAAATGAATTTTACTTTTCTAGTCCTTTCAGGCATAGTTCTGAACTTCTTTTGCAATAATTTAACTATTGTAAATATAGAAACTGATAGGGTGCTAGTTTGAGTTCATGTATGGTAATGTAAGGGAAGGCTCCAATCAGTGCCTGTCGTCATTCAATGTGGTATCTGAGACAGATTTAATTGTTCACATATACGATGGACACAGATTTTACACCCAAAAATGAATTGTAGATGTAACATGACATATTCATCTTTGTTGCCCATATCAGTAAGGTAATTTTTTTCATTAGAGGCAATTTCAGAATTTTGATAAATTCAGCTCAATTTCCATTTTGTTTTTTGAATGGTAAATTCATGTCAAATTTATTTCCTTTCTAGTCAAAACCTCAGGGATGACAAACTTAAGTCCAAGGAAGGGTTCCTACAAGCTGTTCAAAATGTTGCTAGGACAAACGGGGAAGTGCAATGCCGTGCTTGGCACCCAGAGAAGCAGACTCTACATTTAAATCCTTTTTTTTTTACCAAAGGTTGGCAAATAGTGGGTAGTCTATGAGTGTGTTAGGTTATGGAAACAAGGCAAAAGACTCAATTTTTTGTTGGGCGGCAAACTTGAACAAGATCTTAACATTCAGTCACCATCTAAGGCACAATTAAAAACTCATTCAATGGATGCATTTAAATTTCTGTGGGAGGAGCAAACACCTCATTTGCTCTTACATTTGGGGTTGCAGTGGATGATGCCATTTGCGATTTGGGTTACCATTGAGTAAAGGATTTGTTACTACGGGATTATATAATTGTAGTTGTATTGTGGTCAAGATAAACCTGTATCATAGTTTGATGAGTTACCACAACCATGAGGTTGTAGGTTCGAGTCTAGGTACCAACACAAAAGAAAAAAAGTTGTGTTTGGTCAACCTGGCTTGAACTAACAGGACTTTTCAAAATTTATCAAAATTGGCAAAATTTTCTGCTATTAAGGCACAATCTCTAATAATTTATTGTGAGCTCAACTAAGAAGTTCATAGGAATATCCAGCAACCTGTGGACAGGCAGTTGTTCAATTATTATAATTCTATGATTTTTTTCTTTTTAATTTGATCTCCAAGTTCTCTTGGGCCTTCTTACGCTTTGTACTTCGGTTTCCATTTAATAATCAAAAGAACAAAATAAAAATAAAAATACAATCATTGAATCTTCATAAGAAATCTAAAAAGTAAGTAAATTAGTAACTCAGGCAAAACAGAAAACTTACCCAATCATAGTTCTTAGTGAGAAATTCAGCTACTGTTGATTTATGTCTGGTCAAAAGCTCCTGAATTTATGTATTGAGAAATAGCATCAGCAGTCATACCAGAGTACCAGAGTATGTGGTTGATCCATAAACATTAAAATAAGGGAAAAATTGCAATGAGAGGGTAACACATGTCCTTTTGGCGAAAGTAAATCTCAATGTCCTCTGTGTCTCATGCTCCCTCAACACTTTCTTGCAACAAGAGAGGTCCTAGATTAAGCGTCGCAGGCCTAGCCCATCACCTACTAGACTCGCCATGAACTGGCCCATGAGCCCAATTTGGATCTCACCTGGCATGATGAGGCCCATGGGTTCTGGATTTTTCCTTAGCCCAAGTTTAGGCAATGGAACCCACTACGAGTTGATCCCCACCAAAGTACATGTACATGCATGTGGAATTAACATAGTAGTACATTTGCTCCTTTCTAATTTTTAGGAATTCGAAATTAGAAAGAGATCCTAGGAGATAGAAAGATTTAGAGATTTAGAGGTATCCCCCAGAGGAAACTAGGGTTGTTTGACCACCTTAATATGTCTGGCTGACCGCTAGCTCCCCTCTATAAATATTTGTTCTTCTTACTTTCTACGGGCAAGATATTTTGATTACAAAGTTTGAAAGTTACTTCTTAGGAAATTTGAAAGTGTTAAATTATTTTCCTCAAAAAGTTTGACCAGTAAAAATTCATTCTAGAGTACTCAACCTTAAAAGTTGCCGAAGCATCCGATGCAATATCAAAATTTGGAAGCTGGATGTAGTCAAAAAACTTCTTCATGTGATCAGACTCCAAGACATACCTGCCACATAATCAAAAGAGTTTTAAATTATCTGCTCACAAATTGAACATTTTGACAGAAAAAAAAAATCACATAGATACATGCAACTCAATGCTATAAATTATTTTGATTAGTATGGCAATTATAAAGCTAAGTTCCTGCTTTATGAATGGAGTAAATACTTCATTTAACATCAAAACACAATGGGAAGGTTATTCACAGAAGCTATATTAAATGCCTAGGAACCAAGTGGGATTCCATATCTATTCTTGAACCATCATTGCCTTGTCCACTCAACATTTGGGAACATGAGCCCTTGGATCCAACCATGCGCTTTATTTGATTGGAGTATTAGACTAAAGATGCAAAATTCTCGAAGGTAATTGATTAAACACACAACACTGTTTTCTTGAGCTTTGTGTGTATAGCTGAGTCAATTAATTGGTAAAACACAAGAAGAGTGCCTTGCTGCAAGTAGGGGTGGAAAAATCAGACCCAACCAGCTAACACAACCCATATCAAACCCTCATTTGACCCTCATAACACGACCCATATCCTAAACTGCAGGCCCTAGGGTTAGGGCTTGTGGAGAAGTGCCAAAGCCCGTGTTTGCAGACACAACACGTCTCTGCAGATACCATAAATGAGAAGGCACCTCAATGGGAAAACACAATTCTATTAATCAACTCTTTGAGAATTTCTTCTCTACAATGGCATATAAATAGGAAAAGCAATCTTGATTGCTAAGAAACCTAATAATCCAACGTAGGAAATAAATAAATAAATAAATAAATAAAGAATCCTATTGAAATTGGAAATGTCTATCTTGCATCATGCAGTAAAACGGGTCAACCTGTTTGACCCAAACTAGCTTCTTATAAACCCTATCTATGCACTCAAGAAGAATAAGAAAAGGAAGAGGAAAAAGAAACGAAAAACATACTACCATATACTGTTTTCGCCTACTAAGAGTAGTGCTTTAGCTTCATCACATCACCACTAGTTTGCTTGTCATCTCTTGTGACTTTGATGTCTTCTACTGACTGAGTACCAATATGCCACCCCTTTGTTTTCTGTTGTCATAGACTCTGAGAGTTGGTATCAAACAGGCCTACCACCTGTTCAATGCTTTTACTAATCCAGTAGTAGCACATATGCTACTCATCTTCATCGATTTTTTTAATTAACCGAGGATGAGATTTGCATCTTGCACTTGGAAAATCCAGAACAATCCAAAGAAATCACATTCCTCTTTTTTTTTTCTTCTTCTTCTTCCCTTTCTTCTTTTGCCACAGGTTATGCAGGTTGGGTGGACGCATGTAAGGTGCAGGTTGACTTTGCTTGACCCATTTTAGAAACGGTCAAATACGGGTTAGGGTTCAACCTATAGACACCCATGGTCAACCCGACCCAACCTGTTTGCCACCCTCAGCTCCAAGGTGACTTGATCCAAGTAAACTAGATGACCTCTCCTCTAGATATACTTAATATGAATACTCTTGCATTCCAATGCAGCAATGCTTAAACAAGGTCACAATTAAGGAAATGGCTAAAGTTATCAAACAAGGTGACAATTAAGGAAATGGCTAAAGTTATCAAACAAGAAGATATTTTAGGAAATGGCCAAGTAACCTCTTGGATGATGCCCCTTGAGGAATTTTTTGATGTCTTTGCTTTAGAGTTTCGAAGGTGTCAGGTTGAATTTGTGGGTCACTACTCACTAGTGAGCATTAGGTTTATTTTTTACTCATGTGTTTTATCCTTTTAGGTTGCCTCATTTGCAAGAGCTGATTTGTTAATTAATTAAACAGTTACCATCTTAAAAAAAAATAGAAGCCATCTGCCCGTTTACTGGTTGCTTCACCCTGCTTAATTTAATCAACTCAATACGAAAATAACAGCATCAAAATGGACATATACAACATCATACCATCAGACAAAACTTAGGTAATTATAACATAGTTGTCAATTTCATTTCAGATCCTATTTCGGCATGGCCTTAAAACTGAAATATATCGGCCGATTCAGAATTTTAGCAACTTATTTCAGAAAAAAAAAAATAAAAGAATAAATTATATATGTTAAAAATAAAAAATAAAAGATAATAAATTTGGCTAGGGTCCATTTCCTATTAGAGAAATTTCATTGGGCCATATTTTCTATTAAAGCGGAATTTGATTAGGGACTATTTTCTGTCAAAATGAGATTTGGTTAGGACCCTATTTTTTTATTAGAATGAAATTTGCCTAGGGACAATGTAACCATTATAGGACATTTGTTTGATTTGAATTTAAAACGTATGTATTATTAGGGCCCGATTATTTTGTATTAATTTGAGCGGATTGGATCTTCAATGGGGTGGACCCACTATAGGTTCCATTTATTTCATTTAAATTCAAGGCCAAAATATGGCTAGGGCTCTTATTGACATGAATGGTTGAATCAATGAGTGGAAATGGGCCCAATTGAAGAGTTAGAGTCCCTCTCATTTTAGGAAATGAAACAGTCACTTTCGTCGCCTCTTCTTGAGAGTTTTCGCAGTTCGCCCCTTTTCTAGAAACCTAGGGCTGATGAAATGAAAAGAAGAAGGAGATGAAGCAGAAAGAAGGAGAAGAAGAAGAGAGGGAGAGGAGGGCATGCTATGGCAACTGCGAGCGGCAACAAGGTTCTCTCTCTCTCTCTCTCTCTCTCTCTCTCCACAACATGTTTCAGCTGATTTTTGGATTCCAGTCGTTTAGGCCGAATCAATGATTTCAGATCAATATGATGGATTTCAGCTGAAATCAACCGAGATTTAAACCGAAAAGTTATAACATGATTTTCATTTTGCTAGCATAGCCGAAGCAAAATAGTATTAACTATGAATTATAACCAAATAAGAATGGGCAAATATTTATATACTGACTAGAATTAGAAAGAGAATAAGAAAATGAATCCCTCATTGATGATTTAGAAAAATAATTTCCTTTTGATAATACTACAGAATTCATCATTTGAATATAAAATTGTCAAAATATTAAACAAGCCATCCTTGTCTATAATGGATACCTTGCTATACTCTGATGACGAATGCATTCCCTCAACATTGCACCATAATGTAATGCAATGTCCATATTCTCGTACCTAAAAAAACAAAAGAAATGACATCAATATTGGCATGTCATAACTGATTGGCATGTCATAACTGATCAAATGCCAAGAATAACAAGACAAAATTACAAGAAAAAGTAGCATAATAATGTTTCAAAAAGGAATGGTATCTCCCAAAATGAAGCATCAAAAAGACAAAAATAAAGTAAAATAAGGACATTATTTAATGTAAGATGCAATGAACAACATGGATTACAAATGAGAATCCCATAAAATAAACTATTAAATCAACGAGAAACCTGAGTTACTGAAAGTGTTAAAACCTGCACAGCTGCATAAGAACTGCAAAAGAAAATATTGCAACACTATCAAAAAGAAGATCTGTAAAGAATAGCTCACCCGGATATCAAGATATCCATGAGGTCTTTGTTCGCTTCCAGGTGATCAGAAGCAATCAGGCGGGAATGAACCTGTTGTCTTTGAAGATTAGCAACAACTTGTGTTGCATCTTTACGAGCCTAAAACAGGTCAACATGACAAGCATAGTCAGCAAGAGTGGAAAAACTTTGTAAACAGTAAAAGAGGAAAAAAAAAAAATGTTAGTTGCAACTTCTCATTCAAAATTATTTCAATCCATGTTTTAGCAACAGCCTTCATATTAGACAAAAGTTACAAAGATTTCAACTAATCTTCCAACTTCTTCATGCCTACCTCCAAGTTCAGCTTTGGAAGACAAATAATAAGCAGTCGTAGAGTATTCTCTTTAAAGAACTCCTGGGTCAACTGGGCACAAGCTTCTGTGACCGGCTCTGATTCGCTATTGCCATACAAAATGGACTTCAATTCCCGGATAAGTTTACTCAATTCTGCCATCTGCAGAAGAGTGATAAAGCCAATAAGAATATAAGACATGTAATCTTCAAAATAATTGTCAAGACAAAATTCAAAAACAAAAAGACACTTTAAAGCTCCCATATTTATTTTCCCCATCTGCAAAAGAGTGTAAAGCCAATGAGAATCTAAGAAATGTAACGTCTAAATCAGTTATTATGACAGGTTATAAAAATTAAACACTATCAATTACCATATTCCAATACATTGATTTTTTCTCTTATCACTAGTCAATCAGGCAGAGCAGTATGGAGCACTATACACCAAGAGAGGATGGAATTAATCAACCGAGAAAGATTTCATATTATGATATGGATTAATGGTTTCGTAATTTTCTTTTTGAAGTTTTCATTGGAGGAAAATGTTAAAAAACAGCTATAATAAAGTTAATCCACAAACCAATGGTTGGCGCAGTGGTAACGCATACTGGCAATCACTGAGGCGGTATAGGGATTAAGAATATAGCTGGTTTCACTGATACTCTAATAAACTGCCCACCCCCCATTAGCCACGTAGCAGTGGATGAGAAAAGAAGTTAATCACCGTAACGATCTCCAATTATTTAGAATGTGAATGATACATCAATCCAACCCACTCCTTTTGTAAGAGCTGAGATAACTTATAATTTGAAAGCTAACAATTTCTGAAACAACTAATTTGAAAGTGCAGGGAAAATTGGCCTGGGGCTTAGTATGCACAATTCCACATATAAAGGCAAATTTGTTAAACAGTAAGATTCTGCAGCACAACAACTTGAGTGCAATTTTTTTTTTTTTTTTCATTGTTCTGAAGAATGGAGTTTAACATTCCAATAGTTGAATATAATATTTATAATAACTAATAAATTCTACAACAACCAATCAAAAAGATGATTAAATTCATGAATAAAACATAAGGAAAAGCAAAATCCATACTCCTTTCATTTTTTACATTCTTCAATTCCAACTTCCAAGGGAAAATAATCCAAACGTTCACCAAAACCTCTGTCCACACTTGGAGTTGGTTTCAACAATAACTGTGTCGGAATGGGGAAAAGAAAAAAAAAGCTTTCAATAATAACTCTGCTTCAGAATCCAATACTTTCCGAAAGGAACTTTATTTTATTCTGGAAAAAAACTCTCATAGCATCATAAGAAACCATTATGCATTATCCAGATCCCTCAAGTTTCCAAATTTCTGAAGAATATGTAAAAATAAATTACCCAAGTTTACAATTTCCCACAAATAACTCTTCTTTACTCACGTAAACACCAAGTGAATCAATTATCAACTTCAACTTGTTAAAGAAACAACAACAACAACAACAACAAAACTCTTATCGAAAGTCCAAATCGAATAGAATAGCAGCAGTTCCATTTTCTTTTCCTTCCTATCAAAATCAAAATCAAAATCAAAACCAAAACCAAAACCAAAACCCATGAAATGAAACAAATTAAGTAGAGAGAGAGAGAGAGAGAGAGAGAACCCCCATCCATCATCCATCCATACCTTTTCTTCCCGTTTGGTCTCTCGAGAATTCCAGTGCATGTCGGCATAGACGAGCAGATCCCGAGTCTGGCGAACGACCTCGGCAGGCGTCTTGGGCTTAGACTTGAAGAGCCCCTTCATCTTCTTCTTCTTCTTCACAAATCTACAAATCTAGATCCTCTTGTGCAACGAGCTCTGTTTGAACCAGGACAGGACCGAATCTAGATCTAGGGTTTTCTTCTCCTTTTCCTTTCTCCAGCTGCTGCGATTTCAATTCAGACTCTGGAAGCAGTACAAATAGACAAGAAAAATAGATGAGATAGCAAGCGTCTGTCTGGAAGATGGAAAGATTTTAGCGGCCATGGTCCTAGTGATAAAAGTAGTGCCTTTTTTCCGTGGCTCTTTTGCATTCGTCATCATCGATGGATCCATCGATCAATCCTATTTATATTTTTATATATTATATTATATTATAAAATATTATAAAATGGGGGTGAAATTCGAGCGAGTTACTTTAATGTATTTAACTTTACTAATATATATATATATGAATAAATCTAAAATGAGTGGGCCTCTCTCTTTTATTCCAACGGTTAATATGAATATGTGCAGATGATGACCTCCTCGCAGTCACCACCCCAATCGCAATTTATGCTAGTGCCTGTCTTCCTAAAGCCAAAACCGAAGCAGATAACTTTACACAGCCATTTTAAAGTTATTTTTCAATGATATTTTTCTCAGTTTTTTTAAATTATTTAATTTGTCTTATGCCGAAATATAAAAGTCTTTTTATTTTCTTCTATATTCCTTAACTATTGTCCTCACTATGATCAATGGCAACCAGCCGCACGGCTTTAAATGAATGATAACTTGAGTAATTAAATAAGATAGATAAAAGCAGCCGAGAAAAATACCTTTAAATGATCAGGTGTCTTTAATTGAAAATTTCTGTCAGCATAAAACTTCGGACACGTATTTTATGAAGGGTCCACTTGTACGAGGACTCCACTTAGCCAATGTTGCAACGGATCCACCACAAAGTCTAGCACAACATATTGGGCTGGTCACATTGCAGACAGAGAGAGAGAGGTCTTGCCCTATAGTAAGTGATCTCTACAAGAGTGGGCTAACGCCATGATAATGTCTGTTATTTTGCATTCCCCTCTCCATTAGCACATACTGGAAGGCTTTCCGAATGCACTGTACTACTGCATGCACGTATTAAAAGGTTGGGCACTCCGGGACGACCGTCAGAGACAACTTTTTTGAGGGCACACTGGGGCTGTCGGGAGGGAATGAAAAGATTACAATGGGACCTTGTGGTCTGCATCATATTATCAACCCAAATAAATCATTCTAATCCCTTCATCCTTATATAATAGTTTTACAACGAATCATTATTTTAGAATTTCAATTCAGTGGCTAGTAACACTTGGATGTATGTCAAAATTGGGATGTTGTGTCAATTCATAATGTACATGGGTGTGAGGGTGGTTGGATTGATCATAAGAGGGTCTAACGTGGATAGAAAGGGAAATTTGCAATAGTCATTCATTAGAGACGGCCTTAGGAGAGCCTTTCCCAACATATAAATGTACAAAATGTATGGTGCAAATATCTATACATACAAACATATGGAACCTGCTTAACGTCCATACCGTGCATATGACAATCCATTAGATGCTGCCAACTTTACCATAAAAACGGTCACACCTACCCTCCTTTCAAATCTTGTTGTTCCTCTTTTTATCAGATATCTAAGATCCGTTTAAGCCCACTTGCCCTTGCGTTTCCCTGGCTATCCTCCTCTCTTTTTTCAGTCACATGTATATGCCACCCAAGTTGCATTCCTTCACATCTCTTTCCCCTCTTCTAGTGTTTTTTTTTTTCCTACATCAATTCATTAAATATCTGCAACTCTTCAGCGGAATTGAATGGTTTGGATTAACGTACATGTATTCCATCCAAGCCACCATTAAGTGAAGTGTAGCAGTTCACATTGATGTCTTACCCCACTTTAATGGGCTCCAATGGTAATTTCCATGGGCATTTGAATACATATGAAAAGGCCCAGAACAGTCTTGAGTCTCAACTACCCATCTGACACAAGGCAGCCGTCTTTCATGTTCCTTTAAAGAGGAATTAAGACGTAGCCAAAACGCTTCCAATGCTGGAGAAAATTTCCATCAAAATATCATCTATTGATGTTATATACTGAAAGATGCAGGCTCTGATGGCCGTCTTACACATACAAAAAACTATCGTGACTCCCATGAGTCACGAAAGAGAGGAGGAATAGGCCTATGACTTCTGAGTAATTGCTCAAAATCAAATAATGAGTTATCATTGATGAGATTAATTAGCTAAAAGGACTATCTGCCGGTGGGGCCTGGCACTTTCGGAAAAAAAAAAAAAACTTACTTTAGCATAGACGGGCCCCAATCACAGAACCATGGAAACCAATGTACAATTTAAAGCGGTGAACCCCATGTATAAAGGATTGTCCTGCTCGACAACTCCACAGTTGTTGATAGAAGGGGTTCCCTCAACGAATGGGCCAGGCCCATCGCACATCACAATGAAAAATATGCATAGTGTGGCAAACTGTACCAGCTCAAAATCCAATCCAAGACTAGATTGACAGATCTAGATCGGACCCATCAGACTATTGACAACTTAGATTACTGGTCCATGGCCCCACATGCAGAATTTGCACGTTCACAAACTACATACTTGTTGAGACATTATGTGCATGTCCATAACTGCCATTCTGGAGCAATCCCTCCGAAATTGCATGTAATATCAAATATGTTAGTTTAAAGAACATTTGGGGAACATAGGCATCCAAAATTGGAGTCAGGTTCTGTGAAATGTGAATCTCAACAACATCCATCCCTCTAAAGGGAATCTATGTTCTGTGAAATATGAATCTCAAGAACATCCATCCGAATTACAATGGATTGGGCATACATGTATTCACTTGTTCGTATGCTTCTGATTCTCTTGGCTCCCTTGTCTCAACAGATTTCATATGCTTGGAAGCTGGGAACCTCTCTTCCCCAATGAGCACCCCGAACAAACTCTTCCACCCTCTCCCAAAGCAATATATTAAATTTAAAATGTACAACCATGTAATAAAAGTAAGTGGTACATGGGAAACTCAAAATCTGATTATCTGCAAAATGAGGAAAAAGAAAAAAACTAACAAACACTACTAACATGGTTTAAGATAACATACCAACAATAATTAGCAGGACGATTGTTGAAACTCGTCTATCTAGCTGATAGTATATCGCTGAACTGGGTGAAGACGACATAAATCTTGCAGAATAGTTTGTGAGTAGCTGCTGCATCAATCTTCCAGGCCACCAATCTGGTCTAAATTGACATCGAGAGTCCATGTTTAGGGTGAAACTCGGCAGAGCCTCTTCAATTATCTAATCGCTAAATGGTAATCAAAGGGGACATCATCCTTAGAATCAAAGGTATCCTCAAATATTGGAAACTACAGGCATACACGAATCCAAACACCTCATGTTGAATGCACATTGACAGATACATATTAAAAAAAAAAAAACCCTTGATGCAATGTAACAAAGGTATAATAGACCCTTTTTATCCTTTGCATGTGTATATTTTCACAACCATTCTTTTTCTAGGCCACTATATGAAGGATTACTATATTCAGATCCAAGATAATATTTTGAGCATCCACTCTCCACACCAGGGCCATCAGACGGTCAGGATCACCAAACCAAGGGTCCAAGTACCACTTGGACGTCTTACAGCAAATCACATCCCAAAATGCAGGACCAATAATTCATCTCCATCATATTGCTACACCAGCGACAACTCAAAAATGGGTTAAGATATCAGAACCAAAGCAAAGGATTACAAAAGCATTTCAATCATTTCTCTCGATGCTATGCCAGGCTTCATTTCTCTACGAAAGCCTGGAAGACCGATTTTCAGCACCCAAGATTTTTTATGATGCTGCTGAGCTTGTCAATGACTTCTTTGGGGTTGGCATGTGAACCCTCAAGGTTAATGGCATGATATTTTAACCCTCTCCACTGCGAGATCAGTGCAAAATGCGGGCGTCTGTATAGACTACTGATAATTTCAAGAATAACCGCTTTTGAGTTAGCGGCAACAATGTGAGTAAGGCCAGCCCCATGAGCACCAATAATGACTGAAGCATCTTGAATAGCACGGATTTGCTCTTTCATGGCCATGTGCGCAAACAATCCATTGACAAGGTTTACCTTGCATTTTGAATGATTAATAGCCCACCTCTTTAGAGCATCGAACACCTCCTGTTCATTGCTTAGCCTTGACTGCACTCTACCACCATGACGAGGGTGGGCTAAATAATCCTCACGACGCACAAAAAGAACATTGTGACTGTACTCCTGATTTTGCAGTGGTTGATCTTCCACTGGAAGATTGAAAGATGCTCGAAGCATTTCCCCAAACTCTGATAATCGGGCGGTTTTCCGATCATCTGGATTTTCTCTAAGTTCGTGGGCAGAGGTACCATGACAATCTATGGTTTCGGTCAGCCCCTTGAACAAAGCTGTCTCATATCCCAACGGTGAGAGAATTACATGGCGGAAACAAACTGGGCCAGTGAAATTTTTAGCATATCTCAGACTTGAAAATAAGGCTTCCCACATTTCTTCCAACTGAGACTGAAGAAGGCAGAATGGGCAAAGGTATCAGGAGGGAGAGAGAGAGAGAGAGAGAGAGTAATGCAACAGATTTCATCATGGAAAGCAGTTATTCACACATCTTGATGCTCATGGCACCACATATTCTGTGTCCCCTTCGGCAATTAACAGGCAAGAAAGTCACAGATAAAAGGTGAATTAAATGACAGAGCTTGCATGATTGTAAATGCCACTTTGGCGATCATCCAATGAACAAATTTAGAGAAAATTATAGGTATTTGCATCCACAAGGACAAATATTTTTGCATATTAAGAACTCCAGAATATTACGGAAAAAAAAGTGTGTATTGAGTAATTACCTTTTACATTGTATAGATTGTACACAATACAAAGTTGTACATAATACAAAGAAATATATCAAAATGGTGAAAAACCTGAAATGCTGAAGAGAATAATGATTAATGGCATGAGAACTAAGAAGACTCTGCTAAGTCTCCGACCTAATCATCCAAAGTAAAAAGAGGATATTTGGTGATTCAAGGTCATGAGTTGAGAATAAAAATTCCATTTCTCCCATTCATTAAGGATAAAAAGGGTTAGTCACTGATTTTTGTATCAGGATGCATGCAAAGAATGACTAAGGTAAGAGGTGATGTCTAGGTGACTATCTGATGATGCAGGGGGGACTGTGTAGAGGCCTATAAAAGACGAGTACAGCCAACATCAAGGTGAAACATCTTGGTTAAGATGGTGCATTTAACATACGATACCCAGACACATTAAAATAAGCAGCATATCGTGTCCAATACTTCACTTGTATGTCCCTGCCATTTTCATGGCATGTTCGTGGCTCCCTGCCATATCTTGGTATCCATTTTAACCATTATTGCATTAATTTAGGTACCACATTCAGCTTGAGTGGAAATATTAACTCTGAACATGAGGGCATAAGGTAATACAAAGATTGCTTCACAGATCAAATAACAGTTGAGGATTCCAATGCACTTAGCTTGTGCACAAGGGCATATCTTCAGAGCCATAAAGGTTTTCTAATATATCATGAAGGGGAACAGAGCTACTGTTCACCAATGAAGATGTCTTCTAATATTTCATATAGTGTGCAACTTGGAGGCAGATTCTCTGGCCAAAGAGGGGGCGGTCAAAGGTATCTGCTCAATCATCTTGATGCAGTCTATGGGTCATGCAGTTTAATTTGGGAAAAGAAGAAGAAGAAGAAGAAGGTTCCATATAGTTGTTCCAAGAAATTAAAAAGTAAAAATTCTATAAAGTGATGGCTAAAATAGAAAATCAAACTCGAGAATGCATACCTTGCAATGACCATCTACGAAAACCAAATGCGGCCTTGCAGTCAAACCAGTAACTCTAGAAGACACATATGCACTATACCAGTCCGTAATTGTGTGGAAAAGGTTAGCATACTCAAATCTTGTCACCAGAATTGTTGTTTCCTCGACCCACTGCAACCAAAAGTAAATGATATAAATATAAAAATTTACTTTATAGCAAAACAAACATGCATAAATTTACTAAACTAATTACAGAATGATACAGGAAACAAAATATCCAAAAACTAATTCACAACTTGTAAGTGCTCAGACCCTCCATTATCAAAAAAAAAAAATATTTGGAAGTGCTCAGCCGTCAACCTACTCCAAAAAGTATTCTTTGAAAAAAAAAAATGTATGAAATCTACAATACTAACTCAGGTGGGGAAGAAAATTATCACATTAGATGTTGGATACTAAGGCGAATGCCACTGTTTTGTCAAATTTTCAGAGATTGAGAACACCAAATAGCACTCTATCTTCTCAACCAAACCAAAATCTTTAAAACTCGAAGGAGACTCCAACCAAAGTGTTCTTTCATTGTTTATTCCTTTGACCGAATTCTAGGAAGATACCACATTGCCAAAATATTTCTAAAACTATATTCTTCAAGATCTGCTTCAGTGCAACTCCTAATGGCATGTTCAAGTTCAAGCATGAATAACAAATCATCCAATTGGCTTGCTTGCCACAAGTTTTCATCCAGGATTGGAACCTTTCCCTCAAAAGAATCAGCAGATTCTTATGATTTTAGCTGTTATGTGATATTAATTAAAAGTACAAGTGCTGCAGGTCCTGTACTTTTTCCCCCTCTCCTTTTGGCTTCAGCATTTGCACACAACACTTCGAATCATTCACTGTTAACAACTTTGAACTCCAATAACAAATCTAATGACTGGAGTTGACCCTAGTCTATCAAGTGTAACATGGTTCTCAATTTGTCATTACTTGATTCTAAGCAGAGCCAATTCCCATCCCAATTCCAATTCCAATTAGGTTATACACTTCCTAGAACTAAACTAAAAAGAATCCAAATCACAATCCGCATCTCAAAATTCATACCAAAAAAAAAAAAAAACAACAAAGATCCAAAACCTCACCTGCGAGCATTGGAACTCGTCGGAATCTACAAAGCGCATGGATCCGAGCAGTCCGCGCATCGTGTGGAGATTAACGGCCCCCCGCGGCACGAACTCGTCCAAGAAATCCATGCTCACGATCTTCCCGCTCCCGGCGTCCTGGTTCTCCATCATCTCGAACGCGCCCGGTTCGAACGACGGAAGCTCCTCCTCCTCCGCCCGGCCGATCACCGCGTCGAGCTTCTCGCCTCCGGCAGACATGCGGATCCGATCCGGATTCATCCTAACCGGGCCGCCCTCGCACACAGAGCTCTCTAGGGTTTTGCTGTAGAAGCAGCGGAACCATCCGGCCGTTGATCTTCCTCTTCTTCCAGTCCCATCCGATGGACGGACGAGATCGGTGCGCTGGGAGAATCCATTGCCGAAGTAGCCCTCGCAGGAGTGTGCGGCGGCGCTAGGGTCGTGAGACCAGGGAAGAAAAGAGGGAAGGATCGGCCATGGCTTCAAGGCCGTGTTTCTGGAAGGAGATTGGGGGTGGCGGTTTTCCGTTAGGGATTGGGAGTGGGGGTTTTCCGTCGGGGGTTGGGAACGGAGGAAGTAGAGGTAGAGTAAGATGGAGTTGAAGGCGAAGAGGATGAGGAGTAGCCTGATGGAAAACCTGCCTCTGTTCGTCATCTTGTTGCCCTTTTCCTGCTTTTCGTTTTGAGCTTTTGTTTTGAAGGTCAAGAAGGTCTCTTTCTGCTGCCGCTACTGCTCGGATTTTTGGGTCTACGAGTGCGGGACCTCGAAGGACAAGAGGAGAGCTTCTTCGCGGGGGCGCGGAGGAGAACATGTGCGTAACGAAGAAGCATTAACTACCACCCCCAAATTAAGTATTTTCCCACTAGGTGGGATCAGCTATATGGATTTAACGACGAAAATCAAATTTATTTAGGGCCATATTCTTTGTTAGATCTATATAGATAAGGTCATGTTTAATAGTTTCTTTTCAACTTCTCTTGGGTCTCCCTCTCCTACTCCTGCCAATCTCCATCATGGTTTCACACCTTTTAACAAGTGCCTCCGTCGGACGCCTTCTAACATGACCGAATCATCTTAGTCAATTTTTTCTCATTTTATCTTCAATCGGTGTTATTCCTACTTTGTCCCTAATCTACATCCATCTTAACATTCTTATCTCCGCAACTTCCATCTTCTTAACATGATTATGCTTTACTGCCCAACACTCTGATCCGTATAACAACGCTAGTCTTACTGTCACCTTATAATACTTTCCTTTAACCTTGAAGGGGACTTTTCGATCACACAAGACTCCCGAAGCACTCCTCAATTTGGTCCACCCGGCCCTAATCCTATAACTTACATCAGTATCAATCCCTTTATCCGGTTGCACCATCGATCTAAGGTACCTAAAGTTTTCTTCCCCTACAATTTTTTGTGTGCCCAAACTTACTTCTATGTTACCAAGTGTCCTACTAGTGTCAAATTTTAATAATTTTTAAAAATAATATTATTAATAAAATAAAAAGGATTTTACCATAAATAATAACTTTATGCACCAAATAAAGAACTTTAGCCAAACTCACGTAAAATAGGACTCTTTACAGAAAAATCAACTTTTTTTTTTTATCATTTTATGTATAGTTGATATCGACTTTTATTTTCTATGTTGAGGGGTCAACCCCAACCCTCACTTGCCCCTCGCTATAACAAGTGAGAGTCGCCATTGACACAAACATAAACTCCCCCACAGCCCTCGCTATAACAAGTGAGGGTCGCCGTTAACACTGAGCAGACATAAACTCCCTATCTTCTTTCTTCGTTACTTTTTTGATAGGTGATCTAATCTAATGGTCATATTTAAATCTAATGTATTTATAGTATAATCTATTAGACTAGTAGTGGATCATTGATTGAAGGTAAGATACTTGTAAAGTTATCCTCTATACATAGTGATCATCATAAATAAAAAAAAAAAGCAATAATAATAAGATGAGCACTTCTTTATACTAATAGTGTATCATTGATATAGATAAAGGTCATCATAAAAATAATGATAATGAGATGAGGACTTCTTAAAACCTGAAACGTCCTTCCTACCTTATCTTTGAAATTTTATTGGTTACAGATTTGATGGACACCTTATAGGAAGGAATTTCATTTCCAGCAAAATCCGATTTGCTATCAACCCATTCAAAATTATGGAAATGGAAAGAAAATTTTATTTATATATATAAATTGATTAAATGCCGGCCCTAGCCAAATTTAAATCTTAACGAGCATGGCCCACTTTTGGTTGAAGCCAATAGTTATTAGAGCAAACTTAATGAGGTGTATTATTGGCTTCCACATGGTTCCCTATAGAAAATCATAAAAAAAAAAGTAAATAGAAAATAAATTATAATAATACATGCGAGTTGGCATGATGTAGGGGTTGAACCTATCTTAACCTTAGGTAGGAAGATGGGACCAACTATGATATGAATCCAAATCTTCTTCTTGAATTGAAATTTTTGAAACATATGCGCTAATAGGTGGAAGGCCCATACTGGTATATTAAGACATGTGTGAGATTTCCTAAGACTCCACCTCACGTGGAGCCCAACAGATTTCATGAACCGACCTGTCACGTGAGCTACACAAGAACGACGGACACGTAGGCTACACAAGAACAACATGATCGGAACCCGCTTTTATAACATGTAAGAAACATAAACCGAACCAAAAGTTTAAGCTGATATGTGGAAGGTAAGCCTATTATTTAGGCGACGTGGGATGTGGGACTTCCCTATATATTTCTTTTAGGACCTTTGGAGTTTGGATAGCTTGCCCTCTCTAATTGCCATATTATTAGAACTTATCTCTAGGAAATCCTTAATTTTAGAAACTCCCTCCTTCAAAATAATAGGGGCGTTTGGCCCCATGTCCCTCAACATCGCATTTTATTGCAAAAGGTCCATATTTTTTCCTTCATAAAGGCAAAGGTCCCTTTTTCACGTTGTAAACGGTTAAAAAGTCTAGAATGCCCATCTTAATACACTATGTGCAGTATACAAAAAGGAAAACTGACTTCGTGGAGAGTTTCATTGGGAAAAAAAAGAAGAAAAAACCAGTCAATTTTGTGAAGACGATTCGACTGCATAAGTCAAGGATTACGATAGATAATATAAATAAGAGAAAGAAAAGGAGGAAAACTGATTCGAAAATTATCCAGAAAATCTACACGTGGGACTGGGCATCTTCTTCTTCAACCTCTATACCCGTTCTATTGTATTTCCCTTCTCATTCCCACTCTCTTGGAGATATGCCAATCCCCTCTCTCTCTCTCTCTCTCTCTCTCTCTATCTCTCTCTGTTTCAGATTTAATCAAAGGAGAGAGGCAGTGATGTGATAATATCTAGATGAATGAATCTTGAGGATATCTCTAACTTTGAGAAATTTAGACCGATGAATCTTGGTGTAAAGATAGTGTTCGAAAGATCTAAACCACTCAAATTTAGCATGCGTTTGTGCAATGAGAGAATTTTACGATACTTAAAAAATTTATTTTAATTTTTTGTACAACTCTTCTTTTCTTTTTTTTTCGTCTTCTTTTTGTTACAATGAGAGGATTCATAGCATGCATTTGTGCAATGCGTTTGTCAAAATTTATTCTTTGTGAAAAATGGTTTAAAATGAACCTATTTTCGTAGATATACTAGGAATGCAAGAGTCTTCACATGCAGAAATAGAAATATGCGGATAGTGAAATCCTCTCGTTGAACAAACACACCCTCGCTATGAATGAAACACCGTTGTTGAGATTGGCTGGATCTGCTTGCATTACTGAAGTGGTAATGAATGCTGCGGAGCCTAGCGGCAAGTGGTAACTCCATTTATGTTGGTTGTTATTTTTCAAGTCTATGCTGGGAGACTTAACTAAGTTGTCCTTGTACTTGAAATTCTAATCAATTATTTGTCTCTTGAATATGTGAGATCAATGGTTTGGATTAGCACTTGATTAAAACTATTGGATGATCATTTTAGGAAACTTTTATCTCAACTTTCCTAATCCTAGTTGAACGTGGACCATGACCTAGCTATATATTTTCCTAAAACAAGAAAAAAGAAGAGAAAATGGATTGGATCTGATACTGATAAATTTTCTCGATGATTTTCGGTGATGGCTTGCCCTAGTGAGAAGGTGGATGGCCCAATATCGTGAGGGGAAAATATACTCTGTATAAAAATATATACCGAAAAATAGAAGAGGATCATCAACAAACAATGACATTACAAAAGTCATCAAGCTTTGATCTCATGATTGACAAAAAAATCATTTGTATGATAGGTATGATGTTTAGGCCTGTTTATTAAAATAAACAGGCCTAAACATCATACCTATCATACAAATGATTTTTCTTTACCAAAAAAAAAAAAGTGTTGGATTCTTGAAATGCTTTTGAATTATGTTCATTCTTGATTCCTTATTTCATTAATCTGAGATGTTTTTACTAAGAATTCCATGCATCCTGAATTACATAAGCTTCCTGTTTATGGCCACTAGAATTTAACTAGAGTGTTATTCTCTTTTTTATTTTTTTGGCTAGATAGGTGAGATATACACATTTTGTGAGACAGCCTATCGATCGGTAATTATGTGTAATGAGACACCCTTGCCACTGGGGTTCCGTGTTTCTCTAATTAGAACTTCATTATGTAAATACAAATGAAAATATAGGCCTTAGTCATTCACTGTAATACTTAAATCACTTTTTTTAGCCCCGCCACCCCCTGAAACACTCATGCGAGGGGCCATCTTTAGAAATTAAGAAAAGAAAACCCCCCCCCTCGGAAACACTCATGCTAGGGGCCATCATTAGAAATTAAGAAAAGAACTGTTTGTGTAACTAGGTAATTTTAATTGTCATTGCACCAAATCAATCATTCTGCCCGAAAACATAATTTTTTTTAAACATTCTCTACTAGGGTCCCTATCGATCTTTTTTCTTAATGTTAATGGTCCCTAGCGACCCTACGTTCGACCCCTGTTTATATATTTTAGGGCTTAGAAGCCTGATTTTCTTTCTTGTTTGTTTCCTTCTTCTTCCTCAACGTTGATTGCGACTCCACATCAACTGTCATGCGTATTCACAGTGGTTTCCAACGGTCCTCCATCGAGCTAATGGTGACATGGAACTAGAATGAAAAGGGTTTCTGAAAAGTGAAAAATCATGTTTTAGGGCAAAGTACAAACTTCACATTTCCATTCGTTTGCCCCAAACAATAGCATATGCACTTTAGTGTTCTCTATCAAATAACCGCATGTGGCTTTAATGTTCTTCAAGAGGTGGGAATATCCTATAGGGGGAAAGCAAGTCGAGCATAATCGTTTTTTTTTCCAAAAACAGGGAATGAGAGATGAGTTTCGTGCATTTATATGTGTACATCGCAGGGTCGATAGAGACCCTTAACATTACAAATAAAGGTCAATTGAGACCCTACAAACAAAGTAAATGAGAATTCTGTGAAGAATATGATGGACCGTAGGGTCTTAATCGACCCTTAACATTGCAAATGAAGGTCGATAGGGACCCTAGTAGAGAATGTTAAAAAAAAAAAAAAAACGTTTCCGGGCAAAATTACTAATTTGGTGCAAGAGCACTTAAAATTACATTTTGGGTATGGTGGTCACTTAATTTGTTTTTTTCAGTTAAATTCCTATATGGTTCCCACTTAACCACAAAATGCAACACTCAAACGTGGACCTATATTTGGAAATTAAGATAAAAATCATGGCCCACCATTATAAATTTCTTGAGACATAAAATTTAATTTGATCTAATATGAAGACATCCATACATGGGTCCCATGTAGTTGTAGAATGCAACGCTGCATGTGGGACCCTTATCTGACATGATGGTTGGGGGATGATGGAGTTTCATGGCAAAGTGTTGAAATTCCAAAATTCCGAAAATCCCAAATGCTTGTTGGATTTTGAGAATGCATGATTTTGGACATTTGAGAATGTTGGAATTGTTGGATTCTCAATTATACTAAGAAACAATGAACTTCTACATGATTTTCAAAATTCCTGATAGCTAGAATTCTTGTTGGAAATTCTAGAAAAGGAATACGCCCTTAATTATCCACATCTTTCTTAAGTGAGGGGTTGGCCAGAGAAATAGGATCATCTGTAGTTTCCCTTCGTACCTTCATTTTTTTTAAAAATATTACCAGGTTATTACTGAATAATCCAAGTACATTAAGATCGTTTATTATAGTACCTAATAGGATGCAAAGGGGTTGGATAGGAGGTAGAGTCATTGTATATCCCTACCCGGATTCATCTTTATAGGCTTGGAACTCATTTGAGATAGAAGTTATGTGTTGCATCTGGAATTCTGGATCCTACATCAACTTAGGAAAATGGATTCAATTTTGAATCCAAAATTAGATGTGGAATGCACTGGTATAATTGGATGAGCGTTTCAAAATATTTTTTTAAAAAAACTATACAAGTGGGGCTATTAAATGTTATATGATTAAAGTTGAGTGGAATCTCAAATATAGGCCTTTCAAACCTATATATATTTTTAACTATGAGAATGTAATTGTCCTAAATCTTAATCCTTGAGTAAGAACACAAGGTATCTAGTTCCCTATCCAAATATTCCACATCATATATACATGGATGGTGGATCCTGATCCGAATTTCTCCTCATCCAAAAATAAGTTTTGTACTTGCTTTTTCTGGACAATTGGATATCAATTTAAAGCTCTACCAGCTAAATGGACAAGGCTTGACCTACTAGCTACATGGACAAGGCTTACATCATTTACATATAGTTTTAAAACTCATTAAAGACTCATTTAAAAGAAAAAGCATTCAAATCTGGTTCGAAGTGGCCAAGCCTACCCCACTTGCAACTCCCAATTATACACACACAGTCGGTGCGCGTGCTCCCCTCCTATGTATGAAAAATTAGTCACATCCAATCATTCTAATCCTATCATCCATTGCCCACAAGTACAATCCATTTGCATGAGCGAAACACCATCTGTCATAGGATGATTTTCCTCCACATACATACATATGGGTAAAACATTTGGTCATATGTTAGCAAATAGTTTTCAAGAATACAAAAATGTTTAAAAAACAAGAATTCAAAATTGAAATTAAACTTTTAAAGTGTCAATGATCATTATTGACGTTATAGATGTCTTTTTTTTTGTGTTTCGTTGGGGATTCAAACTCACCCATTTTACTCACACACCAATATCCTAACCAACT
Organism: Umbellularia californica; assembly: GCA_028538565.1. Lineage (NCBI taxonomy): Eukaryota > Viridiplantae > Streptophyta > Magnoliopsida > Laurales > Lauraceae > Umbellularia > Umbellularia californica. Next base: position 430,932 of record JAPQWN010000011.1, on the reverse strand, counting down.
GAGCTGTAGTGATGATGTAGATTTTTTACTGTCAAGCCTTTATGCTTTCTATGAAAGTTGAACCTCACTTCTCTAAATAAAAGGAAAAATTATATACTCAGCATAAAAGAGGTTCCAGATAGACTGATAAAACGAGGAAACAGCTTCCTACAAAACAAATAAGATACAATTAGAAATATAGATCAAATACTTTCAAGCAAAAATAGGCTCAATCACTACCCATCAAACTTGGAAGTTCTGTTTGGATGATTGAAAGTGAAGAAAGAAAATTCCACGGTACATTGGATGAGGAGAAGGTCAGGCAAGATCCGAAGTTGAAGAATCCCCTAATAGGAATGGGGCGAGGGTCAATGCCCAAGGCTAGGACTTGGACAAACTTTTTGCAGGCCCATTGATTTGAGGGCCAGACTTAGAAAAAACTATGTTCAGTGTGGCCCTCTACATAATCTATATATATATATATATATATATATGGTAATATTCAGATGAAAACTAGTTCTCATATATTATATGAGAACTTTTTTCTGAGGCCCATATTTTGGGATGAGACTCAGGGGGGTGGAAAGATCTACGTGAGACCACCCCAATTATCAAGTTTGACTCCTTACCCATGCCCCTAATCCCTTCATCCGTGGCTCACAAGTTTAATGGCTTCATATTCAAAAAAATATTCAACCTTTGATCAAACGGTTCAATCCATTCGAATATGTGCTAATCTTTGGGATTAGCGACTATCAGGAGGTTCCCTATTGGTTGCTAGGTTTGGATGGGTTGCTAGTTGGGCCTCGCAAAAAAGTTCTCATATAATAGGCAAGAACTAATTTTCACTTGAATATTTTCCATATATATATATATATATATATATATAAATGCTCCTATGAGAGTAAGAAATTCCAACCATCGATCCACATTCAGATATAACAACCTAAAAAGACAAATGTTGATGTTTAGTTTCCGTTTGGGTGGGAGAGTGAAAATGAGGAAGGACCTTTTTGCTTTTGAATTTCATTGGTTTTTTTATTCTTTTTAGGCCGTTGCATAATGGATCTGGATGTGTATCCAATGGTTGGGGTTTCTTACTCTCATAATAGCGTGAAAGTTACTCTCATACGAACATTACATATAGAGAGAGCAAGGCTATCCTAAGCTCGAGCTTATGGTAAAATTTTGTAAGCTCATGCTTGTGGGGGTCACCTTCGGACCAAACACATGATCCCCTTAAATTGCACATGTCAATTAACTTTCGACTCGATTCAAATTTACTGGATCGTTGAATTGACTATGTATCGATCCGAATGGACTGTTAATCATTAAACTTTTAGGCCCGTATAGAGATGATAAAAATCATGGTTGTGGTTGATTTTTTTTTGCAGAGAGGAGGATCCCATGGAGTTATATATATATAGGGAAGTGCTCCTATGAGAGTATCTCTTACCTTACTATGAGAGATAAAGGTGGGGCCTCACATTTATATAGGTGAGAAATATCTCTCATAGGATCATCTCCATATATATATATATGAAAACTCTCAAAAACTCCCCATTTCAAAAGGGGTGTTTTCATCCCTTTTGATTTGTCCAATGAGATAATGCTACTTCACATTGTTTATGTCAATTCATATTTATTTACTCACCTTATTTATTATAGGAGAATAATGCCACTTCACATTGTGTATGCCAATTCATATTTATTTACTCACCTTATTTATTATAGGAGTATAATGCCACTTCACATTGTGTATGCCAATTCATATTTATTTACTCACCTTATTTATTACAGTTTGTCTATATGGACAAACTCATGGACAGAATTTGGGACAAACTGTCCACGTGGAGCAACGTGATTGGGACAATGCATTTCAAATTTTGAGAGAGCCCAATTACGTTGCGCCACGTGGACAGTTTGTCTCAAATTCTGTCCATAGAGTTTGTCCAAATAGACTTTTTGTATTTATTATAGGAGTGTGTAGGAGAGAAAATAGGAGATGTGAAAGAGAGAAAAATAGGAGATTTTAATTTGAGAGAGACTCTCTTGAGGTGCTCACGTGGATATAAAATGTCATTCAGTTGCCTTTTTAGCCCTTCTTTATCTTGCAAAGTGGGACACACATTTGGATTAAGTAAAGCCCTTTACAACAAAAATAGGAGGGTCCCACTGTGGTTTCACATGATGATAACCCAAATTGTTCATCTTGAATCCCAACCCCTACATGGATTTATTATTCAAATCTTATTTTAATATGAGCGAGTCCCATCATATGATTGAACACATGACGTATATAATCGATACCACATGAATAAATACAATGGATGTCACAAGACACACACGTGATTGATTGGATTTTGAATATAGCTACTTTAAAGGAAAAATTAATTAAAATTGATTTGATTAGCTACTTTCAAGGATATGAGATTGGGTAAGTAATAAGAGAAGAATCAATTTTTAACTTGCCATTTGTGTTAAATCTCATTATCTTTATTTAACTTGGATGACATGGCACTTTCATAAGCTTAGAAGAAGGGGCGTTTTCTTGCAAATTGCAAATAACTCCCGGGGAGTTTTGTAGCGTGACCTATATATATATATATATATATATATATATATGAACATCTCTCATATATATATATATATATATATATTTGGAAAATATTCAAGTGAGAACTAGTTCTCACCTATTATATGAGAACTTTTCTGCAGGGCTCAACTAACAAACCATCCAAACCTAGCAACCAATAGGGACCCTCCTGATAGTCACTAATCCCAAGGATTAGCACACATCCAAATGGACTGAACCGTTGGATCGAAGGTTGAGTTTTGTTTTGAATATGAAGCCATTAAACTTATAGGCCACAAATGAAGGGGGTTAGGGGCATGAGTTTAGGGTTAAACTTGATACTTGTGGTGGTCTCATGTAGATCTTTCCATCATCCTAGTCCCATCCCAAAATGGGGCCCACAATTGGGCCTCATAAAAAAGTTCTCATATAATATGGGAGAACTAGTTCTCACCTGAATATTATATATATATGGGAGGTGCTCTTGTGAGAGACTCTCACCTTACTATGAGAGATAAGGTGGGGGCCCTCACATCCATATCTAATGTCAACAACTTAAATGTGAGGGCCCCCACCTTTATCTCTCATAAAAAGGTAAGAGTATCTCTCATAAGAACATTTCCATTTATATATTTATTTATTTATTTGAGCATAATTCTATAACGTGGGGTTCTTATGTGATTCTTATATTAATTTTATAGGTGGAATGTAGACCTTCCAAACGCTGACCCATCGTAATTGTTATGGTACTTAGGTGGGGTCCACATGTGGACCATCACTAAACTAGGAACCGTGTCCATAACAGCATGCCTTGCAACTGCATGCATTATTTGCTGAGTTAACCCACAATCTGTTTCTTTACTGAGGTGATTTATTTTGATTTGGCTGAGAAATTAACAGTCTTAACATTAAATTTTCAAAATTTAATGTGGGGTCCACCTCAGTGCAGGCCAATCACAAAGGTAGGGTGGGATAGAGATTTAATTTCTTGATGTGGATTAGAGTTGAGACAAACATCATCACCATCTTTAACAGCCCCAAAATTTAATGATTATAAATATTAGATCATATTAATGATTGACCCACCTGTGATCCAAATCAAAACTTCCCAATCCTGCCCCAATTGGCATGAGGGAAGTGGGCCACGCAACAAAATTAACAAGCTTAACTCTTCAACGGCTCACAAGTATAATTATATATATATAGGGAAATATTCATATACATCTATCCCCCATATATATATATTCATATCAGATGGGGTAGACATTCACATTACCTTGCTATATTTTGCCCTTTCTAGCTTCCTTGCCTGCAAGCACATAAAAATAAAAGTTTCATCAATACATTTTGAAAATGATAAAGTGACAGATTCAGAACTTCACGGGGGTGGGGTGGGGTGTTAATAATTTCCAAATGCTTGAAATGAAGACCTCGAAAATCAAAGCCAATCCCAGAATGATATGTGCAGGTATCATCAAGTTGCTCCTGAAAGCCTGCAAAACCAAGGACAATAGCACCTTTTGGTTGGATTGAAACTAAAAAGCAAGTCGGAATGGATTAAGGAAAATTGGGTTTCAGAATATGGTTTAATAAAGAAGCAACAGTGTACGCGGTTAGGTCGTCAAGAGTGGATCATCTCTCATTCATAAAAAGTTAAAAACGAACTGCGCTGCAATATGATGCGAAGCATACATGCCTTGGGACTGACTGCAAATCAGCCCAAAGTTTCAATTGATTGCAACTCTGGCATTAAGATCATGCATGCAAAATGAATAATAGTTGGACCAGATTGTTCTGGCCATCTATTTAGAACTCTTGGTTAGATGGTTGTAAATTGTAAGTATCAGATGAAGGTGATATTGGAATCAGTGAATTCACCATGCTGCTTATTACGGTAACGGGGCTGAAGTTGGTCACACGCTACATGGTCTTAGTTGATTTGACAAGCATTCATTGTATCCCGGAGTTTATCTTTAATGGAGCTCCACCTTTCATGGAGGGCAATATTTGGATCTCATCCTGTTGATAGGTTGAGGAGTGATTATCATTTCACCGTCAGATTGATTGGTGACAAGTTATCATGCCTTTTAATTTGGCATGGTCCAATCCATCCACCCACATCACTCAGAGGCTAATTAGCTTAAATATATAAAGTTATGATCCAACAGCTTGCCTTTTTAAGTAAAGGTGAAACCAAGGTTGTGAAAATATAAGATTCAGTACTGTTTCTTCGAATGCAATAGATGGACTAGATGCAAAGCAGCATGACTTAATTAGATTGATAAATTATAGAATTGGTAGAAATAAGGAGAGGCAGAATAAGGGACTTACACGTGGCATGTAAATTGCTAGAAGGATGGCACCAACATAGTTTGTCAGCATAAAGCCAGTACCCACAAGCCCCATATTTCTAACACCAAGCCTTGTTGCTAAGGTTGTAATATTGTTCCTATATATATATATATAAAATAAAAGAGAGATTTTAGTATGAAAGAGAACAAGGCATGAAAAAGATTTCAAGGACAAGGAGAGAGAGCAGTAGTGAAAGAGGTGCCCCGGACAAGTGTGTGAAATGTGAATCATCACTGAGGATTAGGGGTTGAAAGTGCTGTAACTAGTAAGCTAGCTAGATTTCAAAATTTGTTCATTGGGGATTCCAGCCCCAACTGTAGTGTGTCACTGTCACTGGTATGGTATTTTTAAGGGAAGTACGCTCCTGTGATTGGGATCAAAATCCTCTTATTCAATTCTGAGAAAACATGCATTAGGGTTTGGTGTCACATACCCGTCCCACCAACCCGATATTGTCTGCTTTGGGCCTCGGCCCGCACAGTTTTGTTTCTGGGCTGGCCCGCATGCGTCCCAAAAGGCCTCTTGTTGCAATAGGTGGGGGTCCTGACTTATTGCCAAGTGTCTGGGCAATCTCATGGGCGATGATGTGGGATCTTACAATCCCCACCACTCAGAGGAAAGCCGCCTTCGGCTTTGATACCATTTTGTCACATACCCGTCCCACCAACCCGATATTGTCTGCTTTGGACATCGGTCCGCACGGTTTCATTTCTGGGCTAGCCCGCGGGCGTCCCGAAAGGCCTCATGCTACAATAGGCGGGGGTCTTGACTTATAGTCCAGTCTCTGAGCAGTCTTATGGGCGATGTGAGATCTTACATTTGGTTTCTTTACTTACTTTTGGTCTCCTTCTACATCCGAAAGATCTTTCAATATGGCAACAACCAATCCCACTATTGTAACAAATACTGTGATGAAAGCAATAGCCGGGCTGCAAGTAGAAATTAGTCATGTAAGCTTAAATGCTGTTATTAGGCTTTTGCATATATAAAAGATAGATTTATAGGTCAACATACATTCGAATTGAAATAAATGCTTTCAAGAATATTTATGTATAGCGTCAAATAGGTCAACATACATTCCAATTGTTTTAGCATGTCCAACATAGGGGAAATTCTATATACACCCAGTTTTTTACTGAGCTCACCCACCTCTTAAGAAAAAAATCACTGTACACAATGGAATGTGGGTGTATTCAGCAAAATGTGTGGGTGCATATAGAATTTCCCCCAACATAGGCCGTAAGAAATCTTTTTGGCCATGCAGGCTGATGACCTACCATCTCCGAACATGCATCTTATCCAAGAATTTGGCTTAGAATAGAATTGAAACAAAATAAATATAGCCGACTCCAACATAGTTGAGATAAGAAGATGATCACGACGAGGGCGACTTATAGTTCAACATAACATACATTTATAAGTTCAGACTTGAGAGAGAGAGAGAGAGAGAGAGAGAGAGAGAGAGAGATGACTTCAAGGTTAAAATTACAAAATAATGATAGATTGGTACCTCCACTCAAATGTGAGGCCAAATGCAGCTCTAACTGAATGGTATACCCCAAAATTTACAAAAAAACCACGCACCTGAGGAATCCAAATCACACACTAGGATAAGTGAGACACGCAGCCAACATCATGGGGCATGTAAACGGGTTGAGTTCAGTAAATATATACCGATGATTTCATTATAACTATGAGCATGGTAAAGAAGTTGTCTGAAATTGAATAAATCTCATATAATAAAGAGTTTGTAAAATTAGACAAGTTGTAAAAGAGAAGGTAGAGGACTCACAGCGGCAATCATGGAAATCGCTGCTGCAGGATATCTCTTTAATCTAAAGGGAGGAACAGAATAAAGAGTACCCAAAAGAAGGGCCAGGCAGTACAGGGAGAAAATCAACGGCTCAGATTGCAGTGCAAAAACAATCAGAAGACCGGTAGCCGCATAACACAGCACCAAAATCCAAGCCATCTCTGTTGAAAGCTCCCCCGAAGCTATAGGCAGATATGGCTTGTTTATCCTAAACCAGAAATTGGGACGTATCATTCATTATTCCTTAACCACACATATTAAGTTAATTATGGTGGTAGACGCAGCCCACTTAATACTTTACTTGGTTAGGGTCTGGTTTTGTCTGATTGACAAGCCCAATTTTGGGCCACGATAAAAATAGAGCAGCAGGTTCCACATGTAAAACGAACATATATTGTAGAAAGAAAGATGAAGGTCACATACTTGTCGATTTGAACATCAAAGATCTGATTAATCCCTACTATATATGCATTGGCACAGATGAGAGCCACAAGTCCCAGTAGCCCCTTAGGCAACAGTTCCCAACTCATCAGATGCGGACTCTCAATCCAAGCTCTTCCAGCCAAAGCTCTATCACCACAAACAAAATATGAGGAATTAAGCAACCACCTTTTCCTCTTTCAAGGTCAAGGTCAAGGTCAAGGTCATCAATTCTGACAATAGGCCCAACCTTTCACAAAGGCCAATGGTTAGATCTTTACATCTCCTCTTGATAGGTAATTGTTGAGGCCACTAGCTAGTCCACGGCCCAGTGCATTATCAAATCATCAGGAATTAGTTCTTAATTTCTTGGGTGGGCCTGGCCATCTTGTCAGACCTTTAGTCAAAAAAAAAAAAAAAAAAAAAAAAAACGGCAAGTTCATACCCGTCTGTTAAATTTATCAGGCCAGCCCACAGCCCACGGGCTTGAAAAGTCAACTCATGTTGAGCCTAAAGCAGGCCAACATTGGGCCAGCCTATAGTATGCTTTAACTTGTTCCAGGTTAGGTCCATGTCAGATTGAAAATTGTGCATAACATGTGTAGGATTAATTCAAAAATTAATTATTTATTAATCGGGTTGAGATTGTCGACCTCAAATAGACCCTGAAGTGCAATTTGGGTTTGGTTTAGGTTGGTGGTTTGTAGTGCAATTCGTCAGGTTTGGTTGAATCCGAGTAGGGTTGGCAGATTGAATAGCAACAATGGAGTCTACTTGAACTGACGAGGCTTGTTCAAGGTGGGCTGATGGTTCAGGTAAGGACTTGAAAATGTGAGCTGGGAAGTCTATCTAATCTAACCCTATTGCACTTCAGGGTCCAAATAGTTAAACAAGTTATTAGAGAAAAAAGTGGCACTTACAGTGAGGCGAGAATAGTTCCACGACTTGTGTGTGGCCTTTGGAATCTCCACATTGTATCTATGAAATGTGAAGCTCTTGTCCACGATAGATGCGCAGTAGGGGGGGTTCCAGTCACATGCTCTTCCACATTGTCATGGCCTGCCTTAGCCTCTCCCTGTAACTTAATGCTTGATTAGGATTGTGAATATTGAACCAAGTGAAGTTTTCTCCCATGGGATTCCACACAAAGGACGGTCAAGGGCTTTTCATTAATCCCCAACGTCGCCAAAGGGCAAACTCCGCGTAAAAGTCACCCACCCACTCCAAAGTGTGGTACCTCCATAGGAGAAAATCTCCCACTCAATGAATATAATACATTTTGCTACTGAAAAATGTTCTCATATAAGCTGTACTGTAAGTGCAGTCCAACTCTATGGGACCCATTTGGTTCACCATTGATCATTACATCCCCCTTTATAATCCTATCATCCCATGATCTAGCTTCAAGCCTAATCTTACACTTATTGGACTTTCACTCGGCATTAAATTGGCTCTAAAAAAGACATGTGATTAAGACGTCATTAAAATTTTAGACTTCAAAACCAAAGACCAGGATCATTTGGCGGGGCTTTTTTTTTTTTTGGCTCCTCTTAATTGTCAATAAGGAGGCCTTGCCATCAGCCTCCAGTAATACCAGACAGTAACAAAACCACTTTTATATTTTCATGTTTTTGTTAAAAGAAGATAGGGTCAGAATATTTGGGATTTGGATCTCCTGTACCATCCAGGCAGAGGAACCCTATTTGGATAAATCCGAGGTAAAAAGTCTACTTGTCCCGGGTGAAATCCCGGGACAAGTCCCGACTCCATATAGGAGGGGCAGGGGCAAATAACCTTTTTACCCCACTCATGTGGAGATCGGGACTTGTCCCGGGATTTCACCCGGGACAAGTAGCATGGCTGAATCCGAGGCGACACACTGGGGGCAGAGGAGAGAGAACAGTCTCTGACAAATCAGGGGCGACACCTAAGGGGCGGAAGTAAGGGAAACAGACCTTGTTTGGACGATACTGGGTCCGGGTTCCGAATATTCGGTATACGTACACGTGAGCAAATATGTACATTTAATGATGACAAGAAGGCGAATTAATGATGCCTGAACGAGAGATTCGCCTTCGATGGCTAAGACCTTTCAATCTGGATGAAGACATTAATTTTTTTCCACCATGTATCTTGCATTTTGTTTGTAAGTTACGTAAACACCTCATTGTAGGCCCCCTTAGATGCACGAGAATCATGAGGGATAAGGACAAAGAATGATGTGATCGTCTCTTATCAACCAACACTTGGTTAATTTGACATTCAAAATGGAAGGAATGCCTTGTAAACCATTCAATGTTTGAAGCTATTGGATCATCTCCCACCCTATGATATGCATGCACTCCATTCCTGTCTCGAGTCCCATGCCCATGTATATAAATAATAATAAAAATAATCATCATTAAGAAACAACCATTAAACATCAAGTAGGGCTTGAGATCGTCACTTCACTACTGTTATAGGTTTATTAATGTGTCGGTGGTGGCTTCAGGCCGAGACCCTCGCACCTTGGTTCGCCAGTGTCAGAAACCAAGTAGGTTTTCAAGGGCACTCAGCATTTTAAAACCTGAAAATTGGAAAATTTGAACAACTCTTGTAGTTAAAGAAAAAAAATTCTCGCAGGCAACTGGATTTGTAGCATTTTTTTTTCTTTTGGTAAAAAGGATTTATAGTAATTAGAAATCAAATGCTGGGATAGTCAACTAATAAATATGTTGTCAGAAATTATTACAAAGTAAGAATGCCCTCTTAGATATCAGGTTGGGACTGTTGGAGTATGATATTAACCGGTGTGTGTATGTTTGGGGAATTGAAGGGGTGGCTCTAACTTGGCTCGGCGATAACTGTTGCTTAAATCCATGAAAGAATTGGGCATTATAGAACCACATACCCGGATAGCCAAACATGTTGTTGATCTTCTCGTAGTTGGACTGACATCACGTCTTTTGGAAATATAGAAAGGAGATGAATAAGAAGAAGAATACGACGAAGCAGCATCGTTGAAGGGGACAGAAAAAGGTTGCTGGGAGCTGTTAAACAACCAAAAAGCAGTTTTGCAAGTGGGTCCTGTGGAATTCTTGTGGAAATGGGTGTTTGTGTGGTGTGAGAGGGTAGACGATCGAGAACAAGGAGAGGAGTAAAGAGCCATCAAGGAAGGAAAATCAGGCGCGCCTGTAATATTAGGTCAGGTGTACCCTCTTGTAGATGGAAACTGCCCGGGTGTATATATATGGGTGCTGCATTGGTGAGAGAGCTCAAAATCTCAGCCATTCTTTTTCATTTCAGATCCAACGGATGCTGATAAAACTCAAAATGCAGCCCCAGGACACATAATCCTCACACGGGCATGTCGGAACTTCCGCTCAAAGTATCATTTGAAAACTCTCTCGTTAAAACTCATTTTAATATTCATCTATCAAACTCATTGTCCTCTCTTTCAGTCTCCCGGAAGCTTCTCTTGTCTTTTTTTTCTTTGACCTGGATGCAAGACGGAGCAACGATCAACTCTGGCGGGCACCAGTGCTCACTTTCCTCTCTTCCAGTCTCCCCAAAAGCTTCTCGTGTTTTTTTTTCTTTGATCTGGATGCAGCACGGAGCGACGATCAACTCCGGCAGGCACCGGTGCTCTCGGTCCAGCAGTTCGTCAAAGGTGTGAAAACGGAGAAGAGGGTCTGGCTGCAGAACATCCCAGCGATCTTCTCCGACGGGCACTACTGCTCTTGCTCCAGCCATACTCTTGCTCCAGCGATCTTCTCCGATATTCGTTAATGACTGAAGGATACGACATCAAGCACAGACCCATTTCTTTTTGTTTTGTTTCTAGTGTAATGGTTGTATAAAGTGTATTGGATAAGACTGTGTAGCCTTATTTCTAGTGTCATGGTTGTCTCATTGTCTTTGTTTGTTTTGTTCTAATGTGGGTAAGGCTATGTAAAGTCTCATTATCTTTGTTTGTTTTGTTCTAGTGTGGGTAAGGTAATGTGAAGTGGATAAGTTTATAATATTGGATATTTGTAACGAATTTTTTACAAAAAAAATGTTCTTCACATTTTAATTCCCTGTAGGTACTTATGATTCTATTCATGTCTGGATGTATTGAGGGGAGTAGAGATTTATTCAGATTTCATTGATGAATGTAATTGGGATTAATGTTTCTATATACTTGCTGATATGTATAAAAAGTTGGGGCTCGTAGATCCCAGACATGGGACTCCACTCTTGCTGATATTCATTCACCCATTTAAACAGCATATGACAATCTGATAAATCCACAAAACTAGATCATTAAGTGTCATCATTTCATTAGCATTTGTGGACTTAATTAAGTTTAATTGCATAAAATTGTATTTAATTTCATGATTACATGCATTTGAGTTTATTTTTGGAGAAATGGTCAAAAATGGTCAAAATTCATTGAATTACATGACTTTTTGAAATTAAGTTTTTCTCATCTCATTTATTACCCCAAAATTAGGCTTTTGGTTTCATCAATGCATATCTTGCTATTTTTGGCACCATGTGCTATTTTTGGAAAGATAGTCATTTTGGTGCATCACTAGGCATGTAGGGTCCCATACATGGTTCGTAATTATTTTCTTACATATAATTAATGTTAAAATTGCCTCTTTCTATTTGTAAGAGAAAACAAGAAATGAGACCCTCATTGAAAAGCAATTGAGTAGGAGGAACCCCACTTTGTTAGCATGAGAATTTATATTTTTATGGGCTCACATGATGAAGAAAGAGATTTGTTCAAGAATGGAAAGAAGATTTAAAGAAGGTTAGAGGAGTCAAACTTGCAAAAGAAGAAATTTAATCCAAGAAGGAATCCAACCAAAGATAGAAAGTAAATCAAGAAACAAGTAGAGAACCCCAAGATGTGTTGGACGTCCCACATATGGGATGCACAAGAAAAAGCACAAAATCTGATTTTTTTTGGAATCCTTCTCATGTGCAATCTTAAAGACCTTTTGAGGAGTCCAAAGATGGAAAGAATGGGACCACAAGACTTTATCATTATCAAGAAAAGTTGCCAAGAGAAGGATTGCTTGGAGTTCAAGCCAAGATGGAAGAAGAGTCTTACCAAACAAGGAATATTAAAAAAATTATAAAAAAGAAGCCAACAAAGGGATGGATGTCCAATGCTTGGTAGTTGAGAAATCTTGGAGGTTTTGTCTCCCTTTCCACTCCCATCCACCCTTTCTCTCTAATCCCTTTCTTCTTTTTCTCCATTCTAATTCTTTAGACATAGATTGAGAGATCATGTTGAGAGATGATGAAGAGGGAAGAATCTTAATTTTATGTACTTCAAGATCAAGAAATAAAGACACTACTTGGATTGATGCTGCGTATTCTTTATGTAAGTGTGTTTAATTTTCTCATTCTAGTTCTTTTATGTGTTTTGATTGGAGACAATATTTCACATGATTAGATCTAGGGTTTGAAAATAAAATAAAAAGGATTAGAAGTCGAGAGACAACAAGTAACCACTTGCATTAATTTTTCCTACTTTGAGAAGAGAGGACATCATTATCGCATTGTCAATACTTGTAGGATTGTCTAGTTTCTAAATCTTTGGTACATCTTTTACGCCTTTTATTTTCCACCCCTTTTGTTTTATTTTTTTTAAGTTAATATTCTGATTTTTCTATTTTTTACAAATTCTATATTTAAAAACCCAACTTGCATCTTTCTATGTTTAGTAGAAACTTTCTATTTTTGCTACTTGCATAATCTATGGTTGGAAAGTGTCTTTTTGTATAATTCATATTTAGAAATTGCATTAGAACAAGCTTTTTGTTGCTGAAATCATAATATTTGATGACTGATTAGAAATACAAAATTCGGACTTAGGAGGAGAATAGCGAAAAATTCTGCACAGTTTCAGCAAAATTGGCCTAACTGAGTTGCAAAAATGCGTGATTTAAAAACTAGTTAAACGTAAATGTTTTGGTCCGAAAAATAGCAGATTTAAAGTATGGTAATAGGACTTTGAAACCCCATAATTTCAGCCAAAAATAACCTCGGGAACCGTGTCAACCAGAGGCTCAAAAGGGAGTAGTTGGAAAGCCCGCGTTCAGATTTCAGCAGCATAACTGGTTCAAGTAGGCTTCTTTAGGTGACTATAACTTCTTCGTTTTTCCATTCTTCTTTTTTTTGTTGTGTTCATCAATCATCAGAGTATTAATTCCAGCCATTAGATTTAGGTTCATATCATCTTAGGCCTGTCGTACAGTCCGGTAAAATTGGACCTGTGCAAGAGTTTCCATACTTAGAATTTTTTACAGCATGCATCAGATTTTTAGAAACTTGAATAAAATTGCATTGTTAATATTTAGGGCATTATAGATCATTCGTATTTTCATAAAAAGTGATTTTGGTAATTAGGATCTGATTAAGGAAATTTTCCTTTGATTTATTTTATATTAAACTGGTTGTTTGATTTGTGTATTCTTTTGCAAGTTTTTGTTTTAGTTTAATTAGTATTGCCCAGATTAGGTTTCTTTGTTTAAATTAATGTTTTCATTTTTATTTTTTAGAAATTTTATGTAATTTTATTAGTTTCCATTTAGGCTAGATTCAGTATTTATTTAGGATCGGTCAAAGTTGGAAAGACTTTCAAAAGGTATTGCTCCCTGTGGATCGACCTGGACTCACCAGATTATTACTATAATTGCACCCTACACTTGGAGTCCGATCACAATCACTGAACCAGAGAAGTAGCATGACTCATCTCCTTTTTGGCAATCACTATGGTAATATACATCCAAAGATAAGTCATTGATTTTGATGGTTAGGCACATGCAGTTCTTCTTACTTCCATGTTATGGCTACATAAATAAGTTCCAGGGACTCGTAGTTTGTACAGTGACTATATGCATTCTAGAGAAAAGCTTGAACGAATTGGAAAACACATATTCGAGGACCCATTTAAACTAGCATATGACAATCATTGAACCAGAGAAGTAGCATGACTCATCTCCTTTTTGGCGATCACTGTGGTTATATACATCCGAAGATAAGTAACTCTTGTAATGGTTAGCCATTTGCAATTCTTCTCACTTCCATTTTATGGCTACGTAAATAAGTTCCAGGGACCTGAAGTTTGTACAGTGACTATATGCATTCTAGAGAAAAGCTTGAACGAATTGGAAAACACATATTCATTCATCCATTTAAACAGCATATGACAATCACTAAACCAGAGAAGTAGCATAACTCATGTCCTTTTTGGCGATCACTGTGGTTATATACATCCAAAAATAAGTGACTCTTATGATGGTTAGCCACTTGCAGTTCTTCTCACTTCCATGTTATGGCTACATAAATAAGTTCCAGGGACCTGTAGTTTATTGGGGACTATATGCATTCTGGAGAAAAGCTTGAATGAATTGGAAAACACATATTCATTCACCCATTTAAACAGCATATGACATTGGGTGTTCTCAGCTACACCCATTTAAACACAGATTCATTCACAAATTCATATACACTTTTAACCTACAAATCAATCAAATTTATCTTCTGAGAAAAATAGTATCAACTCCATAAATGTCACTTGTAAATGAGTGACTGCAAGTTCCTTCAACTTGAAAAAAACTGTGGGTATTAAAATTTATCCCAATTACTGTTTACTTTGTTTAAATCATGTCGTAGCCATCACTAAGTTGCCACATTCAGCCATGTTTGCAAATCAGCTTTCACATAGGCATATTATCAAACACCATTTCTACATACAATAGTAACACACTTTCTGCAGATACAATGGCATCTTGTCACGACCCGGGCTCCAGGTGAGAGTAATCGGGGGCTAACCCCTGATCGTGATATCTGCATACTTACTCCCTTAAATCTTGAATTAACCGAAGCTAAGACAAGACTCACAAGGGATCTATCTTGCATACCTGTCAATTTTGCGGAAATATATATATATATATATATACATTGACAATAAGTAACTTTACGCTAAAGTAAAGTTCACATATACAAAACTACAGTCCAACAAAGTCCATCACTGCACATTTAAAATACAATGCAGGTGGTATCTCTTTACAACTCAAAATGATTACCTACAAAAGTATTTATCAAAATAATATTAAAGTTCAATCGCCCTCCGAACTATGTCCACTTCGCTAATCCTCCTGGAGGAATCGGATGGGCCTCCTCCTCAAGCAGCGCGGCCTCTGCAAGGTCGGGACGGGCAACTGGGCATGTAATGCCATCAATAACACTATGAACACGACAGTTCAGTAATGTATAAACAAATCTATGATATTTCATGCTAAATCTGTCCAATTTCCATGTAACAATTCTAAACATTTAAATCTAGGATATTACAATATCCTGAACAATGTAGCCAATTAATAATTCATGACTAAACTACAAACACGATAGCATTATTATCATTCATTTCATTCATTTCGTTCATTTCATTAAATATTCATTAGATGACTTATGGGACTATTCAATCCAATATTATTATGTGGCTTATCAATTCAGTGACTTTTCAGTCTATGTGTGGAATCTACCAGTGTCTTGATTAGAGATCACTGGCATCACCATGGAGCTCCGGAACACCCCAATCATCTACTGCAGTAGGATTAATCATTGCATTGTTACCTTTAGTAACTGTTTATTATATCATTAATCATTACATTGTATTTAGTTAATGTTGTTCCATATGAGTTAAAACTCCCTATTTATTTCCGTTTCTACTCAACTTTCTTTCACATTTAGACAACTAATTAGGTGTGAATATTGGTTACCAAATACACGTGTTATTCTCGATGAACATCACATTTATATGCTTAATGTGTGCGTTTGGTTCCCAAAATTTTCACCCACAATTTCAAAATCCACTGAATTTTCACTCACAATTAATATTTGGCCAGTATTAGGCTCACTGGCGGTTAGCCGGAACTTGGCCGGCGGCTAGCCGACACACAGTTAAATTGAGTCGTGACTTTTAAATTGTGAATGTAGGTTTCGGATGAAACTTGGGGGTTTCAAATTCCATGTAACGAACTTCAAATCTGCAATTTTTTGGTACGAAATGCGTGCGTTTGTCACGTTTTCAAATCGCGCACTTTTCCTACCCTGTTGGCAAATTATGCAGCAAGCTCTAAAACAAGATCCATAAAAACCAACACAGTCAGTAGTTGACTCCATTAACTACTAATCATTTTACATTTTATCTAACAAAGATGACAGAATTAGTCATGATCCATGTACACACTTGAAAATGGTTATATTAGAGATAATACACATTTGCGTCTTGACATCTCCATTAAAATAAAAAAAAAAACATAATAGGGATAGCTATCCTCATGCTGCAAAATTTGATCCCCATACATATGCAACAAATACTAGAAACATCATCAATATAATTCTGCTAAAATTTTATTGTTGTTTCTTTGCTTCTACACTTTCTCTCAAAAGTTTGATTTCATGCTTAATCTCTTGCTTCATTTTTTGAAGTGACTTTCTCATTTCATGTTCTCTACTATCATTTTGCACATGGCCGATACTTCGACCCAGTGCATATTCAGTTGCGACCTCATCCGTCCAAAGCAGCAACCCGCAACCTATTTCTCCCTACACAGATTCACAGCAAATGCAAATTTAATATTTGAGTGAAAATAAATACTAATTTAACGAGCTGGAATCAATATACACTTACTTTTAAATATGGACATTTCCAAAATCTTCGTCCCGAATTATGGGCTGTACAAGATGTCTTTAAAATCATGTACTCATACCCACATGGGCACTTTGGCGCCTATTCTAAGTTTCATATTGAAGACAATGCCGACGACATTTTGTTGTGGTTTGTAGTTAATGGAATTGGATGATCTGTTAGACATGATATTTTGCACATAGGTGAGTCACATTCAAAATCTAAAAGAAAATAGAATCAGGAATACGTTCACTTCTTCAGAGAGCTTTACATGTTAACACGCTTTCATGAAGTTACATATAATGTAGATGTAAATGAATTAAGGTTGAGAATAGCAAGTAGGGAAAATTAGAAAAATAACACCCCTTTGAATATTTAATGGAATTGGAACAAAATGAAGATTCTAATAACCAGACAATTGACAATGGAATGAGTAAAGTTCCACTACATTGTGAGATGGGATGGAGAAAGCAAAAGGTGTAGATTTTTCTTTTCGTTGGGAAGTATGGATTGAAGCTGTGAGCTTTAGTGGAGGCATTGCCTGTCATTGAGTAATGAATTTATGATGAAGTTGCATACTCCTTTTCATGCATAACCTACACCTAAGCATTTTCACCAAAATAATGCCTCAGGTCTTGATGTAAATTATTCATCATGACAAGTGACTGAACATGCAAGAAGAAGTTACAATTTATAGTTTACAAATAACATCCCCAGTTAATAAACAATTACTGACATTCAAATGAACTGACAAACTAAGCTATAGAATAAAATGAATACTATATCAAGAAGGTAAACATGGATCCAGTGATCATTCTGCTTCAAAAGATACATGTAGTACATCTGGACTTCAAATTATAACCATCAGAGATAACATTAGTAACTCGTAGAATTGTCTAAACCTGATTAATACTTTAAAACATTCCACCACCTCCCATCAAATGAAAAGACATACTGTAAAACAGGCGAGGGAGCTTAAATATTGGAAAAGTCCTATTTTGCAAGGATTCCCAACCTATGCAAGATATTTTGGACAAATTGAATTTTACAAGGATCCCTAGTTGGCACCACTTTGACCACCACCCCGTACCAGACCAAAACAACCAAATACTGAAATGAAATTATAGCTTCAAACCACAACATAGGATCAGGCCTTCTTCCTAAATTGTAAATTCCAACAAGAAAACAAAGTCACCCAGATTCACATCCAGGGCTCATAACAGAAGTAAAAAAAAAAAAAAAATGTTTCATCAATGTACTGTTCTTCCGAGTCTAAAAAAAAAAACAATTAAGCAATGACCCACTCGACCCACAAATGATGAAACAGAAATCAAAACAGAGCAATTCTTTCTTCCACCACCCATTCGAATGCACAATAAAGGAAAAAGAATTCCATACGTACCACTGGTGAAAGCGCACGTCAATCCAACAGCAAAGCTCAAACAGACCGTAAAAATTCCCAGCAAAACCAAATCAATCGGATCGACGTCTGGAGAGCAATAGCCCAGATCGGAGTCTAGAAAGCAGCAGCGCAGATCGGCGTCTGGGAGAGCAGCAGTTCTTCGTTGAGAGAAAGAGAGGAGAGACAGAGGCAGGAGAGACGTGCGCAGATCAGGCGATCGAGAGAGCTTGAGAGATTCGCTGAGCTGAGAGAGAGAGGGGCGAGGGACAGAGGGGAAACAGAGGCAGCAGACCGAGAGAGCTGAGAGATCAGGCGACCGAGAGATCAGGCGACAGAGTTCGCTGAGAGAGAGAGAGAGAGAGGGGAGAGACAGAGGCAGCAGCAGCGACCGGTGCAGTGTAGGATGAGAGATTTGAGGCAGCAGCAACGACCGGTGCAGTGCAAGCCACGGAGATCAGGCGACTGAGTTCGCTGAGAGAGAGAGAGAGAGAGAGGTGGAAGACAGAGGAGAGACAGAGGCAGCAACAGCGACCGGTGCAGTGCAGGACGAGAGACAGGCAGCAGCAGCGACCGGTGCAGTGCAGGACGAGAGACAGAGGCAGCAGCAGCGACCGGTGCAGTGCAGGCGACGGAGATCAGGCGACCGAGAGAGTTGAGAGAGAGAGAGGCGAGTGACAAAGGCAGGAGAAACTCTCTCCTGGTTTTAGGTCTTTGATGAAATATGAGCGGGCTTCTCAAATGCATTTTTGCTTAAGTAGCTTCACACGATCCGGTCTCCCACATGTTTCCAGCTGATTTTAGAGTCCACTGCAGTGTAGGGGAGCGGCTCCCATATATATATAATGTTTAATATGTGGATGCAATCGTTTAGGCAGAAGATTGCTAATAATTTAGGACACGGTTTTTAAGAATACAAAATTGAAATTAAACCCTGTTCAACGTGTCGTGGAACATTGTCGAGGTCATAGATGATTTATTCTCAAGCTTTTAGCCTTTCTACAAAAGTTGAACCTCACTTGACTAAATGATAAAGAAATATTAGATACACTGCGTAATAGAGTTTCCAGATATACAGATAAAGCAGAAACTAGATCAAGGAAAAAAAAAGAAAAAAAGAAAAAACAGTAGCCAATAATTCAGACAAAACAGAAAAAGGTACAATTAGGAATATAAATGAGATATTTTAATGCAAAAATATGCTCAATCACTACTCATCTAACTTGGAAGGCCTATTTAAATGATAGAAAGTGAATAATAACTCCATACATGCAGTTCATTGGATGAGGAGAAAGTAGCAAGTTAATTTCAAAACTACTCCTAACTTTTATAAAGAAGGCAAGATCCAAAAGGTGAAGATTGCCCTAGCGAGATTCACCACTTTCGACGATCAATACAATATACTAAGCCCCGCATCTCTAATTAATGCCTCTATTTTTCCAAATGTCTAAATCTAACAGAGGTTTGAACAATTAGAGCGTTTGGCATAAGATTCTAGATTTTGTCCGCTTTAGACATTTAGAGGCAAATCCTCAAAATTTCAATTGCTCCAAAATTGGGGAGATGAGAAATAGAACTTTTGGGTCGTCAAATATAGAGGCGAGATATTTAAAATAGATTCGTGCATTTCCAAACGCGTTTTTTTCATTTTAACATCTTTTTTTTATGGCTCTTTTTTGAATGACTCTATTTTAGATGGACCTATAAAAAAAAAAGAGTAAAGATACCAAACAAGCCCTAAATCTCTAATTTCTGTGAGTACGCAAAGGAAAAATCATTTTAAACTGTTTATTTAAACATAGACAATCTTACTTTTTAATAGTTAAATGTAACTTTTTTTGTAACAAAAGACTAATCTAATCAGAGAAATAAGTGCTCTCTTTTAGTACCATAAGGCATAGGAGAAATCCCTCTTCTTCCTCTTTAAAGCGACACAAGTTAATTGTTATGTATATTCTTGCTCATGCTATATACAACTCTACATGTGTCTTATGTATACAAAATACATAAGTCATTTTTTAATTAGGTGTGAAACGAAAGTAGGACCTTGCCAGATACATCACATGATAAACCAATCTTTCTAAAATTATTTAATGAAAAGGTGTTGATTGATTTCTGTTGAATACAATTTGATGGTTGAGAGGGCCACATTTAAAGTCATTCACCAAGTGAGGCAAAGATAAGTGTGAAGGTGTAAATGATACCATAACACAAAACTAGAAGTCCAGATATTGTAAGCCGTCTCACTCACACTTCTCATCAGGGGTGTGTAGCTTCATGGTGGGGCCCACTATCCCAACGACTCAAAGTAAACATGTGCCCTTTTGGTAGACTGGGGGACTTTGCTAATGGAGTTGAGTGAAGTAGAGATTATTTTGAAGAAAGAATAAAATAAAAGTGTAATATGATGGTATTTAATTTTTAGTTGTTTATTATAGCATCCTTTTTGCTTTTTGTATTGATTGTGGAGTTTTATTGTCTTTTAGTGGAGAAATGAGGTTACTTTTTTACTTTTAAAAAAAAATGATGGAAAATTTGAATTAAAGTACTTTTAATGGGATTTTCTTTTCTTTTTTAGAAATAGGGGCTTTACCTTACTTGACTCTATCAGTAGAGTTGCCAAACAAGTCCCACTATAAGATCTAGCATATGATAAATGATACCGCATACTCAATTCTTTGGGAACAACTCCTATTGACATAAAATTTATGGTCAGCCCAGCGTGAGCTTCCAATAAGTAGGCCTCATAGTGAAACTCCACTTGCCACTACGTAGCGTGCTTGGACACCCAATATGAGAGGAGGGCAATTGCCATCGACTCCCTAGGCTCTGCCAATGCGCCCACAAGCGAGGTGGTTCATGGTTAGGGACCACAATGGCACCCCTGAAAATTCGACTAGCTAGACTAGCTAGACACATGAAGCATAATAGCGATGAGACACATTTCCATGGGCGGCCAAACTGTTATTCGGCAAGGATTAGTCCTGCACTGATAGTTGCTCACTGTACCCCACCGACTATCAGTCGAGCCATTTAGTACTAGTCATTATCCACCGGTGATCACTGTACCCCACCAACTATCAGTTGAGGCAGTAAAATAGGTGGGCGCATATAAAATTTCTCTTATTACTCATTAGTTATTACTCACCTGTGATCACTGTACCCCACCAACTATGAGTCGAGGCATTTAGTACTCATTAGTCATTACCCACCTGTGACCCTCCCTCCCTCCATCGGACTACTGGCGAGGAGATCCCTATATAGCATGTATGTGACGTTAAGGTGTCAATACACTTAGCCATGAGTGTATCGGCATCTAAAGACTAATATTTGGACAATTTGAATTCCTCAAAATGATACCAATCAATCTTAAATAGCATGAATACCCTGCAAATGCGTAACACCCCTCGTGATTCTTATCATAACAGGTAGGTTCCACATATTGCACCATTTTTAATCAAGGAATGGTTACCATAACAGGAGCAAGCCTTGTCATTGCATTATTTGCTGAGTTGGCCCATAAGGTGATTTATTTTAGAAGATTTAACCCAAAAAAATACTTAATGCGTATGTGTGACGCGATCAAACACTTTATATGGTGGTGCACCAATTGGAACAATTGGGCCGAATTTTTATTCTTTTTTACCTATTTGGCATATCGTCCGCACCGGCCTTATTTACACTGCATGAAGTCGGTGCCGACCCTATCCGTGAATCCTATTAGGGCTTGAAATCTTCTCATTTTCTTCTTGTCTCTTTTATACTACCGCCGAGACCGACCATGGATGAGTGCTCCTGTGTGGTTGCTGCTATTTCCACTTGCTCAAGGCTTCAATCTAACTCCTCAACTACATCTATTTGCTCCTGATCGGTTTTTCCATCATCTGTTTTTTCCATCTTAACTATAGAGGTATCTATCTTCTTCTATTTTTGAATCTTTCTCTATGCTTTTTGTATTTTTCTTCCTTTTGGTTCTCTCGCCATCCCACATACGATATCGAAATGCATGGTTTATGGGCTTCAACATCGTTGTGGGATTTATAGATTATATGTTTGAATAGACTAGGGTTTGTAAGATTCCGAATTTGGGGTTTTCTGAGTTGGGAAGGATGATAGTTCCGGAGCAGTTACCGTCTTTGGCAGTTAGAATAAATTTGTTCTCCTTCCTCATTTTTCTTGTTTTGTAAAATGGACTGAGTTGATTCTAGTCCCAAAGCTTTAAGATAATAGATTCATTTTGTCATTTGGTGTTCAGTTGGATCTGTAATTAAATTAAGATTATGGTTTGATTAGTTTCCTTTTATTTGATTAATCTTTTTGTCTGTTGCCAAAACTTGCCTCATTAATGCAGCCTAAATGCATGAGATCCATATGGAAAACATGTTTTAGTCAAGTGATATTCCAAAAGTAGGCAATTTCATGTTCCAAAAATGGTCACTAATTTCTTTATGAAACCACATTTTAGTTGAACCAGGTCTGAAACTGTTATCAGGGAACCACCGTGGGATCAATAATGAAACTCTTTTTAATCGGACTATTTATCAAAGGAGTGGTTCATATACAAAAATGAAGGTTATAACATAAAAACGTTTGGATAATTTACCTGGAATGATATTGGTCTCATACTTTACTAGCAAAGAGAAGTCCGTCCCGAGCACGGGCAAACAACCAACTAAATTTGTAATACGAAAATTGTAAAGAGAGTAAAAATTGAAGATGCACCAATTTCTTAGTGCATATTTTTTTTATGCAATGCAATTAATAAGTAATATTAACAAATGTAGTTGGTTGCAAATAACCGATAATACATCCTATACTTCCTTGCAAAATCAACAATTTACCCTTCATGAACTTTAACTATTGTGGTGTTTTACAAAGTTGTTTATTTTATTTCAAGTGGGCGTAATCTATCTCTAATATTGGATTGTTATGAAATGTACATTTTTTAGTGTTTTCTATTCCATATAAGCATGAAATTTAGTGTTCATTATTTCCGTCTTGTGAACATTTTTTATGTATGCTTGCCTTTTTATGTATGATTGCCTTCATTACATTCAATGCTATCATGTATAATTTAGATGTACACAGATGTCTAAAGAGAATACAAGCAATGATGAATTGCCTCACAACGAGCCTAGTACTTCAAATGCACAACCAGCCCAACTTTTGTGTGAGCAAGAGCATCACATTTCCATCGCCATCGAATGTGGTTTGGTAAACTCTCTTCCACACAGCCACTAATTAATTGAACTTCCTTTTGATCTGTGGCTAACGTTAGTCAAACTATCACTTTTCGCAGGAGTGGTTATGTTTGAGTACTTTATTCTATCCTCCCTCTACTCTCGGTCTTGCCGCCTGACTTGCAGTAAACCCCCTACATTTGTTGTGCTATATGTGTTCTTGGATATTAATCATAATGTAACTTGTAATTGAAGTGATTATGTTGTGGATGTTGTCAATTTGTAACTTTAACCTTAGGAGATGTGCTGGCAAGTTAAGTAAATGTATATGGGATGTTGATGGATTGATTGAATGTCAATTGAATGCATGAAATATTTTTATTTGTATTTAAATTAATAAATGTTGTATTTGAAGCACAGAGGAGCCTTTTGATGTAAATGTATTGGTCCCCTTAGGATTTTTTTTTCCAAATTTATATAGCGTCATCATCAACGTTGTATCACTTATTTTAGACTGTGAGAGTCATCACTGATCTTGACTTAGAGTTTTTTTTCTAGAAAATGCCTGAAAAAAGTTACAACTTTTGATCAAAAAAATAGGAAACCTGCGTCGGTGATGACCTTATTTTACACTGCTAAGATCATCACTGACCCTAACTTAGAATTTTTTTTCGAAAACACCTGGAAAAGTTACAATTTTCGATCAAAAAAATAGGAAGCCTGCGTCGGTAATAACCTTATTTTACACTGTTAGGGTCATCACCGACCCTGACTTAAATTTTTTTTGCCTTTAATGCCTGGAAAAGTTACAACTTTTAGTGTAAATAAGGTTGGCGCCGATGATGTGCCAAATAGGTTAAAAATAAAAAAAAAAAATTCAGCTCAATTGCTCTAATTGGTGCACTACCGTCTAAAGTGTTTGACCGCGTCATATGTGCGCATTAAGTGTTTTTTCTGGTTAAATCTTCTTTATTTTATTTTAAGTTGAATTAATTGAAGATTAAAAAAAGTTATTAAGTTCCCAAAACGTGAAGTGGGCCAACCTTAGTGATGGCCAATCACAAGGATTGGGAAGAGTTGAGACAAACATCATCAAAATCACCATCTTAATTTAAAGAGCCCCAAACTTTTAATTATTAGATAATTGACCCATAAGGAATCCCAATCAGAACTTCCCAATCCCACCTTGCCACAACTAACATGCATGGAAGTGGGCCACGTGACAGAATCCACAAATCTAATTTTGGGGTGTTTGGTCGGGAGGTCTCTCAACTTTGGTTTTTATTGCAAACGGTCAACGATTTAATCTCATACAGCCAAAGGTCCCTAGCTCCTACCATTTCATAAACTTGAAAAGTCAATAATGCCCGTTTCACCTCTTATCGCTTTATTCAAAAAACACAAAGCCAAAATCACGGAAGCTTGCCAAAGAAGGAACAAAAGTGAAAAAAGGGGTTTTGAACTTCGACTGCATGCAAATGCGAGAAAGTGAATCAGGGAAGCAAATTGCATCAAGCATTCATAACATTTCAAAAATACCGTTTCATCGTCGAGTTGGTGATTACATAAGCGGTTTCTTTGATTTCGAAATCTAGCAAATACAGAATCTAGACCAGTCCAGGCATCTCCTCATACAAATTGTTAACATTCGCTCACCCCAAGACAAGAAAGTTGAATATTTTCTCATTTGCGAACTTTCATTGTGTTGGAACCCTATCTATCTGTCTATCACAAACTCAGATAGATTGTTATAGAACTCAGATAAATTTATTCCAGAATTCAGATTAATTTATCCTGAACTTAGATTAATTTGTTCCAAAACTCAGATAAATTTGTCTAAGAACTCAGAAAAATTTATGCAAAACTCAGGTAAATTTGTCCAAAACTCAGATAAATTTATTTTAGAACTCAGATAAATTCGTGTAGAACTCAGATAAATTAAAAAAATGAGAAGAAAGAAGATTGTGGGATATCGGAATCTAAATCATCTGAACCCTATTTATTTGATTCGGATTGATCTGAACCATATTTCTTTTATTCGAATTGCAGATGCTATATTAAATTAGCAAGGTGGCTCTCTCACAAAAGTGTACTTTGAAAACTCAAAGGTCGTAAAATCTGTCCTCACGCCTAAAATGAGTGCATATGAATTTCTTTTAGAAAGTATATTCTCTAAGAATATCACTATCGATTGCCTTTACAATTTGAAATTCAAAACCTGATCTATAATGAATCACATGGGAAAATAAGTTATAAATGATCGCTTAATTATGAGCTTAAAGTAAGGGCTTAAATTGTGTGACATGTTTAGATGGTAACATATTAGGGCAGTTACAGGGGCAAATCGGTCATAACAATGTGTGGTATGGCGTATTTAGGGACCTCTGGATGAAATATGTCAAGCTGAGGGACTACGGGCCTTAAACGAAACTTTGGTGGACCAGAACCTCTAAACGGCACAGTTAAGGGACCTCTCGCTAATTTATCCTTTAATAATTTTGCCACGGGTCAAGTTGTGGGGAAATTCTCGATAGTTTACGTACCATTCACGTCATTTGAAGATCTCTATTCCCAAATCGTATACACTAGATTACTACTTCAAGATAGAATAATTACTTTGATTTAGTTTGATTATTAGTTTAATAATGAGTCAAGTCTAATCAGATATATTAGTTAGTTTCCTACAAGGACACTCTAAAATCAAAATCCAATCAAATATATTATATCCGAATCAAAGTCTAATCAGTTATATTACACATATGGTACTAATAACGATACGTATCTTCATCTTAGCTTGTATGTATGCATGCATGCATGCATGCAAGTATATATATAAATAAATGAAATCCATCTCTCCTTGTGGCAGTGGTGAGTTGGGTGAGTCGTGAGCTGAGGAAGGCCGGGCTGAGGGGAGGGGAGTGGAAGAATGGATATCAAAGTTGCAGCCCTTTGCGGTTCCCTTCGCAAAGCCTCATGTAATCGTGGTCTTATACGCTCAGGGGATTCATATTCATCTCTCTCTCTCTCTCTCTCTCTCTCTCTCTCGTGCTTATACTTTTTCTTTGATCATTCCCTACTTTATTATTCTTCTTCTTCTTGGCAGCTATTGACATATGTAGGTAGTCCATCAAAGGAATGGAGATGGAATACGTGTACAACTGGACATTGAGCTTCTCCCTTTGATAAACACAGATCTGGAGATGGGGGGCTCTTTTCCTGAGGTTGTGGGATTGCATTCTCTTTGCTTCCCCTGAGTACAATTACTCCGTCCCTGATAAACTCATTTTCCTCTTGATGACTTTTTCTTTTTTTTTTTGCTTCATTTGTTTTGGCAATTGGCATAGTCAATATTATATGCATTGGAATTGGAGTATCTCAAGCCTTTAATCTACTCAGGGCGTGGGTCCATCATTGACGGACTGGATCACAGAAATATGTACTCCAAGCCTGTCAATTTACATGCATGCATGATTTTATATATATATATATATATATATATATATTTCTTTTTTTTTTTTTTGAATTCCTCATCGGAACAAGGATCACATGGCATCTTTTTTTTTTTCTTTTTGTTTTTTTTTTTAAATTTTTTTATGTGGAAGTTCTAGCTTAATTACCAATAGCAGTAGTCACTAAGTTTGACAAACACAAACACGCATTATCAAACGTATGGGCAGGTAAGCCTGCTGCTATTGTAAGCACAGTACTGTCTTCGACAAAATGGAGTCTTCGTTGATATTCATTTCTCATCAACAAGCCCGAATTATGCCTACTTGAATTCCGACCTCCACGGAAATTTGACAGTGGTGGCAACCTTATCCATTCTGAATCTAAGAAAAAACTAGAACAAGTTCTCTTATCTTGAAATTACAGAGATTGGAGCATTGCTGCATAGTGCTTGGTCATACGTTATTCAGTACCTAATATCTGTTTCGTATGGTTAGTCAAACGGTGGTGGTGGTGGTGGTGGTGGTGGTGGTGATGGTGCTGCTGCTATTATCTATCTGAAATGAAGAACTGGAATATAGTAGGTAAAATGTACAAGAGATATGCAGAAGCTCATATTGCCATGAAAAATGTGTTTCTGATCACCAAGTTGTTTTTGTTGTTTCATGACACGTCTTGTTTCTCGTCCCCTATATCACATCCACGTGAGAACAATCATCCACATGGTTTCAGTCTTAAATCCCACAAGCACCTCATATTTTCACAATTTGATTCAACATGTAGTTTACACCCAATTCATTCCCATCAAAAGCACATACAAGTTAACAAATATATATATATATATATATATATATATTATGTGAGATCTTTTTTGTGGGCCCCAATTGTGGGCCCCATTTGGGGATGGGACCAAAGGGATCGAAAGATCTATGTGAGACGACCCCAAGTATTAAGTTTGACCCCGAAACCCATGCCCCTAACCCCTCATCCATGGCCTACAAGTTTAATGGCTTCATATTAAAAAAAAAAAAAATTTCAACCATCGATCCAACAGTTCAGTCCATGTGGATGTGTATCAATCCTTGGGATTAGTGACTATCAAGGGGATCCCTATTAGTTGCTAGGTTTGGATGGATTGCTAGTTGGGCACCGCAAAAAAGTTCTCAAATAAGTTCTCACTTGTCATTAAATTAGATTGGAAATATGAGCACAAAAGTTAAACACAAGCACTTTAAAAAAAATGGTTATAAGTTAATGGAACAATTATGAGTAACATCTTGCATTGATCATTGTCAAAGACCTAATCTAATAATGATCTGTATGTCTTCTAGTTTAGTATATTGATGTTTTCAGGGTCTTCTAGTTTAGTATATTGATGTTTTCAGGAGGAAAAACACTATGGAACAATTATGACTACCATCTTGCATAAATCATTATCAAATATCTCATCAATCTAATGATCTAAATGCCCCTTCTAAGAAGCTGTCTGTGCAGAGCCCATTTCTGCGGAAAGAGGCGGAGACAAGCTGCCGGATTTTCCGGCACCTCCCCACTCATGTTTGGATGCGGGGACGATTTCGGTTGGAAATCCACCCTTTTAGCCTTGTTAAGAGGGGATCCGGGAATCTGACCTGGATATGACGAATTTGCGGTGCCACGGCCCCTTACCAAAGGCACCCTAAAGGAAGGATCTGATCCCTCCAGTTTATTATGCTTTTTTTTTATTGGCAGCAGAGTAATATTTCAAGAGAAGTCGTTTGTTGAAAATATGCTTTTCTTAAGAGGGCCTGAAGGCTGGAGAGTTTAGACTAACTAATGGATGGATGCAGACTCATAACATAGACCCAGGGACATGGGTACCTGATGATGCATCATTAAAGAAAGAGAAGTAAGTAGCTCTGCATCGTTACAGAAAAAAAAAACTAAGTACAAGGGAGAGATACCAGCCAGAAATACATGTGAAGGAAACAGAACAGAAGAAACATTCAACTACGATAAAAGATCCTAAGGAGCTCTGAAAACCATCACTTTTCTCTCTCCTCAACCAAGAGAATTCGCCACTTCACAAGTGGCTCCTAGAGATGAGGTTCAAAACTAATTCTGTAGAGGAGCAAAGGTCAACAAACCACTGATAAAGTAGCAATCAGTCTCACAGTACCGGCCAGGTCCTTACGCTGAAAGTACTACTCCTAGACAAGTGATCCAGTCTAGAAAAAAAAAATTAAGAAAGGAGAGGATTTTATGGAAAAAAAGAACCCTTAGATGCTATTGCACGAAAAAGGACCTCATAGTTTCAACTGCACAAAAAGACCCTCTTGCCAAGTTTAACATCCTTTTTAACCATTAACTTTCAATTGAACAGCGACAATATCGTCACTCGTGACTTCTTCTTCCACCTTTTCCATCCCCGTATACCCTCCACAAAATCCACCATGGCTGCCTCCACCACCT
This sequence comes from Umbellularia californica, assembly GCA_028538565.1. Lineage (NCBI taxonomy): Eukaryota > Viridiplantae > Streptophyta > Magnoliopsida > Laurales > Lauraceae > Umbellularia > Umbellularia californica. The sequence continues at coordinate 401,640 of JAPQWN010000011.1, read as the reverse complement.
CTTATGTTAAATCCATTGCTGTCTCCAACCTGAGCATCCGTTTTGTTGATCTCCCATTCGTGGATATCCCATATGAAAATAACATGAACCCGACAACCTTTCAACCCTCTTCATAGAAAAGCAAGTCCCATAAAAGAACATCATCATCATCTTCTCCTACCCACATCGCTGCCTTCATCATAGACTTCTTTTCAACAACTATGATTGATGTGGGTAAAGAGCTTGGCATCCCTACGCTCTATCTCCCAAGTCCCAACAGCTCTATCTCCCAAGTCCCAACACTAGATGTCAAAGTTCCAAGTGAGTTCAAGGACTACCAAGGAGAGGTTCAAGTTGGGACCAATATGTAGCATGGGTTCATCTCTCTCTCTCTCTCTCTCTCTCTCTCTCTCTCTCTCATTTAAATTCATTAAAGAGCAAAACATTATGAGAGACTTGTACTGCAAAGAGGAAAAGCTACAGTAGACCCCTTAAGAGCATGAAACAAACAGAACAAACCTTACAAAACAACCTAGAACGACAGACACCACCCCAAAACATTACTACAGGACATTCACATCTTTCCAATTTAACAAGATTTGGTCTACAGTATAGTCTCTGAAAATGGGTTCATTTCCCTCCATAGAGTAAAATATTAAGAGTCCATTAAATTAATTAGAAATTGGCTCATAAAAGTACTTTCAGTTTCCAACCTTCAAAATGGCAAGTATGTATTAACAAGGGTAGCTAAAGCCCTACAAAAGAACAAACAAATACAAGATCACAAGCACCCACAAGTGCCAAAGAAACAAACAAGACGACAGCTGGACAGAGTCCAGCTTGCCCCAAAAAACAGGGTAGAAAATTACAGCCCCAAATAGGTGAGAAGAGAGTGAATATGCCTGCCTTTAAAACCCTAATATTTAATATTGCTAGAGGCCATTTTCAAGTCTGCCATCATCAGCCGAACGACCTTTCCAGAGGAGTACACAAAACAATGGCGAAAACAGCTTCCAAGCGATCCAACAGATGCTGCAACAACTGCCCCCCCCCCCCCCAAAAAAAATTTTTTTACTAGAACTCTATTTATAATCTGAAAAATGGGCGAGAAATGGAGTGGGGGAGATGGAAAAAGAGGAAGGAGAAGACATAGAAAAAAGAGGAAGAAGAAGACACGAGCGGCGACATCATCACTGCTCAAAATATCGCCGCTCAAATGAAACAAGTGACAATATAAGGTCAAAAAAAAAATGTTAAACTTCATGGGAGGGCCTTTCTTGTGCAGTAGAAACTATAAGGTCTTTTTTCGTGCACGGAGCATGTAAAGGAGGTTTTTTTTTTTTTCCGTAAAATCCTTTAGATGCCCCTTTTCATGCAGAATCCTTTCCCGTGCCATTTAACGAAAGAGTGGTAGCTCAGTTGGCCAAGGACTTTGTGCCTCAGGAAGCAGAGAGGTCTTGTGTTCGACACCTACCTTCGTCGGCCACCCATGCATGTGAATAGGAGGGTTTGCATATGCTCCTAGGGATTAGTTCTCAGCTATCCAGTATCGAGTGTCCCTCGGGCTCAGGGCCAAAGGCTCCTTGGGTGGGTTGGGCCGGGCGAGGGATACCCTGGGTTATCAAAAAAAGGAAAGAAAGAAAAAACAAAAAAAGGAGGAACAAAGGGCACACATTCCTACGAACCAAAAAATGAAGTCTCCACGGTCTGTCTTTTTCTTTGAAGGCCAAGAGATTGAATTCGGAGGATCACAAGCAACGGGCATGCATTCCAACCAACCAAAAAAGAAGTCTCCACAGGCTCTCTTTTTCTTTGAATCCCAAGTGATGGAATTCGAAGTATCACTGGCAAAGAACTATTAGATAAAGATCTAGACTAGATCGAGACGACTTTAGAAAAAAACAAGACCCACATAACATGGAACTGAGGACCATCGATACAACAAGCAACCTATTATCCCGAGTAAAAAAGTTCTGCATTTGAGCACAAAGAGGGATCATCAATATTAGAGAGAATCTCCAGATGTGATATCACCACTATATTAGAGAAAAAATCATCGCTAGGGAGGAAAATATTCAACCCTTTTTAAATTACAAATCTGCTCTTATAATAATCAGCCCAAAAATTTTATAAAGTAAGGATGCAGCAAGCACATCAGATGTTCAAAAGTTATAGGTCAATGAGGCTGTCACTTTTTTCATGCATATAGTTAGTGACTAAAGTGGGCAGCAAAAGGGCAAATATTTTCAATTGTCAAGAGAGCCCAACAAATCCCTTCAAGGGCTGCTTTCAACATAAGTGCAGATTTCAATATAAAGTGACTATCATCTTCAGTTTTGGTGGCCAATAACCAATCCCACAACAGATGCACACATGAATAGACCCAAATAAAAGAACTAGCATCTCCACATTTCAGCAACCAGTTGAGGAGGCGTACAACCCAAACGAATACAAGGAGAGTAATGCTGTCTGAACTATTTTCTATGGCAGCAGTAAATTAATGGTTGTAAACAAATACAAAGAGAGCAATACTTCTTTGTACAAAAAATCTTTGTTCCTTCAGTTCAAGGCTTCTGGCATAAAATACTCCCAATGTAAGCCGGTAATATTATTGTTAGTGGGAGTGACTTGGGGAATTGATCAATTGCAGAATTTCTCATGTCATTCTTCAACATGGACGACACCTTGGTAATGAGTATGTTGCCTTGGGTCTGATGCTAAACCTATTGAGACACCACTTCAAGTCAATGTCAAAGTACAAACAGGATGAAGAACCTGTATCATATCCTACCCCCTATCAGACCTGTTTGCTTTTCTTATATATGTTACAATAATCAGTTCCGATATTCCACATGATGTTCATATTTTCAACCAATTCATGTAAAACCCAAGACATTCGATTGCCCTTCTACTGAGACGTTTGCTTTCATCATGGGTCTTCAAAAACATGGCTTACTTTTACCTGCTTTTCAACTCACTGCTCAGGTTGATTGCCCAGGCTATCCAGACACTGGTCGTTCCATTGCTAGTTAGTGAATCTTCTTGGCAGTACCTTAATCTCTAAAATGTGAAAAAAAAAAAAAGAAAGAAAGAAAGAAAGAAAAAAAAGATTGCATCTCAAAATTTTGTAAAGACACAGAATATCAAGTCATGTCCTATGTTGCTCTGAGATCCTTGATTAAAAGGCCTTTTATCACAGCTTTGTATTCGCCTCAGAAGGATCTAAATCTAATCCTCATGCTGAAAATACCAGTGGCTTCTTCAACTTGGTTCCAATCCCATATTCCATAAATGTACTGAGCATATTGAGGTTGAATGACAATTTATTTGAGACAAACTCAACAAGGAAGTCATCACCCTTCTTCACGCATCCACAAACCAACAGCTTGTGGATATCTTCAGGAGGCCATGAGAAGGGATGGACATCAGCTCTTGACAAGCAAATTGACCTTGCTTGCTCCTCCCACATCAATTTGTGGGCAGTGTGAAAGTGGTCTCCGAAGCACCATATTAGAATGAGAAGGAAGTTTTGCAGTTGTAACTTGTATGTACTATACATGCATGCCTGTATGCACTACATACATAACATACACACATACATACAAGGTTATGATCTGCTGAGCACCATACTTGGCGTAAAACTTATGTAAGCACCTTGATTTTGGGCCCACTTGGATGCATGATGATCATAAAGGGTTGGGGGAGATAGAAAGATATAGTTGACCCTAAGGCTGTGTGAAAAATCAGCCCCATAGGATCATCCTAACCCCTTTGATATTTGGCCTTCAAAATTATAATGGTGCATTATATTTTAGATTCTCAATCCAATAGTGAGCAATGATCCCATGGGGCTGGTTTTTGCAAACCCCCAGATCTTTTCATCTTGCCCCCAATGATTGTCATGCACCCAATTTTGTCCAAAATATCAAGGTACTTGCTTACCTATGTAATGCAAAGCATGGCTGATGCAATCCTAGGGTTAGGATCACAAGTGCCGGAGCACAATTAAAGGTTTACACAGAAACAATCACACCTAGAAGATCACTCTCCAACGATAAGTCCCAGAGGGAATTTCTATTAACTCTAAAATCTGAGATTATTAATCTCTACAATGCCATATATAATAATAATAATAATAATAATAAAACCTTAGGGGCTAAGAAACAATTCTAATCAAACTAGGAAACTAAATAGGAATCCTATAGAATTTAGAAAACCTTTCTAATTACAATTCTTTACTAAAACTTGAAGCTAATAAAAATCAGAAACTAATACCAATAAAACTCAATTCCTTGGGTCCCACATGTGGCCCACAATTTATCTCCTGTGGAATTGTGGTGCGGCTGCATCAATGGTGCTTACATACATATGTAATGAGATAGAATAGTAAACATAGACATATGAGACAGACTAGTAAACACCCACCTCACGTGGGGCTCAGATGTTCGACACCCAAAGTGGATGGAGAAAAAAAGTTTTGGATGTGGATAAGGGTTGACCTAACATCATTCCAATCAAATGGTATGAACCCTTAATTTGCGAGCCTCAAAGTCTAATGGCTTTATATGGTGCAAATTAGTTGTGATTAAATCCAACGGTGAACAATAGTTGGAGACGTGCTAATTCATACGGGAAGTATTTGTGAAGGGCATGGATTGATCATAGGTGGGCTCCCTTCGTGAAAATAAAAAAAGGGCATGAAACAAGGTGGGCAGTTTGGACAATTTGCACACACGCACACATAATGGGATTCTCTAGATAACCCACTTTTCTAGCTCCCTTTTTTGAGTTTTCATATTTGGGACAACCTTTATTCAATCCAATCCCTTCACACACACCGACTCCCTTTAGAATTGGCACTGATCTAAATTTCGCACTATTTCAAATGCTATTTAGACACTATTCACTATTGGATTTTATCACAAAAAATTCCCATGGCGTATAGTCATTAATATTTGAGGAGTTAAAACTAAGGCCCTCAATCCCTTTTTTTTTTTTTTCTGGTATCCCAGTTATAGGGGGCTAGGACCCCGAGTAGACCTCGGGTGAGGTATCAAAGCCCTTTTGGTGATGGAGCCCTTGGGTGAGGCCTAGATCATTTGATCAGACTAATATCACATATCCCCCTCAACTACGTCCAAGCCTCATGCCTTCCTTGATTCTCATGCATCTAGGTGGGCTCAACTAGAAGGGGCATTTTTCCGAGTGAGACATTTTTCACAAAAATGTCCGGGTATTATATAGCGCCCTTCATACATACATACATATGGGCTGGCTGGAAAATGCCTAGTAGGGTCCACCTGGAAGCATGAAAATCAAGAGAGGCCGGTAGATGGAAATGTTTCTACTTTCTACAGATGAGGTGGATACAAGATATCAACCCGATTAAATGATCCTAACCCTTAGTATTAAGTCCTTAAACTTTAACAACTATACACTATACAAATTTCTCGTTATGAAATCTAATAGTGAATAATGTCTAGAACAATGAAAATTTTGAGCTTCTACTAATTCATTTGGGGATGGGGCCTACAGGAATATATATATATATATATATATAAAGAGGATCAGAAAAAAGGGCTGTTTTGTATAATTCCATTACAAACAGTTAGTGACCCGTTCAAAGCTACCTTCCAATTTCTCCATTGATGCAGCCCTTTGGTCTATTCCCGGGTTGCATCATCCATGTGACTAAAAAAGGTAACCTTGTAACTCCTTTGCTTGAAGGCCCTAATCATGTGTAATGAATTAATCCTTGATAGCATTGTCTCCCCCTCCAATATCGACTGAGAGGAGCCAAAACAACAAAGAAAGCTTTGCCATATCAAAGTTTTAGGAAATAAAAAAATTGTGAAAAGTTGTGCTTGATGTTGAGTGGAACTGTGGAAGTGATACCAACTGCTCACCTCCTAGGGCATCCAAATATGCCTCAGTATGCACATTCATGCCTTCCGCTCGACAATCATAAGTCTAGACAAGCCTTTCTGCCAAGCATGGACTTTGGTGTTCTAGTGTTGCATCGTAACTCTTCCATCACAACACCACCAATATCTTGTAAATGCTATAAAGGCGGGAAAAAAAAATTTAGATTCCTACGGTGGTTAAACCACTCAACTTTGATACTCTCTCATATATTTGAATTTTTTTTTATACGGACATCTCCAAAGATTTTGCAGTGAGAGGCAATCGGGTGCTACAGGGCATGTCACCATACAATCATATTAGACAAGAATTGGCGTACGTTTCCAAGTTCCATACCTCTAGCGCCCAGCAACATATATCATGTACAACTTGTACACCAAAAATGAAATTAAAATGCTCTTTTGCATACCAAAAATAGACTAAAGCATTCAACACACATGAAAAGTACACACGCACCGAATAAATAAATAAATAGATAACATTACAGCTGAGATAAGACATATTGCAGAAGCTTTTCTTGACTAGGGAAATCAATCATTATAATATGAACCAATCTACTATGCAGGGGGGAAGAAGTGACCCAATCAGCTCCCCAACAACAAAAATAGGAGATTAACCACTATTATATTAGATTACTGTTAAACATGAGAAGTTTCAGTCTAAACTTGCCCAGAAAAGAAGGCTTATTTTAAAAACTCAATTTCAACTGCTTGAACAATATCGACATGCGCATAACTTCACACCTTGTCAGAGATATCAATCCCTAAAGAAGAAGCTTACATACCTAAGGAAATAATAATAATAATAATAAGGTTTATGACAAAACCTAGAAATTCATCAACGTTCAATGAAAGATAAGCTTGAACACATCTGAAAGGATATAAAGAAACAAGTAAAATACCTCCAATATCTAGACCTGAGAGATAACATGTAAACCTCAGATAACCAGAAATGAAACCTCACAAACAAGCACCAACTGGCTCCATCTCATCCTTACGCCGCCGGGCAACATACTGATGCAACAACATAACCCGCGCAGTCTCAAATGCAAAATAGCCCAATGCTGCGAAGCATGCACTATGTAGGACTCGCGGCCCCATCCCTCGAGTCAGCCCAACCCACCCTTCTTCCTTCAAAATCTGCCTCACAGTCCCCGAAACCCCACCATAAACTGAAGCAACAATCTTACTGTAGGTCTCTCCTGGGACCTGTGTCATCAACCGGGTCTTCACCACATCAAGTGGTGTGGTCAGGGATGCCGAAATGGCCCCTGCAAGGGCCCCACAAAACACGCTCTGGAAAGGCTCTAGATGATCCTTTCCAGTCCTACCCAACACAGCAGATTTCAAGTACTCGAAGGACGAATAGCTCAGGACACCCGCCGGCAGATTCCGAAGCAATGTGGCGGAGTATCCGGCGTAGAGACCCAACACCCCCTCTCTCTCTAAGATCCTCATCAGGACCTGCCAGGAGCGGCCCGAGGCCCCTGCCTGCATCCTCTGGGTGATGAGCTCTTTGGGGACCATGATCGCCGACGAAGCGATGTTGCCCATCGCACCCGCAGCTGGGGGGATGAGAATGGAGGGGAAACGGGGTAATTTAGATAGGATGGACTTGCCGAATTCACAGGTGCCGAAGTAGACGGCGGAGGAGGCGGCGGAGCCGACGATGACGGCGGAGAGGCCGCTGTAGAAGCCGAGGATCCCTTGGGCCTGGAAGGTCTTGGCGGCGGCGTCGAGGGTAGAGGAGTAGATCTGGGATGCGCCTTTGGTCTGGAGCTTGGTCTTGACGGTGTCGAGTGGGTGGAGGCAGGCGTAGGTGATGGCACCGGCAATACCCCCGGCGAAAGCACCGATCATGGATTTCTCGAAGACGGAGAGGGCTTTCATTAGGGTTTTGGACTGCATCTTGAGGTTGGATTGGGTTGAAAGAGAGGGGTTTGGGTTTGGGTTTGGGCATTTCTGAGATGTGGGTTTTGCTGGGTTTGGTGGCTTTAGGGTTTCAATGGAGGAGAGAGAAGTAGAGGAGAAGAGGGGGGTGCTGCTGTTGGTGGGGCTTTTGGATTTCTGGGAAGAGGGTTTTGTTGGGTTTGTGTGGGTCTCAATGGGGAGGGAAGTAGAGGAGAAGAGGAGGCAGCTGTTGCTGTTGCTGCTGCTGTTGCCGGGGTTCTTTTGGTTCCTGAATTCATTAGGGTAAGAAGGTTTTTTTGAGATGAGCGATTTCTGGGATTTGGTGGGTTTTTTCATCGGGTTTTCTTGGAGGAATCCCAGGCCCAGGGAAAGGAAAGAAGAAGAAGATGAAGAATTGAGGGTGGTGGTGTGGGTCGTGAGTTTGCTTGGAACAGTTTGATGATGATGGTGGAGTAAAAGGGTGTTGAGATGAGAGAAGGAGGAGTTGATGTCTACAAGACTCCTCTCATGGAAAACAAGTGGCTGTGGTGATGAATGTGATTGAGGATGAAGACGAGCTGAGATATCTATTGTTTCCATCTCTCACTGTGTCTCTGTGCTCCCTTTTTTTTTCCCCCCTTTCCCCTTTTCCTTTTCAAGGATATTGGAGATGATAGAACGAAGGGTGACTCTAAACGCACCCCCACCCCCATTATGTGGTGGACACACCCACGTCCTCTTGTGTATAATGGTATACACACCCACGTCCTCTTGTGTGATGGGGATGCCTTTAGAATCACCCTGGAATGAATGAATTTGGGAGGAGAGGAGAGGATAGGCCGCCAGACTCAAACCCCGACATGGCCACACCCAACAGCTTCTGCTGGGAAATGGCTCTGGAGTCTTTTGATTCCTGGACCGCCCCCAAGGCCCAAACTTGGTAGGTAGGAAGGAAGGGACCACCCAAATCTTTCTATTCCAGTTCCAGTTGGAGGAGCTCACAGTCACAAGGATCACGGTCCATTCCAGACCACTCAAAATTGAATGCTATATATATATATAATACATGCGTATCTCCATGAATCATCAGATTAATCAATCTCAATCTCACGTGTAAAAGACCGCGTGTTTTCCTCCCTCCGGCACTGATACAAGGAGATAGATAAAATTACCCCTGCGCTACACGCACACATATATTGTCATTGATGATCATCTCTCCCAGACCCAGTCTCCCTTCTCCCCATGCAATTATAGATTGTCAAGTGTGGTCAGTGGACTGGAGAATAAATGAATGGAATGGAGTTGAATCAATTGGAAATCGAATGTTAAGGTAGTAGGAAAAATAAAATAAAATAATAAAAGACAAAATGAACAAACAAACTGCTTGATCTCAGTTAGATCCATGGTGAACTCGGTCCATACAACAATTAGAGAGTCATCGTCACATCTGGGCCGTCAAGTGGACCGCACGGGCATTCATAAGCGCGGTGAAGGTTCACGATTGAGTGGTTCTTGAGTGGGGCCCTACCAAGGTATCTCTTTCTATCCTTGGTCTTGGTGACCACGCACGCTGGAGATCAAAATCCATGCGAATTGCAAACAAATACGCCTCCACACACACACACTGTAGTCTGTAGCTTTCCATTCCGAAATCTAGGCATTTTTAGGAGAGGACTAGGAGACATCCAAACAGGTCCACTGCTCTATTATATACTTTTTGCAATATATAAAAGCTTTTCGAACGCAGTAGACAGTTGACGGATGAAATAACGAATCGAACATTGCTAATGATAAATGTTGATTCCCTCCTGTATGCAAAAGTAAAATCTTAAAAATAGTTTAACTGTTTAAAACTTAGTTCAAGGTGACAGATCCCAACCGACGACAAAGATAGATGCTCTTACAATGAAGCTCAATGAAACCTCCAGAATAACTTATTTCATCAGCTATGAAAACTGACGGACAAAGTTTCTTATTAAAAATATACTATCAATAATGGTTGATTCCCCTTCTGCGTACATAGCAAAATCTTCAAAATAATTGAAATGTGTATTTCAGGATCATTGACACATGCAATGAAAAGATCGATGCCCCTACAATGAACTTCTGTTCTCAACTGCAAACCGAATTCTGCTTATAAAATCATCTATGGCCATGGTTCCGAGCTCCCCACTGAACCTAGATCTTACTGTGACAGTTCCACTCTCGACTTCTTTTGGTCCTACAACTGCCATTAATGGCACCTTCTGCGTCTCTGCAGTCCGGATAAGCTTAGGTAGGCGCTCACCATGACAAACTTCGGCTCGGATGCCATCAGCACTCAGTCTTGTCACCACTGCATTGCAGTAATTGAGCTGCAATACACATGCAAAATGAAATAAGATATGGAGGGAAATGGCTTTTGAAAAATAAAAGATCAGAGCACCTTGAGCAAAAATAAAACTAAGACATGTTTGGAAGTTGACAAGCAACAATGCTATTTTGGTGGAACAGCTGGTTAGTATGTTTATATGGGTGAAAAACATGGTTTAAAAAATTAGCCGATACCGAACCGATATCTCCACGAGATATCGGTATCGGTAAATATCGTCCAAATCTCGGCCTATATCGGCCAAGATGAAGTCCATATCGGGAGAACCGATATCTCGACCGATATTTTCAAAATATCGGCCGAGATATCATAAAAAGGTTAAAACCCTAATTTTTCCATCTTTTTCCCTATCTTTATCTTCTTCTCCTCTATTCTCTTCTTCTTACTACCCATAGCAGCAGTCATACTCCATCACACATCCATCTCGCATATTTTCAAATCCCACATCTATTTTTTGAAGAAAATATTATCTAAGGTAAGAGAAAATCAACTTAAAGTATTTTATTATGTGGTTTTTTTTTTTTTAGATGAGGCATAGAAATCATTGGGTTTGTCACTTGTGTTGTGTTCTTCATTTAGAAGTTAGATCTACATACTTTCATGCTAGATCTACTCATACACATGATTTTGAACTTTTTTTCCAATTTTTTTTATTTTCGGATTTTTTAATATTTGAATTATAATATATCATTTTTTGGGGATTTCATCGTAAATATGTTCTTTTAATGATTCATGATCATTGTATGCTGTGTAAATGATTTATCTACATACTTTTATGCTAGATCTATATATTTAGAGTTTTGAAAATTATTTTATTAAATCTTTATTTTTTTCTAAAAATAATTATTGTTACTTGCTAGAATATTTGTGATACCAAAGGCTTATTAATAGTGTGTAGATGATAGATCTACATCTACTCATAGTCATAGACATGATTTAGATTTTTATTTTAATTATTTTATTTTCGGATTTTTTAATACTTGAATTATAATATATCATTTTTTGGGGATTTCATCATAAATATGTTCTTTTAATGATTCATGATCATTGTATGGTGTGTAAATGATTGATCTACGTACTTTTATGCTAGATCCATATATTTAGGATTTTGAAAATGATTTTATTAAAAAAAATTCCTAAAATAATTGCTATTAGAGTAATACATAAATTTCTTATTCTATAGGAATAAGATGGTGCGTGACATATATCCAGGATAGAGCCATGGTGAAGCAATCAGAAGCAAAAGTAAAGTAAAATGTAATTATTGTGGACGAGTGCTCAATGGCGGGATTACTCTATTGAAACAACATTTGGCACATATATCAGGACAGGTGACAAAATGTCATAAAGTGCCACCAAATGTGAGAGCTGAAATGCAGGAGCTCCTTAATGCATCTGGAAAAAAAAAAAGTTGTACAAGAAAGAAGAAGAATTGAGGAACTAGATGCATGCAGAAGAAGTATTTGGTTCCTCCGATGATGACGATGAAGACCCGGAAATGAGGAGGGCTAGGAGAGAGTGTGAGGTCACTTCAGGAGGAGGAAGAGAGGAGAATAATGCAATATGAAGCAGCCGTTAGACGTAGCCAATATGAGCCGCTGGGTCATCCGGACCGGGAGGAGCGAGTTTGTGTCGGGCATTTAGTCAAAAACAACCCTGTCAAGATCCAAACATTGAGGAGATTGAAAGACCTCCTACACATGCACCTCGTAGGCCAGATGTGGTGGGGCCAACTGACCCATTTGCTTATAGAAAACCAACATCAAAGCAACCAAGCATTATAAAAGCATTAAAGAGCAAGTTTCGTAAAGCAAGAGAACATCTAGTGAGGGCCACTGGGAAGTTTTTTTTTTATGGAGGCATTCCACCCAACAAGGCATCTTCTCCTTATTTAACAACCATGTTAGATGCAGTTGTAGAACATGGTCCATGTTTAAAGGCACCCACCCCTTATGAGATTGGGCATGTCTGTGTTGAGAAAGAGTATGACGAGTTGCAGACTTGGGTGCAAACTTTCAAATAGGCATGGAAGGAAAGAGGTTGCACACTAATGTGCGATGGATGGACGACCATCACACATCGTCATCTCTTGAATTTTCTAGTCTACTCGTCTATGGGCACGGTGTTTGTCAAATCAGATGATGCAACTGATTACATCCAAGATGCAAAATATATTAATAAGTTATTGAATGAGGTAATTGAAGAAGTTGGGGCAGATTGTGTAATTCAGGTTGTTACCGACAATGCTGCAAACATGAAAGTTGCAGGAATGATGCTTATGAAACAAAGGCCAAGGATTTTCTGGTCTCCATGTGCAGCACATTGCCTGGATTTCATGAATGTAGACAGACAACCATCAACTACTATGGCCTGGCATCACTAGATTTGCCACCCACTTCATTGCTATCGAAAGTGTTTAAAGTATAGAAAATGACTTCTCTGATTAATAAAATCACAGGACTTCATGAATTCAAAATGGGGAAAGAGGCCAAGTCCCATTACTCTTGAAGTATGTAAAATAATTGAGTTCAACAAATTTTGGCCTCATGTGAAGGGTGTTTTGAATGTTTTTGATCCCCTAATAAAGGTTCTTCGATTGGTTGATGGTGATGATAAGCCAACAATGGGCTTCTTACATGAGGCCATGGAGAGATCAAAGCTGGCTATTCAAGCAGATTGTAACTATTACAAAAAATTTTGGAAGATCATCGACGATCGATGGGGACGACAATTGAAACATGATATACACATTGCTGGTAAGTAAATGCTATATCTTTTAATACTGGAATTGTTGTATTCAACTCACCAGTCTCTCCTCACTATATTAATTTATCAATAACTAAAATTCATTGGTTTTACAGGATACTTCTTTAATCCCCAATTTACGGATGGACGCATATCTGATGAAATCTGTTTGGGACTAAGAAATGTAATTGAAAGACTGGCAGAGAGTACAGATGAAGCAATTTGGGCTACTAATCAGGTAGGATAATTAAGGAAAAAGTATATAACATTGTAATTTCTCTAATTTATTTTTCTACGTTAATGTCTTCAGATTGACATATACAATGTACGTGCTGGAAGCTTTGGAACGACGACTGCGCGGAGAGCTATCACACAGACCAATCCTGGTATTTATTGTAATGTCATCTCTATATTATTCAAGGACTTACTATTATTATTTTATTGACTCTAATATCATTTCTATTTTTTTTTAGCTGAATGGTGGTTGAATTATGAAGAGAGTGTTCCTACACTAAGGACGATTGCTATTAAAGTCCTTATTCAAACTACATCGTCTTCCAATTGTGAAAAAAACTAGAGCACCTTCTCGTTTATCCACACAAGACCATGCAGAAGCTAAATAAATTGGTCTACATCCACTACAACCTCAAGCTCCAGAGTAAAAGTAGAAGGAGAAGACAGTTTGAAGATCAACGGGATTATTTTTGTCCAATTAATTTGGATTATATCTTTTCAGAAGAGGATACTGTGTTAGGTGAATGGCTGGAGGAACAAGAAAAACCGGTGTTAGACCAAGACCTAGAGTTTGAGGAGTTGGAGGAATTGACTGGGGATAAGCCTGAGCCAATGAGGGCCGCAGAAATAATAGAAGAAAAAAACTTGACAATGCAACAGGGGCGCATACCTGATACGAGTATGCCAAGGGGAAAGGAGGTGGACGAGGAGAGTGAGTCAAGTATTTCTACTTCTTCATCATCAGCAAAAATTCCACCTGACTCTCCTGGGGATGGGGGTCATTATAGAGATGACGAGTTTGTCACTTATGAAACAGTTGAGCATTTTCCTAGTGCTACCGAGTTAGATCCTCACCATGGCTATGTCAGACATATTGGACAGACCGAGACCTGGGGTAGTAGTGGCGCCACTGGGCAAGGAGTGGGGAAAGGTACTCATGGTTATCATGGGAGTTACGTTGGCCAAGGTGCCATGTATGGACAGCATGGGGGTTATGTTGGCCAATAAGGTGCCATGTATGAACAGCATGAGGATTATTCATATGACCCTAATTGGGTACCCCCTTCACCAACACCAATACTTTCTATCGAACAGATGTTAATTGAGCAAGGGAGGCTTCCCCCACCAATTTCCCTACGACCTTTTTATGCCCCTCATACCTATTTCATACTATTTCAGTACAACCAGCTATCTCAATCCACAAGGGATCAAGATAGTTCTTCAGCTTATCAAGAACAATCTGAATATGGTCATAGGTATGGTAGTGCTGCACAACAGTATGGAGCATATCTTTTTAACCAATACCGAAGAAATGATGATGATGATGATGATATCGAGCCAGGGCGACACTCCACTAGGAATTAAGCCGTCAATCTGTCATACTCATACACTCATACTCATCAATCTCTCTCTAGTCTCTACTCTCTACCAGTCCCCTCTAATTTCAAGTAAACCATAAACCTTTTGATACCCAAGTGCTTTATGATTTATTTATCTCACTATCATGTTTCTGATTTTAATATGTCATCTTCGGGGTCTTGAATTTCACAACTTATTTGATGATTGGGTTAGTATTAAATGATGATTTATATGTTATCTTTATTTTCCACCTGACTCTCCTGGGGATGAGGGTCATTATAGAGATGACGAGTCTATCACTTATGAAACAGTTGAGCATTTTCCTAGTGCTACCGAGTTAGATCCTCGCCATGGCTATGTCAGACATATTGGACAGACCGAGGCCGGGGGTTGTAGTGGCGCCGCTGGGCAAGGAGTGGGGAAAGGTACTCATGGTTATCATGGGAGTTGCATTGGCCAAGGTGTCATGTATGGACAGCATGGGGTAATGTTGGCCAATAAGGTGCTATGTATGGACAATATGAGGGTTATTCATATGACCCTAATTGGGTACCCCCTTCACCAACACCAATACTTTCGATCGAACAGATGTTAATTGAGCAAGGGAGGCTTCCCCCACCAATTTCCCTATGACCTTTTTATGCCCCTCATGCCTATTTCCTACTATTTTAGTACAACCAACCATCTCAATCCACAAGGGATCAAGATAGTTCTTCAGCTTATCAAGAACAATCTAAATATGGTCATAGGTATGGTAGTGCTGCACAACAGTATGGAGCATATCTTTTTAACCAATACCGAAGAAATGATGATGATGATGATGATGATATCGAGCCAGGGCGACACTCCACTTGGAATTAAGCCGTCAATCTATCATACTCATACACTCATACTCATCAATCTCTCTCTAGTCTCTACTCTCTACCAGTCCCCTCTAATTTTAAGTAAACCATGAATCTTTTGATGCCCAAGTGCTTTATGATTTATCTATCTCACTATCATGTTTCTGATTTTAATGCCATCTCCGGGGTCTTGAATTTCACAACTATTTGATGATTGGGTTAGTATTAAATGATGATTGATATGTTATATTTATTTTCTTATATTTTACACTAATAAATTGATTATGAGCATCAATAATGGTTGCATTATATAAAATACTGGAGAATACAGCAAACTGCGACACAGACAAGACTCATAACTTAAGGTGACTGAGATTTTGATTTATTGTTGTTACTAATAGAAAAAAAAAAAAATTGTTTTCCAGCATTTTTTAATATTCTGGATTTTTTGGATATTTTTGCGAATTTTTTTTTATTTAAAAAAAAATTCACACCACGACGACCGCGACGGACCGATACCGATATCATATTGGTTTTTGGCCCGGCCAATACCGCGACCGAAACCGAGATTTTAAACCATGGTGAAAAAGCATCCACCTCCCAGCTTTGCTTAGAGCACCCTAACGTTTCTTCCTTTTTCCTTTCCAATGGCGGGCAGACTAACTATTTACTATTTTAACTACTTGTTTGGAATCATTTTGGTTCTTTTGACTTTCAGCTTCAGCCACTTCAGCTCATAATCAAGTCTGGAAGGGAATACAGCTTTACTTCCCTTGAGGGGTTAAAATATCAGCAGCTGGTTCGCTACACTTTAATTAAATGAGTCCGTTGTCTTCCTAGACATGAACTTTGACAAGAAGGTGTTTTACATCTAACCAGGGTTTCACCCAAAAAAACATCACTGTTCCTTCTGATTTTTATCAAGGGCAGTTGGCCAAAGAGAGGCCCTACTCCCATGTAGAATTAACCCTAAGCCAAACAGGCCTTCTCAGGCCATCATGGACCAAATTAACTGTATTCAAGCAGCCCCATTTTAACAAAGTGGCACGGAATTGGAAAATTAAAAAAGTCAACTAATTACGAGGCTAGTTAAAAGCTGAAGATATCAGATCATTTACAGAACTGAAGCTGTCAGTCAGCTTAAAAGTCGCAGGGCCAGAACGTTGGGGAAACCATTATTCAGGAAATTTATGTATATAATAATCACATGCTAAATATTTTGTGAAAAGCAGTGTGGAACAGGTGGACACATGAAGATACTACCCATGTGAAATAATATTGTAGTGCAAGAGCCGTGCCAAGGCGATATTCTGTCAGGTGCCATAACTACAGAATATAGGAGTGCACAGTAGGATGTTCTAGATTTTAGATATCACTTTGAACCTACAGGGTGGACAAAAGGTAGACAAGATGCAATTAAAAAAAAAAATCCCAGACGAGCCCATGGCACTGTAAGGTGCTTCACTAACATAATCTTGAGTATTTTCTCAAGAATACAATGTGGCCATGGGGATTTTGATCGTTCATCCTTTCTTTTTCTTTTTGTGTGGGGAATGAATTTATAAGAGTTTTGGTAGAGGTGCTCAAGTCAAGACCTACATGTGAGCAGATGAACATCCAAGCAGCTTAGCAACAAGGTCCCAACATGGCCAATTATAAAACAAGGCCATTTATCCGCATTCAATGTATACAGATAGTTAACTAGATGAGCTGGCCTTAATATTCATCCAGACTACGGATCCTGGCACCTGCTTATGAGCAGCACGGATCTTGCACACATGGCACATTCTGACAAATGTTTTTGGCGTAGATGCCAGACAATATTTATAAGGTTTAAAGTAGGCTTAGCAGGGCTCCTAAAAAGAAACAGTACACAGAAGAGAGCTCAAATCAACTTTAATGGATTTTAGCAAACTAATTAAAATTTCAAACCCATTAGATCATGCTTTCTTTCCAGGTTTCCTCCCTATTTGTAATTGATTTGGGCTAATAACGGTGTCGCTTGTAGCTTCCACATTCTTACACAACCTACAGAATGTCTAGCTGCCTGCCAGAGTAAGAAAATAAATCGGAAAAACAAAGAGGGTACACACCTCAGTGTCAGTCACAGGTAGAATTCGAGCTTGGATTGGCGCAATCCATAATGGAAAATCACCAGCATAATGCTCTATGAGAACCCCAAAGAAGCGTTCTATGGACCCAAGCACTGCCCTATGGATCATGATAGGCCGCTGCTTTTCTGAGTTCGAGTCAATGTAAAAAATGTCAAACCGTTGAGGCAAATTGAAATCAACCTGTTAACAACAGCAACAGCAAATATTAGTCCGCTACATTACTTCCAAGAACACACATGCAAGAGTTAAATTGCACACGCACACTCACTTGTAACTGAAAAGCCACTTTATTTACCCGTATTGATCCAATAAAAGAGTACTATCACATGCTGACATAAATATACAGCGAAGAAAAATTTTCATGTGCCAATGAAGTGAAATTAGAACTGATGAATTGGCAGTTACATATTCTAGCCTTCAACTAGATTGGCTAAGCAGATCAAGACACGATAGGAAAAGGGGACAAAAATTTGCTCTGAAGACTCAGAACAAGAGATATTTGGAAAAGCAGCAAAAAGGAAATACTATCACTTGATTTGCTTCGATAAGTAGAATACAGCAATTAGCATCAATATAATATCATCTGGCTGTTTGTATGTAAACAGGCCAATGATAGGTGATCTAATTGGAGACCTTTAATCTGACCCCAACAACTGAAAGGAAACCATGCACCAGAATCTTCCCTGGCATGCAATACTAACCTCAAGAGATTGTGAAAAAAGAAAATTCCCAGTGATCATCAACTGCCACAAGCACTGTAAAACAGGATAAATAGTAGATAACTAGTTCCAGTCCAGAAAATTTAGGGAAGTGCATATCCACGATGAAGCCCATCAGATTAAGCGTCTGGATCAACGAACATGGACATCACATGCACAACTCCAACATCGATATGCACATTGATGACCAACGATCATAACAAATTCATCTATGTTCTAGTCATAAATGGATTGAAGGTTTGACTTCCCAGACAAGCCGCATTACATCATAGTTCTTTTTCCATGAAACAAACATGAAACTGAAGCCATGTAGGCCACACTTAAAGTAGAACAGTTGTAAGACTAAGACTCAATTAGATTAGCAGAGAAATAAACTTGCCTGCACAGTTGAGCATTGCCACTTTCTTCCAAGAGCATCTTCAATTTTAAGATCAATCTTCGGACCATAAAAGGCACCCCCACCTTCATCAATTTGGTAGTCCCAACCTTTATCTTCCAAAGCTTCTCTAAGAGCAGTTGTCGCTTTTTCCCATATATCATCACTACCCACAGCTTTTTCTGGCCTTGTAGAAAGGTTAACTTCGTACCTCTTAAAACCAAATTGTAATAAAATTTCTTCAGTTAGATCCAGAACTCCTCTGATTTCATCTTTTATTTGATTATCTAGACAGAATATGTGTGCGTCATCCTGCAAAAACAGTAAAAATGTTTGCATTTACAGTTAACACAAGAACTTCTATTGTAATCATGTGTCTAAAACATAACAGTTATTCAACTGTAGTTTCAAAGCTTCTGAAGTAAAATTGCATGCATTTGCTGCTTTAACATGGAATATTGCGTAGTACCAGGACAACAACACTGCAGACACAAAGTTAAGAAGGAGAAAAGGAATAATTATCCTTTGAAGCAAACCAATGAGCCTCTCAAAAATATGCATCAGGAGAAATTTACTAATAGCATATGCCACTCTTTTCTTCGCCATCTATGTCCAATGCTGGAATGAAACCAGAAGTTCCATGTTTTCTCATGGTTCAAAGCTTTAAAACTCTTCATAAAAGCATAAAAAAATCCTGTAATTTCACCATAATCTGCACACTAACAGTCTACTGAGTGTGGACCTAATTGTGACAAATGCCTTGATGGTACAATGGCTAGCAGTCAAAGGAAGAAAAATGAGGATTGCAGACAGAATTAAAAAAAATAAAAAAAGGAATGAAAGGGAAAGAGGGAAGGGGACAAATGGGGAAGGAAGAGAGGGAGGGAGAAGAAGATTGGAAATAAAAAGAAAAGGATATCAAATGCTAGGTACGATGCTCTGATACCCTGAGAAGTTTGAGAAGGATAAGTCACAAATAGGAGACTCGCAAGTTGCCTGCATGGTTGGGGTGTTTTGCTTGTATCTATTTTTAATGAAATAACACAAGTATGCCCCTCACTCAAGCGGTTCACACTTAAGTGAAGGGTAATAAAAAGAATGCCAAAAATAAATAAAAAATAAAAAATACTCCAAAGTCCAAGGGTTTAAAGAAAAATAGAACTAAAGCAAACTGACCTGAACATCTCTGGGACTACATGTACAATAAATGCAAATAGCCAGAGAGTCACTGTTTCTCAACCATCCAAGTTTGATGTTCATCAATAAATGCATATTCCAGTTGATAAGTGGGTGACTTTAGGGGGCACATATAAACAGAATGGATGTGATAAATGAGTGGCTGCAATACAGCAAATTTGCAATCTGATATGAAACAATATATATACTCTAGCATTTTAGTCAATATGCATATAGAAGATGTTACAAATGCAATCCATTTTTAATTTTTAACCATTTAAAACTAACAAAAAGGTATTTTGTAAATGCAGCAAGATATGCAGTATGCGTCAAACTAGAAGCCATTAATAAAAATAAATAAAATAAATAAATAAAAATAAAAAACTCCTTACAAAATGGAAGGGCAAGAACTAACCTGGGTGAATCCCCTAACACGGAAGAGACCGTGCAGGCTTCCTGATAACTCGTATCTATATACTGTTCCTAACTCTGCAAGTCTAATTGGAAGATCTCGATACGAATTCAACTTCCTTTTGTAAACAAGAATATGGTAGGGGCAGTTCATTGGCCGAACTTGATATAGTTCATCCTCAATTTTCATTTGATCATACATATTCTCTTTGTAGAAGTCAAGGTGCCCACTGACCTTCCAGAGATCAGCCTTGGCCACATGCGGAGTGCATATTATTTCATAACCACGTCGTCTATGTAATTTTTTCCACGAACCTTCAATAAGATCCCTAACAATATAACCTTTTGGATGCCAAAACACCAATCCTCCACCTGCTTCATCCTGCAAAGGGATCAGTAGAAGATTGTAATTCTAATCAGAAGTTGTTACCCACACTTAAATTGTTCGAGTGGTTAGGAAGTCCAACAATGAGCTGGAGGTCTCCACTTCAAACCATTTGGGGCCTTACCTTATACATAGTGCTAGTGGGTGGTGTTGTGTATTCGGGGTTTTACCAATGATCAACCGTAAGGGATGTTGGGGGGTAGTCAGCATCATTAAAAGAAAAAAAAAATTCTACTCAGAAGTTCCACACTTCCACTTCTCAACCTGATATGGATCATAACATCAACTTGAAGTATTTTGCAATTATTTGGGGCATTTACGAAGAAGGAAACAGGAGGGTTTTAACAAGAAAGAAGTAGAGCTTAAAGATTTTGATAGAACATGTTAACCATTGGAAAATAAAGAAACATATTGTTTGTGGATTATGGAGGAAATGAGAGGAGGCTCCCTTTCGGAACTCGGGCTCATCCATGGGACTCATTAGAGATGAAGATGCTACTAAATGATGATCATCTTAACTGAAGAACTGGGAACTAATGAGGCAGGGGAAAAATGGAATTGTTATGATGGGCGTAGAAATTTTTCCTTCCATGAAGAGTCAAAGTGGAAGGGAGCTTGAAGAACCTTTTTCATCAAGCATACCTTTCTTTTTTATAAGCCTAGGCTATTCTACGAAATTCATGATCTCTTCGCGGAGGGAGGTCCTTCAAAAGGTTTTCATGAAGGGAGGTGTTTGAAGAACTCACATCCCATAGTTTAAAGTTATCTTGATATATCCTCTCTTCAGAGAGAGAGAGAGAGAGAGGATATACTTTCTTCTTTAAAATTTTTGGTGGTATCCATCAGAAGAAATATGATCGGCATTACCTTGGACAAAAGTTAACTAAACCCTACAAACAACGGTTCCTGATACCTGTATAGAAAAGAGATCAAGGTCCTGACCCAGGCGCCTGTGATCACGACGTTTTGCCTCCTCTTTAAAGTGAAGATATGCTTTCAACTGTTCTTCAGACTCCCATGCTGTGCCATAGATTCTCTGAAGCATTGGTTTATTTTCATCTCCTCTCCAGTAAGCTCCAGCAACAGATTCAAGTTCAACAGCATTCCTGTTTATATTTCCAGTGGAATCAACATGTGGTCCAGCACAAAGGTCCCACCATTCATTACCTGTAAGAAATGTGTTAAATTTGATGTGAAAACTTCAAAGAGTATTTGAGGAATTTGAAGAGACCAAATTGGCTGGTACCAATGCAAATTGAGAAACATTCGTAGATATAGATTCTTCACTGTATGCTTAAAAACAAGAAGAAAAATCACACACACACAAAATCCTACAAATTGACCAAATCGCAGTATATATTATGTACTCAGACATCAGTACAGAGAACTTCAATCAGATGGGCAAGGGGAAATAGTGGACGTCTAAAAGCAGCCATTTTCCTCAAAATATGAACCATCCACTTGAATACTCTGACCAAGCACCAAGAATGTATGACACTATAATCCACCCCATTTCCTAGGAAACCATGCCATGCCCCATAGGCATATGATGGACTAGACCATACAAAAAGATATAACATGCATTTTCAGCAGGCGTTGGGAAAAGTAGAGTTAACGTAAAATAATTACTAACCAATATGATAGATGGTAATTGGATCTTCCTTAATGCTATCCAAAATCTCCAACTTGTAAGGTTCATTGATTGCCATTATTCTTTTCTGAGCTTCATCTCTGGAAACTTCTTCCCTTACTAATGGTAGATTTCGGCTAATGATACGATCCTACAGATGATGCAAGAAATAAATTCTGTACCCTGGAATCATAAGCAAATGAATATTTTCCCAAGCTATACACAAACACTAACCTTTCTTTGTAAATGAAAGAGACGATGAGTAAGTAATTGAAGGTCCATTTTATCTTACCATTTCCTTCTTAATCCTCTTCAGGTCTTTGTCCGTTAAAGGTTCCATATCAAAATCATAATAAAAACCATTGTCTATCCATGGACCGATCGTCACTTTAGAATCAGGGAAGAGTCTCTGAACAGCCATAGCCATTACATGCGCACACTGCAATCATGCAAAAAAGCTTGATCACCAAAGTAGTTGGATACAACATTTGACGGTGAATATGAGAATAACATTCAAATCAGATGGATAAATTCAGCATTTAATGGATGACTATAATGACAAATATTATTGCTGTTGCTCCTATCATTGGTCGAGAACAACAACATTAACAATAAAGAGGATGACAATTGACAGCGCACGACATAAATTTTGATCATGATATTATTGGCAAAAGAAATCTAACTTGTGAAACTGTAAGGGTGAATGAAACACAGATAGATGGCTTTCAATGAGAACCATAGTTTCTTTTTTTTTTTTTTTGGTTCTTAACCTATCTACCTTCATTCATTTATTTATTCCAAATTTTAGCAAAAAAAAAAAAAAACCATCAGTTGGCCTATGAAACTGCTTGACAAAAAAGAAACGTCCCAGGTGCCAAAATGCAACTTCTGTTTATGCAGTATAATAATTTCTCCGAAATAACAGATGATTCCTCCAAATCAAGCTTTAATTATAAAGGCAATCCGGATTATCAAACTGACAGTCAGCTCGATTTTTATGCCATGCTCAATCCACAACAACAAGACCCACTTACACAGAGACAGTCCGGAACAAGTAGTAAATCATTCATGTAGTAGACTAGACCGATCAATTCGGAGATATCCTACTTAGTACTTACTCAAAGGCAAAGCCACGAAAGAAAAGAAAGAAAGAACATCGGATTTTAATTTTAATGGAAGAGAGAGAGATACTGAGAGGAGTGTGCTTACTGTGTGGCGGATACGCAGCAGCCTCTCCGAGGAGAGGTTGGTCGGAAGAGCGACTCTCTCCGAGGGATCCGAATCGTACTTACGGAGCTTATTCTCATCGTCGAGGGCTACGGAGGAGGCTGTGGAGATGGGTCGTGCCTGCTGCACAGAAGCCCTAACCCTAGATTGGGAGATGGAGAGGAGGAAGAGGCGTTCGGGAGTGGAGGAAGGGGAATAACAGTGTGGTTTTGTGTAGGGCGGCGGGACTGGGAGGGATCTGTTGATAGGGTATAGGAGACGAAAGTAGGAGGAAGAAGAGGGCGAGCAAGCGAGCCTGGGAAGAAAGTTCATGGCTTCTTCTTCTTCTTCTTCTTCTTCTTCTGCTGCTGCTGCGGGTGGTGTTGGTGTTAAAATGTGTAGGAGTAATACATGACGGCTATTTTCATTTCATCTGGCTCTGATTAATTGATTGGTGGTGGCGGTGGTTGCTGTTGCTAGTACTCCGGGGGAGATTAGATTAGATTAGCTGAGAAGATAAGATAGTTTTATTTTTCATTTTTTGGGAGGCTTTTATCTTCACAGTCACAGGGTAGGGGGTGCTGGAAAGAGTGAGGGGGAGAAAGAGCTCTTAGCCATACTAGGTGGGTCCCATATGCTTCTTGTTGATTTTCTTTTTTCTCTTTTCTTCTATTTTATTGCTAAAACTACCTGTCCTCGTTGATATCTTTGTTTTCTCGACGCTCGACATACACAGAGAGACAGACCAGATCTAGTAGTTGTACTACTACTACTACTACTACTTTCTTTTTGTTTGGGGGAAATTTCCATTTTCTACTGGTGTTTTGTTTTATATTTCTCATAGTTGCCAAAAAAAAAAAAAAAAAAAAAACAGGGAGAGAAATTGTATACTGAGATTAAATAAAAGAGGTTTTTTTTTTTTCAAGTAAAATCTACAACGAAAGTATCTATCATGAATGAATGAATCCCATTGCATTGCGAGATCTGATTCTGATCCTGATCTGAAAGGAGGAGGAGGATGATCCATGCTTTCAGGCCATGACAGGAGAGGAGATGCAGTGCAGCTTCAGCTTTCAATTCTGCCAAATTTAATGAGACCACATGACAAGACCATCATCAGAGACAAATATCCAAAAAATGACCATTCAGTTACACCTCCTTTAATTGAGATTGAATTAAGGAAAGATGGGGAACGAATACTCATCCATCGCCTAAGTAATTCAATACTACAAGTAAAACTTAAAGAAGGCCTCATCTACATCTCTGGATTACATCCTTCACCCCTCACCTGTCTTTAACATTCCTTCAATCGAGCTCATTCTACCATCTATTCAATTCCTATGTATTTTATGCAAACAAGCAAGCCCCAAAATGAGAGCCAGAGTAATGTTTTAGGGCCTCCACTTTCAACTTTCTTCATATCCAAACACCAAGCAACCAAATACTATTTCAACTGTACTAGTAGAGCAGGCATTCTAAAAATGCTAGCAAGGCGATGGCTTGATAATGTGGTTGGCCCTGCTCTAGCTTCATATTGTGAATTTTGGTAAACATAGCAATGGCCTGGCTCGGACTTGAGATGCTATCTAATTCTAATAGGACCTTTGCATTGCAACCATTGGTCCGACTCTTCCTCTCCCATAACTCATCACGCCAAACATATAAACTAATAATAATAATAATAATAATAATATGCCCTAGCACAAAAACTCTACTCTGCAACAACACAGCTCCAAATATATAACAAGATCTTCATGTTCTGAAAATGGTAGAAATGGAACGGAAGAACCAAAATGGAATTTAAATACAAAGACAACACTATTTTGCCCACTCTGTGAAAATGATTACACAATTGTAGTCATACTTGGGCTTCCGCTCAGATAAGGAGAGACCCAAGGAGAAGCATGGCCAGACATGTGATCATGCTGGCAGCACCATTGTGGGGCTGCCCACTCGGAGTTGAAAAGGTTGGAGCTGGGGCATTTCCTCCTCCAGCACTGGGTCTCGGTGAACTCACTGAAACAGCAGGCAAAGGCAGCTCATCCACATCAGAATCTTTCAGGATCGGAAGCAGGGCCTGGACGGGCGGCAGTGTCTCAGCAGTCATTACGTGCAGTACCTGGGAAATCAGTAAATATTCCATCCACACCGGCCCCTTGGACATATGAGTTGATTTCCGCAGTTGGGTCCGAGAAGAAATCCCATGCTTGAGACATAAACTCATTTCTGAATAGATGTACATATACACTGAGGCCAAATGACTGGATCTTCGCAACAAGATCTGTGGAACCTGTCATGAAGGATTTACTAGTAGGATATATAGAAAACTTTTCAATTGCAACAGAATCCGCATACTGCTTTATATCCTGAAGCAAGGAATTGAGGGCATCACCGATTGATTCATCAAGCATGTACATGCGCTTATAATTGGTCAGCTGCTTGAACTTGCTCAAAACAGAGATGTTGGTGGACTGGATCATAACTCCCAAGCGTGTTTGATTGTTGTAACCAGTTTTGCTTAAGGCATCGAGGACAGAATCAGTTATACTAACGCCCTGCTTTTCAGCAAGGTAGGCTGCATTCTGCATGTATTAGACATTATCTCGTTCAGATATAAAACACAGAAATAGTTAATCTCAAGGTAATAGGCAAACTTCAAAGGCCTCATAAGTTATGTGTAATGCTGATTAGCACTGCTGAGTAGGCACCACCATGGATAGGCCACGCGTCTTCTTTTTCCCTTGTAATCCTAAATTTTGATACGCAGACATCTAAAAGCCTAAACCATCTGTAGGGCCTTTTGGAGAAAGAGAGTTAAATACTAGACCATTGACACTCCAATAAATGACACGAGTTTATCTCAATGGACTGTCCTGTCTAGGAAACACCACATCCTCAACTAGCAGGATGAGAGTTTGGTTGAACCACAGAAGTGCAAACAGAAAAGTCTCTTCTGTAGCTTTGCACCTTGAATGCCCCAGTTAATACATAGGATAACTCCAATCCAACGTCATCCAATATATAAACTGAGCAGAAAATAACTAATCGATAGGCATTCATTAGTACATCCTAACAGGTTCTTTGTTGATTTACCAAAAAGGTCCTTAAAGCATGGAAGTAACTCTTCCTCTGTTCTGTATAGGAACAATGTGCACCCTTCCTACAAAAACAGCAATGGTGATTGTAAGACCCCAAACCCGCCTTAATGTGATTAGTACCTAATTAATCTTGATTAGATGCCTGATATTTGTTTTGGATGATTTTGTGATGGATTATGTAGATTAGTAGAGTCTTGGGGCCAACTTAGGTAGACATATGATCTTTTAATTATTTGGGCCACTCATGTGTTTGCCAAAGTTTATTGAGTTTAGAGCATTTCATAAGCATGTCATTAACATTAAACTTCATGTTTGGACTCAACCTAATTGGACCCAACCCAACCCATAACCAAGCCCAATTCAACACAAAAGCCCTTTCCCCAAATTTTTCTAAACAAGTGGACTTGCATGCAAAACACACAAAAAATACCCTTTTTAATATCACTCCCTCACCGTCTGCACTCTCATTCTCTCTTCCATCCCAACAGAGAGCACCTCCTTATCAGTGTCTCTTGTTCTTCCTTGCTATCTCTGATTTTATCTCCAATGGGGAGTTGCATGTCAAGTTAGGGAAAGCCATCTCCTTCCTCAAGCTCATCTCTACCCTCTTCATTGGCAAAGCTGTCACCCAATTACTATGCTCTCTACCCATCTCAAATGGTAAGTCTTCTTTCTCTCCATACCTTGCTTGAAATGGGATTAATGATTGGTAAGAACTATATACATTTTCTTCCTTCTCATTCTAGTTGTAATCATTGTAAAACTTCACCTCTTACATCACCATATTTCTTTTTCACTGTGACATTAGTAAGAACCCACCTTCTAAATGATTCCTTAAACTTAGGATGGACTGTTTGGTTCATTTAAATTACATGCATGTTAATTCATCTCTATGCATTACATTTCACCATTGTAGAGATTGAAGAGAGCTTGGATTATTGGGGGTTTTACATGATTTGAGTCTAAGAAGAGAATTAGAGTGGAAAGCACCAAATGAGGCAAGTAAATGAGCAATTGAGATATGTGCATGCTATTGATTCATTGATTGAATATGGTTATATTCTTGAATGTTAATTTCAGCCTTGTTCCTTTAAATGAGATTGATAATGTGAAGTGGGTTGGTTTGAATGGAATAGCAAAGAATGAATTGGATGTGTGTGGAAAAGAAATGGACCATAGGAGCAAATGGAGGCTCAAATTGGTCATTCAATGTTCTTAGGCATGTTGTAGAAAGTTGAATTGATGGGGGGGGGGATTGATAAACAATGCAAAACAGAATTTTTACAAGTTCTGTTGAGCAAATTTTGCCCAGGATTGGGCCAGCCGGATTGGGCCCGCTCGAGTGGGTCGGCCCATTGGGCCCAACAATGCCAACTTTGAATGGCCATAACTTTTGACCCATACGTCCGATTTGTGAGTTCCATATATCGTTGGAAAGCTCTTGGAACGTAGAAACCAATGATGCAAACCTCCTAGCGATCAGAGATTAGGAGATGAAGTTGATATGGGGACAATTAAACCGGGCCCTATCTCTTTGGGAAAAAGAGACTTTAATCCTAACTTGGACCTTAGATTGGAACCCATAGACTAAAACCTTATAATCATCCCCGAGGATGATTGTGACACAAACACTAAACCAATAAGGTCTTAGGTTGGGAAAGGAGTGACCTTGTAGGTCCCTAGACATGGAACCCTTAACCAAATAAATAAGTCTAATGGAAATTGTAACACATGAGAAATCTTGGGCTGAGATTAGCTCATGTGCCTATCCGTTTGTCTAGCACCTTTCCATGGGTGTTGGTTTAGGGAGTTCGGTGCATCACGCACACACACAATGTGACACCAATAAAAGGTAGCACGTGCATCGAATTACCTAAAACTACATCGAAATGGACGGTTAGAGTAGGCGGGTAATTAGATTAGGTTTGGCTAGTAAATCTTCTTGATCCTAATAATCGAATTGCA
The DNA here is from genome assembly GCA_028538565.1 of Umbellularia californica. Taxonomy (NCBI): domain Eukaryota; kingdom Viridiplantae; phylum Streptophyta; class Magnoliopsida; order Laurales; family Lauraceae; genus Umbellularia; species Umbellularia californica. The sequence goes on along the minus strand of JAPQWN010000011.1, from coordinate 373,219 downwards.
TTTGCATATTGTTATTGGCTTTATTATTGCCCTCAAATGTCTCGAGATTTGCTTATATGCATTGTTCGTATTACTTCTCAAATGTTATTACAAATGTTCTATAAATGTATCATGAATTGATGTGAATAGCGGCCTGAGTAAATATGACTAGATTGATTGAATGAATAGAGTGGAAGCAAAACGAACTGAGTGTAAAAGTCTTACTCAAGTCCTATTGATTGAATTGAATGAGTCGGCACTACTTAGCTTCGACCGGATGATACTCGACGGGGTTGACTCTTGGTTTAGATTTGTGTACGTCACTGCAGTAGACAGCCTGGAGCACCGGAACTCCAGAACCCGGGTAGCCAGGAGGACCTTTGGCCGGGCCCCTGGTGACATCCCAAAATGCGTGCTCTCTATTAAGGGAGGATTGAGCAAAGGTAGTAGCCAACTAGAATGTAAGTTTTGTTTTGTGATTCGATAAATCATGATTTATTCTCAAAAGCACAAGGTGCCTAGTTTCCGATTATTTGACATCGTTTAATCTTCTGTCAATAATTCAAATTTGATATAGTATATGATATATCTTAATTGCTCATATATATTGTTGAATCGTCGTATTCATGGTGCTACACTTGGTGTCACAGGGATCCAGGATACCAAAGGGAATAGCTAATAACCCTTCAGACTAGATATTTGATAGGTAAGGTTCATGGTTAGCCTTGACCGTCAGAGTACGTACAAGTGTGGTAATTTATAACTTGAGATTAGATAGTGAATCTTGCACTTAGTTTAAGTATGCATTGAAGGTTTAAATTATTAGCTTTGTTCTAGACTAATTATTCTGAAACGGTATGGTTAATTGACTGTCATGGCTTTGATATTGATATTGTATATGTTTCCGCAGTTAAATGTTGATTAACAGGTGTCAGTGAGTAATCCTCACACATGAAATGTGGAATTTTCTCCTTCGTGAATTCGGACTTGGTCCGGAACAGGTGCGAGTTCATGGGAGTACGCGTGTCACACGTTGGGAACCACCCTAATCAGGGGATCCTCGGGTCCGGGATGTGACATACGTAAGTATGGTATCAGAGCATGAAAAGTCTTTTTGTAAAAGACTTAGAAACCCTAGGAAACATGGTGAGGACACGATAGGACATTGGGAATTTGAATTCTAAGATTTGTTTAGACTTGTTTATTGTCTTGTGTTGTAAGTAAATAACCGAACTAAAGAAGATGCTGCCTCGACGAACCACACAAATGAGCGTGCGACCGCTAGAGTTAGTTCAATTCCAACCTCCGCCGATCAGAAGGCCAATGCTTGCTGTGCAAGAATCCCAAATTACAACTCAAGGCCAACAAATGCCAACTCAGCAGAGACCGGTTCACCAGATGACGAGACGCGTGTACACAATGGCTTAAGAGGAAGCTGAAATGACAAACATTGTGGAAGAATGTAAGATGGTGACTATTTATTATGAGTCTAATATTTGTTGATTCTTGTTGATTCTTAGTTTCACACACTCTATTATTACATTACACTCTGTTGTTATTTCCGAATTAGACCGTGCAACCGCAGGTTGTTCTTTCTATGACTTCTTTGGTAAGTTAGTGCGAATCACCTTATCATAGTTTTAATTTAGAAAGTTAAACTCCCTAGGAAGCTAGAAAAGATCTTAGCAGTTGTGAGTTGGTAAGGCATTCCCTAGGAAGAGCTAGAATACATGATTAGTTAGTAAACCATCGGGCACATATAGATTACTTCATAAGATAGTGACCTATAGTTAGGTGAATTTAGTACAATTGTAGAATTGAGGATCTTAGAAATAGGTTGAATATCCAATTAGTGTAGCCTTGAGGCAGAGGAATTAGTTGTAACGATTACTAGTCCCATAGATTTATTCTGAAAGGTGAAAGGAACCTTAGTGGCTAGGGGTATTTTAGGAACTTGTGAGATTTGTTGACTTGTGAGAATTGTTGACCCTCTTCCTCTAGTTAGGGATAGAACTATCCAATATTGAAGGTAGACTCCACCTTAGTTAATCTTCGAGATAAATGTAGTATTGACACAGATTGGTAATATGGGACTTGATTATAGTTAGTCCTACGAGACTTAAAGTAGGACACACTTACCCATCCAGGAAATAGTGATGTTTAGATAGATGAGATTAGTGCAGGTAGTGATGATTGTATAGTAGTGGTTGAACTGATATGGACTTAGTAAACCAAGACAGTTAAAGCAAAACCTTAGTTACTTAGAATGGTGGTAAGATTATAGACAAGTTAAGTCTTAAGATTGGAATAGTTACACACAGGTTAGCCTTGATCCTTTGAGCATAAGAACTCGTTCGCCTTTGAGCATAAGAACTAGTTAGTAATGATTGAGACAATTTCATAGTTGTTCTCGAAGGTGGACGACATAAAAAGGTAGAAGTTGTTTTAGTAACTTGTGCATTTACCAGACTTGTTTTCCAAGAAAGAGCAAGACCTACAATCATTAGAGATAAGAGACCTATCATAGGATTGATACCAAAGATAGTCTTAGAGTTGATCCTTACCGAATAAGAAGGATAGTGGGAAACTGGATTAGTACCTAAGGACTACGACTTGGTTTATGACTAGATGATGTCTACATTTGATGCAAACCCAAAAGGTAGGAACTATAGGTTCCGATCTATAGAAGCGCGGAATCATGAGACTTAGTACGGCACGCCAATTAGAGTTGTTATAGTGGCTATAGTTTGAAGTTTGGAAAACAAAGTACTTGACCGGATGTAGTAGCACCTTAAATCCACACCAAATGGAAAACGAGACAACGAGTTGTATTAGAAGATAACTTCCTTAGCAAGCTTAACTAGAAATGATGTTAGTTGAGGAGTTCGACTACTTAGATGTCGAAGTCTAGTGGATCAGAGATAGGTGATGTGTTAATTAGGTGAAACTATAGTTGTTGACGATCCAACAAAATTAGTATGACTAGAGTCACAGCTTTGAATGTTTAGGGATTAGTGTTAGGACCGCAACAGATTCGATTCTAGAATAGTGTTCTTCGGTCTATCACCTCCGACAAGTTAGTTATTTATTTCTTAATCTTGAGGCTTATTCCGATCATAAGACTTGACCATATTCTATTTTCTTCGTGGGATCTAAATTTGAGATAGACCAATTGAATTAGGTGCTAATTCCCTTACCTAGTATATGTGAGGAATGAGTGTTGGTTGACGAATGACTGTTAGTTGACAAATTCAAATGGTTAGAAATTGAAATCTAGTTAATTAGAAACTGGTATTTGGTGACTATTATGTTGTTAGAGTTGAGCCGTTGACGATTTGTAGATTTGGAATAGCTAGTTGAAAACCATGACTCATAGAATTAATAATGAGCTCACTGACAGGTTAGATTTTAGAAGGACCAAGGTGTTCCAATGCTTATAGTGTTAGACACAGTTAGTCGTCTTATCCCTTAGTTTTGATTATCAATTAGGCAGGCATAGATCGCGGTCAACTTTTAGTAAAACATACGATCTGCAATTGATGATTAACCAGAGGGAACAATTGTGACTTTGAAGACGCACTTAGACCACATGTGTTAGACTTACAGGAAGTGGAACCGAGATGGACTCACTGCAATTAACGGACAACAATAACTTTACCATGCGAATATGGACAAGATATCGCACGAGACTTGTTATGACAGGCGACGCAGTCATCAGTGTGTAGAAACAAATCTTCATGTGTTTTAGTAGACGAGACTGGTGTACAAAAAAAAAAAAAATGCATCAAGGTGTCAGAGACAATCGCAATAAGCAGAGGAACTATAATGGCAAGTAAGGGGTGTTAATATCAAAATGGCGCAGCGGGAAGGTGAAAAGCATCATTCGATTCAGACAGAAGACAAGTGTCACCTCGTTATATTGAACTTTTGAGATTTACCATGGAGTCAGTGATGAACCACAGATCGAGATTATTACCAAGTCAAACAGTAGTACATGATGTGCTTCATGAATCCAGATAGTTAAGATACGTTCCAGAACCATCTTTCCGTATCGAGTATGAAGTCTCAAAGATCAAGACAAAAGCTTTCTACGAGGATAATTGTTGTCAGTGATCAATATTAAGGAATAGTTGTCGTATGACCAGATTATCAGAAGACTCAAAGCGGTAGAGCACTCTAGTTTAGAGAAAGGCACGTAAGAGTTTGATTCACAGGTGTTGAGAAAACATTCTCATCTCCTATCCGGAGTAGGTTTGCATTTGGAGGACCAAATGTCCTAAGGGGGGAAGGAATGTAAGACCCCAAACCCGCCTTAATGTGATTAGTACCTAATTAATCTTGATTAGGTGCCTGATATTTGTTTTGGATGATTTTGTGATGGATTATGTAGATTAGTAGAGTCTTGGGGCCAACTTAGGTAGACATATGACCTTTTAATTATTTGGGCCACTCATGTGTTTGCCAAAGTTTATTGAGTTTAGAGCATTTCATAAGCATGTCATTAACATTAAACTTCATGTTTGGACTCAACCTAATTGGACCCAACCCAACCCATAACCAAGCCCAATTCAACACAAAAGCCCTTTCCCCAAATTTTTCTAAACAAGTGGACTTGCATGCAAAACACACAAAAAATACCCTTTTTAATATCACTCCCTCACCGTCTGCACTCTCATTCTCTCTTCCATCCCAACAGAGAGCACCTCCTTATCAGTGTCTCTTGTTCTTCCTTGCTATCTCTGATTTTATCTCCAATGGGGAGTTGCATGTCAAGTTAGGGAAAGCCATCTCCTTCCTCAAGCTCATCTCTACCCTCTTCATTGGCAAAGCTGTCACCCAATTACTATGCTCTCTACCCATCTCAAATGGTAAGTCTTCTTTCTCTCCATACCTTGCTTGAAATGGGATTAATGATTGGTAAGAACTATATACATTTTCTTCCTTCTCATTCTAGTTGTAATCATTGTAAAACTTCACCTCTTACATCACCATATTTCTTTTTCACTGTGACATTAGTAAGAACCCACCTTCTAAATGATTCCTTAAACTTAGGATGGACTGTTTGGTTCATTTAAATTACATGCATGTTAATTCATCTCTATGCATTACATTTCACCATTGTAGAGATTGAAGAGAGCTTGGATTATTGGGGGTTTTACATGATTTGAGTCTAAGAAGAGAATTAGAGTGGAAAGCACCAAATGAGGCAAGTAAATGAGCAATTGAGATATGTGCATGCTATTGATTCATTGATTGAATATGGTTATATTCTTGAATGTTAATTTCAGCCTTGTTCCTTTAAATGAGATTGATAATGTGAAGTGGGTTGGTTTGAATGGAATAGCAAAGAATGAATTGGATGTGTGTGGAAAAGAAATGGACCATAGGAGCAAATGGAGGCTCAAATTGGTCATTCAATGTTCTTAGGCATGTTGTAGACAGTTGAATTGATGGGGGGGGATTGATAAACAATGCAAAACAGAATTTTTACAAGTTCTGTTGAGCAAATTTTGCCCAGGATTGGGCCAGCCGGATTGGGCCCGCTCGAGTGGGTCGGCCCATTGGGCCCAACAATGCCAACTTTGAATGGCCATAACTTTTGACCCATACGTCCGATTTGTGAGTTCCATATATCGTTGGAAAGCTCTTGGAACGTAGAAACCAATGATGCAAACCTCCTAGCGATCAGAGATTAGGAGATGAAGTTGATATGGGGACAATTAAACCGGGCCCTATCTCTTTGGGAAAAAGAGACTTTAATCCTAACTTGGACCTTAGATTGGAACCCATAGACTAAAACCTTATAATCATCCCCGAGGATGATTGTGACACAAACACTAAACCAATAAGGTCTTAGGTTGGGAAAGGAGTGACCTTGTAGGTCCCTAGACATGGAACCCTTAACCAAATAAATAAGTCTAATGGAAATTGTAACACATGAGAAATCTTGGGCTGAGATTAGCTCATGTGCCTATCCGTTTGTCTAGCACCTTTCCATGGGTGTTGGTTTAGGGAGTTCGGTGCATCACGCACACACACAATGTGACACCAATAAAAGGTAGCACGTGCATCGAATTACCTAAAACTACATCGAAATGGACGGTTAGAGTAGGCGGGTAATTAGATTAGGTTTGGCTAGTAAATCTTCTTGATCCTAATAATCGAATTGCATTTGCATATTGTTATTGGCTTTATTATTGCCCTCAAATGTCTCGAGATTTGCTTATATGCATTGTTCGTATTACTTCTCAAATGTTATTACAAATGTTCTATAAATGTATCATGAATTGATGTGAATAGCGGCCTGAGTAAATATGACTAGATTGATTGAATGAATAGAGTGGAAGCAAAACGAACTGAGTGTAAAAGTCTTACTCAAGTCCTATTGATTGAATTGAATGAGTCGGCACTACTTAGCTTCGACCGGATGATACTCGACGGGGTTGACTCTTGGTTTAGATTTGTGTACGTCACTGCAGTAGACAGCCTGGAGCACCGGAACTCCAGAACCCGGGTAGCCAGGAGGACCTTTGGCCGGGCCCCTGGTGACATCCCAAAATGCGTGCTCTCTATTAAGGGAGGATTGAGCAAAGGTAGTAGCCAACTAGAATGTAAGTTTTGTTTTGTGATTCGATAAATCATGATTTATTCTCAAAAGCACAAGGTGCCTAGTTTCCGATTATTTGACATCGTTTAATCTTCTGTCAATAATTCAAATTTGATATAGTATATGATATATCTTAATTGCTCATATATATTGTTGAATCGTCGTATTCATGGTGCTACACTTGGTGTCACAGGGATCCAGGATACCAAAGGGAATAGCTAATAACCCTTCAGACTAGATATTTGATAGGTAAGGTTCATGGTTAGCCTTGACCGTCAGAGTACGTACAAGTGTGGTAATTTATAACTTGAGATTAGATAGTGAATCTTGCACTTAGTTTAAGTATGCATTGAAGGTTTAAATTATTAGCTTTGTTCTAGACTAATTATTCTGAAACGGTATGGTTAATTGACTGTCATGGCTTTGATATTGATATTGTATATGTTTCCGCAGTTAAATGTTGATTAACAGGTGTCAGTGAGTAATCCTCACACATGAAATGTGGAATTTTCTCCTTCGTGAATTCGGACTTGGTCCGGAACAGGTGCGAGTTCATGGGAGTACGCGTGTCACACGTTGGGAACCACCCTAATCAGGGGATCCTCGGGTCCGGGATGTGACAGTGATGGGGCCTTGCCTTTCCATTATAGCAGCTGCTTTAGAGCACTTACGAATGTCATGGGTTCTGTGCATGGCTCCCGTGCATGGCTCCCAACTGCATTCTGCCTTTGAGTTTGCCACCTCAAGTGACAATCTTACTTGAGCAGACTCACCCACAATTTCTGGCAGAGAAGGCAGAAATGCAGGACTTTGCCTATCATGGAATCCACTTTCCAAAACCACCGCAACAAAGGCCCAACTACTCCAAAATGGTCATGAATCGTGATGTGGGTTACCTCCATGGTTCAAAATAAAAGCCGCTATGTAGCGTAGCAGCCACATTATCAGCCATAGCAGTTGAGGCCGCTATGCTATTTTGAAAACATTACGGCTACAATCTAAAACCTGGTAGCACCAAACAATTTTAATTTAAAACACTGTTTTTCCTATTTCTTCTCCTTAATAGCCTTTCCTAAAGTTGTCTCTACCCTAATATGATTCCAAATCATTAAAAATAAAAATAAAAAAACACAGAGAAAAGATTGGCAGCTACACAAGATTTGAATTCTTTTGACAAAAATTTCACACCACTACGTATCGTTCGCTACATAGTATTTGGACCACTATCACAACCTCTATTTTGATCCTTGGTTACCTCCAAGAAGTCAAGAACACGTCCCGTGTCAAGACATATATTGTGGATAACTCACCTCTATGTTGATCAAGATTCCAGCAATTGGCTTGTCCTTTGCAAATGTCAAAAAGTCGACTAACATCATAAAGCTTCCTGTAGTTGCATATGCTGGGTTGCGCTTCAATGCAGAGATCAAGTATGGATTTGATATTAAGGCTGAAATGAAGAAATAAAATTATGAGAAACTCATTTGTTGAAGAGAAGTAAAGCATTTGTGCAGATATACTACTTTGCTGAGCCTGCAAGATTCTGCATCATCATCATCATCACACACATCTGATATCAAAATCACAATTCTGTAAAGAAAGACCTCTGTTGCTGGATATTTGTGCTATTTACTTCTCCTAACCATGTCACTTCTGATGGTTGTGCTTGGCTGCATTGCCAGCTTTAGACCAGAAGTTTTCTCCTGATTTGGAGATGAAAGAACCCAACCAGCGTCGTTAGGATTTACACTGATCCCAAATAGGGAAGGAGCAAACATGGCCTTAATTTATAATAGCAGTTCAGAATTTTAGTTCGCGGAAAACAATGTAGAACACTCCAAGTTCAACTTACGATTCAAGCTTTTGATCTCACTCCATGTGAGATTAAAGGTAAAAATCCCGGAAGCACCTCCATGGATTTCTGGAATACTCGACAGACGAGTATTAAAGGGCAACTGAACAACTGTTGTGCCGTCAACAAGATCTACAGAGTTTAAGCATATGGGCACTCCATCGCTTGTCATTTGTACAGAACAATCAATAATATCAGCACCATCACTGACAGCTTGCTGATAAGCCAGATCAGTGGAACCAGCATAGATTCCACTAGCTCCATTGTGCGAGATGATTACAGGTTTTGCTGACATAAAAGGGAAAATAAAAGAATGAGGGTGGATTCAACCACCCGAGGTAAGTTATAATAGAGCAACGAAAACACAAGAAAAGGAGGGTAAGTATATGGTAGCTACATACCATCTTCAGAATCAGAGCTACTTATGTTTATGTGAGCAAAGCAACCTGCAGAAAGATAAGGTCAATATTCGACTAGTGATCTTCAACAAACAAACCACAATTTGGGAGGTGAAACGAGTCCAAACCAAATGTGCATGGTATCACATGAAGCACAAATTGGATCACATAGGATTCCACCTTTTCACTTTCTTTTTTTCTGAAAACCAAGAATACTGTGTCAAGTGACACTTGAAATAAAGCTCATATCAGTCCTTTTTTTCTCAGAAAAGAATCCCGCATGCACAAAGACTCCCAAAATGGACTATCAAGCTTAAAATACAAAAACAGCAGCATAGGAAATTTGGTGGTGCCCAAAATTCCTCCAACTTTTCAAAACACACATGTCCTCAATTCTACGTCGAATTATGAGAGAAAGATTAAGCCTTACCTATGGCCTCTGAAGGAGTGATAGGAAATCCTGTCACCAAACCATCAACAGAGAAGTCACCATTGTCGATGTAAGATAAAGACTCAGCCAATGGATCATAACTGTAATTGTAGCTAAAAGGTACATCATTTTCAAAATTTGAAGCATAAACTTCCAGCCCTTCTGTATGAGCATCCAGGACAACAGAGGAATGAGGCAGTAGATGCTGATTGGTATCTGTAGACCATATGTAATATTTGGGAATAAGGATCCCAGAGGCAAATGTCTTGATGAATGTAAGATTCTTCAAGAGAGTAGCATAAGTTTGGTTGGTTGAAGGCTCAGGATTGTCTGTCCCTAGAAAGCGGAAAATCAATTTTGTCCTGCTTTTTTTAAATCTTGCAGTGATACTTTTCAAGAACCCCACTTCTGGGGATGAGATGTAGTCAATAATAACACGTCTCGATACCGAACTCATGAAGCTTCGCACACTCAAGTTATGTTGGGCAAAGAACAAATCATGCTGAAATAAATAGAAGAACGGAAATCCGATAAGTTAAAAAGAACAAAAGAATGACGTGGCATGTACTATTTGTTCTGTAAAATAAGTTCTACTTTTGAAACTTGGCATTCTAGTTTGGACCTTCAGCAAAGTGCAGCGTGCACCACGGTTCAATGAGCTCCACTCGGGCCAGGTGATTTACCTGCACCCACCCATTTGTTTGTCACACATGAAAATTGGACATGTCCACAGCATGTTCAGTTGTTGGTATGACAATCAGGTTCATATCCCATTTACTTGTTCGATCTGGAAAGAATCTGAGATAACTGGGCTTGCATCCATGCTTGGGCAGGGACTCGACAAAAGAACTGTCAAACTGAATCTGAGCAGGTTGACAGGTCTAAAGAGGCCCTACCCGATCCTGAGGCAGGGTAAACCGGAAGCCCCACCCAACAGACCAGCTAAACTCAAGTTCCAGAAGAAATAGGTACTCTCAAGAAAGCAAACAATGAATGAACAAATGAAATGTTGAAAATATTGCGAAGAGAATCAACATACTGTAAAAACAATTGAGAAAAGGGATGTCTCTTTGTTTGGCAGAAATTGTAAATATGAGGCTCATAAAGGACAATACAGGGTTCAAGTTTTGGAAATATATTTTTCATCTGGTGGATCCTATTATCACTACTGCTGTATGATTCCAGCTATCAAATGCCTGCTTGCAAAGTGATAATGAACCAATGTTTTGCATTTGATGAGGACAAGAACTGAATGTTAAGATAATAATAATGCAGTGGCTGAGACTTTTCATGTGTTTTCAACCCACAAGTATGCATATCATATAAATGGTGCGATCACCACAAGGTGCATGGAGTTCCCGATGATCAGGCATCCAACGGTTCCTCCTATTCTGAGAATAGGAGAACACAAAAATTGCAGAACACTTCATAATATTTGAAAATTTTACCTGGATATTTAACTAGAAGCGCCGTGATTTGATTTCCTGTGCTATTTCTTCGACAGTGCTAATAGAGTTAATACCGTCAAATTCAAATGGGCGAGAAAGAACCACTTGTTTCACTGTCCAAGTAGCCACAAAACTGTAAGTACAGAATTCAAACAAGTATTGTGTCTCAAAAGTGCGGAAAATGCTTCTTCTTCTTTTCTGTTTCTTTCTTTCTTTTTTTCTTTTTTGCTATACTATAGAGACTCGAACTGACACACCCTCAAACAATATGCTCCTAACCAGCTGAGCTACAACATCTGGGGACAATGGAAATGCTTCTGTAGGTGACCAATAAATTTCTTAATTTCTTGTTTTCTTATTAAACATCTTTATCTAAGGCTCTCAGAAAATTCTGTGAAGGCCAAAAAAAATCTGAATAAACTTTGTTTCTTTCTTTATCAGTGATGTCTGAATAACGTCTGCGTTTAATTGTGCATGGAGAAGACAATGAAAGTGAATGGATCTGTGGGTCTCAAGGTAAGAATTTTGGTTGATTGGGGTCCTATTCAGGTGGGCCCTTTTAAGATGATCACAATTGACAGTGATCCACAATGCAGGGACTAGATGTGGCCATGGTGAATGGTCTTATGTACAGGTCCGTAGTAGATAGGCTCTGTTTGATAACTTTATCTACAGCTTTTCAGTGAAAGCCAATATTCCATCTTTCTCCACTAGAGATTTTTCTATTTTTAGACCTCTTTCGACAACCAAACTACAAAAAATTAGAGTGCCATTTTTATTTTTCCCTTTTCCTAAATTAGTGATGGCCAAGCCCAAATAAAGGAGGAAGGTAGTGTTAGGGAGGTTGACGGTCATCATAATTTTGTCACTATCAAAACATGAATTCTAAGATAACATCATTCCGAGAATAGATCAGAATTGTAAGGCCCCGCCCCGAGTTAATCAAGATTAACTCTAATTGAATTGCAATTAATGCTAGTTAATCAAGTCTAATTAGACTAATGATGATTAATGACCCAACTCAATGAAATTAGTCCCAAATGGACTTAATGAAGTGGTAATGAAGAGATTAAGTGAATTGAGTGAATTTTAAGTCTAAACTAAGAAAACAAGATCTTTTTCGTAAATACGTATTTGTACGTATTTTGTCGAATACGGAAACTCTTGATACCAACACGCGTATCTCGACGAGTACGTCAACTTTCGTAATAAGCTCGAAGTCGTTTGACGAGAATCCGGTCAAGTCACTCTTCATTTGACTCAAAACGTAAATAACCTTGATAAGTGGGCTTTAGTTGCAAAAGGAACTCATATAAAGGGAATGGACTTCCTTTGAGTTCATTTCCACCGACTCCAGCTCACTCAAAACCCTAGACACCTCTCCTTCTTGCTTCTCCTTCTTCTTTCTTCCGTTGCAACTCCATCGAACATGAGAATAGGATTTAAAGTGGTTCAAGTGTAGTGAGTCTACATTTCTCCACCTTCTTCATCTTCTTCTTGGACATTCTAGGGAGAAGCATTCAAGTTGAGAAGTTTTCATTCAACCTAAGCTAAAGAAAGGGGGGTTTTCTTCATCAATCTTCATTAGAGGCAAGTATAAACGTCTATTTATGATGGAAATGCTATATTACAAGTTTTCTTGAACTATAGGAATGGGTTCTCAACCCATTCCTTGTTGTAGAGTGTATATTGTTAGGGATTGAATGGAATGGTTGATGGCTACTCCAAATGAGTGAGTTTTCTTGAACTCTTTAGGTTATTGAAGAGATTTGAGTTCAAGGAACTCAATCTCAGAAATTTGCTTCAGAAGTTCTGAAGCTCGAGAGAGTCATTCTGGGCTAATTTCGGCTAGCCGCGAGGCTAACCGTGAAGTCAACCGTCAAATTCTGTGCAACTGGCGTGCTTCTGGAAAGCTAACCGCCAGTTTTTGGTTAGCCGAAATTTGAATTTCGGCTAGCCGTGAGGTAACCGTGAGGTGACCGAAATTAGTCAGGATTTCTGTCAAAAATGTCAGCTTCTGGAAAGCTGACCGTGAGCTAACCGCGAAATGGCGGTTAACCGAAATTGAAATTTCGGCTAGCCGCCAGCCACATTCCGGCTAGCCGCCGACTGCATTTCGGCTAGCCGCTGGTCAAGTTCCGGCTAGTGGATTTTGATATTGTGGGTGGAAAATTTTTGGGGACTAAATGCACATATTAAATGTAAATGTGATGTCCATCGAAAATAACACGTGCATTTAGTAACTAATTATTACACCCAGAAATTGGCTAAATTTGGGATAGAGACAAGTAGGACCGTGAATGATTAAAGATTCATCTAATCCCCTTGAGTCTATAATGACTGCATACAATGAACTACTGAACATTGAATAAATGCAATGAACCAATGGATAATGAATAAAGGTAATGAATAATGAATAATCCTGCTGCAGCAGATGATTGGGGTGTTCCGGAGCTCCGTGGTGATGCCAATGATCTCTGATCAAGACACTGGTAGATCCCACATATAGACTGAAAAGTCAATGAAAAGCCATATACAAGCCATGTAATGAAATATGTATTGAATGAAAAATGTATTGGACTGAAAAGTCCCAAAAGCCATTTAATAAATCTCAATGTAATCCGAATGACATGAAATGAATGAAATGAATTGACTAATGCTTCCTTTGGAAGACACTGAACTGAATAACGATAATATTATTGTACTTGTAATCTAATCATTGATTATCAATTGACTGCACTGTTCAAAATATTGCGTTAACCTAGATTCAATTGTCTAGAGTCCTTATATTGACAATGGACAAGATTAGCATGAGTTATCATAAATGTGTTTATACCTTGTTGAACCGTCGTGTTCATAGTGTTATTGATGGCATTACAGGCCCAGTTGCCCATCCCGGCCTTGCAGAGGCCGCGCCGCTTGCGGAGGAGGCCCGTCCGTTACCTCCAGGAGGTTTAGCGGAGTGGGCATAGTTCGGAGGGCGATGGTTTTGGGTACTTGGATTATTTTGGGAATTGTTTTGGATAGATATTTTTGTGTAAATCATTTTGAGATGTAATTAGATGTTCCCTGCATTGTAATTTGAATATGCAGTGGTGAACTTCATTGGACTGTATTTTGTATATGTGAACATTACTAGTAAGGTAAAGTCAATCATTGTCAATGTATGTATATATTTCCGCAAAAATGTACATTTGACAAGTATGCAGGTTAGATCCCTTATGAGTCTTGTATTAACTTCGGTTAATTCGAGATTTACGGGAGTAAGTATGATGACATCGCGATCCGGGTTAGGCCCCGATTAGTCCGGCCTCGGGCCCGGGTCGTGACAAGAATGGAGAAACAGAACTCACGTAACAGATCCCTACCTAGTTGGGACAAGTCTGGAATAAAAGAAAAGTAGATCAACTGATTGGACTGTCTTCGTGAACCATATGGACCATTTCTCCTGATTATCTGGTATAGAATGCAATTAATATTATGCACGAGAAATTGAAAAATAATTCTCAGAGGAAAATATTATTATGGCATGTATATTTGCATGTATGGATGAATATTATAAGGGGTTGAAGTACAGAAATATTAATCATGAATAATAAAAAAATTTCATATGCAACATTTCACAACACAGTAATGCCTTTCAGTTAAGCAGCCACCAATATGAGAAAAATTAAAATATTGGCATATTGAGAATCTGAGATATTGCAAATTTAAGTATTATAGTGATACAAATGCACCCTACATAAAGGAACAGATCTCCTTGACTCCAAAACACTGTATCTAAAGTTACGCAATTGAGATATTACTACATGGGTAGAATAAGAAGATCCACTGGTTGGATGTTGCAGATGTAAACTTAGCTACCGCATACAGGCAAAGTTTATTTTACTAATTTATAGAAAACAAGGCACTGAGGATTAGAAAAGGCAGAAATATGAGCTTTCAAGATCTCAACAGAAATTTCAAAATTCCCTTTTCCTTCATTTGTTCCTGTATGTGGCTTTCACTCATCAAAGTGCACATCCATTTCTGCAGGCATTCTCTATAACGTTTTTTGGGGAATGGGGTGACAGGAGCCAGGTAGGCGTGAGGAAGTTTATATAATTGCATGTTTCCTGTACTCTTGATTTGACATAACTCAAGGCCAAGTTGCCTTTTCCTTTCAGATTGCTACAATTGGTTTGGCTGCAGATGAAAACCCTTTTGGTGTGGTTCTTGGTGGAATCATGTATGTTTGAATGTGCTCCAATCAATTTTTTCTTTTCATTATCCTTGTGTATTCTTTCTTTCCTTCTTTTTTAAGGGTTGGTGATTGGAGTTTATTAATTTAGAACCATTTCTATCTAATTCTTGCATTTATCTAATTCCAAAATTTTATCTGACAGAGTGTGACCACTAGGCCATGCATAGCTGCATATCCTCTGTACACGTTGTATGGATTTTGTGACTACACAAGATGTTCATTTGTTTCTACATGGTGTCCTTTCCTAATATTGTTTGATCTTGTATTATTACATTTGTTTCTGTGGTTTTGATGTTTTATGGTTTGGTGGAGACCATAGGCAGCAAGTAACATATATGCACAGTTTGACAAGGAGGATTTTCTCATGTTGTTGGTTGTTCATGGGGTCATGCAGGGGGGCGGTGCTGAACAAGGACTGCGGAGAGACAGACATCTCACATGCTCTGACTCTATCAGAAGATACATATGGGTAAGTTAATCTTCTTAACCATACCACAACATGTTCAGCCACCCTACCAGTAGTCACATGTTCAGCCACCCTACCAGTAGTCAGGCTATCTCTTCACATCCAATTCTGAAAGCTCTAGGGAGAGGAGTTTCTTTTAGTTCCTCCTCTTCAGTGAGTTTGTAGGCATCCAGGAGTTAGGTGGAGCTGCCTATAACTCCCTCTGCTTTGCTTCCGCTTCCGCTATTATCCTACAGTTCAGCTGAGTTCAGTTGAGATGTGCCCTGTTCTGGCCTTTCAATCCCTGCCCTGTTCTGGCCTTTCATTTCCTGTTTAGAGCTCCCGTTTGTTCTCTGATTCAGCAGTTCTTTTTAGCTTTTGCAGGAATGTTCTGTGATGGAGTTGCCTTGGGGGTGGTCTCTAGTGTTGTGCTCTTTTGGCTTGGGGTAGAGGAGGAGCAGCTCTTCTTCCCCGTCTGTGCAGTTCTCTCTTTTTAGCTTCGGGCTGGTTTCTCAGTGGCTCTAGGAGCTATTTCTCAGTAGTTTCTCAGTGGTTTCTCGGTGGCTCTGGGAGCTATTGTTGTGCATCTTCTGTGGCTGCTTTTGATTCGGGCTGGTTTCTCAGTGGCTCTAGGAGCTGTTTCTCAGAGGTTTGGAGGAGAAAGATGTCAGGTTTGTGTTCATATTTCCTCCTTGTTAAGGTCCTAAATACTTATATGGCTTGATTTGACACATTCATCACTCATGGGTCCCTTTGGACCCAGGGACAGTTGAAAATCTCTCTCTCTCTCTCTCTCTCTCTCTCTCTCTCTCTGCATTTTTAACAGAAGGGGTAGAAACACATTTTACTTTTCTTTTTGTTTTTTCTTTATGAAAAAATGAAATTACTGATGCAGAAAACTGACAGCATACAAACTATAAAGTTCTTAGAGGTAGGGGAATAGGATCCCTCTGTTTTGATTTTAGAAGGAATGGTCTATCTTTATCAAAGAAGACCTTTTTTTTTTACTTTTTTTTATTATTAATCAATTATCAAATCACTTATTAATAAAAATTTCATTTAACCAGGAAAACCCATTTCTCAATGATTTGACTATGGGCATTTACCTTCTGCAATGTGGCATATCAGTTCAATTATTAGCACCTACAAGGCCCAGTTTCAGATTTTCTTTTTCCCTTTTTTTTTTCTTCCTTCGTTTATTAGACCTAACTTCATACTTCAATGATTCACATATGCACTCTTTTTTTTTTTTTTTTTCTGGTTTTGTGCAGGAGTGGCAATTGATCAAGGAATCGCATATGTGCTGATGTTGGCTGCACTTGTTGTTACCTATCTGCTTCATTAACCCATTCTGTTCTTATTTTGTAGAAGAATGAAGGGATTACTGCTTCGATTCTGTTTTCATCAATTGTATCATATGCATGTTTTCTCTCCTTTGTCCATTTTTTTAGAAAAAAAATTTATGTGTTTTTTAGCTTTGTATCATAGGGGCTGGTTTCTGCTTTGCGGCTTCTTCTCCAACTCTGGCCTGGAATTTTTCTTTTCAGAGCTTCAAGGAGAATTACAGGATTTTGGATGATTTTGGAGTGGTAGCTGCAAATTGCTTCAAGATAGTTTGGGTTATTATGGAGCATCCAGTAGTTTGGTTAATGCAGGACTTTGGATGATCATGCTGTGGTGTTCTCTGCTTTGTGGCTTCTTCTTTAGGCCTGGCCTGGAATTTTTCTTTTTAAGAGCTTCAAGGAGAATTACAGGTTTCTGTTTCTTCTTTTTTTGTTTTTGCTGGTTTTAGCCCTCCCTATTTTAAGGCTGGCCTTTCAATTTGCTTTCCAATGGCTATATTTTTTCTTCTCTTTGTCTTAGGGCTTTGCCCTTTTCTTTCTTTCAATACAAATTTACCAATTAGCAAAAAAAAAAACCATACCACGACATGCTTCTGGTCTCTCATTTGTTGTTTTAGTGATATTTTTGTCAATGGATGAACTCTACACTCCTAACACTTGACACATGCACCATGGTTTCAGCAACTACGTCATGCAGTTTGTGCTGGATTTAAAGATACCACATGTCACAGCTAGCATACCGAGGCAGCTTGAAGGGAGTTATGCAAGTCTTTCCATTCAAAAGTGTAGTAGCAATGTGGTGGAGAAATGCTTGAAGGAATCAGAAGAAGAGCAACGGACATCTATTGGTTTTATGACTGACTATTGAAGACAGTCAACAGCCCCAGTCCCTCTTCCGAGAAAACTCTTTGATTTTATTTCTTTTAGAAATGAACTGGATGAACCTTCTCAGGAAGTTGTGGGTTGATTTTGTATTATTTATTTATGTATTTCTAAACATTATAAATTGTACATTTTAATTCAAGCTAATATATTGATTTTTAAAATAAACTAACTGATGGTGTGTGATATTAATGTGTAGATCATGTGAATGCTACAATTTATGGGTTTTAATTTTTTTGTGATTTAAAAAACTGAATTTAATGGCAAATAAAAAAATTACGGCGACATTATTTAAAAAAAATTAAATTAGGGATGGTTGAAAACCGACATTTAATACAGTAAAAACCGTTCCAATATCAAAATATGGAACAGTTTTAAGCCCTTTCTGTCTATTCGAGACGAACTAGTAATTGTTCCAAATAGTAGAATTTGAAACGGATTTCGAAACTTTGGAAGTGTTTATAACCATTCCAAAAAAGACTACGAAGTGTTCCAAATAATTAAAGTAGGAATGATAAAGTAAAATCAGGCAATGTCTGAAACCGTTTCAAACTTCATAATTTGGAACGGTTTTATACACTTCCAAAATTTTAAATTTGGAGCGGCTTAGAGCCGTTTCAATGGTTTATGAACAGGGGGTTTAGCAGCGGTTTTGGACTGTTCCTATTTCTATTAGGAACGGTTTTCAGCACTTCCTGTGTCGCTGTTTTTGGTGTAGTGAATATTAATCCGTCATTAGGATTTCGAATGATGATTAGACCTTTTATATATTAACCAATGGGGTTTTGAGACTTTAAATGGACCTTGTAAGGCCTTGGACCGGAACCTTGACCTGTTATGTGCCTAAAGGAACTAATAAATACATGATTAGTTTTTTGAGGCTAAAACTAGTCATGTACATTATCCGGTTGATTTAATTGTTTTACCAAGAGTGTTGAGTTAGTGAATTCGATGTGATCCATTTACACTTGTGACACCAAAATAAAGAAAGCAGCACATCGAATCCTTTAACTTTACATCGGAATGGAAAATGAAAGACAACGGATAAATAATTTAGATTTGGCTAGGAAATCACCTTTGACTCTTGTAATTTTATAAAACATGTGCTTATTGAATTACTCTACCATGAGTTCACGTGTCATATCAATGTTCATATACATAGATTGTACTCCTTTTGTTTATTATTTGCATTTTCACCGCAGTGTTAATATGTTTCAATTGCATTATAAACTTGAGGAATCTTGAGTAGGGCGTGAACAAATTGAATTGTAACGTGTGAAATTATTAGTGTGATAATTGATTGAATGAGTCAGTACTATTTAGCTTCGACTAGACGATACCCGATGGGGTTGACTTTTGGTTTAGATTGTGAAGGTCACTGCGCGGTAGATAGTCTGGAGCACAGAAACTCCAGAACCCGGGTAGCCAATTGAACCTTTGGCAGGGTCACTAGTAACATCCCAAAATGCGTGCCCCTATCGAGGGAATTTAGCTAATGTGGTTACCAACTAGTTATATATATTTTTCAATATTATTAACTCTTCAAGCATGAATTATATTTGAATGCACAATCGCCTAGTCTACTTTCTGTGATCTCCCTTAACCTTCCGTCATTAATTCTGAATTGATACAGCATGTGTAATAGGATTATTGCTTATACTCCGCTGAATCGTTGTATTCATTAGCTCTTCTTGGTGTTACAGATGTAGGTTCCAATCTTGGACCTGAGGAGACCAAGGAGAGAAAGGAGGAGGCCGTTGAGGTACCTCCAGGCTTGGAAGAGTGGACGACCGAAGGAGCTGTCTAACTCTTGTCTTCGGAGAGTGCCATATTTTCCTCCTTGTTAATATTATACTTCTATGAAGTTGAACTAAATATACTTTTAGTATTGTTGTACATTGATACTTTGTATTATTGAAGTAAATTAAGTTTTTAATTCTCTACTGCTTCATAGTAATGAAACCATATTGTGTATAATGAACTTGAATGTTTCGACACCTCATGATATGATACCATTATATGTTTTAATTAAATGCTTCCGCTAATAAATATACAAAGAAAAGTGTCCGTGAGAATGTTTCACATGTGCAAAGTGAATTATCTCCTTCGTGACTTACAGTTGCCCCGAAACAAGTGTAATGAGTACGGGAGTACGCGTGTCAGCTTCAGGAATTACCCTTGGCTAGGTAATTTCGGGACCGGGATGTGACATTTTGAATCCTAATGTATATATTGTACAGGGTCGACGGCGACCTTGGTCCGAACAATCAGAGTTGATTGAGACGTAGGTTTTAAGCTACATCCTTGACATTCAATGAGGTCCAAAGTCAACGTCGACCCCAGTGTTGAGTCATGCATACCGGGGCTTAGGGATCTGGGTCAACGATGACCCACGACACTGGAAACAGGGGTAAAAAAAATTGACAAACAAAGGGTTTTTGAACGAAAAGGTCTCTTTGGTGTGGATTTGGCTAAAGTGATATTTTTCGATTTATTGGCCACGTGAAGTGTATTTTTCCGATAAGATCCGCCAAATTTAACTTGCATAGGATCAGTTCTCACTTCGCTACCATACAATTGAACATATTTGGTTGATAACGGGACTAATGATCAATAATAATTGACCAACTTATTTGACCCAAAAAAAATTGACCAACTTGTTTCTGGTGGAAAGCCTCGGCCGAGATTCTCACCAAAGAAATAAAATCCTTCTCACAGGGTCATTTACGTCACTTGGTATAATTTAGTCCGAAATGGAAAAGGACGAAACAAGGAGAGATAGAGAGAAAGCGGGGGTGTGTCACTCATGTGAGAGAGAGAGAGAGAGAGAGAGAGAGAAGCAGAGAGAGACAGGGAGAGGGGTCCAGAGAGCCGTTATTCCGTTAGATTTTTTAGTGTGGTAGAGAGAGAGAGAGAGTTGTTGTTGCTGCCTTTGCCAAATGGTGTCGGACCAAGAGATAGCAGACGGCGTGGCGTCCATCCTCCTCCACCAGTCAGATCGTAACGCCGTTGCGACGGTGAACGACGTTGTGGAGCAGCTGGAGGTGAAGCTAGGGTTAGACCTCTCCCACAAGACTGCCTTCATACGCGACCAGATCGACCTTCTCCTTCGCCATCATATTCATACCCCCCCTCCTCCTCCAAAACACCATTTTGCCCTCCAATTCCAAAACATTCATCACCCTAATCATCATCATCATCCCCATTTCATCAACCCTAATACAAATACTAGTACTACTGCTGTTGCTGCAACTGCCATTAGCAGTACTAGCAATACAAGTAGTCTTTACCACCGCCATCATCATCTCAACGAGATCGACTTCCAGCAACCTAATGTTGTTGTTGCTGCAACAGCAGCTGGTCCTCCTCCTCCTCCTCCCCCTCAGCAAGTGCCGCCACCGGCCAAAGAAAGGTCAGCACATTATCGCCTTCTTTATTTATGTTTCACCTTTGCATGACCTAAAAAGAAAAAAAGAGAAGATTTTTAGGGTTTCTTCTTTCTTCTTCATCTTCTTCCTCTTTTTTGGGGTTTCCAAGGTCACCTTTTTGGTCTGCAATTTTCTGGGTCTTTGTTATTTTCTGAGATTTCAATGTCTTCATAGAGATTGTTATTGGGAATACATTATAGAGCTGTCTTCCTAAAGAAAGAACGAATCTTTGGCTCTGCTTTCAGCAGTGGGCCCTTTTAGAAGTAAAATACAACCCTTTTTTTCTCTTTTTTTTTTTTTTGTTTCTGGGGTTCCAAAGATTGTAGAGGGGGTTCTGATAATAGTTTAGTATATAATGCCTTGAATGATCCATATCAACGACATCAGTAGAACATCTTGTCACCCTCACTCTCAAAAAAAAAAAAAAAAAAAAAAGGAAAAAGAAAAAAGAAAAAGAAAAAGAAGATCCTGGCACCCACCTGCATGCTGGTATTGGGTTCAGAATTAAAAGGTAGTAATACAAGTGTTTGATCCTTTCTGAGGCATCCTGGCTTCCAGGACTACACTTGTTTTTGTTACAATTTTCTCTGTCCCATTGGGCATTTGTTTAAGTGCTCTGGATAGGAAACTCTGATGGGACGTTGACTCTTTGGCTGCAAAAACAGTGTGTTGATTTGAGATGCAACGGAGGTGAGCCAATTATTGTCTGGGACTTGGGCTCGACAACTAGATATGACTATGTCAAGATCAGAATTTTCTTAAGGGCATGCTTGTTTGCATAGAATATATATACAAATTCATGGTCAAACATGCCCTCTCCACTGAAGGAATATTAAAGAGGTGAGGGGTGAAGGGGATAAGGTAGTGATGTAGATAGGACTTTGGCTTTCCTTAGGTTTGAACCGTGAAGGTAATGGATGGGTATGTATTTCCAATCTTCCCTTGAGCCAATTTCCATTAAGGGGGAGATTTTTTTTTTTATGTTCATTTTTGGATATTCACCTTTTGATTCTTCATTTTTTAATACTTATATAAATACAAGGTTGTAAATTTTTTAGGGATTCAATTACATGAAACAACACAGGCCCTACCTAAATATTGAAAAAAATTGGGGTTTGGAGTTTGACAGAGGAAATGTATCAAGCTTTGTGGGTCTTTTTTTCCCCTCTATCTTCACTCTTCCTGAATGAAGTTTTTTAACCAATAAATATATATATATATATATATATATGGGGGATCTTCATATGCATCTATCCCTCACCATTTTTGGTGAGGGACACCCCAAAAGGGGAAGTTTCAAGTACAAAAGTGTACTTGATGTGAGGTACAAAAGTACACTTTTGTACTTGAAACCCCCCCTTTTGGGGTGTCCCTCACCAAAGATGGTGAGGGATGGATGCATATGAAGACCCCCCTATATATATATAGAGATAGATAGATAGGAACTGTCTCATCTTGTGACTGCCTTGTTATACTTGGAGATCATGATTGTCCATATTGGATTTCTCAAATGGAAAAACTATTAGTAGTTGATAGGGCCAGCTGTATCAAAATATTCCTGCATGTTTGTGTTCTCATGTTTCTGCATAAGAACGAAAATTTATACTTCCAGATGAAGGTTATACAAATGTACACCATCCTGACTTGGGAATCTCAAGTTCCATTTCCCACTAGTTTTTTTTTTTTAGTAAAATACTTCCCACTAGTTAACTGTACTGACGCAACATGTATTTTATAATTTATCAGTTTATTCTGCTGAGGCCTTTTTGTTGATATATCCATTGTTTTTTGGTCTATCTAGTGTAACTCCCTTGTAATATATATTGTATTTGGAGTGAAGAATTGCATCATTTGGTCCATAATCTGATATGCTTGTGTTGTGACCTCCTTTATTCCAGTGCTCCAACAGGTGGTAAAAGAAGAGGTGGGCCAGGGGGGCTTAACAAACTGTGTGGTGTTTCACCTGCACTTCAGGCCATTGTTGGTGAGCCAGCAATGACAAGGACTCAGGTTTCAGTTCTTAAACAACTGACTCCTTTGAAAAGTTTTCTCTGTTAGTTGCTCTACGTATTACATATACTAACTGTTCTTATTGTTGGGTTCAGATTGTGAAGCAGCTATGGGCATACATACGGAAAAATAATCTCCAAGACCCAAGTAACAAGAGAAAGATCATCTGCAATGATGAACTGCGCTTGGTGTTCGAGACTGACTGCACTGACATGTTCAAAATGAATAAGTTGTTGGCTAAACATATTATAACACTTGAGCCTAAAAGTAATTCATGTTGCATAAATTTTCAATATGCTAAATTTATAGGGTCCTCTGCTGCAGCAAATGTACTGCTTTCTCTCTATCCTGCACTGGCAGTAGCCAAGGTTTGGCAGGCCAGAGTCCAGACCATAGCATTGAGTCTGGTAGGCTCCATCCTTGATTTAGGATGTCACAGCAATCTACTCAATGGGAAGATCCTGATGTTTCAGTCAGTGGTCTAAATGGTTTAGAACTAAATCCAACAATGATCCTGGAAAAAGTAAGAAAAACCAACGGAGAACGACTAGGCTTATCTAATTTGCTAGATTTTGGAGACTTCCTCACAGTCTGTGTTGCTAGAACCATTGGTTCAGCCTGTACAGGACAGGGTGCGTGCAGCAAACTGAACATATGTTCTGGTGGACCGATATATGCTCCTATAGTTATTATGATTTTTCTTTTAAAAAGAAGTTATTATGATTTTTTTGTTGCAGAAGATCTTGGTCCAGGTGCTAAAAGATTAAAGGTCACGAGTGTGGAATCTTCAGCTGAATGCACTGGACCACGTGCATCTCCTGTGATAATATCTTCTGCACTTGGCAATTTTTTGGGCACCGTAGAAACAGAGATGCACCAATCAGAGGTTATGAGTCGTGTTTGGGAGTACATAAGAAATAATCGGCTGGAGGTTAGTAGCCCAACAGACAATTTCCTATTGTTTATTGGCTGTCAACTCATTTTGATGTATTTGCTTGCTTCTCTACTATCCTCAATATGCATAATATACATAAAAAAAAATATTGCCAGTTGTACCTTGATGTGGGAAGTGTTTTTTGTGCCACGGGTTATAATTTGTTTAGGTCGTCATCCGGCTAGATCTCCTGACTTGTCACCTTATTGTTTCTAATGGAATGCTTATAATCGGCCTTTTTAAGGAAATGATGCATCCTGGAGCAGAAGACATCATGTTGTGAACTATTTTAGATGATTGATCAACTCTCTTGGTGTACTTTTCTACACAAGCTGAAATACAATTGGGATGTTGATAATAAATCAAATCTAGCAATTTTTGAAGTGAAAAACTAGAAAAGTACCTGAGGGTTTGGCTTAGGATAGATGGGAATGGAGAAACAATATTCATATAGCAGACCCGAACATAGTTGGGACAAGGCTTTGATGTTGATCATATATTTGAAATTGCTATTCAATTGTACAGTTTCAATTGTAATGTTATTTATTTATATTTTTCATGATCTGGTGCCACTGAAATAGCCTGCCTTTCATAAGACAAACAGTTTCATCTCGCCCAACTCCTGTGAATTGCATAGGTCCAAATATCTACAACATATGGAAAGGTTGGAATTCATCGTTAGAATGAACACGGTTAAAAGTTAAAACATGTATGAACTCATATTAATTTTGGGAGCTATCCACATGCTTCATTCAATATTATTGGAGCAATTATTCAGCTTCTCACGTATCACTGGGAGGATGAGATTTAATGGTATGCTTTCGTGAAAGGTGCCCCCGTGTACAGCTTATACATTCAATCTAGCAGGAAATACTGAATCAATTTCTCTTATTGATGCTCTTGTTGATATAATACAGTTTGTATACAGCGTAAGTGCAACTCCGTTTAACTTTTTATATGTTTTTCTTTTAGGACCCAGTGAATTCAATGATGATATTATGTGATGATAAGTTGCAAGAACTTTTTCGATGTGAAAGCTTTTCTGCTTTGTCAATATCAGATATGTTGATGCATCATTTATTCACGGAGTCATGATGTAACACAGCAACTGGTCAGTTCACTTCCTTCCTTGATTTTTGCAAGCATTTTAGTTCTTAAATTAGCCGGGCAGTCTGTTTCTAGTTGACTACCTTTTTGTTGAAATTCTGGTTTCAGAGGTTCAAAGTTGAAGTCTTGATAATGTCAATTGACTGTTCATGCAGTTCATGTTTATTATAAACAGTTAGAAACTCTTAATGTATCCAATCAATCAGGGGTTTCTTTTGGTTTAAATTGTTTGCTTGCAAACACAGGACTGAAACTGGGTGACGCCTGATCACTACTGTGTCAGGCCACTGCCATTTGAGTGCTTGACTCCTGCCCAGCTTGCTCCTGTTATGCTTTGATTTGGGCTGATTGCATCGACCCATTTGGCCTGGGTTACACTTTTGAGGAAAATTGTTTGCTGGCATGGCCTTTGCCTTGGCGTCTATGTTAGATTAAAAGTCTGGTGTGATTTCTTTTTCCCTTCTAAAAACTGTTGGCCTTGCCACTGTGCCTGACTTTCACATTAAGGGGGATGTAACCAGCCTGAAACCGATAAGCAAGCTGGTGCCTCAGCCTGGCTTGACCCAGTTGCAAACCAACTCAAGCATTTTGTATCATGGACCTTGCTTTGACACATCTTTACAATATACCGATCAATCCATAGTGGAGGCTGCTCTTAACCTAACGAACATGGAGAACTCACGAGTCACAGAAGTTTCTCCTG
This sequence comes from Umbellularia californica, assembly GCA_028538565.1. Classification (NCBI taxonomy): domain Eukaryota; kingdom Viridiplantae; phylum Streptophyta; class Magnoliopsida; order Laurales; family Lauraceae; genus Umbellularia; species Umbellularia californica. The sequence goes on along the minus strand of JAPQWN010000011.1, from coordinate 347,410 downwards.
TGGTTAAGCTGGACATGTTCAATGTTGCAACTTGCAACCACTAGATTGCATGTTCATTCTACTATACTTTATTGACGAATGTCATTTCAATTTCAATATCTAAGGTTTGTATCTTTCACACAACTACCTATGCTTCCAAATGGTCGGGTTAATGATGGGGGTCTGTTTGGTTGCACAGATGACATTAGACATAGCTGGTATTGTTTTAATCTTTGAGATACATGAAAGTAGCAAGTACATTTTACCTGCAACTTGTTTAGTTGTTACTGTTGCTTCTACAGATTTCTGTTTTTTTTTTTTTTTTTACTATATGCTATTTCACCAGTCACAAAAGGCACACATGCAAAGATAAGATTCCCACCATTAAATATGTACTCTGAGCCCATGAAGGTAGATTTGCTCATCTGTTTGTTTTCATGTGATGTTCTATACATAGAATTATTTTACAAGTAAAATTATCTTTCACAACACAAATCATATTCAGATACTTGTTTTCATTGAAAATCAGTCTACATGCAATATGTTTCCAGTAAAAAACTAAAATTTTTTTTCCCTTTCAAATCCTGTTTGTAATTTTCCATTCATCTCATGTGATTAGCCAGTCACTAAATTAGAAAAAACTCAGAACCACTGAGCTTGTGGCAAAGGATGTTTAAGAACTTCTCTCTGTCCTCGATCTCTTTCTCCCTTATTTCCTCTCTTCTCATTCCTTTCTTGTTTCTCTGATTGAGGATAACACTTTAAACTGGCCCTTGATTGATGAGATGAGGCTAATATGTTGATAATCATCTTAATTATCAATGAAAATTGTAATAGGGTAAGATAATCTTAAACATATTATGATTTACAATGCTTTGTTCTTTACAAATGCTATTTGTTTTCATGGAAAATTCATTTAAATTAATTTGACACACATCAAATCACATTCGGTTACTTGTTTTTCGTTGAAAATTACTCTACATACAGAATAATTTTCAGTGAAAGACGATAAAAAAAAAAAAAAAAAAAAAAAAGCTTTCTCCTCAAAACCTTATCAAATCATTTTGCACTCATCTTATTTTACAAGTTCCTGTTCATAGCAATTTTTAAAAGGAAAACCAGAGCCCTTAAGCTTACAGCTAGGATGCCCTTTCTAGTCTCATTTTCTTGTCCATTCTCATTTCTCCTTCCTTGTCTCCTCCCATCTTCCTATTCCCTTTTTATCTCTTCTTTTTCATCATTTATTTCAAATATCATATTCTTATTTTCAATGAAAATTCAAAGAGGTGAAATGATTATAAATAGATTATGATTTTCAGTAGTATATTCTTTATGCAACATCATATATGGGTCATTTGTCTTGGTGTAAAACTCTTTGCGTAAAATAATTTCTGATAAAATTCTTTTGCACTCCTTGAATCTCATCGGGATGTACTTTTTTTTTTTAAAAAATTGTCTTACATTGAAAATTGAATACTTAAGCATATTATTTGGTTTATTTTTTTATATTTTTGCACCATCATCATTGAAGCCTTGTCCCATTTATTGGGGGTCGGGAGTGAGTTTCACTTTTTTGCTTAATTGTACTCAAAGCTATGTTCTTAGGAACTCCACAATCCATCATGTCTTTTCTTGTAACTCCATATATCCATCTTAGCATGCATCTCCCACACATGAACTTTCACTACTTTTTTTGAACACTTTGCTCTATAAAACAAAGCAACTCTAACTGTCAATCACATTATAGTCATTGTTAGGAGTGTTTCAACATTATATTCTCATTCTATTGTTCCTCCTCCCTCTCTTTGGTGGAGGTTGAAGGAGAATGAAGCCGTTACACAATCTTCTTTAAGGTGTCCATCCTTGAAAGTCATCACTTAAAGGGGGTTCACACACGCATGCATGAGAGATATCCCCATATAGATCACTGCAACATTCTAATATTTCAATTTTTGAGATAACACTTTCTCAGTAAATGGGTCATATTTTCTCCAAGATGTGTCACAATCACACTATCTTAGGCTCAATAGATGTCCCTGAATAACCAATCAAACACTCCTAATCTCATGTCATAGAGACATTGTTTGACTCCTGCCCTTATATAGAAGACACTTGATTTGTCTCTTAAAGGCAACATACGACGGAAATAATTGGTTACTCCACATATCCCCATATAGATCACTGCGACATTCTAATATTTCAATTTTTGAGATAACACTCTCTCAGTAAATGGGTCATATCTTCTCCAAGATGTGTCACAATCACACTATCTTAGGCTCAATAGATGTCCCTGAATAACCAATCAAACACTCCTAATCTCATGTCATAGAGATGTTGTTTGACTCCTGCCCTTATATAGAAGACACTTGATTTGGCTCTTAAAGACAACACATGACGGAAATAATTGGTTACTCCACATATAAATTAAGGATGTGCATAACTCAAACTTTAAGTGACTTCTGGGCCTTTTTTTGAATAAGGAGATGAATGGGCCCATTATGCTGGACGTATTTTTGTCTTGGCCAGATTTGAGCAACCTTGATCTTGGATTGCACACTTGTACTTTACTTTTAGTTACTCGTTTAGAAACCTTGGCTTTAAGTAAGGTTATGGAACATGGAACTTACAAATCCGACCGCCAAAAAGATGGAATAGAACTTTGATTCCAAGGATGATATTCAATCCTTTAGAATCCTTCATTTCACATTGTTTTCATCATTTTTTAAGAGAATAACACTCTATTTCAATGTATTCCATGCAGATATACAACTTCCATAACTTCAGTTTGGATCTAACGGTATGGCAGATACTTTTGAAAATTTTATTTTCTTAAAATGTGCTTTGGTTGTTAGATGTTGTAATGTTCACTAAACTTGTTGAAATGAAATGTGATGCCACAGATGTTAGTTCAAGTTGTCTTGCTCACCAACATAGGTTTAATTTCTTTTACTGTGTTTTAACCACTTAAAGAGACAAAATAAAATAAAAGATAAAATAATATCAGCACTGAAGAAAGATTGGGAATCGATTCATCATACTGCATGGTAATTTATATTCATATTTACATGGATATATTAAGACTTTGAGATCAAGGATGGGATAGAAATTTCTATGTGAAATCCAATTGTGGATTTAGTAAAAATGGGTGAGAGTTACCTTTTGATATATATATATATATATATATCTCAGAAATATTCAGGTGAGGAACTAGTTCTCACCTGAATAAATCCGTATATATATGGGAGGACGGGTGTGGTGTTTGGGGTTGGTTGGAAATGGGATTGTTGGGGGCAGGCAGGTGGGTGGTAGTTGTTAATGGATTGTTGGTGTGCCACCAACATATGATTCATCACCTCCCCTCATGCGCACATATATTTCTGTCTAGATGTACCTCTCACAGTTCTTATGAGAGGAGAGGATCTTAGTCCCTTTCTGTACTAGCTTTCCATATTAATATATTGTTGTTACCTTTCTCAAAAAAAAAAAAAAAAAAAACACAGACACACTTTGATCTATGCCAAACACGGGGGGAACAAGGTGATGGAAATGTCTTCTAGTGGATTGGATTTTAGGCAAGAAAACCAGCCGAATTTGATCATCCTAACCCTTGATATAAGTGCCTCAAATTTAATGGTTTGTTAAATTATATGTTTTTCAACAGTGAGTATTTTTTAGTGTGTCAAATAGGAATGTCAGTGAGTGTGAACTGTGAAAGGGTTGGATTAATGATAGGCGGGTCCCATGAAGGGCTAAAATAGTTTCTCCTGAAGTCATGATGGCTATCTTTCGGCAGAGACGATCATAGAAGGCTTATCACCTGCAGAACATCCCACAAGGGTCATTGTACAGGACAGCTTGTGGGGTCCACCTATGTGCATGCCAATTAGTCGGGAAAGGGAGATGGAAAGGTCTCAATGAAGATCCGGGATGGGCAAAAAATCAGCCCCATTTGATTATCTAACTCTTGATTAAAGGACCTCAAATTTACCGATAAATTTTTTTAAAGACCTCAAAATTTTCATGGGTTTTGTGCATTTTTTGGATTGAAAATGAGATCAGATAAGTGTCAAATAGAGGTCATTGTCAATTTAGTGGGTCTCACAAGGAGGAGAGTACAGAGATCCTGTGCAGAGTTTTCCTTATCACAGGTGGATGGTGCTCATTTTCCAAGCTTCAGATCTGCTTACCTTTGAAATCAGCATCGACAGCAACTACAATTGAATTAATTGACACTAGTGTAAGTTGTGATCTAGGAGTAAAATCTGCATTGTGGGGTTCAAATGCTTGTCAGAGGTTGACTATTTAATTGAAATCTTGTTGGCCTGCTAATCTCACATTTCAAGGTGAACAAAGATATTTCAATCTAAAGGCAAATTCCACTCCCCTCTGTATTTGGTCCAACAGCATAACTTGATGAGCTTGCCTGTAGAAATGCAGATTTGCTCACCTGTATCATGGCCTTTGGCCTTATGAAATGGGAAAATATTCAAGATGAAATGAGCAACTGATTAAATAATTTTATGTTGCATCACATGTTTTTCCTTTTTTTTTTTTTTTTGTTCTTGTTTTGATCAGTTGTGTTGCATCACTGTACAGTTACCATTTTATTAGTCCATCGGGAAGAATGTATTTGGGTTTTTCTTGTCTTTTATGTTTTTCTCCCCAAGTCTTGTTAGATTGTACTTCCTGCCACTTGGACTAATATTAGAAACTGTCATATACCCAGCAAACATTGCGATGCATTCTAAAGTGTTGACAAATCATTAATAAAAAAAACTCAGTTGTTTTGTAGAAAAGCACTCTGTTTGCTAGCCCTTTTTTATTTCCTTTTTTTTTTTTTTTTTTTTTTTTTTTATGTTGAAAAGGTTTCTTCCATTCCTGAAAATTTGACCAATTCAGTGAATGTTGTGACTGTGTAACAGAAGTGATAACCTGTCGATCCAATTCTAATTGATTATGATTCTAGTACAAAACTCATTCTGCACTGCAGGTATTGCATATGTTTTTTATTTTATTTTATTTTATTGTGCCATTGTTTAAGTCGAATGCTTTCAGAGGATCACAGCTATCTAGGATACCCTGATATACCTGTATGCACTTTTGCTTCAAGTTGAAATCCATATATAGGTGTGGTGTAAATTTAATGCATTGATAAGGAATGATGCTAGAGTGGTGTTTGATTTTATTGAGTATATAAATTGAATGCATATATGGGTACTTGAAAGAATAATAATATTGTATTTACAAGGGTGTTTCTGAGACCTAATAATCTAAAAGAGAAAGCGCTTAAAAATGGTTAAAAGGGTACACATGGTGACTAGAGTGAGGAAACTGTAAATGAAAGCTCTCGTATACTTGTGTTTGATGACGGGAGAAACTCTTTCTACGATTGGCTCCAAAAATGCTGCCCATTTCTGATGCAAAACAGTTACACCCAGTAATGGCCCCAAAAATGCTGCCAATCTCTGCAAAACAGTAACAACCATTAATGAACAAATTGTTTTTTTTTTTTTTTTTTTTGAGAGAGAGAGAGAGAGAGAGAGAGATGCATACCGAAAGGAAAGGTTCCATGCCATGGACTATTGGCTCTATGAACGTGTCAGCATTCCTGCAATTTTTTGTGTATTTAAATTCCAAGTAAGCATGCATGTTGTAGCTAGCAAGGTTGTAAGTGGGTCATTTTAGAGCAGAAATGCAAATAAGAACGACCTAAGCAGTACCGAGTCTGGGTCCAGGTTAGGAACGGATGGATCTGGATCTATGGTCTAAGACAGATGGACCGGGGTCGTCATTTGTGAAGGGCCCAAGAGTATGCTGCTGACAATGCATACATGGAAGTATTGAGGACTGCCACGTGCAGTCCAACCAACCCAATTTTGGTGAAGAAAGTAGTGTTTTTTTATAAATAATTTTTTTTTAACCCTAAACCCTACTATTAAGTTGCCATTAAACTTAAGACCCTTAAATTAAGGGGCTAAGATCTTGTGCGCTGATTTTTTTGACTTTCCCTACTTTGTAGAGAGACCTGTCCATCTGCCTTCCTCTCATTGATAAACAGTATGTCTAAGTGGCCAGACTGCATGTAAGTAATATGCAGTCTGCGCTGCGCATGAGTAAACATCATCTCAATAATAATAATAATAATAATAATAATTGGATTCATGAAAATGGGTTTTTGGTGTGGAGCGGGATACCTTATGAAAGCCTTCCCCTGGTACGCATGCACCGTATGGAAACTGAATCCCTTTCCAAATGGCACAGAAGTGTGGTCGAACTCTGCGAGTCCACAAAGTGGCGTAAGGAGAGAGAGAGAGAAGAAATGCAAAGTGGAAAGCCCATGTCCATGTGGTAGGAGAGGAATGAGAAAAAAGAACAAACCTAGTTTCCATTGAATGCCAACGTTCATCCCACCCAAGGGTGTGGGATGAATGACAAACTCTATGCGCTTTCCCATTGCCGTCATGAGAGAATAGAGGAAGGCCAGAACTTGCTACAACATCATTCAACATATAAATATTTTTTTAACACCATTGTCGTTGTTCAGACATTGAGACCATTGGTGTTGTGCCATCCAAACGTACCCACCGAAGGTAAAAAGAAAATGTTAAGAGCAAATCACAAATCTTAATTAGGAGAAATGACGAGACACTAATATGATATCATTGCCATCCTCTCGATGTTGTTCCATCAAAGAATTGTAATCTCTCTCTCTCTCTCTCTCTCTCTCTCTCTCTCTCTCTCTCTCTCTCTCTCTAAACCCCCTGGGCCCCCTCCCAACCAAAACCAAATAAAAGGAGGAAAAAACAGAGAGAAGAATTTTCAGGTTTTGCAAAAAATGAGATGTAGTCTTTTTTTGCCATTTTGTAATAATGGAGACTTTAGCTACGAATTCGTATTGCGGGATTTTTATCAAATAATTGAGCTTATATTGTAAATAATCGATTTTATGAAGAATAATAACAAAATCACAATTTAGTTATTCGTACCTCTTTTTTTTGACGAAATTGCCCTAGTTGACGATATCGCCAACTATTCATGATATCGTCAACTTACACTCATGGAAAATACTTCAAGTTGACTGATTTCAAGCCCCGATCTCTGTCTTCTTTCCCTTTTGCTGCCCACTCTCATCCTCCTCCCCTTCTGCTATCCCCACTCAGATGTTATTGGCAACATTTTTTCCTGTTTTTTGGCATTCCCATTTTGGGATTTTTCACTTATTTTTGACTAGGACATGTGGGCAACCATGATACATGAAAAGAGAGAGAGAAAGATATTAAAGACTTGGGATCGCATGTAGGCCATCATTTCTTCTTCTCTCTTATTTATTTCCTTCATTTTATTTTTCATCTTCTTTTGTTCATCTTTGTTGAGCAAGATGGAGAGAAAATGTGAAATGGGGTAAATGGTACTCAACGTGTTCGATGAAATGTTTGAAAGAACCTTGATGCCGTAGTGTGAAATGGGCACATATGTGATTTGTTTGGTGAGCATTGTATATTCTTGTTGAATTGAATTTGAGTAGGTGTTGGTTTGATGGTGATGAACATGATGATGAATGAGTTGTGAAGATAGTGTGTGCAAGCTTGGGTGAGTTTGGATGATGCAAGGTGCAGTGATTGATGTGTCTTATCTAATTAAGCAGACCGAGTGGTGAAGATGTGTTGGTTATTCGAATGGGTGTATGTGATTGATGGGCCTTGGTTAGTAGCAACAAAATAAAATTGTCTAAGTAAAAATCAATTAAGAAACTACCACATGATGTTATCGGGTAATTATCCAACTACTAAATAGAAGGTAGGGATTTGATAAACTAGTTTTAAGAAAAATCTATAAGAAATGGTAGTAGGGAACCCATAAAACGAATGAATGGGAGTAAGGGAGAATACTGTTTCACAAAAAAGAAGAAGAAAATGCATTGATTCTTTTACAGGAAGTTGACGATATCGCCAACTCAGTTGGCGATATCTTCAACTCAATTGGCGATATCGTCAACTAGGGCAATTTCGTCAAAAAAAAGATGTACGAACAACTAAATGGTAATTTTGTTATTATTCTTCATAAAATCGATTATTTACAATATAAGCTTAATTATTTGGTAAAAATCCCTTCGTATTGCCTTTATTTTATCTTTAATTTTCCTATTGTCTTTATTTTAGTGAACTCTTTCTTTTTAAGTCGCGAGAAAAGGAAAACTCAAATAAAATCTCTCCCCACTCAAAAAAAAAAAAAAAAAAAAGGAAAAGAAAAAAGAGAAAAAGAGATTTGTGAGCATTGTTGCAAGTGGGATATTGTATATCATCACTTCACTTCAATTGGAATCATTTGCAAATGGAGTATCAGGTGCCGATCAACCTTCCAATTGAAGTGATAGTAGGCTCAGTTACACCAATTCTATCATATTTTATTGGTCTTATTATATAATAGAGATCATAGATGTATGTATATATTTGTTTGTGTTGAGTGAATAAACGTACAACGTTCCTGTCCTTGATTGCGCTGTAAAGCTTCAGAACTGCCTCCGTTGCCGGCTTATCTCCCCCCTCTCCTTCTCCGGCCCCGGCCCCGGCTCCGGCTCCGGAGCTGTAGGCAGCACATGGCACCAATGGGCCGATGTTCCTTGAAGGCGTCTTTCTCTGGGGCCCCGACACATCGTGGCCCACCAGAGGTGGATGTGTACAACACAACGTAGCATGACTGGTCTGAACCGGACATCTTCTTCTGGTGGCCTTCAATTTCGGCCAAGGGGTGAGAAATGTTGATCTGGTGTTCGATGGGTCACTAGTTTGTGATGTTATCTGGCAAACTGTAATAGAAGGAGGGTGGGCAAGTTCCATGATCTAGATGCGTAGACTCAATTTGATGTTTAATTTCATCGATTGGATACAGAAAGAAAAAAGGCAACAATTTGTTTACATATATAGATGTATTAGAATGGAGGGAACAAAGGGAAATGGACGCACCACACAAACCTCATGCATGATTCACAAGCTAAGGATCTTCTATTCTTGACTTCCTGCATTTACTTTTTATATGGAAATAGAATCAAGCAATCATATAAAGTTACTTTTTTTTTTTTTTTTTTTTGGGTAAGGAATATAAATGTACTTTAAAAATGAAAACAAAAAGAATCCATATAAAAGGAAAAAAGTTTGTAGGCCTTAACCCGCCACGTGTGTGTTGGCGCACACATTTCTATTTTTCCAACTTATGATGGCCCACAATGGAGAAAGGCCGGGCCACGTTTCAAAAGTTGGTCTGAACTCAAGGAAAATGAAGACGACGGTCATGGTAGTTGTTGTTATGTTACTGTCTAATTAGTGCTATCGAAGGGCAGCTGTAAATGGGTTGGGTGGGACCTGAGAATATTGGGCATGGGCTAAATTAAAGTTGGGCCAAGACCCTGACACACCCTACTACTATGCCAATGGGCCTGATTTAGATCAAAATGTCGGAGCAAAATATACTACATACACTTGTACATAGCATGTAATTATGGAAGATTAGCATCATCCAGCCAAAGGAACTGTGGGGTTGTGTATTACCATCCTACTAAGTGGGTCACTTAATCTTTTTTTTGCGGTTTGGATCCTTGTTTCTCCTGGTATTGCATCATCGTAGATTGGATGAGTGCATTCATGCATTTGGGCAGTCATAAAGTGCAAGATTATCAATTGTACCTCTTTTTTACTTTATTACTGTCGAGTAATTTCCATGTCTAATATGTTTAAATGGATTGTTACTGGGGATTTGGAGGTGCCTCCCTTTGGAAGAGGGCATGGGATTCCTTGATCTGTTTGGCTCCTACTATAAATCAAATTGAGCAAATCATGTCAAGTATCATCGAGTCCAACACAGTTCAACCGAATGGATTCATTCTAGGCCTCGACTTAAGAGTTATATAAGATGAACACTAGTAGCAATCTATACGAGGGAAGATTTTCTACTAGTTCATCACCGTCCAATGAAAGACCATTAGATTGTATCTCTAATTAAATGGAGCTGATTGATTTGACCCACAATCATGCCAAGTGTCATATTCTTCTCAATCAATCTCATCTGGAAGAGGTCAAGTCCAACCGAATTTATTCATACTAGGCCTTGACGAAGATAACCATGCATCTGAAAAAAGAAACAAGCCTCACCCATGGAATCCAAAGCAAACGTCGTCAGACAAATGCACAAGAATAATAACAAAAAGAGGAAGCATGAAAACCAAGGTGGTGATCCAAAACGGTTTAAAGGAAAGTGCTTCGTTTGCAACAAGATTGGCCATCGTGCAAAGGACTGCCGCAAGCGAAAAGATCAAGGAACTGAAAATAAGAAGCCCGCACAAGCCAACATAACCTAAATGGAGAAACTTTCAACGGATGTTTCTGATATTAGCATTTCTGATGTGGTGTCCAAAGTGAACCTAGTTGGAAATACTAGGTAATGGTGGGTGGATACAGGTGCTACTCGCCATATATGTGCAGACAAGACTATGTTTTCCTCATATCAAGCTGTTGATGGGGAAAAATTATTCATGGGCAACTCTTCGACTTCTAAAGTTGAAGGTCTCAGAAAGGTGGTGCTGAAAATGACTTCGGGCAAAGAACTCACTCTAAATGACGTGCTACATGTGCCTGACATTTGAAAGAATCTTGTATCAAGTTCATTATTGAGTAAGAGAGGGTTCAGGCCTGTATTTGAGTCCGACAAATTTATCCTCACTAAGAGTGGGATGTATGTGGGGAAGGGCTATGTCAGCGAAGGGCTGTTCAAAATGAATGTCATGCCTATTGTAACCTCCAAGAATAATAAGAATTCTTCTTCTATTTACTTGCTTAAGTCTTCTAACCTATGGCATGGTAGATTAGTGCATGTTAACTTTGATGCTTTGAGTAGATTAATGAATTTGGATTGCTTTCCAACTTTTAAAATTGATCCAACTCATAAATGTGAAATATGTGTGGAGGCTAAACTCACAAGAACTCCTTTTCATTCCATTGAAAGAAGTACTAAACCTCTAGAACTTATACATAGTGATATCTATGATTTGAAACGTGTACAAACTAGAGGTGGTAAAAAGTATTTCATCACTTTCATCATTGATTGCACTAGATATTGTCATGTCTACTTAATAAAAAGTAAGGATGAAGCATTGGAGATGTTTATGCAGTATAAGAATGAAGTTAAGAATCAACTTAGCAAAAAGATTAAGGCTCTAACGAGTGATAGAGGTGGAGAATATGAATCACATTTTGGTGAGTTCTGTTTACAACATAGTATAATACACCAAACAACTGCACTTTATTCACCTTAGCAAAATGGTATTGCTGAACGGAAAAGTAGAACCTTAAAAGAAATGATAAACGCTATGTTGCTTAGTTCTGGACTACCTCAGAACTTGTGGGGGGAAGCAATGCTTTCAGCAAATTATCTTCTCAATAAAATACCTCACAAGAAAATGGGAAAATCTCCTTATGAATTATGGAATGGTCGAAGACCATCCTATAAATTCTTGAAAGTGTGGGGGTGTCTAGCCAAGGTCGCGGTTCCTATTTGAATTTTTTCTTAAGATTGTAAGCTCCTTTTACTATTAGGATTACAGAAACTGTTCCAAAACGCAAAACATAAGCACAGTAGTACAAGAAGAAAATCAGTAACTTTGAACTTACAGAAAGTGCAATTAGGAGAGATAATATGACGATCAATGATAGTGTTCAACACTATGTCTTTAAGTCAAAATTCGTCTCCGCTACACTGCTCACAGTATATAGACGTTTGTCTTTCATGATACAATGATCAACGTGACACAGAAGCAGCACTTCAATCTGTGTTGCTCGGCGAACAGAACTGCGTTGTTTCTCTCTCAAACAGATAGTGAATGCTGAAGAATTAGTTCAAAAAATTTGATGCACAAAATGCGAAAACGAAATGGCTTTAAATAGATGAACCGGTGACTGTTCTGAACAGTCAATAGTCACCAATAAACAGATGTTTCTGTTCAGTTTTAGAAATAAAACAATATAGCATTTCAGAACAAACATATATGTTCAGTGGAGGAGACACCTATTGGAGTGGAGTGGAGGAGATGCAATAGTTCACAGTGTCTATTAACAGAGGAGACACTACTGCTGGTAAAAGTGACTTTTGGAGCTAATTTCTCATTCACTTTTTAAAATGGTTTTTAGCTAAACAATGGTTTGGCGTTATTCTCCTCATGTAGGAGAACACATTAGTACTTGGACCCTCCTCAAAAGATATGTGGGACCCACACTTATTATAGTCCAAAGTTGCCCAAAAACCAAAGTTAAAAACCCATTTTTCCAAGAATTAATTAGATCATATGAACATGGGTAGCCATATATACGAGGGAAGATTCTTTACTGATTCAGCCATCCAATCAAAGACCATTAGATTGTAATGGAAAATGACTTGACCCACAAACATGCCATGCATCCTGTTCTTCTCAATCAATCTCATCTTGAAGACTCAAAGGAAAATGATTTGTCCACCCAATCCCCGCTGGCGTCATGTGTGGAATGCATCCAATCAAGAGTGCCCATCACGATCTAAAACATTTATCCAACGTTGCCATTACCTCTCTAGCTCCCTAATTGTGCTGCATTTAGAAATCCTATACAGGAAAGGAAGCAGGAACCAAGTTATTACATTTTCTCTCTCTCCTTCTGCTTTTTTTTTTTTCGGCATGTTGGTGATGTCTTTAGCTATTTTCCGTTAGAGAATATTGAGTTGTTAGAGGATTGTTAGAGAATTATTAGGATTAGGATAAGAGTTAGTTTGATTTTGAATTTGAGTTCAAAAAATATGTCATTTGATGAAGGAAAAGAGGTCATGAGTCCTATTGCAGAAGATAAAGAAACAGGTGCAGCTTCTGCTGAGGTTCTCAATGGAGGGCATCAAAGACAAAAGATCTCGGCTTCATATTATGAGACTGAAGGTGAAGAAGAAGAGGAAGTAACTTATAAGATCTATCAATTGGGTTCTCAGTTCACTCTCAAAGAGCAGCTTGAAAAGGATAACTTTGGTTTGCTTTGTAATAAAAGCATTCTTTCTCTTTTATGCCTGGGTGGATTTTCAAAGATGTGATCTTTTTATTTCATGTATTCATTGGTTATCTTTATTATTCTGTTTTTTTTTTTTTATAAATATATATTTTTATGAAAGACAGATTTTGAATCTTCCCTTTTCTTTGTTGAGTGGTGAAAAGAGATCGAGTTCTTAAAAGATGTCTTCATTTGATTCACGGGCTTCCCATTAGCTTTTCAATTGAATCATCGGCTTTTCCCACTTCTTTTTTTTTTTTTTGGTATCTTGGTAGTTTTTTGAATTGAGCTAGCTTTTGGTTGATGGAGAGAAAAAAAGCTTCCAAGGATGTCATTTTTTTTCTCTGATGTTGGAGAATGTAGGATGATGAAAGCTTGAGAAGGTGGAAAGAGCAGCTTATCGGAAGAGTAGATTTGGATTCTGTTGGAGGAATCTATTAGCTTTCCTTCTAATATATTTTGTTTTTGAGTTTTTACTATTTCAAATGTAGTTTCTTGACCTCAATTTTATCTGAATGACATCTAATAGCGAGATTGTTTCATGAATCACTCCATTTGGAAATGGATTTCAATTTTCAGATACTTGCCCATTTGCATCCCTCTTTCTTGTTTTCTTCTGTACAAGCAGAATTCGGGATTGATGAAGACATTCGATTTTTAGCCGCAATTGCATTTGTGAATTACTGCTCTATCCAGTTCCTAACAAATGGGTCCACTTTGTTTGATGGAAAAAATAGGAGAGTCATTGGCCTACCTTCTGTCGGAGTTTCACCATTTTAATTGGGAACTTGGATGTGAATTTCGAGGACCAGATTTCTTTTTCTATATTTTCTCATGAGTAGTTTTATCTTGAAATGGGTTGTGACCAGTTTTACCATTTGCTGTCTTGGATTTCTGTCTCTAGAAAACTTCGTCTTGTTTGTGCCCAATGAAAATACATGTATTTGCATTGAAAAGTATTTATTCTTCCTCTATTAATGCCTCGCGATTTTGGTATGAAGGGTTAACTAAGTAAACTTAATATGGTACCATTGCCAACCGATTGTGAGTTCGAATTCTAGACCGAATAACTCGGCGAGAAGCCAAAAGTGTGCCAACCGGTTCCACTGGAGTGAGAGTGTTGAAGAGTGGACTCCACCTAAGGAAATTTCTAAGTGGAAGGTCTTGTGGTTTACACTCAAAGGAAGAGGCCCATTATGGCATAAACATCTCCTTTCTGGTCAGCAACAACATTGTGTGGTGCTGTTTGGAAAACTGGTGTTAAGTGTAAGAAAAGGGGGGTGTTTTGTAGAATTTGACGCACGCACAGGCACAGTTCATATGCTAGGAATCTTTCACGGTTTTTATGAGTGATGTAAGTGCACAAAAATTCACAGACCCAGGGGGAGTGATTTTGGGACTCACTGGAGGAGGACAGAGATTGCATCTCCTTGATGATGATAGAAGAATCGCTGCCTGCCTTGAACCTGAGAAAGGGAAAGGGAAAGAAGACGGTGAAGGACCCTGGCTTGGGCAGCGTAGGGCTCTCCGATGCCTAAGTTAGTTGCAGTTGCAGAACTAAGCAAAGGTAGGAGATGAAGTTTGGGAGGAGATGTCATACTAACATGTGGATGCCCCCCCTACTTGTTAAAGGCTTATGAATATTTATAGAGGGAGAGAGCTGACTTTGGAGCAAGCACTTGAGAGGCTGTCCCATCGTAGCCTACTTTGTCCCATCGGATCTTACCCTGACGCCTCGAGAGTTGTGGATGTGACATTCGGATAAGGACAACTCCTTATCTCTATTCGGTGCCCGTCCCATCTGTCAGCATGTTCTGCAACGTGGTCGTACCTTCACATGGGCGCACTGGCACTGTTGCCAAGGTCGGCTGTGAGCTTGATCTAGCCTTATTACCGAGATGGGGCGTTTTACCGAGGTGATGAAGACCGACCTGGTGATTTGGCCGAAGTCGAGGCATGGTGCCAAGGCGGGAGCTCCTGGTAATGCCGAGATGAAGAACCTGGCTGAGATGAAGAACCTGGCCGAGATGGAGAACCTGGCCGAGACCAATTGACACTTTTGCCGAAGTGGACTTTTTGTCGAGGCCGAGGGCTGAGGTCGGTCGTCTTGGGGAATATCCCCACACAAAGCCCCCAAGCTTTTAACCTCTTAGAGTTCCCAACTCTTTGAGGTCGGAAAGCTAAATATTAGGACCTTTGTTTCACGCTTGCGATTTATAGGCAGCTTTTCTAAGTCTTTCTTCAGCTGGTTCGTCACCAACTGAGAAGTCTGAGAGATCGGGACATGGCTGGTACTTTTACCGGAGCCAGTGTAATCTTTTGGGCAGCGATCTGGTGCTGGACCGAGATGCTTTATGCCGAGATCGGGACGTAATTGGCTGGTACTTTTACCGGAGCCAGTGTAATCTTTTGGGCAGCGATCTGGTGCTGGACCGAGATGCTTTATGTCGAGATCGGGACGTAACTGGCAGGTACTTTTACCGGAACCAGTGTAATCTTTTGGGTAGCGATCTGGTGCTGGACCGAGATGCTTTATGCCGAGATTGGGACGTAACTGACTGGTACTTTTACCAGAGCCAGTGTAATCTTTTGGGCAACGATCTGGTGCTGGACCGAGATAAGGGGCTGAGATGCCAAGCTGCTTAGCTGGTGCTGTCACCGAGCTGAGGGGCTGAGATGCCTAGCTGGTGCTGTCACCTAATTGAGGGGCTGAGATGCCTAGTTGCCTAGCTGGTGCTGTCACCGAATTGAGGGGCTGAGATGCAAAGCTACCTAGCTGGTGCTGTCATTGAGCTGAGGGGCTGAGATGCCTAGCTGGTGCTGTCACCGAGCTGAGGGGCTGAGATGCCAAGCTGCCTAGCTGGTGCTGTCACCTAGCTGAGGGGCTGAGATGCCTAGCTGCCTAGCTGGTGCTGTCACCGAGTTGAAGGGCTGAGATGCCAAGCTGCCTAACTGGTGCTGCCACCGAGTTGAGGGGCTGAGATGCCAAGCTGCCTAGCTGGTGTTGTTACCGAGCTGAGGGGCTGAGATGCATAGTTGGTGCTGTCACCGAGTTGAGAGGTTGAGATGCCAAGCTGCTTAGCTGGTGTTGTCACCGAGCTGAGGGGCTGAGATGCCAAGCTGCCTACCTGGTGCGGTCACCTAGCTGAGGGGCTGAGATGCCTAGCTGCCTAACTGGTGCTGTCACCGAGGTGAGGGGCTGAGATGCCAAGCTGCCTGTCTGGTGCTGTCACCGAGTTGAGGGGCTGAGATGCCTAGCTGGTGTTGTCACCGAGCTGAGGGGCTGAGATGCCAAGCTGCCTAGCTGAGGGTCCTTTTGCCGGGAAGGCTTCAGTCGACGGTCATCTCGTCGGGAAGGTGCTGTCACCCCCTTAGAGGATGAACCTGACTGAGTTCCGGCCTGTGGACGCTCGCTGGACCAGAGTTTGCTCTGGACCTCTTCTGGCGGGGGATTGGAGGCAGGTGTGTTGAACATGTTGACGGTTCTTTCCCCTTTCCGGTTCTTCGAGGCATTGTGTTTGGGAAGATGGCTTTTTGATCTTTTTCCATAGACGGCGCCAATTGTAAGTGCATAAAAATTCACAGACCCAGGGGGAAGTGATTTTGGAACTCACTGGAGGAGGACGGAGATTGCAGCTCCTTGATGATGATAGAAGAATCGCTGCTTGCCTTGAACCTGAGAAAGGGAAAGGGAAAGAAGACGGTGAAGGACCCTGGCTTGGGCAGCGCAGGGCTATCCGATGCCTAAGTTAGTTGCAGTTGCAGTTGCAGGACTAAGCAAAGGTAGGAGATGAAGTTTGGGAGGAGATGGCATACTAACATGTGGATGCCCCCCCCCCCCCCCCCCCCTACCTGTTAAAGGCTTATGAATATTTATAGAGGGACAGAGCTGACTTTGGAGCAAGCACTTGAGAGGCTGTCCCATCGTAGCCTACTTTGTCCCATCAGACCTTACCCTGACGCCTCGAGAGTTGTGGATGTGACATTCGGATAAGGACAACTTCTTATCTCTATTCGGTGCCCGTCCCATCTGTCAGCACGTTCTGCAACGTGGTCGTACCTTCACATGGGTGCGTTGGCACTGTTGCCAAGGTTGGCTGTGAGCTTGATCTAGCCTTATTACCGAGATGGGGCATTTTACCGAGGTGGTGAACCGAGGTGGTGAAGACCGACCCGGTGATTTGGCCGAAGTCGAGACATGGTGCCAAGGCAGGAGCTCCTGGCAATGCCGAGATGAAGAACCTGACCGAGATGAAGAACCTGGCCGAGATGGAGAACCTAGCCGAGACCAATTGACACTTTTGCCAAAGTGGACTTTTTGTCGAGGCCGAGGGCTGATGTCAGTCGTCTTGGGGAATATCCCCACACAAGTGAGAATGATTCTGTGCTTTTTGTTGGACAGACATGGTCTGACACATGATGAAATTGATCATGCCGCATATCAAATTCATTTGGGGATCCTAGCCATCTCACGAAGATAAACAGTTGTAAACATATTGGTCCACTAAATTGGTAGAAGAATGGGTGTCATGTGGTAAGTTGGGATCTTAATATTAAATATTTGGTTCATTATCCATGTAGCAAGAGGAGATTCCGATCACCAAATTTAGGTCCTCATTAGATAGTTCCTACAAATTCCTGGCCAGCAATATGACTATAACCATTAAGTTTTCATGAACAGGCAATAAAACTTACACAATCAAACCACTAAAAGCACTAGATGATGCCGTTGAGTCGACATAATATTACATCTATAGAAGAACAATACAGAACGCAGTAGTACGTTCACTCTCCAGGAATGAGCTATAACTCGATCCAGTTGTGTTTGATTTTATTGAGTATATAAATTGAATGCATAGATGGGTACTTGAAAGAATAATAGTTCTGTATTTACATTACAAGGGTCTTTCCGAGACCCTAATAATCTGTCTAAAGGAGATCGACCTTCAAAATGGTTAAAAGGGTAGACATGGTGACTACAGTGAGCAAACAGTAAATAAAAGCTCTTGTACGACTATATATTTGATGATAGGAGAAGAGGAACTCTTCCTACGATTGGCCCCAAAAATGCTGCCCATTAATTTCTGCAAAACAGTAACACCCATTAATAATCATATTGTGTCATCCATTTCCTCTGTGTGTGTGTGTGTGAGAGAGAGAGAGAGAGAGAGAGAGAGAGAGATGCATACCAAAAGGATAGGTTCCATCCCATGGAGTATTGGCTCAATGAACGTGTCAGCATTCCTGCATTTTGATGTATTTAAATTCCAATTAAGCTTGCATTTTGTAGTAGGCTCATGGAGGGCCCAAGACTATGCTACTAACAATGCATACATGGAGTTGAGGACCGCCACGTGCATTCCAACCAACCCAATTTTGGTGAAGAAAGTGTTTTTTTTTTTAATTAAAAAAAATTAACCCCAAAGCCTACGGTTAAGATATTATTAAATTTTAAGACGGTTAAATTAAGGACTAAGATATTTAAAGAGGCTGATTTTTTTTTTTTTTTACTTCCTCTATTCATAATGAGACATTCCCATCCGCCATGCTCCCGCTGATAGATATACCTAAATGGGCCTGACGGGCTGAATTGCATATAAGCAACATTCAATATGCTCACTGGAATTCATTATCCCAATAATAATTTCCAAAAATGGGTTTTTGGTGTGGACCGGATTTCCTTATAAATGCCCTCCCAATATACACTTACACCATATAGAAATTGAGGCCTTTCCCAACCTCTGTTCACAGGGGCTGCTGGAACTCATCATAGGACCTAAAAATGCTGGGATCCACTCATCTATCACATGGGCTTTTACCAGAAGACATGTGGGCCATTCTTTTGTACCAATGAGAGTGATGGACCACCAAATGTCACATGAAGTATCATTTAGAAATTAGAAGGGCGACTTGGTCTGGCCCAAGACCAAACCCGGATGGCATGACCTGCTGAAAAATTAAGTTTTCTTGGCTTGGGTTTGATTGGTTTCATGTTGAGCTTGGACTATTGGGGCCTGGATTTGGAAACCCAGTGGCATTTTGCTTCAGTATATGTTTAAGGCTCCCAAGTTTTGACCTAGGTAGCCTAATTAGTTATAGACATAAGACTACATTATGATTCATTTTATATTCAGATTTTTATAATCTTGTACGCTTCGAAAAGTTAATGAAACGTGAAGGTTAGAGCAGTTGATTCGACCCAAATGACCTAACTTGAATTGCAATGCATGCAATCATTATAAGGGACTTCACATTTGGTTTAGGCTAAGGTTGGGTATGTTGGGGTTTATTTGAGTTGAGTTTCATATATATATATATATATATATATATATATATATATATATATATATATATATATATATATGAGGGGTGTCCCTCACCACAAATGGTGAGGGATGGATGCACTTGAATATTATCATATATATATATATATATATATGTATATATATGGGCTGAAACGGTGCTGGTCCATTCAAATTTGGATCGATCAAAAGTTGG
Organism: Umbellularia californica; assembly: GCA_028538565.1. Lineage (NCBI taxonomy): Eukaryota > Viridiplantae > Streptophyta > Magnoliopsida > Laurales > Lauraceae > Umbellularia > Umbellularia californica. The sequence continues at coordinate 327,881 of JAPQWN010000011.1, read as the reverse complement.
TGGACATGTGTAATTTAGGAGGGTCATGTGTTTGGTCCATTTGGATGGACCAAAGGTGAGCCCCACAAGCATGTGCTTATGAAATTTTCTCCTAAGCTCGAGCTTAGAAGAGCCTTATAAATATATATATATATGGGCTGGAACATTACTGGTCCAGTTCCCACATATAAGATTGTATGCGAAGACTTGGGCCGAGTTACATGAAAGACTAGACTGAGTCTAAAGAACTCGCAATACAAAAGTGATTGAGTCAAACACAATTCAACCAAATAGTATAGATTCATACGAGGCCGGCCTCGTCTTAAAATCCTTTATCAAAAGTGGGATAAGATGAACATGAGTAACCATCATCTTACATCTATATGAGGGAAGATTATCTACTAATTCGGCCATCCAATCAAAAACCATTAGATTTGTAATGGAAAATGATTTGACCCACAATCATGCCAAGTATCATGTTCTTCTCATTCAATCTCATCTTTGAAGACTCCAAGGAAAGAAGGTCAAAAGGCTGTTATTGTCCACCCAATCTCCACTGGTGTAATGTGTGGAATGCTTCCAAAAAAAAAAAAGGGGGTGCCCATCACAATCTAAAACATTGATTCAATGTTACTATTTCCTCTCTCCCTAATTTTGCTGCATTTAGAAATCCAAAACAAGAAAGGAAGCAGGAATCAAATTATTGCCTTTTCTCTTTCTTCTTCGGCTTATTTTTTTTGAGCTCGTGGTTATCACATGTTGGTGATGTCTTTGGCTATTTTCAAGTTTAAAGAAGATGGCATTTGATGAAGGAAAAGAGGTCATGAGTCCTATTGCAGAAGATAAAGCAACAGGTGCAACTTCTGCTGAGGCTTTTAATGGAGGGCACCAGAGACAAATGAGCGAGGCTTATGGACTAAAAGTGAAGAAGAGGAAGAAGTAACTAAGAGTTTTCAATTGGGTCTCACTCTCAAAGAGCATCTTGAAAAGGATAAGGTTAGCTTATTTTGTGATGAAAGGAGGTGTTTTTTTTTTTTTTTTTTTTCTTTTCATGGCTAGTTGGACTTTTCAAAGATGCGATTTTTTTTTTCTATTTGGATTCATTGGTTATCTTTTAGCGGTGGATTAAAAATAAATAAATATATATGAGAAGTGCTCCTATGAGAGACATTCTCACTAACTTGGTGAGAGATGGGTGGGGGCCCTCACATTTAAGTTGGAGGTCCTTGCATTTAAGTTGGTAAGAGTGGATACGGAAGTGAGGGCCCCCACCCATTTCTCATAAAGTTGGTGAGAGTGTCTCCCATAGGAGCACTTCTTAATATATATATATATATATATATATATATAAACCTTCCCGCTATCGGAATGAAATACTTTCTCTATAACCAACATGATTTTTATTGTAAAGTACCTAAAGATGTTAACTTTTCAATTGATTCATGGGGCTCTTCATTTTTGTATCTCGGAAGTTTTTTGAGATTCGAGTCCATTCCTTTTATCTTTCAGTGTCGAATCTGTGAACTTTTCGAATTGAACGTTTGGTTGATGGGAGAGAATACAGCTTCCAACGATGTAGTTCTTACTTATTTTGTGTATTTCTGATGATGTCGGAGAATGTAGGACGATGAGAGCTTGAGGAGGTGGAAAGAGCAGCTTATTGGGATTGTGGATTTGGATTCTGTTAATGGAGGTATCTATTAACTTCCCTTTTAATATATTTTGTTTATGATATGGTAAGATTTCAAATGTGTTTCTATGTACTTGATTTTCTCCGAATGACAGCTAATAGCAAGATTGTTTCATGGGTCACTGCATTAGGAAATGGGTTTCAAACTTTCAAATACTTACTTCTTTCCCATTTCCCTATCTATTTCTTGTTTTCTTCTGTACAAGCGGATTTGATTGATCACCCAATTCTATTCATTAACTACTACTCTATCCAGTTTCTAACAAATGGGTCCACTTTGTTTTAATGGAAAAAACAAAGATGCGATCTCGGCCTTCCTTCTGTTTGGACTTTCACCATTTTAATTGGGAAATTGGATCTAAGTTTCTAGAACAATATTACTTTTCTTCTCATGATTACTTTTATCTTGAAATGGGCTCTGATCAGTTTTACCATCTGTGGTTTTGGATTTCTGTTGCTAGAAATTTAGTCTTGTTTTTGTCTATACTGTAGATAATTTGGAAGCAGATGTGAAGATTCTGTGCATTTCAATACTCTCCCCTGGTAGATCTGAGCTTCTTCTTCCTCTTCCTGAGGTTTCTAAGCCGAAGGCCATGTGGTTTACACTGAAAGAAAGGACGGACCCGTTATAGCATAAAATTTTCTTTCCTCGTCAGCAACAACATTGTGTCGGGCTTAACCTATAGCAACAATTTTTGGAAAACTGGTGTTAAGTGTAAGAACTCTCACTCTTGGTATTTCTTTCTTACTTGGTTCACATTGTAATTTGTATGCGGTTTGAATATTGTGGCAAAACAAAGAGTATTGACTCAAGGATTGTGATTGATGGTAGCCCCATGCGTACTACATAATTTGTTAGTCTAAATATCGAATGTAAAATACCAAATATAAATTTCAAATTACATTCCAATCATCATTTTTAAATTGTTGACTCGTGCATGCTTACTTAAAAATAAATATTAACTCTTTAAAATTGGATCTACCTATCAAATTATTGTTCAAATGTAAATGACTTACTAAACTGATCCGACTCTGCTGAGTCTCCCATATATTTGATTCGGTCCTTCATCAAAACAAGATAATTGGGGAGAGTCAAGAGTCGACTTGGGAAGTTTTCCAACCATGTTTATGAATAGGCAAGAAAAGCTCCTTACCCGAGCTGTAAGACATGATAGTTCTCACCGGGTTTGAACCTTGGGTACATCACCTCTTTCTATATGTGCGGGCTTTCTTCCCACATGTACGGCTCCTTTCCCACTTAGGTGGGTTGTCTTCTTGTGTGTGCGGGCTCTCAATCAAGTCTCAGCCCCCTTGGCTAGGTTAACAAAAAAAAAAAAAAAAAGGTGTTCATGAATAGGCAATAAAACTATAGGACAAGCAAACCAACTAAAGCACTAGATTAATTATGTGGTTCTGCCATAATGTATGACAAACATTCATAGAAGAACAATGGCGGACTCAGGATTTTCGTTTGGGTGGTGTGGTATATAGTCAATTGCAGACGTTAAATAATAAAATTGAATATATATAAAAATAATATCTCCGGGATTTCTCGAATCACGTGGGTAGGCATGAATTTTTCAATGCTGGGCTGGGTCGTGCCGCCCACGGCCCAGCCCACATGCCTCTTCTAAATCTTTTAAAATTTTTAATTAAACTAGAAGAGACTTTATGGACTTTTAGGGGTTTTAATTTTAAATAAAGTTGAAACTATTAAAATAAATACACAAACATCGATGCTAATTTATAAATGAATAATAAAATTTGAATTATATAAAGTTTTACATTTTATTTATATAGAAAACTAACAACTTTATAAATATATATATATATACACATTGGCCGTGCCGTGTCGTGCCTGGGCCCAGGCACCCTGGCATAGCACAACACAACAAAGGACTGGGCTGTGGCACGGCTCCCTGGCCCATTACAGCACATCTTTTTGGTCGTGCCGGGCTGGCCCCGTCAAATGGTTAATGGGTCGGACACGGCCCATATACGGTTTTTTTCCGTGTGTTGAGCCATGCCTTTGCTTGGCGGCCCAACCCAGTTTTCACTTCTACACCCGCATGATGACACTTGAACAATGCAAAGCAAAATATGTTCACTCTCCAAGGATGCCCACAATCCTTTTCTTCCCAACTGGATCTCTTTTATCCTAAAGCTCTTTGAAGGCGGACCATTTTTTCATGATATTATTAGCCATATATAGTCGTTCGTTATTCCTAAAGTTTTACTCGTGAATATGAATATAACAGAAGACTATATATATATATATATATATTATACTTCTTGTTCTGATGGTCTCATTAATTCAGTGGAAGCTAAAAAGGTAATGATGGGAACTTTCGGTCCTCAGCCCGAGCCTTACATACATGAGACAGCAGCAGACACCGCACCTTCTGGCATGTTGAATGGGGATCACATTCTGCAATAATTAAGGTAATTTCACCGTACTGCTATTCTCACATCTTTCCAAATCCCATTGCATGCATGCCCTCCTGAATTGCCCTACATAATGGAGGCCGTGGTTTGGTGCGTACAACATTGATTCGGCTGAAAAAGCCTTTCTTCTAGAGGGCTCAATTAACCCCAAGGGGTTGGCTAAGTGGTCAGGACCACGGTTCCTCCATCTTTTGGAGGTAAAGGTCTTGGTATCGATCCCGGTTCCCCCTTATTCATGAATCGAATATTGAGTCCATTATTGCTACTTCCAAGGGGCCATAGGGGTGTTTAGTCGGCTTCCCTTTGCGCTTGGAGGAATTAGAGTACCTCCAACTACTCTACGAAATCAGGGTATGGTCTGTCGGGACTGTGCCTCGTCATTTCCTAAGACGGCTCCTCTTATTCTATGATAATCCAAGCAGGAGTTCCACGAGTCTGCTCAGCAACTACCTCCACGGAGTCGGGGTAAGGTCTGATGAGACTCTACTTCCAACTATCAAATAAGGTCTGATGGGACTTCCGCCTATATATATCCAAAGGATTGATCCGGAAGAGGTACGCAACCTTAAGCAAACACTCTTTCATTCATATACTCCAATTTCTGCCTTTTCTCTCTGCCTGTTGATCCTTTGTTTAATAACTACACTAACTCAGGCATCGGAGCGCCTTCGGCTGAGTGCAGCCAGGGTTTCTGACCTTTGTCTCTCTTCTCCCCTTTCAGCGTTCAATCCTTTTCAAGAAGTTCTATATCCACCTAAACTAGTCCGTATCAAGTCCGTGGTAATTTAGGCAGTCACACTACCCATTTCAGATGAATGGTTAACTATATATATATATATATATATATATATATATATATATATATATATATATATATGGGGGATATTAAAGTGCATCCATCCCTCACCATTGTGGTGAGGAACACTCCATTTTTCGGAAGTTTCAAGTACAAAAGAGAAGCACTTCTCTTTTGTACTTGAAACTTCCCAAAAAGGGAGTGTCTCTCACCACAATAGTGAGGGATGGATGCACTTGAATATTCTCTTATATATATATCCACACTGCAGTGCAACAGCTGGTGTACAAGTTATATGGTTCGTTAAACGAGACTTTTGTGGTTGAAGGCGCTTGCCTGCAATATTTGCCAGATATAAATAAGTAAAATAAAAAATGTCTTATTATCTAATTTCCCATGGGTAAAAGTAAAACTACGTACGACTACGTGATGAGTAAGGTGGGACTGTAATTTTGAGTTGTTTGGATCATGTTGAATAGTTTGGACTCCATATGCAAAGTCATGAGAATAAATTAAATATTTTGTGGTTTAATGGCTCAACAAAAAACAACTGAACAATTCAAACTAAAAATTTGAGCCCATAGGAGTTGGAAAAATAAAAAGTTGGTAAAGATTTTTAATATCGCTTATTGTTTCTCACCTTTTCAAGGGTGAAAATATTCATATTAAAATGGCTTCATTTACATTCCATTTTCATCTCTCAGTGAAGGCAAATGTGTATATACGAAAATGTGACAATTACATATCTAAATGATTGCAAGCAAAACAACCCCTCAGCAGATCTAGTCTCCCATAAATAATGTAGAAGAATGCTCATATGTGGCTAATTAAGCTCATTGCAAAAGGGCCCATCTACAAAATCCTGACCGCTCTGTTGTGATCCCCTGTGAAGTTTGACTCCAATCAAAAGGATCCAAAATATGATTGTAGCCTTTCTTGTTACTTTAAAATTTAATCAGATTTTTTTTTTTTGGTAGTGGGTGCATCATGCTCACACGATGATAGCTGATCTGAGTGATATTTTGGGGCGTGGCTGGGGCAACTGGTCTATGTAGGGACGAATAAGAGAGATGGGCTGTGGGAGCTGGTATCCAACCATATAAACAAGAATATAACTAGTCCGGATCCCCACTTTATAAATAGGGGATTACTATTTTAGCTTATCCCCGAGCGCCACCTAAATAAAATGTCAGCTGATTATACCATCTCAACTGCTTTCTTGGAATGAAAAAAAAGCAAAGATATAATTTCTCACCTATATAATTGCCACGCATGGCTTATGTGGCACTGTCGTAGATGCAAGCAGCTTCCACTACAACGTCGAATGTGAATCCCCATTGGATTGGGTTTGGGGAAGAGAGGAAGAAGGAAGAAGATGGGGAAAACTGTCTTTCCACCCGCGTAGGGTCGATGTGGACCCTCACTTGTTATGGTGAGGATCGACGTCAACTCTTGAAAGAACATGTAAAAAAAATGAAATTTCAAGTGGGAAGGTTGGTTTGGTGCCAAGTCTCATAAAGTGACCTTTTTGGCCACCTAAAGTTTTTTTTCTGATAAAATCCCCTAGATACTAACTGCACACAAAAAAAAAAAACTCTTAATTTCCCTCCCACAACTTTTGCTTTTTTATTTGCATTGTAGGGAGCATCAATATGTTTTTTTTTCAACGTTGGGAGCGCTACACTTCCTTATATTTTTTTTCTCCAATGGCGACGCTCCCCTGGCTTTCTCAAAGCTCCATGGTTTTTTTTGGTTTTCCGGCCAAGTTTTCCACTCCTTCCATCTTCCTTTCAGATCGGCATCAACTATGGCACTTAACTTATAATTGCCAGGGCCGTAATCGACTCGTTCATCCATCTCCTCTCCAATCCTCTCCAATAAACCACACCATTGATTCCAAACTTCTCAAATAGTACCTTTGAAGCTCATAAAGTTCCACTTCCACCACTTTCTTCAATCAAAAAAAAAAAAAAAAATCGGTCGAGGAAAACTAAGATGGCCCTTTTGGTGCGGTTAGCATATGAGGTGTTTTCCCAGTTAAAATCCTGAAGAATAAAAGCGTGATCTTCTGTTCATGGGAATCATTGGGAGAGCTACATATTCTTTGGTTTAGTAGAACATGCAGGCTTTTTGAGTGAAGATATATGGTGAACTGGAATACGAGAATTAGTAATGGACATCATCATGTTAGTGTTGGAAGTAGGTGGGCCTTCTACATGGGTTTTCAAAACTTTTGACCCTATTAATGCATGAATCAAACGCTCAAAAAGCCAAGAACCTAATCCGAAGATCTAAAACCCTCATCTCATGCATTAAGATTAGGGATCTATCAACTCAGGACAAATTAAAACAAACAATCACATCAAAGAAGATCTACTAAAATAACTAGTCGTAGATCTATACCCAGGAAACTTGGTTGCGCTCAAATAGAGAAGTTGATTTGTTGATTTATATGAAACTCTTTCGCATATTTGATCTCCTTAGAGAACTTCTCAAAGAAAATGGTGGGATCTCAATTGATAAGAAAAAACCAAAGCTCTCAAGAAGGAAACCAGAGGAGAGAGAGAGAGAGAGAGAGAGAGAGAGAGAGAGCTGGGCGTCCAACCTTGCGTGTGAATGCCTTGGACGTCCAGCCCTAGCATCGTATATATAGGTTTGGAAAACCTCCTCTCTATTTATAATTCTCTTATGTGTCCTACTCCTCATTTCCTTAAGAGTTCCAATTAGAATATAACTTTCTCTTCTTAAGGCTAGTATGGGGACCACTAGGGATTCTTTAGATATGGCTCCAATTGAAGTATTTGGGTCCCACATCTCATGTGGACTCCATTCCCATAGTTAATTGCAAATAACTTCATTAAATAAATGCAATTGCACTCTAGTCTTAAAAATAAATTATAAGAAAACCCTTATTCGACTAATCTGATCGTTTGTTTCACAAGGACCCGAAGTATCTGCATTTTGCGGTGTGCATACCCTCATTTCTGGTGTTTTTATGCATGTTTGCTATTTTATTATTATTTTTGTTTACCATGATAAGTGAATATTATATAATAAAAGACACCAGGTCCATATGTGGGAGAGCAACACATGGCGCATCTTCAAACTTTTTGCAATGCCACATTCCAGAATTACTCTTCTAATATGATCTCACGAATTCTCTAATTTTCCTACATAATAGGATCGAATCTGAATGCAAAATTAATCATTATCTTTTACTTTCCAAATAATGTTGCACTACTTTGATTTGAATTTTTTAAAGGGCCCGATTGTCAATGGTCAAGATCTATTGTCTCTAAAATCAAGAACCTCAGATGATGATCACCTTCAATAAAATGGACCCGCAAATGATGCCTTGCAGAACACAATCCTTCGGTCAAAACATGGGTTGCTTTGAATGATTTTAAGTAAGAATTAAGGAAGGAATGGTCCAATGAATCCAACCCTTTGCATTAAATGCTCTTTCTAGGAGGGATGAGCATGCCATCTCTGGTAGCAGATTTCTTGCCCCCAAATCTGCTAAAATCCAAATAGATATTCATCTGGCCTGAAGTGTATTTCATTATCTATTTATTTTTTATTTCTTCTTCAATGGTGTTTAAGCACTATTAGGGCTGTAAACAGGTCGGTTCCAGTCCTTGTCCATGGCAGACCCGAAACCGGAACCGTTAAGGAGAAGGTGGAACCGGATCCGGGCCCGGAACCATTTTGGAACCGATTTCTTGGGTCCGGAACCATATATGGGACGGGTTTGGATCCGGGTCCAAGTTTAGGTAGAGAATGACATTAAAAAAAAACATGGTTTTTAGGATAGATTTTCAAAAATTGAGGTAATATATAGGGTCTCGGGTTCGCGGGTCCAAACCAAGGTGGAACCAGACTGAACCCATTTACTTATCGGGGACTAAATAAGGACCCAGACCCGGTTTTTAACAGGTCGGAACCTTCGGGTAATCGGAGAATTGGGTACCCATTTACATCCCTATGCACTATATTCATTTAAACATTCATTGATCTCTAATTAGCATGACTATACTCTAAGTTGCTATGAATTATTTTTTTTAACGTCCTGGCCCCTCGAATCAAATTTCTAAACACTTTCTAACTTGAATAATTGGGTACTAGGTTTCTCACGTCAACACTAATAGTCATCTCCATCACCAAATCTATCACCAAAACGAAAAATTCACTCAGAACTAAAAGAGAGAACTTTCTAATGTTGCAGTGTGTTGCTGGAGAAGAGGTGAAATATGAGATTCTTACTCTCCATTTTGCCCTCTCTTTCCCCCTTTATAAGTTTTATTAATTTATCTTCCATGCATGCATTGTATATGAAATTAAGTTTATATATGCAAATAGATTCAAGGGGAAATGATCTGTTTTTTTATTAATATTATAATAAAAGTCTACAGGTGGATCATCTCAAAAAAAAAAAAAAAAAAAGAGGTCACCAACTCGAGAAAGGAGAGCAGGCGCAATAGTTGCTGTCCTAGTGTCCCATCCCCTTGGTCCACTTGCAGTTGTAAGGTGATTTGGAAGCATCATTTTTTGGTGGCCCATCATCATGGTATGAATTGAATGGTTTTTTTAATGAACTCATATGAATATGATTTTTTAATAAACTCATATAAACATGGATGGTTTGGATCACACATGCCATGCATAAGGCATCACTTTTTTGTGGCCCATCACGACAATATGAATTGAATGATTTTTTTTTATAACTGAAGGAAGCCAAGCTTAAGCAGATGGGGCTGCGCAATATCACAATAGAGATGGACGCTCAGTTGGTGGTACAAGCTTTAAATGGCTCTTATAGTGATCTATCCTATTTCGGTCTCATTATAGATGACAGTAAAATCCTATCCACGGATTTAGGCAATTGTAAGATTACTTTTGCTCGACGATCAGCGAACCATGTGGTACATGCTCTTGCACGAGCAGCTGGTTTTGTGTCTGGTCGAGGTGTCTGGGGTTCATCCCCTCCTCCTTTTATTGTTGAGTTGTTGGCTGTTGATCAAGTTTAATGAAGCTATTCCTTTTCAAAAAAAAAGGAAGCCAAAAAAGAATCATGAAGTATTTAAGAGGAAGGAAGCCACACACAGAGAGAGAGAGAGAGAGAGAGAGAGAGAGAGAGAGAGAGAGAGAGAGAGGTATCAAATGAAGAATGGTTAAAAGATAAAAAGTCAATATAGCAAGGTTGGCGATAACTGAATCAATAAATGAATTCTAACTTCAACCTTTTCACGTACAGTAATTGGATTTGTAGATTGATTTATATTAGATAGGCAAAAAATAGAGTAAAGTGAATTTAAATGCTCCCTAATAGTTTAATTTTTCAACCCTACCCTTCTCGAATGAATTTGTCCTAATAGATGAAGTATTATTGTCGGTCACGTGTATCTTCCTTTATTTTTCCATTTTAAATTTGTAACTATCACATATTAATCCCTTTGTTTTGCATGAGTTTTGTTTCCACATACAAGGTATATGTGTGTATTATATGACACTAAGAAACAAACATCTTCCTCTCTTATCTTTAATTAAGAATGGAACATCAAGAAGATATGAATCCTTCCAAGATTGTAAGGCAACGTCGAACTCAATTGTTACGGATGAAAAGACTACGTCAAAATGAAAAATCAATAACATCTACAGGTGAAGACCTATTCAATAAATATTATTTTAATTTTATATTAAATATTATTTTAATTTTATATTAAATATTATTTTAATTTTATATTAAATAACATTAGTTTATTGATAATTGTTATAAGTTGTTTTATGGTAATTTGTCATTAAACAGATGCACATAAAAGTGAATATCAACTTTCAAAAATGAGAAGAATGACAAGAACACGGTACCATAAAGAACACGGTAAGTTTGACTCGAACATGCTTTGATGTTTTGCTTTTGACGATTGATTTAGATTTATATATAAGATTCTTTTAAAATATTTGCCTTGATATATATAAAAAAAATCATGCCTCCCATATTCATTTGACCAACAATTACTTCCTATTTATATTTAAATTTACTTTCAACTAAACTCATTCTATCAAACATCCACGCCCCATGAATGGGAAGGCATAAATGTATATGGGGTTCTCTAAAAGATTGGGTTCTCGGTGTCTACTTCTAATTTAAATTGGGGTTTCCTTTCATGAATTAAAGGCTCGCGTTGAACGCGGACCCTGAAGTGCTAGATAATTGTAATACGTCCAGCTCTCCCCAGTTGAGTATGAAAGGTTGCTGGTAAGCGGTCATATTTCAAATTTTATCTGCTCTGTATGACATAATTAGTAATTAATTTGGACCGGATCATGGAAGGATGAGAAGATATTATTTAAAAAATATTTTTACGGTAGATGAGCCCCATGGGTTTACTATAAACAAAATACATGATACATGTGGGGTTATAAAATTCGCTCTATTGTTTTCTTTTTTTCTTTTTTCTTTTATTTTCTTTGCTTAAAACTTGTTTTCTCATGCATGCTATATAAATTACAAATACAATGCCCCTTCACCCATGTGGAAGGTGCGCATGTGTGTTGGGGAAAATTCATGTCTTCCTGATGTATATACATCAGGATAACTAACGGTCGTAAACAAATCAAATTAGATCAAATCAAAATGGGTCGGGCTGAAAAGTGATATATATAATCCCTCATCATAGGGTGAGGGCACTTTCCCTTTTTGCACATGAAGACAAGGAAGTGTACTTCACCCTATGTACTTGAAAATTCACTTTTGTACTTGAAATTTTTCATTTATGGAAGTGTCCCTCACCCTATGGTGGGGGATGGATGCACATGAATATTCTTATATATATATATAAAAGTTCAGACCATATTTGACTCATTTTTAAAACAGGGCAAGTGATGGACCTATCGGACAGAGGTTATATATATAGACCCTGATCTGTATCTAGCCTTTACCTCTTCGCTCATAGTAAAGGAAGAATCACATGGAACTGATCGTATATTTGGGCTTAAGTGAGGCATTATAGCTGGAGGAGATTTTGCATCTTCTCAAGTTTCAAATTGACAATCAAAGTTATTTAGAGAAAGTATCTCTTTTACATGAAATAAATAAAGAGTTAATTTAAATCTCAAAATATAATAAAATAAAATAAATTGACACCAGCAAATGTATCTAAATGGGCCATTCATCCTATTGGGCTGGAGACATCTGCTACTACAAGCTAACACAAAATTTATCAGTGTATGAAAAATATTTGGCTCGATCACTTCCCTTTGTTGAATAAAATGCAAAGAAATGTTGCTCATTTAATATTCATATATGATGGAGGCAGGAGAAAAGTGGGAAGTTTATAAATCTCGCTTCTCACTTCTCGCTTCTCACTTCTCAGGGCTAAAATAAATGGCTTCAGAAAGCTGAGATGAAGCGGGCATTTGGCGTCAACGAAGCATATATAATATTACAAAGCATGCCCGCGTTAAGCTTTGCCCCAGAAATAAAAACACATTCAATTTGTGGATATTTTACTAGATATTACTTAGTAAAAAAATAAATATAAAAGAAACAAATATATCATTTATTACGGTTCGAAGCATGGCCAGCCCGACATTTATACAAAGCAAATATTATTTTTTATATAAATGAGTATGAAACTTCAAGCCTTACATAAATTAACATTAATGTTTATGTATTTATTTTAGTAATTTCAACTTTATTTCAAGTTGAAAACCCTAAAAGCCCATAAAGTACCTTTTAATTTATATAAGCAAATTTAAAAATATAAGATTAGGATGAGCATGTGGGCTAGCTCGTGGGTGGCACTGCTTGGCCTAATTAGGGTATGGCACAGCACAGTTGGGCCGATCTAAAAGTAGGCCATGCTTTTTTGACAAAAATTCAAATATTATCTTTATTTGAGAATTACTACAGGTCTTTATGTCTTCTGGTAAGAATCCCTTTCATTTTTATATTTTCTTAAAAGTAACTTTGAAACATTTCACTTTCCGCGAAATGGGCCAAAATCTCATTTGGACGCTGGGCGCCAATATATACGATAATTTTGAACTTGAGTAGTTTGGATTTCACACGTACACATCAAGGATGAATAAAAAAGGTAGAAAAAAAAGGTCATCAATCAAGATTTGACATTTATTTCTTTCGAACTGGTAACTTGGGTGCCTTGCAAAGTTGCAATATAACTTGCTGTAAAATTGTATGTATATTACAATTTTTTAAAATTGTGATAAAGTCAATATTACAATAAAAAGAAGATAAAATAAACTCTATTTTTTAAAAAGAAGATAAAATAAAGTAAATACTAAAATCGAAAGTAAACAATCAATTGAAAAATTGCATGTGGCCCCGTCTTTAGGAATTAGAATATGAGATCCACTTTAAAAAAGTTTATTGTATGTGTAGCCCTTATGTATAAATCACTAACAATGATCCACTTTTAAAAATCACAAACATTAAGGGTTTTATAACTATAATAGTGCTAAGTCCGGGCTTAGAAATAAAAACACGTCCAATTTGTGGCTAGTTTATGAGATATTAATTAATGAGAAAATAAATATAAAATAAATAAATATCAAACAGACTAATATACCATTTATTACAGTTCGAATCATGGTCCAGCCCGACATTTATACAAAGTAAATATTACTTTTTATATAAATGAGTATGAAACTTCAATTCTTATGTAAATTAACATTTGCAAAATTGCATGTGTCCCCATCTTTAGGAATTAGAATATGAGTCCCACTTCAAAAAAGTTAATTTATTGTATGTGGAGCCCATATATATATATCACTGTCAAGGATTCACTTTTAAAAATCACAAACATTAATGGTTTTTTAACCATAATAGATATATTCAAATTCTAAATCCACCTAAAGAAGGCTCATTTTAACTTAGTTAGATAGAGTTAGTGAGCATGGTGGATTTTTTCATCTGTACTCATTAATCACATATCCATAATAGATATATATTAAAATTTGAATTCACATAAAGAAGCTTAACAAAAGCAGACTCTGAATTGATTGATAGAGCTTATCTCTTGAAATTGATTTGAGATTAGAGTCCAATTTTGCAATCGATTAGCAAATTGGACTCTAATTTCGAAATCAATGCCTATGACTATAATATATTATATTATAATTGACACTTGAGATTTTCATATATAGCAGTATAGCAACAGACAGTGAGGAGTTAACGCGATTATTAATGTATCCTTGATGATTCTAGCTGGAACAAGTGGAATTCTTCCTGTTGGTACATGGACAAAACGCTATGTATGTATTAGTTATTCCCCTGACAGTGGATCCTTTTTCTTCTTCTGTTTTTTTCAATATATATAGTTGCTGTCGCCTTTTTTTTTTAAATGTTTTTGCTTAACCACGTACCGATCTCACTTGAGGCTAAAATTAGACAAAATTCTGAATCTATTCACCCTCCTAATTAATAGAGTGTGATGGCTCACAAGATGTACTTTATATTTAAATCTGTTTCGTTGCTTCAGATACTTGCTCAAATATTGCTTGTTGTGAATTAATTATTTTATACAATTTTGTGGTTTACATATACAACATTGACATATTTGAGGAGTAGAAATTCAAAATTCCTAATTTGACTTGAACTTGAAGTGATAAATTTCTGTTTTTGTTGACTTTTTCAACCCAGCTAATATGGACTGAATCCACAAATGACACATACAAAATTTAATTAGACTCAGGCCGGCAATACTTTTGATCCACCTGATAACCTGACTCAGACCCTACTCGAAATCTTTACACTTTTCCTAAAATTGATCGATTCATAGACAAGTCATGAAAAGAATAGACAAGAAAAGAAAAGGCATGAAAATAAATTTAAGTGAAGGGCCACTTTAAGAGACAAGAAAAGAATAGGGGTCTTATAAAAAAATACAAAATTTTAAAATCTACTTTCTTGACTTTTTATCATTTGTGGCCTGTGAAAGAACTTTTTTTTTTTTTTTTTTTTACTTTCTTTGGATAAAAAGAAGAGACCTTTTGTCTTTTAGTGGAACGAGAGATTAACTTTTTTACTCTTTTTTTTTTTTCGTTTTCAAAAGGGGTGTTTTTAAGATTTGTTACTTTACAAGTAACCCTTGACTTGAATTCACTTTACAAGTGAATTACGCAAACCGTCATTTTGAACAATAATCCCAAGTTGTGAAACTAATCTCTTAATGATTTCCCTAAGGTGTAACCATTAGGATCCTAGCTAGTGAGTCATGCCTTCTTCCATTTCCACATAAACCGAAACATCCATCTACCTACTTAACTATATATATATATATGGGAATTCTAGAGTATGCCCGGGGCCCATGTTGAGTCAATTTAGTTTTTTCACACACACTTACAACAATCCCCCTCCGAATAGTCACTAGTCTAATTTTGACACTCATCCAACTTTTTCTCACCATTGGATTGGAAAACATTAAGATTTAGTGCCATTGACCAATAGGTGAGGATAATTTTATGGACTCAAGATTTTGCATATAGGCAGGCCTCATGTGGATCTTTTCATCAAATTGACTTCCATGATCACCATACATTTCAGTAGGCCCAACTAGGAGCCTTTTTTTTTTTTCCTAAAAAACTCTTGGGCGCTATGTAGCGCTCCCCATATATATAATATATAAATATAGGTAATATTCAGGTGTGAATTGTTCTCATATATTATGTAAGAACTTTTGTGTGGGGCCCAATTGTGGGCCCCATTTGGGGATGGGAACAGGGGGATTGAAAAATCTATGTGAGACCACTGCAAGTATCAAGTTTGACTCTAAACCCATGCCCCTAACCCCTTCATCAATGGCCCACAAGTTTAATGGCTTCATATTCAAAAAAATATTCAACCCTCGATTCAACGGTTCAATCCATTCAGATGTGTGCCAATATTGAGATTAGTGACTATCAAGGGGTTCTCTATTGGTTGCTAGATTTGGATGGGTTGCTAGTTAGGCCCCGCAAAAAAGTTCTCATGTAATAGTTCTCACCTGAATATTTCCCTATATAAATATATCTATCTTTGGCTCAAGTAGCTAGTTAAGAGGGCTATAATCTCTCAATAACTTTACGTGTCATGGAGAATGCCTCTTTATCCGAGTGGTAAGGAGTGACAATTATCACCTAGTTGCCTAGGGTTTGAATCCCTGGTACGCCACCTATTCCTGTGTGGGGGAGCTTTCTTCCCACATGTGCGGAGTGTGTTCCTGTGTGTGTGCGGGATCTCGATTATATCTTTTTTTTAATTCAAATAAGACATGTGAAAGAGTTTGTAAGGCTTATTACCCTTTTTGAATGGAAGGAGGCTATGATGTCTAATTTGAAAAGAAAAAAGAGGGCCTTGCACATACCCTTGAAATTATCTTTGCCTCAAGGCTATGAAATTGATTGTTGAATTCACTCACATAATCTTGTAGTTTATATGCATTCATCCTAGACTGTTAGTATGATGCAGATAGCAGCTAATGTATCAATATTTCTCTTGTATGGTGCTAATGTGCCTTTATGTGATCAAATTCACTCATATCATTGAGAACTCTGTGTATTATTGCTAACTCAAATTTTCATTGAAGAATGGCTCCTTACCTGAGTGTTTGTGAGGGGTTTTTTCTAGCTTGTGCGGGCCTCCTTTCCACTTGAGTGGGCTACCTTCCCACATGTATGTGGGCTCACTCTTGGGTCCGAACCCCCTTGGCTGGGGTAGGGAAAAAAAAACCCTCAAATTTTCATTCCAAATGAATTACTCCATAAATGGATTTCAAGAGACACTACATTTGGTTATAATCACCTTAGCTTTATTAGGGGAAAGGAAAGGAATCAAAGGATCCAGATCTAGACAAAGAAAACCAACCAGAAACTTCAAATTCAGATTTTAACTATTCTCACGCGTTTCTCCTTATACTTACATACATAGATCTATGTACCCTAATATCTCTTACACTACTTATGGCACTGGAACTATATCTAGATAACAGGATTATACCTGATCCATGCAGCAGTCCATATGACTCGGATCAGGTAAAATTTGGGAAAGTTATTGAATGAGGGTTCACGTGATGTGATCGATCTGAATATCAGATCACACAAAGGTGGGTGTGTCTCAGTGGGGACCCAGGTACATGGGCATGGAAGCCCACCCTACCTGAAAATTTGCAAAGAACCCCCAGTAAATTCTAATAATCCATATGTATTTTTTTATTATAAATTTACCCCTTCCCATAATATTTCTTTTACATTAATTAAGCCCCCAGTTAAACTCCCTGACACTGCCATTGGTGGGTCTCAACAGAGACAGTAACCTGGTATTGAGTTATACAGCCATAGTAACTGGCAGCAACTCGGTAGTAGGAATATGTATCTGTCGGTTTCCTACTTTTGGCCAAGCTCAACTTGGCTCTTCTTTTAAATTTTCTTCATATATGCCTGCTACTCTTTTGGGTTAACAACCAAGCCTAAGAATTAGGGTCTCCAATCTGATCTAACTAAATCCAATTCGAGTTGCACTCTGATAAGATATTTATAATTGCACTAAATCCAATCTTATCTAACTAAACCCTATTTTAGGGGTGATGTTCATTCATGAATTGTGTTTTGAGTTTGATTTGGTTCGGATCAAGGTCCAGATTTGGATTGATCTGTAGATGGGAATTCTAGTTGATTTTTTTTTTTTTTTTGGGAAAGAATTCTAGTTGATTTTAGTTGGGCCTACATTCCTCTCAAATCCCAACCGACTCAAAACCCCCCTCCCTAATTATAGTAGCCTTGACCATCATGCCAATAACATTGGTATTGGTATAGAGGTAGGAAGAACCTTCAGCCAGAAGCTTGGGGCCCGCATTTGATACATTGGATCGGATCCATTGAATGGGTCGGACCCCACAGACAAAAGAAAGAAAGAATACTGTAAAATTGATGTTCGATCGGGGATCAAAATTGATCGATGATTGGTGAGGGTCTGTATCTCTAGGGATCGACAAGGAAGGAAGGGCCAGGGGGGTGGGTGGCCATGATCATCCCTATGGAGAATGAGACCTGATCCGTGTGAGGCCCACCACCAGTACAGCTGTACAGGAAAAAAACAAAGAAGAAATATATGGGTCGGTTATGATCATGCAAATTGGCATTGGCAACTGTAAAGTGGGCCCATTTAACCCGATCTGCTTAGCTGGCCCTTGCGTCTCCGCCGACCACGGGTTCGCTCGCGGGCGCGGGTAAAGGGAGGAGTGAGGGTGGGACTTGAGACTTGAGAGAGATAGTAAGAGGGCTGTTGTATTTTTTTGTCTATTATAGCTTTTTCTTCTTCTTCTTTCCGTTGCACACAAGCAAAATCCAATCTCTTCTTTCTTTCTTTCTGCTTCTTCACTGTTTCCAACGTGAAGTGACCAAGAGCAGTCAAACAACCATCACAAACACTCAAATAAAATCCCATCCCCACGCCACAAGTAGTAGAAGAAGAAGAACCCGTCGACTGATCGATCATATTAAAATCTCCAATCCGAGCAGGTTCGTTCGTGCTCTTCTCATCTTTCTTTCTAGAATTCCAATTCCTTTCCGTATTTTTTATTGCATAAAAAAAAATTTAAAGAAAAAAAAAGCATCGCGAAAATACGGATAGATCTTGGATTTACTATTGTTTCATTTTTCATAGATTGATTGATTGATTCGTTTTTTTTATTTTCCTTTGATTTCTTTTCGTTCAAATCAGGAATAAAAACAAGAAGAGATCTTGCTTTTTGTCAATTTGATTTGATTTCGAATCTTCTATGTAAGTAGTAGTAGAAAGTTGTTTCTTTTATTTATTTATTTATTTAGTAGCTACGCCTGCAATACAAGTAGAAGAGAAGAGATTGGAGGAGACGCATGTGCGTGAGAAATCAGTTTACTGCCTGTTTCCAAGACCGAGTTATCTAATTTCTCATTTCCTTTGTGGTTGGTTCTGATTGTGTTCTCATTTCATTAGGAATAGAGTAGTTGAAACAATAAAAACAAAAAAAAATTATTTCTCTCTCTCTCTCTCTCTGCCTTCTCTTTGGTTCTTTTAAGTTTCCTTGTTATTAAAGGAACAGTTGAAGAAGAGAAAGAGGTTCTGAATTGAGTTTTCTTCACTTTCCTATTTTAATTTATATCAGATTTGATTAAGAAGAATAGTAGAAAGCTCTCTTGTTCTTCTACTAAATGCTTCCTTCTTTTTTTTTTTTTTTTTGGTCTTTTTTTTTTCTTTCCTGTTCTTATGGTTACCAAAATGAAAAGAAGGGATACTAATGTATTATGTGCTTCCTGAACTGGATTGCCATTCTTGCTCCACAATTGACATTGGATTTTATTTCATATACATTTTTGTATAAGGGATTTAGTTTTTTTTTTTTTTTGGTTGTGGGAATTTTCTTTTGCCCCTTTTCATAAATATATATATATATATATATATATATTTCTTATTGAGTAGTTGGTCGTTTTCAGCAGGCATCTTGTTTGCTGTTCCTGCTAGTAATTTGCATTGCACGAGGTGGAAATAATGTCCAGCTTTGTGGGCGTTCATGTCTCAGACCCGCTTCAAAGCCAATTTACACAGGTCCAGCTTCGTGGCCTCAAATCTAATGTAAGTATTGGTTCATATCCTTCCTTCACTTCCATGTCAATTTCTCTCCCTGAACACACACACACACACACGAATTATTGAATTTGTTGCTTTTTGAGCCTGTAGAACAGTTGAAAGGTGCTAATTTATGACAACCACGAGGCTGTGGATTCGAATCATGTTTTGCCTCTTGCCAAATTTGGTTGTTGCGATTGTGATTTCTGAAAGTTTGAACCGATTCATTTTGTTTTTTTGGTTTCTATCCATAATTAAGTGAAAAGAATTCATTATAGAATACTAGTTTTCTGTTGAATTCAATGCATTATGTATAAGGATCATTATCCGATATTAATTTTAGTTCTCTCAAGTAATATATTAATTTAACATCCTATGTATTTTCGTTGAACTCAATTTGTTTATCTATAAGAAAGTTTGGTATCATGTTTCTTTCTTTTCTCTGTAGAATTTAGAATAATATATAATAGTAGTGACATTTTTTTAATCCAATTATGTGGGAAGAAGTCACCTAAGTATGATATCATGTTTATCTCTTTTCTTATTGGAATCAATGTATTAGTCATTTGTTGAGTTTATCTGTTTGCTCTTAAAAGATTAAACGAGACATTCTGAAGCTAGTCACCCTTTAGAAGATGCAATTATTCCTTTTTATTTGGACAATTATCACTTAATGTTGATCTTTTTCTTAGTAGATTATGAAAAGTTCATCATTAATTTCGTTGCATTCATCAAATTCGGTTAAACATTTCAGTTGGAAGAAGGGTTATGATCTCATGGGTCCAGTGACATGCAATTCATGAATTGGTTTGTTTTTGTAGTTTATCTCTATGAGAAAGGACAGGGATCATGCGATGGTTGGAGATTTACCGTCTGGAATGGCAAAACTTAAGGCTTTCCGAGAGCTGCTCTCTGAGGAAGAGATTAGGGAGATCTTGGGCGAATCATATTCCAATATAAGCGAGGAGATTGATTTTGAAACCTTTCTTCGGGTGAGGTTGCGTGGCTTTTCTTTCTTTTCCCTTCCAGTTCAGTGAAAAAGTATGTATAGAACATGTTGATATCCCAGATTGAATTGTCAGGTGTATTTGAATTTGCAAGCTCGTGCAAGTGAGAAATTGGGTGGGTCAAAGCACTCATCAGCATTCTTGAAGGCCACAACGACCACCCTTCTGCATACAATTGATGAATCTGAGAAAGCATCTTATGTTGCTCATATCAACAGCTATCTTGGTGATGACCCCTTTTTAAAGAAATATCTTCCTTTAGATCCAGTGACAAATGATCTGTTCGAACTTGCAAAAGATGGAGTTCTTCTCTGGTACTTGTTGGGGATTGCATGATGTGTTATTTCTCTTGGGATTGTAAGTTGCAGTATTTTTACGCACACCAATGAATTTTCTGTTTTCATGATGTAGTAAGCTGATCAATGTTGCTGTGCCCGGGACCATTGATGAAAGAGCAATCAACACCAAGCGTTTTCTCAACCCATGGGAAAGGAATGAGAACCATACCCTTTGTCTCAACTCTGCTAAGGCTATCGGATGCACTGTTGTTAACATTGGAACGCAAGACTTGATTGAAGGGAGGGTAAGTTGAGCCCATTTGTGTCATCAATTGTTGTCTGGTCTGTGAGTAATATTTAATTTATTGATTTCCATTTCAGAGAAATATAAAGGTCTCAATGAATTATGTACATATATATGTGTGTGCCTTGTTCTTGAATTTGTAGTATACTGATTATTGAATCATGAATTTTTCTTAGAAATGCTTTTGGACTTGACGATGGTATTTTCCAATGTTTTTTTAACTTTACCCTGTCATCTCAACGTGGACTTTAATTTAGTAGTTCTTTGGTTTCCGTAATTGTCTATTTTGATTGGAGTTTAGGTGAGTGGAAAGCACTGTTTGGTGGTTGCAATACCATCCACAATTTAAATGGCCACAGTGCATGCTCTTTTTTGTTTTTTTAAATTTTGCTCTGTGGAGCAGGCTTCCTTTTTAATCTTGAAACTGCGTAGTATGTTATATAAAGGAAATCTGTAAGACTGCGCTCTGAACTCAATTCTAGGATTTGTCCGTAGCAGGACAAAGTCTTAACCAATGTGCTAGTCACATTTGTAGGTGACAGCCATATTTTTTCTTTTTCTGGTAATTAAAAGAATTACTCTCGAGTTTCTTGAGAAACGTACTAAGCTTCTGTCACGACCCAAATCCCAAGCTCTCGAATTTGAAGTCCTGACTAATAAGTATCACATCTTCCAACATAAATCAGATCATATCAATAATGATGATAAGAATTCAGGGCATTCTTATTAAATGTCAACTTCCTAGAAATAAAGCTACTTCCAAGGATGAAAATAGCGGTAGCGGTGGGCGTAGTGGCCCTCCACCAAAACGCTATGTAGCAGGCGCTATGTAGCGTAGCGGTGCAATTTGAAAAAATCGTCAAAAAAATCTAAATTTTTTTGTAGAAAATCTAGAATATTGGATAATGAGAGAAAATGTTATTTTTTCGCAAAAATAACTGAGATAAGGGAGCATAGCGGTCCCCTCATTGTATAAGGTCCTGTATATTTGTGAAACCTTGAGAAGAACTCTCTATATCTACAATAATTCGGCGAGATCGTGTGCTTTTTGGTGTTCTTTTAAACATAAAAGCGTAGAAGAGTTGCATAAAAACGTTATTTGGACAGAAAAAGAAAAGAAATAAGTATCATTATACATTTTAAAATTTTTTGAAAAGAAAAATTTCACACCCCGTAGCGGCCCCGTAGCGGGTGTAGTGGCTCCGTAGCGGACCGTAGTGGCCGCTACGGATGTGAACGGCGCTAAATGCCATTTAGCGTCGTGGTCTTCACCGCTACGCTCGATATAGCGGCCGCTACGCGCTATTTTGATCCATGGCTACTTCCAACAATTTAATGACTCAACCTAAAAATAAGTGACAAAATTCTAAACAATGCCATCAAGAAGTTCATAGTTTAAAAAATAAAAATAATAAAGTTATCAATTATTAAGAAGAGCTAATCCTCTAAAAGCTATTTTCGTGACGCATCTCAACCGCGGATGTCAAATCCAAGCTCTTGATCATCGCGGTCCACTCCGGTGCCTACATGTGGGTTACCTGATAGAGGCAAACCAAGGACCAGTCAATATTGAGTGAGAAAAAATTACAATCTAATTATGCATGCAATTTCGCACAATAACTATTTAAATAATATAAGCTGAAATTAGTAAAGTCATTTTCCTTGTAAGTGATAGGTTGGTCATGACATGATATAAGACAATCCCTTAACTGCTTAGTGACACTGGCCCATAATATTTGCATCTCAAGGATACCATCATTCATCACTTATATTAGTGACTAGCAAGGGTCCATTATTCATCATTTGACCATGTGATTCCTTTAAACTTCATTGACCACATAGGGTCCTTTAGCATCATCGACCCCGAAGGTCCTTAACATCTCTTCAACCACAGGGTCCTTAGATATCATCTTTGACCTAGGGGGTCCTTAAAGCGTTTTCTTTGACTATGAAGGTCCTTAAGAATCATATTTGACCATGGAGGTCCTTAAACATCATCTTTGACTAAGGAGGTCCTTAAACATCATCTCTTTTGTACTTGAAACTTCCCAAAAAGGGGGTGTCCCTCACTACAATGGTGAGGGATGGATGCACTTGATATCCCCTAAATATATATATATATATATATAAGCTAAGTCCCCTAACTAGCATCACATTCACTTAACTCATCACTTCTCATTTTAAAATATGATTTAATCTTTGTACCGATCTCATCATCCAAAAGGGGTTTGGTTATGCCATCTGCCCACAATTGCCCTTGTTTTACATTGCCTACATCAGTTTCGAAATTGGTCATTATGAGTGGCACAAACGACATAACCCTTCCCTTCTAGATGTACTTAGTTCTTTGGTTCCAATGTATTATGGACATATATATATATATATATAATAGTTTGTGTTCCAATGAGAAGTCCTTAGCCATTATATCACACACAGTCTCAAGTTTCATGTTTACCATAAATCTCAAAATGAGCTGCTAATACAAAAACAACAATTAAGCATTATCAAACAATGGCCTAGCAGTCCGTCCTTTCATGAATTTGACCCAAGAGGGAAACTAAAAATGAATTCAGCAATTGTAAAACTCATCTTGAGTTCAGCCATTAACGATTAATACTGATCATATGGTTGGCTTAGACCCCTGTTGAACCCCCTTAATGGTTTCAAGTGAGAACCAAGATACCAAGACTATTGATACCCTTCCATAAACCATTAAAATATATATATGTAATTCAAAGAGAGTTTTCATCAAACAGTAAGTGTGCGTAGCAAATTACTCAATAATGATATTTCAACGAACAGTAGGTGTGCAATAAATTACTCCATTATTTTTCACACCTAAAACTCCTTTAGTGGAGTTTGGACAATGCATAAATCCCCCTTTTGGAGTCAGCCAATAGGGCTGCCATTCATGGGCTCATAACCATAAATCCAAAGAAAACATTATTGGTAATGGGTGCATCCTTAGATTGTATATATTTACTCACCTTGTATATGCAATCGTCACTCGGTAGACTTGCGGAACACTATAGGTCATCCAGAAGTGGATCTTCTCCTTATTCCTTGTTTCTCCCTTCGATCTCCTCTATTTTCTCTTCTAGATCATCGAGATGAGACTAGGGTTAGTTCAAGGACTGAAAAGAGGAGAGAAAGAAGGCCTTAGGGTTGCAAATGGGGAAGAGACTTGGTTTCCTGCACGTATCCCAAGGATGCCTCGGGCCTTAGCGCGCAAACAAAAAAATTCCTCGGGATTAGTGTGCAAGTATCTTCCCTCCTCTTGGTTACAAACGTGGATCCCTACAAGTTTATTATTCTCCATCATGTAATGTTAGTCATGGATCCTAATACTTAAACATAAGCCCATCAATCATTCCCCCCTCAACACAAATCGCGGGCCCCAACTTCTCTACATATAATTTAACTCTCAAAGAATTAAATCCTTGGTTCCCACGAATGACTTAGACCAAACATGCAACAAAATTAAATTAACAAACCCCAAAAAAAAAAAAAAAATTCCAGACCCTTTAATCTATTTTATTCTAAAATTTGTGGATATTACAGCTTCAGCATATTTGTGAGAACTGAAGGTGTGAGTGGTCTTCCACACTTCTTTTTTAGATGGACTACTCTTCCATGGGGCTAGAATTGCTCACACTTGAAAAACAAGGTGCTTTTGGTGTCTTGAACAATGTTTTCATTATTGCTCTTTTGCTACAAGTTCTTAGCGTTGGCAGCTGGCTTGGTTTTGTTTTACTCAGCCCCATGCATGAGCTCCAATCTGTTGGACTGATTATTTAATTGCTCTTCTGCAGCCTCATCTGTTACTCGGATTGATATCTCAAATTATAAAGGTACACCCCTGATCACTTTCCTTGATTGATAACACCATGCTTCAACATCTTATACATATGTTAAAATTGAAGACCAACCATAATAAGAGGGTTATTAATCTCCTTTTCCCTGTAGAAGCATAGATGATTGAGGTTTTGATGAAGAATTAACATAGATGCTTTATATACAAAATTATTTACTTCCTGAAAATATTAAGACGCTTCTTTTGCATGATAATGTGTCAGATGGCTTATTGATTCTCATTGGTGGTCCTGTAATATCAGATTCAACTGCTAGCAGACCTCAATTTGAAGAAGACGCCTCAACTGGTGGAATTGGTAGATGACAGCAAGGTCGTGATACTCTGATTGGTTATGTTTTTTGTGGGATATCTTTTCTTTTCTTTTTTCTTTTTCCTTAATATAGTGATGTTGATATTACAGGATGTGGAGGAGCTCATGGGTCTCGCGCCAGAGAAGATCTTGTTGAAGTGGATGAATTTTCATCTCCAGAAAGCAGGTTTCAAGAAAACCGTAACTAATTTTTCTTCTGATGTCAAGGTAAGATAATGTGCTCTTTAACTATAAAAATGTGTTGAAGATTAAAAAATGTTTTGAAGATTAAATACATGTGCTAAGTTTTATTTTTAGTATTTGGTTGGATCAGTTCTCATCCTTCTAGGAACTGTGTGTCTTTGTTTGAGTTGTTTGAATGGGCAAGATTCTTCACTCCTTAGCACTTGGGCTAAAATTAAAGCAAGACTATCCTAGTTGTGACCAAGGGATAACTTTAGACCCATTTGGCTATGTTAGTGGGCCCTTCAGTTTGTTTTTTTTAAAGGTAAGTTTAGGGTTTATTAACAAAGGAAAATCTAGAGTACAAGTGTACAACAATCATAGAAGCAAGTGCGATCCTACTCAATCAAAACCAAAGCCCACATCCCGAGCATTAGGAAAAATAAGTCTCAAAACAATAAATCATCATTACATTCATGCAATGACAATACGGATAGATCATGATAAGCTTTGCAACTCCACAGTAGAAAATTGCCTAGGGCCATGACTGACACCCTTCATTTTTTTAATCAGATTTGCAACTAATGTTGAAACAGGGCAAAAAGACTCAGTTGGCCAAGGACTATGCGCCTTAGGAAGCGGAGAGGTCTTGTATTCGACACGTACCTCTGTTAGCCACCTCCCATAGTTTTACCCGGTGCATGTGGATAGGAGGGTTTGCATGTGCCCCTAGGGATTAGTTCTCGGCTGTCCAGAATCGAGTGTCCCTTGGGCTCAGGGCCAAAGGCTAGGATAACGCCTAACAATAGACTTCATCTTTCGAATAGTGATCCGATCATGCCATGGGGACTTTAAAGGATTATTGTTGCCTTTGGGTTAGATGGGTCCTTTAGTTTAGCCTTCAATTTAGTGATTTGTTGTCTCAGCTTAGTGCTCAAATTTTCTTGTCCAATCTAGTTTACCCTTCAATCTAGTATACTTATTTTATGCAGCTTTTTTCTATCTCACTAGCTTATGTACTTGCAGGATGGAGAGGCTTATGCTTACCTGCTTAATGTCCTCGCGCCAGAGCATTGTAGACCAACTACATTGGATACTAAAGATCCTGTAGAAAGGGCAAATCTGATACTTGAACATGCAGAGAGAATGGACTGCAAAAGATATCTATCTCCTAAGGACATTGTTGAAGGCTCCCCAAATCTGAACCTTGCATTTGTTGCGCAGGTATTCCATCAGAGGTAAGGATCTTCTTCTTTTTTTTTCCTCCTTTTCTATATTTATTTTACACTGTCTTGGTTTGCCACTCTTATCTTCCTTCTGCAATTTGCACTTCAAGATCTTCTGAACTTAACAGTTAACACACCAAGTTGTTGATTGAAATATTCTGGATTTGAGTTGTTTTATTATTGTATAGTTGGTTTTTTATGTCTTTTGGTCTTGTGTTCCTATCTAATATTTTTGGTAATAAATTATTCAGTTACTTTTTATGGATATATATATATATATATATATGGAACGTGCTCTTGTGAGAGACACTCTCACCTTACTATGAGAGATAAGGTGGGGGCCTCACATCCATATCCAATGTCAACAACTTAAAATGAGGGCCCCCACCTTTATCTCTCATAGTAAGGTGAGAGTGAAAGCACCTCCTTATATATATATATATATATATATAGAGAGAGAGAGAGAGAGAGAGAGAGAGAGTCTATCTTATGAATATTTGAGAGTGCAATTTGGACAGCAGGTTTCAGACACAAGGCCTCCAAAAAATCTGCCCAGCACCAATATGACACGAAATTTTTTCACACAAAAAATGGCATGTCCTTGTTACATCCTATGTGGACTGTCCTTAGATAACTGCAAAGACATTGCTGAGAATTTTATTGCATCTGCATTTTTTTAAAAATATAAACGAATTTATGAAGTTATTATGTGCTATAATAATTTGTTGAAAATCAGGTATCCTTTTTCTTTATAGGTAAATGCTTTAGACATTTATTTCTTGTCTGTATAGAAATTTGAATTTGCAGTTATGTAAGTTTCCAAAGTAGTGAGGTATCTATTTAAATAGATGAAATTCCTCTCAAAGCTTATATAAGATTTCCTTAAAACTATTAAAAAAAAAAGGAAGGAACAACCAATATAAGTGATGGTAAAGCAAGCAGGAGCAGGTTCTGTTTGTTTTAATTTTTAAGGACAGTTCCTAGAATGACTTAATTGACTTGG
Source organism: Umbellularia californica (assembly GCA_028538565.1). NCBI lineage: Eukaryota > Viridiplantae > Streptophyta > Magnoliopsida > Laurales > Lauraceae > Umbellularia > Umbellularia californica. The sequence goes on along the minus strand of JAPQWN010000011.1, from coordinate 300,205 downwards.
ATGTTGATCTTTATTTGCAGGAATGGTTTGTCAGTGGATAGCAAGAAAATGTCTTTTGCAGAGATGATGACAGATGATGTCCAAGTATCCAGAGAAGAGAGAGCCTTCAGATTGTGGATAAACAGCCTTGGAATTGCTACCTATGTCAATAATGTCTTTGAGGATGTTAGAAATGGGTATGTGTTTAAATCTCATACATAATCTTTTTTTCTTCTCTATTGCTGTTGCTAAATTATGATGTGGAAGGAAAGAAACAGAATAGCTTTTGAGAACTTTTATGGACCACAGAGCATAAGGGAGGGCATCCTTCAGTAAGTGCTGCATAAGTAGTAGTTCTAAAGGATTCCAGTTGTCCGTTTTCATAAATAACAGGTTTCTTTTTATTATTGGCTGTTTCTTGAAATGCATTCCTAGTGGAATATTGTTTTTTTCTTTTTCTGCACGGGATCCTTAATGGACTAGTTGTGTCTAGATTCTTGTTTTTTGGGATAGATACATCTATCATTGGTAGATCCTTGTATTTACTTCTCCTTTTATTTCGCCAAATTTCATTTGCAACCACACAGCTGGTGTCTCATCTCACACAGCGGCACAGGGATCAATCCCAGGGCAGGTAGGTTATCTCACAGGTTGTGTACCACCTCACCCATCTAAGAAAAAAAAAGTAGTATTAATGATACCTGGTGAAGGATTTTCTTAAGACAATAGGTTTCTTTGCATAATTGGCTGTTTCTTGCCATGCATCCCTATTCCCTATACCTGGTGGGCTATTTGTGTTTACTGTCTTGTTGTGTTGGAGATTCATCTACCATTTTAGCAACTCCTTTTTTTTTTTTTTTTCCAAACTTCATTCACAATCAAAAGAAACTTGTGATGTATTAAACTCAAAAAAACTTGATTTTGCCTGATCAAGGTTTCCTGAATCTACCCTACCTTAGAAAGGGGGATAATTCTTCAATGATGATGACATGTTTCTATTATATTTTCACATCAGTTATCACTAAATTGAGTCTTATGACGATTCAAGTTGACCCCAAGTCACCTGTACTTAAAAAATGGGCTGGGTTTTTTGCATTTTCAAGGTATTTGCATAAGGGCATCTCATGTGTGCAGATGGGTTCTTCTGGAAGTGCTTGACAAAGTGTCTCCAGGATCCGTTAATTGGAAGCAGGCAACAAAGCCTCCCATTAAGATGCCCTTTAGAAAAGTGGAAAATTGCAACCAAGTTGTAAAGATTGGAAAACAGTTGAAGTTCTCGCTTGTTAATGTGGCTGGGAATGATATTGTACAAGGAAATAAGAAGCTCATACTTGGTAAGAGTACCCTCGTTGTTGTGAAAACTTTAAATGTGTTGCAGGTGTTTTCGTGGCTCCATTTTCTAGGCATTTGATCAAGTCAACTGTTTTTAGTGCAATCACATGGTTTTGGAGAATGCATTAATCTGCGTATTACAACTTTGGTATTGCATGCATGACTGATTTACAGTTCTCTGTTGTCAATAGATACGTAATTTTTATTGGCGCTGAATTATTGAATTAGGTTGATTACATATAGAAAATCTGTTTGATTAGTGCGTGGGCAAACCCAATTTTCCCAAGATCCATAGTAAATTTATAGGATGCACATCTTGTTGTCAATGGTGTTTGGCAGTAGTGTTGTTTATAGTCAAGGAAGAGCCCATTTTGCTTCTCTACAAGTAAAATCCTCAGGTCCCCTTTTTGTTTTGCTTCCCCTCAAATTGATGCAAAAGGGTTAAAAAGAACCAAGTTGCAGACAACAAACTGAAGTCCTGGGTAATAGCTTTACCCTTAATGCTTGCTAATGGAAGTTTAGATGATACATGCTGGAGAGTGATAACTTTGTCTTGTAGTATGTGAATGGAGTGATTGTCAACTTCTATTTGCTCTCTCTTTCATGGAACACCAGCCAACAATTTGAATGCATTGAGGTGAATCTCAAAATCAGTTAAAAATCTGTTTAACCTGTTTATATTCGAGCATGTAGAAAACAAAAGAATAATGTTAAGCTTAGCTTATTTCTTTAATTGGAATCACCTTGCATATTGTCCTAATTAGATATACATATATAGATGGTTGATCAACTGCCCACCTCTTATGTCGTGCACCCATGCGCACCTTGTTGTGGGGCCACCTGGGGCCCCACCAATCAATGGGACTGTGCGGGGATTGAAAGATCTGGATGAGCCCTACCTTTGTATAAAGTTTGAGGCCCATTAGATCATTCTTACCCCTTCATCCGTGACCCAAAAGTTCAATGGTTTTAGATTAAAAAAAAAAGGAAAAAAGAAAATGGGTCTAGTCCATTTGGATCAGTGTAAAAACAACAGGCATTGGTGACTATTAGAGGGAGTGTGCCTTTGTGGTCCATTTGGATTGGTGATCAGGTGGGCCCCACTAGGAGTTTTGCACCTGAGACCCAAGGAAAAGGTGTTCACCTGAAAATTTCTGTACTTGTATCATATATCTATATACACACATTCTAGAAATTTTATCCTGAGTGAAACTTGTGCTAAAAATCAGACTAATCAGCCTAATAAGATTTATTTTTGGTTGCGTGGGGGGAGGGGGTGTTGTGAATAGAAAGGTCAATGCATGGATAAATGATAAGTCAGAAATGAGCATAATCAGACTTTGCTTGTGTGGATTTTCAGGCCTCAAAAATCAATGAATAAAGTTTTTACAGAAGATTGTTTCTCAATTCTCTATTTAGTGTCAAGTTGGGCTTTGCTGCTGCTTGGCTGAATCTTTTCAATATAATATATATTATGGAGAAAATACATATAGACTGAGAATTTTGATCCAGTGCAATTGGACAATGGGAACTGAAGGAAAGGTGGGGTTCATCAGGCCAGTGATATGCCATGAGGGTAGTTGGGATGCGTAGAGGATTCCATGGATAGGAAAAAAAATTTCCATGCCTCATCTTTGATGCTTTTTGTACAATAGGGTAGTCTATTCAAAGCATATTCTCTGGTTCAGCCCTGCTCACTATTTAGTTCATTTAAATCAGCGTTTAAACTTCCTGGCTGATTACATACAAAATTGATGTATTAATATATTTTTTATGTTTACATTTCACTGAAAACTTGGTTATTTTCCAGCTTATCTATGGCAGTTGATGAGGTTTAACATACTACAACTCCTGAAGAACTTGAGATTCTACTCCCATGGAAAAGAGATGACAGATGCTGATATTCTGAGGTGGGCAAATAATAAAGTTAAGAGTACAGGAAGAACTTCTTGTATGGAAAGTTTCAAGGTAACCTCATTGTTTTGCTAATTGTTTGGTACGTATTTGTTATTAAGTGTAGTATCTGAACTATCAAAATTTTGTTCAGGATAAGAACTTATCAAACGGGATATTTTTCCTTGAGCTTCTTAGTGCTGTGGAACCAAGGGTTGTCAACTGGAACCTTGTTACAAAGGGAGAAAGTGGTATGTTTGTGCATTTGATTCAGGGGAACTTTAGGGTTTTGAACATTAAAAGAAAGGGAATTATGATTAGAGTTGCCAACTATTTGCATCGGGCCCAAGCCTGGCTTGTTTATTGAGGCCTAAAATTTTAGCTGGGTCCAACTTAGCATGTCTGTTGAGCCTGGTTTCGACCCATAATAATCATAAACGCGCCTCTCTTTGATCCCGGCTCAGGCCTTGGTGTAGAATGTTGTATAACTTTATCCAAGCCAGCCTATTTGATGATTGGGTCCAAAATAAAGCTCAAGCCGAGACACAACTCTAATCAACATGCCCAGGCCTGGAATAACAGGTTGGGCCTGCTGGGCCATTCACACTACCTGGCTTATATGCATTCTCATAATGTGTTGGTTCCATCATTTGTAGTATTTCATATCTCATGGCATGTTAATGTAATAAGTAAACATCTTTTTTACCGTTGTTATCTTGGCACTGCAGACGAGGAAAAGAAGTTGAATGCTACATACATAATCAGTGTTACACGAAAGCTTGGGTGTTCCATTTTCTTGTTGCCTGAGGATATCATGGAGGTAAGTTGGATTATTTATTTATATGTTTTGTGACATATGTGACATGTAGACCTAGCTACATGTTGACATGTAAATCAGCATTCAAGAAAAAATGTCTCCTTGATGGAAGGACGTTTCAAAGAACATCCATGTTTCTCACAAGCTCCTATCGTGTTGCTGCTTTAGGAAATGAAACAAAATATATGAATGGAAAATCTTTACCAAAGAGGGTGATGCCTTCTTTCCATTTGAATTCTCACAAGCTGTCCGAGCTTCATAATTTTCCATATTATAAATCAATCATCCAAGTATATGCTTCTGTACAATTCAAATACAAAAGAAGTATTTGTGTGAGACTGTTTTTCTACAACCGGCTTTACATAATTCTTTTGAATTTTCAGTTGAAATGTACTCCAATACTGCCATTTCTAACATGAGTCCAGAAGAGTTATATGACAAAGGATTTGGATAGGGGCCTCTGGCCTTGAGTAGATGTGGGGTCTATGGATGAGTGATCAAGACAATCTCATGGGGCCAACCATGGGTAGACTATACTTCCAAATTCTCTGATTGGAAATACTAACCCTTCAACTAACAGCCTGCAAATTGTGACAGTCAAGAAAGAAACACAACAGAGACAACATCCCACTAGAAGGAAGAGTCTGAATAGTGTACAATAATCATCGGAGTGGTCATCCAGTTGGTTTACTTTGAGGGCGTGGTGCAATCCATGTTAGCCCCCTTCATATTAGCAGTCTGGGACTGTCACTGAACCATTCACACGTCATTTAGTATCTTTGTCTCATGGTTACTTTCCACGTACCCTCGTGTGACTACCGAAACTGCTGGTGGTCCTTCCGTTTTTATCGGAATGGCTGCATTTTTCTTTTTCTTTCTTTTTTCTTTTTTATGTTTTTAAAAAACTCATTTTCAGCATTGATCAGATAAATACATTGCAATTTTCACAAACAAGCATGATATTTTCCCTGCAGTATCTTTCAAAATCCGAGTTTTAACAAGAGTGCAAATATATGTTTTTGCCTTTTTGTATCTGGTATCCTTGTCTTGAATTTATACATGCTACCAAAGTTGTGACGTGCTCCACTGCATCGACTATCTAATGCATGGCTTTTTCTACATTTGGTCAGTGGTCATAAATGCATTTTATTTCTAATCATCTAGTAGGAAAATTTTTGTTTTGGTGTCCGGGAGATCAATGCTTCAAATAACAAAATCTTGGGCCTTTCTTCTTCACCTACTAAGGGCTTAACAATACTATGCATATCTGTAGCTCGAATGTGACACTTCTGTACCCTTACTTATGTGATTCAGGTGAACCAGAAGATGATTCTTACTCTTACAGCCAGCATCATGTACTGGAGCCTCCAGCAGCCGGTGGAAGAGACAGAGTCATCTGCAGAAATGATGACAGTGAAGGATGCCTCTGTGGATGGAGACAATGGCAGTGTTTCAAACTTGTGCATAGATGATGCCGCTTCCGACACCTCCTCACAGGTTGAAAATGGGGATGCTTCTGTGGAATAATGACCACAGAGTGCAATTCCTCCCTCTTGTAATGATCACAATGTATGCCCATACAAGACATTGGTAGTCTCTTCTCAAGTTAGCATTGATAAACAACCAGTTGGGGTTTTGTTTATTGCTTTTGATGGTCATGAAGATGCATGGGGCCAATGATCTTTTTCTTAGGCCTTACATCTCTAGGCTGTCTCTGGGAGGTAATGGCTCGTTTTTCTTGCCAATACAAAATACTGATACTCTGTTGGGTTGCTGTCGTTATCCAAAACAGTTCATCTTAGGTAATGGCATGATTATCTTGCCAATACAGAATATACTCTCTTTAGGGTTCATCTTTAAGTGCGAAGCTAGTGGCATGAAAAGTCTAGTCTCTCTATCGATGTGTACATGTCCTGGTGGATAATGCCTTTGTTATCTTCACCAATACAAGATAAAACACAGACCATCCTTTTCTCATGGTTTTTCATTGTTAAACAGTTCAGCAATGTTGGATCTCAGTATTCTTTCATGTGTCTCATTGGTAAGGAGAGCCTATTTTTTTATTTATTGTATCCATGAATATCTTGTAATCTTTTACATTTTCATTTTGTTTTAAAATACTGTATCCATGAAGATCTTGTAATCCTTTACACTTGTCATTTGAGAGAGATACATGATTGAGATTTTGTTGTTAGGCATTATATAGTAGGTCAATTCCTTTCTTGCAATAATTTGCAGGGATCATATTTGAATAATACAAGAAAATACTGCTTTTGACAAGGAGCCCCTAGCACAGTGGAAGCCTGGAAGGTGCTCACTATTGCAATGCTACCAATTGAAAAAAAGGGGAAAAAAACTAGAGAGCAAAAAGGCTCTCTTTTTGGTATTGTGTGTGGATGTTTTCTATTGTCATTTATCTCTGGTTATCAGTTGCAATATTCCATCTGGTTCCATAATTTTACGCTGGGTTGCTACTTTCCTTTCTGATCTGGACTGTTCCATTTTTGGAGTTACATATGATAATATTAGGATTATCTCCGGGTTTTTTCTTTTTGCTTAAAGATGTCGGGTTTGTCTTTGGCAGGGCAGTTGAAAACTGTCAATACGCAGCACAAATAAGAGGTAGAAAGGATGCCTGTGAACTAATCTGAGGGGCACATGCAAACCATCCCATCCGTGTTGCTTAATAGAAAGAGGAATGCTTAAATTTTTGTTTGTTGAAAATTTGTTCTATGGTATGTTGAGGCTTCACAATTCAAAAGTACATTTAATATCACAAACTTTGGACTCTTCAACGGTTCTAATATAACCGCGAAGGGTAGCTCCAATGGCCTAGGACTATGGTTTACATCCGGAGGTTGAGAGTTCGAAACTGTGCTACCATATTGAGGCCACAGGGGATTTACCTAGCTCCCTTTGGGCCCGTACGGATTAGTATGGTGCAAAGGGTTGGGACACACTCAATTGAAAAAAGAAAAATGGAAAACAGGGGATTCTAATACAACATTGTGTGTACGACAACAAAGGACACATGAAAGGTGACGATTTATTTATTTATTGAATATAAGGGGTCGTTTGCTTTCTGAAATTAGTGAAAAAACATTTAAAGATCCAAATGCATCCAGAAACGATGGGATTTAAGTTCCTATCCATGGCTGCATTTGGATATTTCTGGATGTGATATTAATTTTCTCCATCTAAAGGACCATTGGATTTAATTTCCTATCCAGAAAACATTTTAAATGTTTCTGGATGGATTTGGATTCTTAAATAATTTTTCACTAATTTTAATGTGGCATGGATGGCTGCAACTGGATGAGTAAGAAACATCTTTCCATGTTTAGGCAGTTGGATGTCAATCAAGATGAGATGATGCTGCTCATTATAAATTGGGTCCTGTAGCTTCTTGCGTACATGTTACAAATCAAAACCAAATCCGGAGCTTTTCTCAACAAATTGACAAAGCTATCATTTGATCACATGAGGCTCTCCCACTCAAAGATGTGATCATTGTGTTGAGTTCCACCTAAATGTTGGAATCATGATGGATCCACAGGAATGACATAATTATAGTTGGATATTAAATAATACAATTAAGGGTGTACCTTTTTCCGATGAAATTACATGAGGCTGATAAGAAGTTTAGGGTTAGTGGGTCAAATTTTTTTTGTTTACCCATTTCTTTCTAGCATGTATGCATAATGCTTTTCAATCTCCCCACCTTGCCCCGGCTGATGGATGCATTTTGCTCAGGCCGACGAGCTGCATTGCATATGCAATCCCCTGGGGACAAACTGTGGACTTATGATAAAAGAAATTTTAGCTAGTGGATGTGATTAGAGATTTTTAAAGGGGGCCGAGCAGACTAATAGATACTTATTGGCCTTTGTTTTCCTTTCTCGTCATGTCTTGTGTTTACCTTCCAGACCCAAACGTAAAACTTGAAGTTTAGTTTAGTGTTTCCCTCCTAAACGGGTATACAATAAATAAATAAATATGATAAGGGCTCTCATTCTAAATTAAAATAATGCTGTTCCTAAAAGTTAAAGTTGATTATATCTGATTTTTACACGATGGAATTGGAAAATTCACTTGTGATTGGATTTATCTAGATTTTGAAGGTGATCATCACGTAAAAAAATTAACATAATCAACTTTGATTTGGACATAAACATTTCAATTGGCAGGCTGGGGAGGTAGGTTTTTTTTTTTATTTTTTTGGAAAAGAAAGGGGCAAGCAAAAAAGGTTCGACATCGAGAGCGAGCGAGCGAGCTGCTGCTGCTGTGGGTTAGTCTTTTTATTATCATCTCCTTTTTAATAGCCTCTATTTTCTTGTTTAGGGTTTCGTTTCGTTTCGTTTCGTTTTTTCTCTGTTGCTGTGCACTCCTGCTGCTTCTGCGGAGCGATCGTCGTGGTGGTGATGGCATCATCGAAGGAGCAATTTAGGAGAACAAAAACCAACAGAGATGATGATGAAGAAGAAGAAGAAGAAGAAGAAGAAGAAGAAGAAGAGAGGGGCGATTCTAAGAGGCAGAAGCTGATGCATCGATTTTCTCCTCCTCCTCCTCCTAATATCATTGCCGACGCACTTCTTCCCCTTGCTACTTACGATGATGACGAAGAAGAAGAAGAAGAAGATGAAGCTGATGATATCAGGAAAAGAGACGGGAATGGAGTCACTAAGAAACAAAAACAACAAGAAGAAGAAGATGATGATGATAATGGTGTTGATGATGAAGAGGAGGACGAAGGGTCTAATCATAATCATGGGATGCGGCATCAGGGACAAGTGGAAATCCGGAGGGATTGTCCATATCTGGATACAGTCAATCGTCAGGTGATTCCTCCTCCTTTTTCAGATTTTGGGATTTTGATGATTGCATACTACTGACTGGGACTGCCCATTTCCCCATCCCCAAAATTCCCTTCATCTTGCTATACCAACTTCAAAGTCATCTTGGACATGGAAATCTCTTCTTCAATCCTCTCATTAGGAAAAGGAAAGGGAAAAAAAAAAAAATTATTAATAATGGGGGCAGAAACCCTAAACTGAAAATATTTTCATGTTTTGAGTAGTGAGGGTACATGTTCTCTACTTATGCAGGTCTTGGACTTTGACTTTGAGAAGTTTTGCTCTGTTTCTCTCTCAAATTTGAATGTATATGCATGTTTGGTGTGTGGGAAGTACTATCAAGGAAGAGGTCGCAACTCTCACGCATATACTCATAGTCTTGAGGCAGGCCACCATGTCTACATCAATCTCCGAACAGAAAAAGTTTATTGTCTTCCTGATGGATATGAAATTAATGATCCATCATTAGATGACATTCGACATGTTCTAAACCCAAGGTTTGTGCTATTCATTTACCAAATTCTTTACCATGTATCAAATTGGTCTTATTAAAATCAGTACTGCACTGAATTTTATTTTATTTTATTTTATTTTATTTTATTTTATTTGAGCTTACAGGTTTACTAGGGAACAAGTGGCACAACTTGACAAAAACAAGCAATGGTCGCGGGCTCTGGATGGTTCAGACTATCTCCCTGGAATGGTGAATCACCACTGCTTCGCTTACATTGCTCTCTTTTTTTTTTTTTGCCCTTTTTGCAAAGAAACATTGAATGAAAAAGAAAAGACTGGCACCACCATTTTCATAGAGAAACTCCTGCATAAATGTGGAAGATATCATGTCATAGAAACTAAAACTATAGCAATTATGGGGCCCTGATGATCAGGATGTGGATAGTCTTTTGATGTGCTTATTTAGTGAGGCCTATCTTTGGCAATCCAGACTATATAAATCCTATGGGTTCCGCATCTATGCACCAGGAACATCTCCTTGGAACATCTTAGCCATCCAAAAACCGTCCTGTTTCCTGGACTCTCACTGTAATTTTCCCTTAATTGTATATTTGGACATTAAAGATCAGATGCTGGATCTTCCCATCTGGAATTCTTTTGGGGCATCCCACATTCCTAGTGGAGCCATTTTGTCATATACAATTGTTTGGGTCATTGAAGCATTGGCCTCATACATGAAATGGTACATCAGCAGTCTGAATCACATCTGATTACTTGATGTCATGCATCAGGAACTATAATTCCTCTAAATTGGTTGTATATTGAATTTTAGATTTCGATCGCTGCAGTTTCCAACTGGGAATCTTACTGCTGCCAATGTTTCAGGTGGGCCTCAATAACATCAAGGAGACTGATTTCGTAAATGTTACAATCCAATCTTTAATGCGAGTTACACCTTTAAGGAATTTCTTTCTGATTCCTGAAAACTATCAAAACTGCAAGTCTCCACTGGTTCATCGATATGGAGAACTAACACGAAAAATTTGGCATGCACGGAACTTCAAGGGACAGGTTTGTTCCTCGTGATTTATCTTATTCCTTACCATTAATATTAGAGCCTGCATATGTTTTTGTTTGTGCTTCCTACCTTTTAAATCAGAACGGTTGCTCATTCACAGGTGAGTCCTCATGAGTTTCTACAGGCAGTTATGAAAGCCAGTAAAAAGCGATTCCGTATCGGTGTTCAGTCTGATCCAGTTGAGTTCATGTCTTGGCTACTTAATACGCTACATGCAGATCTTAAGAGCTCAGCAAGAAACAATAGGAACATCATTCACCAATGCTTTCAGGTTTTGAATTTTATCATTGTATTTATATTCCTGTTTCAGGTCTCATTCTTTAGGAAGGGGTCAGTCACCTGCAGACTTCCATTGGTAAAAAGTACTGGGGCTTTCCCTTGAAATGCTTGGTTTCCCTACTATGATATCCAAATAAGTCTGGATGATGTGAGGTCCCCCAATGGATATGGAAGGGATGTGTATTTTACTTATACAGTGTATTGTTTACGGTATGAGACAGATACATTGCCTATTGTGTAGTATCCGGGTACATACCTTCCAACTTACAATCAATGGGAACACAATCAGCCCAAGGAATGCTAAAATCATCCTCCTTTTCGTTCTTAACAGTGTGTTATCTCATGTGTGCTTCATAGGGGGAGCTGGAAGTTGTGAAAGAGATCCATAACAGGCCTGCTGTTGAGAAGAAAGAAGATGAACAGCATAAGGGTGCTGCTGCAGAAAATGGAATGGAACATGGCAATGTCGTCATGGAAACAAGCAGAATGCCGTTTTTAATGCTTGGACTTGATTTGCCGCCACCTCCACTTTTTAAAGATGTGATGGAAAAAAACATTATTCCACAGGTTTGTAATACTTTATATAAGTTACTTTACACTTCTGAGGCCACTATGCAGAAAATCTTTTCAAAAACTGGTTCAGTTCATTTGTTATTGCTTCGACTCATATTCCAAACTAGATATACAGTTCTCATGAAGAACATATTACTTTGGAAAATATTGTCTGGATTTTTTCTGTGAGTATTCTCATAGTTCGATATCTGGGAACACCTTTGGACCTTTCGATTCTTTAGCAGCTTGAAATTATAAATGCTGGATATGCTGTTCTATGTCATGTTTTATTTAAAGAGGAATCTTGATTGTAGGTGCATCAGATGGAACAATGGCCCTGTATATAGGGACACCCTTAACTACTCCCAATTTGTATACCCCCTTTTATGATTTAATGGTGTCCACTTTTTAAAAAATCATTGCCCTGACCATTAACAACCATCGGGTTTAAGCACAAAATCCCTGCACTTCAAAACTGTTAAACTTTGAAGCTTTCTTATTAAGAGTTATGTTTATCAAGTTTTTGTAATATTTGGTTCACCTCTTATCCTCAAATTTCCTAGTTCCTACATAACCAGCCTACCCCCTACCCATCTTTGTGGATTGAATTGACCGAGAGGAGTTGCTCTCTCTCTCTCTCTCTCTCTCTCTCTCTCTCTCTCTCTCTCTCTCGTGCGTGCGTGGGTTGTGGTGGGGGGATCAAAATAGCGGTTGTAGCTAGCATAGCAGACAGTGGCCAAAACATTATGTAGTGGTGTGAATTTTTTAAGTGGTCAAAATACATTGAATTCGGAAAAATAATGTTTGAAATTAAATTTTCTTTTCTACACTAAATTTTAAATTTTATAACGCGCTATTTTCAAAATAACATAGTGGTCTCAGCCGATAATGTGGCCGATATGCTATTTTGAACCCATGGTGTGGGGTGCAATATAAAAAACAACCCTCATCTGCCCTTTTTTTGTTTTGTAAATGAGGCCCACTAACAAATTTGAACCACCACCCTCACACAATGAATTGGCAGTCAACACAATTTGACACTAGTCTTCTATATCAACTCTTGGATTTAGTCACATAAATATCTATAGTTAGAAAACTATAAACTTTGACACTTTAAAATTGATGGATAGGATTACTTGATCAGAGTGATAACTAGCCCACCTCTATCCTCAAGGTTCCCTATACATCACTCTCCCATGTGTAGTTGATATGGTCCAAGAGGGTCCATAGGAGAGGCGTGCCTTTTGGGACTCATCTATATACAAAAGCAAGAGAACAAAATGTTTTTTTTTTTTTTTTTTTTATCCTCAAGATTGTCGAGTAGTTTGCTAATTGTTTTTATTGGCATGTTCAGTTATGTTATTTTCTTATGGATTTGTATCCTATTTTTAATTATTTGAAATACATGGCTCTTATAGTTGTTAGTGTAATGGGTGTCAGTGTCACAACGACAAAATAAAAACTATACATTAATAATTTATATGTGTGTCTATTTAACCTTCAATCACCCAGAAAAATTAAATGCATGTCTCATGTTTCGCCTTAGATTCCAACTAGCCTTAACTCCTTAGATGCGCATGCCCTTTGACTACATTGAGGTTCTCATCTCCATTCTTCTCTATGACCTAATAAAGTAAAGGTTGCAATGGAGGATAATACCAAGTTGCTCAAAGGCTCAAATAATAGTTGAGCTGATTGTGTAGAAAGATTGACTTCAGTATGTGTGGTTGGAACAATTAAAGATGATGAGGACGGTTCTCTTGTATGGATTTCCCATGGCACATCATTGTTTAGATGGATGCAATCGACAAGGGTTATAGCATTGAAAGAAGGCTTAAGGTTGATTAAGGAGCATTTTGTGGGTCCCCTTGTGGAGGGCATTTCCAATTCTATCTTGTAGAGAGCAATGGCTAATCTACTGTGCACATTTATTTTCTTCTTGAATGAGATTAAGGAGATTATGGAATGAAAAGTTATTGAGTCTGCAAATTCTGTTGCCAAATTTCGGGCAAAACAAGAATTAGTTGTCCCGTGATTGTTGGACCTCATCATCTTGTTCGCAATACCAGATACCTGTTTATGACTAGGGTATTGATGTCAACCGATATGATATTTATAATGGTACTCGTTTCCATCAATACTTCTAGAGTACAAACATGGCATATCTTACTGTTACTGAGTCTGTCATTTCATACCCTATATTAGTTTTCTTACTTTTTGACGTAAGAAAATTATTAGAAAGGAATATTAACGAGGATAATTTCACTAGAATGTACTAAAGAACCAAGTTGATATTCATATAAAAATCTTTTACATTTTGGATAGATGACTGTATCCATATCCGTGTCGTGGATTTTCAAAGTGCATTCTTATCCCCAATTGCCATATCGGACCATCTCCATATCCGTATATGTATCTGGGAATCATAGCTTGTTGGCTCCCTTTCTTTCAACCTTGTATAATTTTCTATATGTTCCATTATCAATATAATTCTGTTACTTTCTCCTGAAAACAGAAGCTTTATCTGCTTGTTACTTTTGCTTGTAAAACTCAAACTCAGGAGGCAACTTGGTCACTAGTCAACTCAACTGAGTCAGTCTGAGTCGTACCTAAATCCCCTCAAAACCTTGAAAAGTATCCCAAGATGTGACTTGGCAGATGCCGAGTCTAAGTTGGCCCAAACTTAGCCAATTTTTATAAAATCATGTTTGCTGTCATTTACAAAATTATGTGATAACTACGATATAGAAGTGTGAATTTTCATGGCTATGTTTCGCTAAAAGAATTGAGTTGTATGGAAGATTGTAATGTAAATGTTATAAATGTTAGATTCTCATATACACTTTCATATTGATAGTCTTCCTCTTTTTTTCTTTTTGATTTTCTCAGGTTCCACTTTTTAACATACTGAAAAAATTTGATGGTGAGTCTGTCACAGAAGTTGTCAGGCCTTGCATAGCTCGGATGAGATACCGTGTCACCAGACTGCCGCAGTATCTAATTATTCACATGCGTAGGTTTACAAAGAACAATTTCTTTGTAGAGAAAAATCCTACACTGGGTGAGTTTGCATTTCCAAATCATCTTGTGGTATTCTCCGATTTGCTACTATTGCTTATGCTTACTGGTCCTATTACCTTGCAGTTAACTTCCCAGTAAAGAACCTTGAATTGAAGGACTATATTCCACTGCCGATGCCAAAGGAGAATGAAAAGCTACGGTCAAAGTATGATCTGATTGCAAATATTGTTCATGATGGCAAACCTGGTGAAGGGTTTTACAGAGTATTTGTGCAGCGGAAATCAGAAGAATTATGGTATGCTAAAGTTCTTAGAAATCAGAATTACCACCTCAGTTGATTTTCACAACTTCTAACCTGAGTTGCCTAAAACTGTACCAGACGTCACTAACCGGTTCAGATTGTTTTGGATAAATGATTATCCACTGTGCCAGAAATCACATAATGTCAGATACTAATTTCATTCCCACTGCATATTATCACTGTCGGTCACTGATCTGGGTCCAGATAGAACCGAGGCCCTTGTCTATTTTTTTCAATTTCCAGCCACCCAAAGTGCAGCTTGACATCTAAATATCCTTGATGTAGAAGTATATTGACCAGTATTAATTTTTATACATCCAAAGACACCCTAGGGTTTGACAAGTGAAAATCCAAACTCTCTGACAAACATCCAATCTAATTTGCAGGTATGAAATGCAGGACCTGCATGTGGCAGAAACTCTTCCTCAGATGGTTGCTCTCTCTGAAGCTTACATGCAGATATATGAGCAGCAGCAGCAGCAGCAGTGATGGCATATATTAGTTCTCCTGATTGTGTTGATTTAGATGAGCCTCAAACGACAGTATTAGCAATAGTTTCTTGCCTTCATTTTTTTCCCTGTCTTTATTAGCCCTAGAAGAGAATTCATCGAAGGTGGAGAATGCACATGGTCCTTGTTGCAGTGGTCCCAATTGAAGAAACTTTGATGTACATCGCATCAGTATGATTGCCACTCTAAATAAATATATATATTGCTGCCAATATATCTGTTGCAAGGAGCCTGTCGTCAGGGCCCGTCCCTTTTTTTTTTTTATTATTAACATGTCTGTTTGTTTTGGGTAATCTAATTTTGTAGGGGGATGACTTTGTGTTACATCATATTACAAAGAAAGGATATTTGGGATGCAATCCCACTCATCTTTGTACTGGCAATGCAAATGAAATCAATTGATCCTTGTTTAATCTTTATCCTTTTCCACCTTTCTCTGGTTGCCGCCTGTTTAGATATCTTGAATTAGAACTGTGCTAGTAGGATTTTCATTTCATTTCATTTCTCTGATGGTTTACAGTAATCTTTATTATTAGTTGTATCATATTTATTCATATCCATGTAAGGCCAACCTGAAATACTGGATCTACGGGACCCGATGAAGTTGGCTCTGTTCAGGGCACAGGAAAGTAGAATGATGAACCCAAGCTGACACTACAACTTTATTCTCTGATAGCTCTAGTCCAGGCCCTATATATATATATATATATATATATATATATATATATATATATGTGAGACCACCCCAAGTATCAAGTTTGACGCCAAACACATGCCCCTAACCCCTCATCCGTGGCCTACAAGTTTAAATGCTTCATATTCAAAAAAATATGCAACCCTCAATCTAATGATTCAATCCATTCGGATGTGTGCCAATCCTTGGGATTAGTGATTATTAGGGGGTTCCCTATTGGGTACTAGGTTTGGATGGGTTGCTAGTTGAGCCCCGCAAAAAAGTTCTCATATAATAGTTCTCACTTGAATATTTCTCAAATATATATATATATATATATGGGAAGTGCTCCTATGAGAGACACTCTCACCAACTTGGTGAGAGATGGGTGGGGCCCTCACATTTAAATTGGGGGTCCTTGCATTTAAGTTGGTGAGAGTGGATATGGAAGTGAGAGCCACCACCCATCTTTCATAAAGTTGGTAAGAGTGTTTCTCATAGGAGCACTTCCCTATATATATATATATATATGTGTGTGTGTGTAAGTAGTCGTAAAGGAAGTTATAGTCTGATCACATTTCACTCTTCACCGGCTGTGGATCCAATATAATTGGATGCTCATATTTGGATCTCTGTCTCTTCCTTTTTTTTTTCTTCCCATTGGAAGTTGGAATGTTACAAGGGGAAGGGGGATCCAATATAATTCGATGCTCATATTTGGATCTTTGTCTCTTCTTTTTTTTTTCTTCCCCTTGGAAGTTGGAATGTTACAAGGGGAAGGGGGTCGGGCACTCTCCTGTCACCTCGGCGGCAGTATTGACCAAATCCGTTTGATATAATATGGCATACAATACCATGCATATTGTAAACACTCTGTTCATGTAATTGGGATATTTCATCAATTAAAGTCAGTCCAATTGATTTCGTGGATTATTACTTCAATGTTAGTGCGAATTTTATGAGACTTCCACGCTATATATAAGCGGCTCTTGCTCGCTCTGCAGATAGGAATAGGATCCAGGATTTTTGCAACACTGGATTAAAATAGTATATTGTAAAAAATTACTTGTTCATGGACGGAGTACTAGTCTGATGGTCACACAATAAGGAAACTAATAATATGAACAAAGAAATACCAACTTTAAATAAAGCAATGAGGAATGACTTACATGATCTATGAAATTCTTTTTTTTTTAAATATATAATAGGGAACCCAAAATAAGTTTGAATGGAAAAATAAAAAAAAAAAAAAAAACAGAACTAAAGTCGATCTGCAGATGAGTTACATCATGAGTTGAGGTTTCCGTCTAATGATGAATTGATGATGGACGAGTGTAAATGAGTTGGATAAAAGATCCACAGAATAATTAACTAACATCTTGCAGCGCCCAGTGCATTGATCATAATCATAGATTATGTTTCAAGTTGTTTGAGAGGGTTTGTTGTGGGGTCGTGTCAGTGTAATTAACTTCTTACATCCACTTTTAAACAGCCACACTCAACATCCTGAGGACACATGAAGTAAAATGTAAAATCAAATCCGTATGTATGATCTCATTTTCAACAGGAATCTCATTTGATTGAAATGGAGTTGGGACGGTTTTCTTGTCGTTAATGAATGTTGAAAGATCAGAGGGAGGGGATCTGATCCTTTTCGAATGGAGCTGTGTGAATAAAACAACAAGACCCAGTCCCCCCTCCTGCTGCTGCTGTCAACTGCATCAGCTTCCAAACATATTGTATCGTGTCTCTCTCTCTCTCTCTCTCTACACCCCCCTAAACCTTTATTAAGACCTACCTTCCTCGTCTGAGCCCCACAAAAGTTCACATAGGATACTCCGGTAGGCCACATGGGTGAGATAACAAGAAGGTTTTGGTCCTTTTCAAGCCATCCACATTCAGACTGGTCCATGAGGGGCCCCAGCAGTGGTCGGTCAAGATGTGGACCACGTGAGCTGAGTAAACTGAAAAAACAAATGTCTTCAATGAAACATGGGATCCTCCTCCAATCCTTTTCTTCCCTGATAAAAATGGGAGAAAAGGACCAAAAGTCAACAACCATAACAACGAAACCCGCTCTCTCACTCTCTCTCTTTCTCGGGCGGAATGCAAGCCGTATATTTTTGAACACGGTCTACGAAAACCTACTCCTGAAGAAAAACACGGATGGTATGGATCGCCATCGTCTGATCTGATGCACCCGTAACATGCAGGAATCTCAAATTTCCTCTCTCTCTCTCTCTCTCTCTCTCTCTCTATATATATATATACATATATATATATATATATACACACACCTCTCTTGACGACACGTGCAAGAGTTGTAGGCTCAATCTCGCTGGGCTAATCAGATTGAAGAACAATTTATCACCTAACCATGTTTAAAAAATCTGGCCCATCTGATGCCCTACTAATGAAATTAACAGGAGATAAAAAAGTTTCTCTATTGACATCTATTTATTTCGTTTCGTGTATGAATAATATAAATCGATTTTAAAATTCTCCTGTATTCAATAATAAATTATTATGATCCTGCAAATTTGGCCACACATTCTATTTTAAAAAAGAAAAGAAGATGAGGCCCATGGCAAGAAAAAGGGCCACTCTGACTCTGACTTTCCAACCCTAAGACGATTTGCCAAACACACTCAGTGGTTGACCGGTGCTGGCACTTTAAATCCACACACATACCAGGGGCCGGGTCCATTTTGGGGTCCTCAAGTGAACATCAATCCTGTACAACTTTCCCAAACTAGCTAGCAAAAATAAAAAAGAAAAAAGAAACAAGAAAAAAAAAAAAAAAAACACCTAAAGATGGAAAGAACTTTTCAAATCACCTGATCAAGCTCCTCTTGAGTCAAAAGATCCAATCTACCGCTAAAATCAGAAATCCACAATTCCCAGAACAGAAATTGCTATCACAATGGGTGTTTGATGCAGTGCATGCATCAGATCATTCATATATATATATATATATATATATTGCTTTTTTCATATACACTAGAAAGTCTGGGCGTACCTACCATCCACTCTAACCAACTGAAAACGAGCAGTTTTCCACGAGAGAACATATTACATGTTGCAAGAAAGAGATGATTAGTCAACATTGAAATCTCAGAATGCCCTTATTCAGGCAGAGGGGCTCATATGATTTTGTAAGAAAAAACACACTTCAATTACCACTTCTTTACATATGGCGCCTGTAAAGACTTAAATAACCGAAAATAGCCTTAGATGTAACAATATCACCCATTTGCAGCCATTTACACAGGAAGCAGTATAAAACATTCTTATTTCATTTCATTTTTTTCTTTTTTTAATCTGCCTCAAATTTTGAAGGGCAGTTTCATATATGTTTTTTCTGACATATTTCCCACTGACCCCAATATCATTACAGAAAACCCAATAAAGGAGAGATAAAGACAGTAAATGAGAGAAAAAGAAGGTAGAAAGAATGCCTGGCTTTCCCATGTACGCCACCAATGGTTTGATGAGTTCCTCAAATAGAAACCCATTTCTTCACTTGAAATGGATGAATCGAAGGTCCCATGAAATATGAAGGAGAAAACTCTCATGAAATAATGGAAGGCTTCTGCTGCTGCTGCTGCTGCTGCTGCTTCTTCTTCTTCTTCTTCTTCTTCTTCTTCATGTTGTTGTTGTTGTTGTTGTGATGAAAAGTAGGGTAAAAAGAAGAAAAGGGTCTTATGGTTTAATTTGCTGTGTGAGAGAATGGGAGGGTCATACTCATACCATATGGTTTTGGTGAGAGAGACAGACGAAAGGGGTATTGTAATTTGTAAGTGTGAAGTTGAAATGAATATAAAAGAGAGAGAGAGAGAGAGAGAGGCGTTTTGTTTTGTAAGGAGTGTGTTGCTCCCTGTTTAGTGTTCGTGTTCCCAAGAAGATGACGGGCGTTTCGTATTTCTTATTCGTGGGGTGGGGTTCTGGTGAGCCCCACCGGCCTTTCGTTTCCCACGTTTGGCCTTCTCTTTGTCTTCCCTGCTCACCCCTAGTCAATGGTTTTTTGTGCCCCCTTTCCTTTCTTGCAGACTTACATGCATCTGCATTTATTATTAGATTAGATTCACAAAACAAACCCCCACCCAAAATACGTTTCGTTTTTCACCTAATCTATAAAAAAAATAAAAACAAAAATCATCTTTTTTCTAATTCTAATCCCACTACTCTCTTCTTTTCTTTTTTTTCCTTTTCTGTCATGGGCTCTAAATGAGTTGAGTTGGGTCGACCCAGTGTTTCAAAACTTGAAAACTCAAGACTCAATAGGACTTCCTATCAACTCACCCCATATTGACTCAGGAATTCAATCAGACTTGGATAAGTGGTCAAAACTTAAAACCATAAATATTATTCAATAAGATTTTTTTTTTTTTTTATAAAAACCCCATATATTGTTTGAGCAGGGTTAAAGTGTATTATTCAGTTGCATTTTGTTCCATTTGACAACAACTATTATCAATTAGCAGTGCCAATTTGTCCCCATCAAGATTTTGCATGTTGGGTAGAGAAGTTCACACGAATTTGATAATTTTTGGTGATGCCGTGGAAAACCATATTAATTCTAGGTGAGGGAGGGGGGTGTTTTGGAATCTGAGTTTTTTTCCATTTCACTGTAAATTGCATGTCCGTGAAAACCCTAATCCATGGATGTTGCTCGAACATGGACAATTTGAACATGTGAGAATCGCACCTTTTTTTTTTTTTTTTTTTTCTGAAAGAATCGTGGCTGTTACATTGAATTTTGTTACCCTTGATTCGGTCTATGGATTGGAGATGGGGTTACATTGAATTTTGTTACCCTTGATTCGGTCTATGGATTGGAGATGGGGTTGCTGACTTACTTGCTCTCGTATTTTTCTGAACCGCGGTCTTAAAATGGCTAACATAATTACTTACTTTCCCAAAAGAGGAGAAAGAGAAAAAAAAACCAATGACTTGGTGAGATTTTTATGCTTTCATCTAGCTATAACAAGAAATTAAATTAAAATCTGACCGTTAAAAAGGCTCGTGCCCATAAAATGAAGGTAATTTAAAAAAAAAAAAAAAGACTCACACTCAATAACATTAGCAGCTACTCTCTTTTTTTTTTTTTTCCTTTTTATCTCTAACTAAAATATTAACCCCAATTTACGTATGTTCCAATGAGATTTATACCGAACAGATCTAACCCAAATAGAATGGAAAGGAATTATATTTGATAAACTAAGATTAGTATTTTACTGGTTTCATTAAAAAAAATTAAAATTAAAAATGGTCCATTTGTCCATTCCTATCAGACACACAACCCCTATCAAATGACCCAAAAGAAAAAGAAAGAAGAGAGTGTGTGTGTGTGAGAGAGAGAGAGAGTTAAAAAAACCCTTTGAGCTTTTAGGGGTTTTTATAACGGGCCCATGTAGGACCTAGCCCAACCCAATATTAAGTTAATATGGTCCAAATGCAACCCAGTTGGAGGGCACTTTTGTCCTTTTCACTAGCCTTTCTGCTAGCGTGGACGACACATCGTCCAGAGATAACAGCAGGGGAGTGTTTTAGAACTAATTTCAAAAGGCAGGGGTTACACTACAATTTTGAAAAGGATTATATTGTGGGATATCTAGAATAGAATCGGCTATAAAGAAGAAGAAGAAAGAAAATCCATCAATTTACTTAAATTCAAAACTCCTCTTATATTTAAATTCAGATTAACCAAAAAGAACATTCTATTGAAATAGTTCATCCATTTAGGGTACCATCCATCCATCCATTTGCTTAAATACTGTTTCTCATATCATCAAGTCTCGTGATTGTTTCATACGAAGAACAGTGGCTCGCGAAGCATGGCATGTTGTTGCTCGAATTCAAAACAGGTCCTTGATGGATTGATAATAGGATGAACCCAGCAACAAATTGTTGGGTAAAAGTTACACGTGTGAACTTAAATGCTTATGAATATTCTAAACCAGGGTGCACCAATATTTTAAAATGGGCAGCGAATCATGTCCAATGGCATCTATCTATATAGTATCTGATATTTCATTTGTAAAATCTATGTCCCAGTCGTATTTATGACATGTCACATCCATACCTTATCTGAGCATCATTGATTCTAAAGGCTCCCATTTCAATTTGGTCTACATCCTACCTATCTTTGATGGGCCCCACAAATGCAACCTGTTTGGATTCGCAGACTAAAATGACAATAATAGATAGATAGACATATAGAGAGAGAAAAGGAGGGGGGAAGCAAACCGCAGAAAGGGAGCGTAGAGATGATGAATCTCCTCAAGTCAATGTCAGTTGCATGTGGTTGGTTGGTTACTTGGTTCGGAAGCTCGGCATGAATAGCGTCTGGATCACCTATCGCAGACCTTCACCGTAAGTGGACCAATAACAGTCCATCACGTCATCTAAAATTTTAGGTGATTTTGAGGTGTAAAAAAGTTTAAATAAGATGAAAGAAAATCACCTAAAATTTTGGATGATGTGGTGGACTATTATTGATCTACTTACGATCAAATGTAACAATTGCGATAGGTGATCCGGACTCGACACGAATATGATTCCAACAACAACGAGAAAATATTGGCAGGAAGCAGACAACACTAGCATTAAGTCTTAAGCCCGGATCCATGATTGACGCTCGAACCCCCAATAAGTTAAAAAGGTGGCCTGGGCCTAGGTCCAGGTGAACCTCTTGACGAGTTCATGGGCCCTCCCAGTCTTATATATGACTCCACATTACGCATCTTTCGAGTTTTTGCCCCAAGCACCAGACGTGAACGTATGAAAATTTCTCCAGATAATCCACTTTTTAGCTCCTATTATTATTGTTATTATTATTATTATTATGTATGAGTAGCGATTCCACCTTTCATTATACACACTTAGCCTTTGATTTGTCGCTGATCCTAATTTCACATTGTTTTAAATATTGTGCAGACTTTTGAAAATCTAAAACTAAGGACTAAAATCATTTGAACCGCCTGATATCATATCCATTGTCCAAAGCGTTCCCTTTTTGTTGAGGTGGCACCTCTTAAAGTGGGCATTTTAAAAAGAATAACACATGGTCACCAAGAAGGTTAAATTTAACTCTTCCCACGCATGTGGTAACTCTTTCCACATGTGAAGGCTATCATGGGTCCCAGCCAATTTGTCTAGGGTATGTGGAGTCGGACGGGCTCCCGACATGTCTGGTGGCCCACTTTGATTTGAGCAGAGAATTCCAACTGTGTTGAGGAGGATTATAATATATTCGATTTGATGGTGGACCCACTAAAACATTGACTGGTATATACAATTGAACAATAGGACTATAGGAAAAAAAAAAAAAAAAAAAAAAAAAAAACACACGCACACACACATATCTGCTATATGTCTGGTCCAAGTTTAGATCCAACAGGCCAGTCTTTTCATTTTTATATATACTAGTGCAATAGACGCAGGCCATGATTAAAAGATCATTAAAATTTCTAATTAGAGATATTTCTAAATATTTAAATAAATAATAAATAAATATTAATATATAATCTATAATAAATATGAAAACTCATTAGAGAAATTTTAGGTAGTTGAAAATATTTAGGGAAACATCAAGTAAATAGTAAAGATTTTAGGACCTTGATCTAATTATATTCGTGCTTAACCATAAATTGAGTGTCATTTCAGAATTAAACGTGGATTTTGGAATTAATTGGCTTCCACAATGGGCCCCACATATTAATTAATCCTACCAAATACCTAAAGAAAAATAAAGAGAAAATGTCTATAATGGGCCATTCAGATTAATCTTACTGAATATTGAAAGGAAAATAAGGAGAAAAAAGTAGCAGAATACAGCTTATGAAAGTGGCACCCGCTCTGATATCAAAAAAGCTCTTCGTGTGTTGGTATAAAAAAAAAAGTGGCCCCTGTAAATTGTGAGTTTGGAACTAAAGAAGGCTTGAAATTTTATTTGGTTAAATTAGTAAATATAAATGATTATATATTAAGTGTGGATTTTGAAATTAACTAGCTTCCACAATGATCCCCATGGATTAACCATATCAAAAACTGAAAGAAAAAATAAGCAAAAAAGTAGCAAAATACCATCTATGAAAGTGCCCCAAATTAGTGCAACTTAGATTTGATATGAGGGTCCCACAGATTGATATGCAATAATATTTAATACATAAATGTTCACCAATCACTAAAATCCTAGCCAAAGAGCTTTTATTCTTTTTTTTTTTTTTGTCAGCCTAATAATACGTGGGGGGCGTTTGAAGGCAACTAAAGAGAAGTTATTATTGTATACTATATTTTAGGGAAGGGATAAGTATCTTATTTCAAGAATATCTTAAATTTACATTAAGATATTTTAAGTGATGAGATTATATTAGAATGGTAATTCCGGAATGTAGCATTGCAAAAAGTCTGAGGATGCGGCACATGTCCCTCTCCAAGGAAGTCCCCTACCGCAACTTGTCGCTCCCATACGAATTCACCTGCTGTCTTTTATTTTATATATATATATATATATATATATATATATAGGGAAATGTTCATATACATCTATCCCTCACAAAAAATGGTGAGGGACACCCCAAAAGGGGAATTTTCAAGTACAAAAGTGAGGAAGTACAAGGGTGTACTTCCTCACTTTTGTACTTGGAAATTCCCCTTTTGGGGTGTCCCTCACCAAAAATGGTGAGGGATGGATGCATATGAATACCCCATATATATATAATATATATCCAATCAATCCAATTTCCAATCCGCCCGCATGCACACAGACAGGCACAAGCCTAGTTGGAGTGGAACAAGCACACATATCACCTTGTAGGATTCAAATCAGATCATAATGAATCATCATCCGATAAAAATAAAATTAAAAAAGAAAAAAGAAAAAAGGGATAAGAAATCAGTGACACTATGTTGAGAGTTGAGACTGATTCATTGTCATCCACTATCTCTCCTATTTACCTTCTTTATAATGTTTTTTTTATTACCTTTTAGTATTTACTACTGTAACCGTCAGGGTTACAGTTCAACTCAAGGCCAAAATATTCTCTTCAGGGTTTGGGTCGATCGGATTGTTATTTTCACCCATCTAGTTTGCAGAAATCTTCCTAGGATTGGCCCTTGACACAATTTACACTGTTTCAGACATTAGTAACCGAACCTAATTTTTATCACAATAAATTTGCACAATGTATAGCCATCAAACTTTATGGCCATAGTTAAGGACTATAATCATTTGATACTCATTTTTCTTTCCCTGATCCAAATGAAAACCCTTCCAATGCTGTCTCCCTTGGTTGTCATGCATAAGCGGGCTCCAATGAAAGTGGCCATTTTCTAGATAAAGCCACACTAGCCTTGTGGGGGCATTGCCTCACCCGGATGGGACCCCATTTAAATGAGCTAGATCACTGAAACAAGCGGATGTAAACCTCAATTAGAGTCTCAACTTGGACTGAAAATTAACCTTTTTACGATTGATTATGGTTCGTTACAGTGGCTCCGCCGACATCACTAAGACAGGTTTTCATTCCCCATCTTGTGTACTTAATGGGCCACCAAGATTATGTAACACCATTAAAACAGGGTGGAGGCACTTAGCATTACAATGCAAAGGAACAGATCGACCTTGCCAATAAGCAAACTTCAATATGCATGGACCATAGACTTTAGGCTAATAACATTGACGATTTCAGGGACCCCCACATGCAGAAACTGAGAAATTATCCCACATGCAGAAACTGAGAATCCTTGATAAATATAATTTTAACACGAGAGGCCAAGGCCAAACCCTAGGGATGGATAACCTCAACTGCATTGCATTGATACATGGGCATCAGTCTCACTTTTACAAGCCGAGGTACTGAGGACATTGGGGCCAAGTGAGGCATGGGCTGAAAGTTCAGACTGGACCAGCCAAGCCCACCAACCACAGAGCTGGCTCATTCTATTTCCATAAATTCCTCCTGCCTGCAGAGGAGAGAAATGGTGACAAAAGCCTTTGCTGATTAGCTAAATAAACCATAAATCCTATATGAAAAAAATAAAATAAAATTTGCTAAACCATAAAGCCCTGTTTTGAAATTTTTTCGTTTATTTATTTTAAAGCGTATCAACATCTCAATGCACCCGTCATTTCTATTCTCTACTCTCTGCTGGTGGGAGTTGTCAATGGGCTGCCAGCCTGTGAGGCGAGGGGGAGGGTGCCCGATCCTTGAAAAAAAAAAAAAAAAAACACCCGCAAAACATAAATAACTTTGCAATTTTTTCTGTTCAGCCCAAGCCCAAAGGATGATTTATGTGATTATTTAGGGCCAAAAGGACACAATTGGTTTTTTTTTTTTGGCATTTTTATTCGAGTGTGTTGTTACGAGCTATTCGGCCGTTGGCCGAGCAAATTGATTATGTTCAGCCCTGAGTGACCGAACAAATTAGCCTTGTTTGGCTGTGAGTGACCGAACAAATTATCAATCCGGATGTAGCCACGTGTCAGACGATCGAATAGAATTGACGCTTGCTAGAAACTTATTTGTTGGATTCTCTTAGGGCAGTTAGGTCATATTTTACTGTTCATTTTGATTGTAATGATTGTTACAGTTGTTCGTGTATCCATTGACGGAGTGTTGCTCGCTGTTGTTTGAGATATCACTGTCACTTTTGATAAGACAATTACAATTACTCTCTCTAAATTATTGTTATTTTCCTAGATCATTTCATGTTTTACGCGATACACACATATCCAACCAATAGAAATTCATCTAAGAAAAATGTTTCTAATCAATAGAAATCCATCAAACAAAGTCCATATTATATTAAATAGAAATACATCCAACAAATTCATCCAACATAGCCAACCAATACAGATCCTTAAAAAACATGACCAAAAAAGCCAATAACAAATACATCAATGGTATCAAACCAACCCAACTCCGCCCCTACATTTTAATAAAAAATCAAGCATCAACACATCATGTCTCCCTCTTGCGACTGAGGGTTTCCGTCATCGTCGGGGTATGAGGCACGGGTTGCTGGATGTCATTTAGAGAAGCTCCAAGCAACACTCTACAGACTTGCTCAATAGCCTCGTATAGTTCACTTAGGTGTTGTGTGCTTAGGTCATATCGCCTCCGAAGGATCGGTTGGAGTATGATTCGAGCATTTGAGATGCGTTGCATTTGTAAAGCAAGAATGTCTAGATCAGTTGGTTCATTCTGGACATCTATAGCTTCATCAACATCCTCAGCCCGCTGAATGTCCGTTAAGTCGATCTGGAGAGCTCTAGTACGTCATATTCTATTCAATGATATAGTCTTAACTCCCGAATTATCGGCTGCGTCCATGGTTGAGTCAGGAAAATTTAAAGGAATTAGCCACACAAATAAATACACAGGATTTGTTCGGACTTGACGTGCCAAACGGAAATGATCTATTCGGATGCATCCAGCCGAACAAATCAGGTCCGAACAGACACGAACTTAAAATAAAACGAATCACGCTGGTGAACGGGTGAGAGATGAATGGCGAGAATCGGCCTATGTTTGTCATTAGCAGCTCTCCTTTACATATTTCCAGGCCAGCATTCATCTCTCATATGGCCGATACATGTAAAATGATACAAATAAAAGAAAAATAGAGAAATGTATAGGGAGAGAGAAGATAACTTCACAATGAGTCCACAAAGAGAGGGAGAAAATGGGGGAGGGAGCGAGGGAACATAGAGGGAAAGGGATGAGGTCGATGATGGTGAAGCTGGGCAGTGAGGAGACGATGGTGATGAGGTCTATGTAAGGAGAGTTCAAATCGTGTCTGAGGGGGAAAGGAGGGTCGTGCATGGAGAAGGAAAAGAAATGGATAGTGTGGTGTTTGGGCAAATTGGGAAGAGGAGGATGTGCCTGGAGAAAAACCTGGATGTGTACATAGAAGGGATGTAAAATGAGCAAGTATGGATGTGGCAATAACATCTCTCTTTCTTTAGGCCAACCAATTTGAAGGAATAACAGCTCTCTTTCTTTAGGTCAACCAATTTGAAGGTTGGACTTAAGCAATATTCGGCTCTACTCCATTCTCTCTTGTGGGGGCCCTCACATTTAAGCTGTTGGGTTTGATATATGTATGTGAGGGCCCCCACTCCTTACTCTTACAACACTGTGAACGATATTGTGAGAGTAAGGGTGTTGGTCTTTATATTTACGCTGTTGGCATTGTATAAACGTGAGGGCCCTCACCCTTATTCTCACAGTACCATGAGAGTTACTCTCAAAAGAGTAAATCATTTGATTAACATTTTGTTTCCGGCATATCTTCTAATGAATGAGATTGACCTTTTGTAAATATATAAAATAAAATATGAATAATTCTCATATATGTGTATCAATTTCATATAAACAAACAAGCTCATTTGACAGTGAATGTCTTACACTACAGCAATTCTTTAATCATGCATTTAAAATTCTCCAAATTGGCATAATATCATTGTTTTATAGTAAAGTTTCAAATTAAGATAATCTTAATTAAAAGCCACAAGAGAACAATTTAACGTGTCGGGGTTTAGCAATTTAAGCCATTTGCAATTTTTGACAAATTTTAGAAATCAAACAT
This sequence comes from Umbellularia californica, assembly GCA_028538565.1. Taxonomy (NCBI): domain Eukaryota; kingdom Viridiplantae; phylum Streptophyta; class Magnoliopsida; order Laurales; family Lauraceae; genus Umbellularia; species Umbellularia californica. The sequence continues at coordinate 271,868 of JAPQWN010000011.1, read as the reverse complement.
TCAAGCCATTAAACTTGCTTTTTTGCTTCTTTCTCCTTTTTCAGCCAGTGATTGCCTCACTCTTTTGGTGGTTGGATTGAAATGGCCTTCTTGGCACTTTCTTTCAATCCCTCGTATAAGTTTTCATAGCCTGAAAATCTGTCCAAGTCCCACCCAAGTCTGGGTTGCATTTGGTAATTCTGACCATTTTTTTTTATATGCCTAGGGATTTAGGCTTTTGTGTATGTGAGTGCGCATTTATGGTTGTGATTTGCTGGGCAGCATTGCTCATCCTTTGGCAATTTACTATTAAAGTAAAAGTAATGTAAAGCATCAAATTAAGAGAGAATAAAATATGAGGGGGGTTATTATGGTAATTTATCTTTAGTGGGTTGGTAGGGATCTTTTCATCAAATTAAGAGAAAATAAAATATAAGGGGGGGTTATTATGGTAATTTATCTTTAGTGGGTTGGCAGGGGATCTTTTTGTCTTTTTGCGTAAAAAGTGAGGGTTTTTTTTTAAGAGGATTTAAAAAAAAAAAAAAAATACACTTTAGGTGACCAGTGGGCCTAAAAGATCATTTTAACTGACCTTACAGCAGATAAGTCATTTTGCTCGAAAATATGTGTTTTTTTTTTTTTAGCACTTTCAACTAGCGTCCTTAGCAACCTTAGTTTTATGACGCTAGTGTACACAAATTAGAACAAAATAGGCGTGTTTTTTTTCGTATTTCGTTGTCAAAAAGTCTATTTTCCTTCACCACGTTCGTCTGCGTCCATTTCTTCCGACCCAGCCGTCCAACTGTGGTCCCCTCCGTCTGTCACTGATGAGATGTCAATATCGAGCGTGGCCCAGACACCATCACCACTTTCATCGCACCAGCTCATCGGCTGCTTGTAAAGCGTCTTCACCTCAACGCTTTTGATCACACTGTGAGAAGCCCTTGGGGTGCTTCATCCAAATCTTCTTGGAGTGGAACTCATAGTGGGGTCATGAAGACTATCAGATTTACTCCTTCACGAAATCACAGTGATAAAAAACCACAGAATCCCGCTCTTAGGTATGTACTTAGTATTGTGCTGCCTACTCCGTTATCATGATGAGGACAGAGAGTGACAGAGTAGCAAGACCCTGGCACTTGAAGTTGTTACTTGCTCACTCTTATATCATGATGAGAACATACAATAATTTAAATACTGATACTTGAAGTATGTTTTTGTGGATTGGTGCAGTTCTCCAAGTTACTATGCATACTCTAATGAGATACTCTCAAGCACCCCGACTCCTCATAGCAGTGACTACACTATGGATGAGATAGACTACTTGACTCCCAACATCCCCACCAGCGGTGGCATGGAGACGCAATAAGGGCCCAACCTAGACGACAATCCAGCCTAGACGACTCAGAAAAGGCCAAAGGAGAGCGTCCAACAACACATACCTTCGACAAAGAGGATGTGGGAGGGGACCATAGTCGTAGGAGAGTGAGGAGCAGCAGACGAACATGATGTTGGAGGGAACCACAATTAGACGGTTGGGTCGGTGCATGGGCGCAGACGAACGTGGTGAAGAAAAATAAATTTGTTGACAACGAAACACGATGAAACATGCCTATTTTGTTCTAATTTGTGTACACCGCAGGGTCTCTAGGGACCCTCAACTTCATAAAACTAAGATCGCTAGGGACGCTAGTTGAAAGTGCTAAAAAAAATACATTTTAAGGCAAAATGACTGATGTGGTGCAAGGTCGGTTAAAATGATCTTTTTTTAGGCCCACTGGTCATTTAAAGTGGTTTTTTTTTTTTTTGATAAAATCCTCTTTTTTTGTTTTTTAGTGGAGAAAGAAGGTTTCCTTTTTTATTTTTTTTAAAGAGATAATTTTGAAGAGGTGTGCTTTGATGTGACCTCTTATCTGAAAAATGGAGGCTTTATATTGTTTTTACTAACATAGTAAATTGCCAAAGTTCATAGATTGCATGAAGTAAACATCTAAAGATCCTCATGGGACCTACTCACATGCAACAATGGAAGGGCAATGTGATGGAAAGGTCTCATTATGAATATGTTTTTTTTTTTTTTTTTTGGGCCAAAATCATATGAACTAGATAATCACAATAATTAATTTAAAGGGCTTAAAGTTTTTCTTAATTACAGTTCCTTTTAAAAAAAGGAAAAACTCAATCTAATAATCAATGTAATCTAGATTAGTGTCAACCTTGGTCAATGCTGATCATCCGGGGTTACTCAACGCAAGGGGGTTACATGGATCATGGATGGTCCCACATCATAGTAAAAATGTTACCTCTAACACAAGCTACATAAGAGGTAGTTTTTATTTGTTTATTTTTTAATGAAATTCCATCCAACGATAAATATAAATTCATGTCAAATTTGGTTGTGTGACAAATTCACAAGAGACTAGTGAGTGTGGGCATTTCGATTGATAACGGGGTCCCGTGATGCGATAAAAAACTTATCACACAAGTTGTGTGATAGTTGACTTTTTTAAGAAATTCAATCGCCAGTCGATATAGTCTAGATTAATGCCAAACTTGTGTGCGCGTGTGGCAATTCATGCGGGCAGTGAGTATGAATGATTTCATTCATCACGGGGACCCCATGTCGTAGTAAAAGTTACCCCCTCCTGCAACCCACGAGAGGTACCTTTGCAGAAAGATACGCCCTGGATGTATTTGTTTCATGCATATGAATTATCATCAACTCCAATGCTTGTATTCCTAAAATTGGTTTTTAAAAACAGAAGAAACAAAGATGAATATCCAAAAATAATCACCACATAATCTCCCCACTAATAGGGTTGGAGTCAAAGGGAGATAAAAAAATGAATAACGGGACATCATCCCCAATAATTCAAATATTGAGGTACATTTAATAATAGGCAAGGAATTTATAAAATTGGGAATTCATCATTTTCCCTTGAACAAGAATTCCTCACTCGAGACTTATATAGCCAATGATTTCATAATTATATTGATGCGTATCATTGCATACTGCTGCCAAAAGTTTGTATTTAAGTGCGCAAGTTCTATAAAAGTATAAAAATAAAAATGAGGATCTTCCAAATTACAGGGGGAAGTTAGACTCGGAAACCGTAAAAAACATAAGGATTTTCCAATGGCGCAAATGCCCTGAAATTCTACGTACGCTCACCAAATGTGAGTATTCCACGGCTACGTGGAAATCTTATAGGGAATCCTCAAGGACGTGATTGCCAGACCTGGACAAGATTCCAAATGAATAAAGTGTTGGAAACCTATCAATATAGACCCCGGCCTCCTTGATGGCTTCATGAGTGCAAGGAGTCCATCGTAGCAGAGTGATATTTCAGGGAGTCTAGATCCATGTAGCACAAGTTGGGAACTCTTATCTTGGAGTCCGCGTAGTAACAATCCTGACCTTTCAATATGAATATATCCCGGATATATATTTTCAAAATTTCACTTTGATAAGAGTGGTGGTCCCACACATGACAGAAAATGTGATTAACTCCACATCAGTGCCTAATGATATTTGAAATATGTTCCAATTAAAGAATAAATGTCACCAGAGGGATGGTCCCCATCAAAAGATAGCTGCCACAGGGGATCCGGCCGGGCTCATATATATTTGGGGTTGGGATCCTGGTCTCGCCTGAATTACAGCTGAAGTGACTGAGAGTCAGACTGACAAGTGTATTTCAATCACCAGACAGACAGGCATGTGTAAATATTTTTTATTATTACAATTTTGGGGTGGAGTGAGGTAAGAATCATCCGAATTTCGAACACCCAAGAGGCACATGCAAAAGACTAGTGTGTATGTATGTAAACGGGAGCTCACTGGGCTTGCAGTACACAGTAAGTGATATATGTCTTTCTTTTCAAAATCTGATATCCTATTGAAATCTCAAGCATTAGCTAGGGTACTAACTATACTACTTTTTTCCCCCACCCCCACCCCGCTTTTCATCTATTTCCAGGGTGGTTTTCCATTTCCCATGCCCTCCACCCACTCCATGCCCTCCTGCTCTTTCCCACAAACGGACCTTCCTTCTTACTGCATGTGGCCAATAGTGGGGTTCTTTTCTTTCACCTTACTATATATAGAAGATATTGTTTGTGCTGGACTTGGCAATCAGTTGTTTGGTGGTGCAGCTGTAAGTCCCTACCAAAAAAACCCACTAGAGATTTGGTGTTCTTCTATGGGCTGCTATTGCTTTCTCTAGCTAGGCTTTTTTTTTTTTTTTTTTTTTTTTGCCTTTTTACAAATAATATGGGCAGGATTTTGCATTCTATCTCTTCTTCATGCCAGATATAAAATCTTGGTGCCGTGGTCAATACAGAAGGGTTTTCTTGCAGTGTCTCATGCCGGCGGTCCTTCATGCAAGGGAGGGTTGCTAGACTGTAGTTTTAGGGTTTAGGGCGTTATCTTGATGCCTTCTAATATATGGATATGAATCGTTGGTTGGTGCAAGTCCAATGATAACCCATCATGGCTTAATTTGTCTCTTTCCATGAGTTGGTTCATGCAGAGGGCCATTTATAGCTCTGCCGGTCGCATCGTAACTCGACCGAGGCGACTTGACTCGTTTCAATGAATATTTTAGCTCATTGCAGTCATGGTCACCAGGGTCCATTTTGGGGGATGGGTGGGTTTAGGGGCTTAAGCCCCAACCTTTTTTTTTTTTTTTTGGTTTTTGTTTGGGTTTCACTCTGGATTTCTCGTGTGATTAAGCAAAAGTGGGTTTGAAATGTCCCAAGGGATTATCTTGTGATCCAAAGAAGAAACAAGGGTCTATTCATATTTTTCCACAGCTTTCTTGAACTTAGAGAGGAAGTTGAGTAACGAGGGGCTCCTTCCAGGCTCAAGAAAGCTGTGGGAAAACATGGTTAGATGCAAAATGATATTTATGGTTTCTTCGATCCCCTGTTCGGGCAGCTCTGTTTCTCTCTATCTCTATCTCTATCTCATGCGCAGAGGTATCATTTACTTCGCACTTTCTTACTTTTTTTTTGTTTACAGTTTGATTGATATAGATTGGTGTTCTCTGCTTTCCAGGTTTGGGTTCGACTATAGCACAACTACAGGTTGATTGAATGAGATTTGGAATCTGAACATTTCCAAACATGCGTGCCTGGCTTTAATCTCGGTCTTTTAGAACACAAACCTTTAATTTGTACGGACTCATCCACCTTACTTACAATAGGATGCCTACGAGCAAGCCTACATATATTATGATCATCCATTGTGGATGTATTAGTATTTACTGTCGTCTACTCATCACCCATGGGCACGGTATCCCTGCTATCATCAAGTGGTTTAGTAGAAGGCAACACATGACTCATGGCCTGATTCTGAATCACACACATGCACAGAGGTTGGCAAGTCTGTATCAAACGCAATACTTACACAAGATTGGCATCGCTCCACTCTTCTCCGGTAGGTCAACCTCAAAAAAAAAAAAAAAAAATCTTTTGGTTTGGAATGTTGGATGATGCTTCTAGCTTGTCATCTGGAACACTGAACCTACCTTGTTTACTCGTTAACGTGCCCAAATCCAGTGGGCCAAGAAATATATATATATATATATAGGGAGATATTCATATGCATCCATCCCTCGTCATTTTTGGCCAGGGACACCCCTTTTGGGGAAAGTTTGAAATACAAAAGTGTTTTTGTATCTTATATAAAGTACACTTTTGTACTTCAAACTTCCCCAAAAGGGTGCATATGAATGTCCCCCATATATATATATATAGGGGGATATTCATATGCATCCATCCCTCACCATTTTTAGTGAGGGACACCCCTTTTGGGGGTGTTTCAAGTACAAGAGGGAGGTACAAAGTACCCCTCTTGTACTTCTCTTGTACTTGAAACACACCCAAAATGGGTGTCCCTCACCAAAAATGGTGAGGGATGGATGCACATGAAGACCCCCCATATATATATATATATATATATATATATATAAAATACCAACCCACTGTGAGTATCGGCAGGGGTACATGAGGCATACCATTTTAATTCCTAGATGGCTTGGCTCCAAATATAATGGATGGACATAATAATCACTTGTAAATGTGAAAAACCCAAATGATTAAAAAGTAGAAATTCACAAAGCCCCATTAATGAGATGGAAATCATGGAATGGCTGTGATGGACCAGGATGAGGTAAGTTGCATCCATTAATCCTAGTGAGGTTAACTTACTTTGGTTATTGGCCCCGGAATCTAATGGCATCGAGCAGAGATTCATGCCAAAACTATAGCTGTTTATTTATCCAGAAACTGCGAATTATATTGGCTAGCCCCGCGTTGATCGAGGGTTGAATTGAGAACTAGTAGGGATGGGTCCCCGGGCCCATTCTGCCATTCAATATAGATTTTTTTAAGATGGCAATGCTCGGTTCCAATGGCCAACTCCCCTGGCCAGGTTTGCTCCTAGTTCTCATAGGGTGGTGTCTGGGTTTAGAGGCTTTAACGAGAGTTTTATTTAGGCATTTTATGCTAACCTATTCTCATATGAAATAACCATGCACTGGGCCCACTACCTTGAACTGTTCATCAAACGAAGCATGATTTTTTGTTTTTCTACAGGTTTTTTTTTTTTTTTCAATTGGAACAAGAACGTTACTTGTCGACAAACAAAACAAGATTCTCTCTTATTATATTGTTGAGGAAAATTATGATAGGGCGGCGCTGCCAAACATCCTTATACGCAAATGTTGCATGAAAAAAAAAAAAAAAGAAGATGGGCAAACGTTCCTGCGTCAAACATACTTAAAAGCAAATGCATGTTTAAAATATTACGGCAAGATGGGCAACTCAGCCTGTGTTTTTTCATTTTTGACACGTCCAAACTGAAACAGGTTTAGGTTAATCTGAGTTGTCCACAGGTGGAAGGCCTACCAGTATTCAACCTGTTTTTAAAATGGCCCAGACAATCCATCCCAGCACTCACCCAATGTGGGCCAATCTGACCAGCATAACCCGCATCTAAGTCACCCATTTAAATCGATCTGACCCAACCCAACATGCAAGAGTTTGAAATTGAAAATAGCCCATTCCATTTCAAGTACTTTGGCTATATTTGAATTTAGTTGCAAGAAAACGAAAGCCCAAGGGCATACAAATTTAAACACCGAACGGATGAAATCGGCAGACATGCAGGCCTACCCTAACCCGACCCAATTTAATAAGAAAATTGACATTTAAAATATGTGATCAACCCTAATCTGACCCGATTTATGCAACCCATGGCCGACCCCCTATAAGATTTGGTCAACTTATGCAGGAAGGGTTAGTGGGTGGAATCAGATTTTCACATCCTGTTGAAATGGCTGTCAACTTCTAGTAGTAAAAGATTAGCGGCACTATATGCTGTGATGTCTGGACCCACTAAAAATGTGACCCAATCAAAGTACAATCACAAGCGTTATGCTCAGCAGCGAATACCAGTTTATCAATTCTCATTTTCATCCACATAAATTTTACATTTCTAAATTCTGGGTATAATTTAAAATAGTAAATTGACTTCGCTGCTCCAAAGCATTGTATTATATCCTAATCTTCTCAACGTTGGCAATTCTGCTTCCATTACTTAATTTTGTAGATAAAATTAAGAAGAGAGAGAACAAGCACAAAGCAGCACTGAAAATGTTATTACATATCATGATAAGACTCGAAAGTTCTAAACAAAGAAAGATTGTCATTCAAGTTTACCCAAAAACAACAAACACAAAGAAGTAACTAGCCATCTGTCTTCACCAACAGCAGGAATAGGACTTACCATAAGGAGAAATGACATGAGAGGAGAGCACCTACGTCGTCGACTCACTGTGGTGCTGGAAGAATCTTCCCCGAGCATGTACCAAATCCAACATTGTAACCGTTACCCTGAAAACCTCATCCAGTCACAAAAAAGAAAAAAAGTGGGATGCAGTTTGAGCTCAATCTAGAGAGAAAAAAAATGCAAGTCATCTAGAAGAAAAAAGGGATTTATCGTTCAGTTCTGTTCTCCTTGTTAAAGTATCAAAGCATCTAGAAATGAGTGCAAGTCGATAAGTAATTGAGGTCAATCTAGGTTCCCGCAAATAAGGCGGGAGATGTATCAGCTCAACAGTACAGAAACTAGGTGGTTAAATACTTTGGCAACATAAATGGTAGCGCTGGGAAAAGTGTGCATGTGAAGTTTGGGATTGGAAATCACATGTGATGGGAATAAAGGTATGCAGTTTTCAGTCATTTTTTCCCCTCTGAAAAAGTGACCGTAATTTTCAGTCTTTTCAGCTCCATCAAGATTTATATGGGGCCAAAAAGTAGGGGAAAGGGGCATTTCACCAAATACAGTTCCGATTCTGTGTCACTGTCACCCTCTCAGCACACCATGGTATGAGAAATTGAGAATTATTCAAACTGAACAATTGATCATATAAGTAGGGGTATAGCCAATGCTCCCGAGGTCATGGGCACGAATAGTAGCACCACTCAGCACACCTAGGATCCATTTGGCTCCACCTTCAAATACAGGTAAGTGTACCTACAGAAATACTGGTAAATAGGGTCCATTTTTTTTCAAATAAAAAAGCGCACAGTTGAAATAAAAGTATATTCCTGCTATTTCTTTGGCTGGAGCAAAGAAAACTTTTCAAGAAAATGTACTAGTGAATCCAAACATCTTTCCAAAGGTATTATCCTAAAATGAAGTACATTCAGGAGGAAAAACCATAGTTGAATCGACCCAAGAACAAAGAAAAAACTCATCCCAAAATGATTCTCTCTTGTAGACAATTTTTATGCCGCATCTCGATATATAATTGCAGTGTTTTCAAAAACCAAGCTGGAGGCAAACAGTTTGATTGGATGGTTTGTACCTAACTGGTTTTGACTGCTAATACAATTGATCCATGACATCATAATTAGAAAACATAATAATTAATAAAAACAAACTGAATTCAGCTTTTTTTTTTTTTTGGTGTGTATGTGTAAAGTTTCGAAATCAGTTAAAACAGTCGAAACTCTAAACTGAATTCTTTAATCATTTAATGATCTTGATCTTTTCTTTAACCATAGGAATGGTTTAAGTTTGGACTAAACCATTGAACAGGTGGTCTAGTCTGGTTATTACTAGATACTGCGTTATGTGCTCAATAGGCTTTTTTCAGGATTATTTCTCATTATTCTTGGCAATAGAAGAAATGGGTGATGAAATGATGAATCAAATGACTATGAAATTCCAATCAATGAAATTCCAAACGTCATAACCCCGAGGAGAAGCTCAGTTGGCCTAGGACCACGGTTTGCACCCGGAGGTTGTGGGTTCGAAACTGTACTAACACAACGGGGCCACAGGGGAATTTTATCCGACTTTCTCTCCTGGGCACATAGGGATTATTTTGGCCCAAAGGGCTAGAAACCTGCGCTATCAAAAAAAAAATCCAAAGGGCATCCAATGAATAGATGATCTAGATACATCATCATGTGAACAATCAACCCTATGAAAGGTACTTGAAAATGGGCTGACAATGGGTTAGGTCCAGCTCAAACCGGGTCTGATCCATAACTAAAAAGGCCATGCAATCAGGTCTAAGCCTGACCCCATAACCAGTGGACGTATTAGTTGGCCAAAAACATATTAATGAGCCCAGCTCAAGTAAATACACAACTTCTATCGGGTAAAAGATGGTCGGTTGAACTAAAACTCATGATACATTCATTTTTGTTTTTATTTTTAGGAACTGAAGATTCCTAATGTGATTTTTTTAAAATATACACATAATATTATTATCTGCTTGTTTTGCCTAGTCAACAGAAAATAACATCTATCAAAAAAAAAAAAAAGAGGAGAGAATATAACAGCATGATTGCAGCTAAAGTTGTCTAGGAGCAGTAGTTTATGAAATAAGAACCTTGCAACACCCAGTAAAGGTGATTTCATCTCCATCTTCTAGAAATTTACGAACTGAAGCATTTAAGGACAGCGGCTTTTGCCCATTCCATGTTAGCTCTAGCAAACATCCGAAAGACTCTGGATCCTAATAAAGCAGGGAAGAAACAATATCAACTATGAAGAAAAGTGAACGGTCATAAAAAGGTCATTACCCAGTGCGGGTCCCACCGAAGCAGGGTCCTAGGAGGGTCCAGACTAGAGAGTAGAGACAGACCTAACCTTTGGCAATTTTGCACAAAGTGGCTGCTCATAAGTCTTGAACCTACATTATCATGCATGGCACCCGAGACTTTTACCATTGCACCAAAGCAATGACCCCAAATAAAGTGAGTGATAAACGAAAAATAAAAGATTAGAAATCACATCCATGTTATATTATTCACTAATGGAAGAATGACTAATCTTACAGGCCCACTTATGGTCCCAGTTCCAAGCAGATCACCAGGCCTTAAATTGCAACCATTGATTGTATGGTGTGCAACTTGTTGAGTCAATGTCCAGTATCTGTAATCCAGGCAATATGAAAGTTTCATAGATGATGTTATTAAAGCAGTTTAGATCACACTAATTATCTTAATATAAAAAATCAGGGAAGCATAATATCTTTATAGATGGGATGAGGGTAAGATGATGCTGATGATAAACACAACGAGAGAACAGGAAACAAAGATGATGACGGCGACCACGATAAAAGCATATGGTCCTTGTAGGCAAGTTAATTAGCCAACTAAAGTTTTTTGAACTGTTAGAGATCCATTCATTGAACAACGATAAAAGTATGCATATAGTGTTTTTTTTTTCAATTGCCTTTCTCAAATATGTGTTTTTAGAGACAATGCACCCTCTTAAAATAGACAGCTGTCCTGTTGAGCCATAAGCCGTAGCCAAGATTCCCCCACCATATTTTCAAGATTGTAGCCAGTTAAGTCATGAACAGATCTAAATGAAAAAAAGGGTAGAATGGCAGGTGGTATACGGAACATATTACATCTGTGCACTCCATGTGCTCCTCCTCAACTTCTTTCTCCCTTTCTCTTTATTTAACTCTGCACTCTCCTCTCTGCTCTTATTAAAGAATCTCCTAGCATAGGCATAATAAGTAGATCCCACCCCTTTACATCAGAGAACCGAGAACATTTGTTCATGCACAAGACAGAAAGAAGCAAGCATTCCATCCTCTCAGAGTTCTCTACTCTGTTCACCAAGATGAATAAAGGGGAAGCTTGCATTCCATCCTCTGTGTTCTCTTCCACTCTCTTTTTGTTAAGATGAATAAAGATTTCTTTAGTGTTCACTTCCTCAACAGCAATTAGCTTATGAAATGATAAGAACAAGCTCCATCTTTTCAGACAGCAAATAAAGCTCTACTCCTCTCTGCCGAGCCATTATTGTAGCAAATTGCAGACGAGTCTATCATCATGTTCGAATGTATCAATTAAGTCGTGTGTGTGTGTGTTTGTCCATAAACACAGAATTTTGACAATTAATGTGATGTAGGAAAGACCCATGGCCCCCATGGGTCAACCAGTCTGTGGTCCTAGCCCATCTATCTCAACCCAGCCAGTCCACTGGGTCCAGCCCATCCATTTTATATTTTGTGTTTTATTTTATTTAGCGATATTTCATTGTTTATATCTTTTTATTTATTTAGATGGGACGTTTTAATCTCAACCGTAGGATTGTTTAGATGGTTGAGATTATAACTAGTTTTAGTTTTTTCCTATATAAAGCATTTTAATGCCTCTTTTGAGATAAGACTTTGATTAATGAAAAAGATTGTGAGTGTCTTGCTCTCTTCTGCTCTCCAAAATCTCAATCTACCCTGCCCCGCATCATGATCTGCCGTCCACATCATAATGTCTCTATGTCTCTGGATGTGAAGCAGGTCTTTCCTTCTTTTTTTATTTTTATTTTTAAATGCAGCATCTGGAAGAGTTGAAAGACCCAGTATTGGAAGGAATTTTAGCTGAAATAGACAACATGCATGCTTGAGGTTGAATAGACCTACCTCTTAGTCTATACTTTTGTTGTGATTAGAGATGAACTATAAACTGCATTAGCTACTGAATGGATCACACAACCAGAACCAGAGCACTAGTGTGTAGTTTCATTATGCAATAAAGCATATGCGTGCATTGCTCTATGACTGGATAATAATAATAATAATAATAAAAAGAGGTATCAACCCCAAATCATATAAGGAAGGCAACATGTCGTGTACCCCTTCTTTTTGGGATAAATGACAAGTCATGTACCGTTGCAATGCATAACTGTATATTACTGGCTTAATGATTGGCTTTACTCTTAATGAACTCTATTAATCAGAAATGGTTAGAAGAGTATATTATTGGTCCAAGTGATCCCTATAAAATATAGCATATGTGAGAAAAAAACTCTACAAGTATGATAAGAAAATGGTTCGGCATCAATCATCTTACATGTGATTAAAGTTACTTCTTGTGACAACAGATGACTGTTTCTGTCCAGCAGGTTTGATACGGACCTTGCAGCAAAAAAACATTCAAGTCAGTGTGGGAGTAGGATGTTACCACCATTCCTATTTTACAGTTAGCACATCAGCCATCTGTTTGACCAAATTTTCCACAGGTGTTGGTGGCTAACAAGCATCATGCTGCCTGTATGTGCATTGAGACTTTTGTGTGTCCATTTTGAATGTGCATGTTTAAGCTTGTGCAGTTCTGTGAAATCCCTCTTCATGAACTTATGCATGATGTGCTTGGTACAAAAGTGTCTTCAAGTAAAAATAAAATAAGACGCGGTTATCACTTGCAATGACACACATTTCCCCCTCAGGTTTTAGATATGAGTGGAAAAAACATTGGGATTACCCAGAATAGAGCAGAAACTTGTGGATTGCACTGTGCCTGATGAGGGGAAGTGTGAGTCACACAATGCTTAAATGGAAAACGGAACTGAAGAACTTAGTGTCCTCAATTAATTACAACAGGCAAGAGGAATGTGAAAGTTGTAAAGGAGAAGGAAATAGTGGAGTTTTATGAAAATGTCATGTGTCAATGTGACAGAAAGGAGAAGTAAACAGAGAAGAGTTTTCATGTGTCGATGTAACAGCATGAGTCACCTTTACAAAGAAAAGATTTGTTACAAGGTCAGGGTCAAGGAAACTTAATCCAATATATTACAATAAACAGAAACCATCCTTTCTTCCCATCTCAACAGAAACTATACTATCTCAATCCAAGATTACAACTATCCAGAACCATCCGACTCTAGGCCCATGGATCAGGTCATGAACCCATTCGGCTCAGGTCCAATTACGAGGCCCAATATGGGACCCAAGTATGTTTACTTTACAAAAGTTGCAATGCTAATGCACAGAGGATAATATGAGTTTAATCAGTCTCAAATGGAGACCATCAATTAGGGATGCTAGGGGCTTGCGAGGAATTCAAAAGAGATGAAAGCTTGTGGCTAATTTAATAAGGTCTACCGGAAAAGGAGTTCCAAAGATTGAGCTTCTTGGATATGGTAAGAGACTGGTCGGTGGCAATAAATCAGCCAAAAGAGAAGAGTAGGGAGAGAAGACGTCAACCCCCTCAGAAGGGCTTTCGAAGATTAATATTGATGGGAGTAATTGTGGACTCATAAGGACAACCTTATGAAAATGACCAAGGGGAGTTGATATTATTTTTTCTCCAAACCTGCTGGGTTGAGCAATTTCAATTGAGAAGAATCTATGGTCGTTGGGGAAAGAAAGGCCAAAAATGTTCATTGGTAAGTGTAAGAAAAATCACGAGAACCTTCGAGATCCTACTTTCTGCTCAATTAAGTTTCTATGGTGTTCCCCTTTTCTCATGTTGAAGGATAAGCTATTAGGAAGGGTATTCACTTGCCCAGTCAAGAGTGGGAAGACATGAAATTAATGTTAGTAGTTGTTTGTGCAGTTTCCTATTACTAATTGATTTTGGGATTACTGGCTAGTAGCTTTGTCATGGGCGGAGACAAAGGTCTCAAGTTCGAAAACACGCACGGCAAACATGCCCCATGCCGCGTTTTGTGTTTGTGCGGGTGCAAATGCGTAGGTCAAGAAGGCCTCATGCCGCGTTTTGGGCGTGTGCTTCAGTTCTGGGTAGTGTCCCGCCCGGGGGGGGGGGGGGGAGGGTTAAGTAGTTATTTGTGCAATTTCCTATCACCAATTGGGAGGGGGGTGGGGGGGTTAAGTAGTTATTTGTGCAATTTCCTATCACCAATTGGTTTTGGGATTGCTGGCTAGCAACTTTGCCAATTAATCATATTATAGAGGGTCCACTTTTGGTGCTTGTGTTGAACAGGCCCACGGCCCATGAAAGGATCCAGTCCATCAAGATATATCTCACATGGTCTGATTGGGTCAAGATTCATAATAGCTGTACATATTCTCTTGATTAGTTAGTTTCCTAACTTAGAATAGCAATTGATGTAATTAGTAGTTTCCTAACTTAACACCTTGATTACGGGATGTAAATACTCTATGAATTGATGATCGATCTCCTAAGGAGGTTACAGATAATAGAATACAACTTCAGAAACTTCTTATCAGTCATGCGTTCTTGAAATTGTCATGGTATCAGAGCAAGGCTCAAGGCAGTCTTGATCTTAAACATCTTCCATAGCATCAAGGGATTAAGGATAGAGAGAAATAAGTCTCTCTCGTGCAACAAACAGATCCAGGATCTGTTTTCAAGAAAATTCCATTCCAGCGACTTGTTCTTGCTGCGTCAGTGACATCCTGTTGGTGGCCCACCCTTGATCAATCAGATCAACTTCATAACTCATCCCTTCATGGTCGCCTGATATTTCTAAGGTTATTGGCTATTTTTTCAGGATTTTTCAGCACCTCCAGGTAGTCCTTCTTATTATTCTCATGGTATTTCAAAAGTTTACAACAATTTCCATCACGACCATCCAGAATCTTGTATTTTCAGCAGAATAGGTTCAAATCTGTTCCAGTAGGTGCGAAAATACTGTAACTTCTTAGATCAAACATCTGATCAGTGGTCAGATCCATCTCTGGGGCCCACGTAAAGGATCTACAGCCCCAGACAAGGTCGTCAGTGGGGTTTTTTTATTGTTATTGGTCTGATTTGATTTTTATTTCCTTTTTTGCCTGGTTGGATCTTGCCTTCTGCACTCACAAACAGATTTTCATCCCACTATTACTTGCTTTGATTACTGTTTTTACTGTTTTCATCCAATTTTTTCCAATCTAACATTGAGATGGAGAAATCTGAGGTCACTTTGATCAAGTTCACTGGAAAGAATTACCCTACCTGGTCTTTCCAATTCCAAATCTACCAAGAAGCTAAGGAATTGTGGGGATTTGTTTCTGGCACTGACCCTAAACCTACTAAAGATGAGAAGAAGATCTCCTCTTGGCATACTAAAGATGCCAAAATCAAATCCTGGATTCTGGGATCTGTCAAGCCTCATCTGATAATGAATCTCAAGCCTTATTCAACCTCTAACGCCATGTGGGGGTATTTGAAGAAAGTATATCATCGAGATAACTCTGCGCGTCAATTTCATCTTGAATGTGCAATTGTTGAGTATGCACAAGGGATCTTGTCGGTACAAGACTACTATTCCGGATTCCGCACACTGTGGTCGGAATACGATAGCATTAAGTATACGGATGTGGTTGACAATGTGTTGACTGTGATTCACGATCTTCGGGCCTCTAGTCAAAGGGATCAGTTTTTAATGAAACCGCGCAATGAATATGAAAGTGTTCGATCTGCTCTGATGAATCGGATGCCATTACCTTCCTTGGATGTATGCTTGAATGAACTCCTACGCGAAGAACAGCGCATTGCAACCTCCACTCATATAGTCCAACAAAAGACAGAAACCTATTCAGTCGCGTTCTCGGCAAATAAGGCTTCTCAGCCTCCGTCTTGCGACTTGAGTAGAATCCAGTGTTACAGTTGTCAAAAATTTGGGCACATTGCAACTCAATGCAAATAGAAGGTCTGCAGTTACTGTAAAAAGTCGGGACATATCATCTCTGAATGTCGCCACCGCCCACGACCTGTGATGCCCGGATACGGGCACGGGTACGGATACGGGACACGGGAACGAGCGTCCGATACGTCAACTTCAAAATTTTAGGATACGGATATGGGTACGGCATTCCTAGAAATATATAAATATAAGTATTTGGTTAGGGATTTATTTTGGGTGGAATGCTTATTTTATCTCAATTTAGAGCTCAAATATTACGAGGCCCACTGTTTGTTTTAAATTTTCAATGAGGTGGGTCTCCTCCTCCTCCTCCTCCTCCTCCTCCTCTTTCTTCTTTTTTGTTTTCCCTTTTGATCAAAGTAAGAGAGAGACAGAAATTGGCCGAAATGGAAAATCTGCCGAAATATTGGGCGAAAAATAGCACAAGCAGTATCCTGAAATTGGACCCCCGTATCCCAGCCGTATCTTGCCGTATCCCGTACCGGTATCCGTATCGGACCGTATCGGTACGGATACCACTAGTAATTTGCAGTATCCGAGTATCATAGCCCACGACGTCCATCACCACAGTCTTAAACTCCACAGTATCAGCCTCCACATGCGTATGTTGCTTCTTCAGAGATACCTGCTCCTACATCTGCACCCTCACAGCCTGAGCCCTCATCCTCTCTCTCCTGAATTGGTTCAACAGATGATTGTCAATGCCCTCTCTGCTTTTGGTCTCTTAGGTACATCCCCTCCATCTTCTACTTGTTTTCTTGATTCCGGGGCATCTAATCATATGACATCTTCCAGTGCACCACTCTCCAATGTGCAAAGCTACAATGGCCCTCTTCAAATACAAACTGCTAACGGGGGCCATATTCCCATTATTGCTGTCGGTGACATCCCTGGTCCCATTCCATTGAAAAATGTTTATCTGTGTCCCAATTTAACTTCCAATCTTTTGTCAGTCGGGCAGCTTGTTGAAAATAAATGTAACATCTCTTTTTCTTCTTCTGGTTGTGTTGTGCAGGACCAGATGTCCGGGAAGGAGATCGCGAGGGGGCCTAAGTGTGGACGCTTGTTTCCGCTGGATTTTTCTAAATTTTCTAGGAATCAATTTGACAATAATGTGTTTTGTTTTTCTCTTAGAGATAACTGCCGCTTGTGGCATAATAGACTCGGACATCCTAATTCCAAGTCTATGTCCCTTATGTTAAATTCTGGTTTATTAAATAAATCTATTGGCTTCTCTTCTTCTGTGCCTTTTGATTGTGCTACTTGTAAACTGGGAAAGAGCAAAACTCTTCCGTTTCCTCATTCCACTTCACTCACCACTCAGTGTTTTGAACTAGTTCATAGTGATGTATGGGGAATTGCTCCAGCTCTTTCACACGCTCACTATAAATATTTTGTGACTTTTATTGATGATTTCAGTCGGTTCACATGGGTTTACTTTCTCCATTCAAAATCTGATGTTTTTAATGTCTTTAAAATCTTTTTAGCTTATGTTGAGAATCAATTTTCCACTTGCATTAAAATCTTGCGTTCTGATTCAGGCGGGGAATATATGTCCTCAGATTTTCAACGGCTTTTGCAAACTAAAGGCATTAATTCTCAAAGAACTTGTCCTTATACTCCACGGTAGAATGGAATCGATGAACGAAAAAATAGACATCTCCTTGATGTCACTCGTTCCCTTCTTCTTGAATCATCGGTTCCTACCCGTTTTTGGGTTGAGGCATTGGCTACAGCAGCTCATCTTATCAATCGTATGCCATCAACCTCTATTGAGAATTAAAGCCCATATTACCGATTGTACAAAACCTATCCCTCCTATGATGATCTTCATGTTTTTTGTTCTACTTGCTTTGTGCACTTGCCTCCTTCCGAGAGAACAAAACTAACCGCACAATCCGCTCAGTGTGTGTTTTTAGGTTATGCGCCCTTCCAGAAAAGGTTCATTTGTTATGATCCTCATATTCGTCGTTTACGTATCTCTCGGAATGTGGTTTTCTTTGAACGCCAATATTTTTTTCAAAAACACATTGATCCTCTTGACGACTCCTCTTTCGTGTCTTTACCTGGTTTTTCTGATGACCCGTCAGTTGTTCGATTTAATCCTAAATTTGTGTATCACAGACGGAACAGTGCAACGCCTACCAAGGATCCCCCTCCAGATCTTCCTCCGGCATCCGGTCCAACACCGGCACTTGATCCATCTGGACATCCTTCACTGCGTCGCTCCACTCGTATTTCGGTACCACCAGCCCGTTATGGGTTCTCATATACTTCCTTAATGGCCACTTTGTCTTCCGCTTCCATTCCCCAATCCTATTCTCAGGCTGTGCAGAACCCATGTTGGAACAAGGTTATGCAAGATGAATTGGATGCGTTGGCGCAAAATCATACGTGGGATATTGTCCCATCTCCTGTGCGTGTCAAACCTATTGGCTGTAAGTGGGTTTTTTTTCTCAAGTTAAAATCTGATGACACTTTAGATCGATATAAGGCGCGTCTTGTCGCACTTGGAAATCGGCAGGCATATGGCATTGATTATGATGAAACTTTTGCACCAGTTGCCAAGATGACCACAGTACGCACAATTCTTGTTGTTGCTGCATCTCAGTCTTGGCCTCTATATCAAATGGATGTCAAAAATGCGTTTCTACATGGTGATCTCAAAGAAGATATTTATATGCGTCTGCCTCAGGGATGCTCATCAGGGAAGGGTATGGTTGCCAAACTTCGTCGCTCCCTCTATGGTTTGAAACAAACCCCTCGCGCATGGTTTGAGAAATTTCAAGCTGCTCTTCTCTGCTTGGATTTTCATCCAAGCCCGTATGATCCTTCTCTATTTTTACATCATGCTCCATCCGGGATCACTATAGTACTTGTCTATGTTGATGACATCGTCATTACTGGTCCTAATGCAACCATGATTCAGGAGCTCCAAGCTTCTCCTAGTGAGACATTTCACATGAAGGATCTGGCCCACTTCACTATTTCCTCAGTCTTGAAGTTCATCAATCGGCTAAAGGCATAGTTCTCAATCAGCACAAATACACTATTGATCTCATTGACTTGGCTGGCCTTACTGCTTCAGCTCCAGTCGATTCGCCGATCGAACTGAATGTCAAACTCAGTCGAGAGGAGGGTGATCTTCTTTCCGATCCTACTGCATATCGCCAGTTAGTTGGTAGCTTGATCAACCTCACTAACACACGTCCTGGTGTCTCTTATGCGGTCAACCTGATGAGTCAGTTCATGACTGCTCCTCATCACCTTCATCTGGCTGCTGTTCGCCGCATCATTCGGTACCTTATTCGCACACCGACTCGTGGGTTGTTTTTTCCATCCAACAATCTTTTCTCTCAGAGCTTATTCAGATGCTGATTGGGCTGGTTGTCCAGATACTCGCAGATCGCGAAGACAGGTTGGTGCATGTTTTTGGGTGATAGTCTTATTTCCTGGAAATGCAAGAAACATGAAAAATTTTCCAAATCCTCTACTGAGGCTGAGTACCGTGCAATGTCTGCTGCATGCTCCGAAATTCTTTGGCTCTGCGGTCTGCTCTCTGACATTGGTTTTTCAGCAGAAGGAGCTACCCCTCTCTATGCAGATAATATAAGTGCAATTCGGATTACTGAAAATCCGATTTTTCATGAACGCACTAAACACATCGAGGTTGACTGTCACTTCATCCGCGATGAGCTTAAACATGACGTCATCAGCCTTCCGCATGTCTCCACTGAACTTCAAATTGCTGATATTCTCACCAAAGGACTTCTACGGCCGCGCCAACAGTTCTTGGTTAGCAAATTGATGCTGGTTGATTCCCCCGCATCAATTTGAGGGGGGGTGTTAAACAGGCCCACGGCTCATGAAAGGATCCAGTCCATCAAGATATATCTCACATGGTCTGATTGGGTCAAGATTCATAATGGCTGTACATATTCTCTTGATTAGTTAGTTTCCTAACTTAGAATAGCAATTGATGTAATTAGTAGTTTCCTAACTTAACACCTTGATTAAGGGATGTAAATACTCTATAAATTGATGATCGATCTCCTAAGGAGGATACAGATAATAGAATACAACTTCAGAAACTTCTTATCAGTCATACGTTCTTGAAATTGTCAGCTTGGACCTTCCAAAGTTGTTTTGAGTTGTTCCCATCATCTTGATGGATCAACTCATGTATTTGTCTGTCTTCTCATTATCCATAGCAGTAACATTTTTTTCATTTCCAGAAAGAGAACGCACCTCTAAAGGAATATCATAGCTCTTCGACTTCTTTTCCGCCAGATATGGCAATGGATGAGGCTCCTGCAGTTTTATAACCATCAGTAGCAAATTCCTTCGACGTATAAGAGAAATACTCACAAATGCCTCCTAAACTTAAAAGTTTATACAGATCACATATTAAGTTAAATGAAACAGAACAAAAGCATTTCCAAGAAAACATTCAGTTATAAACTAGATCCTGGGATGGTTAAGAAATTCAGCCACCTGTTTAGGAGCATCACAAGCAAAAGGTTCAAGAGCATCTAGAGTGACAATCCAAGGGGATAATGTTGTGCCTGCAAGGACCCAAGATTCAACATACGAATTGGATCACATATATTCATATCTCGAAAATTTTCTCCTGTTCATGCTCTGCAGAAGCATGCATCCGGACCGCACCAAAGGCGGCACCTCACTGAATAAAACTAGGTCCCACATGATGAACGGCACAGATGCACAGTGCGCAGGAGAAAATCCGCCATACATATTATATGAGAGAGAGAGAGAGAGAGAGAGAGAGAGAGAGAGAGATCACCAAAACTCTTCCCAAGAAAAGGACCAAGCGGCACATATTCCCATGCCTGTATATCTCTTGCTGTCAAAACACACATAGTTAATGTGAAATCCACAATTAGATCCCAAGTGGAAAAGTCCAACACTTTGACAAAACAATGATTACCACTCCAATCATTCATCAGTACAAGTCCGAAAATGTGATCTTCTGCTCTATTAACATCCACAGGTTTGCCCAAATCATTTCCTGGACCAACTACAGCAGCCTGCAAGCAACAATAAAATAATGAACACTCCAATGAATTTAAGTATTGCATCAATAGCAAAAAATTACAACAAAAAGCAAGGTTACAAAACTGCCAATGAGGTGCAATGTATCAACCTCGTCTGCATAGCAAGATGGTTTTCAATTACCATCTAGCAGGGTAAAAACATGGTACTCAGGTGAAGAAACAGACCGCAACAACTATGGAACCATCCATTTGCTCTCAACCAGTTACTGCTGCAACAGCAATGTCAATAGTTGGTCTCAACTGGTTACTGCTGCAACATCAACCATCAGCGCTCAACCAGCTACGACGGTAACTGTGATGACAACTTTTGGCCCTCAACCAGCTACTGCCTCATGATTTGTAAAGTACAGAAAGCATTATATTTGTTATAAAGGTTTTGTTGGCTGCCTTGGATAATATTTCTTTCACTGTTTGGGAGAAAAGCAAGTGTTTAATGGATCTCATCGTTTTCAAATCTCCTGTTTATCCTTTCTTGTATGGAATCCTCAATTTTATATATTTATTATTTATTATTATTATTTGTTTAGACCGATGTACTATTGAGGTATTTATTGCAGTTTTTTATAATGAGCACCTATACAGGTTGAACCTGTTGTCCAGTGAACCTTTCCGTTTGCAGTGACCCACCAATGGACCATGCATTATGTTTCTGATCAACAGTCGTGACCAGTCACTCGAAAAATGGATGCAGATGATGACATTCATTGTGGACAGTATGTTGGGATTAGCCTCACAAGACACAATATATTGGGAAGTCTCAATTTTTTTGGATCACTTTTCCTCACAGTTTATCTTTCAGTCGCTAATTATTGTGATCAATGATAATTCTCTGAAAGAGAAGATAAATTGTAAGAAGATATTTGGTGGAAAATTCTGGGTGCTCTCATTGAGGTCCTCCCTTTTTATATCTATTGTATGAGGTATTTACAGTAAATGTTGATTGATAACAGCAGTGATTATCCCCTTAATTGGGGCAATTTGAATCTAATTATAATCTACTAGATTAATATACAGTATAGTGTACACGTGCTGCATTGTCATCTGTGTAGTCCTCCGCCTTTCGCAGTCCACATGATTATCTCTAATAATCACGAGGGGGGAAAATTATGACAGTATACTGGAAGAAACTAATTTAGTCAAGAAGAAGAGTAGAACTCACAAAAGCAAATTTAAATAGATGAGTTATGCAATGGTGAAAATGAGCATGATGAATCCTTGACAAGTCAAAGTGCAACATAAACAACCACCTCATATTATAGATAGAGACTAGAGTGTATATCCCATCCATGCTAACTCCTAGAGGGAGAGAGAAATATTTGCTGTTTTGGTCATAGCTTTATTATAGTTGTACAGTAATACTCTCTTAGACAATCTTTGATGGGATAAGGCCCTAATGATGATGATGATCGTCTAAATCAAGTACTATTTATTTATCCTGCTTTTTTAAAATGGTAACATGACTAGAACCCGCAACCTTGTGTTGCGACAAACTGAGCACTTTCCAGCTTTGCCCTGGACTCTTGTCAAATCAAGTACTGTTTATGCCTGTCTTTTTTTTTTTTTTTTGATCCAGGTGCTAAAATGGATATAGTTTGTCCAGTTTTTTTTTTGGCGTGGGAAGGGTGTGAAGGGGGAAAGAGAAATGTTATTAAACAAAAACAAGAGAGTCAAGGATGAGGAAAGAAACAAAGGCATCACTTAATGACACCACAACACTGAATCCAGCATCTCCAAAACGATCAGACACAAAATACCATGCAAACTTGTTAGAAGAAAGAAAACATGAGATAACCCTTAGACAATCCTTCTTCATTTAGACTGCTAATTGGTTGAGCCCTTCCTTGAGTGGCATAGTTTAATATAACGACCGTTATGAAACGGTAACGGCCTATACCGTTACGATATTTACAATATAACGGTCACGGTGTCAAAAAATAGTGAAAATAACAGTCCATAATGGCCGATATTTTGAAAATAACAGCAAAAATATCGGCCGGCGATGATTTTTCTTTTTTTATTTCTCTTTCCTCTTCTTTTTCATTTCTTTCTTTTCCAAACTATTTGTGGAGCTTCTTAAGACTATGTTAGAGCTTCCTAAGCTTATTTTTTCACCAAAACTCAAGTGATTTGAAAGATTTCGTGGATTCTCATATAATGGTTTCTTCCCTTTGCAACCACAATACCCTTATGTTCATACTCCGATGTTTTAATTAATTAATTAAACTTGATGTAGTAGTAAATGTTACTTGAAAGTTGAAATTCGGGCACAATTTACTTGGTTATTGAATAATTGAGTATTGTACATCTATACTACTACTAGTAGTTTCTTCACTTTAAGTGTGTAACACTAATGAGTAGTTCAAAATTATGGTTGCAAAGCATACCGTAAAATTTATGATATTTGGACGTATTTTAATATATACACGTAAGCCTATTTAATTCATAGCGGTCTTTATAAGTATAAGACAGTGATACAGGATGTAATGACATAGGGGGGACTAATATTTTGTTTTAAAGTGTTTACTAATGGAGAAAGATATTGCTTTCTAGCATTTTAGAATATTATGGAGTTTTTTTTTGGATATTTTTTCGGATTTTTTCTGGGTAAAATAAAAATTAGCACCGCAATGACCGCGATACAACGCAATGACCGCGATTTTGAACCATGTTGAGTGGTGACTGCCATGAAATCTTTTTAATTGAAATGATCCCGATCAGTAAAGTACCATGTCCAATGACCCCACAATAATAGCATGGTTTCAAAAATTCTTTTGAATGTAAACAGACCCATGATTGAGAGCATTCATAAAAACAGTTAAAATTGCTAATCATCAAATGTTTCGAAAGGTAAAATTGTTAATTCTATACATTTTCATCTAAAAGCTACGTCATTAGCAAAAACCCTGATGGACATACACCTTGACCATGAGATGAATGGTATTTTTAAATACATTGGAAAATTAGGGAGTTTTGAGAGAGAGAGAGAGAGAGAGAGAGAGAGAGAGAGAGAGAGGTGGGGTTGTCAGAAGATAGGGATGTCATAAAAAACCCAAAAATAAGTTTCTCGTGATTTTAAATATCATTGATCACGAATGTTACTATTTAAAATAGATTAAAGCCTAACCATTTCAAGCTCAAAATCCAGCTTCTGCGAAGGTCCAAAATATGGTGGAGAATTGCCGATGGGAGGACCTTGACCCCTAGCAATCAGAAGAGATAAAACAACACAAAATAAGATCTAGAAAGCCAAGAAGCTACTGAATAAAATGAGACAAAATTCGACGGGCAGACATCAGAACCATTTCCAGTGATATGCTGGCAGAAAAGAGCAAAATCAGATGAGCAGATGGCACAGTGATATCTATGTGATGGATTAGCAATAAAGACAATAATCAGTATCAACTTGATGAAGAGATTAAGGTGTTGTACATAAATCTAGAGTTCCAAGTTCCAACTTTGGTTTATGCTAGTTTCAAAAACCATATTTCTGTTCTCAATGGTTAGCTCAGAAACTCTTTCCCAGAGCCCGGCAACCTTTTTATGAGAGATGTGCATCTAAATTTTGAAAAGTAACCCAAGATAGGCAAAAAATAAACATAATCCTCAAAACTTTAGAACCAACTTTACTTTCAAAACATCAAATAGTTCACTTGATTCATCAAATGCTCAAATTTGTATTTCTAATGTACTTTCCTTTTAGAAAAAAAGAAGAAGAAAATACTTTGATTTCCGTCACTTCTATGGCAAGGTGGCAGTTGGTTATTTCAGTTACAAGTCAACAATTTCAGTTGTAGACACAAAAAAGAACAGTTGGCCACATAAATCTCTGCATAACTGAAATAATTTAATTTTTTATTGCAAACCGGGGAGGCCAAGACTCACAACATATGGAGTTGTGGTTGCTGTTTTGGTTTACAATATAAAACATAAATATAATAGATATGTCCTATTCTTTGGTTTTTCTTCAAATACAATCTATGGAGGTTTAACAGAATCAGAGACTGGGAGGTGCAAATTCAAAATATCAAGGTAATCCTTGGGTGGCTTGAAGTGTTGTCTATGCTCAATCAATTACAGTAGAATTAACTGGGCTCCGGTTTGATTGCCATGAAATGGAATACTTTGCGGATTTGTTTGGCTGTTGCACGGGAAGCCTTCTTTTATCAATGTCTTCTTTTTTGAGTGGGTAAACCTTCTATAGATCTTTGGATTCAGTGATGGAAAGTTTTGAAAGGAAATTGTCAACTAGAAAAAAAGAGATTTCGGTAGATGTTCAAGACTGTAGTACCATTTGGTTGGAAGAAGGGCTGCCAGACTATAACAAAAGGTGGGTTGGGAACTTATTCTGTTGAGAGAATGGATAAAGCACTGCTTAAAAACTGGCTGTGGAGATTCAGTAACGACGATAATGGGTTGTGACATGCTATTTTGATCCACAGGTACCAAATTGCAAATGATGGAGGATATTCCAGATACCTGCCCAAATGCATCTTGAATGTGGAGAGCAGTTAGTTAGTTACAGCATTTTGTGGTCAGTTTCTCCCTCATGTTCAATATAGGCGTGTGAAGGGCAATTGGATTCATTTTCACACCAATCCTTGGTGTGGTAGTACTAGATTGGCTAATCCATTTCATTCTCTCTCTGCTATTTCTGAGGACGTGGGTGTAAACTGCAAAGGCTTCAGATTATATGGAAAGATTTGGTGACTCTATTCTATGGAATCCTATTTTGAGAAGAAATTTGCGGGATGAGGAGATTAAAGTACTTGAGGCCTTAATGGATTATTTAAAATTAGGTTTATATAATTTGTGGGATGAGGAGGTTGAAGTACTTGAGACATTAATGAATTATTTAAAATCAGGTTTATATTCCATGCTTTGGAGAAGATTTTAGGCTATGGTAAAACGGGAAAAATGGTCAGTTTCTGTCAAACTCCATGATCAATTGATAGCAACAAGGATAATGAGGTTTTTCTTTTTATTGGGAACTTAAGAGTTCCTCCAAAAAGTTAGGGGGATTCCATTCGGAGGAAGTGGAGTGGTCCTTGGTGCTTAGGAGGGGATTGGAACGTGGTTAGATTCCCCTCTGAGAAGTTAGGGGGCAGATCCATAACCTCAGATATTATGGGCTTCTCAGGGTGGATAAATAAGCATTCTCTAATTGGCCTGCATCTTGGGGGTTCTAATTTCACTTGGTCAAATCAGCAATCATCTCCAGCTATGTAGCATCTGGACAGGTTCCCTCTCTCCTGCGATTGGTTTGATCTATTTCCCGAAGCCTGCCAATTTGCCCTCCCAAATCCCATCTCCGATCACTGCCCCATTCTTCTTGATACTATATGTGAAAGATGGGGCAAAATGTGGCTGGACGAACCAAACTTCTCTACTCTTCTCAGGAAGTGGTAGCGAGACACCGAAGCTGGGCATTGGGCAGGTTTCAAATTAGCCTCCAAACTTAAAAACCTCAAAGTTAAAATAAAGGAGTGCGCAAGCAGAACTTTGGTGACGTGAAAGCGGCTAAAGCTGAAATTTTGGAAGAGATTCAAAGTCTAGACATAAAGGAACAATCTCAAGTCCTATCTGAGGTAGAGATAGCTAGAAGGCCATTCTTAAAAGAGAAATTTGTAGTTAAGGTAAGGGAGGGAGAGATCAAATAGAAGCAGCGAACTGGGTGCATGTGACTTAAAGAGGGGGACAACAATACTAAATTCTTTCATAGTTTGGCTTCGAACAGAAAGAGAAGCAACAAGATTTCTTATCTAATGGATGGTAATAGAAGACAAGACGACCGAGCGGACATCACCAAACACATTGTGGACTTTTTCAAGAATCTCTACTCTAGAGTGGAATGGGAAAGACCCTCTATAACTAACTTACCCCTAAATAGCCTAAGTGTTGAAAATGCTACTTGGTTGGAAAGGGGTTTTGAAGAAGAGGAAGTTCGTGCTGCAGTCTTTGCCTCGGGGGAGATAGAGCACCAGGCTCGAACAGTTTCCCAATTGCTTTCTTCCAGCACTTTTGGGACATCACAAAGGAGGACATCATGAACTTCTTCGGGGAATTCCATCAATGGGGCAAGCTTTCGAAGATTATTGGTTCGTCCTTTATAACATTAATCCCCAAGAAAAAGGGAGCAGAATACATCAAGGACTTCAGACCAATCAGTCTGATAGGCAGCATCTACAAAATTCCAGCCAAAGTTATGGCGAGTAGATTGCAGAAGGTTATGTCTTCCATTATTTCTCAGTCGCAAGCTGCTTTTGCACATGAGAGATAGATCTTAGATGGGGTCCTCATAGCCAACGAATGTATTCACTCCAGACACAAAGATAAGATGCCAGGTGTCCTATGTAAGCTAGATCTGAAAAGGCCTTCGATAGAGTGGATTGGAGTTTCCTTGCTTACTCGTTGATGAGAATGGGTTTTGGGGCTAAATGGCGGAGTTGGATCCAGGAGGGCGTCACTTCCACGAGATATTCCATCCTAATTAATGGAACTCCCATGGGTTTCTTTCAAGCAAAAAGAGGTCTTCATCAGAGCGACACTCTTTCTCCTTTTCTGTTTGATATTGTCAGTGAAGCCCTTAGTAAAATGATCTCCGTGGCAGGTGAAGCGAATCCCATCTCAGGTTCAGACCGGCAGTTAGTGGCCCAATTATAACTCACCTCCAGTTTGAGGACGATACTGTAATATTCTGTGACACGAAGGACGAGCAAATCAAGAATATTGTGGCCATCCTCAAATGTTTTGAAGCAATTTCGGATTTCAAGGTGAATTTCTACAAAAGCGAGATCATTGACATTTTTCCATGAGAGATCATCTGCTTGAGGAACTTGCTAGCGTCATGGGCTGCAAAATCGCTTGTCTTCCCTCATGTTATCTGGGCTTACCACTTTGCCCTGGTAAAGTTCCTAAATCAGTATGGAACCCAGTTCTAGAAAGGATGGAGCATAAACTGACCTCCTGGAAAGCGAAATACCTTTCTTTTGGAGGTAGAGTCACATTAATAAAGGCGGCCTTAGCAAATCTTCCCTTATACTTCATGTCAATCTTCAAATGTCCGACATCAATCATTAAGCGCATAGAAAAACTTCAGCGGGATTTCTTATGGCAGGGCAAATCCAACAAAAAGAAGTTTCATCTTGTCAATTGGAGCTCCATTTGCAAACCCAAAAAGGATGGTGGTTTGGGCTTTAGGCCGTTGGCTCAAATGAATAGAGCTCTCTTGGGGAAAGGGCTGTGGAGGATGGGAGAGCACATAGTTATTAGAATCCTACGATTCGTATCCCGAATCTTAAGAAAAAAGATTCATATGCATGTAATGAATCCCATTTACAAATGAGTCATAGGATTCAAGTGTGAATCCTACGATTTGATTCTCATTTCATCGAATCTTATGATTCAAGCGGTTTGAATAAGCGAGAATGGCTACAGCCAATAAGTTAATATTAATAATCTTTTGCCTTTGTTCTTTCTTTATTCTCTCTTTCTTTTATCGCTTGTTTTTTAAAAAGGTTATTTAGTAGTTCACGAAACCTCGTAAGAATTTTTTACGTCTTTGATAAGGTTTTAAAGATGAATAAAGAACATGCATTTAACTAAAGCATTTGACTGTACGTATAGTGCTTGTCTATATCTTCTTCTTTTTTTAATCTATTTTGATTTTTTTTTCTTCATGAACACTTTCTTAACTTTAAGAGATATCCTACTGTGTAAGATTGATGGTTTGGATTTTATTTTATTTTTCTATTTTTATTTAAAGATAACAAAAATATATATTGATATTTTAAACTTATTTAACTATTCATACCATTTATTTCATATATTCATATATATATTTTTAATATATGTCACGATGTTCTTGATATGATTGTATGATAGACTTGTTATTATATTTATACTACTATAAATGGGAAAATGGATGGTTATGAATAATTACTTTTCTCTTTTCTTATAATTTTTAATTATTTTTCATTTTTATTAGAAAGATAAAAAAATCCTACGATTCACAATTCGATTCGATTCATGGATATGAACGATTTGTGATAAAATTCCGATTTTGAAAACTATGAGAGAGCACGATAATACTCTGTGGAGGCAGAGTGAGAAGAAATGACTAAGGTGTCTTGGGACCGTCATATAGACTCTTGGGCATATGGAGAGGCATAATTGCGGATCAGGCCCTCTTTGCTGGTAATATTAGATACAAGATTCGATCAAGGGAAGATGTTTTCTTTTGGTTGGATGTTTAGGTGGGGGTTAGACCTCTTGCAGAGGAGTTCTCTTCTCTCTTCAGCTGTGCCTCAAATCAATCACCAAAAGTCAAAGAATACGTGGAAAAGATAAATGATCACATGGTTTGGACTCTGATCTTCAGATTAGGCCTTCGAGAGGATGAGGAGAAAGCTTATTCATCTCCTCAGGGTCCTAGATCAAGTTTTTGTTCCAAAGGAGGGGCCTGGCCATAGGATCTAGATCCCTTCTAAAGAAGGAGTTTTCACATTTTCCTCCTTTTCGGTGATGTTCGACTCTCCTTCGACCTACAGTCATTTCAACTCTTTATGGAAATCCAAGGTTCCTCCTAGAGTCTTGGGGTTCGCATGGTTGGTGCTCCGAGGCAGTATCCTCACCTTCGATAACCTTTGCCACCGCAAAGTGATAGTGGTCAACGCTTGCCCCCTTTGTCTATCAATTGGAGAATCTGGAGACCACATTCTCCTTCAATGCCCAATGGCATCTGATATCTGGAACTCCCTTCTCCAGTCTTTTGACTTATCCTGGGTTCTCCCTTCATCCATTCAAGATCTCTTCGAAGCCTGGAAGTTTGTGTTTGGCTCCCACAAAAGGAGATTGCTTTGGCGCGCTTGTTTTTTTGCTACAATGTGGGCTATTTGGAAAGAAAGAAACTCAAGGTGTTTCAAAGGAAAATCTTCTCAAGCTACCATTGTTTTCTCTATACCCAGATTTTTGGTGGCTTCCTGGGTTTCTATTCTTCTAGTGTTTTGGAGCCTGCCGGTAGACATTATCCTCCTTAATTGGAGGGAGGTGATATCTTATTTTTTGGGCGGTTTTGGTTTCCCTTTTTGTAGATCATGTCTCTTTGGTTTGGCCCGAGTTTTTCTTTTGGGTCCTTGTCTTCGAGTTTTTCTCCGCTTTCCTGTATATTCCTTTAGTACTATTAAGCTTTTGATTAACACTAGTTATTATTCAAAAAAAAAAAAAAAAAAAAGAGTTCCTCCAAGAGTTGAAGTTTTCATATGGGCACGCACCCACCCGGTAGTTGGAGTGGCATAAGATGGGGGTTTGCTCCCCACATCTCGTGTTCAAAACCGCACCCCAGCTTTGCCCAGTGTGCATTTGTGTGAGTTTAGTCGGTGCCACCTGAGGGATTCGTACTGTTGGCTCAAAGACCTTAGGGACACCCACATCATCAAAAAGAAGAAGAAGCTTTCATATGGGCAGCTGATGCAATCCTAGGGTTAGGATGAAAGTGTCGGGGCACAATTAGGGTTCCCCCTGGAACAATCACGATGAAGAAAATCTCCACGATAAACACCCATGCAGGGAAATTTTATTAACTCAAAAATCACTGGGATTATTAATCTCTACAATGCCATATTTATAATAAAAGAGTCTTAAGGACTAGGAAAGTAATCCTACTTAAAATAGGAAACAAAATAATAATCCTACCTAAGTTAGAAACGAATCATAATTACAACCTTGCTAAACTTAAACTAATACTAATTAAAACTCAAAGAATTTCATGGGTCCCACATGTGGCCCACGAGTCTTGTTGCAAGGCCGTGATATTGTTGCTGCATCATTCTCCCCTGGTTGGAAAAAAAGTTCAATCTCGAACTCGGCTCTTCTTCTTGATGTTACTTCTGTAGATAGTGCACATGAAGCGCATCCTTGGTGAAACGATAACTGGACCCTTGTTTTAGTGGTGTCGGCTTTAGAGGACGGAGTGTGACTTGCTTTTCACCATGCATAAATGAGTATGTGTTGTCCCGCATGCCATTAGTGCCATTCTTGTCATACATCCATAGATGACCCAACAAGATATCACAACTATCGATGGGTATCACATTACACCACACAATATCTGGATAATCTTCACCAATGGAAAAGGTAACTGGACAGGTGTACCGTACTTGCACTTCATCGCCTGTCATTAACCATCTAGCAAAATAGGGACGATGACGCTTCCGAACTTTCAGCTATACGCGATCTACAAAAGCTTGGGATATAATATTCTGACAACTACCTCCATCAATGACTACCATGCATTGCTGACTATTGACTGTTCCTTTTGAGCGGAAAAATATTTTCTCGCAGCCATTTCTTCGCAGTAGTCGATGTAGTTTCTTGGATGACCATGAGAGACTCAAGACCCTCCTCGAGCATAATATCATCCACTTCCTCTGTTTCATTCTCTTTAGGATCATCGGGAACATCTTTCACAGCACTTTCAGTCTCAATGAAGTGGATACGTTTTGGACATTTTGCTTCATGATGTCCTTGTTGTTTACAATTAAAGTAGGTGAGCTTATTTTGACTATCGGTTTGGTGAAAACTTTCTCCGATGATGCACTCGGTTTAGAACCTGCATTAAGTTTTTGGGCTTGATAATTTGCAATTCTCTCAGCTTTGATAGCATGCTAAATAATCTCATCCACATTATCAAAATGCTTGAATGCAATGATATCTTGAATGTCAGCCGTAAGCCCATTAAAGTATCTGTCAACTACTACCTCATCATCTTCATCCAAACCACAACGGCTAGCATGGTCATAAACTCCTCAGAATACTCAACAACTGTCTTAGATCCTTGTTTCAAGTATTGAAAATGTGAACGCAGATCTCTAGAATAATTGACAGGCATGAATTTTTGCTTCAATAATTTTCATCTTGGCCCACGTATCAACAAGGTCAATTTGTTGGTATCTCCTCTTCTTTTCCAACTCGGCCCACCATATCACAGCATAATTGCGAAATCGAGTTTCCGCCAGTGTAATCTTATGACCATCCGTCATTGGTTTATATGCAAAAATATTTTCAACATACACTAACCAATCCAAGAATTCATATGGCTTCAATTTCCCATCATATTCGGGAATCACAAGTTTAATACCCAAATCTCGACCAACATTGACGGCATGTGGATCTCGTTGATTCCAATTATGTCCTCCATCATCTCGATGATTATCCTCACGCCAATTAGTCTCCAAATTTATTAATCATGTTTCAATCCTGTCAAGAGTCACTTGCATTTGAACTTGCATTTAAGCCACCATTGAGGATAGTTGATTAACAGTTACCGATAATTGCGCAAAGGTTCCCCTCAAATCATCATCATCATTATGAGAGGAAGACTCCACGTCAACCTGTTTTTGGGAGGCATCTTTGGTTAATGCAAATTTAAAATTTGTGACTGACCTAATTTGTAGATCTGCTCTTCACGGTCACGTAGGCACAAACGGATCGGAAATCTGACTTTGGAGGAGCCCAATATCACGAAAAGAAGATTCGACGGTGATCAGGCTAAATTTTCCGTTAATCAGATGCTGCCGATGCCACTAAGGATGTCGGCAAAGTCTCTCTTGATGTTGGGCTGAAAACCGGTTGCTTGTTGTACTGGGCCAGGTCAACCCGAATTGACAAGAGGCCGAGAAGTTTGGGCTTAAGTCAGGCCACGTGTGTCAAACGAAAGACAGAAGCAAAAGGGCTGTGACAAATTGGTTTGAGCTATTCTCCAATGAAGAGAAGGAGACCGGAGAGGCGACAGCAAGCAGGCAACTTCGGTGTTGGGGTTCAGGCAGACGTTTGGGCTGGACAACGGCCATGCGGCGGCGGGAAGGACTTGTCGAGGGTGGAGAGCATTGCTTCTGGGGTTCTTACGACGATGTGGTCCACCAAGACGAGTTGCAAGGGAGCGCTGATGGCCGATGGTGATGCGGGAGAGATGGAAATGTCCGATGCTGCTGCTGATGATCGATTGGTGCACGGCATTTCCTCTTGATGATCGGTAATTGGACATGCATATCGGAGGTTGTTGCAGGGGACTGACAAAGGGGTTGGGTTTCGGTCAATGGGTTCTGGGTAGCGGGTGGGGTTCGGGCTGAGGAATGGAATGAGGGATAGGGGTAACACGCCGATGATCTAGGCATCGTTCGCCTCTGATACCAATTGATGCAATCCTAGGGTTAGGATGCAAGTGTCGGGGCACAATTAGGGTTCCCACTGGAACAATCACGATGAAGACAATCTCCACGATAAACACCCACGCATGGAAATTTTATTAACTCAAAAATCACTGAGATTATTAATCTCTACAATGCCATGTTTATAATAAAAGAGTCTTAAGGACTAGGAAAGTAATCCTAATTAAACTAGGAAACAAAATAAGAATCCTACCTAAGTTAGAAACGAATCCTAATTACAATCTTGCTAAACTTAAACTAATACTAATTAAAACTCAGGGAATTTCATGTGCCCACATGTGGCCCACGAGTCTTGTTGCAAGGCCGTGATATTGTTGCTGCATCAGCAGCTGTCTTAAACAATTTACTGTTGATAATTTGTGACAGTGTCAAATGGGATTGTTAATGTGTGAACTGTTACTAAAAAAAATTTGTGTGAACTGTGCAGCTTTTGTTTGAGAAGGGTAGAGGATACAAACCATCTGTTATCCCTTGTCCATTTACCAAGTCAGTTTCGACTTAATTCTTGCAACTGTTTGGAGTTTCTTGGGTTTGGCCAAGAATGCTTAAGGAGTTGGTATTAAATTGGTGGTTTGAATATATTAACCAACACAGCACCATTCGTTGGAGTTGTTCTATGACAGCACTTTGTTGGTCTATTTGGACACATATTCAATGACGAGTCAGATGCAATAAGTGCAGAGGCTATGAAGTCTTGAGCAGAAGTAATATCTTGGGTGAAAGTCAAAAAGAGTTTTTGGTGTTTTTGCATCCGATGTTTGGAGACATTGGGAGGAAGATGCAAAGTATTTGTTATGTAATTTTGATTGATTTCGGGACTTTAACCTTGTTGGGCTGATCCTTTTTTATAAATTATTCTCTTTTAGAATATTTAAATAGTCAACATTTCAAATTAAAAAAAAAAAAAAAAAAAAAAACAGAAACATAGATCTAAAAAGAAGATTTTTCTCTCACCTAGGTCGAATAATATCCGTCCCAGAGATAACAATTGATGATGCTCGTCCATGATATGCGATAGGAAGGTGGAACCTGGAAATTGTGCCCCATTATCAAGCTCAATGAACAAAACCCATAATATAGAACAGAAGACACAAACCAAAGAATGCAAAATAAACCTAAAAGAGTAGCTGCATAAAATAAAACCTAAGCAAATATGTTCTCAAATCATTCAAATCCATGAAGACCTGCTTTTGAGACTTCCTGATGTATTTGAGTTCACTAGGTAGCTCAATGCCCATTATCTCATTCAGAAGCACCATTTCCCCTTACCATGTGATTAGGTCGGCCAACTCTTTGGCGGATGGTCTAGCTAAACAAGGGGTCGATAGAAGATCTCCTAGGGTGGCTCATATTATGTAATTTTTGTTTGTGTATAATGATCTTATAGCCCTTCCCTTGTTGTTGTTTGGCTTTGTAATGGTGTTCATTTTTTCTTAATAAATCCATTTTTGTCACCGATAAAAAAAAAAAAAAAGCACTATCTCCCAACCTGTGTGCCAGTGCACTAGATATGTCTACTTCCCATTAATAGGAGTAATGGCTGCTTTAAAAAAAAGTTAGGTAAAAAAAGGTCATCACCCAGTGTGGTCCCGCCGAAGCAAGGTCTTGGAAGGGTCCAGACTGGAGACAAACCTAATCTCTGGCAATTTTGCACAAAGTGGCTGCTCACAGGTCTCAAACCTGAGTTATCATGCATGGCACCTGAGACCTAACCTTTTTTTTTACTTTAAAAAAAAGTTTGTACTTAGAAAAAATAAGAATTAAAATTCTGCCTAAAACCCACCCACGACAGCATGTTTTTCCAAAATGAGCAGCTTCATCACACATCATATTTCCCCAAAAGAAAATTCTATAGATGAAAAAAAAAGTAATTGATTTATGATGTAGCAGGATTTGAAAATAAAAGCATATGAACATCATCAAAGTGGCGAAACTGAACTACTTCAAAGTTATCATGGGATTTGGCTTTCTTGCTATAAATATTAATTCCACTAACTGTTGGGGTTTGTTATGTTTAACCATTCAGGTTTTTTCTTTTTTTTGGATTGGTCAGGTTAAAGTTCTTTCCATCAGTCCATTTATCCCAGAGTTAAAAGGAACTAAAAATAAAGAAACACGGGCACTATTATTTTGAAGTGTAGAATCTTTCTAAAATGGTTTGCTTTCTTCCAATATGATAAACAATGCAACATAGAAGACAATGTCGTGAATTTTTGTATTTGCTTTTGCATTTTAAACAAGAAAAACAATGTTCATCTGTGCCATCTATAGATGGCAACCACAATACAAAGAAAGCTTGATTTAATACTAGTGTGTATAGCGCGCCAACTGTATGAAATGCCATTGAGTTCCTGTGTGGCACTTTGAAGCATGTGGATCAGAATACCCACACATAATGTGCCGCACACTCATCATTTTCAATTCTATATATACACTCCGTGATCGTACCAGTTTTGGGGAATTGGATTCTCTGGCCCGCGAAATATGGTTCCGCAATTCTTTGCATGATGCATGGACGAAAAGAAGTCTGTATAGTCGCCTATTTTAGCAGGCAAAAGCATCTGTACCTTTTCCTGAATGACCAAATATAAAATTAGCATTTTGATATGAATAAGTTCAGGGAAGAAAATGCTAGAATCAGTGCCATAAAGGTTCTAACCATTGGTAAAAGTGATTTCTCCCTTAAACTTTTATCATCACGTAATTTCGGCTCTTCAGCTGCATAGTGAAAGAAGCTTGTAACATATTGAGGGAATATCAAAGAAAAATATGTTTTGATAGCCTGAGGCCAGGAAATCCCTGTTTCTTCTTTTTATTTGGCAAGTGTTCATATATCATGGAAAAACAAGGTATTACATCGCAAAAGAGCATGAATCCTTAAGGTTCACTTTTTTAGGGCATGTATGTGTAACAAGAAGAATCTGTGATTGAGAGAAAAACCACTCCATTTTCCACGAGGTGCAGTTTCTCCATCATTTGTTCCGAGACTTTTCTGCACGGAAAAGCAGAAAAAACTGAATTTCTGTGATTGAGAGGATTTAAATTTACAATGGCAGGGTTAGCATAGCGGGATTCCTCTCTAGTGCAGAAATGGAAATAAACGAGCACAGAATCTTCTCATTACACGAATGCTCCCTTTAAGGAATGACCAAGTTTTGATCCGCAAGAGTCAAGAAACTGCAAACTTTCCATTCTCCAACTTCTCCACACCATTGAATGTGATGAGACCCAACGTACATGATGATCCTTTAAAGATCTCTTAAATTGTAAGAATAGAACCCTCTAATTGGCATCCTACAAGTACAAACAGATGGTTCATGTAGAACATGGCAATGGTCCAAAAAAAATAGGCAGAAAGAAGGGAACATTCTTTTTTCCTTAAGATCTCTGATAATTTATTGGATCCACCAAATACAGTGAGGTGCATAATTTCAACCCTTTAGATCACTGCAACAAATGCCCAAAGACGCTACATATATACGGAACTGTAAGTCTAAGAAATTGCATCTTTCCTCGAGCTTGGGATCCTACAACACTTGCTATACCACATTACCACCCACGCAAGTGACTGCCCTCATTCAAATTATGTTGTTTGCCAACACTCCATATCATTTTTCCTAACTAAAGCCCCTGAATGATGATAACTCCAATCATATTCAAAAGGAATCCAGACTCTTATCTCCATAAACTAGAATGCATAGCATACACAAATAAAATGTTTTGAATTGTTCATTCATTAGATAATCATATACTTAGAAATTTGCGCAATGGGAGAAGGTACAGCAATTATGGATAATGAGCGTGATGGTGGAATTGTCACCCTAATAATAATAATAATAATAGTTCTTAGAAAGTATAGTATAATCAAAGTGGCGAATTTTAAATTCTTTCACAAGCTCCATAGTTTGTACTAACAATTTTCTTTTTCTTGTTTTAAAGCAAGATAAACAGAATAGGAAGAAACCAATATGCTTTTACAAAACAGAAGCTTAGGCATATACCAGACAACAGTTTTTGTATGGTTGAGCGAGCCTCCTTCCATGCAGGACGCCCCATTGCCAAGAACATATTAAGAGATGGCTGGCAATACAAGATATAAAAGGGATTGCATTAGCATGTGCGTTTTTTAACTTGTAACCCACGCTCCCCCCCAAATCAAAAGCTCAAATAAGCATTCTTATGATATTTACAAAAAAAAAAAAAAAAAAAAAAGGCCACAGATATAACGTAAACTCCCATGAGAATTAGAATCACCAAGGCTGTGAGGTGATTTTGTTAGGAATATAGTACGGACCATTCATCATCGATGGATCAATGAATGGATGTTATCAGTCGGTCAATGGCCCCAAAAAGACACAGACACACACACATGCACATCCACTGATTGCGTAACCATGTAAATGTGTCTGATGAGATGAGATGATTAATCAATTCTATTTCTCTCTTTCTCTTCTCACTTTTGAGTGTTGAGTGAGCCACTCAGAAGAAGGGTATCATCATCTGATTATATATCTCCAAAATATGGCAAGTGGGTGGTTTTGGTTTTGGATTAAAACTAAGCTAGGGAAAAAGAAGAAAAGAAATATATAAAATTACATTTACATAGATTAGATACCTACCTGGAGGAAGCATTGGTAGTTGCTTTTGAGGATCGGCCCGTCAAAAAGACCGGCAGCGGCGATCACCGAAAGATCGAGGACATAGTCTCCAATGGCCACGCAGGGCTGAGAAGAAGAATGAGATTCCCCGCCCTCGCCCTCCACCTCCAGATGCCTGAAAACGCCATATGGAAGGTTCTCTAGAGGGAAATGGGACTCTGGAGCCACTTCTACGAAAGATTTCAGTGCCATCTCTCTAAAACTCTGCGCTCACCACGGGACGGCAAAAAGGGCAAAACGAAATGAAGGAAGAAAAAGTGTTGAGAGTGATCCACTATTTATAATGAATATCGAGTTGAGAATTGAAATTGAGATTATAAAATTACATTTACACTTACGCACCCACGGGCCACGGCTGACGACACATAACACCGCACCAAAAGCCCCGTCTCACAGGTCACATTTGGGTTAGCCCACTTGATACCGGATAGGAAAGACAAGTCCAAAACCAATGGAACCGAACAGACGACGACGAACAGATAGACAGATAGAGAGACAGACCCCTTAACTCTTAAAAAAAGAGTTTTATTTTATTTATTTATTTTTTTTTTTTGAATAAAAACTAACAAACCACTTGAGTTGGAATTTGATTTGGGCCCGTTTCCATATAATTTGGGTATTAATTAAATTAGAGCAGTCAGCCCATTTCATCTAACCCAGAGCCCAACTAACCTGCATGCAGCTGCGGGTTAGGTCCAATTAACTTGAACGGACTTACTACTCGGGTTCCGGGGGTGGGTTGGCTTTGTAATCAATGGGTCTGTTCTATTAGCAAACTAAGATTAGTGATTTATCATTTATCAAAATTATTGACAAACCCAACACACACTACAGTCTTGCCTTCCTAAATATATATATATATATATTAGTTTATTATTAATATAATATAAACTCCTTTCCGGGAAGATATGAAAACTCATTAAATTAAATGAGGGAATCTCGATGAGTCATAGATAGATATATATAGTCTTCTTTTAAATTAAGTTTTCATCAACCAGGTTGGTAGAATTTAGAATCACGTGCTCACCAGCCATTCAATGACCACGGGAGTTCGTCCTACTCTCGCCAACCAAACTTACAATAGATAGCTGACACATTTCCACTTTGTCAAGTGCAAGGATTGAAAATCTAATGCTGCCAACCAAAGATGTAAGTGTTTGCAGGATATCAAAAGCCCACCAAAAATTCATCCGTACAAGTATGCAGAGGGTCTAAAATAAAGAATAACTTTATCTGTACATTGAACCGAATAGGAAACTTTAGCCTAACTCACCTCAAATAAGAAATCCGCATCTTTTATCAATTTTTTTTAGTCGACGTCAACCTTTATTATTTGTGTTAAGAGTCAACAGTGACCTTCGCTATAACAAGTAAGAGTCGCCGTCCACCCTAAACAAGTAGAAACTCATCATTTTCTTCCTTCTTGTCTTCCCCAAACTCAATCCATGAATTTGTCTGTACATAATGTGCTGGCGCATACCTCATATTTTATTTGATAAAACCTGTCACATATCTACGTGATCAGCATGAATTGTCTGTACACATTTCATTATTACTCATTGGCTCCAGCTGCACATGTGAGTTGGAATGCTAGCTTGCACAGTAGGCAGCTTGCTAATGCTGGGATTCATTACAATGCTATTGCTAAGTTGTTGAATATAGTTGTATCTTATGAAAATAAACCCTCTTCTAATAGGAACTATAATCTTTCATATCAAGTTGATTTAATGCAGGTTTTAACATAATGGGTCATGGTAGGATTCACATGAAGCATGAGGATTTTCGTAGAGAAGCACATAGTTCATTTATGGGAATTCAATTCGACTTTGACAATAAAGGAAGTAGGGAAAAAAAACTGTACAGAAGAAGAAGAAGAAGAAGAAGAAAGCAAGAAATTTTATATGGGAGGTGATAATGGTGATTGTTGTTGGTGTTTGGTTGGGTAGGGTTGGTAGACGTTCGGTGATGGTAGTGAAGAGAAAGAGAAGACAACCAATGAAAGAAAGGGTCAATCTCACATCCATGAATAGTGTCTTTCAAAGAGGGGCATGGCCTACGAGATTCTCATATGAAGAGTTGGCTTCATCTATAAGTAATTTCTCATATGAAAAGAAGTTGGGGCATGGACGGTTTGGAGATGTGTAGAAACTGTTCTTGATCGATTTAAACATGGTGGTGGCCGTGAAGAAATCTCTAGGAGATCCAAACAAGGCAAAAAGGAGTACATAACTGAAGTAAAGTTCTTTAGCCAGTTAAGACATTGTAATCTAGTGCAGCTCGTCGGTTGGTGCCATGATCGAGGAGAGTTCCTACTAGTATACGAGTTCATGCCAATTGGAAGCCTCAATTGCCATCTTTTTGGCAAGAGAACCCCTCCTCTTACAATTCATGGATTAGGTTTGGGAAAGAAAGTAAGAAATAAAAAGATAGAAAAGTTTATACCTGCTCAGGATCAACGGCAACCCTCACTTGTTATAGCAAGGGTCGCCGTAGACACTCAACCATAGTTATTAATTTTATACCATTTCAGCCGAAATGGTCGAAATTTTTCGTTTCGGTCAAGCTGGTGAAACGAAATTTTAGTCAAAAGTTTTCGATTTGAAATTCGATCAATTTCGGCTGAAATTCGAAATTTTAATCAGAATGGTATTTTAAATCATTTTTTATTGTTTTTACACATATATACTTTGTATTTATTATATTTTCCAAAAACATAATTCCAAAGAATTTACTAGAATGGATTAAATATATATATTTATATATTTGTATATATATTATGTTATATTTTCCCCGAAATGTAATTCCGAAAAATCTAGCTGATATTCCAAATCGGCCGAAACTTTTTATTTTATAGGCCAGAGCGAAATGGGGTCCAAAATAATATGGACAACTATGCCCTCAACACAGAAAATAAAGATCGAAGTCGACCACAAAAAAATATGATAAAAAAATTATTTTTTTCTGTACAAATTCCCTTTTTGGTGTGAGTTAGGCTAAAGTTCCCTATTCGGTCTACTGGCCACAAGTTTTTTTTTTTTTTTCTTATAAAAAGTTTAACAGTCACAAAATGCTAATTTTGACACCCATCTAATTTTATAAAATGACTTAGTTTTAGGCTATTTTGAAACCCTCAGAACAGTACCTTATTCAGATGATTCTCTTCCCTGAAGGAAAAAAAATAGAAATTATAGAAAGACTTGCAGAGCCCTAACACAAGCCCTTCACCTCCGTCCAAAAACATTGTGGTCCTTTTAGGTGGGTGCAACAGCCAGCCACCCCTGGATTTGAGTGGATCCTAGTCCAAAATGAAGTGACCGAGCCGAGTCAACAAGTCAACTTGACAAGCTATCCTACTCTAGAGATTTAAGATATTTCACAGCAAAATTGGCTAGCTAATAAAAAATAGATAAAAATCAATGCAACGGATCCCAGGCTTCATAAGGAACTTCAAAATTTTGTGGGGGAGAGGCTGGGTAGCTAGCTAGGTCAGGTTCAAAAGCCCCAGTTGGCACCTGAAATATAGATTGAGAGTAGCTTAAGATGGCAGAATTGGATTACACCTGGAATGAATTGAAAAAAAAAAAGTGTCTCTTCCTTTTGAGTACCATGTGGGAAAGGATGAAACCTTCCAAGACAGTATTCGAACTTGAACTGATTAATCCAATTTGATACAGTAGATGGGTGACCGCAGAGCGAGCACAATAGTAAAATTCAATGTGATTGATCCCTCAAACTTTTTGTTGCTGTAAAACTTCATTATTATCCAAAAAAAAAACAAATAATAATAATGAATACAATACAAACCCCAAACATATCCTGCCTTCCTGCAGATTAATATCTTCTATATAAATAATACTCTTAGATCAGTGAATCAGGATGTGGGGATCTGTAACTTCTACCAAACAGTCGCCAGCCAGCCCGCCCACCACGGCTGAATTATCCCCATCCGTCTTACTACCTTGAAGACAGATGTTCTCCCCTCGAAATGGTTAAAGACCATGGAAACCCAAAGACTCTTGAGTTTTGATGACAAATACATTCCCTGAAATGGTAGAATATCAAGGAAAACCCCTTCGGTTCAAGAAAAATGCTCGGTCATTTGAATCCACCAGTGCAGTGCAGAGTTAACTAATTCGCTTTTCAAAGTGATGGAACCACATCATCCGGTGCTATTGGGATGGGGTGGGGGGACGAGCAAACAGCAGCGATGCATTTGTGCCACCAAAGCCAAAAGAATTTGATAGAGCAGCTCTTATTGGCATCTTCTTTGGGGAACGCAAAGGTACAAAACCATCATGGAAAGTGGGATCTGGTTTTACAAGATTCAAGGTCGGTGGAGCAATCCCCTGCAACAGTACCACCAAAACCATGTCAGTCACAAGTAACATCATCACAATAGATGAATGTCGAAATTAAATGAAAGGTCTTGGATCAGAGATTTTCACCCACAAGAAAGTCCCAATAAAATATCAATTGTCACCCATCAGAGTATTCTTTCTTCTTTTTTTTTTTTTTTTTTTCATGCACAGAAAGTCAGCAATAAAATATTAATTGTCCCCCATCAGTTTTTTCTTTCTCCTCCTCTTTCTTTTCCTTTTTTGGTGAAAAAATTAGCGAGTGAATGGTATGTTTGGTGGCAGATTGATATGATAGCGCACCAATCCATACTGCCAGACTACAGATCCTATATTGGATAATTGGATGGAGCATACATCCAAATTACAATTCAACAATCCTAGCCATTGACTGCCATCAAATGAATTTCTCGAGCAGAAATCGGATGTTATTGTCAAATGAGGTGAAATTTCTGACTATGCGACATCCTGACACAGGCAATGGAAAGAACAGATAGATGTACGCCTTACATGGGCTTTTGTTCCCAAGTGATACTTCTTTCTCTCTTTAAATAATTGCTAGTTACTGGAGGAAAAAAAATAAAAAAATGCCACCTACAGAGTCACATTGCTATGGACATAGGAATTGAAACTGAACATTTCTGAAGATATGCAGCAAAAACTCTTTTGATTCCAAAAATTGGCACCTATGGAGTCTCACATTAAACAACTCTAGTCAAAAGTATCAGCAGATGAGTATGAACCATTTGAATAGCATTCAAATGTATTAGCAAGTATAACTGAATTTAAAAATAATGAATTATATGATGGCACAAAGGATAATATGAAAGGGAGATTGGTAACAAAACATTGGCTGTTTTTGGCTCCTCGATATTATAGAAGCATAGAAAGGGACTTCAAAGAGTAAACTACTCAGAAATAGGAAAAAATTATACTCCCAAAATGGCAAGGAACCAAACTTTGGCTTAGATTCAATTACAAGAGGCCAGAGGAAATAACCATATACATGGTGTATAGCTAAGACTGCAAAGATCGCTTCCACAGCTCCAGCTGCCCCGAGAAGATGACCAGTAGCACCCTACAAGCTTGCATTAACTAAAAGTAAGCAAAATGGTGAACCATAAACTTTCTAAAACAATGAGATAGTGCTCATATAAGTTCCAAAGCTCAACCATGTGAACAAAATTGTACCACACGCATGGCTTGGCCCCTGCTTTGAAGGGCCCAAGGACACGTGATGATCATGGCCCATGTGTGGGACCAAGGACAATTTGATTTACATGGTTTGCATGTCACATGTAAATAGCTTTCTAGTTCTAAATAATTTCTTTCTGTGTCAAATTCAAATCCAAATCTAGGAAAACCGGAGAATCAATAAGGGGTATATTATTATTATTGTTATTTTAAATTTAAAACAGCTATGATTAAAACGCATTAGGCCAGAAGCTGATAGATGATTTTTACGCAAAACCAGAACTAAAGCCTCTACGCAGACTATTCTCATGTGATCTTTTTTCAGCTGGATTTTTGCGTCTTTTCCCTAGTAGTCTAGTGATCTAGTTTGTGAGATGTTCTTGAACCAAAACAGTACCAGGCAAAAGATTTCAGAATCATACAGGAGAGAGAGACAGTTGCAAGAGATTTTCTGTGTTTCATTGTATTGACGATGGGTACATATATAACATTGATAGCCTAAATTACTGGATCTGATTAAGATCTGATTACAAGATTACAGGCATAGTTAAGGCAACTAATATCTATCTAATATCTATTTACAACTCATATAATATTGACTGGTGAGCTGACCCAATATATGGGTTGTGGGCTGACCTGTTAGGTCAAGCTGACCTGAAGCTTTACACCCCCTCTCAAGCTTTGGATAGGAGAATGTGACCATCGAAAGCTTGGAAACTAGCTCCGAAAACCGAGAAGTGGAGTGGCTTTTGGTGAAAAAATCTGCAATTTGAGCAGCTGATGAAATCTGGATGAGCTTAATAGTACCACTCCGAACATGTTGACGAATAAAATGACAGTCAACTTCAAGATGTTTGGATCGTTCATGGAAGACATCATCTGTGGCTAGTTTCCGTACACTTTCACTGTCTGTAAAGAGAGGTAGATTTAAGAACTAGAACTCCTAAATCCTGAAGTAACCAGCGAAGCCAAATAATTTCAGTAGTAGTGTGAGACATAGCACAATATTTAGTTTCAGTGGATGATCGTGAGACAACTTCCTGTTTCTTGCTCTTCCAAGAGATGAGAGAAGAGCCAAGAAAAATGGAAAAGCCGGTTGTATATCGACGATCATTGACATCTCCTACCCAGTCGGAATCAGAGTAACCATGGAGATGAAGATTCTGAGTGGAGGAAAGAAGGAGGGCGCGGTTTGAACTCCCTTGTAAGTATCTCAATATGCGCAGGACAGCACCCCAGTGAAGATGAGTGGGTTGTGCAACAAATTGACTTACCACATGTATTGCATAGGCAATATCTGGTCTGGTAATAGTAAGATATACCAAGCTGCCAAC
The DNA here is from genome assembly GCA_028538565.1 of Umbellularia californica. NCBI lineage: Eukaryota > Viridiplantae > Streptophyta > Magnoliopsida > Laurales > Lauraceae > Umbellularia > Umbellularia californica. The sequence goes on along the minus strand of JAPQWN010000011.1, from coordinate 227,118 downwards.
CACCTCACGATAACGAGTTGGATCAGAAAGCAGTTCTCCATCAGTAGTCCGAAGCTTTAGATTATGTTCAATTGGAGTATAGACAGGTTTATGATCTGTGAGTCCAGCTCGTTAGAGAACTTCATTGTAGTATTTGGTTTGCGATAAAAGATATCCGTTAGGAGAGTAGGCAACCTCAATGCCTAGAAAATACCGAAGATGGCCCAAATCTTTCATCTAAAACTGTCGATGAAGAAAACGCTTCAAGGATAAAATACCAGGAGCATCACTGCCAGTGATAATCATATCATCGACATAGAGTAACAAGAAGACACATCCAGATCGTGAATAGCGAGTGAAGAGAGCGGAGTCATGAGCACTCTGAGAAAAACCAATGCTGATAATGCTGGTGCTAAACCGTTCAAACCAAACACGAGGGGCTTGTTTGAGTCCATACAAAGCACGTTTGAGACGACAGACATAATGAGGAGGTCTCGTGACACCTGGGGGAGGATGCATATAGATTTCTTCCTGAAGAAATCCATTCAAAAATGCATTCTTGACATCAAGCTGGTAGAGTGGCCAACGTCTAACAGCGGCAACAGAGATAAAGGTCCGGACAGTTGTCATCTTAGCAACTGGAGCAAAGGTCTCCTCATAATCTACCCCATATTCTTGGGTGTAGCCTTTGGCAACCAAGCGGGCCTTATAACGATCAACAGTTCCATCAGATTTGGTCTTGATCTTGAATATCCATTTGCTGCCAATAGCTCGTTTCCCGGAGGGAAGAGGAACAAGATCCCATGTTTGAGTTTTCTGCAGAGCCGCAAGTTCTTCTGCTATGGCAGATCTCCAATTCGGGTGAGTAATGGCCTCCTTATAGGATTGTGGTTCTGCTAAAGTATGAATAGCTGCAAGAAAGGACTTATACGAAGGAGAAAAATGATCAGTACAAACAAAGCCAAACCGGGAGGGAGGGATTCTGGTGCGCAAGGGATACCTTCGAGGTTGAGGAGGATCCTGCACATCTAGAGCAGAGGAGATAGGCCCATGGTCAGAAGTAGGAGGTGGAGCTGCAGATTCCGAGTGAGCAAACGGGGGTTTGGGCCGACGATGATATACCTGCGGGGGTGGAGGAGGAGTATCGGAGGGAAATAGATCTGGAAAGGGGTCAAGGGGATAGATCGGAGGCTGCTCAGGAGAAGAGGATGCAATGGGTAATGTATAGAAAGGTATATGTTCCAGGAAGGTGACATTACGAGAGACTCGCAACTTATTGTTTTTAGGATCATAGCACCGATATCCTTTTTGTTCAATGCCATACCCTAAGAAAACACAGACGGTGGATTTGGGTTTAAGTTTGGTTCTCTCATTATCATGCAACAGAACAAAGCAGGTGCAGCCAAATACTTTGAGATGGGACAAATCAGGTTTACATGAGAACAATTTTTCATATGGAGATATGCCAGATAATACAGTGGATGGTGTTCCGTTAATCAGATAGATGGCAGTGAGGACTGCTTCCCCCCAGAATTGCAGAGGGACATGGGAGGAATGAATCAAGGATCTAGCAGTCTCGAGGATATGTCTGTGTTTCCGTTCTGCCACTTCATTCTGTTGTGGTGTGGCAGGACAGGATAATTGAGCTAGAGTTCCTTGACTAGTCAGGTAAGACCGAAATTTGTGAGACATGTATTCTCCCCCAGAGTCGGACTTGAATATTTTAATTCTTGTGTCAAATTGAGTGGAAACCATGTTAGAGAAAGCAGTGTAGATGGCATATAACTCAGAACGATTTTTCATCAAATACAACCATGTATATCTTGTGAAATCATCAATAAACAACACATAATAAATGAGACCGCCTTTCGTTGGCTGAGAGGCGGGTCCCCAAACATCAGAATGTACCAAAGCAAAGGGAGCAGTAGTAAAAGAAGTGCTTTTATTATAAGGAAATGCATGTTGTTTACCAAAGTGGCAACCAAAACAAGAAGAAATGTCTGATACAGAAATGTTTCCAAGAACACCACTATTAGATAAAAGCTTCATTTTATTTAAAAATAAATGTCCTAAACGAGAGTGCCAAAGAGCAAAAGAAGATGTAGAGGAAACATGAGCGACAGGGGAGAAGCTTGAAGATGGAAGGTGCAGCGATTGAAGATAGTAAAGTCCTCCTGACCTAAGGCCGGTCCCAATCTGTCTCCCGGTGCGCGGATCCTGCACAGAACAACCAGTGGAAGAAAATGAGACAAGAAATCCAGAAGAGGTCAGTTGACTAACAGAGATTAAATTGATGGAAAGGTAGGGAACACACAAAACATTAGTGTGAGAGAGCAACTTATGTGAAACGGAGCCAATAAGTGAGACTGGTAGAGGAGTGGCATCTGCTGTATGGATGGTGAGAGAGCTAGCGGGAGTATGACAATTATGAAGTTTGGAAACATCATTTGTCATATGATAGGAAGCACCAGAATCAAAAATCCATGTAGCATCATGTGTACCTGAAGGACCAGAAATGGTCATGGCAGAACCAGAGGCTGAGGGGGTGGTGGCCAACTGAGAAGCAGAACCAGTGGAGGAAGCCAGAAACAACTGTTGCATACGCTCATCAACCATAGCTTGGATCTAAGATGTAAGATCCATTTGCGGATGCATAAAATTATCATCTTCAGTGACATTGGCAGCATAGGATCGCTGGGAATATGATTGCATGGGACCACGATTGGGCTGATGACCAGATTGTTTATTCTTGCTGTTTGTCCTTTGAGGTCTAGTTGGACAGTCCCGTTTCGAGTGTCCTTTCTTCTTACAATAATTGCAAAAGTCATTGGTACCAGGAGGAAAGGAGTGATCAGTCTGAGGGGTACTAACATTTGCTGACAGGACATGTGTGGGTTCCACATGTTTCTTCTTTGTAAGAGAAAACTGAGTTTGTTCTTCTGCCAGTATTTCCGAGAGTGTCGTGTCAACAAAAGGCAGCGGGGACCGATGTAATAATAAGCCACGAACATGCTCAAAATCAGAGCGGAGAGCCATAAGAAACTGAACCAGGCGAGTCTGCTGCCTATATACCTCAAAGGTATGGGTGTCACCAGTTGTGGCAAAAGTGGGTTCCATTAGAGCCAGTTGATCCCAAAAAGCAGTCATTTTGATAAAGAAATCATGAATGGAGTCATTGCCTTGGTCTGCATTTTTTATTTCCCATTCTAATTGATACCGGCGAGCAGCATTAAACAGAGTATACAATTTAGCTAAATAATCCCAAGCATCTTTGGGATAATTGAATTTAGCTAGTTGATTCCCAATAGATGGCGTGACCGAATTGGCAATCCAAGAATTGATCTTCCCGACTGAAGCTTCCCATTCCTCAAACTTAACATCCTTACTATCTGGTGCAGGGATCTGCGTAGCAATATAATTCAAAAGTTTGTGTCCTTTGAGAAAATTTTGCATTAGATGGGACCAATAGGAATAATTGGTGCCATCAAGGATGACAGTAATGCCCGATGTAGTGCGATCAGAAGTCATGAAAATAAATAATGTGTTCACAGACTAAATAGATGAGAAATCCAGTTACAAGTACCAACCAGAGCTGAAAAAGAAATCCCAGAAAATGGCCAGATCTGATAAATCCCAGAAAATTGTCCAAGTCTGCTGAAAGATCAGAGGACAGATGACTTGATCTGAGCACAGAGGAGTGCTATGGGTCCTACAGAATGAGCAGATGACAAATTTCGACCTCCAGAGAGCAGGCTGAAAAAATTCCAGAAAAAATGGTCCAGGCGACCTTGAATCTGGGCACAGATCATGTCCGTGGACCCCACTGGATGATCAAGGGTATGATCAGATCACACACTGATCTCTGTATCAAAAATCCGAAGCTCCTCCAAGTGGAATTTTGATAAAAGCTTGAGAGACCAGAGAGTTGGACGGTTGTGATGAAAACTATGTGCTCAAATAGGAGAAGTACAAATCAAAGAGAATGGCCTACCTCAGATGATCAAAAAATCTGGAAAAAAATGTGTATAATTCCCAGGAGTGATGGTCGACCAGGATGGGAGTATTTATCTGGGCAGTGAGTGATCAACAGGTGGGCCACCTTTGATCACAGCCAATACAATGCTTCTACAGACGATCAAGACTGTCGCAGGTCTTCTCATATGCTGGAATGGACAGACGATCAGTGCTCTAGGGCTCTGATACCATGTGAGATGTTCTTGAACCAAAACAATACCATGCAAAAGATTTCAGAATCATACAGGAGAGAGAGACAGTTGCAAGAGATTTTATGTGTTTCATTGTATTGACGATGGGTACATATATAACATTGATAGCCTAAATTAGTGGATCTGATTAAGATCTGATTACAAGATTACAGGCACAGTTAAGGCAACTAATATCTATCTAATATCTATTTACAACTCATACAATGTTGACTGGTGGGCTGACCCAATATATGGGTTGTGGGCTGACCCGTTAGGTCAAGCTGACCTGTATCTTTACATAGTTATCTGCTCCATTGTGTGGTTGCTAGGTGCACCAACAACAAACGGCCATTTGTGCATGTCATTTTTCATTGTCTAAGTTTAGATCTGCAGGGTTCTGCTAAAGAATAGGCATGTGCTATTCTGCTCTTTTAATTCCAAACTCAGGCTCAGGTATGATTTGGGACTTGGGAGCCACATTCTGTATACTCTGATAAAGTTCTCGCCATCAAACATTACAAATCTTAAGAAAGTCTGACTAGATAAAGGAGGGGATTAATGATGCAAATATGGATCCCTGGAGTCACACCTCAGTCTTCCAAATTGCTGAATGATCTCTTGGAGTTGCACTGATGTATGTGCTAGGGCTAAGGCTTGCGTGGGAAGTGCTCAAAGCAAAATGGGCGCCGAAGCACGTGTCCAAAGACACAATAAGTCTCCGCAGAGACGATAACGAGGACACACCTCAATGGGAAAGCCCAATTTCATTAATCAACTCTGAGAAATAATTCTCTACAATGCCATATAAATAGGAAAACATAACTTAAGCCCTAAGAAACCTAATTAAAATAGGAAACCAAATAAATAGGAAACCTAATCTTATATACAACTCATCAAATAAAACTACTAACTAATAACAATTAAAGAAATAAAAAACCTCCTAAATCTACTTGGGCCCTACACATGTGGCCTAAGGTCGATCAGCATCATGCACCAAGAGGGCAATATATAGTCAAACCATTGTAAGAAGGGGAAACCCCCATTTGAAGTAATATTAAATGCAAAATGTATTCCAAATGGTCAAAATATACATACATATACAAAGAGCTTGGGACTTGCAGATACAATTACTAGGACTTGCAGATACAATTACTAGTACTATTTACATAAGGATTAGGCTAACACCTTTCTTGTTCCTAATAATAATAATAATAAAAAAGATAGACTTGGCCGGTTTTTTCAAGTAACAAGCTAGAATCCTCATAAAAGCAAGGACACTTAAAAGACAAAAAATATCCTATGCACTCCTTTTTTTGTGCACACCCGTGTACACCTCATGGTGGGGCCCATCCAATTATTTGGACGGTGTCTGAATGGGTTAGTAAGCGTCAGGAGTTTGTTGGCGTCTCTCTTGATGATCTTAATAGATCTTGGGATCCTTTCATGAAGGGATGTTGGCATGATAAAGTAGTGCGAAAAGTTCTTTGGTTGAGTCCCCCTGCCGATGTCCTTAAGCTGAATTTTGATGGTAGTTATTTTCATGATATCCAAAAAGGTGGAGTCGGTGGGGTAATTCAAGACTGTGAGGGCAAGGTGATTAGAAACTATTCTGGGCCTGTGGACGCTATGAATGCTAGTGCAGCTGAAGTCTATGCTATGTTGATTGGTTGTCGTGAGTTGCTCAGCTTGGGTAGTTACAACGCAATTATTGAAGGTGATTCTCATTCAGCTATTCAGTGGGGTTCTGGAAAGGCTTCTCATCCTTGCAGTTTAACAGATTGGGTAGAGGAAGTGCAGGATATTGCTAAACGGCTTGGACCCTCATTTCATCATATTCATAGGGAGGCAACTATCATGGTAGATGCTCTTGCTAAAGAGGGAGTGTTACGCTCTTCTATTCAGTTTGATGTCTAGTGTTTTCTTTTTCTTCGTTTTCTCTTTCAGTTTGTGTTTTGGCTAAGTTTCATTGGATTCCTTGTTTGTAATCTTTGTTGTTTTTTGTAGAAATAAAATTTACTGCTATAAAAATAATAAATAATAATAATAATAATAAAAGTGGGGCCCACCTATTCCCCATCTAAATAGATGACACACATGGGACCCCCCCCCCCCCCCCCCCCCCCCCGAATTGCACTGGTCCCTTTTTCTTTACACCCATTTGAATGGACTGTACCGTTGGATTGGCGGGTCAATTTTTAAAGAGGTGAAACTTGTTGGTTGTTGATGATGGGGTTAAGATGATCAGATTGGCCCATGTTTTGCACAAAGGTAGGCCCTAACCAGATGAAGGCGTTCCCCCGGTCCCATCCCCAAGTGGGGCCCTAGGTGGGTGCAGACATTGAATTTGAAGACTGGATTTTCAAGTTTCTAAATCCAGCAATAAATTTCACGTCTGATTCAGTATTCACAAAAGATTTTGACACGAAATTGGGGATATCATTTTGATATTCAGATCTGTTTACTGAGCTGTTTTACTGTTTTGCAGATCTGATTGTCATAATTATAGCCTTAACCCATCTCTCTTGGATATGTTAGTAAGTTACACGTTTCCACTCAACCTTCCGTAGGCCAATTGTAGTTTGCCGCTAAATTTGATGGCCCTTTTGGATTGGTTGCTGAATTTAGAACTAATTTCCTTGAAATATTTGTTGAAGTTGGAATTTAGATTATGGTGCTAAAATCTCATGCCAAAAAATTTCCTTGCACACAGAGATTTGGGTGCTAAGATCTAGTGCTACTAAAATCTCTCTATCATGTGCACCATTTACCTTAGTGGAAGACAGGGCCAAAGCACCTGATGTTGCATGATCCGAAAACACAGATTTGATCGCATTGGCTTCTACAGTATCACCTGCATGAGGGACATTTTGGTTATTTATGAGGACAACTGGGGTGGTAGTCTAAGCTAACATATAATGCATCAACGTGAAAAGTACAAACAATTTTACCGAAAGGTGTCGATGTGGCATGGGCATTTACATAATCCACTTGATTTGGATGAAGTCCAGACTGCACCATATAAGGAGGTAAAGAACTAACTCCAGTCAATATACCAACATAAAGCCCATTGGTGCAAGCATATGCACAAATGTATAACACAAACACTTTGCCTTCTATAAATGAAGACTATCATGGTACACTTGCTTCTGATGTATGCTTACAAAATGCAGTTTCACAAATGATATGCATAGTCAAATGAACAATTGAAAACACAGCAAGATGTGCTGTTTGACAACCGCCAGTTAGATATTAAATAAAACTCAAAACAATTTCTGACAGTAACTTTGAGGAAAAAAAAAGGAATAATTACTAATATAATAATAAAGAAAAAAATGCATATTTGAAATGTATTTTTCTCATATGCAACTGAAATGAATATATAGAATTAATCATAATAAAGGTATGAAGAATCCACAAACCCAATAGTCAGAGCTGATTAGTTACATGCCGACAACACCAAATTACATTGCGGTCCTCTTGTGGAACCCACTTGGAAGCAGACTAATCAGGCTGTGAGGAATGGGGAAGTCTCTTTATGGATGAGGCTTAACTAAAAATCATCTTTGTTAGATGATTAGTCATGTTCTATAAATATTTTTTTTTTTTAATGGTTTTCTATAAATATTTCTTAAATACTGAGTTCTCAATACAAGAACCAACTGCTGTCCAAATCTTCAAGGTGGCTTAACCCACTCGGCCATTTAGATAAGTTTTTTATTTTTTATTTTTGAACTATGGTTAAAAATAAGTAAAAATCGAAGAAATATCCTCTTGTCAGCTATCTTTCAGAGATTAAAAAAAGGACTAGAAAATGATCCTTAAATTCATATTAGAGCAACTAATTATAAGTAACAAAAAAAAAAAAAATAGCATACCTGCCCAAGTGCACGTGTCATGGCCAAAAAAGCTCCTCTTCCATCATTGGGTGGCCGAGTTATGTGGTGTGCATCACCTAACAGAATGATATACCAAGTTCATGTACCAAACCTAACCGAATAAATGAAGAAAGAAAATTCATAGACTAATTGAAAGATGCACAGCACAAATCTATATTCTACAATTATATTCAGATATTAATAAGACCTGACATCCCATAGCCTCGAATCTCAGCATAAACTTTTGCTCCTCTCTCCTCTGCATGCTCTAGTGCCTTCATTTCACAAGTAAACAACATTTCAGAAATCAATTAAAATACACAAACAAAGCAGACTTCAATTATTAAGAAACCAAAATGAGCTTTGAAACTATAGAAACATGCAATGCTCAACAGTGATGAAACATGGTTTCCTACAAAAACTAATTGAAAGTTGATGAGTAAGTATCACATATAGGGCCGGTTATGAGCATGCTTAGAATGAAAAAATTCATGTGCAGCGCCAACTCTCTTTTTGAATGTCCAGTTGAAAATTTAAGCCTAAGACACAAAATGTGACATGCATCTCTTCATCCACATTTTGAGGAACAAAAATACACTTGATATTAGCATTCCTCAGTAAGGTTCTGGGGCATGGCAGCCCTCATTGCATATGCAACCATACAGCCTCGAAAAAAAAAAAATAATCTCTTTTTTTAATTTTTTGGCTCCTGGCACTTGACCATGAGAATCCGGTCCTACTTCCCACCATCCAAAACACCAAACCAACCATTTCTCATCCTTCATAGCCTGGTTCTGCAACTCTAACCCATCAACCAGTACTTTCGGCATCATAGTTACTTGTCACATTTGGAAAGGCAACAAAGAGTATCATTTCCACCAGCTCCATTAAAGCCCACTGCAATCATCTCAAAATCAATTAATTATTACCACCAGTGGTACATTACCAATAATATGACTGTCAATGACCACCTAACTGGCCTTCCAAAAGACTCTTGTACTCCGCCTCCTCTGGATTGGGTTAAGTTGAATTTTGATGGATCACACAACAATTTCACAGCTTGGGTTTTGGGGGAGGGGAGAAGAACTTGTCCATTCTCACTAAGGGCAACTTTTAGTTGCTTAGTCTACTAGTATTGCTTAAAGTGAATCTCCTTTAAGCTGAACTGCAATCACTCATACAGGGCTTAATCATAGTCAGTGGGAACTGAGAAGCACTTTAACCAGCTTATTATTGAGGGTGACTCACTCTTGCAGCACAAAAGGACGTGGAGTCTCATGAGGCTTTCACAAAAGGTCCAAAATAAAAAAGCAATTATCCCCCATCGGCAGGCCACATTTTGTCGCCCATGAGCAAATCAAGTTGCAGATTTGCAGGCTAAATTAACTTACGTGACACTCACAGTCTTTACAATGACAGATTGCTTCTTTATGTTCTAAAGATTTGCACCTGCAATCTCCACAGTGTGCAGATGGCACACACAAAGTGCAAAATGGAAAGCCTCACTCACAGCAGCATGACTCCTTTTCATGACAGTTTTTCAGCTTCACCTCCTTTTGATGTTTAACATTTTAAATATGTTTTGGCCTCTTTTTTTGTTAATAAACACTCTATTTTAAATTAATTAATTAATTAAAACCAGGACCACATCGGCCAGTCTGACCAAGTTGAACCAGGACTGCTATATTGGATCCAACCTAAACCACTTACTCTCAGCAGAAACATGTGAACCATGTGCTTCGCCTTCAACTACCAAACAGTTCAAACCGTTTAAACTGCCTTGTTTTTTTTAAATTGGCAAACAAGTACAATTGGGGAAGACATTTTACAAACTATTTCTAGTCTTTATGATATTACACAATCATGATGTCATGCTGATGTCATAGTTCAACCGGAATGAAGCATTTGGTAAAGCCAGGTTCCATCAAACCTTAGCTTTCACCGGTTCAATGCCCTTCTAGTTTTTAAAATGTGCTTGATATGTGGACCTCATTCTAAATGAAATCCAAACAGGTCTAAGTCTTCAACTTACCTCCAAAACCATGATACCAGAACCTTCACCCATCCTGTAAATTGATATGTGTCAGCTGGTAACATGATCCAACAAAAACCAAATAAAACTAGTGATTCCAAAGAAAGACGCAAGAAGTGCAAATTTACACAAATCCATCTCGGCCACAATCAAATGGCCGCGAAGATTCTTCGGGATGAAGGTTATAGTTTGTAGCCAATGCCCTTGACCTGCATAGAAACATATATTTCATTTCAATGTTGAAATGGTAATATTATTGATTAACTCCAGGAGAAAAGATATCATAGCAAGACCATAGTGTCCATAACTTTGTTTCACCAATCATCACTTCCCATAACAATATATCAGTTTCACTGAAAGGGTTTTTCTGTGGAATGTGGAAAAGGTTGTCTGCAGAACCAAGTTCCAGCAGCACCGCACAAACATGCCCTTAACATCATCTCAAAACAAGAAAAAATGGAAAACATTAAGTTTGGCCTTCTCCCCTATATGAGTTGGCTGTAGTTTCATGTCCTTGACAAGTTTTCAGAAACATGGCACTGTAGGCATGCCTTTGGGGCAGGTCTCTAAAATTAAGACACTTAACAGTTGAGGGGCAACAATTTTCAAGCAGTCTAAAAAAGATGGGCATTTGTTTACATGGAGTTTTTAAGGTAAATAGCTTAAATCAGGTCTTTTATTTTTTTACCTACAGAATCCTGCCATAGATAAAGCATCAATACTAGATTCTGTTCCTCCAGCAACCATGACATCTGCATCTCCAAATTGAATCATCCTCGCAGCATCTCCAATAGAATGTGCACCAGTAGCACAAGCTGTTACTGAAGCATGGTTTGGCCCCTAAATTCAAGTATAAAAGTTTGATATAGTTCAACAATTCTAGTAAACAGGAACGTATGCTTCATACAATAATAGAGATCAAAGGAACAGAATTAAAAGAGCATATCAAATGGCCAGAAAAAGATACGCACCAAGAAATCTGGAAAATATCTAAAAGAACCCAGACTGTTAAAAAAAAAGTTGTTATTATCTGTCATGTATTGCTGCCTGTTCCTAAAAATTGAGGTTCAGTCGGCCCATTCACTCCATCAGCTAAAATTTGAAAATAGACTACAAATATATGTCTAATACATATAATTTATTTGTTAACAATTAACTAAAGAAAAAATAACTCGCAAGTCATAAATGAGTATGGTTATGTTATTTATATATTACTGACATATAAAAATTGAAGATTCCTCATTTAGCGATGACAAGAATAAATAACCCACATTTATTATTGTGTTATGTATACCCTACCATGTTAACATATGGAAATTGAAGAATAAGTGGAAAAAAATTATAGAAAAATTGAATCTAACAAGTTACCCAAAATAATTATCAAATTTAAACATAGAAGTACATAGGTCCAATCATGAATACAGGGGCAGGAAAAAATATCTAATAGGCAAAGGGATTGCATCAGCATAACGTAGACTGACACAAAACACCTTTAGCTAGGACATCAGCCACAGCATTTGTTTGTTTGGTTTTTTTTTTTTTTAATGTGGGTGTGTTTCTCACAAACCAACCTAAAATCCTAATTTTGTTGCTCAAATTATGCCTGAGAAACAGCAGAAGCATTTCCCCTCTCTCCTCGTGTCTCCAGGTGTGGATTAGGACAGAGGTCTGAGAAAAATTGTATAGAAAAAAAAAATCTGGTTTTATATTGAAACTTGTATACAGTGATACTGTTGAGTTTTTTGGCAAGATGATACTACCAAACCATCCTTGTATCATGCCGATCCCCAGCCGATGACCAATAATTATTGGTCCATACAAGTAATATTTTGAACCTTGATAATACAATTAAGAGGGCAGGCATTCAAAATAACTGAGAGAGAGAGAGAGAGAGAGAGAGAGTAGAAAGTGATGTAAACCAGACACCTGGAAGCCATATTTCATGCTGACGTGACCTGCTGCCATGTTGATCAATATTCGCGGGATGAAAAATGGACTAAGGCGGCGTAAACGCTGTTAAAAAAGGAGGAAAAGTCACATCAAATTGTTGCCAGTGCCATGCATACGGAACTTGGAAGTACATGCCCATGAACTGGAAGAGAACCCAGTAAAGAAAAATCCATCATTCCATAAAATGTGATACTTATATGCAGTGGTTGATAATAAATAGACCAACCTTTTCACAAATCATTTGCGCTGCATCCAGAATGTCACTGATACTGCCAATGCCCCCGCCAATAGAAACACCCTGATGGTTTTGCCAAATGCCTTGAACTTTTAGAGTGGAATAAGTAATAATGACGACAGATGAAATCAGAAAACACTTATTCAAATTAGTCATTTCTAAATAAAATGACTTGAATCAAATCAGAAGCCCATATCTCTCTCTCTCTCTCTCTCTCTCTCTCTCTCTCTCTCTCTCTCTCTCTTTCTCTCTCTGAGTGTGTGAGAGAGAGATCAAATTCTTACCGTCCTTTCCTTCTTTCTAGTGTCCCTTGGTATCCAATTTGCGTCTCTGAGAGCTTCATCAGTGGAACAGAGTGCAAAGGCTATAAACCTTGCTATGGATCTGTGATCCTGAAATGGAAATTAAGTCATTCAAAGTAATTGCTATAAATCCCATAGGATTAATCAATGACAGAAATTTTATCATGTCAAACACGGCCAAATGAATAATCCAATCTCAGATGAATATCATGCAATTGTCGTGCGGAATGGATTTTCTTTCTTCTTTTTTTTTTTTTTTTTTGTCACGGTTTTGAAGTGGATAAGGCCACCGAAGGCCACTCTTAACATGGAGAGTGGATTGAGCATCGCAAAGAAGGCCCTGCAAGCGTCTAATTAAGGGATTGAAGTGGAATTGAAGTGGAATTAGAGGTGCTCCCCCCACCCCCCAAAACAGTCCATTATTGATGTTTAAAATTGAATTTCAAGGGGGCAGAGAATAAGACGCAAGACAGGGGAGGGGGGGCTTACATGTAAATTCAGTTAGAATTGAAACTCCAAAAACAGGGCACCACGAGCAAGTGTTGTCCTGTTTTTTTTTTTTTTTTGGAGAATGATTTGGTGGGACATACATACGTAGATGCTGATATCAGGTCCTCCCGTTCAAATCACTGTGACGACTTGGGAAGGACCAAGCTAAAACCCCTATTCAATTTCGTTCAGATGAAATAGAATGGTTTTCGGCAAGGAGTAGGGGGTGCTGCGGATTGACTGACTGACTCGAATGAAGATAGAAGATGAAAGACGAAGGCATCGTCAGATCAGATCAGATCAGATGATTAAAAACCCCCCTTCTTTTTGCCTAATTATTATTTACTACCTTAGGTCTCAGCCACAAATCCTCGTTGAATTCGGAGGACGAGGAGGAGTCACCAGTACCACCGGTAGTTCCACTTCCGCAAGGGACGAAGGCGGCGACCTTGCATGTGAGCTGATTGAATGCGTGGGAGCGAGCCTCCTCGTCGAAGCCTTCCATCTTGAGATCTTCACGGGATATCGCTCGGATTCCGCAGCCTCCATCGATCAGTCGCCTCCACGTGCTCTCCACTCCGCACCCAAGCGGACTCACCAAACCCATACCTGTTTTATATATATATATATATATATATATATATATATATATATATCCATCAATTAAATCAAAATATTCTTGCCCAATCCAAATTTCATAACAAACTCCACTGACTGAGTCACTACCACAAATCCAAACCCAAACAAACAGAACCAAAAAAGAAGAAGAAGAAGAAGAAATGGGGAGACTGATTTACCCGTGACCACGACTCGACGATGGGGGATAACGGGAGGAGGAGGCAGATCATCCAAGTATGACTGCGACGCCGACGCTGATGACAGGCGGCGTCTGCCGCGGTGGTTTATTCCGAGAAATAGACGGCGCTGATTCATCGAGGTGGGTGCCTCACTTCCAGCCAAGAACGAGATGAGAAAAAAGGGACCGACTCCTCGGTGACGGAAACGGAGACGAGGGGAAGGGCAGATGGGGTTGGAGGGATATTCCAAGGATAGAGAGCGTGGCCGGTGGTGAAGATGTACGATGCGGATTAGCTCCGTGAGAGTTAAAAAATAAGGAGGTGGTTTTTTATTTATTTTTTTTAAATTAAGGGTGTTCCCGAACCCTCATATTTTTTTATGAGGGTTTTAGAAAAAAAAAAAAAAAAACTTTAGTATGCCATAGGGCTGAATCGTACAATTTAAACAAATCGCACCAAATAGACCATCATTTTGTGTTATCACTATGAACCCGGGAATACTACGAGGGCTCCGAACCCTCATTTTTTTCATTCTTGCTCTCCCCATTCTTCTCCATGGAAGAACTTAGGCCTGTGAATGGGATGGGATTAAACGGGCAAAAAGCCCAGCTCGGCCAGTCCCAAGCTTGAAAATATAGGGCTTTTAAAAAAATTTGAGCCCAATGAGACTGGATTTGGATAATACATTTTAAAGCCTGGCCAAAATGGGACTGAGACTGGGCAGAAACAACCCAGCCCATTCAGGCCCGACCCAGCCCAGCCCGCTACAAAGCCCTTTAACAATAATTATATATATATATATATATATATTGAGGAACAGCTCTAGGAGTCGTTCTTACAAAAATACAATAGGAAAGGAGGAAAATATTGAGGAACAACTATGGTGTTTACTGGTATATGGTCAATAGAGCGGAGTCTCAACTGCTCTTGTGTCCATTGTGGCTCACATGCCAATACCCTCTTTTTCAAAGGCATCATTCTTTATCTACCTGAAGCCTGAAAGTATTTTTCTATCCAACCAACCAACCCAGAACTTAAATGATAATCACATAAGCTACCAATTAACATATATGGTTGATAGACACCATTTCCTGCATCCAATTGAGAGGAAAATAATACCGAACTAGCATTGTGATCTAAATCTCTCATCCATGGAGGGTGTTGATGCTACAGATAACAATCGTTGAATGAGAAAGAATTGGTAGATTAGAGGATTATGATCATCAAAAGTAAAGCCTATTATGATAGATGATATTTCTCTTGGTATAAAATAGCTGCTTGAGATATCAACTCAAGAACACTTGAAGGTCCCAACTATACCATCTCTCTGTTCAAATGTCCCGAAGAGGGTGTTTACCACCAGGGCCTTGAGTTTATGATGCAGATTGCTTGTAAGACGACCCCTAAAAAATCTCCCAAATGTGGCAACCATATACCATTACTGCTGACCTGAATGTAGAAAAGTCCAGACGATGGACCCATAGAATGTTACAAACTACTGAAGCATAGAATGGGTTTTTCTTACAAACCTGAAGGTCCCAATTGGAGAATGTTTTGCTTACCTCCAGGATCGGGCTAATCTCAGGCCCGGCCCTGTCCCAGCCCAAGCCTGTACGGAACTGGATTAGATGTAGGCCCATTCAATTTAGGGCCGGAATTGGGCAACACCTAGCAGGCCCATCCCATTTTCGGGACAGGATTGGACAACTCAAGCCCAGGCCCGGCCCGGCCCATTGACAGGCCTAGGAAGAAGGTCCATTTTATCCTCCGCCGTGGTCCCGGGCAGCCCCACAGCCATCATCCATCCTACATTTGTGGTCCCTTTATCCCTATGGCGGTATGGCCGCCTCCGTTCACCGATTCTCTTTGAAAATGTATGTTTTGGAGCTTTGTTTATGGTTTAAATCGGTTTTTTACCTCTCTCTTTTCATCTCCCGCCATCCCTCATGCGAAATCAAAATGGATGCTACATGGCTAGCAATGATGTGGTGGGTTTTTTGAAATGTATTATATTTTAGTGTGATATGGCAACGGTTTAGGTTTTGGTATCCGATTGGGTTTTCGGAATGTATTTTATTTCAAGATGTAGCATCCAAATTTGTAAAGGTGGAGATCCACAAGAGAGTCCCACAGTTCTGAGCAAACATATACCTTCTCTTCTCAAAACAACGAAAACTACCATAATGACTTTCAATTTCCCGGAGAGTTCCGCAGGAGAATATATATATATATATATATGAGCAAGGATCTCCTAAGCTGAAGTGTACCTTATCATAAACTGGAATAGTGATTGTCCCACAAATCAAAGTTGATTATATCATTTTTTTACATAATGGAACAGGAAAATCCAGTTCTGGTTGGATTTATCTTTATTTTTAAAATGATCATCATATAAAAAAAACAACGATAATCGATTTTGATTTGTGGGACCAGTACTATTCCAACTTAGGATAAGGGAAGCTTCAGCTTAGGATAGCTGAACCATATATATATATATATATTGAGAGCATCTCTCACCTTATTATAAGAGATAAAGGTGGGAGCCCTCATTGAAATCCCCCCACCTTATCTTTCAATATAAACGTGGTGGTATTAGGGCTGCACCAAAAATCTAGTATCACCGCAAAACCGAACCGAACCGACCGAACCGGGCGGTTTGGATCGGTTTATAATAGATTAGTTCGGTTAATAGTTTGAAAATCATAAAAACCGCTTACATCGGTCGGTTATCGGTTTGAGCCCACGGTTAACTGCTTAAATCGAACCGACAATATGCGGTAAATTAATATTGCTTTTTTACTATTTTAGCCTTAGGGTTTCGTTTTTACTACTTTCAAAGTTACATTCCACAACTCCATTCTTACATGAACTCGACCGTCAACACTGCCTCAGTGCATCTCCTCTAATCTCTCAAATTCTTTTTGATACTTCATTGCAGATGGAGGGATTACTGTACGGGGTGTTTTTCTTCCATCATAATTCCTACCTCGTTTCAATGAAGTTTTTATCAGAAGGCTGCACTCTTGAGAATGCTAGAAAAGCCAGTAAAGTCTAGCCTTTTGATGGTTGGTTTTGGTCTAACCTAATCAATGTATTAAGAAACCTTCATTTCTGAAAAATACAGTAGGTTCTTATACATATTTTGTTTGTGTGTGACTTTTCTTGACATGAACTATTATTCTATTGTAATTCAAAATGGTATCATGTGGAATGAATGTTTCACTATAAGCTAGTTAATTTATTATTTTATTTTTTTACGTGCTTGCGTTTAGTCCAAACTCTTTTTTTGGAGTGGAATTATTTTTTATATGCGTTTAGTTCAGTCTGGAATGTTGGATTTTTATGTTTGCACTGAACATTGGAATAAATGCAAAGGATGGGGTATCATCATTTTGAAATTTTCAATGTCTGATTTTTTTTTAAAAAATAATAAAATTAAAAACAACGGTGTAACCGACCGAACCGAACCGAACCGTTTGGTTCGGTTCGGTTTGGTTTAAGCCCTCTCCATCGGTCGGATCGGATCGGTTAATTAAAAAACCGACTTGTTCGGTTTGGTTATTGGTTTTAGTGTCAAACCGATCCGAACCGCCCATGTGCAGCCCTAGGTGGCATTGGATATGGATGTGAGGGCCCCACCTTATCTCTCATAGTAAGGTGAAAGATGCTCTCGAACATCTCCCATATATATATTTAGAGAGAGAGAGCAAGGTTCTCCTAAGCTCAAGCCTATGAGAAAATTTCGTAAGCTCATGCTTGTGGGGTCCACCTTTGGTCCATCTAAATGAACCAAACACATAACCTCCCTAAATTGCACATGTCCACCGACTTTCGATCAAATCCGAATTTACTGGACCGTTACATCGACTATGTATCGATCCGAATGAACTATTGACCATTAAACTTTTAGGTCCTTATAGAGATGATAGAAATCACGATTGGAGCTAATTTTTTGTAGAAAAGAGGATCCCAAGGAGTCCTTGAAATCCCCCCATCCCCATTCTCATGCGAGTCCCTAAGTGGGCTCCACCACACACTTGAACTTACCTTATCATAAGCTTGAGCTTAGGAGAGCTGGCCCCATATATATATATATATTGAGAGAGAGAGAGAGAGAGAGAGAGAGAGAGAGAGAGAGAGAGAGGCTCTCCTAAGCTCAAGCTTAAGAAAAAATCTCGTAAACTCATGCTTGTGGGGATCATCTTTGGTCACTTCAAATAGACCAAACACATAACCCCCCTAAATTACACATGTCAACCAACTTTCGGTCAAGTCCGAATTTACTGGACCGTTGGATTGACTATGTATCGATCCAAATGTATTGTTGACCATTAAACTTTTGGGCCCATATGGAGATAATAGAAATCACGGTTGGGGCTGATTTTTTTGCAAAGAGTAAGATCCCAGGGAGTCCTTGAAATTGCCCCCATCCCCATCCCCATCCCCATATGGGTCTCCAGATGAGCCCCACCACACACTTGAGTTTACCTTATCCTAAGCTTGAGCTTAAAAGGGCTGGCCCCATATATATATATATGCGAGATGTTCCTATCATTAGGCCTGTCAATGGGACGTGTTAAAATGGGTAGAAAGCCCGGCCCGACTCGTTCCAAGCCCAAAAATAAAAGGCTTTTAAAAAAAATTTGAGTCCAGTGGTCTGGGCTTGGACAATACATTTTAAAACCCGCCTAAAATGGGACTGGGACTAGGCAGAAACAACCCATCCCGTTCATGCCCAGCCCAGCCCGCTGCAAAGTCATTTAATAATAATTATTTATATATTACTGAAACTACCCATCACTAACAACAAAAAACGGCTAATTAGGTTTTAACTGATCCTACATTACTTTAACTTGACTCATATAGGATACCCATTCATTTCTATTGATTTTTTTATTTTCTACTTTCATCGGCAAAAAGAAAAAAAAAAAGTTTTAACTGTTCCTACATTACTTAACCCATATTGCCCATAGGATATTCATTCATTTCTATTGATTTTCTATTGTCACTAGCAAAATTTTTTTTTCTTTTTAACACCACCATGTTGCTTGTTGCATTGCATTGCCGGTCCGAAGCTCAGAAAAAAGGAGAGTTTAAAGTCCGGTTCACTTAGAGAATGTTTTACTTATGTCCAAGATCGAGTTAAGGACATGGCCAGGCCCGTACGGGACGGGATTTGATGTAGGCCCGTTCAATTTAGGGCCGGAATTGGACAATATCCGGAGGGTCCATCTTATTTTCGAGACGGGATTGAACAACCCAAGCCCAGGCCCGGCCCGGCCCATTGAGGCCTAACTATCATAGACATCTCTCACCTTAAATCAGAGATTGGGTGATCTCTTACCTTAAATGAGAGATTGGGTGGAGGCCCTCACATCGTCTCTCATTAGAGACTAGAAACACCGTTCTGAAAGAAGAACCCCATTGGTTTAGGGCTTTTGCATCTGATAGTGAGCTCCTACCTAAGGTTCGGTGCTCCTCCATTCAACCGACCTGATCATATTTTCGTGCCCTAGGTGCATTTATACATGGCTTCATATATTGGAAGGACGCTCAGGATCGCCGGAAATGGAGTCCACTGGTATGCAGAACAATGAAAGTAGGACATTATACTGATGGAAAACCTGATGCGTATGACTTGCGGATGGAAGAGTTAAATGATCAAACCAATATTCTATATTGAGGTGTGGTAGGGTCCGATACCAAAAACTAAGATAATCGATCTTTTGATTGGAGATCAGCCACCAAAGTTTAGAAAAGTTGTTTGATTGATTGATGAAACTTCTGATTACAACTTGATAGACTTTATAGAGAATTTCACGTACTAGATTCCTAACCAAACTCATCTTAATATAGAAGTTCAACTAAATTAGGACTCTCACCTACCGACTTACCTAAACAAGACTTCTTACTAAAATAGGACTTGTTACTAACAAGGTAACGTACTGGAGCTGGGTTCCTAACATCTCGGGCCCCTTGAAACACGGCTTGTCCTCAAGCCTGAAAACTAGGAAACCGATGATGAATATCTTCATAGTCTTCCCATGTAGCCTCTTCAACTGGGTGATCCTTCCATTTGATAAGCCAGCGAGTAACAGCTCGATTGTGACGATTGACGAGGTCTCGGTCAAGTAACTGTTCAGGAACCCACTCATCAATATCAGGACGAGTAGGAAGACTGGTCGAGACAATAGTACCCGTGCCTAAATTTTTCTTTAAGGCGGAGACATGAAACACTGGGTGAATGCGACAACCTGCAGGGAGATCTAATTTGTATGCAACTGAACCGATCTTTTCAATGATGCGAAAAGGTCCATGAAATCGCGGAGAAAGCTTGGAGTACTGCTGAGAGGACACAGTGGACTGTCAGTAAGGTTGTAGTCGCAGAAATACCCAATCGTTAAGATCAAAGTGGCGTTTCGTTCGTTTGCCATCGGCATAAAGCTTCATCCGAGCTTGGGCAGCGACCATGTTATCCTTTAAAACTTGTAGAGTACGATCACGGTTGCGTAATGCGATGTCGACGGCATGCACAGCAGTAGAACTGGGTATATAGGCTGAAATGGATGGAGGTGGTCGACTATAAACTGCTTAAAAAGGTGTCATCTTAATAGCAGAATGGTACGTGGTATTGTACCGCCATTCAGCCCAGGGTAGGCACTGTACCCAACTAGAAGGATTGTGTCCGGCAAAGCAATGCAGATAACATTCCAGTGTACGATTTGTGACCTCAGTTTGACCGTCTGATTGAGGATGATAGGCGGAGCTTCTGCATAATTGTGTCCCTTGCATTTCAAAAAACGACTCCCAGAAATTACCAATGAAGATGGGGTCGCGATCACTAACAATTAACCGCAGCATGCCATGGAGTCGGACAATATCGCGGATAAAGGCCTTGGTGACTATCTGGGCTGTGTACAGGTGAGCTAAGGCGATGAAGTGTGCATATTTAGAGAGCCGATCCACAATGACAAGTATCACTATCTTGCTCTGCGAAATGGGCAGTCCATCAATGAAATCCATTGAGAGGTCGAGCCAAACATCCTCGGGTATAGGTAGAGGACTAAGCAGGCCAGGCAGGGAGATAGCTTCAGCCTTGTTTCGCTGGCAAACATCGTAATGGGCAATAAATGTTTTGATCGCACTCTTCATTCCAGGCCAATAGAAATTATGTTGGAGCCGCTTATAAGTTCGCAGGAATCCAGAATGACCCCCTGTTGGCGACGAATGGAACTTGTGCAAAAGCTGAACATAGCATGGTGAAGAAGGAGCGACTACAATACGGCCTTTATATCGCAGGATCCCCTGTTCGTAAGAGTAATGCTTGCGTGCCGAAGGATCGTGTGACAAAGCAATAATAATGGCGCTCATAGCTGAATCTGCATGGCACTCTTTACATATCGCGTCGATACTGTCAAAGGTGGGGGATGTTATGGCAAGCAAAGAGCCAGTGCTAGGGACTCGCGAAAGAGCATCATCGATCTGATTACTAGAGCGAGAACGGTGTAAGATTTCATAATCATATCCCAACAGCTTAGTAACCCATTTCTGTTGTTCAAGAGAAGAGAGTCGTTGTTCCAGAAAATAGTTGAGACTGCGATGAACAGTGTAAATCGTGAAATGTCTACCTAAAAGATAGGGTCGCCATTTTTTAACGACTGCGACGATGGCCAGCATCTCCTTATCATAAACTGAGAGGTTCAAGTGCTTGCCTGAAAGAGCCTTGCTGAAATAAGCTATGGGACGTCCTCGCTGCATAAGAACGGCACCGATGCCATGACCAGAAGCATCGCTTTCGATACATAATGGTAGTGTGAAGTCAGGGAGAGCGAGCACTGGAGTGGAGGTTAACGCTGCTTTCAATGTGGTGAAGGCCAGAGTAGCGTCTACAGTCCACTTAAAAGAATCTTTCCTGAGAAGTTGAGTCAGTGGAGCGCTGATCCTTCCGTAATCTCTGACGAATTTGCGGTAGTATCCTGTTAAGCCTAAGAATCCGTGAAGATCCTTTAGAGAAGACGGAAGAGGCCAATTCGTCACAGAAATAATTTTGTCGGTATCAACAGATACACCCTCAGCCGAAATGACGTGCCCGAGGTAAGCAATGGAAGATTGGGCAAAGGAGCACTTAGATTCCTTAACCAAGAGATTGTTGTCTCGCAGTATCCCCCCAGAACCACTGATAAGTGATGAAGGTGATCGTCATTATTGGCACTGTAGATCAGTTTATCGTCGAAGAACATCAAGACAAATATGCGGAGAAAAGGGCGAAACAGATCGTTCATTAAACTCTGAAAAGTGGCTGGGGCATTGGATAGTCCGAACGGCACTACCAAGAACTCATAGTGGCCATCATGAGTACGAAACGCTGTTTTGGAAATATCCTCGTCATGGACTCTGATTTGATGATATCCGGCACGAAGGTCTAGCTTAGAAAAGATGGTCGCGCTGTGTAGTTCGTCGAGTAACTCATCCACGACTGGTATAGGAAAGCGATCCTTGACAGTGATTTTATTAAGTGCGTGATAATCCACACACATGCGCCATGATCCATCTTTCTTTTTCACGAGTAACATCGGAGAAGAGAACGAGCTCAGACTTGGTCTTATAAAACTAGCATTCCGAAGCTCGTGAACCACTTTCTCAATTTCTGCTTTCTATAAATGGGGGTAACGGTATGGTTGAACATTGACTGGGCCAGCGCCTGGTAAGAGTGGTATGCGATGATCATGCGCCCTTGGAGGAGGAAGCGACTGAGGAAGTCCAAATACATCGGAGAATTTGGAAAGAAGTTGTGTGACAGCGACATGGTCGTGGTCACTGATCCCAAACAGCGACTTGGTCAGGCTCCCCTGGGCTGCTCACTGTTCACAAACAGCGACTTGGGCTGGTGGTTGCTTCTGGAAATCGAGGTCCCTTATGTGGAGAAGGATGCCCTGCTGTTCTTGACGTAGTGTTCGAGTGATCTTCTCGCTGGTCATAAACATAACCATAGGAGAATTGGTGCCCACCAATGTATAAACACGATTGGCGACTATGAATTGCATGACCAACTGACTGAAGTCCCAAACAATGCGACCCAATGTGCGAAGCCATTGAGTACCCAATACCACATCGCAACCCTTGATAGCTAGTAGCGAGAAGTCGGCACAGAGCTCGTAACCCTGAATAGTCATCGCGATATTCCTACAAGAACCGCGACTAGACAAATAGCCACCATCATCGATCATGACTTTAAAATCCTCGGCGTATGCAATTGGAATACCACATTGCTTTGCAACACTCGGATGGAGAAAATTGTGCGTAGAGCCAGATGAGGACTGAAATCTAGCGATGCTTTAAGCTACCGGTAACTCGCATGGTTTCTGGCCTGGTCGAACCCAGAAGAGCATGGAGGGAAATTTCCATCGCAGGTTCGAGATCTGAAAGAACGACGCTGTCTTCTGGAGGATACTCTTCAAGGGCAGCATCCAGTAACATCAATTGCGGTTTTTGACAGCGATGACCTGGCTTAAAGGTTTCGTCGTAGTTGAAAAATAAGCCTTTCTCGCGCCGTTCTCTTTGTTCGGCCCAAGTTAGTCGTTTAACGCCGGAAGGCAAGGCTGGAGTTGGGACTGGGGTCTGAAAATGAGGTTGAGGAGCCACAGAATGCGAAGGCTGTCGGTAGTACCCTTTAGACGAGGAATAAGCCGTAGTCGCAGTGATAGCGCCCTCTTGGCATAACGCTAAATCAAAAGCTTGGATCAAGCTCGCAGGTTTAAGCAAGCGCACTCCCGACTGAATATCAACACGTAATCCTGAGAGGAACATACTGACTTGATGAGGTTCGAGCAAACCCGGAACCAAATTGATGAGATTTTCAAAGGCTGTAATAAACTCACGAGCCGTCCCTGTTTAGATTAATTTCGAAAGAGAGCTGCAAGGATCAATATGTTTGCGGGAACCAAATATGGAATAGATCGCCTTGGAGAATTGTTCCCAGGATAGTTCGTCGATGGATTGTTGAATCCAGCGATACCAAGTGATTGCGTCGCCTTTAAGGTGAATCGCAGCCAAGGTAACCTTCTGATTGTCTACGACCTGGTTAAGCTCCAAAAATTGTTCGGGTTGGAAAAGCCAACCTTCGGGATCGCCACCATCAAATTTAGGAAAATCAATATGAAGGGGTCGTCCATGTAAATTGGTGTCGAGCTGATTGTTTTGGTGATTAGGTTCCAATCGTGAGGACCCAGTGGATTGGAGGGATTGAAGAGTATGTAATATTTGGGTATTGGTCTCTAACTTAGTTTGGCGATCATGGACGAGGGTTTGGATATGTGAAGCCATTGCTCCCAACTGGTCGTTAATGGTAGCAACTTTTTCTTCGAGGTCTTTGATAGTCATGGTGCAGGGATGGGTGGGAGGGAAGAAAAAATTGGAAGGGATGGGTAGGGCAAAACCGATGCTCTGATACCAAATGGTAGGGTCCGATACCAGAAACTAAAATAATCAATTTTTTTATTGGAGATCAGCCACCAAAGTTTAGAAAAGTTGTTTGATTGATTGATGAAACTTCTGATTACAACTCGATAGACTTTATAGAGAATTCTATGTACTAGATTCCTAACCAAACTCATCTTAATATAGAAGTTCAACTAAATTAGGACTCTCACCTACCGACTTACCTAAACAAAACTTCTTACTAAAATAGGACTTGTTACTAACAAGGTAACGTACTGGAGCTGGGTTCCTAACAAGGTGTAACAGAAGTGATCGATCAAACCAATATTCTATATTGAGGTGTTACAAAAGTGATCGAAAAATCAGCGTTAACGTAGTTTTTTTTTTTTCTTTTTTTGTGTACCCAAGGGTTCCCAACCCTTTGAACTGAACTAATCTATCCATACTCAGAGAGAAGCTGGGTAAAATACTTATGGCTCCTATTGGTAGCACAAGTGGACTCAACCTTCGGTTCTTAAAGAAGGGGAAACTAGGGATCAATACCAAGACCTCTAGCTCCGGAAGAGGAAGGAACCGTAGTTCTAACCACTTGACCAACCCCTTGGTAGAATACACTGCATTGAATTCTTATGAATTAAAAATATCGAACAAACAAATAAATCCTATATGCAAAAATGAAAAACCATCCCATAATTCCCACTACTGCATGCCATTACGATTTTGTTGCACTTTGTTTTCCAGCCTGTGGCCCACCGAAAAAGTGGCACAATAGAACAATAGAGTTAAATATGAATATGAAGATAAACATTAGACCGAATAACAAAAGAAAAGTGATCTCTTGCTAATAAGAACCTACATATATGCTTAAAGAAACCCACATGTATATATTTTAAATAGTTACTAAATCCACAGATACAACAAAGGCATGAGAATTTGGCCCAAAAAAAAAGAAAAAAGAATAGTAAGCACGCAAGCTATTGCAAAGTAAATAAATAAATAAAAATGACATAATGGCTTGTTTACATAAAAAGCACATAATAATCATATAAAAAAGTTAATCCAAGAATCTCGTAATAACCCACATAAGAATCATACTCAAATAAACTCACATTTATGCTCAAATAAATCCAAAGACGTATAAATAAGAAGAAACAAGAGGGCCAGGCCAGGCCTAGTATCGTCCAAGCTCAGCCCTCAAACTGACAAGCTTACTTAAACTTTGTCCAAGCTTGTCTCTTGGGCATTTTAATAATAATAAAAAAGCCATAAGCCCTCATTTAGCAAGCTTTTTGAGGGCCAGGCTGGGCTGAGGACCAATGCCTGATTGACAGCCCTAATGCGAACCTGGAACAGTAAACCATAATCAAATTTCAAGATTACCTAACTCAAACCACTTTGAGAAACACGTTACAGTATACCCAAGATAAATCACTTTCTACATGTTTATGACTTTCATTTACATCATACGTACGTCTCAATCAAATCCAAAAAGTTCATTTTCCACATTTATAATGCCCAGCAATGAGCTTTCTTCTATATTCCAATTCCAATTTTCAATTGCTATTCGCACTCAATTATACAGAGTAATGGCTTTTAACATGTAACCTTTCTATATTCAAATACATGTGCCAGTGTATGTTTAGACGACCGCTTTATCTCTAAGCAATGCTCATCTCCAAAGAAGATTTAGCAAGCCACAGCAAGCCGGGATCATTCCTTTTCAAAACCATGTAAGTTTCCACCCTCCCGACTTCGTCAGAAACAACGTCTTCACAGAAACCCACCATAGAGAGTACTTCCATGGCAGCTGGTATAAGAAACAATTCATCACAAATATTATGAAACACTAACAGAACCAATTAACATCTAACCAAACAGTCAAAGATGGCAACTAAAATAATGAAGAAACATCTAAATTGCAATAAGAGGTATCATGATAAAGAAAACCAACCTCTATAATTTGCGATGTTCTTTTGAAATAAAGGATTGGCCTACATTTTGAGCAACAGTTAAAGATTAGCAGAGGATTTCATAGACAAATGACATAATTTTGGTTTCGAATACAACGATATAATCTCAAATGGAAGACAGTGGTGTAGCAGTCCATTCTAGGCAGGCAACTTGGCATAGACTATGGATTATACAATACTTGCCCTCAATAGATGGAACTTTTTCAATCAATGGTGGCCTAAAATGTTCGTCCATTAGTTGTGAACAAAATAAAAATAGATTGTCTGACCAATAAGATATTTCTTTCGTGGTAGATCCATTGTAAGAGGGACACCCATGAATAGTCCAGAGTCCATAGTGCAGACCAGAGACTATGAATCATTGTGTATAGTGGTGATGTGCCAAACTTAGGCATAAGAAGGTATGCTCACTGAACTGGTACAATCCATCCCTCGATGCCACAGTTTAAACAAACAATATGTCATCACCATTTAAACAAATAATATGTGATCACCATTTCAACATGCATGAGCTCAGATTAATCTGCATAGCAGACACAATTCAACTGGTATGTACAACACAATCAACATCATTATCCAACTGGAATGAGGTGTGCCCCACACTTTGCTCAAGAGAGACATTGCTTTGGTAAGGCTCACCACAGATTGTGGATTGATGCTTGTGTATTGTGTGAACGAACACCTACTGAAAAGACGGTTCCTCTTATAACAGTTGATAGTGAAATAGATACCTTGCGCAGCTTTCTAAATTTCATGTCATCAGGATGCTCAATCACATTCCTACCAACAAAAACATATGAGAAGGTAAAGCATGTCGCAAAGTCTTTCAGCTGACAATCAAAGACCATTAAAGTTAAAACAACGTACTTGATGATCTTGAATAGAGTTTGAAGGACCAAATTAGCCTCTGTAGGTCTAGCTTCTGATCGCAGCACCTCAATGGCCTCATGCAAACGAGTACATATAACAGCAACTGGGTCTTCAATTCTTTTCAGTTCTTCATTGTCTGAAGCCAGCACCATTTGAAAACTATCAGTCACTTTTGAGTTATGGCCATCGGCACGAGACATCATATTATCTATCTTGGCAGTATCTGGGTCAGGCTCATTAATTCGCGTGTAGTATTTGTCCCACATAGAAGCAGTATCTCCCACGTCAGGTTTTGTAGCGAAGGAGTCACCCATACAGGCATCAGAACCAGGCTCTACCAGAATGATATTTTCAGCCTGAGAATTATCAGGACCAGCTTTGGCGTGTTTCACATTTTCCAAAATGGCCACTTTTTCTTTACAATCATCTGGATCAGGTTCCTTCTCACCGCTCTTCTCTAGAACTTGATATTCACCAAGTTTCAAATGCGTTACATCTTTTGCAGTTTCAAGCACCTGTGAATCATCAGGATCAGGTTCAACCACATTGTTCAATCGAGAATCAGTATGGACAGGTTCTTTGCAACATTCATGCCTATAAAGCTTCTCATTATGACATAAGTTAGGCTCAAACTCCATGGCTTCACCACAGTGAGAATCATCTGGATCAGGCTCAAGCATGTTTTCATCATCTAAGCAGTCATCTGGATCAGGCTCACTGCTTTCTCTATTATCAGAACAAACACTCGGCTTGCCATAAATCTCAATATAAGTTCCAACAAGCATATTTTCTTTCACATGGGAATTGTCGGGATTGGGTTCCAACAAGTTCTGGTGTCCCAAAGTACCATTATTTGTTTCAAAATCATCAGGATGAGATTCATGATGAGCTTCCTTCCCATTTGCACCTATGCTTTCCACCTGTTCTTGAGCTCCAGTTGAACTACGATTAGTAGATGCATTCAATAATCGATGGTAAGCGGCTGCCACCGAAGATGCACTTGCATCAGTTGATGAATTTAATGGTTTGCCCCCAAGCATTTGAGCACTATTATCAGTTCTCAGATCAAAATCAAACTCTTCAAAATCTGAATGCCTATGGCTGCTCAGGGTGTGACCTCTTGACTTTGTCCAGTTTAGACTAGCAGCTTCTTGATTCAGCTGTCCACAAGAAAGAGATTATTCCTCAACTTGATGTCTCTTCATCAAAGCAGATAATTATGTCAAAGAACTAAAATCATACACATCATATGTACCTGCTTATCTAGCGCATAAAAGTTGGCATCATGTTCCGAATGCACCATGTGCGCCTGATATGACCAAAATCATAAAAGTATCAAAAAACAGCATCAACCAAAAGCCGATTGACCTTATATAAGGCTGTCTACAGGGTAACATGGCACATTAGCCTTCTGGGCCTATTCATAGTGGGCCAGCCAAGTGCATTTTTAATTTTCAGCTCAGCAAACTGCACATTGATTTCAACAGAAATGGTCTTAGCCGAAATCTCATGTGAGAGAAAAATAATACATATATTGCTAGCCTGTCCCAATACATGTCAAAGGCCCATTGATGGCTGTCACAAAACAGCCTCAGGTTTGGTTTTTAGGCCCAAATAAGGCCAAGCCTGACAGGCCCACAGGTAAACGAGCTGAGCTAGTGATAAACAAGGCCTTAAATAGCTCAGTTTACTGACACCAGTCATCTTGCATAAATCAAGACAAGAACAGCAAAATTGTTTTAAGGCAGGCTTACAAGTTCATGCAACAAAGTTTTCTTAATGCTCTCGTATTTCCTGAATCCCTTGAGATCATCAGTCCGAAGACGCAGAGATATCTCCTCACCATGGTTCTGCACCAAATAGCAGTTAATAAAGAAAATGCAGAAACAGATGAAAATGGGATTTTCTTTGTTCTTTTTTCCTGTTATCTAAAACTCATATTCATCTAGTCTCCTCTATTATGTTGTCTTTAGTGATTAAGAGAGCTTCCCTTCAGATAGAGAAGTTTCTCCCACAACTCAATGGGAGAAGAAAGTCGTAGAATGATATAAATACTACTCCCTCAGTTTCCTTTGCTCCTAAGAGATTTATGTCTGCTTTTATAACTGATGGCAAACATTATAAGATCTAAACTTAATCACTCACTACCTTCTGAAGAAAAAGATAAGCCTTAGTGCACTCGCTATGGAAAGACGAGAAATACAAGAATAAGTGTTTTCAGATTTTGTTAAACAATATAAAATTGATAAAAAACCAAAATCCAGCATCTACAACACATCCTCTAATAAGATAGACACCTCTCCACATAATCCTGTCTAATCTCTCAGTGCACTCCTGTTTAACTTCCATTGACTGATTCCGTCTGCAGTCTGCATCTAAGAGTCCTCCCTTTGCCACCTCTTATATGGACAATTAGATAGATCACAATTAGCTATTCATGTGCCCTCTTCAACTCCTACATCTTGGCCATTGTTTACAGGGACAGAATACATGACTGGTATGTACAATGTACTCCTTTATCCTGTTTGTCATCCAGATGATACTGGATTATTCTTGACAGTTCCTAATTCTTGTGATTTATTTATTTAATTATTATTTTTACTCGGTGACAGTAGAATTATGATGGAGAACATAGTGTGGGCATAATTCCTGTTATATAAAGGAATAGTCAGTTTTCCCTCGTTCTTGTTCTCTTATGTTCTTCATATCGCTGATGTTTCCAAGAAACATTCCTTTTGTCAACAAAACTACTAAATTCTAAAAATCTGAAATCAAAGAGGATATTTAATTGTGATCAGAACAAAAGGACAAACTCCTGGAGCATTTATATTACTTGTTATCACTGCTCAAAGGATGCCCATGAAAATGAGTACAGGGTTTTTTTTTTTTTTTTCAGTTGGTGACGGATATGAAATTTTATTAAGAAGAAAGGAACAACAAACAGAGAATAACAACGACAACTGAGATGGACTTGAATAAAAGAGCATAGGAATAAGGATACCAAACTCTCCCTCCCTCCTTGCCTGATTTCCTCTATTCAAATTTCTGCTCTAGGATGTCACATATTGCAGACTGTTCAAACATTTGGGCAAGAAAATGGTTATATCCACTCAACTCATGAACTGCGTAGAAATTAGAAAGTACAAATAATAGGCCACAGAAAATTTCTGATGCAGGCCACACCAATGACCTATCTGTTGACCGGTCCCATTGGGCCCAACTGGACCAGTTGGCCAGCCCACTCAACCCATGGGCTGGACAACCTGTTAGATGTAGGTAATTGAGTTTAATTTAGAATCTTTAATTAAAGTTAATTTATTTTGAACTCTTTTTGCAAGTTTCTAATTTTTAGGATGTTTAAATTCTTTCTTGTTAGAGAAGATTTAGGAGTTTGAGACAAATTAGGAAAGGGAAGAGGGGGATGTTCAATCCCTACTCGATATATTTGTAATTCCCCCATTGGAGGATCATCTCCATTACTTCAACAAAGAATTGCTCAGTTTCTCTTTAATCGTAAGTGCCCCTCATCGATCAAGAACGCTTCTGTGTGGAATTCCTTTCAAGGATTTGGCAGGCCCTCTTCAGGAGCTTGGCATATCTCACTTGGAATCCTATGGATTCGGTGAACACTATCCAGGAGTCTGGCCTATTTTGTTTACAGATTGGGGCTGTGTCAGTTTCCCTTTTGGCAAAGTTGCCGACAACCGATATAAGTTTACAGTGGAAAAATCAGAACAATAGTATGCTACATGCCACAACCTCTAATTTCCACATGCACGTTGGGGTTGGCTACATGAATTATGTTTCTACATTCTGATCTAACCTGAGCCAAATCCTCAAGAGAATGGACACCCATTCGACAAAAATTTTCAAGTCAAATCCAATGTGGAGTTCATCCAAAGCACACATTTTGAAGAATAATACCTTGTTGAAGCCTAGAATGCATTTAGGACTGATGCCCACATATCCAACAGGTGCCATCTCCGTCATGATTCCTATGCGCCAACAATGCTGAAAGAAGCAGAAGGATGTATCATAAAACTACAGTAAAAAGAAAGAGTGCATTAATATTACTGAGCCAATACCTTATTCATGATAGCAATGATACCCGGATCACACGCAAGCACATGCATTCTTCTCAAGGCCTCTGAAGCTGGAGGATTTAGCTGTGGGGAAAGGCAATAACACAGTCAATGATATTAATAGCACATGATCATACAGAACTCTAAGAATTCAGTGGCAGAGACTCAAAGGTGCTTTTAAACTCACCCCAAGTAGCAATCATACTGAATGCTTTGGAAGAATGGTGGTCATTAAAAAATTAAACCCAATGTGCATTTGGGACAGGAGATATATCTGAATATCACTTTAGGTGTGTTTGGATGGGCATTGAATAACATGAGTAAATTTCCTTAACAGCTTGCACCACAAGTCATTTTTTCTTAGTCAAAGGAAACATGTAAAACATATACTCCCTTTGCCAAGTTCAATACCAAATACCAATCAAAGAAAGGGAGCTGATGAAATAGTGGAGCACTTCCACCATGCCACCTTGGCCCAAAACCAAGCACTTCCGCCATGTGAACTTCCTTGCGTTTTCACCTGAAAACAATCTAAAATTTTGATCTCACCATCCCCAAGCTGTAACTTAGCTGTTAAGAGAGAGGGTGTCAAAGTGAGAGCGCGAGTTTGAGTCTCCCATTGAGCAAGAGGTTTATTTATTTATTTATTTTTACACCCAATATGGTTTTTACTCTCTCGATCTAGAAAAAGCTTACGACATGGTACCTAGAGTTTTTATTCGGTGGCTTTTAAATAAAAGAAATATTCCAAGAGGTTAAACTAAAATTGTTGAAGACATGTATGAAGGGGCAGTAACAAGTGTGAGAACTACCAATGGGGAGATAGATGAGTTTCTAACGGAGAGACAAGTGAGTTTCCTGTGACTATAGGTTTACATTAGGGGTAGGCCCTAAGCCCCATCTCTTTGCACTGATTATGAATGAGTTAATTGCTCATATTCAAGAGGAGGTATCTTGGTGTATGTTGTTTGCTAGTGTTGGTAGATGAATCAAGAGATGGTGTGAATGCAAAACTCAAGAGATGGTGAAAGGCTTTGGAATTCAAAGGCTTTAAAATAAGTCATACAAAAATAGAATATATGGATTGCAACTTTAGTGGGCATATACAAAGAGCTGAAACTACCGTTAGAATTAAAGCCCAATGGATACCACAAAAAGATTCATTATGTTACATTGGCTCGATAATTAGTTAGGATAGAGAGATTGATGAAGATGTCAAACATAGGATAAAAGGGGGATGGTTGAAGTGAAAATTTTCTACTGGAATGCTTTGTGACCAACGAATGCTAGTAAGACTAAAGGGAAGATTTTGTAGGACAACAATTAGACTAGTTATGATGTATGAAGCAGAATGATTGCCAATCAAAAAGCAACATATGCATAAAATGGATATAGCATAAATGAGAATGTTGAGGTGGATATGTGGTAAAATAGAGATGATAAAATTAGAATTCAGCACTTTAGAAAGCATTTAGAGGTAACATCAATATGAGATAAAATTAGAGAAACCCGTATGAGATGATTTGGCCATGTCCAACACAGGCTGGTAAGGAAAAGCTTAGCCATGCAGGTTGATGGCCGACCAACGGGAAGGGGTAGGTTGAAGAGGATGTGGAGGGAGGTAGTAAAAATAGGTCTGAAGAAGTGCAACTAATCTAAGGGTTTGGCTCAAGATAGATCGGAATGGAGAAACATAATTCATGTAGCCGACCCCAATATAGTTGGGACAAGGCTTTGATGATGATGGTTTCTACTTTCTACACCTCCATAAATACATGTAGAAACAAATCCCTCATACTGCTGCTGTTTTGCTTTTCCATAGAAAAAAAAAAAAGCAGGAGAAAAAAGCAAAGAATGGCAAAGGTACATAGGAAATTAAACATGAGACATTCTCTAAACCATTTCTTTCGAGGGAAGTTGTTCTAATCCCATCAAAACTGAATTACAAAAGAGTGACTAAAGACTAAGATAATATCTACTCAACCAAATAAATATGGATTGATCCAATCCATGTAAAAGAAGTTCTCTTTTATTCCATTCTTGTGATTTATTGCTTCCAAAAATAGATAGCCACCCAATACATGGTGGATGAAAGTTTTATATTAATTTAACTCGTCATCCGTACAAAGTAAATAAAAAAAATTCAAAGTCTTCAAGCATTAAGAAATTCAAAACAAAGTATCCCAATCTTTTTTTTTTCCCATGCAGTGAGATCAAGGCATTCAGAACCTATGTTGCCTAATTCAGTTGGTAGGGTGTAGATCATTTTGTCTGTTTGAAACTAGTTCATAGGTTAGGGATGGTATTGGGGAAACAAAATTACATTAAAACAAAAAGATGAAATTGTATGCAGTCTATTTAATCATTTTATAAGCAGGAATTTCGAGGATGTTTGTTTAATAGGAACACATGCAAGACTGCAACAGAAAATTTATCGAAATTATTAATTGTTAATGTAACTTTAAGGTAAATAATTAAATGAAGCCGTGATACCAAGAGCCCGAAAAGATTAAATGCATGAGCTAGTCATTTCTGGAAACTACAAATCAGCCCTACCCTTTGACCTTAATAAATCCAATGGTATTAGGTAGGCCATCAATATCAAACATGAGTCCATGACAAGTAGGTCATCACTGACTTCTAACCATGCGGTCTTCTACATACATGCCATTTTTTCCTTTAAATGGTAAAATGCTGCAACCCCATGGTTGTAACAGCGAGAACCTTCCAACTGTGATACAGCTCCCATAATATCTTCATGTAGTATTAGATAAGGCAGGAAAGAACTCATCAAACCTCAATTCCTGGGATGTGAAGAGTGCGAAAGTCACAAAATATGTAGGTTCCTTGTGGAAGTTTCAGGGAAGCTTTGGGCTTATTGAACAATCGCTGCTTCAATCTCTTCTCCTCTTCGTCAAACCCAGCTATCCTCAAGTCTTTTGTACTGTTTTGTGACATGTCTTTAATTTCATCATCAAACACACCCATCATTCTAATAGGCTTTCCCTGCAAGTGAGAAACAAGGGGTACACACAGTCTCACAAGTTAAGCAGATATACATGTGTGTTTACATGCAGAAAAATATGAATAAAATGAACCATACAGGAAACTGCTCAAGGACCAATACAAACTGTCCGATCCATGAAATGGGTCAGTGACTAGCTCTTAGATCAAGTTAAAGTCTCCAACATGAGTTGGTGGCCAACAGATGATCACATCATTCTTATAGAGTAATTAAAGTTAAAAATTAAAGATGATATACCTTTGTGATGTTCACATCAATCTTCTAGAGTACATTCAAAGTTTCCTTAGGACTGCCAAGGATAGTTGTCAATTCTATTTCTACAGCCACTCCATTTTCCTCACTGGGATAGAATCTATGATGCACGGAGGCCTCAAAATGGAGCAACGTATCCTATCTGAGACTTCACTTTTTATGTGAAATCCATGTCCCTGCCCTGTCCTTGCCATATATAGGCCATATCTAAGCATCATAGGATTGACCATCCCATATGCATGTCCTGGGGTGGTGGCTTTGTTCCCTAAGCATGTGGGTTGCATGAGTATAATGAGGGGGGAGGTAGTGGTTATCTTAGATGTGCTATGGCCTTTTGCTTTCTCTTTTCATTCCAAGCTAGTAGTGAAAAGTGACTCTTTGAATGCTATCTCTTAAGTGTCTTTTTGTGCCTCCCCGCTGGAGGTTTCAGTTTTATTTTAATGAGATTAAGGTGTTGTCTTTCATGATACCTATGGATTTCCATCATGTTGGGTGGGCAGCAAAAGGCATGGCTTCGCAGATTGGTTGGCCAAGTAAGGGATGGACAGATCTCTTTCATTTATTAATTGTACCATGTATTTTTTGTTTCTTCTGCACTGTGTTTTTTTGTTTTGTATTTTTGATGAGGTATAATGCTTTTATACCTTATTTCCCTTTTGTTCTTTGTTGGGTGCTTATTGTTGTTTCTCTGCAATCTTTAATGACAGTTATTGTTCCAACAGCCCCACCCAAAATAAATAAATTATTATTATTATTAATAAAAATAATAAAAACCCTCACACCTTATCTTAATGCAACCAGCCCCATCATGGTTAGAACTTGCGACTTTTGGGACTATCTCATGCGGCTGGCTGTTGCTGTCTCGAATCAAGACTGCTATGAGTTTGAACAAGATTAACTCAGGATTTAGGTTGCATTAGATGCAATCCAGGATTCAATTTTCTGCTGGCCTTAAAATAAGTGCTGCATATTCCACTGGTATTCCCAGTTTATGCTACTTGGCAGTGAATGAGATATTTCCAAGGCCCAAGTGGTACCTTTCCAATCACATTGGTAACATACAGGCTGCTGCATATACCTGCAATGATCAATCTCCATTGGCAATCAATAGACAGGTTGCTTGCATGTCCAGGTTTGATATCTCCATATTGGGCATAGGTTTGGGATTAAAACAGGTCAGGTTTGAGTTGTGCCCACAGTACAGCAGACACAGACCCTAATATCTGAAAAGAAGACCCCGACCCAACACTAGTTTAGGGTACAAGACCTGTACCAATATCTGAATCTGGCGTATAGAACTGGACCCAAATTTACATATACTTCTTGCAACTTAAAAATATCTTTAACATTAATGTTAAATCTATGTTACTGTAATGCTTTGTCCCAAACGTTGCAAACTCAAGGTTGGCTTTCTATGCGTAGTTTTTTTTTTTTTTTATAACCCAGGGTATCTCCTGCCCAGCCTAGCCCAGGAGCCTTTGGCCCTGAGCCCGAGGGACACTCGATTCTGGACAGCCGAGAACTAATCCCTAGGGGCACATGCAAACCCTCCTATCCACATGCACCGGGTAAAACTATGGGAGGTGGCCAACAAGGGTAGGTGTCGAACACAACTTTCTATGCGTAGTAGAAAGATGAAGGGACAAATGCCTCACTTAAATATCCCATATCTATATTTAATAAATGACCACTAGGGCTAGCCCTGCTGAGGCTGAGGGAGAAAAAAAGTCAAAAGGTGAAGCTCTCAGTCCTTTTATCACTACTGGTAAACATACATTAAAAATTTGTTCTGAAGAAAGATATAAACTTATCTAATTTAAGTTTACAATCTCAGGTGACAGCATACAGATATTCGATGTGGGTAAAAATCATATCAACCCTTTGGTTTTATGTAGTGGAGAATACCTGGATCCAAATTAAAAACAGGTCCAAATCTTCCACCTGTACTGCATTCACTCAAGTTGGGTCCGTCAGGCATTACGGGACTATTTTCATCCCTAGCCTAGGTTAGTCCATGAATAAGCATTATCAAATCAACTGACTCTTCCTTGGTTCTTAGACCAGGTAACTTTCTTGAATTTAATGGTTTAGGTCCTTGTTGACTTGATGGAATTTGCTAAGCATAGCAAAATTCAATTCGACATCACTCGCAATTCGGCCATATTCAAAACGACCCAATCCAGACTAAGGCCTAGATTGGTCTGCACTGACCCAAATGCACCTTTTTAGGCCTATGCCATCACTCATTTACACCCTAGATTGGTCTGGACAATTAACAATGAAGTGCAACAAAAGAAAACACACAGAGATGTACACATGAATATATTGCAAACTAAAACGCTACCAAACATTTGAAAACAAATATGAACATCCTAGAATATATTTGCTACCTCAACAATCGCAGCTTCTTGCAAACTTAAACTGGAGTGTTCTTCCGAGAAAGGGGTAAGTAATTTGGAGCCCATATTGGTAGATCTTGGCATTAGTAAACGCATAGTATCAGGCTTGACATTAGTCAATGTCAGTAGCGTATGTCCAAAATCTTTGATAGTAGAGTTTGAATCCATCTTCACATTAAAATGCTTCCCCCTCCAAACAACCACAATACTGAGCACATTCTGTTGTTCAGCCATACTGTATTTCTACTGAGTTCCTTTTTCTGTCAAATGAAGCTGTTTCAATTTAATCATGCATTTACAAACCAGAAAGGCATAAAATTTCCCAGTTAAAATGTAAATTGTATCAAAGACTTAGGATTGGCAACTATGTAGAACTCATCATCAATTTAAGGAAATAGGGATTAGCAAATCTTTCATTATTTTTAAAGCAATACAAATGCTAAAACCCTTCCCCACCCAAACCCCCACAACAACAACAACAACAACAACAACCAAAAAAAAAAAGAGAGTATATCAAGATATTTTCCTGTGTTAAATGAACCAAAAACCAAAGTAGACCAAACTAATGAAAAGTATCCTACTTTTAAGATGGCCCTGCCATTGGTTTGCCAGACTCCTGTTCAATATAGAATTAGCTGACAAACCTTTCCCTAGCCCATAAGCTGTAGCAGAGGGCAGCGAATTAACAATGGTTTGAGTTCATGTCTGTTTAGAGAGTTCCTTAGAGCCAGTAATCAAATAAGCTAGTGCGTACATACTGATTCATAATGGCTTCCAAAGTCAATCAAGTGCTCCACAAACAACAAAATGATGTTTCTACTTACACAATAATTCTTCGAGAAGAAATCAGGGCGAGCATGAGAGAATACCTGCCTTCTCTCCATGTTACAGAACACTATCAAGTGGGCACACACATAGAGATGAAGATCTAAAGCTCACAAATGGCATGATGTGTTGTTATGAATCATTGACAAGGTAAAAGGACAGAGAATTTATGTGTACACAGGTATTTCAAGCTAATAGACAAGCAAAGTGCAGAGCCAGGTCTATTGTCATTGCCATCTCAATATGTGGATGATTTGAACAACTATGGATCTTCATCTATGGATATCTATTCTATCAATTTGTTGTATAAATCATTGTCTATTACAAGGTTCAAACCCTGCACAAATAGGATCAGCATAGGGTGAGCAACTTTTGTACACTGCATAAACCTTATTCTTTCCCCCTATTCAAGATGATCATGCAAATCATTGATGTTTGATAACCATCAAGTTCCAATGAGGGCCACTGGTTTAATGATGACAAAACCTTCAGACTCAGAACATGTATTAGACAAAAAAAAAAAAAGAGCTCCGTTCCAATTATATATTAGTTTTGATTTCACTTGCCAATTGCCAATTGATTTTGACCATGTGTTTTTTTACCATTTAATAACTTCTCTAATAACTCTTCTCCCATTAGTTTTGATCATTCATTTTTGAAACATCCCCAATAACTCCTATCGCTAGAAACTCCTCCCACATTTTTATATAAATTTTGACTGGAATGTAATTTATGTTAGAATTCAGTCATGGAAGTGAAAAATGTAGAGTTTTATGTTTCTTTTCACTTTATTGTAGTTATTTATTATACCGGTAGATGCAGGCACAAAGATTCTCCTTTAAGGCAGCTCCAAATTGATTGGTCGGGTAAAGAAGATAAAGATAATTTAGAGACTCGTGGATGATTGAAGGAGTTTTTTCTAAGCTATTTATTTTTAATATAAAAATTACTATGCATCGGTATTTGCCACAATCCCAATGTTTTAAATAAAATTCTTCTATATAAAATTTTCCTCCTTTCACTAGGAGATCTGTGTTTGCATTGTTGAAGGGAGATGATGCAATGGAATTCTTTCATTTCTTTTGTCAATGAAGATTTGTGTTTTAAATAAAAAAAACTCTTATGTGTAATTATTTTTAGTGACCGAGTAACCTTGAGTTTGAATTGCAAAAGTCAATTTCATCCATGTATTATACAAAGTAGCTTTTTCCTTAAGTACTGACTATAAATTTTGAACTCATTTTATAATATCTTAGCTACAAAGAAAAATGATTTTTACCATGTAAATTAATTTACTTGTTCCTTTGTGGTAGATTCTTGATTTTATTAATTCTTTCTTTAAAAAAAATTGATTCTTAATTTATTAATTTTTCATTTGAAAAGAATAATTCTCAAGTTAGCCACTTATGTTTTTCTAAATAAGGGTCCGAATTTAGTATGGAACATAGTAGCTTACCACATGACCAACATGACGATAAAGCTTGGGCACTGTAAGAGGTCTGTCAATTGAAAGCCATATAATTATAAAATTATGTGATATCTATAAACCAAATCATCAATTTCATTTAAAGTTCTGCCCTTTTTTTTAATTTTTTTTTTATATTTTTGTTAGAATTTAGTTTGTATTTAAAAAAATTTTATGTAGACTTCTTACATGAAAAATCAAAATACATTAAATTTTATAAATTCAGGTTTGATTTTCGAATTATGTGATTTTTCTATACATTTTACTTTTAAATAAATTTTAATAAATGGAATTCTAAAAATGATAAATGGTATATTTCTCCTTACTAAAATATTTCTATTAAGAATAACAATATAAAATGGTATATTTGTTTGTTTCTAGATTTATCTTTTTTCTCAATAGTATCTCAAAAAATATTTTAAAATTAAAAATAATTTTATCTTTTGGCCCCAGCTTAGCGCGGGCATATTTTGCTAGTTGATATATATGAAAGAGACTGAGTTTAATTGCCAATTGATTTTGTCCACTCAATTGATTCTGACCACTCAACTTTTAATTTTTGAAACTGATTTCAATTGAAATCAGACATTTGATTACCATTTAACTGAATGGGAAGTTACTAATTGGTTTTAAATCTCTACACATTTAATAACCGTTTAATTAATTGGGTAAGTACTAAATGGTTTCAAATTTCTATTGATTGGTTTATCAAAAAATGAAGAAGAAAATCTCTATTGATTGGGCAATTACTAAATGGTTTTAAATCTCTACATTTTATCTCCATATCTTCCACTACCCACTACTTTCTTCTTCCATATATTACCACTCTTATGGCCATTCATCTTCTTTTTCCCTACCAGGTATAACTGATTTTGTTCTATTTCTCATGCCTGTTAATAAACTAACCATGTATACAAAGTGGTGTGACTAGAAAGAAAATACCACTTGTGAGATCTGCCTTTTAAGTTAGCAAGATTTAGAAATGCGGTTGGGTTAAGCTCTTATTTAAATATTGTGGGTGTATTTTAATTTTTATTAGATAAAAGTTGGATTTAGGGTTTATATATATATATATTGATGGATTAATGATTGCTTCATTATTTCGATATTTATTTTTATTGTATTTAAAAAAAAAACTCTATATGTACAAAGAAATATCATATTCTAAATTTATTATAAATCATCTAATATTTATGTATATTTCTTATATAATGAATTATATTGCCTGTGCTAAGCACGGGGCATGTTTTGCTAGTATCTGCTGATATCTATTGCTGAATCAAGGAGCTCTGGGAATTGCAAACTCAATGCTTTGTTTGGTACTAGTCTTGCCTCTATCGTTGAGTTTAGGATTGAAAGTAAACCATTAAATTCAAGGGACATACACACACATACACACACAAAAAATAAATAAATAAATAAAATAAAATAAAATTATCTCTCAAACATATAAAAGAAGACATCCAATTGCAAGCAGCGCCATTAGATTGCTGAAATTCAAATAAAAGAAAGATAATTCTTTTAAAAGGACCAAACCTGCCTCTATTGTTGAGTTTACGAGTGAAAGATACCCATTAAAATTCAAAGAACAGATAAAAAAACATTTATTTTGTTCTTCAAACATATAAAAGAAGATATACAGCTACGAACAGAATCATTGAATTACAGAAATCCATGTAATAAAAATAAATAAATAAATAACTCTCTACTAAAAAGACCACATTAGAAGCAGCCACACCCCAATAAAAAAGATATGAAGAAGAACACAATATATATGTATACTTAATTTATCTACATATCAAAACGAAACACAAAAGAATCCAAGAACACCATTGATTTTTTTATTTTTTTCTCTCCTCAAACATGAGTAAGGAAATTTATACAGCTACAAACATTCTTTCACGTAGGCTGTGGATTTTCTAAATGAGAAGAAGACAATCCAGGAAACAGAAAGGCTTGTGTTCTTTCACAAATTAAGGGTAAAGCAAAAGAGACCTACAAAATTAAAAGCAGAAAAGGCCCCAAAATAATAATAACAATAGGGATGGCAACGGGGCGGATCGGGGACGGAATTGGGGTTCCCCATCCCCGCCCCGAAATTGCCCTGCCCCGCCCCGAACTTCGGGGTAAATTATATTCCCCGTCCCCGCCCCGCCATGCCCCATAGGTACCCCGCCCCGCCCCTCAATTGTAAAAATTTTAAATGTGCAAGACTTGGGATTCGAACTTGGGTGGGAGAGTAACTAGAGGCCTTACCACTAGACCAAACTTCATTTCTTGTAATATTTTACCTTATTTAAGATATATTAATATATTCAAGATTACTACACACATATACATACTTCACTTACTTACTATATATATTATGACTTATACATTATTTATCATTTATTTAAAAGGAAAATGTTAAATGTAGACAACTAAGGAATCTGATTGGAAACCTTAAAGCTAAATTGAGCTCGTTTCCATCTATTGGATTTTGAAATCTTTTGGTCTTGTGAAATGAATAGAACTTTATTTTAAAAATAATAATTTCGCTGATCAAACATTTTGTTTGGATATCTATTGGACTCATGGCTTGGAAATTCTAGAATCCTTTGAAATTCTGAAATATGTTTTGGACATCAATTGGGATTGGGCCTAATTATTTATTCTTGTGTTTCTCAATAAAAGCTTCGAAATCTTTATCACATGAATTAGGGGTGCAATCATAATATGCCCTGCCTGTTTAAGATGAAAACATGATAAGCACCCACCAAAAGGAAAATTACACAATTTGCAATTCAAATTTATAAAAGTCTTGAAATGTAGAAAAAATTCTAAAAACATATACCAGTAATTTTGTTTAAAAAAAATAGAATTTATATATGAACTTCAAGTATTGTCATATGAATATTAAATCATTATTTATTGTATAGCTCTGAATTCATGAACCTCCTATAGCGGGCCCAGCTATATTGAAAGTACATACTATATTGAAACCCTTATTATCAAAGCCTTGTCCCAGGCTCCTAGCTGTGACGGTGTTGACTACATGTATTTTTTTTCTCCATTCTAAATCAAGACCCAAATAAGAAAATTTTTCTTAACTTCATAATTTTTCTTTCAAGGCAAAATAAATTAAATTTTGGATCGACTACAAAGAAAAAGGTAAATTTATTTATTTTATATGGTAAAAAGCACATGAATGATTCATCTATGTTGTCTCCATGCCTTTAATAATATTAATAAAAAAAAAAACCTTCAACCATGCTGACTCATTTGCCCGAAACTCAGGCCCCTCTCAAAACATCAATCTTCCTAGGGACCATGACAATTTTCCCAAAATAGAATAAAAAGATCTCCCAGCATAAATATTTTATAAGTGTGGGGCACTATTAGATTGTTTAAAATTTTTTAAATTATCTAATATTAATATTATAAATTTTCCTTTTCCTGAATTTTACCTATTTAGAGTGAGATTTATTCTTATAAAATTTTCTCTAAACCCTTGAAGGCCACTAACATACACTTGAAAATATCATATATGCTTTGAGACATTTTTTATAAAAAGACAATATCTCTCAAAAATATCATGAACTCCATCAATACATGATTTCACTTCATTTCTGATATTGAACTCCACTCACTAATAAAGAGGTTAATTACACATATAATTAAAATTAGTATAATGTATAGTGTTGTTAGTATGATTAGAATCATTTTAAGTTACTAACTATAATTTACCTTGCTATTTCTAATCATATGAGTTATTATAAGCGTATAG
Source organism: Umbellularia californica (assembly GCA_028538565.1). NCBI lineage: Eukaryota > Viridiplantae > Streptophyta > Magnoliopsida > Laurales > Lauraceae > Umbellularia > Umbellularia californica. Next base: position 184,163 of record JAPQWN010000011.1, on the reverse strand, counting down.
CATGATATATCTTGTAATGCTATATCAAATTAGTATAATTTATATTGTTATTAGTATATGATTAGAATCATACCAATTATAATTTACCTTGCTATCTCTAATCATATATGTTATTATAAGTTTAGAGCATGATCTATCATTCTATTATATTCGTTTTATTTAATATGATTTATCATGTCGCAATTTAACATTATATATGTAAAGTCAAATAAGCTTAGATAGATTTTTAACAACTTTAATTTCATTAAATTTAAATTAGAGGGAATGTGATCATATTATATGCTTTTATAATATCTAGGGTTCAATCAATTACATGTTTAACTTTAAAAAAAGTCTTCAATCAATCTACTTAACCCTTAATAACAACATAAAATCAATATATACATTTACATATAAATATGTTTATTTATTATAAAAGAAATCTAAAAAATATATATATTTTTAGAGGATAATTAATTTCGGGGCGGGGCAACGGGGCGGGGCGGGGCATAGGGCGGACCCATCCCCGCCCCGCCCCGCCTTCGGGGTATGTTTTTCTGCCCCATCCCCGCCCCATCTAAGATTCGGGGCGGGGAAAACCCGTACGGGGCGGGCCGGGCACTCCGGGTTGGGGCGGGGTGGGTCAAAAATGCCATCCCTAAATAACAATAATCCCCATGCCTTAATCTGGGTGTAGCAAGACATATACAACAATCTGAAATTCAACATAGACATAGATGTGCAGAAATCTCACGAGAAGGAAAAAAAAAAGATAGAAGAAGCTCGCATCCATTAGGACAATCCAGGAAACAGAGAGTTCGAGAAAAGAAAAACCGAAGAAGAAGAAGAAAAACAAGAGAAAGAGAGACATAAATGAGACCCACGAAAATTCAAATAAGAATCAACACAATAAAGCAATGAAAAAAAAAATGTATATATATATATATATATGATGAAACTGAGGGAGTCTGACTCATCAAAATTCAAAGCAAAAAATGAACCAATTCGAATGCCGAAACAAGAACATCCAACTGATGTGATGTGATAAGCTATATAAACTCAATCAAAGGCAATATAATACATGGGTCGTCTCATCACTGAACAAACTGCCCTAAAAAACAACCAAAGCAGGAAATAGGTGGGAAACTCTACAAGAAATATCGGATCTATTGAGAAACCAACCATAGATGATATAGATTGGGATGCGACGATTTACCTGAGGATGAGAGAGAGACACACAAAATTAAGCTCCTCGGAGAAACAGCTTTTTTAGATCACCTCACCTCTCGAAACGGTCGATCGATCCAATTAATAAATTAATGGGTAAGAAACAGGCATTTTAACCTTAAGAGAAGACTGCCTGCTTCGTACAGAGACACAGAATATTCTCGAAGGTCAATCGGCGCGTTGATCATAACCCCCCCTTTTAAAACAATAAAGAGGATTTTACCCAAAAAATTCCCTAAGACTTGTAAATTGCCAAAAGCACTATCAACATCTTAAAAAGATCACAGTAGTCTCAAAGGCCTTGCTTGGTATTTTTTTTTTACTTTTAGCGCTGAGCGGGGATATCCCCGTTCATTCTAAATAAATGAGTGGGGATATCCCTGTTCGTCGTTCATTACAGCTTAAAGACTGTCGAACACCCTTTTTCCCTTTGCCTTTTTTGGTATCCGGACGAATCTCTCTGCAACCCTTCTTCCACATTAACTTACTTTGAAATCATAAACAATGCAGTGTGATCTAGTTGGCATTCATGAAGTCTCTGCTTTTCTTTGCAAATTATATAATTTAGATTTCAGTATAGAAATGAAGAAGAAGGGGTTTATTTTATTGTATAAAAATTGAGTTCATTTAGCGGGAAGTTGGATGTCTTCCAACTTATGATCAAATAGATACTTGTTGACATGAATAGGCATTCATTATAGTGGTTGTTTTAGTTAGAAGATGTGCAAGAGGAGAGTATCTGCAACTAAAAGAATTGTAAAAAGGTGGGAAATGTTGCCTTTTAATCCTTTTGATCAAGATTCAAGAATAGGATTCTCCCATAAAGGGTGGGCAGAGAGATTCGTCCGGATACCAAAAGAGGCAAAGGGAAAAAGGGTGTTCAACAGTCTTTAAGTTGTAATGAACGATGAACATGGATATCCCCGCTCATTTACTTAGAATGAACTGCGATATCCTCGCTCGGCGCTAAAAGCAAAAAAAAATACCAAACAGGGCCTTTGAGACTACTGTGGTCTTTTTAAGATGTTGATGGTGCTTTTGGCAATTGACAAGTCTTAGGGGATTTTTTGAGTAAAATCCTCAAAAAAAAAAAGAGGATATATTTTTCAGAAAAAACCCCTTAAGACTCTTGGTGCCCAAAAAACTTATGGTAGTCCCCTGGACTAGTTTTGTATATTTTTTTCCCATGAGTAACGATTTCGCTCGATTCACAGTGACAAAAATCTAAATGCCCTCCCTCTGCCTCATCTTTTCCATTTTCCTCTCCCTTTGGACGCCTCATTGTTGTGGTCTTAAGCTCCTCCTGATTATTCATCGTACTTTCCAACATTTAATTCTTACCAAAGATTTGTGGGCTTGCTCATCTACTTCTTTCTCTTTTGGCCTACTGGTGGACGACGTAGGTTTAGCTTTCCTCTTTGACTCTTTATTGGAGTTCACCTTTCACTACAGTAAAGTAATGGAAGAGAAAATCCCAAAAGGGGGTTCTGAGATGGAAAATGTTACAAAATTTCTCCTCCTGGACAAAAAAAGATGACAAATGAGAAAAGAAAATTCAGGTCACTTAAATACTATGTAAGTATAGCGAGAAAGTGCAAAAAAAATAAGTAAAGTGTGGTGGGAAGTCCAATCTAGTTACTAACGAAATTTTAGGTCATTTTGGATTTAGTAAGAGTCCAAGGAGTTTTTTCCGAAAAAAAATTCCTAATATATATATATATATATATATATGAGAGCGCCTCCTAATTTAGTCCGTTAGGATGCATAGTGATCATCAGGGGCGGACCTAGGGGGGCTAGTAGGGGCCACGGCTCCCATACATCAGTCACTCTCCTCATAACTCCTCTCAAAATAGTACTTTGGCCCCTCCATGTGTGGCCATCCATTAATCCATTATTGAGGGCTTTTTTAATATGGTTTTGACTTTTGACTCTTACAAAAATAGGAAATAAGAATATTGTTGATTTTTGGGAGAAAACTTAGAAGGAAAAGAATCGGGATCATCTAAGGATTTTCCCCACGGTGATTGTAAGTGGACCAATCACGGCCTGCAATGTCACCGTGGGTGGCCCCTGCCCGGATGCATGGTAGGCTGCCCGCGGTGGCATGACAAACCTTGATTGGTCCACTCGCGGCCACCGCAGGGGAAATCCTCAGAGGATCCGGACTCAAGGAAAACAGAAAGGAAAAGGAAGGAAATGAAATGAAGAAAAGCATAACAAATAAAGAAAGCTTGATGTAGATTGAGGAAGAGATTTTTTTTTTAATGTTCATTCTCATCTTAGACTTGCCCCAAATCTTATAATCCAAGAGAGAAAGATGAGAAAGCACATCTTTCTATTGGAGATATTGAAAGAATTTGCAGGTTGCAACTTTACTTTGAGGTATGAATAAATAAAAAGAATGAAAAACCCACTTTCTCTTCTATAATTATTTTTTACATTGCATAGATGTACTAATTTCACTATAAGTCATTATATACTTTCAATCTCGGTTACTTATATTGAAATCTAATCCACTTAAAATCACTATTTGTTTGCATTCTATTATTATATTAAGTTTTAGTTCAACTGGTGTTTGATTCATTGTGGATAAAGAAATATAGTTGTGATAATTTTTTGTTATGATTATTATTATACATGTCAAAAAAAATCTGATTAAAGAAATTTATATCAGGAGATAAAAACTAGCAGAATCATATTTTTGAATGGTTTAGATCTTAGATATGGGATGCTATCATTACTTTTCTTTGAGGTTTTAAATAATAAAGTTTTAAATTGTAAGCTACAAGCTACATGTATAAGAAATGATGGGTATTTGTGCTATGATTAAATCACTAAGATTGTGATTTGGCCCCCATAAGAAAAAATCCTGGTTTTGCCCCTGATGATCTTGGAAGTCCATTAGATGGAAAGATCTATATGAGGCCTACCTACATGCAAAGTCTTAAGCCCATAAGATCATACTAACCTTTTATTCATGACCCTAAAATTTAATGGTTTAGATGCATCATTTTATAATGATTTCAATATAACAGTAAAGAAAGCTAGATGAATGTAGAACTTGGAATTTATCGGGGGAGGAAGAGGGGGGGTTATATATATATATATATATATATATTGAGAGAGAGAGAGAGAGTTTTATCAGAAAAATCACTTGGATGCCGACTACATATAAAAAAAGGGTTTTTTCTTGTTTGAAAGCACCGTGGAGGGTCAATATTGACGCAGATCTCATTAATAAAAAAAAAAAAAAACGGAGGGACCACTTCCATGCGAGGAAAACTAAAAGGGACTTTTTGATGTAGCCCATATGATTTTGCTAATAAAGTCCTCATATATATGAATAATATTTTTTTCTATATTAAAAATTTGAGCCCAAAAAATCTAGTGTAGCTCAGGATCACTTATTAAGTCCTTTGGATCAAAGACCCATAGATACCGACGTCTTTATGAAGGTAAAAAAAAAAAGTGGAAAAAAACTTACTCAGGGTTACCTATATTATGTGTACCAGCTGATGAACAGCATGAGACTAAAATAGAAAGAACAATAATCGATGGGAATGAAAATAAATTCACGCGTAGTAATCTATTTATTGCAAGATAACAGGCCCAAAGTCCAGATCGACTAAATGCAGGCCTCCTGAAGAATAACGATAAAATTAAACTCCAATTTCTCAAATTCTACTCTTTGAGCAGACATGATTGAGACTCCTTCATGTCTTATATTATAAGCACACAAGAATAATTGTGTTTAAAAAAATATAAATTATATATTATTAATAGTAATTTATTTATTTATATACTTGATGATGGTCCCATTTTTTTTATTAAAATCAAATTTGGTGATGAGATGATAACAGTAAGTTTGTGTGGTTAGGATTTTTCAAGGCGAAGCGTCAAGATCTGGCTTTGTGTTGGTCAAAGTTGTTGGAATTTGCAACGGGGTGGAAGCTGAGTTTTGTTTGTTTCACCTAGAACTAGCAAAACATGCCCGTGCTTATCGCGGGCAATATAATTTAAAATATTAAAAATAATAAAAATTTTAAATAATATTTGGTCTAAATTACGTTAAGATGGTGAAAATCTCAATCAAGATCAAAATCTATAATAATAACACAAAAAATATAGTTGACACTATAATTTGTTTGAAATCAATTAATATTTTACTTCAAGTATTCTTTTAAAATCAAAAGAATAAATCCATAATAAAAAAATAAAAAAGATAAAAATACAACATAAAAACAAAAGTCTATAGACAATCCAATAATAAAAATAAGTTAGAAGAAACAAATAAACCCATGGAAACCCAATACCTAAAAACTAAAAAATAAAAGAAAAAAAATATAAAGCTATCATAATCTATCACCACAGAAACTAAGAGAACCCATAAACTGAAAAAATAATAACAAAAATAGAACTATGATAAAAAGTACAAATTAATATTCATTAAAACATCAAAAAACACTTAAAGAAAAGAAATGTATATAAATAAGATGAGCAATTTTGAAGAAACAAACAAACCCATCGAAAACCAATAATAAATAAATGAAAACTAAATCGGAAAAATAAAAGACAAACACCATTATCATATCCCTATGTAGGTTTACCGTGGCCTCTATCGTTGGGGTGTTATAAGTGTGACAGCATGAGTCATGACATAAAACCACCACACAAAAATACTTGTCTAGATTGTTATGTGTTTATTTATTTTATTTGTGGGTTTAATATTATGAGGTATTTATTATTTTTAATGAGAATTTCACATTAGTCCGTAAAATTACTTTATTATGTAATGGTTTTTTGGTTGGCCCACTACAAATGCCAAAGGAATCATTAAAAAAAAACCTCAAGGCCTTCCTATTAAGTAGGGAGAAAAACATTTTATCAAACACTTTGTCTACATGAGAAGGCCAGTTTTGGCATGTGAAAAACCAGTATATATATATATATATATATATATATATATATATTAAGTCTATTAAGTTATCAGCCATCATGTCATTTTAACCATTCGTTATGTAGATGGGCCCGAGTTCGAAACCATGATTAAACCATTGTGTTCAACATACAGATTAGGAAAAATGCACAATGGCTTGCATGGTCATGAGCGTTTGTCGACCCATGGTGTGGTCCACAAAATCCATGCTTAAGGGTAATGTGTGAAACCATGAAAAGGATGAAGTGGGTAAAGGAGAAGCAAGATGGGTTTTTTTCCTGCCAGCTACGATTTTTTTTCGGTCAGCCATGATTTAGCTTTCAGGTATAATAACGAATAAAGCACAATAAGCACTAAACAATTGCATCAATTGTCAAAATCCTTACTGATTTATTTCCCTTTACCGCAATTGTAAGAGAAGAAGAAGAGGAAGACTCAATGAGATAGTGTATTTGGATTATTGAGAAAAATAGAAATAACCAGTTCCATGCCATTTTTGTGAAATGTGATATCAAATAAGAAGTTGCATAGGGGAAAAAACTAATAGTGCAGAGAAGAGGAATATTACCCATAGATTGATTGGATGAATGAAGTGGAAGAAGATGAAGGGCAACGTCGCAAATGAGTCGTGGATGGGGAAATCGTTTGTAGATGATGATAAAGAACCTGATGAAGATGTCGGGGTCCAACCCCAAAGAGAGGGAGATGGGTTTTGCCTGTCGTACTGTAGTTGCTATGAGAGGAGACGTGCAAGTTGTATCTTATAGATGGAAGGAAGTCGCAGCTTTTGAAATGAAGATGAAGAGGAGAGGAGTTAAGGCGTCATCGATGGGGAGAAAGTTGTACCGTATGCACGCACATTTTCACGTTATAGAGATGGCTAGTAATGGTTTCAGAGATATTAAGGGACTGGGGAGGGAAGGAGGGAAGGTTTTAAGGACGGGTTAAACGATTTAAGTGAGAGTCGAGATCTATAGTAGGTCAAAATCAATTGAAGCTAATTGAAACCAATTTCAATTTGAAGCAGTTCGCTTCATATATTATAATTCGAATTCACGTGATAGATGCCCAAGGCTTCCAATCACAATACATCACATAATTAATAATCATGAATCATGATCATGTGTGTTTTTCAAATTTCCTTTTCTTATTGCTACATTTTCTTGGATTTTCTTATATGAAAAATTACGCCTTCTACAAAGGGAAGAGGAAGGAGAAGAAGAAAAAGAGGAGGAGGAGAGATTATTGCGAGATGGGCATTGAAGAAGAGAGGTGGCTACTGAGCGAAGAAGAGGAAGAAGAAAAAAAATAAGGAAGATGATGAAAGTGATATTACCGTGAAGGAGATTGCATAGAGTATTTGGAAGTGTTGTGCTTGTTACCACCCTCAGATCTAGGACCTATCAGAAGAGATCAAGCAAGCACAATAACACACAGAGATTTACGTGGTTCGGCTTTTGGTCTACGTCCATGGGGAAGACGGGAAAAATCACTATGCAATCAGAAGAGGTTGTACATACTAGAGACTCTAGGTCTCTATTTATATGCCCCTGAGGGCACTCAGGTATTGATCACGTTGATCAAGTCCAAACAATGCTTGAACTTGAATGCTGGAATAGTCTTGCTCATCATGTCTGCTGGATTCTCCGCCGTAGCAATCTTAATCATTGCAATAGCACCCTTGGCGATGACATCTCGAATGAAGTGTGCCATAACATCAATGTGTTTGGTTTTTTCATGAAACTTAGGATTGTGTGTCAGATCAATCGCACTTTGACTGTCATAGAAAACAGTAGTCAGCTTCTATTCCAATCCCAGATCTCTAACCAAGCCTGTCAGCCAAATAGCTTCCTTCATTGCCTCTGTAGCTGCTATATATTCTGCTTCAGTGGTAGACAAGACAGCTTTAGATTGCAATGCTGCATTTCAACTAATGGCACCACTAGCAAAAGTGAAGACATAATCTGTCAAGGACCTTCTTCTGTCTAAATCTCCAGCAAAATCTGAATCAACATATCCAATAACACTTCCAGAAGTGTTGTTGTTTCTGTCATACACTATCCTAACATCAGTAGTACCTTTCAAGCAACGGAGTATCTATTTCACTGCCTACCAATGGGCCTTCCTGGGGTTATCCATGTATCTGCTAATTGCACTAGCATAAGGAATATGAGACATATCTGGCCTCATGCAAACCATGGCATACATGATATTCCCAACTGCACTAGCATAAGGAACATGAGACATGTGCTCCACCTCTTCCTCAGTTTGTGGTGATAAAGCAACGGAAAGTTTGAAATGGGCTACCAATGAAGTGTTCACAGGTTTCGAACATTGCATACCAAAGCACTCCAGAACCTTCCTTTGATTCAAGAGACTCAGTCGTCAATGCGTATGCAACCATATCATTACAGCCACTGTTTGATGTCGACGCGTACGTCGTCATATCCTCGAAACTGAATCTAACCGGCGGTTTCCTTTCTCTCTGCAGTCTACCCATCTGCGGCATCTGCAGCTCTATCTACTGCACAATCTGACTATCCCCTATATCCCGGGAGGAGCCAGATACACTCTCCTTCTTTATTAGGATGTCGGACTCCACCTAAACGATGTCAGTGCTGCTACCTATTTTTTGTCTTCTCCACTTGTATTATCCCTGCTGATGATAAATCTGGGTGAATCATGATCGGTACACCACAACCTGTATCCTTTCCCTCCAGAAGCATATCCCACCAAGATGTACTTCACAGCCTTTGGTTCTAACTTATCGGTTTTCACGTGAGCATAAGCCAGATAACCGAAAATCCTCAAGTTAGAATAATCAGCTGGATTTCCTAACCACATTTCTTCCGGTATTTTGCAACAAATCTTTGTGTGTGGAGAACTATTTATCAAGTAGCCTGCAACATTTACTACATCAGCCCAAAAATCCTTGGACAATCCTGCAGTAAACAACATACAACGAGCTCTTTCCAAAGTCATTTTGTTCATCCTTTTTGCAACTCCATTATGTTCTGGAGTTTCTGTGGTGGTATAATACCGAACTATGCCATGATCCGAGAAATAGTTCTCAAACTCTGTTGTTCTGTACTCCTTGCCATTACCTGAAATCAACTTCTTCACCTTTCTGCTAGTATGTTTCTCAACCATTTCCTTCCATCGCTTGAGTGTAACAAAGGTCTGATCCTTCGTCTTCGGAGTATAAACCCAGACTTTCCTTGAATAATCATCAATAAAAGTCAGCACAAATCGGACCCGCCTTTGGAGTAAACCTTAAAAAGCTCCCATACATCTGAATGAACATAATCAAGGATACCTTTCGTGCGATGAATACCTGTCTTGAAACTGACTTTTCGATGCTTTTCGAAGATGCATCTCTCACAGAAATCTAATTTGCCTATCTTCGTGCCACATAGCAAGTTCCGATTGCTTAGTATTGTCAATCTCTTCTCACTCATGTGACCTAGGCGTAAGTGCCATAAGTGCGTTGAGACAGATTCATGGTCATCTGAGGAAGACACTGCAGCTCCACCTGTAACAGTATTTCCAGACAACACGTACAAATTTCCAACTCTATTGCCTCTCATAAGAACCAGAGCACTCTTCACAACCTTCATAACTCCACCTTCAGCTGAAAACTTACAACCGTTGGAGTCCAAGGCAGCAAGAGAAACAAGATTCTTTTTTAGATCAGGAACATGCCGAACCTCTGCCAACATTCTGACAATTCCATCATGCATCTTGATTTTCACTGTTCCAATTCCAACCGTCTCACATGCAACATTGTCGCCCAGCAAGTCACTACCACCGTTGATTTCTCTGTAAGTGGTAAACCAGTCCCTATTGGTCTTCATCATCAATTTCAACATTGATATTTTCCATATCCATAATAGCTTTTGTGAAAGATCAAGGTGAGTGGAAACAGACGTACCTTCCTGCATTTGTAACGTGAACAACCGCTTCTTCAGGTACAAGCGATTCGTGAGAGACTTCGTGATGTACAAGTTCTCCAATTTCTGCCATATGCCAGCAGCAGTTTTCTCTTGAGAAACATTTCGTAGTACACCATTGCTCAGAAACAGCAGAATCTGATCGTACACCTTCTCCAACAACTCATCCTTATCTTCATCTGACAATTTTACAGGAAAAGCATTCTTTCCCTTCAAAGCTTTATGCAACCCATTTTGAACCAGCAAAGCATGCATCTTCAGATGCTACAAACTGAAATCGTTGTTTCCATTGAATTTCTCAATTTCAAACTTCGGAGCCATTCTACGAATCTTTCACAGTACCTGTGTAGATCTGGTCACCACGAGCACGCTGGAAGAAACGAATCTGAAATCCGACTCTGGATGGCTAAGATATCGTATAAATAAGTTTCTGCGCTGCAATCAGTCAATCTCCTTCATTGACTGTTGAACAACCAATCTTCTTCCACAACCGCGTAGATTTGCTCTCAACAAGTTCGTAGGTTCAAACAAATCTCCAATTAGACTCCGGATAGTCAAGATATCGTGCGGACAAATTTCAGCCTTTTATCTGGTCAAACCTGTCTTTGACAGTATGGATCTGTTGATGTTAACGCCTTTATGCTTTTGGGCTTCGTTGCAAGGGTCAGGTCAGACCTGGACTTGACCCAAACTGGACTGGCTTGGCAAATGGGCTCCTGGAACGGGTCAGGCTTGACCTGACCTAACCTGCGCTGGACCGACCCAACAAAGGGTCTTCTTCCTCCTCTTCGTTCTGGAGTAGCAACTAGAACTGGCACCGAACTGCAGTTTCCTCCTTCCTCAACCACAGCACAGCCCGGCAGCAGCGACCCTCCTTCTTCGGCAACGTGCGTCGAATTATCCAGCTGTTTTATCACGGCAATGTGGGGCCCAGCCGGACACAAAACCCAAACCGACGGAACGGAATGACGGTTCTGCAACAGGAATCAATCCCTTTGGCGACGGAAATAATCCTTCCTGCACTTAGGCCACCAAACGGCGATGACGTCCCTCTGCTGTAACAGAACGATCTGGTTCAGGCAGGGATCAATCCCTTCGTCCTCTCTGCCCACGGTATTGCAGCAAACTTCTTCGGGCTTAACAAGAACAGAGGCGATCCAGGAAACACCGATCTGTGTGGCCCACCTGGTGATCGTCTGATCTTCTTCCTCTCTTCTTCTCCGATCAACCATTTTCTCTTTGATTGTGTGGCCCACCGAAATCAAACGATCTCCCTCCACACAATCTGGAAAACACTATCTCAATCCTGAGATCTAATCTGTCGATCACGTAGCCACAACTCCAGCCCTCTGAGATCCGATCCGTCCAATCTCCTCCGATCATGCGCAACGCTCTGATACCAGTTTGTTGTGATCTAGGACCTATCAGAAGAGATCAAGCACGCACAATAACACACAGAGATTTATATGGTTCGGCTTTTAGCCTACGTCCACGGGGAAGATAGGAGAAATCACTATGCAATCAGAGGATGTTGTACATCTTAGAGACTCTGGGTCTCTATTTATAATATCAGCCCCAAACCCTATTACACCCAAACCCTACATCTAATCACAGTACAACTTGGGCAATCTAGGGGGCCCAGTTAACTAATACTTACTAATTTCTATTGAGCCATACTAATTAACAGGAAGGATGAAATAAGCCATGAGAGTAAAAAAGGGGTCATTTTGCAAGGGCAGGAGAATGGGATTATAAATAATCTTAAGAGGATTTCACACGAAGAATCACCTTAGATGTTAACTGCACCAAAAAGCCCTTCGTAGCTTCCTTAGCATAGAATTGGTCAACTAGGACCACTTTTTTTTCTTTTTACATCGAAGGGGAGCTTGTTAAAAATAAACACACAGGAGTGTCAAATGTTAAGAATAAACTCATCCGATTCAAATCCAAACTTCAGAATCTCTTGTAGAAGCCTACGGAGGGAGGTTGAAGAGGAAGGGAAAGGTGAAGTGGTCTGGCTTGATTTCTAATATTATCGTTTTTTATTTTACCACACATCTACATCAACATTCTCGTGTTGTTACATCCATTTTATTCATATATTGTTTCTTGATTGGCCAACATTCTCTTCCATAGGTCAAGACTCGTCTAATCACGTCCTTTAAAACTTTTCCTTCAATCTTGTTGGCATTCACCAGTCACGGTACTCAAAAAGCAAGTTCCCACTTCTACCATCCCACTTTTATCCTATGTTTAGTATCTTCATCAATCTCTGCATTGTTACTAATTATCGAGCCAAAAGTAACCGAAAGAATCTAAGAGCGTAGATGGAAGTAGTACAGTTAGATTTAAAAGAAGTGCAAACTCCATGAGGATTTGGCCTAGGATCATGTGTCCCACCCTAACATAATTGGGAAAAGGCTAAGATGGCGATAATAATATATATATCTTGGAAAGAAAAACTTTTTACATAAGTAAGAGGTAAAACTTTAAGTCCCTTGTGAGATCCACTTGAATGCAAACTAATCATGAGAGGATAGTGTGAAGGAAAGGTCTCATTGTGAATATGTTGTTGGGAATTTTTCTTTTTTCGCTTATGGGGAACAAAAAAAAAACCATTTTAACCAGATCATCATAACGATTGACTATGGACTTTAAAGTTTAACAATTTTTTAAGTCTTATATTTTTATAAAATTTATCCAATGGTGGCTATAATTTAAATCAGTGTCAAATTAAGACTAGTGCTAATTCACAAGTCGTTATTGACAAGGTATTATTGAGTGTGGGGTTTGGATTTGCCACGGAGAGTCTCATGTGGTGGCAGAAAAGTGAGGGGTCAAACTTTAAGTCGCTTGACTGGTGCACGCATAGAAGGAAGTTGTATATTGTTTTTTTTTTTTTAACCAACACCTAGGCTGGGCATCTGAGGGCTAGGATCTCTAAATCCATGGGCCAAGATATACCCCATTTGCAGTACAGTCCACTTAATCAATGGTTTGTATTACTAAATAATTGGCTCTGCTTGTAAAGAATGGTCAAGGACCAAAGATCGCACAGGACAGCCACCGCGACCCCGTTGGAGAAAAATCCCGCTAGATTTACAAAAGAAGTTTCATGAAAGCCCATGCTCTTAGAGTGAGAAACACCTTCCACTTCATGCAATAACACGAGAGATAGAGAGAGAGAGAGAGAGAGAGAGAGAAACAACTTCCACTTCATGCAAATATGCAATAACACGAGAGAGAGAGAGAGAGAGAGAGAGAGAGAGAGAGAGAGAGAGAGATTTATTGAATAATACAATACACTGACAGCATACAAATAGATTATACACAGAAATTTCTGTCAAAATATATAAAGTTAGAAAGCCTGACCTACCAACTTCCTGCTATACAAGAAACAAAATGTTACCTGCTTTCTATTCTACCTGTATCAAGCATGCACCGGTATGGATGAAGTCATGGGTATGCAGCTCATGAAGTGGTCAAGAACACTACGGGTTGATAGCCCTACATGTGGAAGGTGAGGATTCCCTTCCCTCAGACACTGATCATACTTCTCCAAAATTGACACGATGTAACTGAAATCTGGTCGCTTCGCAGGGTTCTGGTCCCAACAACGCTTTATAAGATTAGCAAGCACAGGTGAGCAGTTGTCTGCCAAAGGTGGTCGTGCATTCTGAACAAGAAAACAATATTCAAACAACATGAAATTTTTTTAAGATCATAAATTGAAATGAATGCGAACTACAAATGAATCAGCGTAATATACACAATAAAACATTGCTATGTCCTTGTTGGTACATGAGATTCTATAAAAGCTCCACACCATCAATTGGTGTTGGGTGCAAATTCCTACACACATTCCAAGTGGGGTTACATTCAGCAGACTCCGACTCCAAAGAACTACCGAGAAACAAGAGAAACATGCCCCACTGGTTAAGGGGTTCTCATCTCACACAGCTGCCCAGGGATCGATCCCTGGGCAGGCAGGTTGTCACAAGTGAGCTGCCACACAAAAAAAAAAAAAAGGGGAACTACCAATGTCAGGCACCTCCAGTTTCCTACACGACTTCTGGATGTCTTTTGTTTGGCTTTATCTCAATTTCAAATAGTATAAATTTGGATCTACTATGGAGTACCATGTTGCAACCAATTCTACAAAAAAAGTTCTATACAAAACTGAGGCATTAAATATCTGTTGTAGCCGCCATTTTAGAAGCCCTGGCTCATGACCCTGTACCAGATATACACACAAACATTTGTGTATTATATATATATATATATATAGATTTAAATATGTAGATCCCAATTTGTGGGGTTTGCCAAAATCAGACATTCTTCTAGTGTTACCCATATAAAGCGAGTTCGGATAATCCCTCTAACTCATCTCTCAACCTGCCAGTATGACTTCAATGAAAGCATTTTCCTTTAATCTCGTGCCACTTCACATTGCATCAAGATTGTTTCCAGAGTACAAAAGGCAAAACAGGAAAAAGTGAGGAAGCAAAAAATAGGAAACATGACACCTGTAAGGGCTCGTTTGTTTGAATGGAATTGAATTCCTAGGAAATCTAAGAAATGTATTCCTATCAAAGTGGCCGAAATTGAAGAAACAAAGGTGAAGATCCACAAATGGCCATCAAATGATCTTCTTTTTGGAGAAAAAGGAATACTCAACCCTCACCCTAGGAAAGTCGAGTTCCATCTATATCTCCTTTTTTAACCCATCACCTCTTTAATATTCTTCTATTGGAACCCATTTCATTCTCAATTTTAAGGAATTCAGTTCCATGCAAACAGATGGGCACTACAGCAATAGAGGGAACACTATATAATTTCTTATGAATATATATTAAGACAAAGTGAAAGCAACTCTAAACTACTTTCGTTTTATTGCCATTCCATATTCTTTTAAAATTATTTTCATTTGTCATGAAGTTCAGATCATAACAAATAATCTCAAGCAACTTCTACTCTCTGGCAAGTGTTTCTGATACTGTCAGCTATCAGTGAGGTTACATGGTAACTGTGTTAGACATAGATGATCATGAGTAAATCATAACAACGCATGTAAAACAATGAAATACAAACTAAAAACACTCCAAGAGAACGCCTTGCACTTACTCTCTACCATCCCCCCAGTGGGATGCAGTGCAGCATGGTACTGCACAGTTGCATGGTGCCCACGAACACAGTATTAAGCATCACTTGTCATGTATGGGATTCTGAGCTGACTCTTGAACAATTTCCTGCTGCTTAAGGTGATCTCAGCTTAACTATAATTAGCGATGAAATAGTTCTGATTCTAGTTACCTATATTGCACTAATTAGTGTCCTACTGTGAACTAGATTGCTCAAATGCATCACAATCTTATTTTCTTTATAGTATGGAAAGGGTTCAGTCTACTAATAATTAATAAAAAAATTGATAGGGAATCAATCTAGTTGGCGAATAGGATGAACTAGCTTTTGTATCGCCGGAGATCAGACTATGAACCATGAAGACAATGGACCAACATATACCATAGAAGCAAAAGAAGAACAAGTACAGCAAGCCCATCTTTATAGTGATTCCATTGCTGAAGTTTTGATGGATCAAGGGTTGGCGCTAAATGTACCTACACCAACTACTGAGAAGAGGTGATTGCAGAATGACATCTTTCGTCGTACATTGTGTGTAAATAACCAGATTTGTACTGTAGTGATTGATGGTGGAAGCTCTGGCAATATTGTAGTGCAAGCTCCAGTAGATTGTCTGTGGATAAGGGTGCACAAACATTCTGGACCATATTTTGTTCATTGGTTGATGAAAGGTGATGAGGTGCAAGTTCAACATAGGTGTTAAGTCACTTTTACTATTGGTGATGACTATAAAGACAAAATGTGGTGTGATGTAGTGCCGATGGATGTTAGGGTTGTTCTACTTGGAAGACCATGGATGAATATAAGGCATGATCCTTCGAATGCTGATATACACATTTGTTAATAATGAGGTCACCCTAAATCCTACAGAGCTGGGACCACCAAAGAGAGGTTTGAGTTCAGGTGTCACAAAGGTTTCACTTCAAGTATGGCACTTAAAGTACAGCACCTTTTGGAACAACTTCTTGATAGGTGTAATAAAATTTGACATGTCAACAACTCCTGACCCATTGACCATTCCCAACGATGGTCGACAGATTTGATATAGCTCAAATCTTTTGTAAACATGGTCCAGGTTTGACAAAAGTAGATACTCATGTTCTTGTTTGGAACAAAACCTTTAGGTTCTTACATGTTTGAACATATTTGATTGAAAGACGACTTATTTCATAGATTCACAAAGTGAGAACATTGGATTCAATGGGTGGGGATGTAACACTGTTATTTGATCATTAATTGGTTTCCCTATAGTAGTTTTGCATTGGGAACTGCTTAGTTTCACATGCACAAATTCATATTCCTATTTGACAATGCTCAGGATCAGAGCCAATAGTTTTCCATGTGGTAAATTTCTCATATTGACAGAACTTTCTAATGGTATACAGCTTTACACGAACCATGCACATTGTAAGATACTTCAGTGACTGTGAGACTTGTAAATGTTCAAAGATGGATAGCCTCATCTATATCCGCTTTGACTGCTCATATGGTTTTTTATGGATCTACCTCTGTCATCTGATTGTATTTGAATATCACTTGAAAATTCTTTTCATTGTTTTCCCCTTTAATACATAACTAATGTCAGCCCCGTCATCTAATATCATTGTGTGAGGGATCAGACTTTGTTGTTTCTAGTAGCATTCAACTCATATTTTTCAGAAGTGATAATTAAATATTTAAAATCATAAACCATTGCTATAAGCACAACTACTGTTCCGATAATATTTTACCAATAAGAAAAGCATCCCTCTTCCTTTTTAAAATTGTAAGATAGCTCTAACCTGTAACCTTGTGGTTGCTACAGTGAGGACCTTCCAACTGTACTGCTGGTTCTTGTCCAATAAGAAAAAATGATCTTCTTCAAACATCTATTTTACATTCTATGAACACACAACTGAAAAATTCGAAGGAGGTGGAAATCTTTCAAAATAAATAGAAATTATACCTGACAAGCAAAGATGATACCAGAAGAAACAACCTTTGGATGAAACCATAAATCTGTGCATATCAGTTCAAGTCAAAGCATAATTGATACTGTGTTAGAAACACGTGGAAATTGTGCAACCGAAGAATGTGAACCAGATCATGACTTAAACTTCAGCAGAATCACACACTTAGATTCTATTAGTACATACTATAGAATCAAACTCTGTTTGAATTGCTTAACCAGATATTCCTGTCCTTCCCAAAAACAGTATTACGTGGGATCCATAATCCGCCTCAGAATCACAATTGCCATTATCTGGGTAATCCTATAAGATGTTAACTTTGGACAATCAAATACTTGCATTTTGGAGGGAAAACCCTACAAACAACATGAGGAATCTGATAGACGTGTCAATTGTCATGGATGGGACCTAGAAAATCTTCTTTCTAATACAAGATTTTTGAGGATTGTAAGGCCTGAGTTAGTAAACTGTTCAGTTCCACACCTGAAGTATATATGGTACAATGACACTGTTTTCACAAGAAACCAATACCTAAATCAAGGAACATATGACACCCTTTTAACCAAAAAAAAAAAAAAAAAGGCAACAAACTAATACATTGAAATGAAACCAAAACAACTATGACAGAAAGCTATTGTAATAATCAGAGTTCTAGATTTTTTTTTTTTGAAAGTGTAACAGAAAGTTTTATTGATAAACCAGAATTACACTCAAGGGGAAAGGGTAGAAAAGAACTATACCCCAAAGAGGATTACATGAGAAAAAACTCCCAAATAGAAGACCGAATGACTCCCTGTTTGGCTAAAGGCGTCTGCCAAACCATTAGCTAACCTAATAACATGAGAAAAAAAACTACCCAATTGAAGAAGCCAATTCCTTTATCTCATTGAGGTAAAGGTGAAATTTCCTAGGCTCAACCAGAGTTCCAGACATTATAGTCAATAGGAAAAAAAAAATACACGCAGAATCCTCATCACAGTTCATGTAAAAATAAAAATCATGATGCACACCAACATAACATGATGAATGACCAAGTAGAAGACGACATAAAAATGTAGATGACAGAATGTCCATAACCTCATATGCAACATTGGTAATACCCAATAGCTACAATGTTATTTATTCCTAGGGTGACAAGCTACCGATGATATTGAACTGCCAAACAGAACCAGCTACCAGTAGTAATGCTCTGCTAATCATGTATTGAACATCAAAACCAAATGTAATATTCAAAATTGCAAGTCTCATATCAACACTCAGCCAAACTCTAGCAAGTAATTGACATTTTTTTATTAAAGCAATTACCTTCTCTGACACGGCAAATGCAGCCTGCACAGGAGTCATTCCTTGAAATGGTACCAGAGCTGTTGTCAGTTCCCACAACACAATGCCAAAACTGTACACGTCAACTTTCCTGGTGTAAGGTCTTTCCTTAATCATTTCTGGGGCCATCCAGCGATACGTTCCTGCATTACCTTTGGATGTTCGAGACTGAGTCTCCAGACAAGAGGTGCCAAAATCAGCTACCTTAACCCGCATCTCATCATTCAGGAGCAAGTTATGAGATTTGAGATCTCTGTGGATCACTCCTTGCGAATGAAGATACAGCATTCCTCGAGAAATGTCGAGGGCTAGCCTCAAAATTGTTTCAGTTGACAATGAAAAAGGTTCTTTCTTGTGCAGATACATCCTTAAAGTACCTTGAGACATGTACTCCATAATAATACAGTACAATGGAGGCTTTTTGCAGGCTGCAATGAACTGTGATAGAGGTCCCATTATTAATCAAGGAATCAAGTTCAGCTTTCACGCTAAAAAGAATCAAG
The DNA here is from genome assembly GCA_028538565.1 of Umbellularia californica. NCBI lineage: Eukaryota > Viridiplantae > Streptophyta > Magnoliopsida > Laurales > Lauraceae > Umbellularia > Umbellularia californica. The sequence goes on along the minus strand of JAPQWN010000011.1, from coordinate 165,152 downwards.
AAGATTATTCGGATGCACCAACACTTAAGGCGGATAAAAAGCTTTAGTGACATCAGCAACAAATATTTAGATAGTTTTATATGCCATGGGGATATCATATAGCATGGGTAACACATACAGCATGGATACTTGTAACATGCTGTTAGGCAGTATCCTACCACAAAGAGAGAGAATGTGTTCTCAGCTACCACAATGTTCTTATGGTATAAAGGTATCATATAGGATACATAATAGCATAGGTACCATATACAGCATGGGTACTTGTATGCCGTTAAGCAGTATCCAAAAATAAAGAGAGAGAATATTTTCTCAGCTACCCCAATGTACTCATGGTATACAGGTATCAGATAGGAGAGTTGTATCCGAGTCCTAGATTTCAAGAATTGCAAGTGTCAGATCCCAGCTCCCAGTATCCTTGCCTTATGCACATCCACACCTTGGTATCATAGCCTTTGACATTTTCACGTGTTTCCATTCCATCTGTTTTTTGCAGAAAGGATAGGATGAGATGTTAATTTCAAGGTTAATTTAGCCATGGCTAGGTTAAATCACGAGTGGACAGTCCATTTTCTGCAGACTCCTATGAAAAGGAGATCAGATCCATGTGGATCATCACCCTTCTCTCATTCTATACCCTTCTCACCCTTTATCAAAGTCTTCAACCAGGCAGGAAATAGACTGTCTTCTTGTTTTTTATTTTTATTTTTTATCAATAATGTTTATTAAACAATAGAACATGGATTGAATGGGAATTACATGGATTGAATGAGAATAATTGTAGTGAAAGCTCTGAGCAGGGAACAAATTCAAACTCAAGATTGAAGCAGACATTCAAAAAATAAAGTTGGAGTTGTCAAGTTATTGTGATTGTTTGCATTGATATTCATTAAATCAGCAAACTCATAATGGCATCTATAAATAAACAAATCACTTTCAAGAACTGTGAATAAACTCCACAAAGCATACAATGTTGTAGCAAAGAAATGCAGAGGATGCAGAATTTTCAATGGAATTCAGTGATTCACCATAACCCAAGATAAGACTCTTGTTTATGGAATTTGTTGATAAGGATGAAATTGACAAGATGAAAGCATTGTTGAAGGGGTTCTGCTAGATTCCTTGTGGCCCTTCAGGTGTGGGCATCCCACACTGCAGCATGTATCCAGGACTCCATGTGGCTCATGTCTACCACATCCATCCATGAGACATGTGGACCACCAGGCAGATGACCAGGCAAAAATACACATTCCAATTTATTGATAGAGGTGCATACATTTCATCTGGACTGTTGAATAATTTTTTCAAACCCCCATCTATTTAGTGCGTGCTGCCCACTAGATGAATGGACCTGCCAAATTTTGGGGAGAGGATATCGACACATTGGTGGCCTGGATGTGGTACAAATGTGCCATTCTGGAAAATGTGGCAGTAGGATAATGATGATTGTTAAACAACGACAACTACAGAAAGAACATGACAATAGAAAATTAAAAACCAGTGAACTAAACATGAAAAAAACATGAAATGAAGAAAAAAATCGATTGTAAAAAATTGACTGTCAACTCCAATTAACAAAATTAAAGTGTTACGTGAAGGTGAATGATCATAGAAACAGATACATGTTGATATCTCCAAAAGAAATTAACTGAACATACTCTTGATGCGATTGCTTGAACCCTGTTCTTCGCTCACAGTTAAGACTTTAGGTTTTAAAATCCAAAACAATAGACGAGAAAAAGAAGAGAGAGGCTACACAAACAATCCAATTAGCACAAAAACATCCAAAGACACCATTTTATCAAAACAAATAAAGGACAAATCATCAGGTGCTATGATATAAAACATTATTGACAGTTGCTCATCCAGACAAAAAAAAAAAAAAATGGTCGTTTTTGTTTTCTTAGAAAACTTTAACACTAACCTGCACTATGTTGGGGTGATAAAGGCGCGAAAGCAGGGCGACTTCAGATGAGAACTGCTTCTCCAGGCGGGTCCGGGTCTCCTCATTACGATCGGGGATCCTCACCACCTTCACTGCCACTGCCCTCTGCTTGTAGATCCCTCGATAAATCCTGCTGTGAGCTCCCGATGCGAACTTGTTCCCAATGAACAGCTGCGAGAGATCTGCCGCCCATTCTTCTGACTCTGCCTCCGCGTCCTTTCCTGCCGGATTATCTAAATTATCTGATTCCAGTAACATCGACCACGACTCGATGCTATTCGATCTCATCGTTTCAAAATCCTCTGACTCAGGAGGAGGTGTCGACGAAGAAGGCAGCGGAAGGGAATCGTTCCTACTACTCTTCTTCCAAGGCCTCAGCGCCCGGAAGCAGGACGCCATACTAAGCATTCGATAAATGGACTACTGCACTGCACTGCAGCAACAGCAGCTGAGAGGATTGGAAAGATGATGATGATGGTCTGGTATCAAAGGTGGTGAAAGTTGGAGTCCGTGGAGAGGAAGACTTTGAATTTAGAGACATGGGTTGTGAAGAAGGAGGCGAGAGGGAGATGGGTTCTCATTGGTTTTCAGAGAGGTGAAGAAATCAGAGACGAAAGTTCATGAATCCATACGCAGACAGAAACAAGGGGAGAAGAAAAAGAGAGAGAGAGAAGTTTTCATACAAAATTCTCTCGGGAAGATTTTTCTATTTCTATTTCTATTTCTATTTCTGGGCTAAACAGTTATTCCAATCCAATGGGATGAGAATGCGAGTTTTGAAGTCATGGGTTCTTATTGGTTTTCGGGGGAAAAGAAGAAAAGAAAGAGAAAACAAATGAGGGAGAGAGAGAGAGAGAGCAGTCATTTTTATAGCCCATCTGCTGGACACCGGTCGTTTTGGATTCAGACTGAAACCGACCGTCTTCGGTAATGTCTTATTTTTAGAGAGAAAATTGAATTAAATCCTTGACAAGGAGACACAAGGATTCTGGTGGGCTTTAGAAAAGATGGATAAATTCGAGGAGAAAAATCCATGAAAGAGCAGAGAAAGAGAGAGAGAGAGGGAGGGGATGCTGCAAGTGCAGCACGGATGGATGGTTTTATATAGAAATATATATATATATATATATATATATATATTGGAAAGAATTTTTTTTTTTTTTTCGTTTAAAGGACTTTTGGCATTGTTTCAGAAGAGTTTAATGTACGTAATGAATTGTATGTGATAGTTAGCTATTGTGTTGTGGGATTCTCTCGGGCAACGCATGGCTTGGCTTGGATTAGATTGCATCGAGGCTGAGGGGATGGATTGAGGGATTAAAAGCTGTCATGTACGTCCCGTGACTGCGTGGTTCGAAAGTAGATTGAACTTTCACCTTTTTTGCCTTTTTCCCTCGCTCGCTCCCTCACTCACTCGCTGGCCCCTGGTCCCTCCCTCTCTAGTCTCTACGTATCTTTGGCGGCTTTTCCTTCTTTTCCCTTTCCCTCACGCCTGCTTTGCATTTATACGCACTTTTGTTGGCGAATGCCGACGCTCACTCCCAAACCCCCCCCCCCCCTTCCATGAGCCGGCCCACACTGGACTGGAGATGGTCCACAGCACAGCAGCCACAAACGGAAAAAAAAAAAAAAAACTATATCCGTTGGAGTGGACTGACATTCACCACTCGCAGTCAAAGTGGCTGTGGCACACATGAAATGATTAGATGGTCGGGGTCAGCGCTGATTAATCCGTGATCTCAACCAATGAGCAATTACTGGCTGGCTGCCTCCTATTCTTTTAACCATCCGTCTCATATATACTCTCTGTATAGTAATTGATGGTAGAAGTGGGGGGATCATCCATTCCTGGAGGTCTTTGGACCATTTTGTTCACCTTGATGGTTTTCGGCATCGAAGGTCTCTTTCGGCCGGCCAGTAAAATAATAAAATGTACTTACAAATTAGATTTTAGAGGAAGCACCCATTTCGTGTTCTTCCATGGCTGATACAGTATTGTATTAGTGGCAAGATCATGAGCCGATCACGCCCTGCCTTAAATGTACGAGGCCAGAAGAATCACATGTTCGGGTAGGCATTTTCAATTTTCCATGAAACTTACAAGCATCTTACCGTTAACCCCTGTTGAAAATTGAAAAGGAAAGAGTCAACCAATCATGACCTTTTTATTCTTGCATCTTCTCTTGAGATGAAAGGTGATGATTGTCCAAGAAAGAGCAAGCCTTGAGATGTGATCGAGGGAGGAAATGGGTTAGTTCTGTGCCGAAACCATAATGCTCTTGAATTGGGATATAAATGGGTCTCCGATTCTCTGATTACCAGGAGGTTTAAAAATCCGATTTGGATATTTAGTTAGGCCCCGTTAAGTAAATGTATCCGGGCCGGGTCCCTTTTTTTTTTTTTGGTCGCGTGACCTAAACAAGTCCGGTTTCGTTCCACAATGGTTCGGACCCGTGGACCCAGGAGCAGACACCTTACTTCAATTTTTGAAAATCTCTCCTTAAAATTAGCCATTCTCTACCGAGACCCGTACTCTGGACCCGCCCCATATATGGTTTTAGTCCCGAGTTCGGATCCACCTTCTCCTTAACAGTTATGGATATGGAATCAAGAAACTGGCCCCGAGACAATTCTAAGGGTGGACATGGACCGGAACCGACTTATTTACATCCCTACTCTTGAAGTGGGAACCATTTTTAAAGGACAGTTTCGGCCCTAACTCAAAACTTATTTTGTTGGTTTTTGACCCGATTCTGATAAAAGGGCTCGAATCCAGTTCTAGAACCAATTTAGATTAGGGAAATGGGGTTCATTTCCAAAATGGACTCTTACTCCCTTTTCATTTATTATTATTTAAAATAAAAATATCATTCACCTATAAGGATACACTATATCTACTACCTCCATAATTAAATATAAAAATATCCAACCACTAAAGACTTGTATGTTAGGTCCCGGGTTTACGGGTCAAAATCTATATTGGATTTCAAATCCGAACCTAGACCCATATATGAATCGGAACCTTAAACATGCTCCAAACATGATTTTTTATAAATAGAAACCTTTAGATAATCAGAAAATCGAATACCCATTTACATCCTTACTATAATCCATCCACACGATATCACTCTATGGATGGTTTCAAATGAGAAAAGGCCATATATGGGTCATCGTCACTCGAGCACCATTCGTGGGCACCACGTTGTGTGGTTTGTATGGGCCATGCAACTTTTGGGGAGATGGACGACTTAAAGATTTAAATGAGACCTAAAAATGTAAAATAAATAAATAAATAAGCAACCTCATTAGATCATCCTATCTTATCCATTCAAGTTATGGCCCTTAGTTTAATGGTTTTATAAGACATCAAATTTTCTGCCAATTTTTTAGAGGATAGCAAGTGTGAGATCAGATTGATCATAGGCGTCCCACATACTAAAATCAGGAGGATGCTCCCTTGAGGTTTTTTTTTTCGCTAGAGTGGAGCAGTGGTAGAACCCATGTGAGACAACCTTCCTGCCTATTAGCCGTCAGTGCCCAGGCTTTCCTCCTTATGTTTTCCAACATCTGTGAATGTAGGAGCATCGATAACCCTGGTTCTGGCTTCGGTCTAAACGAATTTCCCTGGAACATATATTCCTTTTTTTTATTTTTATTTTCTGGAGATTAATTTCGAGTTCGTTTAGTAGTTCTCGGTTTACTACTCTACCAGGAGGCCCGCTTTAAAGCTCATCCAGGGAAACTCAGAAGATGCCGTCGGTGCCATGTTTGACGATAGGAGGAAGATTTGCCATTATATATAATCACTAGCATATAGTCTGAGAAGTGAGGCTGGGATTGAGAAGGGTCGGAGGTGGTGGAGCACCGCAAAGGACAAAGAAGTGATGCCGACCCACGAATTTTCACCACGTGATGAAATATGCTTTCCAAAGAGGGAGGAGGGCAAGGAAGAAAAAAAAAAAAAAGGGGAAAGAGAGACAATTTTTCTTGTAAAGTGAAATAGAAGTAAAGAGTCAGTTTTAAGAGATGAGAAAAGAAAAAGGGTCTTAAAAAAGTATAAAATTAACCTCATTGGCTTTTTGTCATTTTGTAACATGTAAATGAGCTTTTTATTTATATTTTTATCTTTGAGTGGAAGGAAAAATTGACTTCATTACTTTTTTTTTTTTTTTAAAGAAAAGGTGATTTTCGAAATCTTGTACTCTTTTTATTTTTATTTTTATAAGACTCCTCTTCTTTTCATGCCTCTAAACAATGACCATTTACTTTGAATTCAATTTGCAATTGAATTGCCAAACCAAGGATGTTTGGATTAAAATAGAACATAATATCAACATATTTATATATGGAGAATGTTCAAGTACATCCATCCGTCACCATTTGTGGTCAGGGATACCCCTTTTGGGGAAATTTCAAGTATAAAAGTGAAGTGTACATCTCTTTTGTACTTGAAACCTCCCCAAAAGGGGTGTCCCTCACCACAAATGGTGAGGGATTGATGCACTTGAATATCCCCTTTATATATTATCAGATTTCATATCACATGGATAATGCCCATCAACTCATAACCAACATAAAAAAGGATATTCATGACCAACCCAAAAACACATTAAAAAAAAATAAAAAACCGAAAGCAACATAAAATATTTCAGAAAAGACAACATAGTTTCACCAGTTACTATACTGCCTGGTGATCCACCGCTAAACAATTATCTACGACCCTCATTGCAAAAATCTCAACCATATCCATCCACAAGATGGCCATTACGCTTACTTAGAAACCTTGGGAAAATGCAGCTTAATTAGCATTGGAAGTTCAGCCAGCTCAACCTGAGGCTTACCCAACAAAATACTCTTCAACTTATCATCACAGATTACCATGTTTCTGTTGTTTGGATCCTGCAAAGTAACGACATTTTCCATCAAACCAGTAACAGTACGAAAGCATACAGCAGACTCACCCAACGTTGAAAGAAACATCTATCCATGAACATTTCACTGACGTACAGGAGAGCAATATGCATAGTGACAATAGAGAATCAGAGACACAAACATACAGCTATATAAAGTCTTGAAAAATTAAGCTCTGAGAAAAGAAGAAACTAGACTAGAACAATATGTTTATGGGAAATTCTAAAAAATGCCCCACTTTAAAAAACGCCCCCCCCCCACCCCCCCCTTTTTTTTGTAACAGGGCCCACGTTGAGTCAATCTAGCCTTTTCAACAACCCCCCAAAGTCAGAAGTCCAAGTTTGACACTCATTTAACTTTTCCTCACCGTTGGATTGAAATCATGATAAAATAATGTTTCTAAACCATTAAATTTTAGGGACATAGATAAAAATGTTAGGATGATCTTATGGACTCAAGATTTTGCATATAAGTAGGCCTCACATAGATCTTTCCATCCATTGGACTTCCATGATCATCATGCATCCCAGTGGGGCCCAACTAGGAGGGGTGTTTTCTCCTAAAAAACGCACGGGCACAGTGTAGTGCTCCCCCATGTTTATTTACTTTTTTATACTTTCCTTTTATCAGCGGAATGATACGTTATGTAAGGAAATCTCATATGTTGCATGACTTAAATGAAGCACTATTTGAGGTTAAGATCAGCAAACAGTACAAACAGGGTTATCATGGTCTTTGAATCACGAGTTGAGTTTGTGGTTCACAGTTCGCTAGATGTATAATTATCTTGGTTTGCTAGGGTAGGATGCGAAAATTGGTTGTTTCATACGCTTGGTTGTGGATCTTGGTTCTGCTTGTTAGTAGGTCTAGCCTTAATGAGTAGAGCTTTTATAATAATCTCTTTTAAATCCGAATATAATTTTTCTGTTATGTTCTTCTTTCAGCTAAGAAAGAACATATTATATTGCCAAAACAAAAGGACAATTGGATAGTAAGACCTTGGTCATCTAATCCTTGGACCTCTGCTCAATGCTCAATACATCAATTTGAATCGCTAAATATTTATTTCCAAAAAAATGAATCACTACTAAGAAAAGTCGCTAAATATCTAGTCGAAGCCCCAAACTGAAATAAAACCCACAATTCTATTTTGATAATCAAAAGTCTGAGAAACATAGTTCTACAATGCAGTATAAATAAGAAAAGCAAACTTAGGGCCTAAGAAAACCTAAACTATCCTAATTACAATTAGAAACTTGCTAACTAATAATTAGGAAAAATAAAAGGAAATAAAATAACTTCCATTTCCGTTGAGACCACCCACCCCCACCCCCACCCCAATCATGTCATTTCCTCTCTCTGTATCGAACCCCCTCCTCTCTCTATATATACAATTTATTTATTTATTATTATTATTATAAGAAAACTTGGTTTTCATCAAGGAATCTGTAGCCGCACCAAACAACATTAACACCAATTCATCAAGGAAAAAATATCTGTACCAAACATGAACTTAGATACTTCACCAAAATCCTTTTCCATGGTATTCATTTCTATGGACTTTGCTGACGTGGCAATTTTCTCTTTCAGCGGAAATGGTGTGTACACAAACATGCCTTAAAAGTTAGCAATCTTTTACTCAATTGCCAATGTATAGCCACTATCTTTCCTTGTTCAGACATCAATTTGTAGCCATCTGCATCATAATCCTGGGTGCCAAGTGGCAGCGGTCAAAGGAAAGAAACTATAGCATTCTTTGAGAACTTGTGGTAGGATCCACATTCATAACCATGGTCCGTGTCGCTGCTTTGTCATTTTGTAGCCCCAAGCCAAGTAGACGAGGGTCATTGTCAGATTCGCACTTGGGTATTAAAAAAACCAAACTAGCGACACTTCAATATGAATTCTACATTGAGAATGCTTCCCAATGTTGAAGCACTTAGTACTCTTTAGATGCAACATGGTGTGGTAGAAATTATCGTGGTTTGCAGTGTCAGTGATGCAATCCTAGGATTAGGATGCAAGTGCCGGAACACAATTAGGGTTCCGAAGAACAATCACTCGAAGAAGATCGTCTCCAACAAAAAATCCACACAGGGAATTCTATTAACTCAATTCTAATATGAGATCATTGATCTCTACACTATCTATTTATAATAAAAGAAACTTAAGCCCTAAGAAAGCATTCCTAAACAAACTAAGAAACAAATAATAATCCTAACCAAATTAGAAACTAATAACAATTAATAAAGAATTCCTAATCTTGCTTGAGTCCCACAATTGGACTATAAGTCTTGCCCTAACGGTTAGATAGTGCTACTGCATCATTCTCCCCGGGTTGGAAAAGAGTTCAACCTCGAATTCGGCTCTTCTTCTTGATGTTGTTTTTGTAGATAGTGTGTACGTGAAGCGCTTCCTTAGTGATACAAGAACTTGACCCTTTCATTGGTGGGGTCGGCTTCAGAGGACGGAGTGTGACGTGCTTTGCACCATGCATAAATGTGTATGTGTTGTCCCGCATGCCATTAGTTCCATTCTTGTCATACATCTATGGACGACCCAACAAGATATCACAACTATTTGATGGGTATCACATCACACCAAACTGTATCTGTATAATCTACATCAATGGAAAAGGTAACTGGACATGCATATCGGACTTGCACTTCATCACCTGTCATTAACCATCTAGCAAAATAAGGACGATGATGCTTCCAAACTTTCAGTTGTAATCGATGCACAAGAGCTTGGGAGATAATATTCTGACAACTGCCTCCATCAATGACTACCATGCATTGCTGACCATTGACTGTTCCTTTTGAGCGAAAAATATTTTCTCGCAGCCATTTCTTCGTAGTAGTCGATGTAGTTTCTTGGATGACCATGAGAGACTCATGACCCTCATCGGGCATAATATCCTCCACTTCCTTTGTTTCATTCTCTTTAAGATCATCTGGAACATCTTTCATATCACTTTCATTCTCAATGAGGTGGATACGTTTCGGACATTCTGCTACACGATACCCTTGTTGTTTACAATTAAAAGATATGAGCCTATTTTGACCTTCGGGCTTGGTGAAAACTTTCTCCAATGACGCACTCAGTTTAGAACCTGCAATTGAGGAATACTTCTACATAACCCATTTAGCTGCATTAAGTTTCTGGGCTTGATGATTTACAATTCCCTCAGTTTTGAGAGCATGCTGAATAATCTCATCAACATTTTCAAAATGTTCGAATGCGAGGATATCTTGAATGTCAAGTGTAAGCCCATTAAAGTATCTATCAACTAATACCTCGTCATCTTCATTTAAACCATAACGGGCTTGCATGGTTATAAACTCCTCTGAAAACTCAACAACTGTCTTAGATTCTTGTTTCAAGTATTGAAAACGTGAACGCAGATCCTTGGAGTAATTGAAAACAGGAATTTTTGTTTCAACAGATTTTTCATCTCGGCCCACCTATCAACATAGTCAATTTGTTGGTATCTTCTTTTCTTCTGCAACTCGGCCCACCATATCACAGCATAATTGCGAAATCGAGTTGCCACCAGTGTAATCTTATGACCATCCGTCATTGGTTTATGTGCAAAAATATTTTCAACGCAAACTAACCAATCCAAGAATTCATTTGGCTTCAATTTCCCATCATATTTGGGAATCACAAGTTTAATACCCAAATCTCGATCAACATTTACTACATGTGGATCTCGTTGATTCCGATTATGTCCTCCATCATCCCGATGATTATCTTCAAGGCGATTAGTTTCCAAAGTAGTTAATCGGGTCTTAATCCTTGCAAGAGTCTCTTGCATTTGAACCATCATTACGGATAGTTGATTAACAGTTCCCCTCAAAACATTATTATTATTGGGGGAAGACTCCACTTCTACATGCTTCTTGGGAGGCATTTTGTTTAAAGCAAATTTAAAATTTATAACTGACCTAACGTGTAGATCTGCTTTCCACGATCACGTTGGTGAAAATGGATCGAAAATCTGACGCTAGATGGTCCCACAATCGTGAAAGGAAATTCTGGGCTTCTTCAACGGGTCAGATCCACCTGTGGGCCGAACTAGAAACTAGGCCCAATCAGACCGTAAGTCAGGCGCCCAAAAAAAAAAAAGTTTTGAAACCCTTTTTCTCCTTTATCTGTGTATTCTCTACGAAGATGAAGAGAAGACGATGGAGAAACTGGCGAAAGCACTACTGGTGCGGTAGGGCGATGGAGAAAATAGAGTAGGCTCTGGCTCTGGCGATTGGCACTGGAGGTGGTGCTTCAGCGATGAGGGAGGTGCCTCGACGACGACAGCTATGAAGGAGACTTTGCAAAGCGACCACTGCGATGGCGGGAGATGGGCAATGGCGTTGTCTCCGGTGGGAGATGGGCGATGGCATCGTCTCCGGTAAAAGGTACTTCTCTAGCCTTTTCTTTTTGCTGCGTTTGATTCCTCTCCTTCTTCTTTCTGGCTACTGCTTTCCCTCTTTTTTATTTTTTATTTTTTTTGTTGGCTGGGAAGGGTTTTCTGTAGAAGGAAGGCGAATGGTTGTGGGGGTGTGGTCTGGCCTGGGTTTTGGCAGACGAAGTTCGTTTCGTCAGAGTGGCTTCCGGCTGGGGGAGGCGGACGAAGGTGGATCACGGGGTCTGGGAATGGGTAGGAAGATGGGGAGTGGGCTGACGGTTCGAAGGGGTTTTGTTTGTGCGTAGGATTTTTTTTTTTCTTTTTTAATGATAGAAAGGTGGGATGGGTGACAATGTGGTTCGGGGCTGGGATTGATGAAGGTGGGGTCCGTTTGGATGCGATTAGAAAGGTGGGATGGGTGACAATGTGGTTCGGGGCTGGGATTGATGAAGGTGGGGTCTGTTTGGATGCGATTGGAGTCTGGGTTGGAGATGATAGATGAAGGTAGGGATGGGACATGGGTAACAAGCCGACAATCGAGGGATCGTTCGGCTCTAATACCAATGGATGCAATCCTAGAATTATGATGCAAGTGCCGAAGAACAATTAGGGTTCTGAAGAACAATCACTTGAAGAAAACAGTTTCCAACGAAAAATCCACACAGGTACTACTATTAACTCAATTCTAATATGAGATCATTGATCTCTACACTATCTATTTATAATAAAAGAAACTTAAGCCCTAAGAAAACATTCCTAAACAAACTCGGAAACAAATAATAATCTTACCCAGATTAGAAACTAATCCTAAATGCAACTTCATAAATAAAAATTAGAAACTAACAACAATTAATAAAGAATTCCTAATCTTGCTTAGGTCCTACAATTGGACCTTAAGTCTTGCCCCAACGGGTAGATAGTGCTGCCGCATCAGTCAGGAAAGTGAGGGTTCGGTACAATGCCCTTTGAAAGCATCGCGCTTCAAAGCAACCATTTTTCCTCTGAAAATAGACAATGCTTCCCATGTCTTCAATGGCATGTGGAAAAATAAGTTTGACCAAAAGTTAACAATGACCTCTTTGAACATCAGTTCTTTACCGGGAAAGAGTATTATGTTGGTTTGGTATTAAGAAAAGGAAAATGGATAACAATTTTCTTTCAAGAGACTAAGTGGGTGAGAACTGAGAAGGCTAGAGATCTTAGAGAATTGGTTATGCTTTCCTATTTAAGAAATAGGCTAGACTGTAGACATGTTGACTGATAGATAAATTGAAGAAGATGATTTTAGTAATTAGATGAAAAGAGTGATAGGGTTATTATGGGTAAGATTGTATTATAGATGAAAAATGAAAAGATCCTAAATTTTATAAGTGCTTATGCACCTGGAGAAGGATTAAAAAAAAAAAAGAAATTTTAGAGACTGATAAATAATTTAGCAAAGGATATATTGGTGGAGGACGTGCATCAGTTATTCAGGCCATGGTCTGGTCCGGGCTAGGCCTAGCTGTATAGCAACAGAGACCCAGGCCCTCCTGACCCTGCAGCATAGGCAGTCTGCACATGCAGACAGTTGAGGGCTCTCCTTGACACCCAAGTCTTTAATGTAGCACACGCAAAATGAAGTCACAATTACAGTTGTTTTCTTACTTAACCATTACAGTCTTTAGTTACAGTTATCACACAAGTCTTTATTTAGCAAAGACCTAATTTAGTTGCAGTTCTGGCCACAATCGTTCATATTGCAATAGAAAAATCTTCTACTATGAAGATCTAAATATCATGAGATAAGTGGTTTATCTTAATTCTTAACTAGAGGGTGTTAGTTCAATAGTCAAACAAACACCAGTATTTCACAACAATCCATTTTTTAAAAAGTATGAGCAATCACGATATTACTGTGAAGTCAACTTGAACCAAATGGAGAATTAATAAAGATCACATCATGGCATATCAACAGTCCAATAAAAGAAGCATATGCTAAGAAGGATGAGTGGCAAGATTCAGCCAAACTCTGTAAAGGGATTATTGATGGATTGGTTTACTAGCCTACTCTATAAGTAGTTACATTCTTTCAATTTAGGGGGATCAATGGATATATATATATATATATATTTATATATATATTTATATATGTGTGTATGTGTCTTTTTTTTTTTTTTTTTTGTGTGTGGTAAAAGTACATTTTTCTAGTGTCCATCTATCCTACCCTTTCCCCTTTATAAACTGGATCATTGTTCTTTACAATTACATATAATGCACAAACACTGACCCTAGAACAACTGAAAGCTTGACCACGACAACTATCAAACACTTTTTTTTTCCTCCCTTTCCAAAAGACTTGTTCGTTTTAATACATAAGAATACATGGTCAAATTAGTTCCGCCAAAGGATTACTGAAGAGGTAGAGATGTAAATGGGACCTTGACTTTCCTAGAAATTGAATTACTAGGGTGATGGCTAGGTATTCATTTCCCATCTTCCCTCAAATCAATTTCCATTAAAGGCAAGGTTTTTTGATATTTTTAGATAATCACATTTGATTTTTCATTTTAGACCACTTATAGAAATACAATCCTAGGAATTCAATCACATGAAGCAAACAGGCACCAAAGCCTGTTTGGTTAAAAGAGCAATGCAACTGAAACATTAATGGAGCAACATTTACCTTTGGACAGAAACGACCCAACTATTCCAAGATAACATTTAAGGTCATGAGTAACCTCACACATAACTGACTATAGATGATCATTTGGATACATATACATACAAAACACAAAACCAGCCAACCTAAGTATACATATTTGAGACATCTGATTAAAAGGAAGCACTTTCTATTCCACTAAAAACAAGTAGAATCTCTTACCATTTCAATTCCAAAAAGATGGAAAACAGAGGAAAAAGATACAATATCGAATCCAGAGCAAGTAAAGGGGAAGAAGATTTAGAAAGAGAACAAAGTACCTGGAGATTGTGGGTCTTGATGTAAGACCAGACCTTAATGAAACAACCCAAACGGGAAATCTGAGAGTGACCGAGGAATTCTCTGAGAGTGGAAGGCAGGTTAGCCAGATCTATCAGGCTTGCCACCTTCTTTGGGCTGTCAACAATGGCCTTCCTCGCCCGCGGTGGAAGCATCCTTTCTCCACTTGTGTGCAATGAATGAAGAGGGGAAAGAACGAATGGGCTGTCTATCTCTAACCTGGTCAATAATATCCATGACAACATTTTTCTTTAAAAACAAGCTCCACTTGATATGTCTTTACAGAGCTTGATTATAAAATCCAGATAGGAAAGAGATGAGACAAAACTGAACATGAAAAAAAAAAAAAAAAAGCAGCACTCCATCCATCCCCAAGGAAAAAAAAAAAACATCTCTCCTGATCATGGTTTTCTTTAACAACGACCAACTGATCCACTCGTAAGATTGGGAAGGGAAAAATCTCCTCTCCCAGCATAAAAGAAAAAAACCCTAAAATCTATTGTGAGAGTAATAGGAAAAAATAAAATGCAAAGAGTATGCAATTACATATGATCGGATTGAAACGGAGATCAAACACCTAAACAGAATCCTAACTTACTCTTCTTCTATTGGGTATTGAAAAAAAAAAAAAAAAAACCCAAAATCAGTTGGGTGTGAAAAGGGCCAAAATTGGAAGCGGCGTTTCATATGGAATATGCGAACTGGGTGTGTCCTCTTTTTTTTTCTTCTTTTCTTCTTCTGAGCTGTGAGATGGAGAAGGGAAGAGAGATGAGAAATCCGATGTAATGAGGTGAAAATCTCGATGGACAGACGGAGTTCGAACAGCCAGTTACCACTACTAGACGGGGGATGATTTTCTAAAGCACAGAGGGTGTAAAATGAAAAAAAAAAAAAAAATTAGAAAAAGAAGGAAAAAAAAAGAAGAAGAAGAAAGAAACCGTTCACATTAGGGTTTTCCAAACGAAGAAGATAAGTCTCTCTCTACCTGGTTTTGTGCAGAAAAGTTGATGATGGTGCTTGCCTCTACCAACAATGTTGAATCAAGCAGCTTCGAAGGCTAGTGCAGTTATCATCCAATTTCCTGATGCGATTAAAGCAGAGATCGACAGCAACGTCCATATAGGAACAAAAAGAGAGCTGCTATATGCACACCTCTCTTTCTTCTTTCCACAGCCGACATGGGACTCCTCGGGACATTCCCAAAATACCCCCGTCCCCTGGAACGGAGGGAGGGGACACAAAATTTTGAAAATAAAAAGATGTGGATGGCGAGAAAATTACCAACAAAAAACCCCAGATGGCCACTGATCTAAACAAACGCCACTGGTTAATATAGCATGGAAGTGGTTTCCAATGGCCACTTCTAAATTTTTTATTAAAAATTTAAATATGTGACAACATCATCGCATTCAAACCCATACAAATCTCCCGAAAGCCCATTTTCTCCTTCTTCCTCCCATCATTTTCCCTTTTGTTTGGTGATTTCCTTACCTCCTTCCTCAAAAGGTCATTACCTTGATGATTTAACCACCCAAAAATAATCATATAATAAAGATAATGAAATGAATAAACTATATATCAAAACCCTAATGAACTTTTCTCGAAAAGTAAACATGAAACTCAGGCTCTATGGTAGATAACGCATGAAAGAAGGTCAAACTGTGCTATGCCTACCTCGATAATGGAGATCAACAACCTCCATTAGGAATTTTCAATGTTGGAGGAGAGTTTTGTTCTGGTTCATTTTGGTATAAAAAACCAGCAATCGCAGATGATAAAAGTCGGAGAATAGGCAGATTTGACGAATTAGCGACGACATCGTCACTGGCTGAAAAAAGGCAAAAAAAAAAAAAAAAAAAAAATTAATATTCTGGCTGTTTCATTAAAACTATGGGTACCTCTTTTGGTTAGTGGATCTCTAAGGTGCTTTTTCAAGTAAAATTCTCTATATTTTTTAATGGATAATATCGTGTTTTTCTTATTTTTGTCCCTCAATTTTTGAAATAACAAGGGAATGGAATGACAAAAGAGGAAAAAACTGTCATTTTGAAAATCCAGTCCTAACGTACCGTATCCCGCACGCGGTGCTCTTCTAACTCCTCTCTTTTTTTCATTTTTTTAAAGGTCTTTTAAATCATTTCTCTTGAGTACACTGTCGATAGTACCCACTCCCCCCTACACTTGAATTTGGGTTAGAGTTGCATGATGCTGTAAAATGTCAACACAATATTAGCCTAGGCCAACCCATTTTGACCCCTACACAGCCTAAGGGAGAACCTAACTAACCCACCGACCAAGCCCAAATCCGAAACCAAACAAACAAATTGAGGCCATGTTATGTTATTACTAGTCTTACAAGCTAGCCTAAATGGTTGTATTGACTCTCCTACGCTGGGTTTGGGGCAACAGTTTCAATTTGAAAAGTAAATGAGTCGAGTTTAAGTTGGGCCTAAATACATTACTATTATTATATATAGAACATCCGAACATACACCACGAACAACCAAACTCAACTCTCAGCAGCAAGAGTCCGTTGATAAAGTGTTGTTTTCAACAACTTCATATGTTGATGACTATGATCCATGAGTCCATATCCTCTAATAAGAGTCCCACTCATTCATGAGAAACTTATTATGCTCTTGAGTGAGCCTACTTCAAGAAAGGGATTATGAATTCTCATAGAAATTTTACTCTAATACAATTTGGTACACAGTCAAATCAACCTCTAATACAATTCGACGGAGGAGAGAGGTTGTGTCCTTTTTAAAAATAGAACAAATATATTAAATATTAAAAATTTATTTAAATAAGAAATTTCATAGAAATCAAATCAAAATAAAAGAGGAAGCTAGCAAAAGTTGAGATAAAAGAGGAAAGAAAAACTGATATGTAATTTATTGTGTCAAATTATTCTACACTATCATTCATACATCTTATTGTATCAGATTTTAGTGAATGCTCTAATTTCCTCCTTGCCCCATTGGGAGAAATTTCTGGCTACATCCCTGCCCGTCCCCTCCTTCTCCCTGCTCTTTGCACAACTCCTCTCTCTCTCTCTCTCTCTCTCTCTCTCTCTCTCTCTCTCTCCATCTCATTCTCCCTATCTCTCTCCCTCTCGTCACCCAACTTTGCCCCACGCCCACCATTGCCAGCGCCATCTCCCTGTGGCTCCCTTGTAGAAGGGCGTTGGGTCCAACGGGGATTGGGTATGCAGTGGTATATAAGTCCCACATCGGAAACGTGCTAGTCCAGATCTTGGGTGTATATGTGTGTGATCTGGTCCTTAACTTCACATGAGGTCGTTTAAAACTTTGATGCAAAATTGTGTTGGATTCCCATGAGCCAAAGCGGACAATATTATGTAGACGGCGGGCCCAGGTCGTTATAGATGATATCAAAGTTGAGGACGGCTCTGTTTTTCGGTTGGGTTCAATGAGAACTGGGTATGCAGTGGTACATAAGTCCCACATTAGAAACATGCTAGTCTAGATCTTGGGTATATATGTGTGACATGGTCCTTAACTTCACATGATGCTTATTCATGCACTACTCATGTCTAGATTACATTCTTTGACTTCATATGATCTATCTTGTCATTTCTACTCATTTGATACGCATGTTATAATTTATACTTGTTTACCTTGCTTAACTTAGTCTAATGGACCTACACTTAGCGTTACAGATGAGGACCTCGACGTCGTTGCCTCGAAGATCGCAGAAGTTGAGGAGACTCCTCAACAATTAGCCGAGTGAACCCCTAAAGATGTCTTCTAGGTATCTATTCGTTGACCAGATTGGACATCATTTACCCTTAACAGTGGCATGGGTTGCCACCAACTTAGACTTTACTTTAGACGTTTTACTTGAGATTGTATCACTCAATTAATACTTTACTTCTGCTATACTTTCCTTAACTTTGAAACTCGAGCTCTTAACTATGCTCCTAGACTAGTTTATGCTCTTATATCATGTTTTATATGATGGATTTTTATCATGGATGGATATCTATTGTTGAAATATACAGGTGAATTATACAATTTTATGGAAATTTAATCTCATACGTGATATCATGTGGAACAAATCCGTTCGTGGAGATGAATTGTGGATCAAGTTGGTTCGAATTTTAACACAGGCGTACGTTGTGCTTCGAGATGAGTGAAATCTCGAGCTTGGGGCGTGACACAACATCCAATTAGTTTATATGAAATCTTTGACTTATTTATATTATTTTATTTGAATGCTCAAAAATTATTAATTTGAAGGTGGGTCATTTTAGTAAAAACCGAGGAGGGTTATACATCACTTGAAAATATTACTTTTTCAATAATTTGGGTGTTTATAACTGGACCCACTGTCAAAGAACCCTTTCATGATTCATTTGATATGTTTATCCGCGTAGATAACCTTGATGGGCCTTGAATGGAAAGTTTCACTCCAATACGGTGTAGCCCGTCGGAAGATCTCTACAAATTAAATATTTATATTTTCTAAATTTCTTATCTAAATATCATTAAAATGTTATTGCTCGGACTAAAGACCGTTTAAGTGAAAATCTTATAAAGATTATATAGGGGGAAAGACTTTTTTTTTAATAGTTTAGATTTTTCATAAGGAGGCCCATTGATATTCTTGATCGATCATCCTTGCCCCCCTTAGATTAAAATCTCGGCTTTGTAAGTAGGTGCGGACCTAGGGGCTGGCAGGGGCCATGCTGCCCATACATCATAAACTCTCTTCAAAACCAGGGGCGGACCTAATGGGCTGGCAAGGGCCATGGCCCCCAAAAATAATAAACTCCCCTTAGAACATTGCTTTGGCCCCTCCATTGTGTGGCCATCCATTGTTTAAGGCTTTTTTTAACATGGTTTTCACTCTTTGAAAAAGGGGAACAAAAATATTACTAGTTTTAGGGAAAACTTAAAATGAAAAATGAAAGGAAAAGAAAAGAAAGAAATTAAGGAAAGAAGATAAGAAGGCTTGATGGTTATTGGATAAGAGATATTCTAATATTCATTCTAACCCATCTACACTTGCTCCAAATCTTATGATCCAAGAAAGGAAGAGTAAAAAACATATCTTCTTATTAGAGATATTGAAAGGAGGTCTGTGTTGCAGACTTGCAGAGACTTTGAGGTAAGAATAAATAAGAAGAATGACAAACCCACTTTCTCTTTTATAACTTCTTTTATATTGCATATATGTACTAATTTCACTACATGTTATTATGTATTTTCAATCTTTGTCGCTTATATTGAAATCTAATCTGCTTAAAACTAATGTCTATTTGCGTGCTATTATTACATTAAGTTTTAGTTCAATTGGAGTTTTATCCATTGTGGATAAAGAAATACTAGCAAAACGTACCCGCGCTTATCATGGGCAATATAACTTAAAATAATAAAAATAATACAATATTTAACTAACACTTAGTCTAAATTATATTGAGATTTCAAAATTACAATAAAAATTAAAACCCATAATAATAACAAAAAATAATTTGTTAATTTCAAAATGAGAACACTTTAATTTGTTTGAAATCAATTGAGTGTTTTACTCCAATCATTCTTTTGAAATCAGAAGAATAAGCTCATAATAAAAAAAAAGAATTGATAAATGCACCACAAAATACGACATGAAAACAAAAATCCATAGACAATCTAATAATAAAAACAACTTAGAAGAAACAAATTAACCCATGAAAATCCAATGCCTAAAAGCGAAAAACTAAAACAAGAAAATAAAAGAGAAAATATAAATCCATGAAAATCTATCACCACTGAAAATAAAAGAACTCATCAAAATTGAAAAAAAATAATAAAACAGAACTATGATATGAAGAAAAAAAAATTAAAACACCAGAAAATACATAAAAAAGGAAAAAAGAAAAGAAATAAAAGAGATATAACTTGATCGTGTTGTAAAAGTCATTAAAAATGCAGTTGTGAAAATTCTCGTGTTTCACTCACTCTCGTTAATTTAAATTTAAATTTGAATAACATGACTGAAGGGAGATTAAAGCGTTTAGATCCAATTAAACTCCATCTAAAATAAAAAACCATGATGCAATTGCACGAGATAAGGGATGAAAAGCTCAAATATGCATTGATTGATTAAAGACTGTGGTAGGTTGGACTCTTTAAAAAAAGTAAAACTCCTTTTAAATTGGCCTATTTATTTAGATGGCTAAAATTGAAAATTTCTCTCGAATCCCTAAAATCCCTCCGTCAAAATTAAAACTGAAGTTGAGTTCCATTTTCTCAATCAATTGCAAAATTGAATCATATCTCTTTCATATATAATAATAGTTGTATTTTTCTGGTTTTGATTATTATTATTATTGTCCATGTTAGAAAAATATGATTAAAGAAACTTATATTATTGTACTGAAACAATAATTGATGATTTTTGTTCAATGAAAGAATGTCGAGCTCAGCTTCAATAATTTGATTATTGCATATTTTATTTATAAATTTTCAAAATTTGTTTAAAGATTTTTTTTCTTTGCCCCCCTAAATAAAATTCATGGTTACTCCCCCATCTGTCACTTATGTAATTGATGAAGAAACGAATCTTTCTTTCCTTCTTTGATGAAAAAACGAACCTGCTTGCAAGAGGGGATGACAAAAGAAGCGATTCTCCATGTCAAAGCTGCACAATGGGTACATTCCCTTGAAATCTATTATTTGCCTTCACATTCCTTCTCCATCTCACAAGTCACAACCCCCTTCTCCCTCCAAAAACCCCCATCCAACCTACATGTTTCTTGCCTCCATCACAATCTCACTTTCCTCGATTCGTTCCGACTCCCAAAAAAAGAAAATGAAGCCCCCCAACTCTCCTCAGCAGGATTCACCAAATTAAAATGCCCAATGCCCCCAACCGTTTTGTAGGGGCCCATTTAGTTGGTCTAATTGTGATATAGTAGCACAAGAACCTGTGCTAAGCATCGGCATGACCTGTGCGGCCCCTCTCCATTTAACTATTTTTGACATTGTTTTGACAATTAATTACACATAAGTATTGTATGGTGTATTGATTAGGTTAGTTATTTAAACAAAACAAAAGGTTGTGGGATCAAACTTCCTAATTTATATACATTTTAGTGTGAAAGTAATTTGGTCAAAATTGAATTCAAAACCTTTGTCTTTTAATATATTATAACTAGCATAGTAAACCTGGGTATGTAGGTTGGGAGAGGGCTGCTATCATCCTTTTGTGTATACTGGTTTTACGCATGAAAAGTGAAAAGAAGTTATGTAAATGTTAAAGAATAAAATAAAGATCAATGTTTATTGGCACCATAGATGTTAGATATTCCGAAATTAAAGACAATGGAAATCAATTAACACTAATTACAATTAGTGTTTTTTATTTTTATTTTTGGTTTTTCACCACTATTGATGCATATCATCATTGTATACTGTTATCCCTATTTTCTTACTGTTATTCGATCATTAGAAGAGTTTTTTAAGCCATTTATATGTGTATATAAATATATAATATTAAAAAAATAGAGAAAATTCAAGTTCTACCAGCCCATTATGATAAAAGGAAGGTTTAGTATGCACCTAATATATATACGTTGGCAAGTCAGACATCACTGGCCATCCAATCCAAAGAATGAAAAACTTATATGACATCATGGCCACCAACATCCAACAATCCCTCTGTTTGTTTTCTCACTTATATTTGGGCAAAGAAGGTCAGTAAAGATAATGTCCATGTTACATTAATGACAAATCAACAGCTAGATACAAAGAAAAAAAAGCATTCAAGTACAAGGCTTAAAAACAAAACAGAGCACAGAGAGCCCATCAAACGGATCTAAAGACCAAAACCAATACCAAACATAAAACAGAGAAGCATAAATAAGATCATCAAAACACTAAACAAAAACCCATATTGGGATTTGGGAAATATTTCTAAACATGATGCAACTAGGACTCGTCATTGATGATTAATGACTGCTACAGACTTGACTCTAAACATATTACCGAACAGAGTCCTAATTAATAGGAAAAATAACTTGTCTATCCAAACTTTAATAAACACAAAATAGCAATTTAAAGGGACTTTCAACTAAAGTCTTGCATAGTTCCTTCATGTGCAAACTTTGTGTGGACGTCTTGTCTCATATGTTCCTCTCCTAAAAAAAAACCCATGGGAAAAAAGGAAAAATCAACAAGCAAAAACTAACGGACCAAATACAAACCCATTACAAGAAAGAGAAAAACCAAATCAAACACAAGCAAAACTCTGCTCTATTTTGGGCTTATCTTCCATTGATACAAATGGCATGACAACATAATATTTAACATTCACAAGACATTACTTTTTTCAGACTTCAGAGACTCTTCACAGTTTTTTTTAACTTAACTTCCTCATTATTAATATTCTTCAAACTTGTGTCAGGTTTTCAACACACCAAAACTAAGGCAAATATGGACATGGCTTGGTCTTGTACCTGCAACAAAAAAGATTTCAGTTCTTATTTGGAAGCTGGTTACAGTTGTAACATTCTAGTATTCTACTGTCTTTGATGTGTTTTGTAGATCTATCAATTGTGTTGGCTTGTGTGGCTTCAGATTGCTGCTCATTGCATGGATCTGAAGCATTATCTTGTAGATTTTCTAGCACTTCACAATTCATACATTATGGGTTGTTCTCCTGCTGCAATAGAAATAGAATGCTATAGTGGCTTCAATTTCAGAGCAGCTTTCTACTCTTCTCTATGTTGCATATCTGATAGTGACTCCCAAGCAGATTGGATTGGAGGCTTCTTTTTCATTGTAACATTCTAGTATTCTACTCCTCTGCATGGAGTATATCTGATAGTGACTTTCAAGCACATGATTTTATTTATTTTATTTTTTATTTTGTTTTGAAACAGTAACAAGTGATTTTATTAAAAATAAGAAACACAGGACATTGACCCCAAAGGAAAACTGTGTATGAGAGACTCACACCCTACAAACCATTACAAGAAAGAAACCTCCCATGTCTAGACTTAAACCAACCCTCTATGTATGAGAGACTCACACCCTGCAAACCATAAAAGTTGTCCCCCATTTCTGTTTTATTGCAATTCAAATCACCCTTGTTTGGAACTACAATAGATTATGCATAAAAGATGAACACAAGGCACATCTGCAAGGTATATTCAGGCCTTCTAAACAGAAGGGGGAACTTTAGATCAAAAGGCTACTGTGCAAGCCTGCATTTGAATTTCCATCTGTACAATGATGCTACTGTGCAAGCCTGTGAAGAAGATGGGTGATATTCATGGCCTTACATCAGAAGGCTAGTAGCAACTTCTTTGGTTTAGAGCTGATCGATTATTGGTCCAGCAATACCCAGGCCATGGTGCTAATTTTGCATCACTCTAAAACAAAAAAAAAAAAAAAGAAGACCCATGAAAGATACCTCGCCACTAACATACCCAGAATACAAAACCCAACACCATCAATAAATTAGCATCCCACATCACATACGTTGCTGTAATGTGACTGTGAGGTGTGGAATTATGGCTTACGAGACCGTCCATCCCTCCCTTCAGATTTTGAGTATCCTTTTTCCTGTCAAAAGTGAAGTTCAAGATGACATCTTTTTTCAAAACCATGGGTTGTGCTGTTGCTTAGAAACTGTGTCTCTCACCCAGAACCTAGTTTTACCTCACCTGAGGCCTAATTTGCTCGCCAAAAGTGCTAGGGCCCGAGATCCCTAAGCTGGGTCAAAACAGAAAAACATGGTTTCAATCAAACTTCTTTCAGTTTTAAAGAAAACCAATATGTACAGGCTGCATTCCTGTTATGTATCTGTTTCGGTCTCTTCTAGTGGTGATTTGTAGAAAAACAGAGAAGAACAAAGCCAATCAAAATCGACCAACCCAACAACAACAACAACAACAAATGCAGACCCATCCATATCAGAAAAACCACATGAAATCGAAAAAGAAAGGAACCCAGATTACAGATCTTGGTATCTAACATGACGGCGCAGAGAATCCCTGTAGAAATGCAGAGGAGAGAGAGGGGGAACGAGAGAGGGGGGAACACAAAGAAAATAGAGAAGCAGAGAGAAAGGGCGCCATACCTGGGAGGAGAGTGCTCAGATCTGGGAGGTGAAGAGAGTGGCCAAACGTTCTCTTGGATGGGGCAACAAGGAAGGGGAAGAGAGTGGCCAAACGTTCTCTTGGATGGGGCAACAAGGAAGGGAAAAAAAGTAGAGAAATGGAGGATTGAAGGTTTCGATCCAACTCTCCCTCTGTGACGGAAATGCAAGTCCCGCACAGTCCGCTTTTTTTTTTTTTTTTGGGTGCGAATCCTTTTCATATGAACTTTGGTGTGAATCCTTTTACCATCACATGAGGTGTGAAAATTTATGTACGAAAATGAGCTCGTTTATGTATCATTTTCATATACAATTTACACATGTGATGTGTAAATGAATGCAAACGAACATAATAATGCGTAACTATTTCATATGTGAGTCATTTACATATATAAATGACCGTAAACAAACGACCCTTTGAATTCGAGGAAATCAACATCTACCTCTTTTCTATCTTGTGGGTTAGAATAACTGATTATTATCCTACTACTTTCTTCTTTTCTTATACAAATAAATAAATAAATAAATAAAGAACACCCATTTACCAGTACATTCTAAATCGGTTGACCAATGATACAAAAAAATAAATGTGGTATTGAATCCAGCAGTGACTTTGGTTCTATGACCCACGTTTACACGGTTAGAGATCCTTATTAGATCTTGAGCCAATTTCTTTGGGTGGGCCCGTGCGTGATGTGTGCCAAGCAGCTATTTGCTCTTTTTTTTCAAACACACCAAAAGGATTTTAAAAACCACATTCTATGATGATCAGGAAGAAAAGAGAGAGAATGGAGAAGACAACTATGAAATTTGTAGATGATTATGATGAATTCTTGGGTCTAAATTTAGGGTCTAAATTTATTGACAAATATTTCAACATCCGTGACAGATCAACGGTTGACATTTAACTTAGTAGCCATTTTTGACATTATAATCGTGATTACAGGTTCAGATGTTGATTGTTGGACTTAGAAAGTGGGGTTACAAAGTGAAAATGGTGAAATTTGTATTACCGGTTCTGGGGCACTGGGATTTTGAAGTTGAAAGTCAAGCGCAGTCCATTTTCTAAAGATAAAACCAAGAAGGATAAGAAGATTAATTTCAAAAATAAAGAAGACAAAAGATTTTGAGAAAAAAAATCCCAAGGGATGTGGATGCCTAACACTTGGGCCCACTGCCCTGGGACGTCCACATCATCTTCTCTCTCTCTCTCTCTACTCAATCCACACCATTGATCTCCTATTCACTGCAAGAAGAAGTCTCTGGAACCCACTACTGGAAGACCTGCAAAACAAGAAGAGATCAAAATTGGCTAGAAGATCGGTTTGAATTTAAAAAAAGAAAGTTACTTTGCTTACAAGTCAAGCCAAAAAAAGCAAAAAAAAAAACTATAAATATAACCCTAGGGGGGACGTCCAAACCATGCTCCCCTAGACTTGGATGTCCCACTCCCCTCTCTATTCTCTCTCTCCTTTCTCTCTCTCCCCTCTTCTAGATCTAGGTTTCTCTAGTCTAGTTCTCTACTTTTTCTATTTTTTTTTTAAAGTAGCTTTGTGCCTTGTACAAGCAAGACATAGTTTTTAGGAGGAGCAGAAGCTTTGTACTTAAGAATGCTATCAATGAAAATATCAATTCTCTTTAGTGTAATGGCAGGTTGATTTTGTGATCGATGCTACAAATGAAGTGAAGTAATCTCTAACTCTTTCTTTATGTTAATATGTATTTGATTAAGTATTGACGTGCTTGAATGCTTTAGTAGACTTGTCTTCATACCAGTAGCTAGGAACCTTTCATATTGTATTTCTTAATGCTAGAGTAAGCCTTTTGTTATCCACGCTTCAAACTATGTTTATTTTTATGGTTTATACTTAGGTTTGGTGGGTAGTTATTAAGTAACTTTAGTAATTTGTTGAAGGGAAGGAGGTCTTGGATATTTGCTAAGTTCTATAGAAAAAATAATCTCTTTTGAGAAAACTGATTGTAAAGTTATATAATCTGGTTTTGGATGCCTTTCCCGGATCTAGAACTGAAGTAGAAAAACTGATCAAACATGTATTTTCATTACGAAAGTCGTTTTGGATTGCTTGATGGATTCTGAATGCCTTGATCAACTTTATTATCATTGTTATTTCACTATCTTATTGCTTTGATTAATTTTCTGCATTATTAGTTAATTATGATATCATATTAATTAGATTTTCTTCTTGATTCGCTCTATGTGGGTTCGACCCGTACTTGTCACTGTCTATGTGGGTTCGACCCGTACACTTGCGGTATTATTTAGTATTGATTGAAATCATAATCAGATCCCATGTTTTAATTCCTAAAAGTGGAGCCCCTATTGTAGTTTCTAAAGGTGGGCCACATTGTGATTCCAAAAGGTGGACTCCATGTTTACAATCACAAAAGGTGGGTCTCCGTAATTCCTATAAAGGTGGGGCCCCATGTGCTAATTCGTAAATGTGTATCCCATATTGTAAGTAATCTATAATGGTGGGCCGAAGTTGTAATTCTTAAAGATGGATCCCATGTTTATAATCACAAAAGGTGGGTCCCATGTATTGCAATGCATAAAAGGTATAATTATAGTTAGGAATTCTAATAGCTATAAAATAGGGGATTTATCAAACTCAAGATGCATGAAACTCTCAGGCAAGAATTCCAAGATTGAATGAAACATGAAATCTAAGAATGACAAAATTTAGCATCAAAACTCCAACATTTGAAATCCTCGGACATTCACTATGCATGAATTCCAAAAATTCCGGTACATAAACTAAGGCATTGTTTGTTATCTCTACTCCTTTTCTATAGACCATAAAAAAATAGAGCCATTCAAAACGTGTTTGGTAATGCATGGATCAAAAAACGCAATTTTATGAAAGATAAACATCTATAGTTATGATTTTAGGGTTTTTTATTGTGGGGTTGGAGGGTGGACTTTATTTGAATTTATGAGTTCCTTGAACCTATTTTAGTCAATATAAAGTGAATTTATTGTGCACCCTCAATTAGAGAAATGGTAGAACTTTGGGGCTCAACATGTAATGCACGTGGTTTGGATTTTTTTCTATACCTTTTTTATGTCAAAAGTTTGAGGTATTTGGTATGTCGGATAGGAAGTAATGTGCTCGAGTTCATGATATTTGGATGTTTATTGTGTCTCACTATGCCCTAATTAAATGGTATTATTTGCATAAAATTTTATAACATAGTGATTTTTATGAAAAAAAAAAAAAAAAGGTTGTAACTCCATTCCCCTCCCTTCCTCACTTTTTCTTTCCCCCTTTCTCTCTCCACTCCACCGCCCCCAGTAGCACAGCAGCCACCATCACCTTCATGGTCCAACCACTATTAAAGGAAATGGGTGAAAATATCGCCACTTAGGTGAATAAGGGTATTTTCATCCAAAAAAATGTACGACATCCTCTGTCTATATTTTTTTGTGTTTTTTCATAGTTTTCTGTTCAATCACACTTAAAGCATAATTTTCGCTTAAAGCATAATTTTCGTAAAAATCTCTAAATACAATTGTAGAATTCATTTAAAACTATACTACTTTCATTTGATTTTATTGTGGCTCGGGCTGGGCATAGAGATGTAAATTAATGGGTCCTCGATTCTCCGATTACCAAAGGTTTCGACCTGTTAAAAATAGGGTTAGGGTCCTTATTTAAGCCCCAATAAGTAAATGGGTCCGTGTCCTTTTTTTTTGGACTCCGCGACCTAAAAGGATCTGGTTCCACCTTGGTTCGGACCCATAGATCCGCGACCTGACATATTACCTCAATTTTCTAGTATCTCTCCTAAAAACTAGTTTTTTTTCTCTATATCATTCTCTTCCTCGAGTCAGACCCAAACTTGGACCTGGACCCGTCTCATATATGGTTATGGTTCCAGGTCCGATTCCACCTTCTCATTAACGGTTTTGAGTCCACCATGGACCCGGACCGGAACCCACCCGTTTACATCCCTACCTAGGTATGTGCCCTTTTTTTCTTTCTAGTAAAATCAATATGAGAAATTATCGATGTTCTACATCGACACCTGGAGGGGAGTTTCCAAGAGACGAATTAGTCTGACCCAAAAAGACTGTGACTTTATGTTACATCCCGTCCCAAGTTAATTGAGATTAATACTAATTAATCATAATTAATTTAGTTAATGGTATTTTAATGATCAAATTAAGATAAACTAGTCTTAGTCGGTTGAATTGAGTCTAATGGATCCAGTTTGAATTAAGAGCGAGTCATTTGAGTTGGTTTTTGGTTCAATGGGTTAGAATAAGGACTTTTTTGTAAATTTTAATTTTAGCATATTTCGCTGAATACGGTAATTTTTGATACCAACGTGTGTACCTTGAAGAGTACATCGATTTTGTAATGGACTTCATGGCATTTGATCTTGTATAGATCAATTGAGTCTTCATTTGACTCAAAAAGCAAATGAGGTTATGTCATAGGGTTTATATGCAAAATACAAAATATTTGTTTTTAAAAGAACCCAAGTTTAGTTCAAGCGATGTTTGGCTCCCGTAACAAACCAAACCCTGGTTTTTCCTTCCTTTCTTCTCCATTTCTTGTAGAGTTGTGTTGCTTCAACTTCTTCATCTCCTTCATCATCTTTCTTTGCTTCTTTGGTGTTAGGGTATGAGAGAAACCTCAATTTTTCCTTTCCATAAGCTACAAGTAAGTGGTTAGTTGTATTTTTAGAAACTTCAAGCTTCATTAGGGGATTTAGACTCTTATCTATCACAAGCAACTCATTGATTTTCCATTATTTGTTGTTTCATGTGATAGGTTAGTGATTAGGGTTCAAAAGGGTGGAATTTCATTTCTAATTGAGCTTAAAGAAAGGAGGTTTTTTTTCCTAATTGAGGCAATTATAATTAGCCCAATTGATAATGGGTGCTATAAATTTTATATGAGTCTTTGTATGTCTAAGTTTCAGAATTTTTCTGCAGATTTGGGCGCTGTTCGGCTGGCCAAATAAGTGGCTGAGTAGCTGGCCAAATGTAAACATGCAGAAATCTGCAAAAATTAGAGCTGACCAAATAGCTGGCCGAACAACCTTTGGCTAACCAAATGCTGGCCGAATTCCGGGCAGTTTTTATAGTTTGAAAATTCTAATTTTTAGTTTTAAAACTTATTGAAAGAAGGGGATTTTAGGGCTATTAAAGGAGTGGTTTTAGGTCCAATTACTTGAATTTGGTTGTCATAATTTGATGTCGATCTTTGACGAATCCGAGTCTTCCAAAAGTATGACAAGTCATTTGCTTTGATTTCCCTTGAAATGGATTAAGAGACAAGTGTCTTCAGGACTCTATTGACAAGGAACTGATAGTACAATGTGCTTATGAAGATGTTGCACGGACATATCCATAGGTGTTAATTTAGGGGACTCTAATGTACACTTTATACACTATGTAATATTAAATAAAAAATAACGCGTACGTTAGATGACCGAAAATTACTCCGAATGGATGGTTAGAGACGAAGGATAATTAGAGTAGTAGTGGCCAATAATTTCTCTTGACTCCCTAAATTGATTTGCATTTCATATTGAGCTATTATTGTTGACCTCAAGTTTTATATTATCATTTGCATTAATCTTTACTTTCCTTCAATTGATTTGATTGAAATATATGGAATTGAGTTGATATCCAAAAAGGTAGAGAACTGATTTGAGTAAAGTATATGACTTGAATTGACTCCTTGAGTCTGGCACTACTTAGTTTGACCTGTTAAGGCTCGTTAGAGTTTTTTTTTTTTGGAAAAGTTAAGAGTTTTTATTTCCAAAGAGAGATTACAAAGAACAAAAGAATGAGAGGTATAGCTCTAAGGCTCGTTTGAGTTAAAATAGGTTAATTGTACAATTCCTACTGTCTTACAACATAAATTGATTTCAATGTACAGTTTGCCCAGTATTCAATATTTGAGTTCTTAAATTATCCCGTCTTTAAATTCAATTAAACATAGCAAGAGTTATAATAGAGTTGTTTATACTTCGCTGAATCGTCGTATTCATAAGTGTTATTAATGGTATTGTAGGTCCAAATGTCAATGCCGGTCTTGCAGAGACCGCAACGCTAGTGGAGGAGACTGCA
This sequence comes from Umbellularia californica, assembly GCA_028538565.1. Taxonomy (NCBI): domain Eukaryota; kingdom Viridiplantae; phylum Streptophyta; class Magnoliopsida; order Laurales; family Lauraceae; genus Umbellularia; species Umbellularia californica. The sequence continues at coordinate 134,698 of JAPQWN010000011.1, read as the reverse complement.
TCAGTTTGTCCTGGAGGATTAGTAGAATGGAATGGCCAAGATATCATCTGATCCTGGCAGCAGAGTTCGAGAGTAGTGGTTACATTTTTGGAACTTTAGAAATATGTCGTCATGCATTATAATTTTAAATATTCATATATAGGGATGACCTTGTTGTAAAGGCTAAATACTTTACTTTTGTGTAAAGAACTTGGTAAATATGTGAATAAGTACTTTAGTGTGTCATTGAGTAGCAATTAGGGACTTTTCCATATATGATACCATTGTTATATAAGCTTATGCATTGTTAGTGTTAATGACAGATATGATTCATTCATCTTACTATCGTAAAGTAAGTATATCCTTTTTGGGTTTCATTTTAATTTCGGTTAAATGCGAAATTTACAGGAGTATGTGTGGCCGCGCCTCGGAATTTACCCACATTAATCAAATCTCGGGCTTAAGGCGTGACACTTTTCTTGATCGAGCCCATTCGATCCACATTCTCTCTCCGGAATATGTACTCAGCCAAATACGGTTCTTTAAAAAACTATACAATGCTGAATCAATCCATGTATGAAGGTAGAGGCTTAAATAAATACTCAAGTCACATTTTTCATATATTGATTAATTTACCACTAATATTATTTAAATTGAAATGAAATTTGGACTGGTAAGTACTACATTTTGAAAGGGAGTTTATAATGTGGATGGCTTAGATTAGAAACAGTGAGGCTTGCCTGAGCCAGTATTGTAAATTGTTTGTTCATGCGTCATCTGCGTTAGATCAATCCTCTTTAAATACACACATATGGATCTCTTTGCATCGGACCTTACAGGATGAGGTTCTATTTCATCCCCCGCATTCATGATATGGACAAGAAAATTGAATCGTACTTGGATGCATCGAAATGCCAATAAATTGAACAATCGTTTTCATACATGGCTCTAGACAAATGAATGGTAAAATATGTATAATTATACCAAGCAACAAATACGTTTTTATTTTTGATGACCTTAGCCATCCACACTGGGGGAGAACTAGCTCGAGGCAGGCATATATGTATAGTACTACTGTATACTTGTTTTCCTCTCAGCTCAGGAGACAGTCTTGGCAAGCGTGTGATCAGCAAGATCCATCTCCCAACTTTCATGCATGCCTCCAACATTTCGGTCATTTGTCACCCCTTGAGAACAAACAACAACATATCTGCAGATCCCAAATTTGGAGAAATTAAGAGAACATAAGCCAAATCCATAGATCGGATTATAGGAATTTATCCTATCGGCCAGATTTTTTTGGCACTTTTTACGATGATCCTTAAAATTCAATGACACAACTCATAAGTCAGGTTGAGCACTAGAGAACCGCTCCTTACCAGCGTGGTAATGAGCGGCAATTCTCACTTGGCAGCTTAAGATTTGAACCCTGGTTACGCCACTTTTTCCCGTGTGTGTGGGCACCCTTCCCATTTGTGTGGGCTTTCTTCCTGTGTGTGTGAGCACATTTTCTACTTGAGTGGACAATCTTCCTATGTGCATGTGGGCTCTCTCTTGGGTCCCTGCTTCCTCGGTTGGGACACCAAAAAAAAAAAAAAAAAAATAGAAAAAAGAAAATCAGGCTGTGTACTAGGTGGAATTGTTGAATTAATGCACTGTTCATGCATTTGCTAGGTACATGCTCCTAGAGTTTTGTGTTGCACCTTTCCATGTGCATACATTGCACTTTTGAAGTGTCTCTTCGGTTAGTATGAAGTGTCTCTTGGATTAGTGTGTTGAGTTAATTGTATTCTTGGAATACATAACAGTCCATGTATTTGCTTTTATTGTGATGAATGTAGAAATCCTATATAAGGATGTTGAGATTTGTTTATAAAATAAAATATGAACTAGAGTGTAATCATTTTGTCTTTTGTATCTTTCTTCGAGTTGTTATATGCTCATAGAAAGGCTAGAATAGCCTACAAAGTGGTATCAGAACCTAGTTTCGAGTCTTACTGGGCGTTAGAGATTTCTACTTGAAGTAGAATCGATGGCTTCAGGCAATGGTTCAATTCAGCCTTCAATGCCTATCTTTGAAGGAGAGAACTTTGATCATTGGAGCATCAAGATGAGGACATTGTTTATGTCCCAAGGGTTGTGGGAGATGGTTGAAAGTGGCTATCAGAATCCAGCTGATGTCACTTCTCTCTCAGCTGCACAACAAGAACAGTTGAAGGAAAATAGAAAGAAAGATGCGAAGGCCCTCTTCTTCATCCAACAAGGTATCTCTAAATCAATCTTTTCAAGAATTATTTCTTCTCAAACTGCAAAGCAAGCTTGGGACACCTTGCAAAATGAATTCAAAGGTTCATCTGAGGTGATTGCTATGAAGTTGCAAACTCTACGAAGAGAGTATGAAAATTTGAAGATGAAAGATTCAGAAAAGATGAATGACTATTTCTCTCGGGTTATGGAGATAGTCAATCAAATTAGAATCTATGGAGATCCTATTTCTGATGAAAAAATTATCCAAAAAGTTTTGATTAGCCTTCCTTCAAAGTATGATGCCTCAGTTGCTGCCATAGAAGAATCTAAAGATCTTTCAACCTTATCTTTGGTTGAATTGATGGGTTCTTTAGAATCTCATGAGCAAAGGCTGCTAAGACATGAAGTAAATCCAATTGAAAGTGCTGTTCAAACAAAACTTTCAATGGGTATGCAAAAGCCTTCTGAGAAGACTCAAGTTAGTCCCAGAAAGAGGCAGCATAATAACAAGAAGGGTGGAAGGTTTGTGAAAGGAAACTCACAAAATCAAAACAAAGGAAAAGGCAAAGATATGACATGTGACTTTTGCAAAAAATCTGGACATGCTGAAAGTGAGTGTTGGAATAGAGGTAAGCCTCAATGTTTTAACTGCAAAAAATATGGGCATGTGAGAAAAGATTGTCGGTTTAAGGACAATGAACAAGCTGCAAAATTCACTGAAGAAAAGTCTGAAGAAAATCTGTTTCTTGCTTGTCAAGCCACTTCCACTAGAAATGAGGATACTTGGTATTTGGATAGTGGTTGTAGCAATCATATGACAAGTGATGATCGAATATTTACAAATATCGACTCATCTGTCAAATCACAAATTAGAATGCGAAATGGGGCTGTTGTTCAAGCAAATGGAAAGGGGACAATTGCCATTGAAACCAAGAGAGGAACCAAGTACATAAAGGATGTCCTCTTGGTACCTGATTTGCATCAAAATTTGTTGAGTGTTGGACAACTTGTTCAACATGGATATTCTGTCTGCTTTGAAAATGACTCTTGTTTGATTTATGATAGTAATAAAAAAAGTCATGTTATTGCCAAAGTGAGTATGGAAAGAAATCGAAATTTTCCTATCAAATTTCGATATGCTTTAGACTGTGCTCTACAAGCCAATGCAGTTGATGAGTCTTGGCTTTGGCATAGAAGGTTTGGCCATTTGAACTTTCATAGCTTAAAATTGATGAGCCAGAAAAATATGGTGAAAGGACTGCCAACTACTGAAATGAAAAATGACTTATGCTCGGGTTGTGCATTGGGAAAGCAACATCGTGTATCTTTTCCAGAAAGTTCATGGAGAGCTAAAGAACCTTTGGAGTTAATTTACACAGACATTTGTGGAAAAATGCAAACTCCATCACTTGGACAAAAAATATATTTCATCACTTTCATTGATGATTTCACAAGAATGGTATGGGTATACTTCATGAAGGAAAAGTCAGAAGCTTTCTCAATCTTCAAGGCTTTCAAAGCAAAAGTTGAAAGACAAAGTGGTTTCAAGATCAAGACATTAAGAAGTGATCGTGGCGGCGAGTACAATTCCAAAGAATTTGAATCATATTGTGAAGAAGCAGGAATTCAAAGGCATCTCACAGTTGCTTATACACCGCAGCAAAATGGCATTGCAGAACACAAAAATAGAACCATTGTTGAAATGGCTCGTCCTATGTTGAAGGAAAAAGACATGCCAAACTCTTTTTGGGCAGAGGCTGTATCGACTGTTGTTTATTTGCTTAACAGATGTCCTACAAAAGCCATTGAAGACAAGACACCAATTGAGGTATGGTTGGGACACAAGCCTTCAGTAAAACATCTGAAAGTTTTCGGATGCATTTGCTACTTCCATGTTCCTTCTCAAAATCGTCAAAAACTTGATAAAAAATCTGAGTTATGTATTTTCACTGGTTATAGTTTACAGTCTAAAGGCTATAGAATATATAACCTTGAGACAGGGAAACTAATGATTAGTAGAGATGTTTTATTTGTTGAAAATGAAGTATGGGATTGGAACCATAAAATGGTGCAGGAAAAGAAGGTCTATTTTGAAGATGACGACTCTGAAAATGCTCAAGGCATGGGAGTAGGAATGGAGGAAAACAGAGATGAAGACCTTGGACCTGCAACACCATCATCAACATCTACTCAATCTTCACCATCAAGATCTCCAGCATCCAGCTACTCATCAGAATCACCTCCAAAGAAAGTAAGATCTTTGGTGGAGATATATGAAAGATGCAATTTTCTGGTTGTAGAACCAGAAAGCTTTGAAGTTGCTGCTCAGCAAGAGAACTGGATAAATGCTATGGAGGAAGAAATCGTCATGATTGAGAAAAACTCCACTTGGGAGTTGGTTGACCATCCAGTTAACAAAGATGTCATAGGAGTGAAGTGGGTTTACAAAACTAAACTCAATCCAGATGGCTCGGTTCATAAATACAAGGCAAGACTTGTTGCAAAGGGTTTCACACAACAACCAGGTATTGACTACAATGAAACCTTTGCTCCTGTTGCTAGATTGGAGACCATACGTACACTTATTGCACTTGCAGCTCAAAGAAAATGGTCAATCTATCAGCTTGATGTAAAATCAGCATTCTTGAATGGAGTGCTTGAAGATGAAATTTATGTTTGTCAACCACAAGGTTTTGTGGTTGAAGGAAAGGAAGATAAAGTCTACCGATTGAAGAAAGCCTTGTACGGGCTAAAACAAGCACCACGTGCTTGGTACAGTCAGATTGATGGATACTTTATCAAGAAGAGTTTTCATCGATGCAAGAGTGAACCCACATTGTACATCAAAACTGAAGGTTCGTCTATAATCATCGTCTCACTATATGTTGATGATTTGATTTTCATGAGTAATGATCACAAAATGTTGCAAGATTTCAAAGCTGACATGATGAAAACATATGAGATGAATGATCTTGGCCTCATGCATTATTTTTTGGGAATAGAAATGTCTCAAAATGACAAGGGAATTTTTATCTGTCAAAAGAAGTATGTTGAATCTATTCTCAGGAAGTTCAACATGGATAAATGCAATTCTGTCACTACTCCCCTTGTAGTGAATGAGAAGTTGATGAAAGATGATGGGTCAGAAAAGGTAAATGAATCTTTATACAGAAGTATGATTGGGAGTCTTTTGTACCTTTCTTCTACAAGGCCTGATATTATGTTCGCTGCAAGTTTACTTTCAAGATTTATGCATTGTCCAAATCAAACACACTTGCGCGCTGCAAAACGTGTGTTACGATACATTCGAGGAACTTCTGATTTTGGAATTATGTACTATCCTATTGTTGATGCAAAGTTGATAGGATATACAGATAGTGATTGGGGAGGATCAAAGGATGACATGAAAAGTACATCTGGTTATGCATTCTCTTTTGGTTCTGGAATTTTTTCATGGGTATCAAAGAAACAAGATACTACTGCTCTATCTTCGGCTGAAGCAGAATATGTATCTGCGTCACTTGGAACTTGTCAAGTATTATGGTTGCGGAAAATTCTCGAAGATCTCGGTGAGAAACAAGATGAAGGAATAGTGATGTACTGTGATAACAAATCTGCTATTTTAATGGCGAAAAATCCAGTTCATCATAGCAGGACGAAGCATATTTCCATCAAGTACCATTTCATTAGGGAAGCTGCTGAGAATAAAGAAATTGAATTGAAGTTTTGCAAAACTGAAGATCAGCTGGCGGATATTTTCACTAAAGCTCTTCCAAAAGGAAAATTTTGCTATCTTCGAAAAATGATTGGAGTAATCAAGAAAGTGCATTAAGGGGGAGTGTTGAATTAATGCACTGTTCATGCATTTGCTAGGTACATGCTCCTAGAGTTTTGTGTTGCACCTTTCCATGTGCATACATTGCACTTTTGAAGTGTCTCTTCAGTTAGTATGAAGTGTCTCTTGGATTAGTGTGTTGAGTTAATTGTATTCTTGGAATACATAACAGTCCATGTATTTGCTTTTATTGTGATGAATGTAGAAATCCTATATAAGGATGTTGAGATTTGTTTATAAAATAAAATATGAACTAGAGTGTAATCATTTTGTCTTTTGTATCTTTCTTCAAGTTGTTATATGCTCATAGAAAGGCTAGAATAGCCTACAGGAATTAATTAAGGTCGCATTGAAATTCATTTTGACTGAATTTAGATGTTTTTTATCTAAAAACTTGATTTATTTTTATTTTCAACTCCACTAAATACATGTCAAGAGTATGAATTGATATATTTATAGAATTGTAAAGAAAAGAACTATAATCCAATACCTGTTCTGGATCTTTGAATTCAACCTGTCTGGTTAGGTACGTATTAAATTAAGTTGGATCTTCTTAATTTATCGCCCGTATCAATTTCTATTCAATAAACATATAGCTTTACAAATGCATCTTGTATCAATTTCTATTTAATAAACATCTAGCTTCACAAATGCATCTATTAATATATGAGAGATGCTCCTATGAGAGATGTCTCTCATCTTATATGAGAGATAGGGGTGAAGGCCCCCACCCCTATCTCTCATATAAGGTGAGAGACATCTTTCATAAGAGCATCTCCTTTAATATATATATATATATGGAGGTGCTCTTGTGATAGACACTCTCACATTACTATGAGAGATAAGGTGGGGCCCTCACATCCATATCCAATGTCAATAAAGTGGGGGGCCTTACATCCATATCCAATGTCAATAATGTGAGGGCCCCCACTTTTATCTCTCATAGTAAGGTGAAAGTGTCTCTCACAAGAGCACATCTCATATGTATATTTATAGGGGCCAGCTCTCCTAAGATGAAGCTTACCTTATCCTAAGCTGAAACACTGTCGGTCCCACAAATCAAATTTGATTATCGTTGTTTTTTGCACGATGATCATCTCTAAAACCAAGATAAATCCAATCAGAGATGGATTTTTCAGTTCCATCATGCAAAAAAAAGATTTAATCAACTTTGATTTGTGGGATCGGTAATATTCCTACTTAGGATAAGGTAAGCTTCAGCTTAGGAGAGCCCTGCTCATATTTATATATATATATATATATATGGAGATGCTCGTATGAGAGATACTCTCACCTTACTATGAGAGATAAGGGAGAGCCCTCACATCCATATCCAAAGCCCACAACTTAAATGTGAGGGTCCTCACTCCTATCTCTTATATAAGGTGAGAGATATCTCTCATATGAGCATCTCTCATATATATATTATACTAACGGAGGATTTACAACCCTTTGAGCCGGACTATTCCCTTAGAGCTTAGAGAGAAGCCGAGTAAAACTCTTGTGGCCCTTAGGTGGTAGCACAAGTGGATTCAACTTTTGGTTCCTAAAAAGGAAGAAACCGAAAGTCGATAGCAAGACCTCTGAAAGGAACCGTGATCCTGAGTACTCGGCAAACCCCTTGAATTAATGCATCTATTAAATGAATGTAAGCATGTCCACATGCACACCTTTTTCAAGCCAGCGCTGTTATGACTTCCATGTCCTGTCCGACCAACGGTTTGTCCAACTGGCACTGTCGGGAACTGAGCTGCTCCAATTTGCTTCTCTTCTTGTACTTTGTTAAAAATGGCTGTAAACCCTTCACCTGATCTTGGATCTGTTTCGTCCCAAGCACCAAATTTGGGTACCGATGCAACTCTTTGAGGCTGCCACCGCCACAACATTTTACAAAATCAAATGACATCACTAGCACGAAAGAATTGGTGAAAATATTCTAGAACTTGGTCCATGGGGAATGCTCGTAATTGACTCAAAATACTAGCTACTTTTGCAGACTATTTTTTTTTTATGTACTTCGACAGCTTGATATAAGGGCGGCGGCGGCAGGATTGGAAATTCACATTAGACACGATTATGTTTCGTGTTCTTTTTTTTTTTTTTTTTTCGCGTAAGATAATGTATATATTCTTGAGGCATAAAACCAGTATCCCACAGAGAGTTTTCTATTTCTTCACCAAGTCATGATAGGGTGCTCAACATCTCTATCCATTTTGCTCATCATCCACACAGTTAGCAATGCAATATAGGCCGGGTATCATCATCCAAGCGTAAGGTATTCAATCCAAGACCCGTGTATATACAGTTTGTTGGGGTTTTGACATATAAGCCCTCCCTAAATTCGATTTTTTTAACTTCATTACCGAAATTCAGAAAATGCCACTTAACTTGGTCGATATTCTATTTTTTTACAAAACTTTTTTGCCTCGTATCTTATGATATCATGAAAAATAATATTTTATAGATCTAATGATATCATGTGACTGTCCTATGATGTCATGACTTTTATGCAACATCTTAGAAATTTTTTTCCCAAATGATATAACTAAGAAATGATGGTGAGGTGTGTATTTATTTTCACAAAAGACTCATTTTTCGCGTCTATAGAAAAATGAGTTGGCTTGCTGGCTGCAAAAAAATGTATGAGACACAAACTGATAAACCCCATGATATCATCGAAATATCTTGTGATATGACACAAAAAGATATAAAAGAAATATTGACAAGTGAGATAATTATCTGAATTTCAATCATGAAATACGGAGAACCGAATTTAAGGAGGACTAATATGTGAAATCCCCAATTTTTTTTTTCATATTGAAAAATGCAGGGTGTTAAGAGATTCAGGTTTTTGTGAGTTCCATCTTGAATAATGAAATCCTTCATCCAGGCCCAAGCAAATGGGCAGAAGAATAGGACGGGCAGAAATGAATTTACTTACAACTTCATCTCGTCGAGCATTTCCAGATTTCATGAATCTGGCCTGTCCGGAAGAGCTATTGCCACCCTCATGAACATGGAGATGGTGGTGAGATTTTAGAAGCGAATTATCAGAGCTGGTTTTGTCGCTGCCAGAGTTTGAGGAGCTACTGCTTCTGCTTTTATGATGGTTTCTTCTACTTCCTTGGGAACCGTTGTCGACGACAACCCCTTGATGATGAGAATAAGCTTCCAGATCTTCATTGAATGATGCCCCTCCTCTTCCCATGTCTAGATGTTTCTTCCTATGCTGCTGCTGCTCCTCCTCTAGCATATACTCACTCTTGGAACCAATAGGTCGTTTATGGGGGGCACCAACTAGTTCGCGAGAATTCTCCGTGTGTTGGAGTTTTTGCCTCGTCTCGCTCTCACTTGTCGATGATGTCGTACCTACTGTGATGAATGCATCTGGATTCTGCTCAGGATCATTTGGGTTTATGATCTTGTCTCCTCTATCTCTGCGTGCATTCTCGAAGTATGTGGTGTAAGGAACATTTTCGCTTTCCCAATTACCAAACTTCGGAACATGAGAACTCTGCAGTGTTCATCAATACGGACGACAACTGTCACAATTTGTGTTTCTCCATTCTAGTTAAGGAAAAAAAAAAAAAAAAACACCCAAAGTCATGTTGGGTCGAGACTGCAGAGTCCATTGCTGGAGCCACGATCTGACGCATTTGATCTGTGTCTGATCTTGGATCACTTGAGAGTACAAAACATTGATCCGATCCACGCAGGGATACGTTTTTTGCCTAGTTATCATGGAAGGACACATTGGGGAAAGTGCAAGTGATGGATCTGGCCAAAATACCCATGCAGCGCAGTGTGATATATAGAATACAACAATATATAGAAATATATAAACCCATTAAGCTTATAAACCACACTTAGGGGCTAGAGGTATTAGATTGATTTTAAATTTAATATTTAGGTTGGCTCCACTTTGATCTTTCGATCTTCCTTTGTCCCATGATCAGTGGAGTACTAAAGTGGGCCCACTCTGCAGTACTTACCATATAAGTCCATGAGGTTTGTCCTCACGAGACCAGTTCTCTCTCTCTCTCTCTCTATATATATATATATATATATATATTTGAGTCAACTCTCCTAAGTTGAAACTTAACTTATCCTAAGCTGAAACAGTGCCGGTCCCACAAATCAAAGTTGATTATCATTGTTTCTTGCATAATGATTGTCTCCAAAATCAAGATAAATCCAATCGGAACTGGATTTTCCAGTCCCATCATGCAAAAAACAAATATAATCAACTTTGATTTGTGGGACCAGCACTATTTCAACTTAAGATAAGCTAAGCTTTAGCTTAGGAGAGCCATGTTCATATATATATCACACAAAAAAATTTAAAATAAAGTATCTGTGAGGGATGTGGGGGAGCTTGCGTGCAAGATGAGAACCATTGATCAAGAGGGGTGCTATTTTGAGGGCTTCAAAATTGTCAAGTAACTTAAACTTACACCCATTGTAGGCCAACCCAGCACAACCCACATAACTTGCATTCAACATGGCCAAGCCCTTTAACTTGACTCAACCTATAGAAGTATAGCCCAAACATATATATATATATATATAGTCTATTTCAAGTATTAAGGTTATATTTGAATTAGATTATAGGCCAACAATGTCCACCACAAGCTCGGATCATTTCATATATGATAAATTATTCTAAGTATCAAAATACCGAATCATCAAATTCAAGATTGGAAAACTCATGACTGATCGGACTCGAGTCGTCCAATGCAAAAAGAAAAAAAAACAAGAGACTTGGATAGAGTCAACACAGAGACTCGAGAGAATCATATATTTTTAAACTTTTTTTTTAATAGTATTCAAAGGAAGATGCTCCTATGAGAAATATCTCTCACCTTACTATAAGAGATTGGGTGGGGGCCCTCACATTTAAGTTGTTGGCATTGGATATTAATGTAAGGGCAAGGTGAAATATGCTCTCATAGGAGCATCTCCCATTTTTAAAAATAAAAAAATATTATAAAATATAAATATACATTTATTTACATGCATTCATGATAATCAACCCAAATTAATACATTTATATATACAAAAAAAATACTATATTAAAGAAACAAAGTAAAAGTATTGCATATTACATAATTTATTATTCCATTGATTGACCGTAAGAGATCAAATATAAATCTCATATTACATTTCGGTTATCATTTTTTAAATTTCAACTTCAAACCTCGTGCATTATTTCTTAAATACATACATTAATTTTTTAAAATCAGACTTACCAATCAAATGGTTCATAATGCAAATAACTAGTTAAAATTAGGTGACTTGGCCAAGTCTTCCCTATATTTGACTTGGTCTTTCATAAAAAAAAGATGATTCGAGAAAGTCAAGAGTCAATTCGGCGAGTTTCCCAACTTGATCAAGTTGCTTAAATGACTTTATGTATGTGGATCGGTCCTAAACAGACCATTTAAATGAATTAGGCGAGTTATGAGGGTTGGGTTGACCCCTCGGCCAACTCTTTTCTATTATAGGTTAAGTTCTGGTAACTCATGAGTGCCCTGTATATATTATGGGTTGATTTTTTTTTTTTTGGGTAGCCCAACTAATTAAGGGGGGTGGTACCTGTGAGACTACCCATATACACACGGGAAAAGGACTTGCACACGTGGGAGGAGAATCTAGGTACATGGGGAGTGAGTACTTGTATCTTGTGGATCAAGTTATGCAGGGGTCAAACGCGTATTGAGCCTGGTTATGCGGGTTAGAATAGGTTTTGCCTCCCCCTAGGCTATACAACTATGGTGAGTGCCAAATTTGAGTTGATTATAATTCACAAGAGGGCAAAGTGTGAGAATGGATTAGACTGATTATAAGAGGGAATATGTGGGCCCATATGTTAGCTAGACCGTTTTTATGCTGAGATGATCTGGCTGTTTATGAAAATTTGCCATACACACTACTTATTAGTTATCATTATAATATACACATAGTTATATGATATAAATAGGATTAATTTTCTCAAAAGCACCCTGTATATTCATGGAAGCTTAAGAAGGCAACATTTTATTTTCACTTAAAAAGACTCCCTCAATATAGGGTGTAAGTGCCTAAAAATAACGGACTTGGTTTAGAAGATGATGAAGCTTTTAATGGTACTGCTTATCTGGTTTGAGTGAATGCCTGAGACCTGTAAGGGAGGAGAAACAAAGGTCAGAGACCCCTGGCTGCTGTCAGCCGAAGGCACTCCGACGCCTGAGTTAGTGCAGTCACTGAACTATGGTGAAGTGAGGAAGAAGAATGTTCAGGCAATAGTGTAGTGTATTGCACAGTGCATAAAGCGTACCTTTCATGGGCTTACCATGCAGGTATATATAGATGAGTGGAGGTAGGTGAGAGCAGTCCCATCAGCCCATACCTAAGATCCTCAGTGGGGGTAGGTAAGGGTACTGTCCCATCGGATCTTTTCTCAATCCCACACATAAATGCGGACGTGATCGCATGATAGAGACCCCTTATCAGTATTCGGCGGCTACCCTATCTGCCAGTACGTTCTGCAACGTAGCTGTCCCGTCACATAATGAGGATTCAACATTCAGTGTTCGCCTCGGTCGAGAGAACCGAACTGGAGAAGCCACCAAAGTCGCGGACGTAAGCTCGGATACTGCTGCCGAGATGCAAGGTGCCGAACTCAATGGAGCGTGCTCGGTACTCTTACCAAGATTGGGATCAATTTCGGGATCACGGAAATACCCCGCACAATTGCCCCTAGCTCCTGACCTCGGGAGTTCCGCAACTCGGGGGTTGGGAGCTAAGAACTAGGGGTTTTCCTTGTGCCGAGCTCATAGCTCTAGTGGTTGTTGATGTCCAATCTTCATCGCGTTGCTCTGCTGGCCCGAAGGCGGTAACGTCGCTTTGTCTGCCCTAGGCAATTGATTGCAAAGGCTGCACGGCTGCGAAAGGTGTACCGTCCCGTTACGTGTCAACGCACGATCGGTTGTACGGCTTATTCGAAGCGACGTGTGTGGCTCCCGAAACGACTCTTTGACAGCGTGCCCTAGAAACTCGAACAAGCGCTTCTTTGTTCTATAAAAACAGGACGTCTTCTCCATTCTTCTACTTTAGCATTTTGAGAAAAAGAGAGGACCCTTGCAGCGAGAGCCTTCTGCGAAAAAGACCTTTGCTTGTTCTTGTAGCTCTTTGCGCTTCCTCTGATCTTTGTGAGTCTTTCCTCACCTTTTCTTCTCTGTGCTTCCCGCCTTTGCTAGGGTTTCCGTAAGGGTCTTCTCTGTCCACCTTTCCTTTTCCCCAGACCTTGGAGATGGGTGCTTATAGGCACTGGGTAGACACCCCATTGGCCCTGGAAAACTTTAGAAATATGTATAGGATACCTGAGGAGGTCCCCATTAGAATAGATGACCTGGAGGATAGCTTCGACGGCAGGATCTGCCGGAACGACTGGATGCCATTCCCCCTGGTGTCCATCGTGGAAGGAGGGGTCAGGTTCCCTGTCCATCCACTTCTGAGGCAGTGCCTTCGGAAGTGGAAACTATGCCCATACCAGCTGATGCCCAATAGCTTTAAAATAATAATGGCACAGCCGAGCTCAATAGAATTCTAGGGATCAACCTCGGTGTCCATGACATCGAGGATGTATATGACTTGTGTAAGGCCGCGGGGGTTGAGGATAATTATTACCTCCGCGGGAAGCCAAGATGGAGCTATTTGTCCACGATTTAGAGGACTCGAATCGGCATGCTGGGGACGATCGCTTGTTCGTCTCCGGAGAATGGGAGTTCACGGCGAATGAGCCTGCAGAGGCTAGATTCTTCAAGATCCCCCGCCATCTTGGGAAACCCCCAAGTAAATGCCGAGCTCACTGATCTTGCTCTTTATCATTTCCATTTTTACCGAACTCATGGGTTCTATTTGCCGAGCAGGTCACAGCGAAAGGAAAAAGGAGGCGCTCAGGGTCGGGTGGAGACGAAACAATGAGTGGTTGAAAGCTGTAAAGTACTACCAAGGCCACAGTGGTGGGGCGGCTTGGAGTCTCCTCGGATACCAACCAGTCTACAGCTCGTTCATCCCTCGAAGGCTCGGCATCCTCCCCCTGATTGAGGAACTCGAGGACGTGAAGCCGGACATGAAGTCGGTGATCGCCCTAGGAGTCGGTGCTTCCACCTCGGCATCTGCGCAGCAGCTCGTCGACCCCCAGAAGGTGGTGGACGCATTCCCCTCAAGTTCTGAAGAAGAGGAGATGCCGCTGCAAAGGCGTCGGCCTTCTGTCGACTTCGTGGACTTGGAGTCCCAAGTGCTTGGAAACCCAACTCCCCTGGGGTCGATGCCACCGGCCTCTGGTGCCAAAGGGTCTTCCGCCATGCTCGGTGTCCCATCGGACGGCCCTCTGAAGCGCCCTGCCGAGGGCCCTCAAAAGCGCCCTGCCGAGGGCAGCAAAAAGGGAGGCCCGGTAGAGAAGAGGCCCCGACAGGAGGGGTCGACGGGGAAGGAAGGGGAGCGCCCCTTCGGAGAAGAAAAGCGCCCCTCTGGAGAAGGGAAACGCCCCGCCCGAAAAGGGAGGTGTTCCTCAGGAGAAGGGCCCCGAGCTCAATCCGACGAAGAGGAGCATCTGTGGCTCGGCATTCATGCCAAACCTGATGCTGGAGCCGGGGAGGCCCCTGATGATCCATGACAAGCTGTGTGACAACTCAGCTGTCTTGGCCGCGATCACCAGGGCCTGCTGCCTCCCACCCGACGTGGAGAGGCACGAAAAGCTAGAGGACGGGACTCTGGTGATGTCCGTGATGCAAGCATCGATAGTGGTGAGTCCTGCCCCTCTTGAGAATTTTTTTTTTTTTTTATCTCGGTGGTCTTCTAACTGGTTTTTTCTGTGCAGAATGTACAAAAGCTCGAGGTGGTATTGGCGAGGGCCCTTCAGGGCTCCTCTTAGGCCTCTCAACTCGAGGAGGAGAAGAGGAAGATCGCATCCGCTCTTGAGGCGAGCGGCTAGCGGGTGCGGGAGCTGGAGGAGAAAAACGCGAAGCTCGCCACAGAGATGGACTCGACAGCAGCCGAGATCATCAGGCAGAGGGCTGAGACACGCGATCTGAAGGGGGAGATCGAAGTGAAGACGAAGAGGGCTGCCCAGCTCGAGGTCGAGTTGTTGAAACTACAAACCGAGCTGGCAGCCCTAGCCAAATCTAAGACTGAAGTTGAAGCCTGTTTGCAGGCCGAGAGGGAGACCATACGAAAGGAGCAGGCCGAACTCGAGGAATCCCTGCAGACTAAGGTGGATGCTTCGTATAAGGATGGAGTGAGGGATGCGACGAGGACTTACGGGGTCCAATTAGATGGGTTGTGCAAGAAAGTACTCGAGCTTGGGTGTAGGGCTGCACTAAAAAAGGCGGGGATCTCTGAAGATCACCCGGTATTCCGTGAACCTCCCTAGTTCGTCCGTCGTGCACCTGAGTCTACGTCCACTCCTGTTCCTCCCCTTGAAGCTCCTCCTAGTTCCAGCGCCCAAACTTCCTCTTCGGACGTCCCTCCTGCTACGACGCCTGTTGAAGGGGATTGCGACATCGGCGCCGAGGGGGCTCAAAAAGATTGATGTTGTATTTGTTTTCTTTTTTTTTTTATTTCATTACACTCTGGGGAAGTTGAAACCTGTATTTTTCTCTGTATGTAATCATTTTTTGAGATGAATGAAATCTTTTTCTTGTCTCTCATCTGTCTATAATGTGTAGTGAATGTTACTTCATTCTATTTCTTGTTCCTCTTCGTACTCGGCCAAGTAACCAAGATAAAACAAGTAACCGGAAAAAGGACAAGTAATCGAGCTCAGCTCTACAGCCGAAGTCGGTAGTGAGATAGGTTCTATAACCAAGGCTACGTGACCAAGCTAGGTTTTGCAACCGTAACAAGTCACTGGGTTTGGTAGAATAAAAAGAGCTAGGTCCCATGACCAGTGCTAGAGCTAGGTTGCACAACCGTAGCCAGGCTTGATTCCATAACCAGAGCCGAAAATGGCTCATTCTGTGACCGGGCTGATGCTGCTGGTTCCATAACTAGAGCTAGGTAACTGAGCTAGGTTCCATAACCAGAATGGGAGTTACCATGTTCGGTTCTATAACCAGAACTGAGGATGGCTGGTCCTGCAACAGCGCCAGGGTAGTTGGTTTTGTAACCGAGCTGAAGGTGGCTGGTTTTGTGACCGCGCCAATGCAAGCTGGTTCTTTAACCGAGCTGAGGGTGGTTAGTCCTGTGACCGCGCCAGTGTAGCTGGTTCTGTAACCGAGCTGAAGGTGGCTGGTTCTGTGACCGCGCCAGGGTAGCTGGCTCTGTAACCGAGCTGAAGGTGGCTGCCGAGTTCAGTAACTTTGGCAGAATTTGAAAGTAACAAAAAAAATCCTTCCATAATAATTAATTTTATTGACTTTCAAGATTGAGTACAGTCTAAAAATAGTATTTTTTGAGGTGTGTGGCGTTCCATGGGCGTGGTAGCTCTCTACCCTTCATGTCCTCAAGTTTGTACGCTGACTGCCCATCTGCCGAGATCACCTTGAATGGCCCATGTCAGTTCGGTGCAAGCTTGCCTTCGCTGGGATTTCTATTTGCTGGTAGAGTCTTCTTTAAGACCAATTCTCCAGTTGGGAACTTCCTTTCTTTGACCCTCTGATTGTATCCCCTGGCTAGTTGCTGCTGGTAAGAGGCGAGGCGAATGGCTGCTGCATCCCGTCGTTCTTCAGCTAGGTCAAGCTCTTTGGCGAGGTTTACTTCATTTTCGCCTTGATCGAACAGTTCTGATCTGAGAGTTGGGACGCCGACCTCGAGTGGGATCACAGCCTCCATCCCATAGGCCAGGGAGAAAAGCGTTGCCGAAGTTGAGCGCCTTGGGGTAGTTCTATATGCCCAAAGGACATTCGGAAGCTCTTCTACCCATCTCCCATTGGCTCGGTCCAGCCTCTTTTTGAGCCCGTTGAGCACCACTTTGTTGGAGATTTCGGCCTGATCGTTGCTCTGTGGGTAGGCCGGGATGGAATTGTAGTTTCTGATACCGAGCTCTTGGCAGAAGTTTTTGAAGAAATTGGAGTCGAACTGAGTCCCGTTGTCTGAGATCAAGGCCCGAGGCACTCCAAATCTTGTGACGATGTTCCTCCACACGAAGTTTTTGGTATCCAGCTCGGTGATGGAACACAACGCTTCGGCCTCTATCCACTTGGTGAAATAGTCAGTGGCTACTATTAGCCACCTCTTATTCCCGGGAGCTCGGTGAAGTGGTCCCACCAGGTCCAATCCCCACTAGGCGAAAGGCCATGGACTAGAAAGAGGACTTAGGTCATGCGTTGACTGATGGAGAGAGTGAGAGAATTTTTGGCACTTCTCGCATTTTCTCGCATAGACCTGAGCGTCCTTTTGCATGTAGGGCCACCAGTAGCCCTGACTGATAACTCGATATGCCAATGACCGACCCCCAATGTGACTGCCGTAGATCCCCTTCATGGATTTCATAAAGGAAGTCTTCAACCTTGCTAGGGTGCACGCACTGGAGGTAGGGTCCATTGTAGGACTTTTTATAGAGCTTGCCGTCTGGAGACAGCCAAAACCGAGTTGCCTTCAGTTTGATTTTATGGGATTTGCTCTTGTCTTCGGGGAGCTAGTCATCCTTGAGGTAGGATATATATTGGTCCATCCAGCTTGGGCCGAGGTCGGCGCATAGGACCTGCCGAGGTGGGTGGAGCTCTGTGCTCGATCTGTCTAGTGCTTTCACTTCGACAGTCTTTTTTCTTCCAGCTTCGACGGCAGAGGCCAAGTTGGCGAGGGCATTGGCGTGAGAATTGGAGGCTCTACCGATCTGCCTGACTTCAGCTTTTTCAAACTGAGAGAGGAGTTTCTTTGTGTGAGCTAGGTAGGCTGCCATCCTATCATCATGGGCTTGGTAATCTCCATTCAGTTGGCTCGTCACCAGCTGAGAATCGTTGAAGACCACCAGTTGCCGTGCCCCCAGGATTTTTGCGCTGCCCAGCCCTGCGATCGACGCTTCATACTCAGCTTCATTGTTTGATGCCTTGAAGTCAAGTGTCAGGGCTTGCTTGATGACAAGGCCTCCGGAGATTGGAGGACTATGCCTGCACCAGCCCTTTTGGAGGTTGAGGAACCATCGACGAAGACCTTCCAGGATGAGTTGAAGAATTACTTTCAAGATCGTTCTTGATCCATCTCGGTCTCGGTGACCTCTTCCACCTCCCTGCCCCCCAGTTCGGTAACGAGCTGTCTCGGTGCCGAACTAGGAGATGTGAATTCTACGATGAAGTCTGCCAGCACATAGGCTTTGAACGTCGTTCTGGGTTGATACTAGATATCATATTGCCCCAGTTCGACGGCCCATTTGGACACTCTTTCAGAAAAGTCTGCTTTTCTGAAAAGAGACTTAAGCAGATGTTCTGTAACCACCACTATGGAGTATGTCTGGAAGTAGTGGGAGAGCATGCGGGAGGCGCTGATGAGCGCAAGTGCGAGCTTCTCCAATGGCAGGTATCTCGTCTCGGCATTTAGTAGGATCTTGCTCACGTAATAGATAGGCCTTTGTTGCCTATCTACTTCTCTAATGAGCACCGAGCTCACTGCGTGATCCGAGACTGCCAGATACAAGTACAAGGTCTCACCCTGTGTCGGTGTGGACAGCAGGGGAGGTGAAGACAAGTATCATTTAAGCTCCTACAAGGCTCTGTCTCACTCCGGGGGCCATAGGAACTTCGAGCTTTTCTTTAAAAGCTGGAAGATGGGGCGGCACTTGTTTGAAGCTCTGCTGATGAAACGGTTCAGTGCTGCTGCCATCCCCGTGAGCCTTTGGACCTGCTTTGCTGTGGTCGGACATTGGATGGCCTGGATCGTCGAGATCTGCTCTGGATTGGCCTCTATCCCACGTCTAGTGACCAGGCTGCCCAAGAACTTGCCGGAGCCGACATCAAACGCGCACTTGGACGCGTTTAGCTTGAGCTTGAACTTTTTGAGGACGGCGAAGGTCTGACTCAGGTCGGTCAAGTGGTCTTGTGACCTTTTAGACTTGACGACCATATCATCGATGTATACGTCTACCGTCTTGCCGAGCTGGGCCTGAAACATCTTCGTTACCAGCCACTGGTAAGTTGCACCGGCATTTTTTAACCCA
The DNA here is from genome assembly GCA_028538565.1 of Umbellularia californica. Classification (NCBI taxonomy): domain Eukaryota; kingdom Viridiplantae; phylum Streptophyta; class Magnoliopsida; order Laurales; family Lauraceae; genus Umbellularia; species Umbellularia californica. Next base: position 115,502 of record JAPQWN010000011.1, on the reverse strand, counting down.
AAGGGCATCACTTTGTAGCAATAGATGCCTCTAGCTGTTATGAACGCGGTCTTCTCTTGATTAGGCCCATGTATCGGGATTTGGTGGTAACCTCGGTAGGAATCGAAGAAACTCATCCTGTCATGCCCAGCAGTGGCGTCGATCAATTGGTCGATCTTTGGGAGCGGGAAGCTATCCTTGAGGCAAGCCTTGTTGAGGTCGGTGAAGTCCACGTAGACCCTCTAGCGCCCGTTCTTTTTCTTGACCACCACTGTATTGGCCAGCCATTCAGGGTAACGAACTTCCCTGATTGCCTCAGCCTCTAACAACTTCTTAACCTCCTCAGTCACGGCCTCTGACTGTTGGCCTCCAGTCCTGCGAGCCTTTTAAGCTACGGGTTTGTGTTTGGGATCCACATTCAGTTTGTGGCTCATGACCTCGGGGTCGATGCCAGGCATCTCGTAGGGGGTCTAAGCGAAGACTTCTTTGTTCTGTAACAGGAAGTCAAGCAGCTTGGAGCTCTCAGCTTCTGCAAGCTGACTGCCGAGCAAGAAGTATCTCTCCGGATCGCTGGGATCAATCCTGACCTCGGTGAGGTCTTCGATACTCTTCTGCTCGGGGGTTCGGCTGACAGCTTCGAGCTCTGCCTCCAGCTCAGCCATGTGCACTTGCTGCGGTTCTGCTTCAACCACGGCCATCAGGCACTATTTGGCCATCTGCTGGTCGCCCCGAACCGTGATCACTTCGACTCTACCGTCCCCGTTCTCTAACGGGAACTTGAGCTTCTGGTGATGGGTGGACGGCACCGCTTCCATGTTGTGCAGCCAGGCCCTCCCCATTATTGCATTATATGGGGATGGTGCATCCACCACTAGGAAGTCTGAGTCATGGAGGCACCCTCTACTTAGACTTGGAGGGAGATCTTTCCTTTGGGGTATACTGGCTTGGAGCTAAAGCCCACCAGCGGGGTGCGAGCTTCCTGCAGGTCCTCCTCTTTCAGACCCGTCTTCTTGAATCAGTCGTAGTAGAGGATTTCCGACTAGCTCCCGAGGTCCACGAGGATCCTTTTGACTTTGAAGTTCCTTAACCTCAGAGTCAGAAGTAGAGGATCGTTGTGGAGCAGCTGGACCCCGTCCAAGTCTTCATCAAAGAACCAAATCTTTGGTCTCTCTTTTTGCGCCTTATTCGGAGAGGGGCCGAGCTCAGCCGTCATCACTTGTTTGCCGTACAGGGCCCTCCTGGCCTCGGCACGAGCCTGGTTGCTCCCTCTGGGGGCGAGAGCCAGGTGAATGACACTGATGCTCCCCTCCGGCTCACTACTGTCCCCATCTTCGTTGGGCTGGCGCTGGTGAGCTCGATTGACTCTGCCTTCCTCCTTGACGAGGTCTTTGAGGTGCCTCTCCTTCACGAGCTTTTCGAGGTGGGCTTTAAAGGCCATGCAGTCCTCGGTCCTGTGCCCATTTTGTTTGTGGTAGGCACAAAACTTGCTCTGATCTTGAGTGGAGGCGTCACCTTTCATGGGCTGGGGCCATTTGAAGAAGGGCTGCATCTTGATCTTCCCAAGGAGCTTATAGATGGGCTCCTTGAAGATAGTATTGACGGCCTTATAAGAGGCACCAGTCGACTTCGGCTTAGCGCCACTGCCCGAGGTGGGGGCAGAGCGCACAGCCGAGTTGGATGGTTATCTGTTTCGGTCCGCTTCCCTCCTGGATAACCTTTTATCCTTCTTGGAGGGTTTGTCCTTTTGCCAGATGCTGTGGCTCTCCCAAGCCCGGATCTCATCCTCTTCTTGTTTGACGAACTGATTCACCCGGGCCATCAATGCTTTCATAGTGACCACGAGAAATCGCACCAGGTCCTTGCGAATGTCTTTGCCTGGCAACAGAGCCTGTTTGAAAGACTTGATGGCCACTTTCTCAGTGGCATCTTCGACCTGGCTGTAAATGGTTCAGAACCTCTTGGCGAACCGAGTGATATTTTCGGTCGGCCTCATTCTGATGGCCATCAGGTCGTCGTCCGTCTTCGGGATGACCTGATGCGCTTGAAACTTCTCGACGAAGAAGTTTCGGAGCTGCCACCAGCTCGAAATCGGTCCGTCGGAAAGTGCGCAGAACCACCAAAGTGGGAGGTCGCCAAAACTGGAAGAAAAGACCTTGCAGCTCAGGTCGCCGTCGCCCCCCCCATACCGACATCCTTTGGATGAAGTGTCGAAGGTGTGCAGCTGGGTCCGAGGTCCCGTCGTACATGTTGAACCTTGGAACGCTGAACTTCTCAAGGAGGGCGTGGTCCCTTATTTCCTGGGAAAATGGAGATGCGCTGCTGTCCTCGGCGTCGTAGGCGGTTAGCCTGTCTCGGGTGAAATTGACCACCTCCATGTTCTGTTGGACAGTCAGTTTGACCTCTCGGTTGAGCCATTCTTTCAAGTCGGGCAGACGAGACAATATTCTTAGGTCGGGGTCGTCCCCCGGCCTTTGGCGCTGCCTCTTGGTGTCAGCGCTGAGGTGAGTGTTGCTCGAGCCTTCATCATAAGCTTGGTCGCGCCTCTTATTGGTCAGGACTTGCCTCAAATCCTGTTTGGGCTTGGGGGCTGGCCGGTCTCGCTGGCGTGTAGAAGGCACGACCGAGGCCCCGGCCGAGACCTTCTCGTTCTCTTTGAGCCTCTCTTTGAGCCGGACGATCAGAGCACCCTGCTCCTGAATAAGGAGGTTTTGAGCCCTGATATCCGCGAGATGGGCCTCATCGGCCTCCTCCAGGGCTACGTTGTCTTTGTCCTTGTCAGAAAACAGGTCGTCGTCGAGGAGCACGTGGTCGTCTTCCACATCGTTCTGGCAACGAGATCGGTGCGACTTTGACAACACTGGTATTTTGTCTCGTCCGGAATGTCCCAGAGGGGGAACATCTCTACGGGGGGGTTCCTGCAGGATAACGTTCTGACTAGGACGCTCTACCTGAGAGGGACCTGGCTGGATACGCTCCAGAACGGGGCCATAACGAGGAGGTACCGTCACCCCTCTCGACTGGGTGACAGGCTCTCCCACGCTTATTACACCAGGCCTTCCCCAGTCCTCTTCTGGCGAGGGACCGAAGGCACCTGTCTAGACGCCTCTGGCTGGTGCGTCACCGGTGGAGGCGACATGATGGGCAAAAATGACTGTGGTTGTAGGGGCTTGGATGGCCCAACGCCCTTGCCTTTCTTAGTCTTTGGAGGCATGGTTTTTCAAGATGAAAGTTTGGTTTTTTTCAAATCGATTCCCCACAGACGGCGCCAATTGTAAGTGCCTAAAAATAACGGACTTGGTTTAGAAGATGATGAAGCTTTTAATGGTGCTACTTATCTGGTTTGAATGAATGCCTGAGACCTGAAAGGGAGGAGAAACAAAGGTCAGAGACCCTTGGCTGCTGTCAGCCGAAGGCACTCCGACGCCTGAGTTAGTGCAGTCACTGAACTAAGGTGAAGTGAGGAAGAAGAAGATTCAGGTAATAGTGTAGTGTATTGCACAGTGCATAAAGCATACCTTTCATGGGCTTACCATGCAGGTATATATAGATGAGTGGAGGTAGGTGAGAGCAGTCCCATCAGCCCATACCTGGGATCCTCAGTGGGGGTAGGTGATGGTACTGTCCCATCGGATCTTTTCTCAATCTCACACATAAGTGCGGACGTGATCGCATGATAGGGACGACCCCTTATCAGTATTCGGCAGCCACCATATCTGCCAGTACGTTCTGCAACGTAGCTGTCCCGTCACATAATGAGGATTCGACATTCAGTGTTCGCCTCGGTCGAGAGAACCGAACTGGAGAAGCCACCGAAGTCGCGGACGAAAGCTCGGATACTGCCGCCGAGATGCGAGGTGCCAAACTCAATGGAGCGTGCTCGGTACTCTTACCGAGGTGGGTTGTGGGTCTGATGCAAGCTGGCGCTGTCGCCGAATCGAACAGGACCATGCCTAGAGCAAGCCCAGATAGTACTCTTACCAAGACTGTGATCAATTTCGGGATCACGGAAATACCCCGCACATAGGGTAAAAGAGAAACTTAGTCCTCAAGTAATCCTGAATGCTTCTATCATACTAGGTTGTTTGTACCTGGGATACGTACCTTGGATATGGATATTTGCTGGCATGAAGATCATTATACTCAAGGAACAGCTCCGCGGTAGGTAAGAACAACCTCTTACCCAGTGGTAGGGGGGACCAGCTTTTACGTCCCTCACGCAAGGGCTCGGGTCCCATCCCGGGTACTTAAAAAAATAAAAAATACTAAGCCAGTAATTACTGGCGGGTTGGATTTTAATGACTGCATCCCACCGATGAGTCTACCCAATATTCCCATGACTCCCCCGACGATCTGACACTTACCTGCTAAACCCCATGTACCATGTAACACTTAAGTTTTCAGCAATTCAATCCAAAGACAAAACAGACCCGACATATCATCTCTAGCAGCAGAAGAGAAAAGATTCACAGCTAGAAGAAAACGCAGGAAGGAAGGCTAGAGAAGAGGAGGAGAGGAGGACTCACCGCCATGTACTAGGCAATTAAGTCAATGAGAGACGACGGTTTGCGGCAGCAGAAAGTTGGAGAAACCAGTAATCTTCACCCCTTTTCAGGGGCTGATGTCGCTAGCTACTTGGGCCTGCCTGCCTTTGGAATTCTCGTTCTACAAACCAATCTAGATTCGATGGATTCGAGGACAGGCTATATTTTATTTCTTTTCTTTTTTTTTTTCTTTTAAACTACGTTGGAGACGTGTGAGGTGAGACAATGAATCCTTGTATTCTCTCTCTCTCTCTCTCTCTCTCTATATATATATATATATATATATATATATGACAATTGTTTTTTTTTTCTACTGCTGATTCTTATTATTTTTTGGATGTCTAAACCAAATTATACACACATATATTTAGTATATATTGTATTTCTTCCATACACTGAATGACTACGTACTTACCCACTGTCTGAACTCAAAACAACAGTGGACCAGTCATACACTCATACAGTGTAATCTGTTTATAGCTCCTAATTCAATGGCCAATGACATGATAAATCAGTATATGTGCCGAGCATGGACCCTGGAGTAGGGGCAGCTGTACGTAGTTTTTTTTTTCGTATTTCTTTGAGAATCTATTTTCATATTGTTGAAGATCGTAAGCAATAAGCAGGTAGGCTGCTGAATATTGTCCCAGCCCAACCTGCGTAGTTATCAAAATGGACCTAATGTTTGTTTGTTTATTTATTTATTTTATGCTATTAGAATATCAGGATATCAGGAACCATGCCAAGGAGAAGTGTTCAAATATTCGGCCAGATAAAGATTCCATTTGACATTAATTGCCTGAGCTTCTCATGAACTAGACACATTGTCTAGAGCCAAATGAGGAGCCTGGGCAATTATTGATAAATCCGATTGTTTCATTTTTTAGAGTATTTTTCACTTACAAATGAAGACAGATTAGATAGATGGATATATAGATAGAGAGACTGGAAAAAATACAGTCATATGAAAGAAGATTGACGTGAAAGAAAAAAGAGAGAGGAGACCAAGTTTCTCTATTTCATGAGATGCCCACAGTCTTTCCTAATAACCACAGGACCAAGGACATTTCGATCCCAAAAATGATCTGGATACCAGCTCTGTCCAACATGAAACCAAAAACTGTGATGCCGTTGTTCTCAAAGTAAGTCACTGCGCCCAATGGCGGACCCAGGATTTTCATTTGAGGGGTGCGAACGGTAGTTTGGTTTTGGAGGCAAACCATGGATTTTGAGGGTGGGCCTACAATTTTAATTGAATTTTTTGAAGCGCACCGTAGTTTAACGGGTGCGACCGCACCCGCATGGCTGTGCCTGAGTCCGCCTCTGACTGCACCTACAAAACAAATAGAACAGAACAGTGAGAAAGGGTGGTAAAAAAGGGAGATAGATGGACGGCTGACTGGCTGAGGCAATCAATATTACATCGTTAACTAAAATTGTAGGCATTATTAAAATAATATTATTATTTGGTTAATTATAAATTATGGTCACGGTGAAGTAGATCATCATCAGTTTTGGCCTCTTGATCTTACCCAGTGCCTGTCCCTTTTGGAAGGAGATGGTGATGGCAGCATTGAGGGGCAAGAATTTAGAGTCGGAATAGGAGGAGTCGGAGTCTTCTGTGCTGTCGTCATCGTCGTGGTGGTGATCTTGAGAGCTGGGAACGAGAGAAGGTGTGGGGCGTCTAGGGGGAGGAGGAGCATCAGTAATGTGAGTGGGTGAGGGCGCCTCGCAGTCGATGGTATCGAAAGAGTCGATGGTGGCACAAACGTGCCGCTTTGCAGCATGGCACGAGATGGCCTACGCCTTGTGTGTGATCTTTGCCGCACTCCGCAGACATATGAACAAACCGGTTACAAGTCCCAATGAACAGAGCTACATGACATATTCGCATTAGCAAGCATTTTGTTAGATATGTGATCAAGTGCAAACCAGTCCTACTTTGAACAGGAGCAGCAGGAGCAGCGGCCATGGTTTAAAATCTCGGCCGACACCGAGTCATATCGGCCGATATGACTCAGTATCGGCCGACACCGATCCGATATCTCGCTGAGATATCGGAATCGGTTAAATATCCCCAAAATATCCCGCTATCTCGGCCGATACGATATGATCTCGCTGTGAACCAATATCTCGGCCGATATTTTCAAAATATCGGCCGAGATGATATAAAATGATTCAAAACCCTATTTTTTCCTACTTTTTCTCTTCTCTTCTCCACCCATAGCAGCAGCCCTACTCCCTCTTCAACATTTTCAAATCCCACATTAATTTTTTGAAGAAAATATTATCTAAGGTATGAGAAAATCAACCCAAAGCATTTTATTATGTGGTTTTTATTTTTATTTTTTAGATGAAGTATAGAAATCATTAGGTTTGTCATTTGTGTTGTGTTCTTCATTTAAAAGTTAGATATACATACTTTCATGCTAGATCTATTCATACACATGATTTTGAACTTTTTTTTCTAATTTTTTTTTATTTTCGGATTTTTTGATATTTGAATTATTATATATAATTTTTGGGGATTTCATCATAACTATGTTCTTTTAATGATTCATGATCATTGTATGGTGTATAAACAATTGATTTACATACTTTTATGCTAGATCTATGTATTTAGGATTTTGAAAATGATTTTATTAAAAAAAAAATTCTTAAAAATAATTGTTGTTATTTGTAACTTGTTAGAATATTTGTGATACCAAAGGTTTATTAATAGTGTGTAGATGATAGATCTATATCTACTCATAGTCATAAACATGATTTAGATTTTTATTTTAATTATTTTATTTTTGAATTTTTTAATATTTAAATTATAATATATTATTTTTTGGGGATTTCATCATAAATATGTTCCTTTAATGATTCATGATCATTGTATGGTGTGTAAATGATTGATCTACATACTTTTATGCTAGATCCTTTTACTTTCATATTCCTTTTATACTAAAGAAGATAGCGAACTGCGACACAGACAGGACTCATAACTTAAGGTGACCGAGATTTTGATTTATTGTTGTTACTAATGGAAAATAATATCATATTCCAGCATTTTCTAATATTCTGGATTTTTTTGGATATTTTTGCAAATTCTTTTGGATTAAAAAAAAAATTCACACCGCGACGACCGCGACGGACCGATATCCGCGACCGATACCGATATCATATCGATTTTTCAGCCCGGCCGATACCGCGACCGAGACCGAGATTTTAAACCATGGCAGCGGCAGCAGAAGAAGTTGATCACTCTCAGTACAAGATGAATCATTGAGAAATATGTCTCTGGATTGAATCATTTAAAATATGTTTCTTGACATTGCAATAAAAAAAAAACGGAAATAAATTGCCCGCGTTCAGTAGAAACTGATGAGTCAGGCCCGCCCAAGTGGCCCATTCCGTCATTAGCCAAAGCCTAAAACTAATGGAGATCCGTTTGGTCCAATGGAGTCCGAGCCCAAATCCACGATGCCTAGCCACGTCACGCAGTCCGGGTCGCTTCGGAAGCAGTCAGGCCACGTCCCGCTTTTACCAAGTCCTGCGGGGAATATCCTAACTGCCTCGCCAGTCGAGGACACCTCAAAGGCTCCTCGTGAACGGCGCTGTAAAGTCGTCCCCATCTGTTAGGGGAAGACTATAAATTAAAGAGCCTCTCGGTACTTGAGGGGCAAGCAAATTTCTCTCTTTTACACACTATCCCAAATTTGTAATCTCTGAAACACTTGAGAATTAATACATCCGGCGAACTTTGCCTTTGAAGTGGACGTAGGTCACACTGACCGAACCACTATAAATCTCTCTCTCCTCTTAATTACCGCATTTATTACCTATTAACTGACCGGTGGTGTGCGAAGTCATTTTTCTGCATCATCAGTTTGGCGCCGTCTGTGGGAATCGACTAAAATTCTCACGTTAGAATCCTCCTTTTTTCAAAATTATGGTGATCACCACAAGATCTGCAAGACGACCAGAGGATAATCCCTCTCGAGAAGGCGAGAATGATCCTCCACCGACTAATCCTGCCCCAAATGCCCCTGCTCCCACTCCACAACAGATGTTGGAGACCATGCAACAGCTGGTGACCCAAAACCAGCAGATCCTACAGCTCATGCTCACAGCAGGGCAGGGAGGAGCACACTTTGGAGGAGCACCGCAACCGGGGCACCCAAGGGCTCCACGCCGGGGAGCTCCTCCCCCGGGCGCCAATCCCTTGGGTGCCCATCCCCTGGGCGCCCAAGGGTTTCCTCTGGGCCCCCCTTTTGGGGTTACACTGGGTGCTGGGGGAACACATCCCGAAGGACCTCCTCCCGGTGGAGCCCAGTTTGGAGGATTCCCACCTCCAGGAGGAGCAGGTCATGGAGGACTTCCACCTCCGGGGGGAGCACATCATGAAGGACCCCCACCTACTCCCTCCGCTTCTAATGAGGATGGTCCTAGTTTCCAAGAAGGGGAAAGTGAAAACATGGAGGAGAGCAACTTCCATGATCACTCTCGAGGAGCCCCCAATCGCTGGGACGAAAAGATCAGGGAAATGCAGAACCAACTGGGTGATGTCTTCAACGCCATGAAGGCGCAGGCCCCACAAACAGTGGATTACCTAGTCGGGCGGACGGATACATCGTTCAAGCCCGACGTGGTGAACTACCCGCTTCCTCCAAGGTTCAAAATGCCGTCCATAGAAACCTTCGATGGGACGAAGGATCCATTGGACCACCTAAAGACATACAAAACTATAATGCAGCTGCATAATATCCCTGACGAGGTTATGTGCAGGGCATTCCCAACTACCCTGAAGGGTTCCGCTCGGCAGTGGTTTGCCAATCTAGCCCCAGCCTCCATCACCACATTTAGGGAGTTGAGCAAATCCTTCGTGTCACACTTCATCGGAGGGCGCCGCCACCAGAAGCCCACCACACACCTGCTCAGCGTAAAGCAGGACAAAAATGAGAGCCTCAGGAGCTACCTCACTCGTTTTAACGAGGAGGTACTTCAGGTCGAAGATCCCGATGACAAAGTGACAATGACAGCCTTCTTGGGAGGCCTTCGCTCGTCGAGTTTCCTCTTCTCAGTGATGAAGCGCCAGCCAGCATGACAGAGCTACTAGCAAAGGCCCAAAAGTATATAAATGCTGAAGACATCACCAGGGCCAGGCGAGGTGAGTCCTCCAGATCAGGGGACAAAGGAAAGAGCGGGACAGAGATGAAAAAAAGGAGACAAGCAACAAGCGAAGCAGGACAGAGAGGTTACCTGTCAGAGACCGACTCGATCCTGCTCCGCAGAGAGACCGACTCGGTCCTGCTCCGTAGAGAGACCGACAAGCATTCACCCCCCTCAATGTCGCTGTTGAGCACATTTTGCTCCAGATACAAGATGACCCAGCAATAAAATGGCCTGGAAAGATGAAGTCCCCTCCAAACCGCAGAAACCCGGCCAAATATTGTCGCTTCCATCGCGACCATGGTCATGACACCGACGATTGTTATGACCTCAAGAGACAGATTGAGGATCTCATTCGACGTGGCCACCTGCTCCAGTATGTTGCTGGTAGGGGGCAAGCACCACCACCACCTCACATCTGGAGGACCAGCATCCCATTGGGGAGATCCGAACCATCTCAGGCGGATTAGCAGAGTCACTTTCTGCCATGAAGGCCCACGCCAGAAGGGCAAGGCATCCTGACGAAGCACGCCCATCCAAGGCCCCCAGGCATGGCGCTAGTGATACCATATCCTTCTCAGACAAGGACTTGGAAGGAGTCCAGCATCCCCATGACGACCCTCTGGTGCTTACCATGACGGTCGCCAATTTCCAGGTGCATAGGATCTTGGTGGACAGCGGCAGCTCTGCGGATATCCTATTCGCAGAAGCTTATGACCAGCTCAAGTTGGGCCGGGAAAGGCTGCAGCCTGTAAAATCCCCCCTTATTGGGTTCTCAGGGGAGAAGGTGTATCCCCTTGGGACAATCACATTGCCAGTCACGGCCGGGGCACACCCCAAAGCTCTACTACAATGGTGAACTTCCTGGTGATAGACTGCCCGTCCGCTTACAACATCATACTAGGACGACCTGCCCTTAACGCATTAAGGGCCGTCCTCTCCACCTATCATCTCATCCTCCGCTTTCCGACCCTAAATGGAGTGGGGGAGATCAGGTTGCAGCAAGAGAATGTTACGTCTCCTCAATGAAGGCCAAGAAGACCCACGAGGCGTTACAAGTCGAAATCTTGGACCCGAGGGATGACGCCACCACAGAAAGAGGGGAACCAGTTGAAAAACTTACCCCGGTGGCCTTACATGAAGAACATCCTGACAGAATAGTGTATATCGGCTCTTCTCTTTCAGAAGATCTGGTCTGCCATTTAACAGATTTTCTGAGAATGAATATGGATGTTTTCGCATGGTCACATGCGGATCTTGAAGGGATTGATCTCGAAGTCACCACTCATCGCCTCAATGTCGACCCTCGCCACAAGCCTGTTCGACAAAAGCTAAGGGGCGCCTCCGCTGAAAGGGCCCAAGCAATGGACAAAGAAGTCAGGAAGCTGATAGAAAATGGAGGGTCAGAGAAGTAGCATATCCCGAATGGCTGTCAAGTGTGGTAATGGTGACAAAAGCCAGTGGGAAGTGGCGCCTCTGCATCGACTTCACTGAGCTTAACAATGCATGCCCAAAGGACAGCTATCCGCTGCCTCGGATTGACCTCCTCATCGACGCCACAGCAGGACATGAACTCCTCTCCTTCCTGGATGCCTATTCTGGATACAACCAGATCAGCATGCATCCACCAGACTAAGAAATGACGTTGTTCATCACTCTGAAGGGGACCTACTGCTACAGGGTCATGCCCTTCGGGCTAAAAAACGCAGGAGCAACCTACCAGTGCCTGGTAAACAAAATGTTCCAGTCCCAGATTGGGCGAACAATGGAGGTTTATGTGGACGACATGCTGGTGAAGAGCTTCGCTGCAACGGATCACATCGACCATCTTCATGAGACCTTCAATGTTCTCAGGGCCTACCACATGAAGCTGAACCCTGAGAAATGCGCCTTCGGCGTGGGATCGGGAAAGTTCTTGGGCTTCATGGTCAACCAGAGGGGAATTGAGGCAAACCCTGATAAAATCAAGGTTATACTCGGCATGAAGTCGCCCACTTCCACCAAGGAGGTGTAGCGCCTTAATGGAAGAATTGCAGCGCTCAATAGATTCGTCTCCAAGTCTGCAGATAAGTGTTTGCCTTTTTTCAAAATTCTCCGAAAGGCTTTCGAATGGGGACCTGAGGCTGAGGAGGCCTTCCAGAAGCTTAAAGCATACTTGGCTGCACCTCCTCTCCTTTCACATGTTGTACCGGGTGAGGTGTTATATTTGTACCTCTCTACTTCCCCCTCAGCAGTTAGCTCTATTCTGATCAGAAATCATGATGGTGTGCAAAGGCCCATCTATTATGTCAGCAGAGCATACCGAGGAGCCGAGATCAGATACTCAGGTTAGAAAAACTTGCGCTTGCCCTCATCTCGACTGCCAGGCGACTACGGCACTATTTTCAGAGCCATACTGTCGTGGTCGTCACCAATTAGCCCTTGAAAAGAATCTTAGCAAAGCCGGATGTATCCGGGAGACTCCTCAAGTGGGCAATGGAACTGGGCGAGTTTGACGTCCAGTACCAACCAAGGGTATCCATCAAGGCACAAGCGCTGGCAGATTTTGTAGCTGAGTTTACATATGCAGAAAGTGAACCCACCACGTCGCTACCGTCCAACCCAGAAGTACCAGTCAACATAACATCTAGCGAGGACACCCGGAAGATCGCCCAGACAGCAGCGGGCGCCCAGACAGCAGTGGGCGCCAAGGCCCAGGTAGTGGGCCCCCAGGCCACCCCGGGCGCCCAGACAGCAGTGGGCGCCCAGACTTCCTCAATGGGCACCCAGACCACTCCGGGCTCCCAAACCCCTCCTGGCGCCCTGCTGTCCTCAATGGGCGCCGCCCAGATCCCTCCGGGCGCCCAGACACCTCCAGGAGTTTTTTCACTGCCACTTTGGAAGTTGTATGTTGATGGCTCGGCAACTAGTGAAGGAGGCGGAGCAGGACTCATCCTCATCAGCCCTGATGGTACACCCATCAAATATGCAGTGAAGCTACACTTTGTTGCCACAAATAATGAAGCAGAATATGAGGCCCTCCTCTCTGGCTTGAGATTGGCAGTAGAAATGGACGCCCGGTCCCTCGCCGCCTATAGTGATTCATAATTGATAGTAAATCAAGTGAATGGCGAATTCGAAGCAAAAGAAACAAAAATGCAGGAGTATCTTAGCATGGCGAAGAAGCTAGTCCAGCAGTTTCAACATTTCTAGATCTGTCACATCCCAAGAGGGGATAACATGGCTGCAGATGCTCTCGCCAGGCTCGCCTCATCCCTGGATGCCTCATTTGCAGAACCAACTCTCATCGGGCACAAGTTCGAGCAAAGTAAGTTGGATGTGGACACCACAAACATCAACTGTACAACGCCCGAATCGAACTGGATGACCCCATAAGGGAGTACCTCCAAGAAGAAAGAGTACTGGATGATCCCCTAGAGGCCAAGAAGCTTAGGATGAGAGCTTCCAAATTCACCCTCCTACAAAATGTACTCTACAAAAAGGGTTACTGCTTACCATTGCTACGTTGCCTTTCGCTAGAAGAAGCTGACTACGCCCTTAGAGAGATTCACGAAGGAATTTGTGGGAATCACTCTGGAGGACGCTCCCTCGCCCACAAAGCTCTTAGGCAAGGTTATTTTTGGCTGAGCATGGTAAAAGACACCAAAGAGTTTGCCAAAAAGTGTGACAAATGCCAGCGCTTCGCCACTGTGCCAAGGCAGCCACCAGAGGAACTGACGACCATTGTGAGCCCATGGCCCTTTTCCAAATGGGGCATTGACATCCTGGGCCCCTTTCCTTTGAGCAAAGGACAGTGCAAGTTTGTGGTCGTCGCCATTGACTATTTCACAAAATGGGCGGAGGCAGAACCCCTAGCGAAAATAACAGACTCGAAGATAAAGGACTTTGTCTGGAAAAACCTAGTCTGCCGCTTCGGGATACCTCACGCCATTGTCAGTGACAATGCCAAGCAGTTCGATAATAAGCTCTTTAATTCTTTCTGCTCCGACCTTCAAATAAAGCAGCCTCATTCCAGCCTGGCACACCCACAGGCGAATGGGCAGGCAGAAGTCATGGTGAAAACAATTCTCCGTAACTTAAAGACAAGGCTCGAAAGAGCGAAGGGTCTTTGGGTTGATGAACTCCCAGGAGTGTTATGGGCCTATCGAACTATGCCAAGAACTCCTACCGGGGAAACTCCTTTCTCCCTCTCTTATGGGACTGAGGCAGTCATCCCTGTTGAGATAGGAGTCCATTCCCTACGAGTCCACCACCACGACCCTGTCACCAACGAGGAAGGACTTCGCCTCAATCTCGACTTAGTAGAGGAGGCAAGGGAGATGGCTGTGGTCCGCAATGCGGAGTACAAGCGACGCATGGCGAGGTACTACAACTCGAGGGTAAAGCCTCGTTCCTTCCAACCGGGAGACCTAGTCCTCAAAAAGGTGATCCTCGCTACAAAGGACTCTCGCGAAGGGAAGCTCGGACCAAACTGGGAAGGGCCCTACCTCGTCATAGAAGTAGTGAGGCCAGGCACCTACAGGATCCAGAATTCTGATGGAAAGGCCTTACCTCATCCGTGAAACGCGGAACATTTGAAGAGGTACTACCAGTGACATTCTATGAGAGTCAGTGTATGAGGGTTTGGGGCTTAATGTGATTATTTCTACTTTGTCAATGCTGTTTCAAGCAATGGATGAATAAAACATTTTTTATGATAAAAAGATCCTTGCATTCCCAAAAGTTAGGCTTAAAGCCTTTACAAAAGTCAGGCTACAGATTGCCTTTCTTAAAAAAAAAAAAAAAAATAGCACAGCAAAAGTCCCTATCCTCTAATCACTCTCATCCCCCTCCTCATCGTCTTCTTCATCCTCCTCCTCATCCTCCTCGGCATCATCAGAGCTGCCACTGCCGTCATCAACAGGCACCTCAGTCGGCAAGAAGCCTGAGAGGTCAATGTCCGGGAAAGCAGCAGCAATCTTTCCTCGGAGCTCATCATAGCCGTCGATGAAGGCATCAGCAAGGCCATTCTCCAGGTCCCTCTCAGCCTGGGCAGCCCTCTCCTCAGCCTGAGAAGCCCTCTCGTGTGCCGCCTTCATCTCTGCCTCCAAAGTAGTCTCTTTGAGCAGCACCCTCTCACGGGTCTCTGCAAGCTCAGCCTCACTGAGCGAAGCCCTCTCGCGGGCCTTCACAAGCTCAGCCTCTGCCTTGGCCGCCCTCTCGCGGGCTGCTGAGAGCTCCGGGTCAAGCTTGGGCGCCCTCTCGTGGGCTGCTGAGAGCTCCGTATCAAGCTTGGTCGCCCTCTTGTGGGCCACCTTAAGGTCAACCTTGGAAGCCTTACTAGCAGTTGCAAGAGCGGTAATCTTCCCATAAGCAGCGGAGAGCTCCTTTTGCATAGACTCATTATCCTTCTTCAGCTCACCATGAGATCGGGCCCTTGACAACAAGCAGACAGATGCAGTAGAGGCCTGAAAAAATAAGAAAATGAGACCGCAAAACAAACACAAAAAAGATGAAAGTCTGGAGAAAAGGGAAACAATAAACCTTTACCTGAGCCAGACCTCCCAGAAACTCGTTGATGACCCCCTCAGTGCCCAAGGCATTAACCTGAGAAACTTCGGGAGGAAATACGAATCTCCCCAACCTTTCCCGAATCACCCGCGGGTTGCCCAACATGGGACCAGCCCAGGGTACCCCTGTGAAAGTGCCTGAGCGTGGAGGACTCAACTGAGGGGCAGAACGCGTAGCAGGAGAGGAAGACTGCGGAGTAGCAGTCTTAGCTGAGGAGGTCGCTGCCTGGGGAGCCACTCGAGGGAGACGCACTTGAGGCCCCGCACGAGTCATTGGTGGAGAGGCCCCTGGGGAGGAGTCGTCTATCCTCACCACCTTGGAGGGAGGGGTACTCCTACCGGACAGGCGTGCCTCAATTACCCCTCTGTTTACAGCTGCAGAAACAAAAGTGTTATTTGAGTACGGTAGACACACGAAACATTGCTAAAGTTGAAATGACTTACCTTTTCTTTTTGAAGTCGACCCCAGAAGGAGTCCGCCAGTCCTACCCAAAGACGAAGAGTCCGGAGAAGGTCCACTGGTCTTGCTTCTCTCCTTGGGAAGGAGAACTCCCAAGTCCTTGTCCGGGTGCTCTCTCACCGCTTGCAGCTTGCACTCCTGCTCCGTGGAGAGTACAGGAGAATCTGCAAAGGGACGGGGCAGTGAGCACATGCATAAAAAAAAAACAGAAAGAATCAGAAAGAAAGCAATCAGAAAACGTACTGAGTCTCTTGGCGTCAATCCATCGTGTGGGTACCAAAGGTCGATCTGACTCAGCAACCCACTCTCCACCGATGAAGAAGAAGCGAGATTTCTAATCATGGTAATTGGAACGCAATCCCGTGAGCAGCTTGCCGCCCCTAAGGGTAAAATAGTACCATCCCTTGTTAGGGGCTGGGGACTCGATCAAACTGTAGGCAGCATGAAACTCCAGAGGAGAAGCATCCTCTTGATGTACTCTCCTCCACAGTGCAAGGAAACCGAGCAGAACTCTCCAGCCGTTGAGCTCTAATCTCCCCGGAGTTAAGGAAAAATAATGAAGAATACGGCAAATGGGAGAGGATATCGGAAATCTGAACCCAGCCTCGATCATCTCCTCATAAATGACAACGTCACCAGAGGAATCATCACAAGCTGGCTCGTTCGCTTCAGGCCGGCGGCACAGCACAGTAGGAGGGATACAAACAGCAATCTTCAAAAGGTCACTGTTTGTTTTGAGTACACTGAAAATACTGCTTACCTTGGATCCGGCATCCTCAACAATGACTTTTCCTCGATAGCGACGAGGACCCAAAATCTTGCTTGATACGTTGCCAGGAGGACTGTTTTCTCTTGCCCCATGACAATTCACACTCGCTCCGAACGCCGAAGATGTCCTCACTGTCGCCGCCGCATCCCTCGTCGCTGCTGATCTTGTCGCCGCGCCTAAGGGGGCTGCTACACTAGGTGACGCCCGCAGGCCGGCGCCCAACCCCGCACAAGCAGCGATGCCCGAGGGGGCCACTCCGGTCGACACCCCTAGGCTGGTGTCCACGCCCACACCGCCCGCTGGGGCTGCCGCGCCCGGCGCCGTCCCCAGGCCAGCGCCCTGGCAAGGCGCTGCAACCTCTCCAACGCCCGATGGGGCTAACGCTGCCGCCGCGGTCTGGATGCCGCCCGTGCTGGGCGTCGCCGCTGCCGCCCTCACCGCTGCTGCGCCTGTCGCCGCGCCCAAGGGGGCTGTTGCTCCGATCGACGTCCGTAGGCCGGCGCCCATTTCCGCCCGTGTAGCGACGACCGTGCCCGAGGGGCCGACGCCCACGCTCGAGATCGCCCGTGTAACGACGCCGGTGCCCACGGGGGCTGTTGCGTCTGCCGCGTCGGACGCCGTTGCCCTTGTGGCGACGCCCACGCCGCCCGTGCGTGGCGCTTCTTCCTTAGAGACGCCCGAATGGGCTGCCGCGCCCGGCGCCACCCCCAGGCCGGCGCCCGTGCGTGGTGCTGCTTCCCCAACGACGCCCGGATTTGCTGCAGCCGCCTCACCCACCAGGCCGACGTCCACGCCGGCGCCCACCTTCTTCTTCATTGACAATCCTTTTGTTACAGGTGGTTGGCTGCAGTGGCCCTTTTTCCCTTCACTCTCCATTAAAATCTCTTGGAATGGGAAGAAGTGAATGGGTTTTTTGTCTTCTACTTACAGTAAAAGAAGATGAGTAAAAGAGGATTAGAAAGTAAGAAAGGTGAAGATGATAGATCTCAGGGAAGGGAAACAGTTGAAGAAGATGGGTGTAAAAAGATGGGTCTCTTCTCTTTACAAGGGATTTTTGCCTAGGGTTTAATAGTTGAAGAAGGTGGGTCTCCTCTCTTTCAAAGGGATCTTATAGCATAGGTTATCAAAAGCCCCACTAAGCCTAGGGTTTCAAAAGCCCCAAACTAAAAATAGAGGAGTCCCACACTAAAGGAACTCTCCCAAATATCCTTCTCCTCAGGGCCTGGGAGGAAAACAAGAAGCTGGCAAGGAGAGGAACGCTGCAAAAATTATTTGAATGGGAAAGAAGCCCGGATATTCAAAATGCCCCCCTTTCAAAGTTTCTTTGGGCGCGGGGCATTGAGGGGCAAATGATGAGTCAGGCCCGCCCAAGTGGCCCATTCCGTCATGAGCCAAAGCCTAAAACTAATGGAGATCCGTTTGGTCCAATGGAGTCCGAGCCCAAATCCACGATGCCTAGCCACGTCACAGCAGTCCGGGTCGCTTCGAAAGCAATCAGGCCACGTCCCGCTTTTACCAAGTCCTGCGGGGAATATCCCAACTGCCTCGCCAGTCGAGGACACCTCAAAGGCTCCTCGTGAACGGCGCTGTAAAGTCGTCCCCATCTGTTAGGGGAAGACTATAAATTAAAAGGCCTCTCGGTACTTGAGGGGCAAGCAAATTTCTCTCTTCTACACACTATCCCAAATTTGTAATCTCTGAAACACTTGAGAATTAATACATCCGGCGAACTCTGCCTTTGAAGTGGACATAGGTCACACTGACCGAACCACTATAAATCTCTCTCTCCTCTTAATTACCGCATTTATTACCTATTAACTGACCGGTGGTGTGCGAAGTCATTTTTCTGCATCATCAGAAACCATTGATGGATATGGTTAATGAAATGAAAAGAAAAAAAAGGCAAAAAGGAAAAATTAGTGTCTTACTCTCACTCACCGCCAGTTCTCCTGCCCTGAAAATGTTGACGTCTGCATGGGACTTGGTGGTGTTGAGCAGCGAAGCAAACTGGCTGGCCGTGACGAAGAAGAGGGTGAGCAGTATGAAAGAGCGGAATCAATGGCTTATGATCTGCAGGTGCTTCTCTATCCTCATGTGCTCCGTCGGCATCGAGACGACGTCGGACTCCTGCGTGAAGACCCTGGTGAAGTCCTGCAGGCGGAGTATCTGGAGGTGGCAGATGAGGTGGAAGAGCACGCACACCAGGAAGAAGATGGAAGTCCTGTACAGCCACGAGCACAGCTCCAACATGCACACGATCGGATCGCTCAAGTACACGTTCCCCAGGAAAGGGATCCGAGAAGCGCCGGAGCAGTACCACCATATCTTATGCTCGCTTTCTGCACAGAAACAGGGCACCACGAAGATGGACAGCAGCTTGAACGATCTCTGGGAGGAGAAATGGAACAATTTGTCATATGAATGATATTGACTAATTGATCGTTACTACTTGACTGGGTCTGGTACTCTGGGTGGGCATTTGGATATGAATTCAGCGGATCTTTTGGGAAAGAAATTGAAAACAAAACGAATGCCATCAAAATGGATAACCATCTCAGCACGTCTTTCTTTATTAATTATATAAATGAGATCATAGATGGGCGTAACAGTCATTCTAAAATAACAAAAACTATAATGAGTTTTATTTTATTTCTCCTAAAAATAGAGATTGAATTGTACGTTTGTATGTGCGCATGTGTATAAAGAGGAATTTGGGCAAAATAATATTCCTCTTTCTTTTTCTTTCTCCCTTAAGTTACTATTTGTTGCCACCATTCAAAAAAAAAAAAAAAAGTTATTATGTTGCCATAAGAATTTGGACATAAACTTCAGTCATGTCGTATGAAAATCGGTGGTAAGATTCCCACCATTGTCGTCGTCAATAAATGAGTCGGATCATATCAATGAACTTCCTTATATTTCTCTCTTTTCTATTTAGGGCCTTTTTGTTTACCTAGAATACATAGGGATATGAAAGAGTTATTAAAAAGGTGAGGAGTGAGAATATAAGGAATGATATAGATGCATATCTCACTTATTTTTTGCAATTTTAATTGTGGTTAGGTATTCATTTCCCACCTCCCATTGTTTCAGCTTCTTCCATGAGAGGGGAGATAATATGATGATCATTTTTAGAAATTCACATTTGTTTCTTAATTCAGTTCCTTTTTAAAAATAAATCTCCTACGATTCCTATATATATATATAAATATAAATAAATAATTACATGAAACAAATAAGCCCTTTAGGACGGAATTGATACGAACTTTCTTACATTGAATCAATTGTTTTATTGTTATACATAAGAAAGCATGGAAGAAGAAATAAGCATACAAGAATGGGTTGGAATTTGGGACAGAGAAAGAGTCTTACTTATACGTATATATATAATTAATAATTAATATAAAATTAGAGCATATATATATATATATATAAACACATACATTGAGCTGTTCTGTATAACCATAGCGAACCTCCACGCTCTCTTCATGTAGCTTGTCAAGGAAGAGGAAACGGCGCAGGCCATATTTCCTCATGAAGCGGGAGAGGCAGATGAAAGAGAGGGCGGCAATGACCGTGAGAGAGAGTTGGACGGTCGAATCGTAAGCCCGACGGTGGCCCTTGTCGCAGTTGGGGCAGGAGAGGACGAAGTGAGAGAGGGCTGGTACCGCGATGGCCAGCATGAAGAAGACGGTCCATGAGATGAATGCCCGGCATGGATTGGATTGGTCCACGCACAGCCATCTCAGGCAAGATATGAAGCTCTTGAGTTCATCCCCTGCACGAGATGTGCACCGCGACAAGGCCTTCTTCTTTGCATCTGCATTTGCATTTGCTGCTGCTGATAATTCTTCTTCATCATCATCTCCTCTTCCTATTCCTCCTCTTACTTCTCTTGAATGGGAAGCCATTGACCAACGAACGATCCTACAATCTCTCTTCAATTCTTTCACAAGGACATGTCTCACACACACATATAGAAATTCTAAAGAATGCCCCTATAAAAAGAAGTACCCGTCTAGCGCTTACTTAAATAAAAATGCACGGTTGATATGGCTTCCTCATACAAATGATGATGATGGTGGTGGTGCAAGATACGATACCTCACTTGTGATCAAGTGAACCCTCTCACACTCGCTACCGTAATACCCTAATCCATTGAAGGTTGCAGCACAATAGCCATGCCCATGAAGGACCGGTCTCGGTCTTCCCCGTGATGCATCTACTTTTAGAGCCCATTTCAAAAGGCTATGGGTAGGGATGGCATTTTTAATCCGCCCCGCCGCAACTTGGAGTGCTCGCCACGCCCCGTACTGGTTTTCCCTTCCCCGACTCTTAGACGGGGAGGGGATAGGGCTAAAAAACATACCCCGAATCTGGGGCGGGGCGGGGCGGGGATGGGTCTGTTTCTTGCCCCGACCCGCCCTACCCTATAACCCGCCCCGAAATTAATAATCCTCTAAAAAATATATATATATATATATTTTAGATTTCTTTTATAATAAATAAACATATTTATATATAAATGTATATATTGATTTTATGTTGTTATCAAGGGTTAAGTAGATTGATTGAAGACTTTTTTTTTTAAGTTAAACATGTAATTGATTGAACCCTAGACATTATAAAAGCATATAATATGACCCCATTCTCTCTAATTCAAATTTAATGAAATTAAAGTTTTAAAAAAATCTATCTAAGCTTATTTGACTTTAATCATATATAATGTTAAATTGCGACATGATAAATCATATTAAATAAAATAAATATAATAGAATGATAGATCATGCTTTAAGCTTATAATAACATATATGATTAGAAATAGCAAGGTAAATTATAATTGGTATGATTCTAATCATACTAATAACAATATAAATTATACTAATTTGATATAACATTACAAGATATATCTTGCTATACGCTTATAATAACTTATATGATTAGAAATAGCAAGGTAAATTATAGTTAGTAACTTAATATGATTATAATCATACTAACAACACTATAAATTATACTAATTTTAATTATATGTAATCAACCTCTTTATTAGTGAGTGGAGTTCAATACCAGAAATGAAGTGAAACCATGTATTGATGGAGTTCATGATATTTTAGAGAAATATTGTTTTTTTTTTTTTTTATAAAGAATGTCTCAAAGCATATATGATATTTTCAAGTGTATGTTAGTGGCCTTTAAGGGCTTAGAGAAAATCTTATAAGAATAAATCTCACTTTAAATAAGTAAAATTTCTAGAAAAGGAAAATTTATAATATTAATATTAGATAATTTTAAAAATTTTAAACAATCTAACAGTGCCCCACACTTATAAAATATTTATGCGGGAGATCTTTTTATTCTATTTTGGAAAAAATGTCATGGTCCCTAGGAAGACCGATGTAATTTTGAGAGGGGCCTGAGTTTTCGGCAAATGAGTCAGCATGGTTGAGGGTTTTTTTTTTAATAATATTATTAAAGGCATGGAGACAACATAGATGAATCATTCATGTGCTTTTTACCATGTAAAATAAATGAATTTACCTTTTATTTTATAGTCAATCCAAAATTTAATTTATTTTGCCTTGAAAGAAAAATTCTGAAGTTAACCAAAATTTTCTTATTTGGGTCTTGATTTAGAATGGAGGAAAAGAATACATGTAGACGACACCGTCATAGCTGGAAGCCTGGGACAAGGCTTTGATGATGAGGGTTTCAATATAGTATATACTTTCAATATAGCCTGGCCCGCTATAGGAGGCTCATGAATTAAGAGCTATACACTAAATAATGACTTAATATTCATATTACAATACTTGAAGTTCATATATAAATTCTATTTTTTTTAATTTACTGGTATATGTTTTTAGAATTTTTTCTACATTTCAAGAATTTTATAAATTTGAATTGCAAATTGTGTAATTTTCCTATACATTCTCCTTTTAAATAAGAGGAATTTACGGCATAGGTCCCCGTAGGACCCCATACCACTCTTGAGGTCCCAGACACACCATATTATGGATAAGGTCCTCAAGGTGTGATTTTGTATTTTTTGTATTTTTTTTTTTTTGTTGTTTAGCAAATTGTTGATATCGACCGGTTTTATGGTCGATATCGACCATTCTGCGGGAACCCAAAAAAAAATCGAGTTTTTCAGGAGAGAGAAGAGGGGAGGGGAGGAGGAGGGAGAAGAAGGGATGGGTCCTTTCACGGCCCCTTCTTCCTCATCGCCACTGTTGATGGCTATTTCCTCTTTGTCAAGATTCCTTATCTCACATACTTCAATATCTACATCCTTTCCCTCATCATCATTTTCTTATTCTTCTTCATCATTGTCGTCGTCGTCTTCATCTTCTTCACTGCTCGAGGAAGAAGAATCATTGCAAGTATTAGTGTCAGCACCGCCGCCATCACTCTCATCCTCATGAACTACTATCTCGGCACTTTGTGTGTAACTTTTATTGGTGGCATTACTCTCCATATTCACCATTGTATCAGCACCATTAACTTCACTCCCTCCATTGCCGTTCTTTCTTGAAGTCGCGATTTGCTCACTCTTCATCATCAAACAATCATCTCCTCCACCAGAAGGAACATCATAATCTACAGAAGTTCCATCGCAAGCCGGAACTAAGCTAACCTTCTCCATCTCCTTTTCTATAGAGACACCCAAAATCCTAAATTCCACCTCTTTACAATCAGTTTCGTTCTGGGCACCAATTTCATGTGAGAACCCTTGCTCCATAAGTTTCAAATCAGACCCATTCAAACCCAACATGTGTTTTCCGCAATTTTCTTGATGAGTTTCTCCTGAAATCCCAACTTAAGCTATTTTCAAATCAGAATTAGAACCAAACCCATCAGAGTATAATCTCAGTGCTAATATCTTGATGGGTTTGTTGAGAAAATCCACATTCAACCACATTTGGAACAGACCCACCTGGGTATGGATTCTCATTTTGAACGGACCTACCTGGCCATGGAGCAGCACCAGCAACCAAGGGAGAAAATCCATATTTGTCTTTTTTCTTGTTATTTCGTAATATAGTCGATATAAACCATTTTGCTGTGTTCAGCAAATACGACAATTACATGTTGAAGAAAATCTGACTGACAGAATGGTCGATATCGACCATGTAGGGAAAAAATGCCTTTTAGTTATATGGTCGATATCGACCATGTAGGGAAAAATTCCTTTCAATTACATGGTCAATATCGACGATTATTGTCACCATAATTGGGATGCAGGGAAAACTGTCTTTCAGTTATATGGTCGATGTCGACTATTTTTGTTAACTAGAACCTTGGTTAACTCTGAATTTGGTGTAATATTTGCGACACATGCTGGTCTGCCCTTTCATGTAAATTTACATGTAATCTGGATCACAAGAACCTAGGTGAAACCATCGTTTACATTAACATTTTACAGATATTCTTAAGAACAAATAATGAGTAACAGGAGCTGTAAAAACCACCAGTTCAGTGTCACTAAAGTAGATCCACATCCAAACCAAATGGGACTATGCAGGACAACCATACAAAATGCCCATACAGAGATTTTCACTTACAATAGGACTATATGCATCATCTAATACTCCAAAGCAATTTTGAAGACGACCCAAATGGAGAAATGCGAAAAGTGGAATTGGGATGAGATCTAATACATTCTCGCATAATGGTCGATATCGACCATATCGTAAAACAACAAAAAAAAAAAAAAAAAAAAAGCCCCATACGAGGATCCCTCCCGTATTGAACATGGAACTAGGTTCTGTTGGGACGTATGCAGTCTTACAGGGATTTTACCCGTAAATTCCTCTTTAAATAAACTTTGATATATGGATTTTTGAAAATGATAAATAATATATAAGTCATAATATATATAGTAAGTGAAGTAACAACTAACAAACCCTAGCCCCTTTCAGCCTTTCTCCCCTCTTTCTCTCAACTCCCAGCCGCCGTCAACGTGGGCATCCATCCGTCCAAAGTAGTCGTGTCACGAAGCTGAAGTTCGACAAGGATCGCAAGGCCAAGGGTTGCGCCTCGGACAAATCCAAAGGAAAGTTCACCGTAGAGGAAGTCTCTGGCCCTTCTCTACAAGAGATCGATTAGGTCTACAGTTATCTCTATTTGATTAGGCTTCTACTGTCTTTCCTTTTTTGTTTGTTTGCTTTGATTTTTTTTTTTTTGTTTCGTTTCGTTTCGTTTCGTTTCTTAAGATGATGTGGTTCATCTTCTTATATGCTGTAGGTAAACTTTCTCTAGATTCTGACATTGCTTTTAAGTGCTTCCTGTGTTAACATTTTCTGTGGTCTTCATTTGCTCCAACTAGATTAGGGCACAAGAAAGACAATTGTTATCTTAGTCATATGCTTCTTCAGTGATGCCAAAATCATCTATTCTTAATATCCACATTTCTATACCCTTAGAGCCATGATTTAAGTTTAATAGTTTTAGTGTTTGTATATCTTATTATTTGGTGTTTGATGCTTATGACGATGTAGGAATCGAATCAAAGAGGATATAACATTATCTTTTATTGGAAATGGCAAGCCATGGAATGGTTATGGACCCCAATATCTACTTGCATTGCGTACAAGTGGTTTAATCAACTAATGATAAACAGGGGAATAACTTTATTACATGTGCTTGGTATGAGGCCTTAATGATGATGAGCAGGATCAATTATGATTTTTTTTCGTAAATATGCATTTCAAAACCTTTGGTTTCATAGAAACATGCGAAATTTGCTGTAAGCAATTCCGGAAAATCTTGTGAAAATCACATCATCTTCATCATGTCATGTTGCAATCATCAATATGGTTATGTGCTGAACAACTATCCTGTTATCCCGATTAAATGATCCACAGTAGGATATGCTGGTTATTGTTGATAAAATGTTATCTGTATATTATTTATACAGATGGCTAGGACATGATTTAGTTTGGTTTAGACTGTTTTTGAGTCACTTTTAACATTCATTAAAAGGAACCATTTGCCCGCCCATACATATCTAATTTAATTCACAGGATTTTCTAGTTGACACATTGAAAGCAAATACTAAAAGAATTATTGCAGATTTTGTCAAAATGTCTTCATCATCTTCACCTGGAGGCTGGAAATGATGATATGGTTAGTGGGTCTCAAACTTCTTCACCAATTTCCAAAGGTCCGCAATCACCTATGATCCCTTCTGAAGAGAATCAATACAATGCTTCTTCAAGTCCTATCAATTCTGAACAAGTTGAAGCTAATGATGGTGGAAAGTCAAGATTGAAGTCGGCTATGTGGAATCATTATGATAGAATAATAGTTGATGGGGTTTATAGGGCAATGTGCCATTATTGTTCCAAATCCCTTGGTGGAGAACTAAAAATGGGACCAAGCATCTACATGACCATTTTAGGAGATGTCCAAAGCGAAAGTATAAGGATATTGTGGATATGAGACAACAAGTTTTGGTGAATCAACAAAATAAAGCTGATGAAAGAATGAGTTTGACCGCCCATCACTTTGATCAAGAAGTATCAAAGAGGGAACTCGCAATTATGATTATTTTGCATGAGTATCCGCTTTCTATAGTGGAGCATTTTGGGTTTAGAAGATTTGTAGCTTCATTGCAACCTTTGTTTAAAATGGTTTGCAGAAATACAATAAAGAGCGAAATCTTCAAAATCTACAATTGTGAGAAAGAGAATGTGAAGAAAAAGTTAGATAAAAATCGAGGCAGAGTTGCCATTACAACTGATATGTGGACATCAAGTAACAAAAAGAAGGGGTTTATGGTTGTAATGGCACACTTTATCGATGACTCGTGGAATTTACATAGTCGAGTTATGAGGTATATATTTCTTTTTTTTTAATAATATTTTAGATTGTTTGAACTTAATTATTGAACAAGTAGATTTTTTTAACTAATCAAACTCAATAATTACTCATGTTTCATGTTTATTTATGTGCCTTCTCCACATACAAAGGAGGTTCTTGCGGATTCACTTTTGGATTGCTTGTTGGAATGGAATATTGATCGGAAGTTGTCTACAATGACCGTGGATAATTGTAGTACAAACGATGCCATGGTTAAAATTCACCTAGAGATGGAGGTATGCAAAATTAATATTTAAATTAGTTACATGTTATTTAATTGAATTTCTCTAATTTTTAATATGTTTTTGGTGTTATTAGGTCCTTCATTAAAAATAAGTTCAAAGGATTCCATCACATTTCAAAACATTTTCGGTGACATTGATGATGATGAAGGAGAAGAAAGTGATCAAACTGTGCTTGGATGATACCTTCTAATGTAAAATTTTTTTTTTTCACTTTCACTTATGTAACTGCTTGGGAGTTTATCTGTTGATTATTGTATTCATTAGATTTCGATTTTGCATGGTAGTGAGGCTGATAGAGGACAACTAGTTGTTGGTGCATTTGTTGCTTCTAAGGGCATTGCAGGTTCTTTTTTTTTTTGCTGGTGCAACTTATATCTGTTATGTGAACAATTATGTACTCCATTTGAACTCTATTTGTGGTTGCTTAAAAATTTATTTGTGGTTGCTTTAAAATTCTCCAAACTTGTTGATGTGATTGTACTCTATTTGAACTCTGTTTGTGGTTGCTTAAAAATTCTCCAAACTTGATGATGACCTTGGAAATCTGAAAACTTATGTTACAAGGTGGCTTTTCCTCTTCTTCTTCTTCACTTTTATTTTTATTTTTTTTATTTTTATGAAGAACTTTGACAGGTGCAATAGCTAGTGTAGACTGTGAATCATTGAAGTGTGCAGGTCAATGCTATCGTTCTAAGTAAGTTGTGCGTTGCAGTTTGCTTTATGGCAATGATCCCGGTTCATGAAGGGTTGGATGGGACATTCATGTTTCTGGATCTTGCAAATGAATAAAACAATTATTTTCTAATTTCCAAGTTAGGTTAGTTTTAGATTTAAGATTTCAAACCTGAGATACGGTGGGACCGATTTTCAAGCCTAATTAATATGCAATCTAAACGTTACATTATCAAACCTGAGTATTATTATGTTTGTGGTTGCACCACATTGGGGCGGGGGCCCGCTGCGCATGTCGGAATGGGGACGGGGTATTTAACATACCCCGAATTGCGAGGCGGGACAGGGATTGGGCGTATCCCATTAGGTGTGGAGCGGGAATGGGGGAACCCAATTCCACCCCCGACCCACCCCATTGCCATCCCTAGCTATTGGCAATAAGTAATAAGTACCCGTCCCAGACCTGAACTGATGAAACAGTGCTCGAGTGATCACACAAGTTCTGGCTTTATTGCAAAGGGGCTGCTGCTCCAAAACTACTTTTGGCTCTGCTTGTACTGTTGCACGGCGCTTGCTTTCATTTAATAAATCAACAAATGGTGCCTCGGCATATCAATAGTTATTTCTTGATCATTATAGATGCCCTTTTAATGATGCAAACAAATGCCAGAGGTTAGTTACTTGCAATGCCGACTCTGGTCAGGTACCAACTGTCGATGCTTTCGGATTGGTTTCAAAAAACTCTGCCAGGATGAACACAAAGGCCTATTGGATTGAGTAATGGGTAAAACGTTATGTCAACCCAGAAGCGGAATCGACTCCTTGGTGCGTCTTATTGTCAAAGTGACTCCCAGAAATTGAACAAGAAGCACTTTGCAGGGTCTTAAAATTCCAAGAACTACCTTCTGTCAGCCAAACATAGGATCGAAAGTAATTCAGGAATTTTAAACTGGGAGAGACTCACGCCAAGTGGAACTATTCCATTCCAGGAACCCTGTTAATTCTTGAACTGAATGGCGTTTTAATCATAATATTTTGCATGTTTTAGGGCAGAATTCAGGGAGACCCTCTTCCTCCGAACTGCCACTGGTTTTCCTTGATAAATTATCAAAGCATGGTTTCGTGCACAGAGAAGGCAGCAAAAACGGACCATTCACTCGATGCAGTTTCCAGTTTTCATGCCATGAGCATACAGGCAATCCATTTTGCCAGAGGATCTTAGCGTTTGCCATTTGGAATACATCCAAACATGCTAAAATTCAAGCAAGCAATAACACTGAACATGTATTTACAAGCAAAAGTTCCAAGTGGCTGATGGACAATACCAAACAATCTACACACAAAGATACCATATTCCTCAGCTATTCCTACCCACTTACGAGCCATTGCATCATCCACTGTTCACACTTTAAATATCAGTTCCACTGTTATCACCGGCAGATTGATTCAGCTTTACATCATCCTTTTCAATTGTGTTGTGAATGGAAGAAACGCTGGAACAACCGACAGACACGGGCGCATTGTCTGAGGCCTCAGCTTCTGACTGAACTGCAACCTCAGTTTCTTCATACTTGGAAAGGACATTCAGAAGCTCCTCGTGAAGATTTAAAGCCTCAAAGAGCATATTCTCACCATCAACAGTGGTCTCTATGATCCGTTGTAAGATAGGCTGCGACTGCTTGCACTTCTCCAGCATGCTCAGGGTCAGATCATCCTGAAGATAACAATTAAATCCTAAGTTAGAATTACGACCAGAGTTCTTCGGACAATAACAATTTTAGTTGCATTAGTGGAAATTGATGGGACACACTTTGAAATACAGAAAGATTGCAGTAAATATGCACTGGTAGCTGACTGTACAGCCAACAGTGGCGGACCTAGGATATTTATTTGAGGGGGGCTTACTAGAGTCACTTGAAAAGTAATTCAATTACTGTTTTGTTGTTCTTCTTAACTTTGGCAAAAGAGAAATAACCCACTTGAGAAACATGTGATTAAAGAGTCATTTAAACAAAGACCAATCCACTTCAATCATGATACACAGACAGAGCCACAAAAAATATACACATGAATAAAAATTTAAGGTACCCTTAGTTCTAAAAACAATGAGGAAAAAAAATGTTTTCTAGATGTGATGATGGTAATTAAAAGAAGGCTCTTGAACTGTAAGAGGACAATTAATGGAAATAAAATGAGGACAATCAATTTGTTTGTCTTGTATGTTTTTCCATCAAACAAATAGAAAAAAGAAATAAAAGAAAAGAGATGGACAATTAATGCAACAAAAACCTAAAAATCATTATAATATCCTTTTTATGAGTTGTTATGGTTAATAATCTTTTACTTCAAACAAATAAAATACTAAATTTGGCCCTCACCAAACTCAAATGATCAAGAAGCTCAGTAACTAGAAACCTCATAAGATTTTTAAAGCAGAACACTAATCAGCATACGCTTATACATTATGAAGTCAGATTAATCAACAGAGACATGAATCCAAGGCAATTTGTTTCTTTCCCTTTCTTAAATTTTCACCCTCTCTCTCTCTCTCTCTCTCTCACACACACACACATTTTTCATTTCTCACTTTTCTTTACAAGATGCACAATTTCATGAAGTTAGCATAACACGCCCCCCCCCCCCCCCCCCCCCCCCCCGGGGGATTTTAGGTAATCAAATGAATTTAGTTGAATAATTTTATTATTGTTAATTTTTTTTTTGTCTTACTTTCTCGTGTCAAAACATGTCGTGATCATATCTAGCGCAAACAATCATTTTTATTCATAAGATAAACATTTAGCATGACTTCATCATAGTGAAAGAAATCAATTCCACAAAAGTCATGCATTTAACAAAATTTCTAATCTCATAGGTAACAAAGAAAAACTATCCGACATAACCTAGTAAAAATTAGGAGCCATAATCTCCCTCAATGCTCAATAATATGAAATCACTGTAGGTCATCTATCTCCTATTCTAGTCATATGATATCGATTGAATCAAATCTAAGAACTGCACGTATCAATCAAATTTCTCAAAAACCAAAACTCCCAAGCTACACAACATAATAGATATCTAGATCTTACATGCTTCAAACAAATCAAATACTCAAAACAACAATGCATCCAAATGATAAGTAAACCCAAGAACAAAAGAACAATCTGTATTCAAAGATCTGATGCAAAGAGAAATGGAAAACACGAGAGAGAGAGAGAGAGAGAGAGAGAGAGAGGAGGGGGGTGGGATAGAGAGATGGAGAGACGAGACAAGGAGCAGAGAATCAATCGGAGGGAGGGACGACGTCACGATGGTAATGCGCCAATGTTGGTCGCTTGTGATGGAGAGTGATGAAGGGAGAGAGACGAGAAAGGGGATTGGCCAATTAGGTTAGAGTTGAAATGGGTCGTGGGGACTTGGGCTATTTTTCTGTGGGGGCTGGGTCAAAGGGGCCTTAGGGCCCGTATGGGATTTTTCCAGTTTTGGTGGGGGCTTCAGCCCCCAACCCACAACATGTAGGTCCGCCCTTGACAGCCAATATAACCATTACAGCAGTAAGCAGTTAAATCCAGCCTATCCAGAAGTGGGACCCAACCTGTTTGGCCATGAACTGAATCTGAACATGGGATTTATTTTCACATCATATCAGAGTAACCGGATTAAAGAACCCTTTGGCGGCCTAATAACCAGTCCTCTCTTTTTTTTTTGAACGGTAACTGAAACTTCTTAATTAATTAAAAGAAAGATTAAAAAAAAAAAGAAAACAAAGAGGAAGAGATAATAAAGAACATAAAAGAAAGAGGAAACACAAAAGGAGAAAAGAGCAACTAGGTACAAGAGCGTTGTACCCCACCAAAGCAAACTACAAATAATACCCTCCCAAGGAGACATCCTCTCAATCCCTTGTTTAGATAAAAGCATCGGTAAAGTAGTTGGCTGATCTAAGCTCATGGCAGAAGTGAACATTGATTGAGGAAGATAAAGCCCGAATTTCATTAAAGAGGAATTGAAATTTCCATGGGTTCCTCTCCACAACAAGAACACCATGGAAGTTTCTAGAGAAGCAACGAAGAGCTTCCAAAATCGCTAAGACCTCTGCTTCATCACAATTCACAAACCCTTGCATGCTTAGAGTGTAAAGGATCAACAGATCCTTGTATTTGTATTGAGGAAGAAGAAGAATAAGAGGAAGAAGAAAAGAGATTGTGGAATCTGTCTTATCCCAAAGAGGGGATCGACTGTTGCTCTTTATACACAAAGTATTGCTGATTACAGCCTATGATTGATCCTAATTATAAGTAAGAAAGGAAAGAATATAAAGGAGATTGATATCATACAACTATACAATGTTTGACCAAATCTAAGTGATCCCACACGTGGGTTTTAAACTTTGGGCCTTTTGGTCATGGGCTTTGAGAGGTGGGCCTGCTTCTTTGTTTGGGTTTCTACACTCCCCCTCAAATTGATGCGGTGGTTGGCCAAGAAGCATCAATTTGGAAAGAATGTAATCATGACGATCGCGGGGCAAACCCTTGGTGAACACATCTGCCAGTTGTTCAGACGAAGAGATATAGGGTAGACTGATATCTTCATAGACAAAGTGCTGACGAATAAAGTGGCAGTCAATTTCAATGTGCTTAGTGCGCTCATGGAAAACAGTATTCTTTGCAATTCGAATGGCACTTGTGTTATCTGCATACAGCGGAGTAGGGGCTGTGGTGAAGATGCTGAATTCTCGAAGAAGACGACGCAACCATATGACTTCACTGCAGGCAGAAGACATGGAACGATATTCGGCCTCGGCTGTCGATTTGGAAATTGTGACTTGTTTCTTGCTTTTCCATGAGATGAGAGAAGGACCCAAGAACATGCACCATCCAGTCGTCGAGCGACGAGTGTCGGGACATCCAGCCCAATCGGCATCAGCATATGCTGTCAATTGTAATGAAGAGGTGGAAGGGTAAAATAAACCACGATCCCGAGTACCCTTTACATATCGGAGAATTCGATAAACAGCTTGAAGATGTGGTTTATGAGGATGGCCTATAAATTGGCTGACAGTCTGCACAGCATGTGATATATCGGGCCGCGTCATGGTTAAGTAGAGCAGGCTACCAACCAAACGACGAAATATGGTAGGATCTGGGAGAGGATGCCCATCTTCTTTGCTGAGCTTGACATTAAGCTCTATGGGAGTGGCAAATGTTTTGGCATCGCCAAGTCGCGCAGAATGAATCAAGTCATCAGCATATTTTGATTGAGTGATTTGAATGCCATCTTTGTTCCGTTGAACCTCCAGTCCCAGAAAGTAGGTTAAGGAACCAAGGTCCTTCATTTTAAAAATACTCATGAGGTGAGTTTTAAGTGCAGTGATCCCATCATGATCATTCCCACTAATTATCATATCATCAACATATATCAATAGAATAGTATAGCCACGAGAGGATCTCCGAATGAAGAGAGAGCTATCATTGGAGCTTTGATAGAAGTGGGCCTGAAGGATGGCAGAGCGAAATTTTTCAAACCAAGCCCGAGGGGCTTGTTTGAGCCCATATAAGGACTTTGTCAACTTGCAGACATGATGTGGAGGACAAGAATACCCTTGTGGCGGACGCATATACACAACTTCCTTGAGATCCCCATGTAAAAATGCGTTCTTCACATCCATCTGCCAGAGGGGCCAGTGGCGAGACGCGGCAACTGCGAGTATGCACCGAACTGTAGTCATTTTGGCAACTGGGGCAAAGGTTTCCTCATAGTCAATGCCGTACTCCTGCTTATAACCTTGGGCAACTAGGCGGGCCTTGTATCTATCAATGCTGCCATCAGAGCGATGTTTAATGGAATAGACCCATTTGCTTCCGATGATGGTTGTTTTGCCTGCTGACCAGTTTGGGGGTGATTTTTGTGGATACCATACTCTGGAGGTCCATCTCTTCTGTTTTTTCTTTCTAAAACAGTGCTGCTATTCATCTCCCTTCCTTAAATCAAATGGACAAGGTTGATGTTATTTCTGTTAAATTTAATGGTACCAATTATATGTCTTGGGCTTTTCACCTTAAGAACTTCATTGAAGGACAAGGGATGTTGGGGTATTTAGATGGGACAACAATCAAACCAGCTGTTGATCCTACTGGCTCAGAAGATAAAATAATTGCCACTTGGAATCAACGGAATGCTAAGGTTGTGACCTGGATTCTTAACTCTGTTGATCCCTCCTTCACAATGGCACTACAAGCTTTTACGAAAGCTTCTGATATGTGGACACACATGAAGAAAATATATCATCAGCAAAATAAAGCCCGACGATTCCATCTTGACACAGAATTGGCAAAATATTGCCAGAATGACAAGAATGTACAGGAATACTACAATGGGTTTCTCACCTTATGGACTGAAAGGGACCAGATGCTTCTACAGTCTGTCTCCGCGACATTTCTTCCTCAGGCTCTCAAACTTCAGGAAGAACTCCATGTCAGACAATTCCTAATGAATCTCCGTTCAGAATTTGAACCAGTGCGAGCAGCTCTCATGAATCGGGAAACCTCTCCTGATCTGGATACATGTGTTCAAGAGGTCCTTCGCGAAGAAACTCGTCTTTCTTCACATTGTTCCCTTCCTGAGGAATCAAAAGTCCTTCTTGCACAATCAGGACCCTCTCAGACTGATGAAACAGCCTTTCTAACTGCCCGTGGTCAGAAACCGCAGTGTTTTGAATGTAAAAAGTATGGACATGTTGCACGGGACTGTCGGCAAAAATTATTTTGCAATTATTGCAAACGTAATGGACATGTTATCTCCAATTGCACAAGAAGGCCTAACAAGAAACCTGATCAGACTCAAATGCGCGGCTCTACTGCACTTCAGGCTAAGAATACAACTTCACATGCCTCAGCATCGTCTGATACTTCTGACACTGGTTCCATGACATTGACAACAGCTCAAATTCGAGACTTGATTAATTCATCTGTTGCTTCTGCATTTACCTCTATGGGCATTAACGGTCTGTCTTCTTCTCCTATTGCTTTGCCTGCATTTCACTCATCTACCTCCCCACTTATTTCTGTCACACCCACCTCATGGTTCCTAGACTCAGGAGCCTCCAACCACATGACATCTGTGGTCCAAAATTTGCACAACCATAAACCTTACCATGGCCATGACTCCATCACTACCGCAAATGGTGATCAATTACCTATTTCTGGTATGGGCAATATAATCATTGGTACTCTTACCTTGCCTAATGTTTATTTTGTCCCCAATTTAGCTGCAAATCTTATTTCCATTGGCCAACTTGTTGAATCTGGTTATCTAGTTAATTTTTCTCCTTCTGGTTGTGTCATACAGGACCGGCAAACTGGGAAGGTGATCGGGATGGGGAGTAAGCATGGCAGGCTGTTTCTCTTGGACATGGGACAACAATCATTTCTTACCTCATCTAGTAGTCTTTTAAATAATGTGTGGACCACTTGGCATAAACGTCTTGGTCATTTGAATAATGCAAATTTGTTGTCTTTGTTTAAACTTGGATATTTGAATAAATCTATGCCTAGTTCCATGGTTTCTCATTTTTCAAAATCGAAATGTGAATCTTGTTGTTTAAGCAAAAGTCATGTGTTACCATTCCCTATTCATTATTCACGTACTGCTGGCTCATTTGATGTAGTTCACTCGGATGTCTGGGGGATTGCCCCTAACTTGAGTAGACTTGGATATAAATATTATGTTACTTTTATAGATGACCATTGCCGTTATACATGGATTTATTTTTTGAAATCTAAATCTGAAGTTTTTTCCATGTTCCAAAAATTCTATAACATGGTCCGTACTCAATTTCAAACATCCATCAAGGTTCTACATTCAGATTCTGGGGGAGAGTATACATCCACTGAGTTCAAAAATTTTCTCATAGAAAAAGGAATTATTCATCAAAAATCTTGTCCCCACACACCACAACAAAATGGAGTGGCAGAACGAAAGAATCGTCATCTTTTAGAAACTGTCCGCACTCTACTTGTGGAATCCCTTGTTCCAAAGCAAAAATGGTTTGATCTGCTATGAATACAGCAGTAAACAATCCCAACAGTGTACTAATAGTGCAACCAGTACTGATCAGCAGCAGCAACCATCAGTCAGTGCAGAAGACAGCACAATTTTCCCAGACAGTGCCAGACGAACTGGAAAATTGGATCAAGATCTGTGCGTGGGCCCCACAGGGTGGTCTAATCACAGATCAGGTTTGAACTTCTTAAAGAAGATCAAAGTTACTTCCTTCAGTCCAAATCTGATGAGATTTGGATACAGATCCACAAATCTGGACGGTCTTGATGAAAACAATCTGACAAAATTTAATTAAAAACGACAGAGGAAGAAGTGGCTGAAACCTACCTCAAAGGTGATGGAAAAATTCCAGAAAAATCCTTAGAAAGACCCTCAAGGATAGTCGATCACAACTGTGGAGGTCTCTTGGAGACACGAAGATGATCCGTGATGGGCCACTGTTTGATCAGTGAGCAGGTCAGTCACTTAACAGAGAGAAGATCCACGCTGGGAAGAAGATCCACGCCAGGGAGAATTATTTGATCAATGAGAGAAGATGATTGATCAATGAGATGGGCTCTGATACCATGTAAAGGATCAACAGATCCTTGTATTTGTATTGAGGAAGAAGAAGAATAAGAGGAAGAAGAAAAGAGATTGTGGAATCTGTCTTATCCCAAAGAGGGGATCGACTGTTGCTCTTTATACACAAAGTATTGCTGATTACAGCCTATGATTGATCCTAATTACATGTATATATAAGTAAGAAAGGAAAGAATATAAAGGAGATTGATATCATACAACTATACAATGTTTGACCAAATCTAAGTGATCCCACACGTGGGTTTTAAACTTTGGGCCTTTTGGTCATGGGCTTTGAGAGGTGGGCCTGCTTCTTTGTTTGGGTTTCTACATAGAGAACATGAATAAAACCACTCCCTTACTATTTCGAAGTACCCCACCAATTCCTACTGGCCCCGATTTACCTCTAGCAGCACCGTCGACGTTGAACTTAAGAACACCAAGAGGGGGAAGAGACCAATGAACGGACTTTATCACCTTAAAATGACCACACCTCATACAAGCTTCCCAATTGACTAATATGTCATTGAGACTAAAATTCGAGAACTTCTTTCTAACCAAAGCCCAATTAGCAATCATCAAAGAGATCGAGGCAACTAACTCTACTGAAGTAGAGGAGACATTTCTAAAAATTCTCTCATTTCTTTCTTTCCAAATGCACCAAAGAATAACAGAAGGAATCAACCTCCATAGCGTACGCCCACATCTAACAAATGAACCTCTTGTCCAAGACTCTACCGCATCTGCAATATTCTCCGAACTGCACCAAGCTACTCCACACCTACTAAAGAAATAACCCCATATACCTGCTGCAACATCACAGTGAAGAAAAAGGCGGTTCACTGTTTCCTCTTTCTTATGACACATCACCCAAATGTCAGAGATGCTAGACGTTGTCAATCCTCTCCTTCTCAAATTGTATGCCGTAGACACCTTCTCAAATAACCAGTCCTCTTTTAAAGTATTTTCCTCGTTTTTAGTGATCTTGCTTATACGCAGCATCCACGTGAGACATTTGGTAGAGGTAATGACCAGTGATGTAGATTTAAATACAGATGCAGGGGCAGAAAATCAGGTTTAAGTGTGAAATCCTTGGAAACCAAGAAGGATAGGGTAGGTATCCTCCAACAAACAAGAAAACCAGTATCGTTCATACCATATCAAAGATAGAAATCAACCTAAGTAATAAAATTGAATAACTAAGCACGCACAAAGTAGCAAGCTGGCGTTTATGTATATACTATCAAGAAAATGAAGCAAGGAGATCTCAGCTTGAATTAAAAAATGGAGAATATAAACATGGGGATGAATTCATTCAGGAATATTATTCCCAATTAATGACACTTTGGATTTAACATAGCTCCTTGGTAACTGTTCCAGCTACAACTCTTTCTGCTATTAGTGTATATTCCACAATGCAAAGACATCAATTTCTTATGAGTTTGAAAAGAATATGAACCCGTCCGTGCAAGCCTAATGAATTGAGCCCTTATCTACTCTAAGAATCTGTCTTCAAACGTTTATGTGTGAAGAACAAAACCCTTCACAAGTTCTACTTAAGAAACAATAGCACTCATTCTTTGGCAGCTTTTCCGGCAACTAGCATGGGGAAATATGGGTGAACCATCCTACTGGCAACATACAATGCTATAGTTGCAAAGAATTCGGTCATTTTTCTAATCAACATAAGATAAAATCTTGTAAATCATGCAAGAAGCCTGACCATCTTATTGCTGACTGTCCCAAATGCCCTCAAAATCATGATGCTCAAACGCATCTTACCACTGCTATATATCTTTTTCCTCTACTTTTGAAGGTCCAACTCAGTCATCGCAAACTACAAGCACTGATGCCTCTTCGCCTGCTACTCTTAGTCTTGAAGCCTTACAACAGATTGTGCAGGTTCTATCTGCTATGGTATTCTCCAATAATGCCCCCCTTGCACCACATGATACCTCAATTTTAGTGCATCAAATCATGACTGGTGCACCGGAAATTTTCTACCTTAAACCATTAACTGGTCCAACTTATGTTCGTACTGTCTATAATGATAAAATGAAGATTTTCGAAGTTGGGTCTTTTTCTTCATTATCTCCATTCACTTAACATGATGTTCTTTGTGCTCCTTATCTCATAAATTTTTATTTGTCTCCGAGCTTAATGCCGACTATTTGATTCTACTTCGTATATCACCAAACATTTAAAACATTTATCTATGGAATAGAAAATCACCAAACATTTATCTGTGGAATAGAAAATTAAAACATCCAAACATTTTTTTTTTTTTTAGTATCCCAGTTTAGGGGGCTGTAACACCTGGCCCTCTAGCAAGGAAGCCCTTGGGTGAGGGGAGTACACCTTGGGTGAGGCGGGGGAACCCTCTGGTGAGGGGAGTTGACCTCTGGTGAGGTAATACAGCCTCGGGTGAGAAAAGGTGCCTGCCTAGGTTCAAACCCTAGGCAGACAGGTAAGAATTGGCTCCTCTTACCACTAGGGTAAGAGGCCGTTCTTTTAGGAATAAAAGATCCAAAAATTGAAAATTGTTATTTATGTTGAATTCTGACTTGTTTAGGAATAAAAGACTTAATGTTTTTTTTTAAAGTCTCTTTCACTAGTTGTCATAGATAGAAGGATAAACCCTTCATATTTTTTTATTATCAATTCACACAAACTTAGGATATCTACTTATCTAGGGTAGGATACAAATATTTTGTTATATAACTTATATTTGTAGATTATTATAGCCCTCATAAATGGGTATATTTGGAACGTTCCAAATCTCCCTGGTTGTTTCTATGGAGGGGAGGAACCTCACCTACCTTCCCATTGTAACTAACCTAAAATAACTCAAATTTAATATAATCCTAATTTATGAAACTAACTCTCATAGTTACAAATAAATCCATTAATCCAAAATTATAAATAAACCCCTGTTTCTCAGCATTGAGATCCAACAATCTAGGTGACTCCACTAGGTTGTGGCAGGGGTGGACAATTACGTGTGTGAATAAAAATAGGGTTGGAATCAAAGCAGAGTTTAGGGGCCCTCGAATCATTCAAATAGTGCTATAGCTTTAAAGAATGAGAGAAAGATGGAGCCCTGAAAGCTGTCTATTTTTGCTTGAGGTCAGTGGTAAACAGTGTTAGTGGATACTTTCTCACTCCAAGGGCCTAATTCCATTGACACTTCTTTATCTAAAGAAGCAGCATCTTATCAAATTGCTAAACCAAAAAAGAAAGGTCTAGGAAGGTACTGTTCAATAAGATTACGTTTCTATTAGGGGAAAAAAGGTAAGAAAGCCAAATAACAATGAAGAGTGGAAACTCAGGCTCTCATACAGCTTTACTTCAACAAAACAGAGTAGACACTAGAAACTACATTTGTATTATTTATCAATTAGAAGCTACAGCTATATGCATGTATTCGGATCTACTTTGCCCAAATACACATATCAAGGCATGCATTCTTACGTGATCAGAACTATTCAAGAGGTAAGCCTTAATATTTATAGGTAATGGTGAGTCCTTGTGTTCCTCAAAGAATGATGATGCCCATATCTAAAATGATTTGAATAAGTGTTCTATACCATAGCTTTTATTACTACTGGATACATGGTGGGATGCTTAAAGAATATGATGTCATATTACTTGTAGACACCAAATAACTTCTAAAAGTGCCAAAACAAGTTGGCCAATATAATTTGGAAATCCTTGTAATCTCCAACGTGGTTTTGGGCCATCAAGTGGTGTCTAGGGTTTATGGTATCATAAGGTTTGTGTCGGCATAGATCCCTGCATGTGAAAAATAATTCTAAACCTAGGACTGGTTTGATTTGTATCTTTGTGTGAACCGCAACTTAATTTGATATTGTATTGGCCTAGTTCTCTAGAATCTTGACTTGTATGTTACCAATCATGTCTTGAATTGTCAAATCTGAAATTTATCCCATCTTTGAGTGGAGACTTGTTTAAACCCTAGAAACTGTTTAGAAAATCCTAGTTTTTGGTAGCATTGTGATTCCATACATGATTAGGAGTTAATTGGGATAATTGGATGTCTAAGAAGGGCAAAACTGTAATTTTTCAGAAAAAGGCAGCAAGCATTTGGCCCACTTTTCGAGGGTGGTCAAACATTGGAATTCGATGATCTAGGATTCTACGGCTTCGTCTCAACGAACAGTACGAGATCCATATATAGATAACTGAAATCAGACATTTTATGCAAATATTATAAGCAATGCAAGGTAGCCACTAAAATCTTTCTAATTCTGCAAATTCTGTTTTAATCTTTAATCAATTTCATAGGAGATGTAAATGGGCAGATTTGATGTAATCTGAGTTTGTGAATGAGACCTAGTATTCCCAATTAGTTTAAAGTGCGACTCTACTACTCTAATCTAGCTGCATGTGAGATGTTTTTTTTTTTTTTTGACTTGCGAGGACTACTCAACCTAAAGTATGAAATCTGATGGAACTTACTAGTACTTGCAGTAGCCCCCTAGATGATTCTCGTTTGTTTATTATTATGTCTTATCGGAATCTTTACTTGACTAATGAGTCAGCACCACGAAGTTGTTATTAATCTAATAAGGCTTGGACGCCGCTATGTGAGGATTCTGGATTATTTATACTAACTGCAGATTAGCCTTAAGCCATTCAAAAAAAAAAAAAAAAAAAATGCAGATTAGCCTTGCTGGAAGTAACCAATTTTTACTTTGGTACCAAACCTGGACTCGATGGTCATAATTAAATTCCTGTAAGGAATCTTGGGTACCGGTCTATTCTTTTCTTGTCTTGTTCCCCGCCACATTTATATAAGGGCCAATACTATCGTGTGGCAAATTAGCTCATATGAATAGCCAATCTTTCTTGGGAAGTTTGTTTATGTTTTAGACTTGTCTTGATGATTCATATGTCGATGTACTTCTATTCTTGCATAATCTTGCATTGTTATGCTTATCTTTGAACTCAGATGAATGATCCCTTGTCTTTAATTCTATTTTGAGAATGTATGAAATATTTTGAAGCAAAGAAAGGCGAAGGGAATATTTTGGCATACTTTTAAATGAAAACAGTATAGGAGACATAAGAACAAAAGAAGATCTTCAGTAGAAAAGCATACATTTTTTCGTAGAATTAGGGTGGGGTTAGTGAGGAAAGCATGAAAACAAATGAAGACAAGAAAGGCTACGGGTCCGGATGACATCCCAATTGAGGCTTAGAAATGCTTAGGAGAAGTTGGGGTCCTGGGGAGATTTGATTTGGTTAACTAGACTCTTCAATAAAATATTAATGACAAAAAAAAAAAAAAAAAAATGCCGGATGAATGGAGAATAAGTGTTGGAGCATCTATATAGAAGAATAAGGGAGATATATAAAAATGTACCAACTATCGTGGGATTAAACTTACGAATAATACTATGAAGCTATGGGAGAGAGTAATGGAGCAAAGACTCAGACAAAAGACCAAGACATCTGAAAATCAATTATACTATATTAAGTTGAAGGGTTTTTGGATTGGATTTTGATTGGTAGTTTTGATTTTGAAACTACCGTTATCCTCATTTTGCTCAAACTTTGCACGTCCTCTCTCCACCTATCCACCTCCCTTACCTTTATCTCATGTAACCACCTATGCAACTCCTTTCTTATCTTTATCTCATGTAACCTCTCCTATCCTGGTTCAAGTTCACCTTTTTCCTTTCTACAAAAACTTGTCTGGATTGATTACTGAAAATCGACTCTACACCAAAATGTACTTTCCTGTTAGACCGCTCCATTTTACATACCCCATGTGAGTCAAAATCTAGGTATATCATTCCTATGTTACTCTATCTTGAGTCGAGTTTTTAATTTATACAAAAAAAAATTATATTTATTTCTACGAATATTGCATGAAGGTATGCCCGTGATAAGCATGGGTTATTGTCCTAGTTTGGTTTTATGCCTAGGAAGTCAACGATGGAAGCTATTTTCTCACTTATGTAATTGAAGGAAAAACATCGAGCAAAGAGTAAAAAACTGCATAGGGTCTCCATTGATCTAGAAAAAGCCTACGACAGTGCACCTAG
Organism: Umbellularia californica; assembly: GCA_028538565.1. Taxonomy (NCBI): domain Eukaryota; kingdom Viridiplantae; phylum Streptophyta; class Magnoliopsida; order Laurales; family Lauraceae; genus Umbellularia; species Umbellularia californica. The sequence goes on along the minus strand of JAPQWN010000011.1, from coordinate 73,579 downwards.
ATATTTAATTTGGTGGGCTTTAAATAAAATGAATGTTCAAAAAGGTTATATTGAAATTATTAAAGACAAGTATGAATGAGTAGTAACATGTGTAAGAACTACTGGTGTCACAATGGAGTTCCCATGTCCATAGGCTTGTATCAAGGGTCAGCCCTAATCTCTTTGCACTAATTATGGATGGGTTAACTGCTCATATTCAAGAAAAGGTACCTTGGTGCATGTTATTTGCAAATGATATTGCGTTGGTAAATGAATCACGAGATGGTGTGAATGCAAACCTCTAGAGATGGTGGGAGGCTTTAGAATCCAAAAGGCTTTAAAATAAGCCGAACAAAGATGGTATATATGATTTGTAACTTCATTAGGCATATAAAAAGAGCCGAAACTACTGTGAGAATTGAAGGCCATGAGATACCACAAAGTGATTTTTTCCGCTACCTTTGCTCTATAATTAGTAAGGATGGGGAAAATGCTGAAGATATCAAACATAGGATAAAAGCGAGACGGTTGAAGAGGAGACTTGCTTCTGAAGTGCTTTGTGACCAACGAGCGCCAACAAGGTTGAAGAGAAAATTTTACTGGACAGTGATTAGACCAGCTGTGACCTAAGGAGCAGAATGTTGGCCAATTAAAAAGCAACATATGCACAAAATGGATGTAGCAGAGATGAGAACATTGAGGTGAATATGTGGCAAAACTAGGAAGGATAAAATTAAAAATGAGCACTTTAGAGAGCAGTTAGGGGTAGCAACAATAGGGAAAAGATTAGATAAACCCGTTTGAGATAATTTGGGCATGTCTAACGTAGGTAAGGAAAAGTTTGGTCATAAAGGTTGATGGGCCACAAGGGGAAGGGGTAGACCAAAGAGGAAGTGAATGGAGATAGTAAAAATAGATATGAAGAAGTGTAACTTATCTGAGGATTTGACTCAAGATAGATCGAAATGGAGAAACGAAATTCGTATTACCGACCCCAACATAGTTGGAACAAGGCTTTGATGATGATGATGATGATGAAATATTTTGAAGCTAAGCTTACTTGCTAGGTTTTTCATAAACCTAATCCATTCCCTTAGCACTTTGTAGGTGGAGAAGTAGAACCCATTCCTCGTGAGGTTAATGCAATAGACAAGGAACCTCAGTAGAATAAACAGTAGATGGCAGATGAACGCTTCAAGAGGACCTTTAGTTTTGCTTTAGTTTCTTTCAAAATTTAATTATTTGTTTAGATAATTGAAGTTGATTAATAAATTAGGATTTATTATTACTTGTGTTCCGTTATGAATCTCTGGTAATTGATGTTCGAAAAGGATTCTGCTGCCATTAAATTTGTCCTAATCTCACAAATGCAAAAGAATTACATTCGGGGCACAAAAGACGAACTTCTTTTGAAATTCAGGCTTCGGGTTGTGAGAGATAACCTGCCATCAATTGGGTATGCAGGTTTGTTAGGTGAATGCTGGGTTTGGAAACTATATTAAACTACAACTATCTTAACTCCACTGGCACAGCATTGGACTTCCTTGACTAATTTCCTTTGGATGATTTCAAAAAAAAAAAAAAAAAGAGAGAGAGAGAGAATGCATATTGTTTTGCAATTAAGCCTGGTAGGTAACACTCGACCGCTCCTTTAGAAGTAATTCCTTGAAAAAAGGCAAAAAATTTAAAGACAACTTCTATTTCAAGGGGGGCCCTTGATGAAATAAACACTAATAAAAAAGGTTTTTATTGTATTCGGGTAATCTTTTTATAGCTTACTGTTTGCATTGTCTTTTGTACTTCGATAAAGTGCATTACCGATTTGGAAAAAGGACATGGCAGCATGGCTGAAGTTCTGTTCGATCAGTTGATCAGTTTGCTCGAGAATCGATTCTCAGCAACTGAAGGACAGCAACAAGAAGTCTATATTTAAGGAATATGTAGCACCAGACACATTGTAACGACTAAAGAAAAGACAAAGGAATCACCTTAACAGGCTTGTTTTGTGATTCAGAGTTCAACATAGAAGAGAGAAGTTCAATGCAGTTTCGAGTGACGGCCAGAAATTCCTTCTTCCCTTCCACCGAGAGGGGGACACCGTGATAGGCAAGGGACTGCTGATCCAAGATTGAGTTCTTGGGATATCCTTCAGGAAGAGGCAGTGGTTGTTGAACAGGACCTGACTCCATTGAAGAATATAATGGCTCCAAATTTACATCCTCTTGAAGAGAAAATGGACTTCCTCTTGCCTTCAAGCTCTGTAAATGGTATCACAAACAGTTAAGTGCTTGGAGAAAACAATTATCTGCACTACTAACAACTAGAGAATACAGATAATGAAAACCATGTGTTCCAACTGCTAAACTTCGATGCAGCAAAAAAGTAATATATCCTGACATCCTACAGAAGACAATGATCAGATGCGATACAATATGGATAGGTTGTCCATTTTGAAGTATATAGGTATTAGAGGTACAGTAGCAATGCACTATGGGGGCAGCTCTCCTAAGCTGAAGCTTAGGTTAAGGTAAGCTGAGGTAAGCTCAAGTGTGTGATGGCAGGTGGGGCCCACCTGGGGACCCACATGGGGATGGGGATGAGGGGGATTTCAAGGACTCCTGGGGATCCTCCTCTTTGCAACTTTGCAAAAAATCAGCCCTAACCGTGGTTTCTATCATCTCCATCTGGGAACCAAAAGTTTAATGGTCAACAGTACATTCGGAAATCGGTACAAAGTTGATCCAACGGTCCAGTATATTCGGATTTCACCAAAAGTTGGTGGACATGTGCAATTCAGGGGGGTCGTGTGTTTGGTTCATTTGGATGGACTAGGGTGGGCCCCACAAGCGTGAGCTTACAGAATTTTATCCTAAGCTTTAGCTTAGGAGAGCCTTGCCCTACATGTATATATACATATATATCTCACATTGGCAACCCCATACTTTTGTTGATGTTTCTAGGAATCAACATCATCTTAGCACCTCAGGATAGCAGTTTTTTTCCCCTTCTTCGGTATTTAGATGTTCGAAAATAGCACATGCTTGTATATGTTAATGACCCATAAAAGCCCAAGTTTCATGACCCATCTGTAAATTGTAGAACCCAACCAAAATGTGTATCCAAGACTGAGTCAAAAGCCATTATGATGTACAGCTATTATGTGTTATATTAGGAGATTCTCTTGATTGTAATTTACTGGATTGTAGCCTAAATTGGGTATTCTGAAATCCATATATACAGTGGTCGCTCCTCAAGGAAGGGGACCCATCGCCCAATTCAATCATTCTCATCTTTCATCTCTGATTTTATCATTGTCTCATGAAATTGACATCGTATCAAGGCCCCTAAAAGAATCTCTTTTGACTTCAATTTCATCTAAGAGTTTCTATCTAGACAGTGCTTCAGTTTTGAAGTTTTGGCATTCTGTTTCGACTTCGAAACCTTGTTTTCAAATTCAATTAGGATTCATTACTTCGACATCTCTTATTTATTTATTTATTTTCCTTTTGTTTTTCTTTTTTCGTTGTTCTTTTTTTTTTTTTTTTGTCTCTAGGATCCTTATCACCCTGCAGTTGATCTTTGTGGTGCAGATCTAGTTTCTTCCTTCTATCCATCTACCACTGATCTTGCTGGGTGCTGTGGTGCCTTCGTTTATATGACCAATCTACTGTGATTGGATTCTCTTCTTCGCTGCAATTGTTTCTTGAATAGATTTGAGTGATATAAGTCTTTATAGAGACTTGTTGAGCAGCAGTAGTTCTCGTCGAGCATTATCATTATCATCGCATATCCTGTGGTTCCAGATTCTTACCAGTTTCTTCACAAACTGCTCGTCTGGAATACATCTGTCCTTTGCAAGGATAGATCTGGATTCTCATCATTTTTTTAAGGAGATTGTTGCGGTAGAGTTGTAGACTACTTTGACGGTTTCTCAGTGTTCTTCTGTGGGGCCCACTTGAGTTATTGAATCACGCTGAGATTTTGAGGAGTTGGTCACCTGGCTTAGAGATTTTCTGATATTTTCTGCAATTTTTATGCTTCATCCGGTAAGAGATTTACCCATGTTCTTAGTTTTACAATTTTCTCAGTTGATTTCTATCAAGACCATCTGAATTGCTGGATAGCAGTCCAAATCAAGATTTTCTTGTTCCCAGAGGAGGATAATTTGATAGACCAGTTCAGATTAGCAGTTGATTGTTGATTAATTAAATATTTAGGGGATTTTAATCTGTTCTCTCAAGTCGACCCTTTCTCGATCTCCTATCTCCTCTGTGACGCAGCCAAGACCCACGATCGAGCAATAGATCAATCTCCCGAAGGATTAATCGAATCCAAAGATAGATTCCAGCCACTATAGGGCAATCTCACAAGAGGAGAAAACACCATAATTGAAGAGAAAACTCTCATAACTCAAAAGATTAATTGACAATAAGCATGTCTATTACAACGGAGGGCTTCTCTATTTATAATGTAATAAGGACTCTAAAATACTACTACTAATAAAACAATAAAACAAGAAACAATTCCTAATCAATCATAAGATAAATAAAGAATTCCACAATATCTTTCCAGCCAATTGGGCCTGTGGCTGAACCCAATGGACTAGGTCGGATGGCTGGGTCCATCATGTGGGCCGAGGGCCTTTTTTGACCATCCGTACTACATCACTATGTCCCAATCAACTTGTTTGGGAAAAGTTTGGAACCTGGGACCTTTATAAAGACTTCTGCCATTACTTAAAGCACTCTTCCTATTTTATGCTATTCTGTGGTTGTTTCTTCCTGATCACAAAAGCCATTGGACAGAGCACTCGTTGATATTTCCAATAAGTAGTTGTTTGGGTAGTATTTTTTGCATAACTGCTGTTTTTTGGAATCTGTTGTAATGGAAAAAACTGAGATTCCTCTAGTTCGCTTTACTGGAAAAAACTACCCACCATGGGCTTTCCAAGTACAAATATATCTAGAAGGAAAAGAAATGTGGGGCTACATTACTGGATCTGGTCCAAAACCAACAGAGGATGTGAAACAAATTTCCTCATGTCAAAATCAAAACTAGGATCATTGGAACCTCACCTTATTTTGAATCTTAGACCCCCACAAAATAGCAATGTATATGTGGGATATTTGACGATGGTCTATCACAAAGGAACTTCTACACATTTATATCAATTAGAGTTTGAGATTGCAAAATATACTGAAGGAACCACCTCTATCCAAAATTATTATTCAGAAATTCTTAATTTATGGACAGAATATGATGGGAAGTCTCTGAAGCAGCTCTCTCTGAAATACAAACACTCCAAGAAGCTAGTCATCGGGACCAGTTTCTAATGAAATTACGACCAGAGTATGAAAATGTCAAATCCGGTCTCATGGGTAGGGTTCCTTCACCATCATTGGATGACTGTCTAAATGAACTATTACGTGAGGAGCAAAGACAACTAACTCAAGTTGCCTTGTCACAACAAGCCACCAGTGATACTTTGTCTTGGTTAGGCCTCTTGAATTTATATCCTTTGATGAACTATCCATAGAAAATTTACAAAGATTTGTATTCCCTTTATTTGGGTGATTTATAACAAGGCTAAGATTTAAAATGCTAAAGAAGGTAACTACAGTCAGCATGGAGTCAGCATAGTCGACTAAGAATTGAATCCTACAGCACTTTTGCAGTTTTAGAATACCAAAAGGTGGGTACAATTACATCCTCCATGGAATTAAGGATCCAAATTATTACTATAATGTTTTCAGCATCCCAATCAGCAAACTTTGGATTATCAATTCCAGGTTCTTTAATACTCCCATCCAATTACCCAAGTTTTTTCGCTCCACCAATGGCCATCTGAGTAGAACATTACCACTACTCAGTTTTTCCATTCAATAAATTCACAGTAATCTGATTGTTTGGATTCATAAACCCAGATATTTGAGTCCCAGTAAAACTCCCTCCTAACTTGGAATCCATACTGAAAAATGTGTAATCAAACCTTTATTGAAAAAAAAAAAAAAAAAAAAAAAAGAAGAGAATCTCCCCAACACAACAAAACAATTAAGAAACAACCCCACAAACACCACAATCAAACTATGACACCTTGAACCCTTCAGGAGATCCCCTTCCTCCACAAACCTTTTTTTTTTTTTGCAAGTTCTTTTTTTGTGGCAAAAAAAAAAAAAAAAAAAACACTTTATGTGGCCAGTGCACCGAATAGGGAACTTTAGCCTAACTCGCACCAAACAGGAAATCCGTATATTCAAGTGATCATCTTAACTAGTTGTTTCCACATGGCTGTAGCAATCTTGTGCCCTCTCTCTCTCTCTCTGATTGTAAAATGAATACCATAAATATAAGCTTTTAATCACAATATCTATTACTATGCAGTGGCTTGTACCCAGGAATAATCTAATGAATTTTTTTTTTTTTTTTTTTTGTACATGTTTCTAGATGCTTTCCCTACAACAGTGAAATGGCACATGTTTTGTGAAACTCTTTTATTACTGTTTTTTGTTTTCCATGTCAAAACAAAATCTTATGACTCAAGATAGGCCAATTCATTGACCCAGCAACATGAATTCTGCAGTTACGGTAATATTGAGAGAACACAAGAACTCCACCGTCCATCAAAGCAAAAGTTAAAAAGAGGATAGAGAGAGCTTACCATATAAGTTTGGTGAAAAACAGGTAGATAACCAAGATCATCAGACTCGCCCCATGCCCGAATCAGTTGCATAGCCTTTTGCCTGTTGGTATAATGGGTCTGAGGATTCTCAATCATCCTCACCATCTCATCCAAAACCTTTTCAGATGCAATTGCAGAGAACACCTTCTCACAATTCATAGCACAAGCCTCCAATAGATCAAGGCTCAAGCTCTGACTCGGCACATTGTTACTAACAATTTTCTTCTTTATTGCCTTGACAACCTCTGGCCCACTCAACTCATCGCCATTGAGCAAAGCACAGATCCTCAGATTTAGACCCCAGTTGGGCTCTGCCAAGTTATTGGATGTCGCCTCATCTACCATTCTCGATTCCTGTGTCGGGCCTTGCAGCATCTCCTTCATCTTGTCGCCAATTGTTCGACTTATTTGAGCCCCACCAGTCTTCAGACGCTCGCCTCCAGTCTTCAAGCGTTCGCCCAGTGCAGCTAATTTCAGCTTATCCATGATAATGATGATGAGGATTTCAGCCCCAAGTTTCTATCTAAACCAAATCAGCACCACTGCATTTAAATAATAATAATAAAAAGAGAGAGAGAGAGAGAGAGAGAGAGAGAGAGAGAGAGAGAGAGACCACAATCTAAAATCTAACTCTATATATATGCCATCAACAAATGAGATAGGTGTCTAAAACAACTTTATCATCGGTTATCTGCAACCAGCAACCCAACCCCATGGAACCGGATCTAAAATTAAAGCCCTTCCATTTTATTGGGAGTAAAATTGGTAAATGAAATTTGGGAAATGAAGGTGTACAAATTAAACCCCTTGGAGCCATAAGCCCAAAACCGTGGAAAAAGAATAAGGAAAGAAAAAAAAACTCTCAACCCTGAACTTCCAATACAAAACACACTGGATATTCCAAAATCCCAACATAACTTCTGCCAGAAAAGGGGGCAAAAAGCCCAGTTGAAAATTTCTACAGACGCAATTTCCTATCAGAAACCCGAATTTCAAATCTCAAACCCTCCCAGGCTCCGGAATCAGAAATTCCCAACGACCCCAATCTTAAACTCACCACACCTTGCTTGGTACCCTAATCCAGCCTCTCTAGAACCAAAAGAGACAGATTCAAATACCCATCCAGAGAACTAGAAAACTGTTGAACCGGCCAACAGTTTCACACCCCAAAACAACATCCAGAAAACCTGTTGAACCCATCCGCAACTTCTCCGGAAAACTAGAAACTAAAAAGACTATGGGATTTCGACTTTTTCTCTCAGCATGATATTTTTCTGATCATAAACCACAAATTCAAGGACGGGGATGTCACCATGGCCCACATCAGCAAGCTTTGGAAATCAAAATAAAAAAACTTCAAAACAAAACACAAACACAGATAGAGAGCAGAAGTTCCATACCTTAGAAAAAGAGAGAAGTTCAGGCTCTGAACAGTGTGCGTGTGACAGAGAAGAGGTAAAAAAAAAAAAAAAAGAGTACCGCCCGATGAATGGTACACGTGCCGTCCGATAAAGACAGTGGGAATGGATGGACATGCGTCAGAGACCATAGGGACGGTATACGAGAGATATCGTGGTCAAACAGAACTTTGAGTGGGATTCTGATCCCACTTCTGAAAGGTATACTTTGACGGCCTTTTGAAGGAAGTTTTCTGCTTTATGACTTTAAGCGTGTTTTTATAAGTACATATATTCATTTTAACCAATTCATTAACAAAATCAAATCTCATGAAACAAACGGAATATTAAAAGAGTCGATAATAAAGATTATAGATTAATGACTTGCATCCAGCTTTGACGAATATGAGGGCTATGAGGGCATAATAAAGATTATAAATTAGGGGCATTTGGGCGGAGGTCCCTCAACAGTGATTTTTATTACAAACGGTCCACAATACTTTGTCGTACTGACAACAGTCCTCTTGTAACTGAAAAAGACAAAAACGCCCTTGTATATGTCAGCAAAAGCAAAACTCAAATAAATTTATCTGAGTTTTCAAAACTCAGATAAAACTCAGATAAATTTATTAGTCTTATGAGGCAGTCTACTCACTGTTTAAACTATGGTTATGATCATATGTGTAGCAAGTGGACGGTGGTCCTGGACCATCCTTTCACATGTTAAAATCACTTACAGATTGACTGACTTGGACTTTCTTGAAATCAGGACACAGGATACCTTGTGAATACAACACTAGAACTTGCCTGTGAGAGTAGAAGAGAACAGCCAAAACCCACATTACATGACAATCAACTTTCTCTATCAAGGTGGCCAAACTGACATCATGGCCGTTGATATAGCTTAGGTATGATATGAAGGTTAATAGGTTATAGTATTAAAAATCAAAATAAGTGTTATCTAATGCTTAAACCTGATAATCGCTGCTTTTTCACTTCCACAAAACCAGAATATGTTTGGTTTCTCCCATAGTTCCCTGCTCCTTCTTCTCCTTCTGTCAACTGGCAGAGAAAGAAAACGCGAATCACGAATCACAACCACTGCAATAAGAAAGGAGAGATGGATGTGGGTCATCAGATGACACCATTTCACATAGCTATTTGTTTGAAACTCAGAAAAGTTCTTCAAAACTCAGATAAATTTGTCTGAATTCTGCCAGAAACTAAGATAAATTTATCTGAGTTCTGCCAGAAACTCAGATAAATTTGTAAATTTATCTGAGTTTCTGGCAGAACTTCAACAAATTTATCTGAATTCTGCCAGAAACTCAGATAAATTTGTAAATTTATCTGAGTTTCTGGCAGAACTTCGACAAATTTATCTGAGTTTCTGTCTAGTTTATCAGAGATTCTGGGAAATTTATCTGAGCTCGGCGACACCAAAAGTCAGAATACGGAAAATCAGATTCTAATAAAAATCGAAATCCAAAACAAGAACACTTGATGACCACAATCCAATCGAGAAAAGAGAGGGGGGAAACAAGAAAAAGTGCAAAATGCTCTCTTTCAAATCAGTTGTAGAGAGAAAGAGAGATTTGGAAGAGACTATAGATGAAAGAGCAAGATAAAGTAAAACCGTGTCTATCTTTGAAGAAATGAAAGAGAGAGAATCGGAAGTCATGGTGGCGATGGGAGGTGTTCTGCAACGATACTCTGCAACTATGGAAAGGAATGGAAAATGGAAAATGAGAGAAGAAGAATGAAGGAGTTCTCTAGCATAGTTGAAAGGGGTAACTTAGTCATGAAAATATATTATGTGGCATATTGGGGACCTCTCACTAAAATATCTCCAGCTGTCTGGACTACAAACATTAGAGAAAAAATAGTTGTCCTTGATGCCTTAGAAGACCGTGTACAAGGGCTTTTGGCTAATTTACCCTATAAATTAATGACTTGCATCCAGCTTTGACGAATATGAGGGCATCTGTAATCCCTCCATAATAATTTCTAAAGACCTTTATATCAAACATAGTAGTAGTCTCTCAGGACCATTATGTAATTGAGGTGTCATTTTCTCTCAGGACCATTATGTAATTGAGGTGTTATTTTGGTTGTCTATAATCGAGTGTCTCTCGGGTTCAAGGCCAATAGGCTACTGGGTCTGATTGGGCGGGGAGGTACTTTGGTTATAAAAAAACAAATGAAAGACTTTTCTATCAAACATAATAGTAGTCTCTTGTGTCGGTGCTGAAAATGTCTCACGTAGTTAACTGAGGGTTTATCATTAAGACAGCATAGAAAGGGTTTTGAACCTAATTAACAGGGTGGTGTTATTAAAAAAAAAAAAACCGAATGGAGAGAGATTAAAGGCATTTGAATGAGGAAACCGTACACCACAAAAGGGTGTCTCCATTTACTATATATATATGGGAGATGCTCCTATGAGAGCATCTCTTACCTTACTATAAGAGATATGGTGGGGGCCAAAGGGTGGGGGCCCTCACATTTAAGTTGTTGGTATTGGATATAGATGTAAGGGCCCTCACTATATCTCTTATAGTAAGGTGGGAGATGCTCTCTATATATCTATATAAAGAGCCATTGGAGGAGATGAAAGTAAAGGGTGTCAAAATCAAATTGAATTTGGTCAAAATCAATTGAAAATCTTGAGGCTGATTTCTCAATTGAAATTAGTCTCTTTCATGTATATAAAAACTCGGAGGGGTAGCTCAGTTGGCTTAAGACCTTGGTTTGCACCCAGAGGTTGAAGGTTCGAAACTGCACTACTACACTGGAGATTTACTTGGCTGCTCCTATATCTGTAGGGATTATTGGGACACCTTCTGTTATATATATATATATATATATATATATATATATAAAGCTAGCAAAAACACACCTGCCCTTAGCAAGGGGCAATCTATTTATATATCAAATACAACCAATATAGGGCAAAAAATCCAAATGGTAGAAACACGAACAAGAAGAAAGAGGAATAAAAGAATAAAAAATTAATTGAGATTTTTTATGGCGTTGAAGTGACTGTGGAAATTTAAGGCGGCAATGCGAAAAGAAGAAAAGGGGAAAGGGGGGGGGGGGGGGGTGGGTTTAATTTTTCAATTGAAACATTTGCTTCATATATACTGGCGAAAAGCCCCGTGCTCAGCACGGGCAACGTCATTTTTTTACAATATTATATAGTGAAAAATATTATAAAAAAAGGCTTTGTAAATAGAGAGGGAAAGATGTAGAGAGTAAAGGAAAGAGAATGGACACATAGAGAAGATGAAATGATGCATTAAAATGTTGAAAACACACCAAGAAGATGGAAGGAGTGGAGAGAAATGAGGAGTTTCAGTATTAAAGAATCATAAAGGAAGAGCTTCGGTAGTAATTAAAGAGGGTTTAAAAACGGAGATGGTAGAATCAATCTATTAAAAGAAGCGGTCAAAACAAAATTCACAGGGTCCAAATCAAATTGTAATTAATCTCTGATTTCTTAGTTCGCTTCATATTTAACCAATTCCATATATTATACATTCATTTGAGTTTAGTTTTTTTATAAAATGGTTGTCATAGAAAATTAATGACTATATAGGAAATTATATAAAATAGTTATTTCAAAAGTTTGATCACCCATGCTTAGAGTACAATGCATAAGTATGAAAATAATAACAATAGTATTTATAGGGGCAAATATTCTAAAAATATAGTTATTTTTATAAATGCCTCATAGATAAATTCCAACTTCCGGTCAATATTCCAAAATGGGGTTGGGTCCCTTCCTCATTAACTGATTTTAAGTTTTTATTGATAACTATTAACAAAAAGATACTTTGTGGTGTAGTGGTAGGGTTGCCCCTTTGAAATCCATATTGTCCTCAGTTCGAGTCTTGGCACATACCATGTTTAATTTTTCACACGTCATTAAAGATATATATAGGTCAGGTTGGGTCCAAAAAGTGTGCTTTATATCTGACCCGGCTTAATTTACCCTAATCCGACCCGTTTGCTAGGGTCAAACTAAATTAAATTGGATGAGTCAAAATAATTGGAGCGAATTGGAACTGATTTCAATTTGAAACCACTTCGCTTCATATTATATTATATAACAAGAGGCAAGCAAGTACACAATTCTAAAATCTAAACCATTTAAATCATGACCCATGTATATAAAGGTACCTATCAAAGTTTGTTTTCTCATAAAACATATAAAGGTACCTATCAAAGTTTATTTTCTTATAAAATTGGACTTATGTATCTACGGTTTCTTAAAATGGGCACAAGTTTGCTTTAAAACTTTCTTGATTTAAGGGATTATAATTATTTTACTAATGACCCCATTTTTATGTCTTTAGAATTGCCCCATTTTAATTTCACTTTCAAGGTGACTCAAATTTGACCTAGACCTAATACGTTGCTATCAACCCGCTTTTATATTGTATTTTAAGCTTGTACAAACCAATTTGCCAAAACCAATAAGAAATTAAGTAAAATAAATAAATGCAAATTTCAAATTTCCAAACACCTTTTTCCTCTTCCACACAAATAAAAAATGGTCTAGCACAAGCCTAGAAAAACCTCTTACTCAGTTGGCTATAGTAGAAATTGAAAAGTCTTGAAGGAGTTACAAATAATATGAGTTATTGGGGATGTAACGGAACTGAATAATCAAAACTAATGGGCAGTTGGGGGAGAGGTTATTGGAGAAGTTATAAAATGGTCAAAAAAAATTACAAGGTCAAAATCAATTAGCAATTGGCAATTGAAATTGCCAATTGGATTCTTTTCTCTTCATATATAATAATAGCTTCATAAATATATATTGGATATTTAATATAAAAACAACTAATGATTATTTCATTGGGAAAGCAATGTCCCATACTTGTAGATAAAAACAACTAATGATTATCTCATTTAAGCACATATATGTTAAGGCTAAAAGGGCTCCATATCAGAATAATTTTAAAAAATCAGAGAAAAATAAATATAAGAAAGTCTTAATTATAAGGAAAGAATGTTTGAATTAGAGGCACACATTCCAATAATAATTATTGGAGACAGTTATAAGGAAATAATGTCAAAAGGTAAATTCAAATGCTTCAATTTGATACCCACAGTAAATGTGCTAGGATCATTTTGAAAACTCATATTTTTCTTCAAATTTTAAGCTAGTAATTATCACATAATCTGGAATGAAGTTTAGACTTCCCAAAACACGACTACACGAGAACATTCAATACATCCTACAATAAAATTAACAAATTAAAATCTCCTAAAACTCAAGCGAGTACAAACCTTCCAAAGGAAATGTGTAAATCATAGATCATAACGACGAATACCCCTCTCTCTCTCTCTCTCTCTCTCTCTCTCTCTCTCTCTCTCTCTCTCTTTTTGTGCTTACAAATGACGAATACTTCATGACTACATTTAATTGGAAGTCTTTTGCAATAGATCAACGAACACAACTATACAGAAAAAAGAAATTTATTGCAAGAAATCAACATAACTCATCGAAAAAAGCAAATTTCAACATAAATCCATTTACAACCACCATTTTTAGCCAAACACAAACCATCACATCTACACAAATCCTAAACCCTTAAACTCCATCCACATACATATAAAAAGAAAAATCTGGTGCCCGTGCCCAAACTTAGTAGGAAACAATTATTTTACAAAAATCATTCAAAATTGAACAATGTTTGTCGGATTACCATAACAACAAACATCACCATTTGAGGGAGCTGCCTCACTATAGGAGGATCGATCTCTACTATTGGAAAATTTCTTAGAGGGAGTATCCGGACTGTTAGATCAATGGTCATGGTTGTTCTTATTTCTAATGATGGACTTGTTAAAGTCGTAGGCTAACAGCACAAGATCTGTTGGTAGAAGTTGAAAAGTAATGGGAGGAGTTAAAGAGTAATGGGAGGGAGTTATTGGAGAAGTTACAAACCTTAATAGTAAAAAATCAATAGCGAATTAGTGGGTGGAGTTACTAAAATGTAGGGTTGTAAACGGGTCGGTTCCGGTCCAGGTCCAGGGTGGAACCGGAACCGTTTTCTAAGAAGGGGAACTGGAACCGGAACCGATAATATTAATGAGAACCAGAACTGGAACCATTTGTGAGGCGGTTTGGTTCCGGTTCCAGGTATGAGATGTAGAAAAGTAGAAATCCTAATATAGAAAAGTAGAAAAGTAAAAAGGGTTTTGTTTTCACATACTAAAGTTACCTTATATTAGTGTATATTGGATTGGGTCCCGGGTCCACAGGTCTGAGCCACTGTGGGGCTAGAATCGGAACCGTTTAGATATCGGTTCCAAAAAAAGGATCCGGAATCGGAATCATTTGCTTATCGGGACCAAAAAAAGGACCTAGACCCGGAATCTAACGGGTCGGAACCTTCGGGTAATGGGAGAATCGGGGACTCATTTACAACCCTACTAAAATGTATGGAATTATTGAGAAGTCATCAAATGGTCAAAATAAATTAGAAGGTCAAAATCAACTGGCAAAATGCCCCTGTGATTAGCACGGGCATTAAAAGTCATACAAAAAACATCATTTAATTTTATGACATAAATAAAAAATTAATTTTGATTCCAAATATGTATATTTTATAAAATCTAACATAGAAGTGTTTCTCACACACAAAATTTATAGGCTTTCTTAAAAATCACAAAATTGAAAATTTAAATAAATATAGAAATTTAAAATTTTTAGTAGAAACATAGATTATGAAATATTGAGATGGGAAAAATTATAAGAAATTTAAAAACTTGAGATTTTCCAATTAGAGACAGGTTTGGTTGTAAGTTGGTTACCATACGTTAACCAGTAAAACATGATATATCTATTTTCATTACCACATACAAGTGCTATGCATAATGATCTATGCCAGAAATTGAGATTAAGACTCATAAAAGGAAACTAGAATCACCAAAAAAGAGTAAAATTTATGCAAATCCCTTAGCTTCTTGTAGAGGAGAAGAACCAATAAGACATGCGGCCATGTCATATGGTGATCTGACCCCAAGTATAGGGTGCAATTGTAGTAATAATATGGTGAGTCCAGGTCGATCCACCGGAAGCAATGCTTTTTAAGAAACTTTCCAACTTTAACCTGTCCTAATTTAGAAACTAAATCTAACCTAATAGAGAAACTAATCAAATTACAAGAATATTTCTAAAAATTGAGAATTAACAATTACAACTTTCCAAATAAAAAAAAAAAACCTAAACTAAGTAAAGAAACCTAGTTTACTCAACTATATTATAACTATAACCTACAAAAGTAACAAACTCATCAAAACAACCAATTTAATATAAAATAAATCAAAACAAAATTTCCTAAATTAGATCCTAATTACCAAAATCACCTTTTTATGCAAATATGAATGATTTATGATGCCCTAAATGCTAACAATGCAATTTTATGCAAGTTTCTAAAAATCTGATACATACTGTAAAATAATTATAAGTATGGAAACTCTTGCACATGCCCAATTTCACCAAACTATACGACAGGCCTAAGATTATATGAACCTAAATCTAATAGCTGGAATCAATACTCTGATGATTCATGAACACAACCAAAAAAGAAGAATGGAAAAATGACTTAAAACGAAAAAGATGTGATCATCTAAAGATGTCTACTTGAACTGTTTTGCTGCTGAAATCTGAACGCAGGCTTTCCAACTACCCCTTTTTATGCCTCTGGTTGACACGGTTCCCGAGGTTATTTTTGGTTGAAATTCTGGGGTTTCAAAGTATTACCATAATTTAAATATGCTATTTTTCAGACCAAAGCATTCACATTTAACTGGTTTTCAAATCGTGCACTTTTGCAACACAGTTGGGTCAATTTGCTGAAACTGTACAAGATTTTTCACTATTCTCATACCAAGTCCGAATTTAATCTTTCTAATCAGTTAATAATCTTGTGATTTCAGCAACAAAAACTTTTTCTAATGCAATTTCTAAATATAATGCATGCACAAAGACAATTTCCAACTATAGATTATGCAAGTAGCAAAATTTTTTTTCTCTACTACACATAGAAAGATGCAAGTTGGGTTTATAAATCTAGAATCTGTAACTAAAAAAAATCAGAATATTAATTCAAAAAAATAAAAACAAAAGGGTGGATAAATAAAAAGCGAAAAAGTGGTACCAAAGATCTAGAAACAAGACAATCCTACAAATATTGAAAATGCGATTATATGTAATAATCTCTTCTCAGAGTAGGAAAAAAATAATGCAAGTGGTTACTTATTGTCTCTCGACTTTTAATCCTTTTTATTTTATTTTCAAACCCTACATTTAATCATGTGAAATATTATCTCCAATCAAAACACATAAAAGAATTAGAATGAGAAAATTTAACACACATACATTAAGAATACGCAGAATCAAGCCAAGCAGTCTCTTTATTCCTTGATCTTGAAGTACAAAAAATTAAAATTCTTCTCTCTTAATCATTCTCTCAACATGATCTCGCAATCTATGTCTAAAGAATTAGAATGGAGAAGAAGAAGAAAGGGATTAGAGAGAAAGTTGGTCGTTTTAGTGCATTAGTAGGGTTTAGGGTTTAGGGTTCACGGTTTTTAGGGTTAAGTTTTTAGGGTTCAGGGTTTTTAGGGTTTAGGGTTTTTAGGGTTTAGTGTTTTTAGGGTTTAGGGTTTAGGGTTTATGGTTTAGGGTGTAGGGTTTTAGGGTTTAGGGTTTGGGGTTTAGGGTTTAGGGTTTGGGTTTTAGGGTTTAGGGTTTGGGGTTTAGGGTTTAGGGTTTAGGTCTAGGGTCTAGGGTTTTAGGGTTTAGGGTTTAGGGTTTTGGGTTTAGGAGTTTGGGGGTTTAGGATTTAGGGTTTAGGGTTTTAAGGGTTTAGGGTTTTAGGGTTTAGGGTTTAGGGTTTAGGGTTTAGGATTTACGGTTTAGGGTTTAGGGTTTAGGGTTTTAGGGTTTCGGGTTTAGGGTTTAAGGTTTAGGGTTAATTTAGGGTTTTAGGGTTTAGGGTTTAGGGTTTAGGGTTTTAGGGTTTAGGGTTAGGGTTTTTAGGGTTTAGGGTTTTAGGGTTTAGGGTTTAGGGTTTAGGTTTTAGGGTTTTAGGGTTTGGGGTTTGGGGTTTGGTGTTTGGGGTTTGGGGTTTTGGGTTTCGGTTTTGGGGTTTTAGGGTTTAGGGTTTAGGGTTTTAGGGTTTATGGTTTGGGTTTTAGGGTTTAGGGTTTTTAGGGTTTGGCGCATCAAGGGTTTAGGGTTTTAGGGTTTAGGGTTTGGGGTTTGGGGTTTGGGGTTTGGGTTTAGGGTTTTTGGGTTTTAGGGTTTAGGGTTTGGGTTTTAGGGTTTAGGATTTTGGGTTTAGGATTTTGGGTTTAGGGTTTAGGGTTAGGGTTTAGGGTTTAGGGTTTAGGTTTTGGGGTTTTGGGTTTTGGGGTTTGGGGTTTGGGGTTTGGGTTTTGGGGTTTGGGGTTTGGGGTTTAGGGGGTTTTGGGTTTAGGGTTTAGGGTTTAGGGTTTAGGGTTTTAGGGTTTAGGGTTTAGGGTTTAGGGTTTTGGGTTTAGGTTTTAGGGTTTAGGGTTTAGGGTTTTAGGGGTTTAGGGTTTAGGGTTTGGGGTTTAGGGTTTAGGGTTTTAGGGTTTAGGGTTTAGGGTTTAGGGTTTAGGGTTTAGGGTTGGTGTACCCGTGTCATCACTACGTTGAGCTGTATCTCTGAATGTGGCTATATACTTTTCAGTTTTAGTGAAAAGTGGGAGAATTACTTCGCTACCATGGAGGTGAAGAACCAACTGTAAAGGAGGGATCATCTGAATGGTATATTTGTCGAAGTGAGCAAGGAAATCAATTCCAAGAATAGAATCACTGACATTCATATTATCAATTTCCATAAATCGGACAGGATGTAACATGTCCTGGATTCGAAGAAGGAGAGATTTAGTATGCCGTTTGATGGAGAACGGAATGGCATTAGCTCCTGTACCAATATATGGTGAGGGTAAACTAACCATATGGCTTTCTGGAATTAGTCCGGTTTGGATAAAGGAAGTTGTGGCTCCTGTATCAACAAGGGCTTCGATTTCTTGATTGTCGAGATTGGCGATGACCAATTTTGTAAAGAGTAAATCGCCTTTGTGGTGATAGGCGTTAACTTGGATACTGTTGTTGCCAAAGGCAACAGCAGATTCTTCTTGACTAAGATTGATAGTGCTATCAACTTCTGGATCTGAATCTACAGGATCTGTGGATTGGTTAGATTGCTTGATAGAGGTAAGATTACTCTGATGATAATATTGGAGAAGTCTGGCTTCTTCAACATCCTTCCAATATAGTCCTAAAGTGTCAATAACAACTTGGACTGCATTTCTGCCTCTATTTTCCTGTAGTACAACCAAAAAACAGGTTTTATGAAAATGTAAGTTATATTTTTCACTTACAAAGAAGATACTTTCTTCAATATATCCCGGGATAGTGGGATATCCACATTCTTCACAGGTGAAGGTTTGTTCTGAAACCATAGCATAGAATTCTATGGCAATTTCATCAGGTGGAGGTTCAGTCCGAAACTTCCATTTCTTGAGTGACCATTTGGCACTCCTCCAGCGTAAGGTTTGATTTTCAAACTGGTGGTAAGGAGAGATAGAAGAGGAGGATTCTCCTTCTTGTTTGATTATATGGACATTTAAACATATGTCTGGAGAACATCTTAGACATGTCTGTTCTTCCGTATCAAATGAGGAAGAAGAAGATCCATTTTCGTCTTCATCTGTGGTGACTGAATAGACATCGCTTTCATCGATCTCTCTGATTTCTGAATGATATAAAATATCATATCCATAGAGGTCAGCTTCTGGTAATATTAATTCTACCATGTTAACTCTGACATTCTTTTTATCCCTTTTGGGACAGGCTGGAGCAAAATGTCCAGTTTCACCACATGTCCAACATTCTTTGTTGTCGGTGTTGGTGATAGGATTCTTTCTATAATTAGGAATCCTTTTACTAGAAGAAGTATTTCTCTTCCAGTATTTCCTCTGCTTGAGATTTTTATATCTCTTTTCAGGATTTCTGAAAGTCGTGGACTTTCTGAATTTGTGCTTCTTTCTCTTATGGGAATAGAAGCCAAGTTTATCTTTATGTTTAAACTTTTTATACATATGCTCAGAGCATCCCCACTGGATTGGGAGTTCAGTATCCCTTTCATCTTTGAACTTGATTTCAGTGAAAGCTCTTTCTATTAGCTTTCTCTCAATATCGCCTCTTCTTTTTCGAGCGATATAATCTTGGGTGAAGTTAATTCTTTCTCCCAAGGTATCATCCTTTAGATATTGGATGCCATCATACCTACCTTTCCATTCTCTGTAGGTTTGCAAAATGAATTCTCCTATAATAGGAATTTTTCTAAAGTAATCATCTTTTAGATTATCATCTTCACATTTATAGTATAACTTTTTAAAGTTATTACTATATTGCTCTATGTAACTTAAGTCACATAATTTTAATTGGGCTAATTTGTATTTAGCCTGTTCTTGTTCTTTATTAAGGACAACAGTATTGGTTTGACCAATAAATTCCTTATGGAAAAGGTAGATATATCCATCTACATTTCTTTGATGGGCATATTCGCCTTGATACTGAGCAAGAAGATTTCTATCTTCAAAAGTGGATGCTTTCTTGATTTTTTTGAAATAATCAAGGGCAATTCCTTCAAAAGATAATTCTGCATAAGAATGGCAGCTTTCTTCATTCCATTCTGTTTTCATGGTGAAAACAGATTCCATTTGTTTTTTCCATTGGTTTAGGGCTTTTCTGATATCCCTAACGTTATCTATATTAAGCTTAATTCCTTCAGGTTTCATGGGTTTTTCCGTCATGAAAGTAATGCCTTCATAAGGAGTTTTTTCTTTAGATGAAGCTTTGTTGGGCTTAGAATAGACAGGAGTTTTGAAAACTATATTAGTTTTCTGAGGCTCGTGCCTTTGTTCTTCATCTCCATTGATATCATGCGCATTTAACGTAATCAATGGCTGAGCTTCTATTTTCGAGCGGGGTTGTCCCTTGATAATAGACTCAATATCCTCAAAGGATTTTGCTTTGTCTATTTGCATCATGTTCAAGCTAATTTTTGAATTCAAACTAGAAGTTGAGTTGGTTCTCAAAAGTTTTATGACAGGCCTTTTAGTATGGGGTATGTCATCTACAGATCTCCTATGATGATTTGGAGTAGTAGTATTTTCAGAGAAAAGTAATTGTGTAGGGCAGTTAAATTTCTTTTCTAGTTCTTTATTTGTTTCTTTATAAACAAGGGCTGGTCTGCCGAATTGAAGACTAACGTTTCCGTTTTCTTCATGGCAAAAATCCAAAACATTGTATTTTTCTTTTTGTTCTGGCTGTATTTGTGGAAAGTTCCACATACTCAAGTTGTCCATCATTCCTTTGGTAGGAATCTTTACATAAGTGTAATCGGACATTTCTCTAGTGGTTCTAATTAGAACTTCTTCATTGAGTCTACCTCTCTGGATAGTCTCTATCATTCCACTTTGGGCATAAGTGGTGAACATTATTCTACTTTGATGCTGGGCAGCTAATATGCCAGCACGGATATCATACTTCTCATATCCTTTGGTGGCTATGATAAGCTTTATATTGAAGAGAGTTTCAATGGGTATGATAAATCCTGGAACAGTATTAAAATAGGCAATATTTTGGTCCAACTTAAGTTGTCCTATGCCAATAATACTTTTCTTAAAGTCTTTAATCCTTTCATCTACGAGAACAGTACATAATTTCACATCAGGATCAGGAGAATGTAATCCCATTATCTTGCACTGAAATAGTGCAAAAGAAAGAAAGTTATAACCTTTCTTCTTTCCATGATTTATCCAGGCAGTGTCGAAGACATCAAATTTCTGAATAGTTTCAGTAACGGGAACTCTATTTCCCCATTTGGTGATTTCATAATTTTCTCCTATTGGGCTATTTCCAAATAAGAAAAGGTCTTCATTTCTAACAGGAGGAAGTCTTTGTTCCTCGATGGCTTTTTCAACTATTTGCCATTCATTTTCTCCAAATTTATTCCAATCCATTTTAGGTTTCTTTTTGGATAATTTCTTCTTTAGACTTTGTCCTAAATTTCTTAATTGGATCATATTCAGATCTGTTTTTCCTATTGGTCTGGAAGGAGGTTTTAACTGGAAATTGTGTTTATAGGAAATAGGTCTTTCCTGATTCTTTAATGAACCAATTCCTTGGTTCTGGCTTTCTATATTAGCAATTATAGTATTATTGCTGGTCTGAAGAGATTCTACCTTAGTATGTACGTCCCGCAATATAGTGGTTTGGATATCTTGTCCACTTTGGTTTTGCTGGATGATAATACTAGGGAGATTTCTTAAGGCATGAACTTCGTTTAGAATTTCAGCACAAGTGTCTTCTACAAGTTTGATTCTTTGATCAAAGGTTCTTAAGACATCTTCTTTGATGTTCTCAACTAAATTATAGATGCTTTTTTCTGTAGCAACTATAGCATCTTTAATTCCTTGATGCGGATAAGAGTATTGAGCAGTGGTAAGGTTGGACCTTAGTTGCTCGATTTCCTTTAAGATTTTGGATGTTTCCATTTTCATCCTATTGTCTACACTGGTCAGGTAGGAGTAGAGAGTAGAGACATTTTGGGTATTCTCTTCTCTAACTGGTTTTAGCTGAATGGCTAGGTCGGTTAATGCCTGGCTGAGATTAGATTGGTATTTATTAAAAACCTCAAAGAACCTTTCAAGTCCTGTCATAAGTGTTCTTTGATTATCTCCAATGGTTTTTTCATAAGTGACCATCTCTTCTCTAAATTGGATCAAGCCTGATATTAGGATATTTTGTGAGTTTCCTATGGCTTGGCTTATCTTGACAGCGGAGAGATTCTCCAACTGGCTTTTGCTTAATAGGAAGCTACATCCTTCCCTTTTGATCATATTCTGAATTTTTTCTAGGAAATCGTCCATAGGAGTAGCAGGTACTTCATGGGCGATGATAGGGCTTTTATATGGAACAATATTCATGATGAACTTGTTCTTTCTGCTCCAATGGCCTCTTCTATGGCTTTTAACCTACGGGAAATAACTTTTATTTCCTTGTTCAGGTTTTCTAAATGTTCTACAACCTTTTCATCAGGTTGTTTTTCTCTAAAAGAATCAACATATAGTTGATTAAAAGCATCAGCAAAATTTTCAGGAATATCTTTCCCGATTTGTTCTATATTGTGAGACACAAGATCTATCTTAAGTATAGATTCATTAGCTATCTCTGCTTGGGTAACACTAATTTTTCCTATAACTTCAAACAACCAATTTATCCTGTCAGTTTGATAGTTGGCTATGGCGACGAGGTCAGAGACCTCTGGATGGGCTTTATGGATAAGTGGGATATGATCCCAACTTCTAATTCCTTCATACCAACATTCACTAGTTGGTCTAAATTCGTTATTTAGCATAACGTAATTGTTTTCCCTAAAATCATCACTCCCATATATCCAGGAATATATTCTGGACATGAGTGAAGGCCTCTCTCTTCTTATGAAGGGATTTCGTTTAGTCATGTTTAACTGAATATGGTTCATCATCGAGTGGATTATACAAAGGTCCTCTCTTTAATTCGGCAAATAGCAATATGCCTTCTCTGATGGCTGCCTCATAGGCTGCTTCATGATTTCTGAAAGTGTTGAAGAATCCAACAAAATAGGTCTGGGCTGTTACCCCAAAGACATCGGTAAATTGTTTCCATAGAAAATATCTATGGTGAGTCTGAATGGTATTCATACATTTGAATAGATCAAGAAGCATATTTCTATGCAGTAGTATTTCAGAATAGGATTTTACTTCCTTCAAGAATTCTTCAGTACTACAGTGTTCAACCATGATTAATATCCTTTTCAGGATAAAATATATATATTCTGGAGTCCAATGTTGCATTGGAAATTCGTCTAGGAATTTTGATATTTCTTGTAAATATCTAGGAGGGTTACTTAATGATGACCCTACTGGGGTTTGCAATAGGAGTTGTAAGTCTTGTAAACAACTCTGGTGAAGATCAATAAGGTATGGTTCTAAAGGCCTAGGAATTAGGTTGAATTCTAAATAAGGTCTGACTGGTCTGGGCAACAGACTTTGCTGTTCTGCATAAGTCAGAGCTTCTTGTATAACACCTGCATAAGGCATTATCGAATGACTAAATTGTTCATATAAGGAGTTATACTCTGCCTTTAGACTATCTAGAGCACCAATGCTTCTGGGGTTAACTTCTAAATGGAGCATATGGGGTATGACTCCCATGATTATCTTCAACCTGTGTATGAAAGTTGAAAGAATAACCCTGTGTTCTAAAAAAGAAATATCCAGATCAGGACGTTGTAAAGTAGAATAAAGAATATCCTCCAACAGGATAACTCTTCTTCTTTGTCCAAAGATATCGATTAAAATATCGATATTAATAATATTTCAGGATTGTCTGTAAATTCTAGATAGATTTTGCAAACTCATCATTATCTTGTCTATAGTTTCTAAATGTAAGACAGATCTTACTCCCGAATATAACTGATATATCGGGTCCTCCATTGAGTTCTCATAATATGGAATCTCAGTGTATATAGGCAGTTCAGTCAATGGATCCATTGCTGGACTACGAAATTGGGTATTAGATGTTCCCGGAACATCTACCATCTTTAATGAGTCAACCAAGTTCGGCTGGCTCTGATACCAATATTGCAGTGCTAAAATAGCAAACACACAAGACACAGACAAAACACAGCAAGACGTATAATAAAAGCTGGATGTTAGAAAGAGTAGAGAAGTGATCAGTTGTAATGAAAGCAGAATAACCAGAGGGGCACCCTAAGGGAGTAAAAGCTCAATAAAACATAATTATATAATGAAATAATAGATGGGTTATGGTCCACCTATGCTTCCGGTAATCCTAGTTCCTTCTAAGTCAGAACCGAAGTTCCCAAAATAAACAGTTGGTTTACTGTTTTAAGATAGTGTAGACAGGACTCATCTTCAACCACCTACAGTACTCGGACAAGGATGGACATAAAGCATAAACGCCTCCATGGCTGACTGCAACGTCCCAAGTGTTCATACAGAGGTATCGGTCTCACTATGGCCTCCTACAACATCATCTCAGGTGTTTTCAGGAAGTAGGAAAACAGAAACATAATAATGAAACATAATTCAAATATTATTACAAAACATAACCATGGTTTATAACAAGCCAGTACATCTTAGAGAGACGCCCTCCAGCTATCCTGGTAGGGCCTTAGCTAGTCATACCTGAAAGCTTTCAAAAACCAAATCCTAATGCCTCCAAAACTCTTGAGGCTCTAAGTACAATTCAAGTCCTTATATAGGCAAACAAAGATGCCGGACCTCAAAGGAAAATTCAAATTTACAAAATAAAAGATAACAGCACCAAACACTAGGCGCCTTTCTTTAGAGCATTTCGAGAATGCTGGTCTCCTTGAATCGCGGATGCAGATTATTCGGTGTTTTCTTTTGACCGGTCCTCGATATTGGAGCTACATGTGGATGTCTGGGCCTCGGATCTGTCGGTAAGCGAGCTGGGCTGCCTAGACAGAGTAATGGGCTCGGCAATGCTATCCACCAATAGTGCAGGAGCAATTTCTTCTGCTAAGTTGGCCGCCTTGGGACTTGTTATTCCAAGAGCAGTAGCTTCTTCAAGTGAACAGGGCAATATTATCTGTAGAGGAGCATGTCCAGGCTTAGTTTTCTCCACTGTTCCTGAACCTATGACTTCCAATGCCTGTATAAGGAGAGAAGAGGAGTAATACAGGGTGTACCATTCCCTTCCGAAATCCTTGAGCTGAACACAAATGGCTTCTATGTTTAGAGCCCTTTGTTTGAATATGTCAATTCTTTTATAGACATCGGTTGTTCTAAGGCTTTCAAAGCAAACTGAATAAAGGTCTTGGATATGAGGGTAGACCTTAAGATAAACAAAATTTCCTGGAGCCAGGACCAAGGTTTCTAAGGAATAAGGGTATTCCTTTACCACCTTCTTAAGTACCTTTGCGGCTTCAGCAGGGAGAATGCCCAGGGTTTTTTCTTCTAAGATATCAATATATCTAATGAATCCTGTATTGAAGAGAGTTTTTCTCTGTTCTTCCTGTACTTCATAGATGGCATTTCCAGTAAGCCATAATGTGGGCTGTACATGGGAACAAACCAACTCCATTCCATTCTTGATGTTGACACTGGTTCTTTGAGTCATTAGTGTCGTAGCTTCGATGTACGTTTGTCGTACTTCTGGATCATCTTGTTCAAAGGTAGTTGGTACAGCAAGTGATACCTTGAATCTATATTTTCTGTATTTAAATTCTTCAGTTATTCCGGCTGCTTCGGAATAAGATATGATGCCTGTATTGTTAATCAATTCTTTAGCATATTGACTAACTGTATTTTCTTTTTCTGAAATGAGGATCCGTTGATCTCTCAATGCTCGAATAGCAGCTAAAATAGCTTGCTTAAACTCAATTATATGGCTCTCATTTTTTGTATGCCATATACTGTCTGCAATTAAGAGCTCTGGTTTGATGAACTCTTTTCTCATAATTCCTATAGGAAATTGTTCTTGATATGGACAATTTCTAAGAAATACTCCGCCTATAATATTTTTTTGGGAGTATTCTTCTCTGCAATACCCAGGAGGATACAATATTTGATTGATATGCTCAATTATTCTCCTAGGATTTTCTGGTCCCATTATAGTGGGCCTTTTCTTCATAACCTGTGTCCAGGTTTCTTCTTCATTGGCACCAATCTTGGTAACCTTTAAAGGGGGATCAATGCTTCCTCCTTCACTAGATTCTCCATCGGAGTGTTCATTAATAGCCAGTTGGCTAATCTTCTGATACTCCATAAATTTTTGGAAGTCTTCATAGCTAAAGTGACCCTGGTATGGGGTCTTTCCTCTGCCTCTAGATCCTCGTCCTCTTCCTCTATCCATTTCTTGGATAACAAAACAAGATGGAAAGTTAAGATTACTAAATATTTCTTCTCTGGAAATAATATCAGCAAGTTCATTGCTTTTTCCAGACACATGCTTAACTTCATAATCAAATTCACTTAAGAAATGGTGCCAATTAATCAGCCTTCTTTGGTTGAAATGCCTTAGCTGGGCATGCTTGAAGAACTGGACAAATTTCGAGTCTGTTTCTATGAGAAATTTCTTAGGTCTTAGAAATAGGATATATTTCTCTATCCCGAGTATTACTGCTAAAAGCTCCTTTTCATGGGCATGGTAATTAACTTGAGCAGGAGTAAATGTTCCTGATTTATAACAGCAGATATGTCTTTTTCTTTCTTTATCATTGGGTTTTGTAGTCATATAAACTACGCCCCATTGTTTCTCAGAAGCATCTGTTTTTAAGATGAAGAAATCTTCCGTACTTGGAAGAGCTAAAGGAGGAATAGTTTTTACTATTTCCCTGACCTCTAAGATTATCTCTTTATCCCTGGGTGTCCAGGTGAAAGGATTGGTTTGCTCAGTCTTTTTCAATTTACAAGACAGGCTTCCTCTATATCTAGCCAAATCTTTGATAAAGTCATTGGCACAATTAAGAATCCCTAAATAACTCTGGAGTTGTTTCCTGGTAGTAATGATGTCAGGAAATTCAATGATCTTTTTTACTATGTGTTCTTGTAGGGTCACATTTCCTTGTTTGATATGGACTCCTAAAAAGTCAATCTCTGTTTTACAGAGCTCATATTTAGTATCAGATATAATTATACCGTGTTTACTAAATTCTCCAAGAACATTCTTAACATGCTTCAGATGTTCTGCTTCATTATGAGAAGCAACAAGTATATCATCGATATAGACCATACAATAGTCAAGATGGTCTCTGAAAATGTCATCCATTCTTCTTTGGAAGACTTAAGGAGCAATACTAAGACCGAAGGGCATAACAAGCCATTCGTACTTGCCTCTGGGTATACTGAATGCTGTCCAAGGGACAGAATCTTCATTCATTCGAATCTGCCAAAATCCAGATTTACAATCGAATTTGCTGAACCAGGTTCGTTTATCTATAAGTTGGATAAGATTATTCTTATCAGGTATTTTGTATGCATCAGGAACAAGGTTATTGTTCAATGCTCTGTAATCGATGACCATTCTAGCCTTTCCTCTTTTTTGTTCAGAATGTTTATTCACAAAAAAGGCGGGGCTATTGTGGGGGCTATTGGATGGCCTGATGAGTTTCTGGGCAAGAAGCTCCTTGATTTGTATTGAGAATTCTTTAATTTCCTGGGCACTAGCAGGAAAAGCCTTTCCATTAATGATCCTTTCGGGATCTATGAGATTAAGGATGCATTCATATTTATCCTTTTCCCAATTAGCTATAGGATCCTTTCCTAGGATAGGTTTGGTTAGCCGTTCCAAGGTTTCCTTGATACAACTTTTAGATTTGATGGAAGAAGGATTTGTCTTTTTCTGAGGTTTATCTAGAAAGGGTTTTTGTTTCTTCTTCCTAATATTAGTCTCTGCATTATGCATGAGAATATCTGTAAGATAGATATCTATCTGGTGATTTAGGCATAATGTGCAGGTATTGTGTTTGCACGAGCATTGTGGTTTTTGTTTAGGGTTTAGGGTTGGTGTACCCGTGTCATCACCACGTGTCATCACCATGAGTAAAACCATGTTTAGGGTTTAGGGTTTAGGGTTTAGGGTTTAGGGTATTTAGGGTTTAGGGTTTAGGGTTTAGGGTTTTAGGGTTTAGGGTTTTAGGGTTTAGGGTTTAGGGTTTAGGGTTTAGGGTTTTAGGGTTTAGGGTTTAGGGTTTAGGGTTTAGGGTTTAGGGTTTTAGGGTTTAGGGTTTAGGGTTTAGGGTTTTAGGGTTTAGGGTTTAGGGTTTAGGGTTTAGGGTTTAGGGTTTAGGTTTTAGGGTTTAGGTTTTAGGGTTTAGGGTTTAGGGTTTTAGGTTTTAGGGTTTAGGGTTTAGGGTTTAGGGTTTAGGGTTTTAGGGTTTAGGGTTTAGGGTTTAGGGTTTAGGGTTTTAGGGTTTAGGGTTTAGGGTTTAGGGTTTAGGGTTTAGGGTTTAGGGTTTAGGGTTTTAGGGTTTAGGGTTTAGGGTTTAGGGTTTTTAGGGTTTTTGTGCATAAGGGTTTAGGGTTTAGGGTTTTGGGTTTAGGGTTTAGGGTTTAGGGTTTAGGGTTTAGGGTTTTAGGGTTTAGGGTTTAGGGTTTAGGGTTTAGGGTTTAGGGTTTAAGGGTTTAGGGTTTAGGGTTTAGGGTTTAGGGTTTAGGGTTAGGGTTTAGGGTTTAGGGTTTAGGGTTTAGGGTTTAGGGTTTAGGGTGTAGGGTTTAGGGTTGGTGTACCCGTGTCATCACCACGTTGAGCTGTATCTCTGAATGTGGATAGATACTTTTCAGTTTTGGTGAAAAGTGGAAGGATTACTTTGCTACCATAGAGGTGAAGAACCAACTGTAAAGGAGGAGTCATCTGAATGGTATATTTATCGAAGTGAGCAAGGAAATCAATTCGAAGAATAGAATCACTGACATTCATATTGTCAATTTCCATGAAGCGGACAGGATGCAACATGTCCTGGATTCGAAGAAGGAGAGATTTGGTATGCCTCTTGATAGAGAAAGGAATGGCATTAGCTCCCGTGCCAAGATATGGTGAGGATAAACTGACCATATGGCTTTCTGGAATGATTCCTGTTTGGATAAAGGAGGTTGTTGCGCCTGTATCAACAAGGGCTTCAATTTCTTGATTTCCGAGATTGGCAATAGTCAATTTTGTGAAAAGTAAATCGCCTTGTTGGTAGTAGGCGTTAACTTGGATGATGTTGTTGCCAAAGGCAGCAGCAGATTCTTCTTGACTGAGGTTGATAGTACTATCAACTTCTGGATCAGAATCTACAGGATCTGTAGATTGTTTAGGTTGTTCGATAGGAGTAAGATGAGCAAGATTACTCTGATGATAATATTGGAGAAGTCTGGCTTCCTCAACATCTTTCCAATATAGTCCTAAGGTGTCAATAACTACTTGGACTGCATTTCTGCCTCTATTTTCCTGTAAAACTACCAAAAAGCAGGTTTTATGGAAATGTAAGTCATACTTTTCACTTACAAAAAAATTGCTTTCTTCAATATATCCTGGGATAGTAGGATATCCGCATTCTTCACAAGTGAAGGTTTGTTCTGAAACCATAGCATAGAATTCTATGGCAATTTCATCAGGTGGAGGTTCAGATCGAAACTTCCATTTCTTGAGTGACCATTTGGCACTCCTCCAGCGTAAGGTTTGATTTTCAAACTGGTGATAAGGAGAGATAGAAGAGGAGGTTTCTCCTTCTTGTTTAACTATATGGACATTTAAACATATGTCTGGAGAGCATCCTAGACATGTCTGTTCTTCCATATCAGATGAGGAGGAAGAAGATTCATTTTCGTCTTCATCTGTGGTAACTGAATAGACATCGCTTTCAGCGATCTCCCTGATTTCTGAATGATATAAATTGTCATATCCGTAGAGGTCAGCTTCTGGTAAAATTAACTCTACCATGTTAACTCTGACATTCTTTTTATCCCTTTTGGGACAGTCTGGAGCAAAATGTCCAGTTTCTCCACATGTCCAACATTCTTTGTTGTCGGCGTTAGGATTCTTTCTATAGTTAGGAATCCTTTTGCTTGAAGAAGTATTTCTCTTCCAGTATTTCCTCTGCTTGAGATTTTTATATCTCTTTTCTGGATTTCTGAAAGTCGTGGACTTTCTGAATTTATGCTTCTTTCTCTTATGAGAATAGAAGCCAAGTTTATCTTTATGTTTAAACTTTTTATGCTTATGTTTTTCCTTTCTGTGTATATGCTCAGAGCATCCCCACTGGATTGGGAGTTCAGTATCCCTTTCATCTTTGAACTTGATTTCAGTGAAAGCTCTTTCTATTAGCTTTCTCTCAATATCGCCTCTTCTTTTTCGAGCGATATAATCTTGGGTGAAGTTGATCCTTTCTCCCAAGGTATCATCCTTTAGATATTGGATGCCATCATACCTACCTTTCCATTCTCTGTAGGTTTGCAGAATGAATTCTCCTATAATAGGAATTTTTCTAAAGTAATCATCTTTTAGATTATCATCTTCACATTTATAGTATAACGTTTTAAAGTTATTACTATATTGTTCTATGTAACTTAAGTCACATATTTTTAATTGGGCTAATTTATATTTAGCCTGCTCTTGTTCCTTATTGAGGACAACAGTATTGGTTTGACCAATAAATTCCTTATGGAAAAGGTAGATATATCCATCTACATTTCTCTGATGAGCATATTCGCCTTGGTATTGGGCGAGAAGATTTCTATCTTCAAAAGTAGATGCCTTCTTGATTTTTTTGAAATAATCGAGGGCAATTCCTTCAAAAGATAATTCAGCATAAGAATGACAGCTTTCTTCATTCCATTCTGTCTTCATGGTGAAAACAGATTCCATCTGTTTCTTCCATTGATTTAGGGCTTTTCTAATATCCCTAACATTATCTATGTTAAGCTTGATTCCTTCAGGTTTCATGGGTTTTTCTGCCATAAAGGTAATACCTTCATAAGGGGTTTTTTCTCTAGATGAAACCTTCATTCCATTCTTAATATCGACACTGGCTCTCTGGGTCATTAGTGCCGTGGCTTCGATGTACGTTTGTCGTACTTCTGGACTGTCTTGTTCAAAGGAAGTTGGTACAGTAACTGATACTTTGAACCTATATTTTCTGTATTTGAATTCTTCAGTTATTCCGGCAGCTTCGGAATAAGATATGATGCCTGTATTGTTAATCAATTCTTTTGCATATTGACTAACTGTATTTTCTTTTTCTGATATGAGGATCCGTTGATCTCTCATGGCTCGAATAGCAGCTAAAATAGCCTGCTTAAACTCAATTATATGGCTTTCATTTTTTGTTTGCCATATACTATCTGCAATTAAGAGTTCGGATTTATTGAACTCTTTTCTCATAATTCCTATAGGAAATTGTTCCTGATACGGACAATTTCTAAGAAATACTCCGCCTATAACGTTTTTTGGGGAGTATTATTCTCTGCAATATCCAGGAGGATACAATATTTGATTGATATCCTCAATTATCCTTCTGGGGATTTGTGGTTCCATCCCAGTGGATCTTTTCTTAATAACCTGTGTCCAGGTTTCTTCTTCATTGGTACCAATTTTGGTGACCTTTGATGGAGGATCAGTGCTTCCTCCTTCACTGGATTCTTCATCGGAATGTTCCTTGATGGCCAATTGGCTGATTCTCTGATATTCCATAAATTTCTGGAAATCATCATAGCTGAAGTGACCCTGGTATGGGGTTTTTCCTCTGCCTCTGGTTCCTCGTCCTCTTCCCCTATCCATTTCCTGGATAACAAAACAAAGTGGGAAGTTGAGATTACTAAATATGTTTTCTCTGGAAATAATATCAGCAAGCTCATTGCTTTTTCCAGATACATGCTTCACTTCATAGTCAAATTCACTTAAAAAATGATGCCAGCTGATTAGTCTTCTTTGGCTGAAATGTTTTAGCTGGGCATGTTTGAAGAACTGGACAAATTTCGAGTCTGTTTCAACAAGAAATTTTTTAGGTCTTAGGAATAGGATATATTTCTCTATTCCGAGTATTACTGCCAAAAGCTCCTTCTCATGAGCATGGTAATTAACTTGAGCAGGAGTGAAAGTTCCTGATTTATAGCAACATATGTGCCTTTTTCTTTCTTTATCATTGAGTTTTGTAGTCATGTAAACTACACCCCATTGTTTCTCAGAAGCATCTGTTTTTAAAATAAAAAAATCTTCCGTACTTGGAAGGGCTAAAGGAGGAATAGTTTTTACTATTTCTCTTACTTCTAAGATTATCTCTTTATCCCTGGGTGTCCAGGTGAAAGGATTGGTTTGTTCTGTCTTTTTTAATTTACAAGACAGGCTTCCCCTATATTTAGCCAGATCTTTGATGAAATCATTGGCACAATTAAGAATCCCTAAATAACTCTGGAGTTGTTTCCTGGTAGTAATAATATCCGGGAACTCAAGAATTTTTTGAACTATGTGATCTTGTAGGGTCACACTTCCTTGTTTAATATGGACTCCTAAGAAGTCAATCTCCGTTTTGCAGAGCTCATATTTGGTATCCGATATGATTATACCGTGTTTACTAAATTCTCCAAGGACATTTTTAACATGTTTCAA
Organism: Umbellularia californica; assembly: GCA_028538565.1. Taxonomy (NCBI): domain Eukaryota; kingdom Viridiplantae; phylum Streptophyta; class Magnoliopsida; order Laurales; family Lauraceae; genus Umbellularia; species Umbellularia californica. The sequence goes on along the minus strand of JAPQWN010000011.1, from coordinate 41,283 downwards.
ATGTTCTGCTTCATTGTGAGAAGCAACGAGTATGTCATCAATATAGACCATGCAATAATCAAGATGGTCTCTGAAAATGTCATCCATTCTTCTTTGGAAGACTTGAGGAGCAATGCTAAGGCCGAAGGGCATGACAAGCCATTCGTACTTGCCTCTGGGTATACTGAATGCTGTCCAAGGGACAGAATCTTCATTCATGCGAATCTGCCAAAATCCAGATTTACAATCGAATTTGCTGAACCAGGTCCGTTTATCTATAAGTTGGATAAGATTATTCTTATCGGGTATTTTGTATGCATCAGGAACAAGATTATTGTTCAATGCTCTGTAATCAATGACCATTCTGGCCTTTCCTCTTTTTTGTTCAGAGTGTTTATTAACAAAAAAGGCAGGACTATTATGAGGGCTATTGGATGGCCTGATGAGTTTCTGGGCAAGAAGCTCCTTGATTTGTATTGAGAATTCTTTAATTTCCTGAGCACTGGCAGGAAAAGCTTTTCCATTAATGATCCTTTCGGGATCTTTGAGATTAAGGATACATTCGTATTTATCCTTTTCCCAGTTGGCTATAGGGTCTTTTCCTAAGACAGGTTTGGTTAACCTTTCTAAGGTTTCTCTGATGCTACTTTTAGACTTGATGGAAGAAGGATTTGTCTTCTTCTGAGGTGTATTTAGGAAGGTTTTTTGTTTCTTCTTCCTAATATTAGTCTCTGCATTATGCATGAGAATATCTGTAAGATAGATTTCTATCTGGTGATTTAGGCATAATGTGCAGGTATGGTTTTTGCACGAGCATTGTGGTTTCTGTTTAGGGTTTAGGGTTGGTGTAGGGTTTAGGGTTGGTGTACCCGTGTCATCACCTACACTGGTTAGGTAGGAATATAGAGTAGAGACACTGGTTTTAGGGTTTAGGGTTTAGGGTTTAGGGTTTAGCGTTTTGGGTTTTGGGTTTAGGGTTTAGGGTTTAGGGTTTAGGGTTTAGGGTTTAGGGTTTAGGGTTTTAGGGTTTAGGGTTTAGGGTTTAGGGTTTAGGGTTTAGGGTTTAGGGTTTAGGGTGTAGCGCATCAGGTTTAGGGTTTAGGGTTTAGGGTTTAGGGTTTAGGCTTTAGGGTTTAGGGTTTTTTAGGGTTTAGGGTTTAGGGTTTAGGGTTTAGGGTTTAGGGTTTTTTAGGGTTTAGGGTTTAGGGTTTAGGGTTTTAGGGTTTAGGGTTTAGGGTTTAGGGTTTAGGGTTTAGGGTTTAGGGTTTAGGGTTTTAGGGTTTAGGGTTTAGGGTTTAGGGTTTAGGGTTTAGGGTTGGTGTACCCGTGTCATCACCACGTTGAGCTGTATCTCTGAAGGTGGCCATATGCTTTTCAGTTTTGGTGAAAAGTGGAAGGATTACTTCGCTACCATAGAGGTGAAGAACCAACTGTAAAGGAGGTGTCATCTGAATGGTATATTTATCGAAGTGAGCAAGGAAATCAATTCCAAGAATAGAATCACTGACATTCATATTGTCGATTTCCATGAAGCGGACAGGATGTAGCATGTTCTGGACTCGAAGAAGGAGAGATTTGGTATGCCTTTTGATAGAGAAAGGAATGGCATTAGCTCCCGTGCCAATACATGGTGAAGATAAACTAACCATATGGCTTTTTGGAATGATTCCTGTTTGGATAAAGGAGGTTGTTGCTCCTGTATCGACAAGGGCTTCAATTTCTTGATTTCCGAGATTGGCAATAGTTAATTTTGTAAAAAGTAAATCGTCTTGTTGGTAGTAGGCGTTAACTTGGATGATGTTGTTGCCAAAGGCAGCAGCAGATTCTTCTTGACTGAGGTTGATAGTACTATCAACTTCTGGATCAGAATCTACAGGATCTGTAGATTGTTTTGGTTGTTCGATAGGAGTAAGATGAGCAAGATTACTCTGATGATAATATTGGAGAAGTCTGGCTTCTTCAACATCCTTCCAATATAGTCCTAAGGTATCAATAACGACTTGGACTGCATTTCTGCCTCTATTTTCCTGTAATACGACCAAAAAACAGGTTTTATGAAAATGTAAGTCATATTTTTCACTTACAAAGAAAATACTTTCTTCAATATATCCTGGAATAGTAGGATATCCGCATTCTTCACAAGTGAAGGTTTGTTCTGAAACCATAGCATAGAATTCTATGGCAATTTCATCAGGTGGAGGTTCAGTTCGGAACTTCCATTTCTTGAGTGACCATTTGGCACTCCTCCAGCGTAAGGTTTGATTTTCAAACTGATGGTAAGGAGAGATAGAAGAGGAGGATTCTCCCTCTTGTTTAACTATATGGACATTTAAGCATATGTCTGGAGAACATCCTAGACATGTCTGTTCTTCCATATCAGATGAGGAAGAAGAAGATTTACTCTCGTCTTCATCTGTGGTGACTGAATAGACATCGCTTTCATCGATCTCTCTGATTTCTGAATGATATAAAATATCATACCCATAGAAGTCAGCTTCTGGTAAGATTAGTTCTACCATATTAACTCTGACATTCTTTTTATCCCTTTTGGGACAGTCTGGAGCAAAATGTCCAGTTTCTCCACATGTCCAACATTCTTTGTTGTCGGCGTTAGGATTCTTTCTATAATTAGGAATCCTTTTATTTGAAGAAGTATTTCTCTTCCAGTATTTTCTCTGCTTGAGATTTTTATATCTCTTTTCTGGATTTTTGAAAGTCGTGGACTTTCTGAATTTATGCTTCTTCCTTTTATGGGGATAGAAGCCAAGGTTTTTTTGCTTAAACTTCTTATGTTTATGTTTTTCCTTTCTGTGTATATGCTCAGAGCATCCCCACTGGATTGGGAGTTCAGTATCCCTTTCATCCTTGAACTTGATTTCAGTGAAAGCTCTTTCTATTAGCTTTCTCTCAATATCGCCTCTTCTTTTTCGAGCGATATAATCTTGGGTGAAGTTGATTCTTTCTCCCAAGGTATCATCCTTTAGATATTGGATGCCATCATACCTACCTTTCCATTCTCTGTAGGTTTGCAGGATGAATTCTCCTATAATAGGAATTTTTCTAAAGTAATCATCTTTTAGATTATCATCTTCACATTTATAGTATAACTTTTTAAAGTTATTGCTATATTGTTCTATGTAACTTAAGTCACATATTTTTAATTGGGCTAATTTATATTTACCCTGCTCTCGTTCCTTATTAAGGACAACAGTATTGGTTTGACCAATAAATTCCTTATGGAAAAGGTAGATATATCCATCTACATTTCTCTGATGGGCATATTCGCCCTGGTATTGAGCAAGAAGATTTCTATCTTCAAAAGTGGATGCTTTCTTGATTTTTTTGAAATAATCAAGTGCAATTCCTTCAAAGGATAATTCTGCATAAGAATGGCAGCTTTCTTCATTCCATTCTGTCTTCATGGTGAAAACAGATTCCATCTGTTTCTTCCAATGGTTTAGGGCCTTTCTGATATCTCTAACATTATCTATATTAAGCTTGATTCCTTCAGGTTTCATGGGTTTTTCCGCCATGAAAGTTATGCCTTCATAAGGAGTTTTTTCTTTAGATGAAACCTTGTTTGGTTTGGAATAGACAGGAGTTTTGAAAACTACATTAGTTTTCTGGGGCTCGTGTCGTTGTTCTTCATCTCCGTTGATATCATGCGCATTTAGCATGATTGATGGCCGAGCTTCTATTTTCGAGAGGGATTGTCTCTTGATAATAGACTCAATATCCTTGAAGGATTCTGCTTCAGCTATTTTTATCATATTCAAACTAAATTTTGAATTCAGACTAGAGGTTGAGTTAGTTCTCAAAAGCTTTATGACAGGCCTTTTAACATGAGGCATGTCATCTACTGATCTCCTATGTTGGTTAGGAGTAGTATTATCTCTAGAGAAAAGTAGTTGTGTTGGGCAACTAAATTTCTTTTCTAAACTCTCATTTGTCTCTTTGTAGACAAGGGCTGGTCTGCCGAATTGAAGGCTAACGTTTCCGTTTTCTTCATGGCAAAAATCCAAAACATTGTACTTTTCTTTTTGTTCTGGCTGTATTTGTGGAAAATTCCACATGCTCAAATTGTCCATCATTCCTTTAGTAGGAATTTTTACATATGTGTAGTCGGACATATCTCTGGTTGTTCTAATTAGAACTTCCTCATTGAGTCTACCCCTTTGGATAGTCTCTATCATTCCACTTTGGGCATAAGTGGTGAACATTACTCTACTCTGGTGTTGTGCTGCTAATATGCCAGCACGGATATCATACTTCTCATATCCTTTGGTGGCTATGATAAGCTTTATATTGAAGAGAGCTTCAGGAGGTCTTTCTCTCCTAATGAAAGGGTTCCGTTCAGTCATGTTTAACTGTAGGATTTTTCTCTGCTAGGTGTTCACTTTTTGCCTTGGCAATCTGTAAGATACCCTGTCTTATAGCACTTTCATATTCTGCTTCGTGCTGTCTAAATCTGTTGAATGGTTCAACAAAATAAGTTTGGGCTGACATCCCAAAAACATCTGTGAATTGTTTCCATAAGAAATACTTATGGTGAGTTTGTATGGTGGCCATACATCTTAATAGTTCTAGAAGCATATGCCTATGCGCTAGTATTACTGGATAGGTATCCAATTTTCTCTGAAACTCCTCAGTATCATAGTGGTTAACCATGATCCAAATTCTTTTGAGGATAAAATGAATATATTCTGGAGTCCAATGGTGCATTGGAAAGTTTTCTAAAAATTGGGTTATTTCTAAGAAATACCCTTGAGGATTAGCAGATGGTGATCTGCCTGGGGATTGTTTTAAAGATACAAAATCTTTATAACAGGCTTGATGGAGTTCAATGACATTCGGAGGTAATGGCCTCGGAAGTAGGCTAAATTCTAAATAAGGCCTGACCAATTGAGGTAACAGGTTTTGATGTTCTGCATGTGTCCGTGCTTCTTGGACAATACCCGCATAGTGTAATATAGAATGAGCAAACTGCTCATATATAGAGCGGTATTCTCCTCCTAACATTATTAGGGCATTTAACCCTCTAGGGTTATCCTGTAAATGGAGTACTTGAGGTATTACTCCTAGGATTAGTTTTAACCTGTACATAAAGGTTGTAAGGATAATCCTATGTTCTAAAAATGCAGCATCTAGGTTAGGACGCTGATGGGTAGAATAGAGGATGTCCTCTAGAAGAATGATTCTTCTTCTTTCTCCGAATATATCGATAAGTACTTCGATATTATTAACAATATCATTGAACCTTCCTTCAACCAGGGCGGTTTGTAACTGGATCATCATTCTGTCGATGGCTTCTAAATGCCTGACAGATCTTGCGTCCGAATATAACTGGTATATCGGATCCTCCATTGAGTTCTCATAAAATGGAATCTCAACATAAATAGGTAGTTCAGTAATTGGGTCTATTACTGGTCTACGATACTGAATACGAGATGTTCCTGGAACATCCGTCATTCTAGATGAGTCAACCAAGTTCGGATGGCTCTGATACCAACTGCAATGCTTATAAACAAAAGCACAAATTCAACAAAATACACAAGACTTTTGAGTGCACAAGTAGATTTAGAGTAGAGAGGAGAGATCAGTTAGAATGAAAGCAGAATAACTAGAGGGGCACCCTAAGGGAGTAAAAGTTTAATAAAACATAATCATATAATGAAATAATAGATGGGTTATGGTCCACCTATGCTTCCGGTAATCCTAGTTCCTTCTAAGTCAGAATCAAAGTTCTCAGGATAAACAGTTAAATTACTGTTTTAAGATGGTGTAAACAGGACTCATCTTCAACCACCTACAGTACTCGGACAAGGCTGGACATAAAGCATAAACGCCTCCATGGCTGACTGCAACGTCCCAAGTGTCCATACAGAGGTATCGGTCTCACTATGGCCTTCTACAACATCATCTCAGGTGTGTAAGGAAGTAAGAAAACAGAAACATAATAGTGAAACATAATTCAAATATTATTACAAAACATAACAATGGTTTATAACAAACCAGTACATCTTAGAGAGACGCCCTCCAGCTACCCTGGTAGGGCCTTAGCTACTCATACCTGAAAGCTTTCAAAAACCAAAATCCTAATCCTCCGAAACTCCTTGAGGCTCTAATACAACTTAAGTCCTTATATAGGCAAAACAAAATGCCGGACTCCAAAGAAAACTTAAATTTTACAAAATAAAAGATAACGGCACCAAACACTAGGTGCTTTTCCTTTTTTCTTTAGAGCATTCCGAGAATGCTGTTCTCCTCGAGCCGCGGATGCAGATTATTCGGTGTCTTCTTTTGACCTGACCTCGGTATTGGAGCTACATGTGGATGTCTGGGCCTCGGATCTGTCGGTAAGCGAGCTGGGCTGCCTACACAGGATAATGGGCTCGCCAATGCTGTCCACCAATAATGCAGGAGCAATGTCTTCTGCTAACTCAGCCGCCTTGGGACTCTTTATTCCAAGAGCAGTAGCTTCTTCAAGTGAGCAGGGTAAAATTACCTGCAGGGGGGCATGTCCAGGCTTGGTTTTCTCAACAGTTCCTGAACCTATTACTTCCAATGCTTGAATGAGGAGAGAAGGAGAGTAGTACAGGGTGTACCAATCTCTTCCAAACTCCTTGAGCTGGACACAAATGGCTTCTATATTTAAGGCCCTTTGTCTGAATATGTCAATTCTCTTGTAGACATCAGTTGTTCCAAGGCTTTCAAAGCCTATAGTACAAAGGTCTTGGATATGAGGATAGACCTTTAAGTAAACAAAATTTCCTGGAGCTAGGACCAGGGTTTCCAAGGAATAGGGATATTCCTTTACTACTTTCTTGAGTACTCTTGATGCTTCAATGGGGAGGATGCTCAAGGTTTTTTCTTCTAAGATATCAATATATCTGATGAATCCTGTATTGAAGAGAGTCTTCCTCTGCTCTTCCTGTACTTCATATATGGCATTTCCTGTTAGCCATATTGTAGGTTGTACATTGGAACAGATTAGCTCCATTCCATTCTTAATATTGACACTGGTTCTCTGGGTCATTAGTGCCGTAGCTTCGATGTACGTTTGTCGTACTTCTGGATTGTCTTGTTCAAAGGCAGTTGGCACAGCAAGTGATACCTTGAACCTATATTTTCTGTACTTGAATTCTTCAGTTATTCCGGCAGCTTCGGAATAAGATATGATGCCTGTATTGTTAATCAATTCTTTTGCATATTGACTAACTGTATTTTCTTTCTCTGATATGAGGATCCGTTGATCTCTCATGGCTCGAATAGCAGCTAAAATAGCTTGCTTAAACTCAATTATATGGCTTTCATTTTTTGTATGCCATATACTATCTGCAATTAAGAGTTCGGATTTATTGAACTCTTTTCTCATAATTCCTATAGGAAATTGTTCCTGATACGGACAATTTCTAAGAAATACTCCGCCTATAACGTTTTTTGGGGAGTATTCTTCTCTGCAATATCGAGGAGGATACAGTATTTGATTAATATCCTCAATTATCCTTCTGGGGATTTGTGGTTCCATTCCAGTGGATCTTTTCTTTATAACCTGTGTCCAGGTTTCTTCTTCATTGGTACCAATTTTGGTGACCTTTGATGGAGGATCAGTGCTACCTCCTTCGCTAGACTCCTCATCGGAATGTTCCTTGATAGCCAATTGGCTGATTCTCTGATATTCCATGAATTTCTGGAAATCATCATAGCTGAAATGACTCTGATATGGGGTTTTTCCTCTGCCTCTAGTTCTTCGTCCTCTTCCTCTATCCATTTCCTGGATAACAAAACAAAATGGAAAGTTGAGATTACTAAATATGTTTTCTCTGGAAATAATATCAGCAAGTTCATTGCTTTTTCCAGATACATGTTTGACTTCATAGTCAAATTCACTTAGAAAATGATGCCAGCTGATCAGTCTTCTTTGGCTAAAATGTTTTAGCTGGGCATGTTTGAAGAACTGGACAAATTTCGAGTCTGTTTCAACAAGAAATTTTTTAGGCCTTAGGAATAGAATATATTTCTCTATTCCGAGTATTACTGCTAAAAGCTCTTTCTCATGAGCATGGTAATTAACTTGAGCAGGAGTGAAAGTTCTTGATTTATAGCAACAGATATGTCTTTTTCTCTCTTTATCATTGGGTTTTGTAGTCATATAAACTACGCCCCATTGTTTCTCAGAAGCATCTGTTTTTAAAATAAAAAAATCTTCCGTGCTTGGAAGGGCTAAAGGAGGAATAGTTTTTACTATTTCTCTAACTTCTAAGATTATCTCTTTATCCCTGGGTGTCCAGGTGAAAGGATTGGTTTGTTCTGTCTTTTTTAATTTACAAGACAGACTTCCCCTATATTTAGCCAGATCTTTGATGAAATCATTGGCACAATTAAGAATCCCTAAATAACTCTGGAGTTGTTTCCTGGTAGTAATAATATCAGGGAACTCAAGAATTTTTTTGACTATGTGATCTTGTAGGGTCACACTTCCTTGTTTAATATGGACTCCTAAGAAGTCAATCTCTGTTTTACAGAGCTCATATTTAGTATCCGATATAATTATACCGTGTTTACTAAATTCTCCAAGGACATTTTTAACATGTTTCAAATGTTCTGCTTCATTGTGAGAAGCAACAAGTATGTCATCAATATAGACCATGCAATAATCAAGATGATCTCTGAAAATGTCATCCATTCTTCTTTGGAAGACTTGAGGAGCAATACTAAGACCGAAAGGCATAACAAGCCATTCGTACTTGCCTCTAGGTATACTAAATGCTGTCCAAGGGACAGAATCTTCGTTCATACGGATCTGCCAAAATCCAGATTTACAATCAAATTTGCTGAACCAGGTCCGTTTATCTATAAGTTGGATAAGATTATTCTTATCGGGTATTTTGTATGCATCAGGAACAAGATTATTGTTCAATGCTCTGTAATCAATGACCATTCTGGCCTTTCCTCTTTTTTGTTCAGAGTGTTTATTAACAAAAAAGGCAGGACTATTATGAGGGCTATTGGATGGCCTGATGAGTTTCTGGGCAAGAAGCTCCTTGATTTGTATAGAGAATTCTTTAATTTCCTGAGCACTGGCAGGAAAAGCTTTTCCATTAATGATCCTTTCGGGATCTTTGAGATTAAGGATACATTCATATTTATCCTTTTCCCAATTGGCTATAGGGTCTTTTCCTAAGACAGGTTTGGTTAACCTTTCTAAGGTTTCTCTGATGCTACTTTTAGACTTGATGGAAGAAGGATTTGTCTTCTTCTGAGGTGTATTTAGGAAGGTTTTTTGTTTCTTCTTCCTAATATTAGTCTCTGCATTATGCATGAGAATATCTGTAAGATAGATTTCTATCTGGTGATTTAGGCATAATGTGCAGGTATGGTTTTTGCATGAGCATTGTGGTTTTTGTTTAGGGTTTAGGGTTGGTGTACCCGTGTCATCACCACGTTGAGGGTTTAGGGTTTAGGGTTTAGGGTAGTAGTACCCTTATCCTCACCACGTTTAGCATGGTCTGAACTCTGAGAGGGTTCATCACGATGCTTCTTGTGATAACAAGAAAGAGTGATAGGATCAAGACCCTTGATGAGAAGAACCAGAGTTGGTTCTGGGTGGTAATGGAAAGAATAGCTTTCCATGCCTTCTAGGAAATCCATTCCTAGAATAGCATCACTTACATTTATATTTTGAATTTCCAGGAAACTCATTTTATGGAAGTGATTACCTATATGGAGTAGCAAATGGCGCGTCTTCCTCTTAATAGGGAATTTGCTGTTATTTGCTCCAATTCCTTCAAGTTCTTCACTTAAGGGAACCATATAGGTGTCAGGTATAACTCCTTTTTTGATAAAAGAAACACTAGAGCCTGTATCAATTAAGGCTTCGATTTCTTTATCTTCCAAATTTGTAAGAACAAGTTTGGTGTAGAGGAGTTCTCCGCGATGGTGAAAGTTCACCTTAATAGAAGTACTGATGTTGACAGATTTTTGTTTTCTATCGATGTATTCAGTATCTTCCCCTAAGTCTTGAAACTCTTCTTCTTCGTTCTTGAGAAGTGGAGCTAGAGGCTTAGTTATATCAGCTGTAAAGGCTGATTTGCTCTGCAGGTTCTGGTAGTTGAGGAGTCGATTTTGTTCGACTTCTATCCAGAAGTGACCAATCAATTTTAGTGTTTGGTCAAGAAGTTGTCTTCCTCTGTTGTCATTGATAACCTTGAGGAAGCAAGTCTTATGGAAGTGGACATTAAACTTTTTGCATACAAAAAGTATGTCTTCTTCCCGCTGTCCAATGGTCGTGGAGAATCCACATTCTTCACATAAATGGACATCTGTGCTGATTAGGGCTTCAAAAACCATCGGGATATTATCTGGGAGAGGTTCACTTCTCCAGGTCCAATGTTTAGAAGTCCATCTTTGGGTTTTCCATTTCAGTTTTTGGTTTTCAAATTGACTGTATGGATCCCTTAATTCAGAAGGTTCGCCATCATCCTCTCCGAGATATGCCATATTAAATATGATCTCATTGATAGATTGTTCAGAACATTCTGAGTCTGAGCTTGATAAAGAAAGGAATTGTTCCTCTTCTTCATCGGTAGTTGTAGAGACAACAGAGAGGACATCCTCTTCATTAATGTCTCTAAGCTCGGAGAGATATAGGATATCTATATCTTCTTGATCAGCATATGGTAAAATGGATTCAACCATATGGACACGAGCTATCTTTTTGCCTCTTTTAGGGCAATCTGGAGCAAAGTGTCCAGCTTCTCCGCAATTCCAACACTCTTTTGTGTTTGGATTTTTTGTTTTCCTATAATTAGGAATTCGTTTATTGGTAGAAGAATCCTTCGCCCAATACTTTCTCTGCTTGAAGTTTTTACTTCTTTGTTGAGGATTCTTAAAAGTCTTAGACCTTTTGAATCTGTATCTTTTCTTTTTTTTAGATACTTCTCTGCTATGACCTTCTTTTCGATGGTCATTTTTATGTCTATGCTTATGCTTAGACCTGTGCTCAGAACATCCCCACTGTATGGGGATCTCAGTATCTCTTTCATCTTTGAGAGAGATCTTAGAGAAAGCGTTCTTGATGATTTTGTTTTCCTTATTGCTCCTTTTTCTTTGAGCAATATAATCAAAGGTGAAGTTAATCCTTTCTCCTAAGGTGTTATCCTTAAGATACTGGATTCCATCATAGTTCCCCTTCCATTTTTGATAATGTTGGAGAATGAATTCACCAATGATAGGAATCTTTCTGAAGTATTCATCCTTCAGAGAGTCATCTTCGCATGTATAGAATAATTTCTTAAAATTATTCGTATACTCTTCTATGTAGCTTAAGCTGCATATCTTGAGTTGGGCAAGCTTGAATTTTGCTCGCTCTTGCTCTTTGTTAAGAGTTATAGTTTCGGACTGGCCGATAAACTCTTTGGTGATTAAGGAAACGTATCCATCAACGTTTCTCTTCTCTGCATACTCTTCTCTATAATTTTGGAGAAGAGTTCTGTGCTCTGGAGTAAGTCCTTTCATTAAGGACTTGATATAGTTATAAGCATCTCCTTTCATAGAGAGCTCGGCATAACTATGACAACTCTCAGCATCCCATTCAGGGTTTAGAGTAAAGCAGGCTTCCATGTGTAATTTCCACTGCTTTAGGGCATCCTTGATGTTTCTCACACCATCAAGATTCAACTCTAATCCTACAGGGTTAATGGGTGTTTCAGCCATGTAAGTTTTTCCTTCGTAAGGATTTTTATCCTTCTTACCATGCTTACTTGGCTTGATGAAGATAGGGGCTTTGTAATTAACCATCTTGTGGTTAATGTGCCTATCTTCTGCTTCATCTCCATCAAAACTTGATACATTGAGATGAATCTGCTGTGCTTCTATGTTCGTAGGAACTGGTTTTCCTTGAATCATAGATTCAATTTCCTCAAAGTTTTGGGCTAAGCCAAAGTCCATAGTATTTAATAATATGGGAGGAATTTTAGAAGAAGCAGTTCTCCGTAGCTTGATTACGGGTTTAATGCTATCTGGATTAGCATTAGAAACGCTTTTTCTATCAAGATCATGAAGAGACAACTTAGATTTTCTAAAGTCTTCTTCACTGTCTTCATTAGATTGTTTTTTAACAATCTCTGGCTCCGCAAATTTGAGGGTAATACAATTATTACCATCACTATGAACAAAGTCTAAGCGGTTGTGCTTGGGCTTGTTCGGGTTTGGAAAAACTTCATCGAATCTCCAAATTCCTACATCTTGAAGCATCCTTTGGATAGGTACTTTTTTAAAGGTGTAGTCATCTGCTCCTCTAAGCAGTCCGCAGGAAGTTCGAATGAGGATATCCTCGTTCTGCCTTCCCCTCTGAATATGTACCAACAATCCATCTTGGGAATATGTTGAGAACATAACTCTGCTTTGAAAATGGATAGATAAGTAACCGTCATCTACAATGAAGGTTTCATATCCTTTGGTTCCAATTATCAATTTAATGTTCCTGGTAGCCTTGGCAGGCATGATGTATCCAGGAATGACGCTGAAATATGCTATGTTGTCTTGGAATTCCAACTGTCCAATACCAACGATGCTTTCCTTGAAGTCGGTTTCCCTTTCATCTACAAGGATAGCGCATATTCTGACATTAGGATTTGGACTGTGAAGTCCTTGAATCCTACATTGAAATAACCCATAGGAAAGAAAGTTCAAACCTTTGTTTGTTCTTTCCTGGATCCAGTCTGGTTTGAAGACATCGCACTTTTGGTACAATTTGTCTATGGTAACCAGCTTTTCGAATTTGGTTATTTCATAACCTCTGCCTTTGGGATTCTCTCCATTTTTGAAGAGATCATCATACCTAACTGGGGGTAAAACTTGGTTTTCGAGTGATTCTTCAATGATTTGCCACTCGTTGTCTCCAAATTTGTTCCAGTTCATTCTGGGTTTTTCCTTAAAAACCTTGTTTTTAAGTCGCTTTCCCAGCCTCTTAAGTTGGATCATATTCAACTTAGGTGTCCCAAGAGGAGTATGAGGAGGTTTCAGCTGTGCTTGAGTACTAGTTCCTTCTGGTTTGGAAATAGTACTAATTTTGGCAAGGTGATTGTTATTCCTGTTGATTTGTTCAATCAGGTAATCAATCTTTTTGCCTTGAGCTTCGGTAGCATTTTCTACCTTAACAAGGTTATTCTGTATAAGAATAATCTTATTATAAAGCTCTTTCATCATTAGTACCTGATCTTCATGGTACCGATGGTTTTCTCTGCTTATATTATCCTCATTTGCCTTACTGTTATCAAGACAAGATAATATAGCTGCACAGGCATCTTCCATTAATTTGATATTTCTATCAAAATTTTGGAGGACTTCGTGCTCCATATTTTGTGCCATAACCACAACCTCTCTTTGGGCTTGGCTAATTGCATCAATTACCCCTTGATAAGGATAAGTATGCCTGGCAGTATTAATATGGATTTGGATTTCTTCTATCCCTTTCTTGAGATAGGAGAATTCTCTTTCCAAGCCATTCTTAATTCCTAAGAGGCCTCCTTGGAGAATATCTAGGTTCTGAGTGTTTACAGATCCTAGTTCTTTCACTGCTTGAATCTGAGAGGACAAATTGCTTAGTCCTGTGCATAGATTCTGCTGATACTCTGTGAATACCGAAAAGAACCTGGCTAATCCTTGTCTAAGGATTTCTTGGTTGTTGTCGGTGTTTCTAGCACACAATATCATTTCTTCTCTTAACTGGATCATTCCAGAAGTGAGAAAGTTCTGAGCAGACCCAATAGCTTGAGTCAGTTGAAGTGTATTCACTTGTCCGCCTGGGATAAGGAATCTGTGCTTTTGTCCATTGACAATATCCTCAATTTTATCTAAAAAATTTTGGATGGCAGTCGTGACAGGGACTGCACTCATAGGAGGTAACTCTGAATATTTTACAATATTCATGTCAACTGGTCAAACTCTGCTCCAGTAACCTTTCCAATGGCTACTAGTTTTGAAGAAAGATTTTGAAACTCAGTAGAGATATTTTGCATCCCTTTAAGGAGTTTATCTTCTTCAGTTTTGGCTGTCATTAAGTCCTCGTACATTTGTGCGAAGGCTTGGCCAAAGTTCTGGGGAATTTGGTTATCTATTCTGACTAGATTGGTTTCTATGAGGTCTAGTCTGAGTCTCAGCTCTTCGGTTATCTTAGCTTGGGTTAAGCTAAGCTTGCCAACTGCTTCAAATAACCATTCCATTCTATCACTAAGGTGGTTTCCTAGTGATGTAAGCTGTGCTATCTTATCAGCTTCCCAAGGAGTAATATGGGAAGTGTGAAGATATCTGGCATCCTTATGCCAACATTCTGTGCTTGGCCTATGGTCTCTTTCCAATGAGACATAGGTTTCATCTTTATATCCATATATCCAAGGATATATTCGGGATATTAAGGAAGGCCTGGGTTCACTATTCATTTTGAACCTGAGGTTGAGGCTCCGCTGCTCAGATCCATCTTACTGACATGATCTGTAGCTGCATCTATGATTTGCTGTGTGTATACAGCTTCATAGATTCCTACATGGCCTTTGAGGCTATTGTAGGCTTTCATAAAATGTTTTTGTGGTGTTTCTTCATAGTATGATTGGAAGACATTCCACAAACCATTTGTATGATACTGTTGAATTCTGCTCATACTTTGGCAGAGTTCTATCAGCATGTTTCTGTGCTTCCAGAAAACTCTAAAAGTTCCTGGAGAGGCCAACTTGAAGGAGTCCTCAAGCCCATAGTTTTCTATTCCTTCTTTGATTCTTTTTAGGAGGAAAACTATGTATTGAGTATTCCAATGGTGGGTTGGAAATTCTTTCAAGAAGTGGTTTATAGTCCTTAAATAATATTGTGGACTATCAACATAACCTTCAGAAAGTTCAGATCTCAAAGATCTTATTTTCTGGAGATTCTCTGCAGTCAATTTAATGACTTCTGGGTCCGGAAATTCGAATTCTATATGCAGGTGCAAATAGGGTTCTATCAAGTCTGGAACCAGGTTTTGATCATATCCTTCTTCAAAAGCTTGAAGTAAGATATTGTCATGGTAATGAGCATTCGTTTGGTAAAACTGCTCATATGCCATACCATACTCTAGTGAGAGTCTTCCTGATAGGATTTCTGCTCCTACAGGGTGCCTTTCTATCATAGACTGGGCACGATGGCGTCCATGCATGATTCTTTTTAATTGATCTAAGAACAATAAAAGAGCATGCCTATGATTTCCAAAGGCTTGGATGAGGTCAGGCCTCTGTCCATTAGCATGAAGAACATCTTCTAAAAGGAGAAGTCTTCTCCTTTTTATCACTTCTTGAAGTACATATTCGATATTTGGAAAATATCTAGTAACTTCAGGGGTCATGAAGTGATCTTTTATGTTCTTTATATATCTATCCAATTGGCTTAGATATATATGTGAATGATTTGCTGTATACAGTTGGTATACAGGATCATGAAAGCTGTGCTCGTAATACGGTAATCCTTTAAAGATTGGAGGATCACCAGTATTAGCAGGGGGATTCCCTGCAGCATTAGAGTGTCCCTCAGGAGCACTCATTCTGTGCTATGGTTGGATTTCCAACCACCTGTGCTGAACCTTAACCAAGGTTACTGGTGTCAACCAAGGTCGTGTGGCTCTGATACCAAGCTGGGTCTTATGGGAGATTTTAAGAAAATCTTTAAACTATAATCAAAAGAAAAGACAAACACAAGTGCAAGTGTTATTAGTTAAGCAAGCACAAGAAAGATGAGAATAGATATGAGAAAAGGAGTTACCATCAAGGTTACCAATTCTAAGTATAAGTCCATAAAGTTTGTCTTTGATGTATAATAACATATGGGTTATGGTCCACCTATGCTTCTGGTCACCTTAGTCAGCTTCTCAGGATATCTTTTCACAGTTGCTACTGGGATATTCCTCTCAAATGAGCAGTGTTACGATTCACTGTTCTGTAATGTAGTAGATTAGATCAGGTAGTCAAGCCCCCCAACGGACAACGGACATAAAACGCCTAACGCCTTTCATCATCAATGGCTAAACGGCAGTGAGTCCTCTCTGGTCCAGGGTAAACAGCTAGTACACAGATCTTACTACATTCTGGGCTTAGAGATATGTTTGAGTAAGCATGCAGAAACATAATGGTAGAAAATAACTGACATATTATTATAAAAAAAAACAAGACTTACAACAGACAAAATACAAAGAAAGGCATTGCCCTTCTGGCTACTCCGGGAGAGGCCTTAGCCAGTCATACCTCACACCTTAGTTCTATGCTCCTTCTGGGAATTTTCTTATGGAGCTTCAATTACAAGCTACCGCTTTATATAGGCAGCGGATTTCAAAACTTATCAATTTTACAAAGTTTACAGATAAGTCCCGTTATCACGGGTGAGCTGTGCGGGGGACAGCCTTGGAATTAATGCTCCCCATTATCTCCTTATGTCTTATCATCCCGGAGATAGCGGAGGATGTTTCTTCACGTGTCGTTCTTTTGGCTGCTTTCGGCGGCTACTGTGCTGCATGCGTCTGATTCCTCGAACGATGCGCGATGCCTGTCGGTAGGTGAGCTGGGCTGAGAGTCCATTTGCTGTTGGACTTCTTCTTCTGGGGCGACCCTGTTAGCTGGGTCAAAAATTGCTGGGTCAGAGAGGCCTATTGCTGTTACCTCTATCAGCGAACTGGGCAGATCAATTCTGATCGGGGTATGGTCGTTCTTCATTTTTTCGACCGTTCCTGTGCCTTGTACTTCTCTAGCCTGGATTACTAAGCTCTTAGAGATATGTACAGTGTACCAGAACTCAGCATAATCTCCGAGTTCTTCTTGTAATAGCTTTACATTTAAAGCTCTCTGCTTTACAATTTCTTCTTCTGTAAATACCTGATTGGGTAATTCAGGTATATCCTCTGCTCCAATGTATGTCAGGTTAGGAAAGTCCTCAAGTAGCTGGACTAAGACGAACTCCTCCTGAGTTAGTACAATGGTTTTTAGAACAGCTGGAAAATCATAAATGATCTTCTTCATCACTCTTCTTGCCTCTGCAGGTAGAACTTGGAGGTCCTTGGATTCTCTAAGTTCTATGTATCTGACAAACCCTGTATTGAAAAGAGCTTGTCTCTCCTCTTCTCGAACCATTGTGTGGGCTCTTTTTAGGAGAAGATGGGGGATATACTCACTTTGGCCTTTAATGAGTACGACACCATCATAGTGGCCACCATTTTTTAGGTGGTTCATGCAGTTCAAAGCAGTGTTATGGCTGCTCATCACTTCATAATTAGCTGTGCTGGGTTTAGTGGAAACCACTAAATTTACCCTCATGCTGAGCCTCCTGTATTTAAGGGTTTGGAGTTCCCCTGCCATTTCTAAATAAGAAATGGATCCTGTGCTGCTGGTCAGTTCTTTAGCGAATAATCTGGCCTGCTGTTGTTCCTGTGCTATAAGGTCTCTTTGATGCCTCATATGTCTGATTGCTGCAATTATAGCCTGTTTAAATTCGATTTTTAGGCCGCATTTGGAGGACCTCCATAAATTGTCAGCAACAAGGAGTTCTTGTTTAGTGAACTCTTTTCTCAGCGCGCCAATGGCGAATTGTTCTTTAAACTGAACATTTCCTAAGAAGGTTCTTCCTACAATATTTTTAGAAGAATATTCCTCCTTATGGTAGCTCGGCGGATATAGAATTTGATCTATATCATTGATGATTTTAGGAGCTTCTTTTCCTCCTTGATTACAAGGAGTTGGATTTTTATCCTTTTTTCTTTTTACAAGCTCCCACTGTGCTTCACCCTCTATTTTCTGAATTTTATGAGGATGATCAGAGTCGCTTGATTCAGCTTCTCCTATGCTCAGCGTCTGCAGTTTTTGGTATTCCATAAACTGCAAGAATTTTGCATAATCCTGGTCATAGGCAGGACCAGAACTTCTGCCTCTTCCCCTTTCTGGAGGTCTTCCTTTTCCTCGGATATTCTCCATCTGAAACAGAAAACATTGAGTTAAATCTGAATAGGGAAGTTTCTGTGCAAACATGTTTTCCCTGGATACAATATCTGCAAGTTCATTGCTTTTCCCAGATACATGTTTAATGTCAAAATCAAATTCATTAAGAAAGTGATGCCAATTAATTAGCCTTTTCTGTGAGAATTTGTTAAGCTGTGCATTCCTAAAATATTGGACAAACTTGGAGTCTGTCTCAACAAGGAATTTCCTTGGTCTAAGGAACAGGGCATATTTTTCTATGCCTAGAACTACTGTTAAAAGCTCCTTTTCGTGAGCGTGGTAGTTCTGCTGGGCTGAGTTGAAAGTTCCAGATTTGTAACAACAGATCTGCCTCTTTCTCTCATTATCCTCTGGTTTAATAGCCATATAGACTACTCCCCATTGGAAATCTGAAGCATCAGTCTTGAGGACAAATAGATCTTCAGTGCTGGGTAGAGCTAAGGGTGGTATAGTCTTAACTATTTCCCTTAGTTTCTTCATGATTTCTGAGTCTCTAGGAGACCAGGAGAAAGGGTTAATCTCTTCAGTCTTTTTGAGTTTTGATGAGAGACTGCACCTGTATTTGGCTAAGTCCTTGATGAAGTCATTAGCACAATTTAATATCCCTAAATAGCTTTGGAGTTGCTTCCTGCTAGTTATGGGATCTGGGAAGTCAAGGATTTTCTTTACAATATGATCTTGTAAAGCAATATTTCCTTGCTTTATATGGACTCCTAGGAAATCAATTTCCCTTTTACAGAGTTCATACTTGGTTTCAGAGATTACTATCCCATGGTTGGAAAACTCATTGAGGATAGCCTTTACATGTTTTAGATGTTCCTTCTCAGTTCGGGAAGCAACAAGTACATCATCGATGTAAACCATGCAATAATCTAGATGATCTCTGAAGATATCATCCATTCTCCGCTGGAAAACTTGTGGGGCTATGCTAAGGCCAAAGGGCATAACAAGCCACTCGTATTTTCCTCTTGGCACATTGAATGCAGTCCAAGGGATTGATTCCTCTTGCATCCTGATTTGCCAGAATCCTGATTTGCAATCGAATTTGCTAAACCAGGTTCTTCTGTCTATAAGTTGGATAAGGTTGTTCTTATCCGGGATCTTATAGCTGTCTGGGACGAGGTTGTTGTTTAAGGCTCTATAGTCAATGACCATTCTGGCCTTTCCTCTTTTTTGCTCTGCATGCTTGTAGACAAAGAAAGCAGGGCTCCCATGTGGGCTGTTTGAGGGCCTTATCAGCTTTTGTTCAAGCAGCTCCTTGATCTGAGTAGAGAACTCTTTGATTTCGTTGGCTGAAGCAGGAAATACTTTGCCATTGATAGTTCTCTCTGGATCTTTGAGGTTAAGTATACATTCATACTTATCCTTTTCCCACCTGGCAATAGGGTTTTTCCCTAGTACTGGTTTAGTGAGTTCCTGTAATGCCTTCAAGACATTCTTTTTAGGTAACTCTTTGGGCTCGGCTTTGCTTAGTAAGATCTTTTGGTGCTTCTTACAAGCATTGATTTGGACATTGTGGTTTCTTATCTGGTTGAGATAAGAGTCCAACTCTGCTCCCATATCTTCATGGTGGCAATGGCAAGGACCAATTTTGGTTTTGCATGCGCATGGAGAATTGGGTTTGTATACAGCAAATCATTCACATATATATCTAAGCCAATTGGATAGATATATAAAGAACATAAAAGATCACTTCATGACCCCTGAAGTTACTAGATATTTTCCAAATATCGAATATGTACTTCAAGAAGTGATAAAAAGGAGAAGACTTCTCCTTTTAGAAGATGTTCTTCATGCTAATGGACAGAGGCCTGACCTCATCCAAGCCTTTGGAAATCATAGGCATGCTCTTTTATTGTTCTTAGATCAATTAAAAAGAATCATGCATGGACGCCATCGTGCCCAGTCTATGATAGAAAGGCACCCTGTAGGAGCAGAAATCCTATCAGGAAGACTCTCACTAGAGTATGGTATGGCATATGAGCAGTTTTACCAAACGAATGCTCATTACCATGACAATATCTTACTTCAAGCTTTTGAAGAAGGATATGATCAAAACCTGGTTCCAGACTTGATAGAACCCTATTTGCACCTGCATATAGAATTCGAATTTCCGGACCCAGAAGTCATTAAATTGACTGCAGAGAATCTCCAGAAAATAAGATCTTTGAGATCTGAACTTTCTGAAGGTTATGTTGATAGTCCACAATATTATTTAAGGACTATAAACCACTTCTTGAAAGAATTTCCAACCCACCATTGGAATACTCAATACATAGTTTTCCTCCTAAAAAGAATCAAAGAAGGAATAGAAAACTATGGGCTTGAGGACTCCTTCAAGTTGGCCTCTCCAGGAACTTTTAGAGTTTTCTGGAAGCACAGAAACATGCTGATAGAACTCTGCCAAAGTATGAGCAGAATTCAACAGTATCATACAAATGGTTTGTGGAATGTCTTCCAATCATACTATGAAGAAACACCACAAAAACATTTTATGAAAGCCTACAATAGCCTCAAAGGCCATGTAGGAATCTATGAAGCTGTATACACACAGCAAATCATAGATGCAGCTACAGATCATGTCAGTAAGATGGATCTGAGCAGCGGAGCCTCAACCTCAGGTTCAAAATGAATAGTGAACCCAGGCCTTCCTTAATATCCCGAATATATCCTTGGATATATGGATATAAAGATGAAACCTATGTCTCATTGGAAAGAGACCATAGGCCAAGCACAGAATGTTGGCATAAGGATGCCAGATATCTTCACACTTCCCATATTACTCCTTGGGAAGCTGATAAGATAGCACAGCTTACATCACTAGGAAACCACCTTAGTGATAGAATGGAATGGTTATTTGAAGCAGTTGGCAAGCTTAGCTTAACCCAAGCTAAGATAACCGAAGAGCTGAGACTCAGACTAGACCTCATAGAAACCAATCTAGTCAGAATAGATAACCAAATTCCCCAGAACTTTGGCCAAGCCTTCGCACAAATGTACGAGGACTTAATGACAGCCAAAACTGAAGAAGATAAACTCCTTAAAGGGATGCAAAATATCTCTACTGAGTTTCAAAATCTTTCTTCAAAACTAGTAGCCATTGGAAAGGTTACTGGAGCAGAGTTTGACCAGTTGACATGAATATTGTAAAATATTCAGAGTTACCTCCTATGAGTGCAGTCCCTGTCACGACTGCCATCCAAAATTTTTTAGATAAAATTGAGGATATTGTCAATGGACAAAAGCACAGATTCCTTATCCCAGGCGGACAAGTGAATACACTTCAACTGACTCAAGCTATTGGGTCTGCTCAGAACTTTCTCACTTCTGGAATGATCCAGTTAAGAGAAGAAATGATATTGTGTGCTAGAAACACCGACAACAACCAAGAAATCCTTAGACAAGGATTAGCCAGGTTCTTTTCGGTATTCACAGAGTATCAGCAGAATCTATGCACAGGACTAAGCAATTTGTCCTCTCAGATTCAAGCAGTGAAAGAACTAGGATCTGTAAACACTCAGAACCTAGATATTCTCCAAGGAGGCCTCTTAGGAATTAAGAATGGCTTGGAAAGAGAATTCTCCTATCTCAAGAAAGGGATAGAAGAAATCCAAATCCATATTAATACTGCCAGGCATACTTATCCTTATCAAGGGGTAATTGATGCAATTAGCCAAGCCCAAAGAGAGGTTGTGGTTATGGCACAAAATATGGAGCACGAAGTCCTCCAAAATTTTGATAGAAATATCAAATTAATGGAAGATGCCTGTGCAGCTATATTATCTTGTCTTGATAACAGTAAGGCAAATGAGGATAATATAAGCAGAGAAAACCATCGGTACCATGAAGATCAGGTACTAATGATGAAAGAGCTTTATAATAAGATTATTCTTATACAGAATAACCTTGTTAAGGTAGAAAATGCTACCGAAGCTCAAGGCAAAAAGATTGATTACCTGATTGAACAAATCAACAGGAATAACAATCACCTTGCCAAAATTAGTACTATTTCCAAACCAGAAGGAACTAGTACTCAAGCACAGCTGAAACCTCCTCATACTCCTCTTGGGACACCTAAGTTGAATATGATCCAACTTAAGAGGCTGGGAAAGCGACTTAAAAACAAGGTTTTTAAGGAAAAACCCAGAATGAACTGGAACAAATTTGGAGACAACGAGTGGCAAATCATTGAAGAATCACTCGAAAACCAAGTTTTACCCCCAGTTAGGTATGATGATCTCTTCAAAAATGGAGAGAATCCCAAAGGCAGAGGTTATGAAATAACCAAATTCGAAAAGCTGGTTACCATAGACAAATTGTACCAAAAGTGCGATGTCTTCAAACCAGACTGGATCCAGGAAAGAACAAACAAAGGTTTGAACTTTCTTTCCTATGGGTTATTTCAATGTAGGATTCAAGGACTTCACAGTCCAAATCCTAATGTCAGAATATGCGCTATCCTTGTAGATGAAAGGGAAACCGACTTCAAGGAAAGCATCGTTGGTATTGGACAGTTGGAATTCCAAGACAACATAGCATATTTCAGCGTCATTCCTGGATACATCATGCCTGCCAAGGCTACCAGGAACATTAAATTGATAATTGGAACCAAAGGATATGAAACCTTCATTGTAGATGACGGTTACTTATCTATCCATTTTCAAAGCAGAGTTATGTTCTCAACATATTCCCAAGATGGATTGTTGGTACATATTCAGAGGGGAAGGCAGAACGAGGATATCCTCATTCGAACTTCCTGCGGACTGCTTAGAGGAGCAGATGACTACACCTTTAAAAAAGTACCTATCCAAAGGATGCTTCAAGATGTAGGAATTTGGAGATTCGATGAAGTTTTTCCAAACCCGAACAAGCCCAAGCACAACCGCTTAGACTTTGTTCATAGTGATGGTAATAATTGTATTACCCTCAAATTTGCGGAGCCAGAGATTGTTAAAAAACAATCTAATGAAGACAGTGAAGAAGACTTTAGAAAATCTAAGTTGTCTCTTCATGATCTTGATAGAAAAAGCGTTTCTAATGCTAATCCAGATAGCATTAAACCCGTAATCAAGCTACGGAGAACTGCTTCTTCTAAAATTCCTCCCATATTATTAAATACTATGGACTTTGGCTTAGCCCAAAACTATGAGGAAATTGAATCTATGATTCAAGGAAAACCAGTTCCTACGAACATAGAAGCACAGCAGATTCATCTCAATGTATCAAGTTTTGATGGAGATGAAGCAGAAGATAGGCACATTAACCACAAGATGGTTAATTACAAAGCCCCTATCTTCATCAAGCCAAGTAAGCATGGTAAGAAGGATAAAAATCCTTACGAAGGAAAAACTTACATGGCTGAAACACCCATTAACCCTGTAGGATTAGAGTTGAATCTTGATGGTGTGAGAAACATCAAGGATGCCCTAAAGCAGTGGAAATTACACATGGAAGCCTGCTTTACTCTAAACCCTGAATGGGATGCTGAGAGTTGTCATAGTTATGCCGAGCTCTCTATGAAAGGAGATGCTTATAACTATATCAAGTCCTTAATGAAAGGACTTACTCCAGAGCACAGAACTCTTCTCCAAAATTATAGAGAAGAGTATGCAGAGAAGAGAAACGTTGATGGATACGTTTCCTTAATCACCAAAGAGTTTATCGGCCAGTCCGAAACTATAACTCTTAACAAAGAGCAAGAGCGAGCAAAATTCAAGCTTGCCCAACTCAAGATATGCAGCTTAAGCTACATAGAAGAGTATACGAATAATTTTAAGAAATTATTCTATACATGCGAAGATGACTCTCTGAAGGATGAATACTTCAGAAAGATTCCTATCATTGGTGAATTCATTCTCCAACATTATCAAAAATGGAAGGGGAACTATGATGGAATCCAGTATCTTAAGGATAACACCTTAGGAGAAAGGATTAACTTCACCTTTGATTATATTGCTCAAAGAAAAAGGAGCAATAAGGAAAACAAAATCATCAAGAACGCTTTCTCTAAGATCTCTCTCAAAGATGAAAGAGATACTGAGATCCCCATACAGTGGGGATGTTCTGAGCACAGGTCTAAGCATAAGCATAGACATAAAAATGACCATCGAAAAGAAGGTCATAGCAGAGAAGTATCTAAAAAAAAGAAAAGATACAGATTCAAAAGGTCTAAGACTTTTAAGAATCCTCAACAAAGAAGTAAAAACTTCAAGCAGAGAAAGTATTGGGCGAAGGATTCTTCTACCAATAAACGAATTCCTAATTATAGGAAAACAAAAAATCCAAACACAAAAGAGTGTTGGAATTGCGGAGAAGCTGGACACTTTGCTCCAGATTGCCCTAAAAGAGGCAAAAAGATAGCTCGTGTCCATATGGTTGAATCCATTTTACCATATGCTGATCAAGAAGATATAGATATCCTATATCTCTCCGAGCTTAGAGACATTAATGAAGAGGATGTCCTCTCTGTTGTCTCTACAACTACCGATGAAGAAGAGGAACAATTCCTTTCTTTATCAAGCTCAGACTCAGAATGTTCTGAACAATCTATCAATGAGATCATATTTAATATGGCATATCTCGGAGAGGATGATGGCGAACCTTCTGAATTAAGGGATCCATACAGTCAATTTGAAAACCAAAAACTGAAATGGAAAAACCAAAGATGGACTTCTAAACATTGGACCTGGAGAAGTGAACCTCTCCCAGATAATATCCCGATGGTTTTTGAAGCCCTAATCAGCACAGATGTCCATTTATGTGAAGAATGTGGATTCTCCACGACCATTGGACAGCGGGAAGAAGACATACTTTTTGTATGCAAAAAGTTTAATGTCCACTTCCATAAGACTTGCTTCCTCAAGGTTATCAATGACAACAGAGGAAGACAACTTCTTGACCAAACACTAAAATTGATTGGTCACTTCTGGATAGAAGTCGAACAAAATCGACTCCTCAACTACCAGAACCTGCAGAGCAAATCAGCCTTTACAGCTGATATAACTAAGCCTCTAGCTCCACTTCTCAAGAACGAAGAAGAAGAGTTTGAAGACTTAGGGGAAGATACTGAATACATCGATAGAAAACAAAAATCTGTCAACATCAGTACTTCTATTAAGGTGAACTTTCACCATCGCGGAGAACTCCTCTACACCAAACTTGTTCTTACAAATTTGGAAGATAAAGAAATCGAAGCCTTAATTGATACAGGCTCTAGTGTTTCTTTTATCAAAAAAGGAGTTATACCTGACACCTATATGGTTCCCTTAAGTGAAGAACTTGAAGGAATTGGAGCAAATAACAGCAAATTCCCTATTAAGAGGAAGACGCGCCATTTGCTACTCCATATAGGTAATCACTTCCATAAAATGAGTTTCCTGGAAATTCAAAATATAAATGTAAGTGATGCTATTCTAGGAATGGATTTCCTAGAAGGCATGGAAAGCTATTCTTTCCATTACCACCCAGAACCAACTCTGGTTCTTCTCATCAAGGGTCTTGATCCTATCACTCTTTCTTGTTATCACAAGAAGCATCGTGATGAACCCTCTCAGAGTTCAGACCATGCTAAATGTGGTGAGGATAAGGGTACTACTACCCTAAACCCTAAACCCAATTCTCCATGCGCATGCAAAACCAAAGTTGGTCCTTGCCATTGCCACCATGAAGATATGGGAGCAGAGTTGGACTCTTATCTCAACCAGATAAGAAACCACAATGTCCAAATCAATGCTTGTAAGAAGCACCAAAAGATCTT
Organism: Umbellularia californica; assembly: GCA_028538565.1. NCBI lineage: Eukaryota > Viridiplantae > Streptophyta > Magnoliopsida > Laurales > Lauraceae > Umbellularia > Umbellularia californica. The sequence continues at coordinate 15,543 of JAPQWN010000011.1, read as the reverse complement.
ACTAAGCAAAGCCGAGCCCAAAGAGTTACCTAAAAAGAATGTCTTGAAGGCATTACAGGAACTCACTAAACCAGTACTAGGGAAAAACCCTATTGCCAGGTGGGAAAAGGATAAGTATGAATGTATACTTAACCTCAAAGATCCAGAGAGAACTATCAATGGCAAAGTATTTCCTGCTTCAGCCAACGAAATCAAAGAGTTCTCTACTCAGATCAAGGAGCTGCTTGAACAAAAGCTGATAAGGCCCTCAAACAGCCCACATGGGAGCCCTGCTTTCTTTGTCTACAAGCATGCAGAGCAAAAAAGAGGAAAGGCCAGAATGGTCATTGACTATAGAGCCTTAAACAACAACCTCGTCCCAGACAGCTATAAGATCCCGGATAAGAACAACCTTATCCAACTTATAGACAGAAGAACCTGGTTTAGCAAATTCGATTGCAAATCAGGATTCTGGCAAATCAGGATGCAAGAGGAATCAATCCCTTGGACTGCATTCAATGTGCCAAGAGGAAAATACGAGTGGCTTGTTATGCCCTTTGGCCTTAGCATAGCCCCACAAGTTTTCCAGCGGAGAATGGATGATATCTTCAGAGATCATCTAGATTATTGCATGGTTTACATCGATGATGTACTTGTTGCTTCCCGAACTGAGAAGGAACATCTAAAACATGTAAAGGCTATCCTCAATGAGTTTTCCAACCATGGGATAGTAATCTCTGAAACCAAGTATGAACTCTGTAAAAGGGAAATTGATTTCCTAGGAGTCCATATAAAGCAAGGAAATATTGCTTTACAAGATCATATTGTAAAGAAAATCCTTGACTTCCCAGATCCCATAACTAGCAGGAAGCAACTCCAAAGCTATTTAGGGATATTAAATTGTGCTAATGACTTCATCAAGGACTTAGCCAAATACAGGTGCAGTCTCTCATCAAAACTCAAAAAGACTGAAGAGACTAACCCTTTCTCCTGGTCTCCTAGAGACTCAGAAATCATGAAGAAACTAAGGGAAATAGTTAAGACTATACCACCCTTAGCTCTACCCAGCACTGAAGATCTATTTGTCCTCAAGACTGATGCTTCAGATTTCCAATGGGGAGTAGTCTATATGGCTATTAAACCAGAGGATAATGAGAGAAAGAGGCAGATCTGTTGTTACAAATCTGGAACTTTCAACTCAGCCCAGCAGAACTACCACGCTCACGAAAAGGAGCTTTTAACAGTAGTTCTAGGCATAGAAAAATATGCCCTGTTCCTTAGACCAAGGAAATTCCTTGTTGAGACAGACTCCAAGTTTGTCCAATATTTTAGGAATGCACAGCTTAACAAATTCTCACAGAAAAGGCTAATTAATTGGCATCACTTTCTTAATGAATTTGATTTTGACATTAAACATGTATCTGGGAAAAGCAATGAACTTGCAGATATTGTATCCAGGGAAAACATGTTTGCACAGAAACTTCCCTATTCAGATTTAACTCAATGTTTTCTGTTTCAGATGGAGAATATCCGAGGAAAAGGAAGACCTCCAGAAAGGGGAAGATGCAGAAGTTCTGGTCCTGCCTATGACCAGGATTATGCAAAATTCTTGCAGTTTATGGAATACCAAAAACTGCAGACGCTGAGCATAAGAGAAGCTGAATCAAGCGACTCTGATCATCCTCATAAAATTCAGAAAATAGAGGGTGAAGCACAGTGGGAGCTTGTAAAAAGAAAAAAGGATAAAAATCCAACTCCTTGTAATCAAGGAGGAAAAGAAGCTCCTAAAATCATCAATGATATAGATCAAATTCTATATCCGCCGAGCTACCATAAGGAGGAATATTCTTCTAAAAATATTGTAGGAAGAACCTTCTTAGGAAATGTTCAGTTTAAAGAACAATTCGCCATTGGCGCGCTGAGAAAAGAGTTCACTAAACAAGAACTCCTTGTTGCTGACAATTTATGGAGGTCCTCCAAATGCGGCCTAAAAATCGAATTTAAACAGGCTATAATTGCAGCAATCAGACATATGAGGCATCAAAGAGACCTCATAGCACAGGAACAACAGCAGGCCAGATTATTCGCTAAAGAACTGACCAGCAGCACAGGATCCATTTCTTATTTAGAAATGGCAGGGGAACTCCAAACCCTTAAATACAGGAGGCTCAGCATGAGGGTAAATTTAGTGGTTTCCACTAAACCCAGCACAGCTAATTATGAAGTGATGAGCAGCCATAACACTGCTTTGAACTGCATGAACCACCTAAAAAATGGTGGCCACTATGATGGTGTCGTACTCATTAAAGGCCAAAGTGAGTATATCCCCCATCTTCTCCTAAAAAGAGCCCACACAACGGTTCGAGAAGAGGAGAGACAAGCTCTTTTCAATACAGGGTTTGTCAGATACATAGAACTTAGAGAATCCAAGGACCTCCAAGTTCTACCTGCAGAGGCAAGAAGAGTGATGAAGAAGATCATTTATGATTTTCCAGCTGTTCTAAAAACCATTGTACTAACTCAGGAGGAGTTCGTCTTAGTCCAGCTACTTGAGGACTTTCCTAACCTGACATACATTGGAGCAGAGGATATACCTGAATTACCCAATCAGGTATTTACAGAAGAAGAAATTGTAAAGCAGAGAGCTTTAAATGTAAAGCTATTACAAGAAGAACTCGGAGATTATGCTGAGTTCTGGTACACTGTACATATCTCTAAGAGCTTAGTAATCCAGGCTAGAGAAGTACAAGGCACAGGAACGGTCGAAAAAATGAAGAACGACCATACCCCGATCAGAATTGATCTGCCCAGTTCGCTGATAGAGGTAACAGCAATAGGCCTCTCTGACCCAGCAATTTTTGACCCAGCTAACAGGGTCGCCCCAGAAGAAGAAGTCCAACAGCAAATGGACTCTCAGCCCAGCTCGCCTACCGACAGGCATCGCGCATCGTTCGAGGAATCAGACGCATGCAGCACAGTAGCCGCCGAAAGCAGCCAAAAGAACGACACGTGAAGAAACATCCTCCGCTATCTCCGGGATGATAAGACATAAGGAGATAATGGG